>CM077148.1:64781659-66075574 GCA_039583875.1 Platanthera guangdongensis | reverse complement strand
TTAACTCCCGAACTTCCCATGGGCGACTCCGGTTAAGGATTCAGGCAAGTACTAGGACAAGATAATGTCATTTTTTATGAGCCACTTCCCTGGGCTACCCGGTTTTCGACAAGAGAGATTAGAGTGGTTGTAGAAATAGTGGTGTTATTTGTGTGTGTTCTATTAAGGCGGCGGTAATTAAAATCCAGCCATTTAACTCTGAGAAAGTAGGCGGAAAATAAAAGCTACACTCACGCACTCGACAGAAAATTAAAACACACCACTCTACAGAAAGTAAACACACTCTACTGAAGAAAATCCAGCCAATTAACTCAAGTGAGTTGGCGGAAAAAAAAGATACGCACACTTGCTTGAAATAAATCCAGCAATTAACTCAAGTGAGTAGGCGGAAAATTAAAAATACACACACTTGCTTGAAGAAAATCAGCCAATTAACTCAAGTGAGTAGGACGAAAAAATTAAAAGAAGGAGGGTGAGGAAAGAGAAGTGATAAAATTAATATATTCGCGTTTTCAATTTATCAACGAGCGTTGCTTCCCCGGCAACGGCGCCAAAAACTTGATTGTCTCTTAGATATCTGCAAGGAGAAAAATAACCAAACTAACAATTCATCAAGGCAAGTATACCTATCGAAATGCAGCTAGGGGACACAAGTGTCGTATTGAAATCCGGGAACAGTTGAGTAAGCTTACTCACACGAAATCAATTATTTTATCGACGGAAAAATTAAGTTTTTTAGAGAAAGCTAAACTTGCTAAAGGAAGAGAACTACTTGCAATGAAAGAGAGCTACTTGCATGAAAAGTTAAAGAGAGCTAAAAGAGCGATTAACTTAAGCTTAGTAACGATGAAGGGGAAAATGCACTCGATCAGAAATCACCTTGGCAAGAGTGGTTAGAAAATACGATAAATAAACCTAAGCTAATTAGGTAAAGGTCCTTGACCGTGGAGGTTCCATGAATATTGACACGCTTCTCTCGAAGGTCGTGCCTAACTGAGTTTAGGAAGGTCCGGCCGACTCTCGCCTAAATCGGAGGCCTAAAACTCGCTTTACGCGGTGAACCCCGCTATTGGATTTTACTCCAATCCGGGAGATTTGAACGTCTGCCTCTCTCGAGGGTGCGAACAACTCCCTTTACTCTGGAGTGCTCATTTCAAACTTTCGGCCTCTCGGCTAGCCCAGAATGAAAGCAAAGGTGGAGAGTATATATCGATGATATACCTCCAACCCGTGATAATCAAGAGTAATTCAAAGCTAAACCCTAAAAAGAAAAGGTAAGATTCAAAGCATCATAACCTAATCACTCGAACCTTGGATCATTAAGATCGAGTACATAGAGGATTAGTTAATCATGGTGAGGTGGAAGAGGGGGATGAGTAGAAGAAGAAAATGAAAACAGAGCAGAAACGAAAAGAAAACAAACACTTTTTATTAATGGAAACAGAGATCTTACAGCATTGAAAACTAGAGGTTACAAGTGCATGGAAAGGTAAACTACGCTATCATAACATTATACTACAGAACGAAGCTAGGAACTAATACAGGGAAAGCATAAAGCTAGAGCTACGAACTAAAAATGAAAAGACATGCTTAAAAAGTTCAGAAATATAAAGGACAGAACCCCTCTCAAGCAAAAGGTGTCCCTGAACCCTTAGAGTTGGGCTCTATTTATAGAATTTTTCGGGTCGGGTCACGCCCCCCTGTCACGCCCTGGTCGGGCGTGACCCTGGGGCGTGACACTTCGGGGCGTCGACTTTTACGGGCTGGAATTGAATTCTGACGAAGTAGTTGAGGTACCACCCCACAAGTCCCGCCCTGGTAGAGTGTACCTGGGGCGTGTTCTTTCGGCGTGACTTTGTTGAGCTGAAATTGAATGCTGGAGGTGATGGGCGGAATTGCTGAAGTACACGCCCATATGTCATGCCCGGGTCAGGCGTGAACCTGGGGCGTGACACTTTCGGTGCGACGGTGGAGCGGGGAAAACGAGCGCGCTGTGCGGCGATTCCTCGGAACCTGGACACGCCTCTAGTACACGCCCGTGTCGGGTGGACACGGGCGTGACCGAGGGCGTGTACACTAAGTTTCCACAGATACAGTTTCGGACAATTGCTTCATTCCTCTGGGTACACGCCCTGGTAGGGCGTGATCTTGGGCGTGTCACAGCAAAATTCGGCTGAAAGCCGTGAAAACCAGCAAAAGCAGAAAAAATGCATTAGCGACAAAAATATAGACAAAGGGAATCAAAATAAGTACTTTACAAGACATGATTTGATTAAAACCCCGAAAATCCTAATAAATTGACTGCAAACCGTATTATCAGCAACCTCAGATTCATAGTCAACCAAAAGATGTTGTCATGGAAGACACATCCTTGCTTCTCAATTGGTATCTGATCAAATGATTGATGAGATAAGAGTTTCTCCAGCTCATACTCAACAGGAATTTACCCTAGAAGAGCTATTCCCAGATCTTCTACAGAGTGATCTTGAGAAAGATATAGCTACTGCTGAGGGGGAAAAGGCCCATGTTGAGGGGGGAGCATGTAGATCTTGTTGAGGAAACTACAAGGAAAGAACCTGAAGTGACAAGGATGCTGAGCAGATTCCAAGGACTGAGAAGGATTTACCTCCAAGTCCTAAGGACAGAGTGACTATTGATAGCACATCGGCTTTTGAAGATGAAGAGGCTGTAAGAGCGAAGAAGGGAAATTTCAAGTTTTCAAGAGGGGAGTCAGATATATAAAAAGCTTTACAAATAATTGCACCACAAGCCTGCACCACAGCCAGCTCCACAACAAGTTTACAAGTTTCATTGATGGTGGCTTTACAAATTAAGCTTGATGAGCAAAGGCAAGCTCTGGAAAAGTATGTAGATGAAGGGAATAAATTGTTGGAGTCACCATGATGATCTGGAAGTGATCAAACATGTAATCTCACTGCCAACGCGATATGAGCCTGCAGGGTCGCACATAAGAGATGTGGAGAAGTTGGATGACTGACTGTGTTGGTAAAGGTTACCAATCACCGACCTGAATAGGGTTATGGGCAAGGTGTTGCCTTATAGGATCATCGGGTGGGCAAATGTTGCCTTGAAGGGCTGGTTGGGATTGTCGTCCGAGGGTCGATGACATTAGTCGAGAATCGTCTCTGATTCCCGTCGATCGGCGAGAATCGTCTCTCTGATTCTCGCGATCGACGAGAATCGTCGAGAATCAATTGTTGATTCTCGATGATCGACTACTTCGACAATTGTCGTCGACCGCGGCTCGACGATCGTCGAGTATCGTTGTGTATCGTCGAGCGCGGCTCGACGATCGGCGAGAATCGTCGAGTATTGTACTCTGATTCTCGCCGATCCTGTATGATACTCGTCGACTGATTCTCGCCGAACCTGCTCAGTGATTCTCGCCGATTGTCGCCGATTCTCACCGAATGATACTCGCCGATTCTGAACCCTAATTTCGGGTGGTCTGCGGAAGCGATTTTCCTGGGTTTATTTATACCTTGGTATAAATAGAACACTTAGGTTTTATCGGCATGAGCTTTTGACTACTGTGCGAATCGACCCGACGGAAAGGTTCCGCTCGATCGTTCCGCCGATCCCGATCCCCGCCGCCGACGGAAGAGTTCCGCCGCCGCCGTGTTTGCTCCGTCGACCACGTCTTCTCCGGCGACTGTCGCTGGTGCTGCTCTTCCTGGCGCGGACCTAGCAGTCCGTGGATAGCCGAGGTGCGGTCTTCTCCTTCCGATCTTCCGTGCGACGGAAAGTTCGGTGTTCTCCCGCTCGTGTGGACTTCTGCAGAAACGTGGACACTATTCCACGTATAACTCGCCACTAGCAAGCAGATAAAGTTTGGAGCATCTCCGTTGGGTTGTGACTCAACGCACCGAGGTAATTTTTGCCATAGTTTTGCTAACTTCTTGATTCAACTGTTCATGGCCCGATCCACATCTCTTTGGGTTTTTCTTGATGTTTACTTTTCTGCTGCGTGCACAAACGTTGTGCCAACCTTACAGAGAAACCCAACTGTGGTATCAGAGCCAGGTTACGGCCATGACTGTTGTTTGGAAGTTGTGTTATTCCAGTGCGTGTAAATGTAGAGATTTAGAAGTGTTCTAAATGTCTAGATTTAGTCTTGGTACCTCGCCAAGAACGATTGGAATTTCGGCGGATTTCTAAGTGTTAGAAATTGTGATCTCCTTAGCAGTAACCATCCCTCGATTTTGTTTTGGATTTTGAATCCAACAAAGAGAGATGAGCTTATCTACTGCTTTAAGTTGAGCTGTCTTTGCCTTTGTCCAATGCATGTAAATCTGAGGATTTGGAAATTTCCGGATGTTCAGATTTAGCCCTTCCTTCTATCAAATGTTGATGGTGTCAGGATGTGCACATAAGGGATGCATGTGGTTTTAGAAGAATTGTTTTTCTTTGGATGTGCACGTCGATCAAATGTTGATCATGGTTAATTGTTAACCTATATTTGAAATCCCTTCATCAAATATTAAGTGTTCGGATGCCTTCCGATGGATGACACTCTTCCTGCCTCGATCGATGAAGTGTGGGCTTGCCAAAGCAAGGTGCATTAATCTATCTTGGTAAGGGTGCGAGCGGATAATTGTGATATCCCACTGTCGACATCGGGTCATACTTAACTAGGTGACCTCAAAGGTTGAGTGCCTAGAGGCATAGGGTTGGCATGCACCATATGATGGATGCGAATAAGGAGTTATTCACCAACCATACAAGAATTGCATGAGGATGTAATTGGCAAGCGTTGCCTACCTAAATAACCGCATCGTGAGAGGAACGCCAAAGCGGACTCATAGTGTTGGTGAAATACGGATCTTGTCCACTAAGAGAGTAGCTCGCATAAACTCTCTGAATTGTTAGTGAGGGCTATCATTTCGAATAAAATAGTGGGAGTATTTTAATTGAAGTCCTAATTAGAATAAATTGTAATTGAAATTTAGGTACTGATTTTATTCTGCATAAATTCTTGTAGAATTCCATGGCAAGCGTTGCGCACTCCACGTTGTCTCTGAGAGCCATCCTTGAGAAGGATAAGCTCAGTGGGACAAATTATATGGACTGGTATAGGAACCTGAGAATTGTTCTCAGGCAAGAGCGAAAGCTCTATGTCTTGGAAGAAGAAGCCCCCGAGGTGCCAACCGGGAATTCTTCCCGTGCTGAGAAAGATACTTATAAGAAGTATACTGACGATGCTTTGGATGTCGAGTGCCTTATGCTTGCCACCATGAACTCTGAGCTTCAGAAGCAACATGAGAACATGGGGTGCAAGGAGATTGACGAGCATCTCAAGAAAATGTTTCAAGGGCAGGCTCGTCAAGAGAGGTTCGACATCACAAAAGCGTTGTTTCAGTGCAAGATGGGAGTTCGAGACTCAGTAGGGACTCACGTACTCAAGATGATTGGGTATATAGAGAACCTTGAAATGGCTGGGTTTTCCTTTGGTCAAGAGTTGGCCACGGATCTGATCCTGCAATCGTTGTCGGACAGTTATGAGCAGTTTGTCTTGAACTACAACATGAATGAGATAGACAAGACACTGCTCCGAACTCCTAGGCATGTTGAGAACTGCCGAAATCAATATGAAGAAGGCCAAGCCTGCCAGCCCCATACTGATGGTGCATAAGGGCAAGGGCAAAGCCAAGGGCTCCAAGAAGACGAAGGTAGGACCTAAGTCATATCTTGAGCCCAAGTCTTCAGCACTGATGAAAAAGAAGAGCACGGTGAAGGAAGGAAAATGCCACCACTGTGGCAAGGCTGGTCATTGGCGGAGGAACTGTCCTTCGTATATTGAGAGGTCTGCAGAAATTGAGGGGAGGTATGACTTCCGCTTCTAATGTTTACGTTATAGAGATAAACCTTTCTGCTCCTTCATCTTGGGTATTGGATACCGGATGTGGTTCTCACATTTATACAAATGTGCAGGAACTGGGAAGGAGAAGATTGCTGAGTAAAGGGGAGGTGGACCTCCGCGTCGGCAATGGAGCAAGAGTTGATGCTGTAGCCGTAGGTGTTTATCGTCTTTCTTTGCCCAGTGGGCTTGTAATAGAACTAGATAACTGTTATTTTGTTCCGGCGATAACTAGAAACATTATATCTATTTCATGTTTGGACATGATTGGATTTTCTTTTATAATTAAGAACAATTGTTGTTCTATATTTAAGAATGATGTTTGTTATGCTGTAGCCCAATTGTTTAATGGTCTTTATGTTTTGAACTTGGACCATCTGATCTGTAATGTAGAAAACAATAAAAGACTAAGAACAAATGACTCAAACCCTACGTTCTCTGGCATTGTCGTTTGGGTCATATCAACGAGAAGCGCATATCCAAGCTCCATAGAGATGGACTTTTGGACTCATTTGATTATGAATCATTTGAGCGATGCGAATCTTGTTTGTTAGGCAAGATGACTAAAGCTCCTTTCACTGGTTATACTGAGAGGGTTGAGGATCTTTTGGGTGTTGTACATAGTGATGTATGCGGACCCATGAGTTCCATGGCTAGAGGTGGGTATTTCTACTTTGTTACATTTACTGATGATTTCAGTAGATACGGATATGTGTATCTTATGAAGTGCAAATCCGAGACCTTTGAAAAGTTCAAAGAGTTCAAAAATGAAGTAGAAAACCAGTTGGGTAAAACGGTTAAAGCACTCCGATCTGATCGAGGTGGCGAATACCTGGGTCATGAGTTCCGTGATCATCTGAAAGAGTGTGGTATTGTATCACAGCTCACTCCACCTAGAACACCACAACATAATGGTGTGTCTGAGAGGAGAAATCGTACTCTGTTAGACATGGTACGTTCGATGATGAGTCATGCAGACTTGCCTGTTTCCTTTTGGGGTTTTGCTTTAGAGACTGCTGCAATGACATTGAATCGCGCTCCAACGAAAATGGTTTTGAAGACACCATATGAGATATGGACTGGGAAGCGTCCTAGTATGTCGTTCATTAAAATTTGGGGCTGTGAGGCATACGTGAGACTTCAAATGCCTGACAAGCTGGAACCCAAATCGGATAAATGTTATCTGGTGGGATATCCTAAGGAAACGAAAGGGTATTACTTTTACCTACCGTCCGAGGGCAAAGTGTTTGTCGCAAGGACTGGTGTCTTCTTGGAGAAAGAGTTCTTATCAAGAAAGACTGAAAAGGTAGAGCTTGAAGAAGTTCAAGAACCACATGTAGTGAATGAACCGGAATTGGATTCTGAGTCAGGACTACAAGATGTTGTAGCTAGAGAACCTGCTCAGGGAACACAAGTCCTACGTAGATCTGGTAGACCAAGGTTTGAGCCTGAGAGATATGGATTTCTCGTGTCTCAAATAGGTAATGTGTTGCTCATGGATCATGATGATGAACCAGCAACCTACCAAGAGGCTATGAATGGACCGGACTCCGACAAATGGCTTGAGGCTATGAAATCCGAAATGGACTCCATGTATGCAAACCAAGTTTGGAACTTGGTGGAACCACCTGAAGGGGTACGACCCATAGGGTGCAAGTGGGTCTTCAAGAAGAAGACCGACATGGATGGGAATGTACAGACATTCAAAGGGCGAATGCTGGCTAAAGGTTTCAAGCAAATTCATGGTATTGACTATGATGAGACCTTTTCCCCTGTTGCCATGGTAAAGTCGATAAAGATATTGCTTGCTATTGCTGCGTATTATGACTACGAGATCTGGCAGATGGATGTCAAAACGGCTTTCCTTAATGGTAACCTCCTTGAGGAAGTGTATATGACACAACCCGAGGGTTTTGTATCCCCAGATGAAGCCACTAAAATATGCAAGCTGAATAAGTCCATTTATGGACTGAAACAGGTCTCTCGAAGTTGGAATCTTCGTTTTGATGAGAAAATCAAAGAGTTTGGTTTCATCAAGAATGAAGATGAGCCTTGTGTTTACAAGCGAATCAGTGGGAGCATTGTTGTCTTCCTGATATTGTATGTAGATGACATACTGTTGATCGGGAATGACATTCCTACCCTGAAAGTTGTTAAGAGCAACCTAGGGAACTGCTTTTCAATGAAGGATTTGGGTGAAGCGACTTATATACTCGGTATTAAGATCTATAGAGATAGATCGAAGAAGTTGCTGTGTTTGACCCAGAGTACGTACATCGAAAAGGTGTTGAAGCGGTTCAACATGCTTGAGTCCAAGAAAGGATTTTTGCCCATGTCTCATGGTGTGAATCTCTCTAAGGACCAGTGTCCAAAGTCTTGTGAAGACAAGGACCGCATGAAGTTGATTCCATATGCTTCGGCAATTGGATCAATCATGTATGCGATGTTATGTACTCGACCCGATGTCTCCTTTGCTTTGAGCATGACTAGCAGGTATCAGTCAGATCCCGGTGAGTGTCACTGGATTGCAGTCAAGAATGTCCTGAAGTACTTGAGAAGGACTAAGGACGTATTCTTGGTGTATGGTGGAGAGGAAGAGCTCGTTGTAAGTGGTTACACGGATGCTAGCTTCCAAACTGATAGAGACGACTCCAAGTCTCAGTCAAGTTTTGTGTTTTGCCTGAATGGAGGAGCTGTAAGCTGGAAGAGTTCCAAGCAAGAGACAGTTGCTAATTCTACAACAGAGGCCGAGTACATCGCAGCAGCTAATGCCGCGAAGGAGGCTGTATGGATTAGGAAATTCATCGGCGAGCTTGATGTAGTTCCTAGCATTGTTGGTCCCGTAGTTCTCTACTGTGATAACAATGGTGCAATTGCACAATCTAAGGAACCTAGATCTCATCAGCGCTCCAAGCACATACTCCGGCGTTTTCATCTTATTCGTGAGATTGTCGAACGAGGAGATGTAAACATTTGCAGAGTGCCGACTGAGGAAAATATTGCGGATCCGCTGACAAAGCCTCTCGCGCAGAGAAAGCATGATGGTCATACTAGATCGATGGGTATACGATACCTAAATGATCAACTCTAGCGAGAATCTTGTGGGTTGCATGTAATCTTGTATTTTGTTGGCTATTTGTTCATATGATGAACTGTGTACCTAGTTTTTCTTTTATAATTAATGGCAAGTTCTTTTATTATGTCTTTTTCTATATGATAGTTAAATGTCAACATAATAGATACCCTTAGAATGTTCGCTTCCATGGGACATCAAGTACGTGACTTGAATGTGAGAGCCCATGATTTATTTGAAGCTTCATTCTTAAAGGTCCCTGGTCGAGTATCATCATAGAAGCTAAGGGTGATGATGGTACATGAAGGCTAGTACGTGCGTTGACTGATGACTGGTTCTCACAGGTCATGATATTGTGATATCAAGTCATCACGTGGGTACTTGTTAGTGAACAAGTTGTACTGGACAGACCCAACCTGAGACTACTCTGTGGATTGTCATCCAATCGTGTCACGAGTAGGTCTCAATTGACAATGGTGTTGTGGTCCTTTGACCTGAAGTCACAGCATTCATCAAGTGAGGAAGAGCGTGCTTTGATGCCATCTAAAGTCTTCCTTGAGAAAGGTTGATGATAAGGGTGGTTGTTGGGCATGTTACTAATCATTTGGGTGTTTGTGTGTGAGCAGATATGAAATTTGTCCTCCTGTATGACAGGAGTTGCATCCATGGGCCCCTTGATGGAACTGGACTGAGAAATGCATGGCCATGCTTGGTTGAGTCAATATGTGATATTAGACTCACCATTCTCTGGAAGTCCGTCCTGGATCAAGAAACTTGGATTGAGCTATTACGAGGGTGACACGGTCCATGCCTCTAGTTCTTTCCGGATGTAAGGGACAAAGGGACAAAGACAACGCTGATACATTGGTCATAAAGGCTTATGAGTTATTAACTCTTATTGCTTGGGGAGCAATGATGCATTGCTAGATGCCGCTCATTGTTTGTGAGGTTTTTGTTTTGATACTTTCGAGATCAAGTAGGAGTCTGTTGGAGTCACCATGATGATCTGGAAGTGATCAAACATGTAATCTCACTGCCAACGCGATATGAGCCTGCAGGGTCGCACATAAGAGATGTGGAGAAGTTGGATGACTGACTGTGTTGGTAAAGGTTACCAATCACCGACCTGAATAGGGTTATGGGCAAGGTGTTGCCTTATAGGATCATCGGGTTGGGCAAATGTTGCCTTGAAGGGCTGGTTGGGATTGTCGTCCGAGGGTCGATGACATTAGTCGAGAATCATCTTCTGATTCTCGCCGATCGGCGAGAATCGTCTCTCTGATTCTCGCCGATCGACGAGAATCGTCGAGAATCAATTGTTGATTCTCGACGATTGACTACTTCGACAATTGTCGTCGACCGCGGCTCGACGATAGTCGAGTATCGTTGTGCATCATCGAGCGCGGCTCGACGATCGGCGAGAATCGTCGAGTATTGTACTCTGATTCTCGCTGATCCTGTATGATACTCGTCGACTGATTCTCGCCGAACCTGCTCAGTGATTCTCGCCGATTCTCACCGAATGATACTCGCTGATTCTGAACCCTAATTTCGGGTGGTCTGCGGATAGCGATTTTCCTGGGTTTATTTATACCTTGGTATAAATAGAACACTTAGGTTTTATCGGGCATGAGCTTTTGACTACTGTGCGAATCGACCCCAACGGAAAGGTTCCGCTCGATCGTTCCGCCGATCCCGATCCCCGCCGCCGACGGAAGAGTTCCGCCGCCACCGTGTTTGCTCCGTCGACCACCTCTTCTCCGGTGACTGTCGCTGGTGCTGCTCTTCCTGGCGCGGACCTAGCAGTCCGTGGGATAGCCGAGGTGTGGTCTTCTCCTTCCCGATCTTCCGTGCGACGGAAAGTTCGGTGTTCTCCCGCTCGTGTGGACTTCTGCAGAAACGTGGACACTATTCCACGTAGAACTCGCCACTAGCAAGCAGATAAAGTTTGGAGCATATCCGTTGGGTTGTGACTCAACGCCACCGAGGTAATTTTTGCCTAGTTTTGCTAACTTCTTGATTCAACTGTTCATGGCCCGATCCACATCTCTTTGGGTTTTTCTTGATGTTTACTTTTCCGCTGCGCGCACAAACGTTGTGCCAACCTTACAGAGAAACCCAACATAAATCTCTACAATTTGATATTGCACAAGACATTAAGTCCATCAGATTTGAAATGAATCTGAACAAGAAAGAGATGACTGACTGCTTTCATAAGGGAGGAAATGCAGTAGTCTATCTAGCTACTCATCAAGAAAATATCAAGAAACAAATTGAAGACCTGGCAGTAAAGCAAGTCTATGTCCTGGAAAACCAGATTAGAATGAATTACAATTTGACTGAATCACACAATGTGATAGTCACTGAGATGCAGAATCTGGCTGCTGCTCAAACTACAGCAAGTACTACTGCCCAGGAAGAGTTTGATAAGACGTTCCAAGAGCACATCACTGATGTTAAAACTGCTATAGAAGCCTCTCAAAAAGCTATAACTGACAAGCTCCAAAGGTTGAAACCTTTCTATAAAGATGGAGTAAATTACCTAGATGCACAAATCAGATTTCAGAAAGATGATCTAAGAGATCACATTGAAAGAGAAGTCATAAAGGGGGAGAGGGTGTTAGTCAAAGCAGGCTCTGATCATGCAAAATGGATTTCAAATTCCATCAGAGCCACCCTTGGATATCCTCCATTATGTGATGATGATAATGTTGCAGAGTCTGGGATTAATCTTGCTTATCTTGGAGGGGAGCAAGCTGAAGTGGCTAATCCTGCTTATCTTGGAGGGGAGCAAGCTGAAGTGGCTCAAGTAATATATCCTCCACCAGACTTTGATATGATACATGCAGATATACAGTCAATGTATAGACCACTTGAGGGAAATCAGAAGGTCATCATAGAAAAAGTGGTTCAGCCAGTGCCAGAGGCTATACTGAAAGAACAAGAAGCTTTGCAGAAAGAACAAGAGACCCAATTGTCTAAGAAGAGATTCAGGGAGCAAGCTGAACTCAGGACTGATTTTGAACATTGGAGCCCCACTTCCAGGAATATTATCTTGATTGCATGGAAGGCTGCCAAGGACAATATCCAAGATAGAAATAAGTGGTATTCTGAACTGGAGTGGAGGAAGCATGAGTCCAGGCAAGAGGCAATTGTGCAATATAGAAGAAAGGCTAAGATGGGAAAGCTATCTTCTACTGCCCAGGAGCCTAGCAAGTAGTTTCCAAAGCCTTATCATTATTTTGAAAGACAAAAGATCAAGGCTGAAGAGCAGAAAAATAAGGATCTAAAAGGAAAGAAGCCTGCTGCTGCTGAAGATGCTGAAGCCCCAGTCCAAGCAAAGATACAATCAGGAAAGGGGATAGTTATCAACGAGCCTGAGCAGAAAAAGGATAGAATTTTTCTTTAGTTTACAGTTGTAATCTTTTGATTTTAAAACTTTCTGTAAACTTTTGAATAATGAATATGATAAAGTTGTTAGAACAATATGATATGTGTTAAATCTATTACATTATTATTCTGAGATATTTGTGTACACATGTTTTGTTTAATACATGTTTATGTACTTACCCTGTTATATAATCCTGCTTTACATCATATTGTGATTTTGTTATGTATGGTGTATATCATTGACTAAGGGTTATGACTTTTCCAAATAGGAGGAGATTGTTGGGTACATTGGAATAAATGTAGCTGATTTGAAGAAGCCTCACCCTACTCAATGATATACATCAAAATGTATTTGATGTGTTTTGAGTTTAGTTGTGCAGGATAAATATTTGCAAGGAAAGCTGAAAAGTTTCTAAGTACATGTGTCGACACCCAGAAGAAAAGTTTCGACACTTAAGAAAACTTGTGTCGACACCCAGAGAAGCAGTGTCGACACTTGGAGTAATTGTGTCGACACAAGGGATGTAGGGTCGACACCTGAAGGAAAGTGTCAACACATAAAGGCTGTGTCGACACTCAATGAAGAAATGTCCAGAGAAGCAGTGTCGACACTTAGAAGCAGTGTCGACACGCAGAGGAACTTTGTCGACATCAGAAAGTGTCGACACTAGGAGGCTGTGTCGACACTCAGCAAACTTCAACGGAGTCTAAGTACAAGTGTTGACATAATAAAGGATGTGTCGACACTCAGCAGAAGACTCAACACATGAATAGAGTGTCGACACTAGGAGGCTGTGTCGACACTCAGCAAAGTTCAACAAATTCTACGTACAAGTGTCGAAACAAAGGAGATGTGTCGACACTCAGCCAAAGTCTCAACACAAGAAGAATGTGTCGACACAAGGAGAAGTGTCGATACTCAGCAAGTATCAACACAGAAGGCATGTGTCGACACCAAGAAGATGTGTCGACACTGAACAAGCTCAACACAAGAAGATGTGTCGACACAAAGGAGTTGTGTCGATACTTACAAGAATTCAACTAAGTACTAAAGAACAAGGACTTGTGTCGACACACAATATCAGTGTCGACACATGTTGAAGAAGCAGTGTCGAGAAGTAAATTCTACAACACAAGGACTTGTGTCGACACCATGAAGGCTAGTGTCGACACTTAGTCAACTTGTGTCGACACTTAGTCTATAAGTGTCGACACATAAAGACAGACTGTCTCGACACTTTCAGACAGTTACAGAAAATTCAAGAAGTGACTGGATGACTTGACAGCTGCCATTCCAGCCAGTCTACTGCAACTGTCAGAGCTGTCAGAAAGCTGTTAGAAACCGGATCAGTCGGTCACCATGAAGAAATCCTATATAAAGGCATATTCTGTCAACAGAAGAGGAGGATTAACAACAATCAGAGAAGAAGATCAAGCACTTCATTGAAGAATCAATTCAAGTGAAGATCTAAGTAGTTGGAGAGAGAGAGCTCCTTCCAAGAAGACAGCTGTTGGAACCAGGCTGTGAAGAAGGTTTCAGATTGAGATCTGAAACTTAAGTTGCAGTGATTGAAGATCAGCTGCATATAGACTCAACCCTATTGTGTTCTATATTCAAGAAGCTTTGAAGAAAGCCAAGTGAGGTTGATCTCAACAGAGTTCTTTCAAGAACTCATCAGGAAACCTGTCAACTCTTCTCTCTTATTCTGAGTTGAGGTTATATACATTGTATTCATAATTTCTTGTAGGATCCTGAGGGATCTGAGTTGTAAGCCTGAAATTATAAAGGCTGAGTGGTAGGGCCTGTGTGCCTGAGTGTAGGAGATTCATATCTCTGAGTGTAGGCCTTGTAGCTGAGTGTATGTCTTTGTGAAGACTGAGTGGTAGGGATGTTGAGCCTGAGTGTTAGGAGTGGGATCACTCTGAGCTGTAGGAACCTGGTTGGGGTTTTGAGTGTAAGATCTGAGGATATGAGGAATAGTGGAGGAGTTTGGACGAATCTAGTACACTACTAGATAGGCGAAGGGGGAAAGTGGATGTACCCAAACCTTGGGGAACCACTATAAAACTGTGTGTACTCTGTGTATGTGTGTGATTCTGTAATTGCTGTTTATAGTTCTGTGAAATCTGTGATATAATCTTCCTAAAAGTTTAAAAAGATTAAGTCACACATTCACCCCCCTCTAGGTGATTAGGTACAATTTCTTTCACTTCCAAACCTCGGCACGCAGTGTAACAGCCCAAATTTCAAAATGGGAAAATTTTGGGTGACACGGCCTAGGACACGGGCGTGTCCCAGGGCGTATCCTACTAGGGTGCGAAGACATCGCGAGTTCGACGAAAATGCGTTCGACGAAGTGTTTGGTAGGAACACGCCCCATGTCACGGGCGTGTCATGGGTCATGTCACGAGCGTGTCCGACCCAAACGACTACTTGAGTACGGCACCAACTGCTATGTCTGAATCTCCATGGTAGGAATGCAAATGCATGTGTTTGAGGAACCTGTGCATTCCTATTTTGTTGTGATTGCTTGTGTACGGTCGCTAATGTGTGTGTATTGTCCACGTTTAGGTGACGCGGAGTGGTGCAGGGCAATCGGAGCGCCAGCGGTCTGATGAAAGTACGGCACCAGCTGCGGTGCCTACACCTCCACGGTCTGCTGAACATGTGCATTTAGTTGATGTGGCTTTGTTTGCCTTGATGTAAGGCCAGCCGAATGGGCAGGCACAGCTGGCATTGATGCCAAAATAGGTGGCAGCAAGGCAAGAACCTGTTGCAGCTGTAGATCCTCGAGCGGCTAAACGACAGTTGAAGCGGTTTATGAGTTTTCATCCGCCTATGTTTTTGGGAGTGCGATCTCCTGCGCAGGCGGAAGATTGGTTATCAAGCATCAAACGGATAATGACGGCGATTGGATCGGAGGAGCATCAGAAAGTCACCTTAGCCACCTTCTTATTGGAAGGAGAGGCTCGTTTATGGTGGGACGAGATGGAGCTACATCATTTGGCAGGGAGACCATTAACGCAAGTGTCGATGGAGGAATTCTCTCGGCTCTTCCTGGCTAAGCACCTCCTGGCGGCACAACGTATAGCCATGGAGAATGAATTCCAAAGGCTAGTGCAAGGAGAAAGCAGTGTGGAAGCTTATCTGCACGATTTTACTCGCTTGGGGCGGTATGCGGGTTCAATATTTGCTGATGAGCAGAGGAAGACAAATAGGTTCTATGAAGGACTGCGGGACGAGTTGAGATTCCTGCTTTCTAGTTCTGTGAACCAACGCTTCCAGGCGTTAGTTGACACTTCTTGCGTGCTGGAAAAAGATATGAAAAGGGTACAAGGGAAGAGGGCATTGGCTGTGACACAGCCGGAGTTCAAGTTGCCCCGACCGATGAAGTCATTTTATAAGATGAAATGGGGCAAGAGGCCAAAGACGACTGGACAACCTCCTTCTTCAGTTACATCGGGAGCAACGTCGGGGGCCACCTCAAGGCCGGATACTCGTACATGCTTTAATTGTGGACGGGTGGGGCATATAGCCCGTGAGTGTCGGGTGCTGCCAAAGAGTGAAAAGAAGGCGGGAACGGCATATGCTGAGAAGGGCAAGGCAGTGGTGGAATCCTCTACATCTCAGGCGCAGCCCCGGGTCTACAATCTTGGCCTACAGGAGGCCATCAAGCAAAGTGACGTCGTCACAGGTAAGAGTTTAGTTTTGCGTATTGTATTGTTTATATGCTTTGCTTATTGCATATGTGTATGCGGTTTGTGTGTGTGACATGATCGTCGCAGGCTTTGTGCTGATTCGTAACACGCTGGCACAAGCACTATTTGATACGGGTGCTTCGCACTCTTTTCTGTCGAGTGAGTTCATAGCGCGGCGTGAGATACCTAGTCGTGTAAAGATAGATAGCGTCAGGGTGGTGTTACCGAATGGTTGTTTGATGCTCGCGGATCGAGCTTGCGATGTGGCAATGCAAATAGGAAATTGGGACTTTTCCTTGATGGCATCTGTCTTGTCGTATCAGAATTTGACGTGATCTTTGGTATGGACTGGCTCGCGGAGCAGCATTCCTTGATTGATTGTAATGCCAAAGAGATCACGTTGGGCCTGAATACCAAGCAGGAGACTAAGTTCACGGGTATACGAGGAGTGGGCAAGATGTTGATGTCTGCAATCCAAGTCGTTAAGGCTGTTCGAAAGGGTCCGTAGTTATACATCATGCTAATTCAGGCTGTGGAGCCTAAGGCCAGTGTGTGCGATGTTCCGATTGTATCGGAGTTTGCAAATGTGTTTCCCAAGGATCTCCCTGGGATACCACCCCAGTGAGAGATTGACTTCACGATTGAGCTGGTGCTAGGTGCGAAACCTGTGGCCCGCTCGCCATATCGCATTGCGCCTAAGGAAATGGGCGAGTTGAAAATTCAACTGCAAGAATTGTTGGAACAAGGTCATATACACCCAAGCATGTCACCTTGGTTCGCGCCTGTGCTTTTTGTGAAAAAGAAAGACGGTGGTTTGCAGTTATGTATTGATTACCGCGAACTGAATAAGCTGACCGAGAAGAATAAATATCTGATCCCGCAGATTGATGAGTTGTTTGATCAGCTAGTGGGATCGACCGTCAACTCCAAGTTGGACTTGAAGTCTGGGTACTACCAGTTGAGAATCCGGGAAGGTGACATTCCCAAAGCCGCATTTGGAACACGGTACGGGCACTATGAGTTCATGGTAATGTCGTTGGGCTGTGCAATGCGCCCTCGATATTTATGTACTTTATGTACCGAATATTCCGAGAATACCTGGATCTATTCGTGATAGTGTTCATTGATGATATCATGGTGTACTCTCGATCGAAAGCAGACCATGAGAATCACTTGCGGTTGGTATTGAATACCTTGAAGCAGAATCAGCTCTATGCCAAGTTCTCAAAGTGCGAGTTTTGGCTATCGTCGGTGGTTTGTTTGGGCCATGTGGTGAGTGGAGCAGGCATAGTAGTGGATCCAGCAAAGATAAGGGCCATACAGGAATGGCCAGTGTTGTCTTCAGTGGCCGAGGTCATGAGCTTCCTTGGACTAGCGGGCTACTATCGAAGATTTGTTGAAAACTACTCGTGGATCGCTTTTACACTAACCACACTAACGAGAAAAGATCAGAAGTTCGTTTGTACACCAGAGTGCGCGCGAGTTTTTGAAGAGCTGAAGATTCAGTTAACCACGGCGCCAGTGTTGTCTTCGCAATGTGGCACCGATGGATTTGTAATCTATAGTGATGCCTTAGGGAGCGGCTTAGGCTGCGTTCTTCTGCAAAATAGAAAGGTGATTGCTTATGGTTCACGCCAGCTGAAGGTGCACGAGCGACACTATCCCGTCCATGACTTGGAGTTGGCGGCAGTGATCTTTGCACTAAAGCTATGGCAACACTATCTGTATGGCGTGAAGGTGGAGATCTATATAGATCACAAGAGCCTAACGTATTTATTGGAATAGAAGGACCTGAATATGCGATAAAGAAGGTGGCTCGATTTCCTTGGGGGCTACACCTTTGAGATTCATTATACTGCCGAAAAGGGGAATGATGTCGCGGACGCCTTAAGTCGGAGAGCTCCGGCAAGGGCGAGTTGGTTGCAAAGGCATGACGAACTTCTCATCCATGAGTTAGAAGCGTTAGAGATTTCTTGTGTTGACAAGAATTTCACTACCAATGCATGTCTGAACTGGACGGAGGTGCAATGTGACCTTGCAGACCGGATTCGACGAGCAATAGGGCTAGATGAAGATCTCCTACGCTATGCTAAAGATGGGCCAGAGGGCAAGTTCTCCTGGGATGACAGACTTTTGTGGAAAGAGGGCCGTTTGTGCGTCCCGAATTTGGGTAAATTGAGGGAGGAACTGATGTATGAAGCGCATTATACGAAGTTATCAATCCACCCAGGGAGCACAAAGATGTTCAGGGATATGAAAAAGCTGTTCTGGTGGACAGGGCTGAAGAGAGATGTTGCTCATTATGTGGCCAAATGCCAGACCTGTGCTATGGTAAAGGCGGAATGCCAAAAACCGGGCGGTTACTTTAAGTCATTACTGATTCCAGAATGGAAGTTTGACGATATTTCCATGGATTTCGTGCATGGGTTGTCGAGATCTCAGTGTGGAAATGACTTAATTTGGGTGATTGTCAATCGGCTAATGAAAGTGGCACACTTCCTACAGAACAGACGGGATGATTCGGTGGAAACTTTGGCAAAGTTGTATGTTGACCAGATTGTGCGGCTACACGGTGTTCCTCGGAGCATCGTAAGTGATAGAGATGGGCGATTCACGTCGAATGACTGGAGGCTAGTTCATCAGTTGTTGGGCATGAATTTGACATTCAGTACGACCTTTAATCCCCAAACTGATGGCCAAACTGAACGGACCAACAGAATGATGGAGGATATGCTCCAGATTTGTGCCCTACACTTTGGAAAGCGATGGGAAGATCATCTCTACATGGTGGAGTTTGCCTACAATAACAGCTACCAAGCGAGCATCGGTATGACACCGTATGATGCTCTGTATGGACGGAAGTTCCGTACTCCATTAGCTTGGGTAGAGGCAGGCGAAGACAGAGTGTTTAAGCATAATGAATTCGATGAGGCGAATTCGATGATTCGCACTATTCGAGAGAGGATACTCATAGCCCAGGATCTACAAGCAAAGTACTACAACGCCAAGCACCGGAACATGGAGTTCGCGGCAGGCAATTGGGTATACTTGAAGATCAAGCCTTCAAAGGCATATCCAGGATTCGACGTCTGAAAAAGTTGAGTCCAAGATACCTTGGTCTATTTGAAGTGGTTGAGTGAGTCAGGGAAGCTGCATCTTGGCTAGCTCTGTAGGCAGACTTTGGTGGATTGGATGATGTGTTTCACATCTCGGTGCTGTGGAAGGCCGTGAAAGATCCATCTCAGGTGATCGAGAATGATCGTGTGCCGGTGGAGTATGGGCTAACAACGAGGGTTAGACCCATTCGGATCGAATATCGAGAAAAGAAACAGTTGCGGAACAAGACGGTCGGGATGGTTAAAGTCTGATGGAACAATTGCGGCCGTGAGGAGCTTACATGGGAGCGAGAGCAGACCATGCGAGCTGATTTTCCCGAGTTGTTTCTGTAAAACGGTTGAGTAGTGAAAAGTTTATGGTAACATGGAATTTTGATGTTAGAACTCTTTGCTTGTTGGTTCCTTCCTGTGAACAAATTTCGAGGACGAAATTTCTTGTAGGAGTGGAGCATTTTAATAGCCCAAATTTCAAAATGGGAAAATTTTGGGTGACACGGCCTAGGATACGGGAGTGTCCCAGGGCGTGTCCTGCTCGGGTGCGGAGACATCGCGAGTTCGACGAAAATGCGTTCGATGAAGTGTTCGGGAGGAACATGCCCCATGTCACGGGCATGTCAGGTGGCATATCACGGGCGTGGCCGACCCAAATGACTACTCGAGTGATTGTCTCGAGTAGGTCTCGAGTGGGACTCGAGTAGTGGTGACACGGGCATGTCATCCTTCGGACAAGGTCGTGTCATGTTCTATGTTGATGACTCGAGTAGATCTCGAGGGATTGTCTCGAGTACCTAACGAACACGGGCGTGTCGGTCATGTGACACGGGCGTGTCATGACTAACTACTCGAGTAGTCCTCTCGAGTAGGTCAAGAGTATGACTCGAGTGAGGTACACGCCCTATGTCATGGGCGTGTCTGGGCCGACACGGGCGTGTACCCTGCCCGTGATCTGTTTCGGGATGAGGTGGTTTGTGCACCGCATAGAGTACATGGCCTGTGACACGGGCGTGTCACAGGGCGTGTCGGACCCGAAAAGTGATTTTTAGGCTTTTTTGTGACTGTCCATTTTCTCCAGCTAGGATCTAAGGGCTGAGAGGCCTTCCTGCTTCCTTAAGGCCGAGACTTGAGAAGGAAAGTCTCATTTTATGTTGGCCTTCATCTTTCTACAATTCTAAAGAGAGAAAGAGAGGAAGAAGGAGGAGGAGGAAGAGGGGTGATCTCTCGTGGAGCTTAAGAGTGTCAAGCTGAGATCCGAGGCCATCTTTGCCGAGGAAACGTTGTTGTGGTTCTTTCTAGCCAGCTAGGAGCGCATGGCACCGAAGCAGTCTTCAAGGGTAACAACCTTTCTTCCTAGCCATATGAAGGCTCCCTTTTGACATATCCATATGATTCCCCACCAGAAGGTGGCTTGTTATGGGAGTCTTTGGGTTGATTAATGGAATCCCCAAATAGTTGGCATATTGATCCGGAAATTGAGTATGGAATAGGAATGATGTGTGAAGCCCATCTAGACAGGTTGGTCTAGATTGGTGTTGTTGCATACGAACCGGAGATGACTCCGTGATAAACGTGTAGTTTAGTAGTCAATGGGTTGGACCTGTGAAGGGAAGTAGCAGGAAGTACTGGAGTGGTAGTCCAGGAAAATACCCGTAGAATGCTGGTGCTTTTGGGTTATACCTGTGAAGGGAAGTAGCAGGAAGTACTGGATTGGAAGTCCAGGAAATACCCTTTGTGATGCTTGATGTTCTTGGGTGGTACCTCTGCAGGGGAGTAATAGGAAGTACTGGCGTGGTGAGCCAGGAAAGACCCTTGACATTTGTGATATTTGTGGGATCGTGCCTGTGAAGGGGACTAGCAGGAAGTACTGGTGTGCCCAGGAAAGATCCGCTAATGTTGTGATATGAAATGGGTGTAAGAGTAAGTACTGGTGCACCCAGGAAAGCACCCAGGCTTGAATGTCAAGAACAGGATTGGTGAGACTGACCCGCGCCTTTTTGAAGCCGCGAGTATGTCGTACTCGGTGATGGTAAGGCGATTTGAGCAATGGGGGTGGAGGATCCGACCTGCATTATGTCTGTCCGACGTGAGACCTGAAAGTGCGTTATGTTGGAGCGCATAGCAAGAGTCATAGGCCTGCGCGCCATGACATAATGGGGGGCGACAGGCCAATCCCGGTGCATTACGACTAGAACTCCGGCTGCACGCCAGGGAGTGAAATGCTCAAGTGATTTGTCGTTGGGTTGCGACCCTGATACGGTGGTGGGCAACTGGTTCACCGGTACACCAAGAATGTGCCCTGAGTGCACGGATCGTCGGGCCGCGGGGCTGACAGTTGTGATGGAATGTATGTGCGTGAGAGCATATTGTCTGATATATATATATATGCTTGTGATATGCTATGCCTGCAGGGAAGAAATACCACTGCCCCGGGAAAATGGGTAGGGTCGTTATAATTTGGTCAGCTGAATGCTGACCGTTGCCTCTGTTTGCCACCGTTGGGTGGACTGTCCCTGTGCAGGTGCTGGAGAGCCAAGCGGCACTAAGAAATACTAAAGGCACTGATGTTGTTGTTCCTGCTGTCGCCGCTAGCCCTCGAAGGCTGTATGAAATGCAAATGTTGTGTTTGCTTTTGTGTGGCCGGCCTGCGAGCCAATGTTTGAGGCCACGGTTATGAAAGCCTTGTAAGGCCATACGGCCAACTATTTATATTTGTTGTAAGAAATTCCTATGATGTGTAAACTGGAGCTTTTATATGTCGGACATTCAGGTGTGGAGTTCAAATTTATTATTTAGGCTTCCGCTGGAATGCAATATGTTAGGGTGCGCTGCGCTACTCTGGTATCATACCGTAACTTCACCGCCTATTTTATGGTATATGTTGTGTGGCCCCGACCGGACCTTCTAGTATATGCTATGTAAACGGATGGGGTTGTTACACGCAGGTCGGGCATACATGAGAATAAAAAGGAAACACTGAAATTAGTCCTTCGAGGGCCGGCTCAGCAACTTGGGTTTTTGCCCGCTATTTACCGCTCGGCTCCGCAGCACCTGAATGCAACAATCCACAGCAACGGTGGCAAATAAAGCAACGGTCAGCTATGCTGACCAAATTATAACGATACCGCCCCCAAACTCGGGGCAGCGATGCTCCTTTCCATGCACTTTGTTAACATAACCAAGCATTAAAGTGAATCAACACTTCATCACAGGCGTGGGCACTTACGGCCACACACCCCGTGCTCTGAGGGCACATTCTCGGTGAACACAGTCAAAGTCCGCTAACTCACCACCGTCCCTTGGACGGAAATATCTCGTGAGCATTTGGTCTTTCTGGCCACTGCCTAAGACCCTATATCTATACCAATGGTGAGTACCACGTACCTTTGGTCTCTCTAACCAAACCACAGAGCGGGTATGGTTCTACCTATTCCCATTGCTCACACCGCAACGTCAACTTAAGCCATCTGCTTGGGTCAAGCTTCCCTGAGTCCCGATTCGATCACATGCATCACATAACCCGGTTATGTGCAAGTTGGCTCTCAGACCACCATGTTGGCAAAATCACGCATCTACCCAGTTTTCCAGGTCCACCTTGGGGTTAGTCCCCAAGGCTCCCTGTTGTAATCTACCGCGCAGATAACCCGAAAAACAAACAGTCGCACGGAGTCCTCTCCGGCCATTCATGCAATGCACCATCACCGATCCAGACCAACTTGTCCGGGTAGGCTTCACACATCATGCCTATGTCCGATTCTCAATTACGGACTCTACATGTACACAACGGGGACTATTCATGTCAACCCGAAGGAACGCCTCAAACTCACCACAAACTCGCAAGAGCGGGCTTCCTATGCAAAGAAAAGAGGACTACGCATGTCCTAGGATGAGAATCGTTACCCTATATTTCTCCTTGGCGCCATGGAAATCTATGCGGATGAAAAGCATCGTAATCTCCTCACCTCCGTAGATCCGAAGTCAACTTGCGATTTGGAGATTCGAAGCTCCGTCGGTGACCGGATCTAGCCTCCTTCTTCTTCCTTGCTCTCCCCTCTCTCTAGAACTTTAGAAAGAGATTGAGTAAGAGAAATGAGGGCTTTGAAACCCTATTCCCGGGTATAATCCAGCAGGAACAACCCCCAGCCGTCAGATCCCAAAATAAGGAAACAGACGCACACGATCCGTACTTGAAATCCAAAATCTGGGACGAACACGGCCTGTGACATGCCTGTGTCCCGGGCCGTGTTCCCCATTCGCCATCGAAACCGACGTGTCTCGAAAAGAACACGGTCACACGACACACCCGTGTCAAACTTGACACGCCTGTGTCATACAGTACACAGCCGTGTAGTGTGCCGTGTTACTCCATCGACACATGACCGAAAATGCCTAAAAGGGACACGGGTACTCGACATGCCCATAACGCATTTTGACACGCTCGTGTCTACCCGACACGGCCTGTGTGCTAACCCCGTGTATCACCCCCGCCACGGCCCGACTTCAACCCGTGAAGGACACGACCTGGGACACGCCCGTGTCTCAGGCCGTGTTCGCTGCTCGACGATCGTCGACTCCAAAATTCGTCGACCTCTCAGCCAGATCGTCGACCCGAGCACGACACGCCCTCAGACACGCCCGTGTCTCAGGCCGTGTTCGCTGCTCGACGATCTTCGACTATAAAATTTGTCGACCTCTCGGCGAGATCGTCGACCCGAGCACGACACGCACTGGGACACGCCTGTGTCCCAGGCCCTGTAACCTTTTGTGCCATAACTCATTTTGGTCAGTTAGTTTTTAAGGTTTACATGTCCTAGCCTTTTGTGCCATAACTCATTTTGGTTACTAGTGATATTGAGTAAACAAATATCAGTTGTGGCAGAAATGAAATCTACTAAATATATGTTTCCTTGTCTAAGTCCAATTAAAACAGTTTGGTTTTTATCATTTATGATAGAATAAGAGGTAGAGTTGAAATGTACCTGATAACCTTCATCATATAATTGGCTTATGGATATAAGGTTATGTTTAAGTCCTCTTACATATGTCACTTTTTTGAATGTCACTGCTCCAATGCTTACTCTTCCATATCCTTCTGACTGACCACTCTTTGAGTCTCCAAATATCACCTTTGGTCCTAGCTTGGACTTATAGCTGGAGAGATTCGCTTTGCTGCCAGTCATGTGCTTGGAGCAGCCACTATCCAGGTACCATGTCTGACTTAGCCTTGGACAGATCTTCACCTGTACCTGCATCAAGAAATAAAGCTCAATTGTTCTTGACCCAGGTTACCTTGGGTCCTTGATTTGGCTGAAAAGTAAAACTAGAAATGACTGATAATGCAGGTTGAGACTTATACCCTAGAGGGTGATATATCCTAGGTGGGATTATCCAATCATCTACTGGATTAAATGTCTTGTTAGCTGTTTTAAAATTTCTATAGGAGAAATTATTTATATTTGGTCATTCTGGGATTGACGAATTATTGTAAGTTCGTCGACCAGAGTTCGACGAATGGGGATGAGATCGTCGACCTCCACTCAGAGAATGACCATGGTGATTTTCTGCGTCCCTCGTTCGTCGACCTCTGCTCGACGAACCATACACAGTTCGTCGATTGCAGTAGGATGAATAATTATTTCTAAAGTTTGCGTTCAGCGTTCGTCGATCGGGGTTCGACGATCTTGCAGGATTTCGTCGATCTAAGTTCGACGAATTCTGCTGAACTTGGTTTTTAACAGCTTTCTTCTGTTTTCTGTTTCTATTGTCTAGGGGATTTGACTTGTTTTCTGACCTGGGTTTTTCAGTTAGTTTCTCTTTACCCTTAGCAGTGATAAACTTTATGGGAGTAGAAAGTATATTCTTCTTTATTATGGGGGGGGGGTAAACCTGATGAAGCACCCAAGCCCAGCCTGCCATTTAATCTGGCATTTACTGTGCTTGTGGTATCCATCAGCTTGAGGCTTCTCCCATTGAGAGATTGCTCAAGTTGTTTTGCCTCACATAATTCAGATTTTAACTTGATTATATATTCATTAGCTAGTGTCAATTGGTCAGTTAGTTTTCTATTTTCTGTGCTGACAGATTCAAGGTTTTCTAGTCTAGTCATCAGGGTTTTTATCTCTTTCTCTAAGTTTATTAGATCCATGCACATAGATTTAAACTCTACTTTAAACAAGTCAGAATTGAAATCAAAACTAGAAATCACCTGATCAGCCTCTGAGTCTGAGGCACCTTCGTCTTCAGAATCCTCTTCTGATCCATAGTTTCTTTTGGAGGCATCTATTGCCATTAGGCACAACTCCTTGGATCTGGCTTCTTCCTCTTCTTCACTGGAGCTGGAGGAGGATGTTTCCTCTTCTGTGTCACTCCAGGACTCAGCAACAATCCTTTGTCTTTCCTTTTATACTTGTTGGAGGAGGGTCTGCTGCTTTGTTTTTCTTCTACAATCCTTGTCCCTGACCTTGTCCTTTTTCTGATTCTCTGGGCATTCTGAAATATAGTGCCCTAGCTTTCTGCATCCAAAACACACAACCTCCTTAGTTGGTGTCTTGTCATATTTGGGCTTATCATCCTGCCTGGATGATTTTCTTCTAAATTCCTTTCTTGACATTTTGTAAAATCTTTTGGCAAAAAGGCTCATTAACTCCTCATTGGATGTAGATGTTTCATTGTCTTCAGAGGCTTTGAGGGCCAAGTTGTGCTCCTTCCTAACTGGGGTAGTTGCCTTCTGTTCTGCTGCCTCTCTTGATTTGACAAGCTGCTCATATGACTTCAGCTTGCCTAACAGAGATTCTGTTGAGATCTCATTGAGGCTTCTGGCTTCTTTGATTGGCCAGATTCTGGAGTCCCATGAACTGGGGAAACACATCAGTATCTTGTCATTCACCTCAGTTAAGGTGATGTCCTTGTCAAGAGTCTTGAGTTCACTGATGATTGAGCTTAATCTATTGTACATCTCAGCCATAGATTCTGTCTCATCCTTTTTGAAATTCTCATAGAGAGAAATGAGACTGGATCTCCTATCCTTTCTTTCATCAGCTGAGCCTGCTACCATTTGATTCAGAGAATCCCAAATGGCCTTGGCTGAGGTGCACTCAGCCACCTTCTGAAATATGTCATCTGACATTATTTGGGCCAGAATATTCATAGCCTTTGCATCAGCCATCTTAGCTTTCTTATAGGCTTCAGTATTTTCTGGAGGTGGTACTGCACTCAGATTAGTTGATGTGCTGACAAAAGTTGCAGGAGCTTGAGGAACACCTGTTGAAATGACAGAAAAAATATCCTCATCAATGGAGTTCATATATAATCTAATTCTTGCCTTCCAGATGGAAAACTTATTAAGATTGCACACTGGAGGTCTGATGCTTGTATAATCCTTATTTTGGGCCATGTCTGTGAGATGGATAAGTCCAATAACAGAATAGAAACAAACAGATCTAACTAAGGGATCTTGGGGTTCAGGTGTTAGCCTGTACAACCAATCAGATGTGGTGTTATTAACCAACCTCGCTCTGATACCAATTGAAAGTGCAACTAGATCTGATATGCTCTAGAGGGGGGGTGAATAGAGTATATGGTGATTTTGAAACTTTTACGACTGCTGTTGTATTTTAGGTGTGTGTGTGTGCAGGGAAGCAAATACAATAAACCAAAAAAACAGCAATGGACTAATCACAGCACGTTCACAGAGCAAGGCTAGTAAACAAAAAGAAAAGAAAGCAATCAGACGACACAAGAATTTTATAGTGGTTCCCCAAATCTGGGTAGTCCACTCTTCTACCACGCTGGTAGGAATCCACTGCAGGAAGGGGTTGATCAGGTGTCCTGGCACCAATGGGGTTTTGATCAGGTTCCCAAAAACCAAACCCTCAAGTCTTTTGGAGGGAGACTTGCAACCAGAATAATTTTGACTAACCCCTTGCAATTTCTTGCTTCTTAGTCATCCAGCCTTCTTTAGTCCTCTTTGTTGAGCATCCCAAGCTCTGTCTTGAAGAACGAGAACTTGGTCTCGTCCAGCGGCTTTGTGAAGATATCTGCAACTTGCCTATCTGTGGGCACATATTGGAGATCTATGTCTCCATGCTCCACATGTTCCCGGATGAAGTGGTACCTTAGCTCGATATGCTTTGTCCGGCTGTGGGAGACTGGATTGTTGGCTACTGCAATTGCGCTGGAGGAGTCACAGTACAAGGGTATATCCTTGAACTGCAGGTTGTAGTCCTCGAACTGATTCTTTATCCATAGCAACTGTGCGCAACAGCTGCCTGCAGAGATATACTCTGACTCGGCCGTTGAGATTGCGACACAGTTCTGCTTCTTGCTATTCCAGGAGATTAGCCTTCTTCCGAAGAATTGGCAAGTCCCTGAGGTGCTTTGTTGGGTATTATATCCACAACGGACCTGATTTGAAGAAGCCCCTAATCAAGCTAAGGTAAATAGACAATGTATTTGATAAAATATTTCTAGTTGTGCTTGCAGTTTTTCCACGCTAAGTGCACTCCAATGTCAGGGTGCAGTAGGTCAATATACACGGGTCTGCATGACGTAATCCCTCGTTGAGCAGATCAGTGTGTTGGCCTACGTGTACTCTCTCTATTGGAGTGTACTTATTTTCAAGTACAGGGCTGTGATATTGCAAGAGCAGACAAGTAGCAAGGATGAGTCAAAGAGTAGCTCAGAGGCGGAAAGACGAAAAATCGTCTAAGTGTTAATCGACGAGAATCACCAAGTGATTCTCGCCGATTCGGTGATAATCACCAAGTGATTCTCGCCGATTCGGTGAGAATCACAAGTGATTCTCGCCAAATCGTCGAGAATCACTGGCTGATTCTCGCCGTCTTTTTCCAGCTTCCTCAGAGCATGTAGCCAAGTCTACATCGACGAGAATCACCTTTGATTCTCGCCGAATCGACGAGAATCACCTTTGATTCTCGCCGATTCGACGAGAATCACCTTCGATTCTCGCCGATTTTGCCTTGGGCAATTTTCTGGAAACCGCTGGACCGGACTCTACCGCTGGCACTGTTTTGAACTGGGCTTGGGGTTTCTTCTGGTGGGACCCACAACAGTCATTAAGGAGTATTCGGGTGTATAAATACACGCGTATTTTTGAACAGATGCACACACAGAAAAAGACGAAGCCGAGCCGCCGACCTTTGACCTAAATCGCGAAACCTGCTCCGCCGCCGTCGCCGCTCATACAAGTTGTTCGTCGACCTTGATCGTGGTTTCTTCCAGATCTCCCGGCGATAGAAGCTTAGCAAAGCATAGCGTCTCACACGTCTAACCAGAGATCCTTTGTCTCTTGATTTGTTGATCGGGAAAACCTTCCCCGTCCGAATCGATCGAGACGATCGATCCTAGTGTGACCGTTGGAAGACCTTGCTAGCTTTGCTACGAAGTTTGAATCTCCAAAGTACAGCAGGCGCACACCGTTGTCGCCGCGGATCCTGAGAACCAAGCCACCGCCCTTATTGCCGCCGCCGGTTTCGGGGAGATTCTCTCCAAGAGAGATCTAGGGTTGTGGACTCTTCGTTGACCGTCATCAAATGAAGAGGCACATCCTAATCTCCAAAAGTAGTTTGTATTTCTTGTACATTCTAGTTTCATTGTTGTTGTAAAGGAACGTTAGTTCCTAGTTGTAAGGGTTGGGTGCAACCCGTGTTGTGGGAGTGTTGTCTCCTACGTGTAGAAGGGTTCCTTCCGATAGTGCAAGGATTGGATTTCAATCCTGTTGGTGAAGTGACCGAGTCGTCCCTTTTTGGGAGATAGGTAGAAGGGGGAAAGTGGATGTACCCAAATCGGGGAACCACTATAAATTGCTTGTGTACTTTCATTGCTGTGCTGTTTTGTTTTCTTGTGCAGGTATAATTTTAAATTCCGCAAAAACGCTGCACGTCACCTATTCCCCCCCCCCCCCATAGGTGAAGGTAGTTGACACTAGGTGGACTTTCAAGTGGTATCAGAGCGAGGTTACTCATCAAAAAGGTTCACACCTTGAGTAGAATCCTGCCGCTAGTGTCAAGAAGAAGGCAAACATCTACTATGGACGGGCTCAAGTACACAGGTAAGATCCCAGTGTGCACCAGGCTCAACTTTCCTATCTGGAAGGAAAGGATCAGGTTCTACATGGAAGCAGTTGATCCTCGACTTTTCATGATCGTGGAGGAGGGACCTTATGTCCCCACTAAGGTCTCCACCATTGATCCTACCAAGAAAGTGCCAAAGAAAATTTCTGAAATGGACAAGGACGAGATGGTGCGGGTGGGACTTGACAAGAAGGCGCAGAACATTCTGGTCAGCGCGGTCGATGACTCAATGATGCAGAACTTCTGCAACTACAGGACAGCAAAGGAGATCTGGCACTGCCTGATTATCCTAATGGAGGGCACTGATGAAGTGAGGGATGATCGGAGATCCCTTCTGAACCAGAAATATGAGGCCTTCAGACAAGGGCCTATGGAAGAGATCGGAGTCACCTTCGAGAACTTCCTCAAGATTGTCAATGCCCTCAAAAGATATGGAAGAGTGTTCACTGATGGTGAACTTAATGATAAATTCCTTAGGTCCCTTACTAAGGAATGGGACACAAAGATCTGCGCCATTCGAGTGTTTGGCAGACTAGCTGAAACAGACCCGCAAATTCTGTTTGGGAAGCTGATGTCCTATGAGCTTCAACTGAACACCAGAAAAGCAGAAGAAGAAGCAGAGAAGGCTGCAGCCAAGGAAAAGACTGTGGCCCTAAAATCCATTCACTCCAGGAAGGGCAAGGGTGCGGTTTCATACCGTGGCAGGAAAAAGGATGAGGAGGAGGACTCCGAGCCATGCTCCTCCAGCTCAGAGTTGTCTGAGGAAGATTTCTCCCTCATCACCCGAGAATTCAAGAAGTTCCTCAAGATGAGGAATCAAAGGAAGAGAGACGGCTCCTCCTCCAGGCATCAGAAGAAAAATTATTCTTCTGACAGGTATGCTTCTAAACCGAACAAACATCGCTCCTCTGACATTATTTGTTTTGGATGCAATAAGCCAGGACACGTCGTGGCCGACTTCCACCAAGGTAAGAGAGAAAAGGGGAAGGGAGAGGAGCACAAGTCTTCTAGAGATAAGAAGAACGAGAGGAGCTACATCGCCAAAAGCCAAAGACACTGAGTGAATCTGACTCCTCAGACTCCAGTGATGATGAGGAAGCCTACTTCGGACTGGTGGGTCGCTCCGACTCAGAAGGAGAATGCCCCCCATTTACTGGGAAGGTAAAAGCTCACACCCCTCTCTCCGACTCTGACTCTGATCCTGAGTCTCAGGATGATGACCCTGAGGATAGCCTTTCGGCCCGGGAAGCAGAGCTCCTCGAGAAGTATGAGCTTCTGCTCAACACTTTCGAGGAGTGCCGTAAGAGATTGAAGGCTGAGAAAAAGGAAGTGAAATTCCTTAAGGGTGAGAGTGTCTCCCTAAGGGAAGAGATCACCAGTTTGATCTCTCTCCAACAGGAGCACCTAGACCTGACTTCAAAGCATTCAGAGTCTCTTAAGCTCCTTGATCTTAAGCAGGAGGAAGTCGACAAGTTGGAAGAACAACTTGCGGCAGAAAGGAAGATCGTCAAGAGCTTCTCTATGCCAAAAACAGTTCTTCCAGTGGTTGATACCTTCTCTACTCAGGCCAAAGGAGCTGGCTTGGGGTATGTAGGGGTACCTGGTTCCTCATCCAGGAGAAACAGGAACCAGAGGAAGAATAAGGCCGCCAAGAAGGCCTCTGCTGCTGAAAATGGAAAGCCTCCGCTCAGTCCTGTTGCATTCAGAAAGCCTAGCTTTCCTTGCAACCAACATGACTTTGAATCAACCTTTGGTCATCATTTCCGTCCCTCGGTTGCAAAGCCAAAGAGCCGATATGATGGTTGGACTTTTCCCCGCAACTTCGGTGAGAGTGCCTTCAAGGCACCTTATGAGGAAATCCACATGGGAAATTATGGTCAATTCTCTAGCGGCCATAATGGAAAGCAGGCACCAAGAGTCAAGCCTATTATACTGAAGAAACAGAAGGTGAAGAAGTCATGTGACTGCAATCACTATGAGGCCTCCACCTCCAGATTCAAGGCCCCGGCTGCACCCACCATTCCCAGGGTAAGGCAGGAGCCTAGGAAGAGGTACAACAGATTTGACTGTTGGTGTTGTGGCAAAGTCGGTCACTTTGCCGTGGGTTGTTGGTTTAATCCGAGGTATAACGAGACTCCCTATGTTAGCACTGCGAGGCCGACCACTCGTAAGGTTAACCAACCGAGGGGGAGTATGCTAACCAGGAATCTAGGACCCAAGTTCGATTGGGTTCCTAAGGGAAATTAATTTTGTTTTGCAGGAATGTCCAAAGGCCACCAAAACGCCAATATGGTACTTGGACAGTGGATGCTCCCGGCATATGACTGGGACAAGAAGCCTGCTGCGTGATTACACTGCAGTCGAGAATGGACCCAAAGTCATCTTTGGAGGGTCAGATCGAGGAGTCACCAGACGTTACGGTATGATTTCCAACGGTATAATCTCTATCACCGACGTGGCTTATGTTGAAGGGTTAAACCATAACCTGATCAGTGTGTTGGGTATTGTATCCACAATGTACCTGATTTGAAGAAGCCCCTGGACAAGCTAAGGTCAATAGACAATGTATTTGATAAAATCTTTCAAGTTGTACTTGAAGCTATTCCACGCTAAGTGCACACCAATGTCAGGGTGCAGTAGGTCAATATACACGGGTCTGCACGACGTAATCCCTCGTTGAGCAGATCAGTGTGTTGGCCTACGTGTACTCTCTCTATTGGAGTGCACTTACTTTCAAGTACAGGGCAGTGTTTATGCAAGAGAACACAAGGAGCAAGGATGGGTCAAGTAGCAGCTCTTGGGAGGAAAGACGAAAATTCGTCTAAGTATAATTCGACGAGAATCACCAAGTGATTCTCGCCGATTCGGCGAGAATCACTAGTGATTCTCGCCGAATCGTCGAGAATCATTAGTGATTCTCGCCGACTCTTTCCGGCTACCTCAAAACGGTGCCAATTAAGATTCGGCGAGAATCACTAGTGATTCTCGCCGAACCCATCGCTGAGCAGATCATGAATTCCAAGTAACTTTCGTTAAGAATCAACAAGTGATTCGGCGAGAATCACTAGTGATTCTCGACGAATCGTCGAGAATCACTAACTGATTCTCGCCGATTCGTCGAGAATCACCTGCGATTCTCGCTGATTTTTACTTGGCAATTTCTCTGGAAGCTGCTGGACCGGATTCTGTCGCTGGACTATCTTGAACCGGATTTCGGGATTCTTCTTGTGTGTCCCACAACGGTCAAATTCGATTTGTCTACAGTATATATATACGGGTATTTTGAACAGTAGACGGACACAGAAAAGAAGCCGAGCATGATCAAACCCTAAAATCGCGAAACTGCTCCGCCGCCGCCGTCGCCGCTTGCGCTAGTTGGTCGCCGCTGTTGATCGCGTTTCTTCCCGATCTCCGGCGACAGAAGCTTAGCCAAGCTTTGAGTCTCACGTGTCTATCCAGAGATCTCTTGTCTCTCGATTTGTTCATCGGGAAAAACTTCCCCGTCTGAATCGATCGAGACGACCGATCCTCGTGTGACCGTTGGAAGACCAAGCTAGCTTCGCTATGAAGATTGGATCTCTACGTTCAGCAGCCTCTCATCATCATAGCCGCCGATCCCGAAGCAAGCCGCCGCTCGTCTTGCCGCCGCCGGTTCCGGGGAGATCCTTTCCAAGAGAGACCAAGGTTGTAAACTCTTCGTTGACTTCACGAACACGTCGTCGAACGAAGAGGAACACCGTAGTCTCCAAACGAAGTTTGTATCTCGTGTACATTCTATTTACTTTTGTTGTAAAGGAACAATTGTTCCGTGTTGTAAGGGTTGCGTGCAACCCGGTTTGTGGGAGTGTTGACTCCTACGTGTGGAAGGGTTCCTTCCGATAGTGCAAGGATTGGATTTCAATCCTGTTGGAGAAGTGACCGAGTCGTCCCGTGTTGGGAGATAGGTCGAAGGGGGAAAGTGGATGTACCCAAGTAGGGGAACCACTATAAATTGCCTGTATATTCTGTGTGCTGTGCTGTTTGTTTTTATTGTGCAGGTACCGTCTTAAATTCCGCAAATACGCTTCACGTCACCTATTCCCCCCCCCCCCCATAGGTGAACATAGTTGATACTAGGTGGACTTTCAAGTGGTATCAGAGGTAGGTTCCTCATCAAAAAGGTTAACACCTTGAGTTGAATCCTGCCGCTAGTGTCAAGAAGGAGGCAAACATCTACTATGGACGGGCTCAAGTTCTCCGGCAAGATCCCAGTGTGCACCAGGCTCAACTTTCCTATCTGGAAGGAAAGGATCAAGTTCTACATGGAAGCAGTTGATCCTCGACTCTTCATGATCGTGGAGGAGGGACCTTATGTCCCCACTAAGGCCTCCACCATTGATCCCACCAAGAAGGTGTCGAAGACACTTTCTGAAATGGACAAGGACGAGATGATGCTAGTGGGACTTGACAAGAAGGCATGAAACATTCTGGTCAGCGCAGTTGATGACTCAATGATGCAAAACTTCAGCAACTGCAGGACAGCACAGGAGATCTGGCAGTGCTTGATCATCCTAATGGAGGGCACGGATCAAGTGAGGGATGATCGGAGATCCCTCCTGAACCAGAAATATGAGGCCTTCAGACAAGGGGCTAAGGAAAGATCGGAGTCACCTACGAGAACTTCCTCAAGATTGTCAACGCCCTCAAGGGCTACGAAAGAGTATTCACTAATGGTGAACTCAATGACAAATTCCTTAGGTCCCTTACTAAGGAATGGGACACAAAGATCTGCGCCATCAGAGAGTTTGGCAGACTAGCGGAAACTGATCCACAAATTCTGTTTGGGAAGCTGATGTCCTATGAGCTTCAGCTGAACACCAGAAAAGCAGAAGAAGAAGCAGAGAAGGCGGCAGGCAAAGAAAAGACCGTGGCTCTAAAAGCCAGTCACTCCAGAAAAGGCAAGGGTGCGGTTTCATACCGTGCCAGGAAAAAGGATGAGGAGGAGGACTCCGAGCCATGCTCCTCCAGCTCAGAGCTGTCGGAGGAGGATTTCTCCCTCATCACTCGAGAGTTCAAGAAGTTCCTCAAGATGAGGAATCAAAGAAAAAGAGACGGCTCCTCCTCCAGGCTTCAGAAGAAAAATTATTCTTCTGACAGGTATGCATCTAGAGCGAACAAACATCGCTCCTCTGACATTATTTGCTTTGGATGCAATAAGCCAGGACACATCGTGGCCGACTGCTATCAAGGCAAGAGAGGAAAAGGGAAAGAAGAGGAGCACAAATCCTCTAGAGATAAGAAGAAGGAGCGGAGCTACATCGCCAAAAGGCCAAAGACATTGAGTGAGTCTGATTCCTCGGACTCCAGTGATGATGAGGAAGCCTACTTCGGGCTGGTGGGTCGCTCCGACTCAGAAGGAGAATGCCCCCCATTTACTGGGAAGGTAAAAGCTCACACTCCTCTCTCCGACTCCGACTCTGATCCTGAGTCTCAGGATGATGAACCAGAGGATAGCCTTTCAGCCCGTGAAGCTTAGCTCCTCGAGAAGTATGAGCTTCTGCTCAACACTTTCGAGGAGTGCCGAAAGAGATTGAAGGCTGAGAAAAAGGAAGTAAAATTCCTTAAGGGTGAGTGTGTTTCCCTAAGGGAAGAGGTCACCAGTTTGATCTCTCTCCGACAGGAGCACCTTGACCTGACCTCAAAGCATTCAGAGTCTCTGAAGCTCCTTGATCTTAAGCAGGAGGAAGTCGACAAGTTGGAAGAACAACTTGCGGCAGAAAGGAAGATCGTCAAGAGCTTCTCTATGCCAAAAACAGTTCTTCCAGTTGTTGATACCTTCTCTGCTCAGGCCAAAGGAGCTGGCTTGGGGCATGTAGGGGTATCTGGTTCCTCCTCCAGGAGAAACAGGAACCAGAGGAAGAATAAGGCCGCCAAGAAGGCCTCTGCTGATGAAAAGGGAAAGGCTCCTCTTAGTCCTGTTGCGTTCAGAAAGCCTGGCTTTCCGGGCAACCAACATGACTTTGAGTCAACATTTGGCCATCATTTCCGGCCCTCGGTTGTAAAGCCAAAGAGCCAATATGACGATTGGACCTCTCCCTGGAACTTCGGTGAGAGTGCCTTCAAGGCACCTTATGAGGAAATACACATGGGAAATTATGGTCCGTTCTCTTGCGGCCATAATGGAAAGCAGGCACCAAAAGCCAAGCCTGTTATACAGAAGGTGACGAAGTCATGTGACTGCTGTCACCATGAGGCCTCCACCTCCAGAACCAAGGACCCACCTGTACCCACCGTTCCCAGGGTAAGGCAGGAGCCTAGGAAGAGGTACAACAGATTCGACTGTTGGTGCTGTGGTAAGGTTGGTCACTTTGCCGTGGATTGTTGGTTTAATCTAAGTTATTACGAGACTCCCCATGTTAGCACTGCGAGGCCGACCACTCGTAGGGTTAACCAACCGAGGGGGAGTGTGCTAAACAGGAATCTAGGACCCAAGTTCGATTGGGTTCCTAAGGCAAATTAGTTTTGTTTTGCAGGAATGTCCAAAGGCCACCAAAACGCCGATCTGGTATTTGGACAGTGGATGCTCCCGGCATATGACTGGGACAAGAAGCCTGCTGCGTGATTACACTCCAGTCGAGAATGGACCCAAAGTCATCTTTGGAGGGTCAGATCGAGGAGTCACTAGACGTTACGGTATGATCTCCAACGGTATAATCTCTATCACCGACGTGGCTTATGTTGAAGGGTTAAACCATAACCTGATCAGTGTAAGTCAGTTACGTGACAAAGGTTATGACGTTAAGTTCTGCAAGGATAAATGTCTGATAATTTCACGTACCTCTTCTGAGACGATATTATCAGGCATTAGGAGCAGAAATATCTTCTGCTTAGATTTTCTCAGTTTAGATTCATCTACCCCCGTATGCCTTGTGGCAACAGGCAGTGCATCTCTTTGTGATCAATGGCACAAGAGATTGGCACATATTAATTTCAAGACAATTAGTATGCTGTTTTCTAAGAACTTAGTAAGGGATGCTCCCAGTATCAAGTGCATCAAAGATAGCCCCTGTCCTGCCTGCCAGATGGGAAAACAAACTCGGGCTACCTTTAAGTGCATCCCAGACAAAGACTCTTCCCGATGTCTTTACCTCTTACATATGGACTTGTTTGGTCCAATGCAGGTTCATAGCTTGGGAGGTAAGTCCTATACGCTATTGAAAATTGATGATCATTCTCGGTTTACATTGGTGTTCTTTTTGAAACGAAAGTCAGATACGTTTGACATCTTCACTAGTTTTGTCAAGCAGGTTCAGAATGAATTTAACTGCTCAGTGGTCAAAATCAGAAGTGACCATGGAACAGAATTCGAATCTGGTGCTATGACAGAATTTTGCGAAGAACAAGGTATCTTTCATGAGTTTTCCTCCCCGCGTACTCCTCAGCAAAATGGAGTTGCGGAGAGGAGGAATAGAACTCTCATTGAAGCATGCACGACAATGTTGAAAGACGCTTCTCTCCCTGAATACTTCTGGGCAGAGGCTGTCAATACGGCTTGTCATGTACAAAACCGAGCATTGATCAACAAGCATCATCGTAAGACGCCTTACGAGCTACTGAAAGGCAGGAAACCAACTATGTCCTACTTGAGGATCTTTGGTTGCAGATGCTATGTACTGAATAATGGGAAGTACCCACGTACTAAATTTGGTGAAAAATGCTTCGAAGGCATATTCATGGGCTATAGTTCCCACAGTCGGGCATATAGGGTCTTCAATAAGAAAACCCTAGTGGTAGAAGAATCAATAAATGTTGTATTTGATGAAGGAAGTTTGCTTAACAGCAATTCTTCCAGTGGTATTCTTGAAGATGCAGGTGCACGACTGGAACAGCTGAGTCTGGATGAGGCCGCTAAAGATGACACTCCTAAGTACGTCAAAGTTTCTACCTCCACGTCATCTGAAAATGTTGAAGATCAAAATGGAACACATCTCTTAGAAGAAGGAGAAGCCCAAGAAGTAGTCGAAGCTCCAGACGCCAGACTTCTAGAACTCCGGCACGTGAGGGATCATCCTAGAGATCAGATCATCGGAGATCCTCGTGTCGGTGTCAGAACTCGAAGAGGTACTTTTAATGAAGTATTGCATCTTAGCTTCCTGTCACAGGTTGAGCCAAAGAAGTTCGACGAGGCGAACAAAGATGCGGCATGGATTTTGACCATGCAAGATGAACTACATCAATTCAAACGATGCAACGTCTGGACGCTGGTTCCCAGACCACACAAGCAGAATGTGATTGGCACCAAGTGGATCTTCAGAAATGAACTGGATGAACATGGTGTCATCGTAAAGAACAAGGCCAGGCTGGTGGCTCAAGGTTACAGACAGGAGGAGGGGATTGACTTCGACCAGACCTTCGCACCAATAGCAAGGCTCGAGGCAATCAGATTGTTCCAGGCGTATGCTTCACACAGAGGATTCACAGTCTATCAAATGGATGTGAAATCAGCATTCTTGAATGGAGACCTGAAAGAGGAAGCATACGTCGCTCAACCCCCAGGTTTTGTCGATCCTACTTATCCCAATCATGTTTATTTTCTTAATAAAGCCTTATATGGGTTGAAACAAGCTCCACGAGCTTGGTATGAGACTTTATCTAGTTTTCTTCTTGAGAACAAGTTCTCTAGAGGTAAAATAGATAAAACATTGTTTCTCAGGAAAGTCAAAGGCAAGATTTTGCTGGTGCAAATCTATGTCGATGACATAATATTCGGCTCAACGAACAACAATCTTTGCAAAACGTTTTCTAAACTTATGCAAGGAAAGTTTGAAATGAGCAGTATGGGAGAGCTCAAGTATTTCTTAGGCCTTCAAGTGAAACAGTCTGAGGATGGAATCTTCATCTCTCAGACGAAGTTCACAAATAAACTCCTTAAGAAATTCGATATGGAGAGTGCAACCTCTATGAGCACTCCAATGGGATCCACTATATCTCTGGATAAGGATGAGAAAGGTAAACCTTTCGATGAAACCAAATACAGAAGCATCATTGGATCCCTACTCTACCTTACTGCCAGTAGACCGGATATCATGTTCTCCACATGTGTCTGTGCCAGATATCAGGTGAACACTAAGGAATCTCACTATGTCGCTGCCAAGCGCATTCTAAGATACCTTAAAGGTACTCCCAATCTTGGCTTGTGGTACCCGAGAAACAATGATGTCGAGCTAATAGGTTTTTCAGATACTGATTTTGCAGGGAGTAGGGATGACAGGAAAAGCACCTCCGGGATGTGTCAATTCCTCGGCAGGAGGCTTATCTCATGGAACAGCAAGAAACAGAATTGTGTAGCTACCTCCACAGCAGAGTCTGAGTACATCTCGGCAGGCAGCTGTTGCGCACAACTCCTATGGATCAGAAACCAGTTAGGCGACTACGACCTTCAGTTCAAGGAAGTTCCAATGTACTGCGACTCCTCTAGTGCAATTGCCATTGCCAACAATCCGGTATCGCACAGCAGAACGAAGCATATTGAAGTACGCTACCACTTCATTCGGGAGCACGTGGAGAACAAGGACATCTCTCTCTGTTATGTCCCCACGGACAAGCAGATTGCTGATATATTCATAAAGCCCTTAGACGAGGCCAAGTTCAATCTTTTCAAGACTGAATTGGGGATGCTCAATTATGAGGAATGATGACTACAGAAGCTCCAGGCTCGTGCACGATCTGAGGGGGTGCAAGGAACTCAAGTGTGAGCACAGACACAAGAACTGAGGGGGAGCAAGGGGTCAAATGCTACCGACCCCGATTTGCAGAAGCCCAAAAGGGGGAGATTACCCTCTCGGCTAAGGCTAAGGTGGCTCCAAGCTTGCTCCCAAGAAATTGGTATTGGTAATGGATCACTCACTCAACTCAATTTTAAGTTTATATATGCTCTATTCACCTTAGCTTGTAGGGTTTAGGCTTCTTCAAATAGGGGGAGATTGTTGGGTATTGTATCCACAATGTACCTGATTTGAAGAAGCCCCTGGACAAGCTAAGGTCAATAGACAATGTATTTGATAAAATCTTTCAAGTTGTACTTGCAGCTATTCCACGCTAAGTGCACACCAATGTCAGGGTGCAATAGGTCAATATACACGGGTCTGCACGACGTAATCCCTCGTTGAGCAGATCAGTGTGTTGGCCTACGTGTACTCTCTCTATTGGAGTGCACTTACTTTCAAGTACAGGGCAGTGTTTATGCAAGAGAAGACAAGGAGCAAGGATGGGTCAAGGAGCAGCTCTTGGGAGGAAAGACGAAAATTCGTCTAAGTATAATTCGACGAGAATCACCAAGTGATTCTCGCCGATTCGGCGAGAATCACTAGTGATTCTCGCCGAATCGTCGAGAATCATTAGTGATTCTCTCCGACTCTTTCCGGCTACCTCAAAACGGTGCCAAGTAAGATTCGGCCAGAATCACTAGTGATTCTCGCCGAACCCATCGCTGAGCAGATCATGAATTCCAAGTAACTTTCGTTGAGAATCAACAAGTGATTCGGCGAGAATCACTAGTGATTCTCGACGAATCGTCGAGAATCACTAACTGATTCTCGCCGATTCGTCGAGAATCACCTGCGATTCTCGCCGATTTTTACTTGGCGATTTCTCTAGAAGCTGCTGGACCGGATTCTGCCGCTGGAATATCTTGAACCGGATTTCGGGATTCTTCTTGTGGGTCCCACAACGGTCAAATTCGATTTGTCTACAGTATATATATACGGGTATTTTGAACAGTAGACGGACACAGAAAAGAAGCCGAGCACGATCAAACCCTAAAATCGCGAAACTGCTCCGCCGCCGCCGTCGCCGCTCGCGCTAGTCGGTCGCCGCTGTTGATCGCGTTTCTTCCCGATCTCCGGCGACAGAAGCTTAGCCAAGCTTTGAGTCTCACGTGTCTATCCAGAGATCTCTTGTCTCTCGATTTGTTGATCGGAAAAACTTCCCTGTCCGAATCGATCGAGACGATCGATCCTCGTGTGACCGTTGGAAGACCAAGCTAGCTTCGCTACGAAGATTGGATCTCTACGTTCAGCAGCCTCTCATCATCATAGCCGCCGATCCCGAAGCAAGCCGCCGCTCGTCTTGCCACTGCCGGTTTCGGGGAGATCCTTTCCAAGAGAGACCAAGGTTGTAAACTCTTCGTTGACTTCACGAACACGTCGTCGAACGAAGAGGAACACCGTAGTCTCCAAACGAAGTTTGTATCTCGTGTACATTCTATTTTACTTTTGTTGTAAAGGAACAATTGTTCCGTGTTGTAAGGGTTGCGTGCAACCCGGTTTGTGGGAGTGTTGACTCCTACGTGTGGAAGGGTTCCTTCCGATAGTGCAAGGATTGGATTTCAATCCTGTTGGAGAAGTGACCGAGTCGTCCCGTGTTGGGAGATAGGTCAAAGGGGAAAGTGGATGTACCCAAGTAGGGGAACCACTATAAATTGCATGTGTATTCTGTGTGCTGTGCTGTTTGTTTTTATTGTGCAGGTACCGTCTTAAATTCCGCAAATACGCTTCACGTCACCTATTCCCCCCCCCCCCCCATAGGTGAACATAGTTGACACTAGGTGGACTTTCACAGTGTAAGTCAGTTATGTGACAAAGGTTATGACGTTAAGTTCTGCAAGGATAAATGTATGATAATATCATGTGCCTCTTCTGAGATGGTATTAACAGGCATTAGGAGAAGAAATATCTTCTGCTTAAATTTTCTCAGTTTAGATTCATCAACCCCCGTATGCCTTGTGGCAACAGGCAGTGCATCTCTTTGTGAACAATGGCACAAGAGATTGGCACATATTAATTTCAAAACAATTAGTATGATGTTTTCTAAAAACTTAGTAAGGGATGCTCCCGTTATCAAGTGCATCAAAGATAGCCCCTGTCCTGCATGCCAGATGTACAAACAGACTCGGGCTACCTTTAAGAGCATTGTAGACAAAGACTCTTCCCGATGTCTTTACCTTCTACATATGGACTTGTTTGGTCCAATGCAAGTTCATAGCTTGGGAGGCAAGTCCTATACGCTAGTGATAGTTGATGATCATTCTCGGTTTACATGGGTGTTCTTCTTAAACGAAAGTCGGATACGTTTGAAATCTTCACTAGTTTTGTCAAGCAGGTTCAGAACGAATTTAACTGCCCAGTGGTCAAAATCAGAAGTGACCATGGAACAGAATTTGAATCTGGTGCTATGACAGAGTTTTGTGAAGAACAAGGTATCTTTCATGAGTTTTCCTCCCCACGCACTCCTCAGCAAAATGGAGTTGCAGAGAGGAGAAATAGAACTCTCATTGAAGCCTGCACGACAATGTTGAAAGACGCTTCTCTCCCAGAATACCTCTGGGCAGAGGCTGTCAATACAGCTTGTCATGTACAAAACCGAGCATTGATCAACAAGCATCATCGTAAGACGCCTTATGAGCTACTGAGAGGCAGGAAACCAACCATGTCCTACTTGAGGATCTTTGGTTGCAGATGCTATGTACTGAATAATGGGAAGTACCAGGTTATAGTTCCCACATTCGGGCATATAGGGTCTTCAATAAGAAAACCCTAGTGGTAGAAGAAACAATTAATGTTGTATTTGATGAAGGAAGTTTGCTTAACAGCAATTCTTCCAATGGTATTCTTGAAGATGCAGGTGCACGACTTGAACGGCTGAGTCTCGATGAGACCGCTAAAGATGAAACTCCTAAGTACGTCAATGTTTCCACCTCAACGTCAACTGGGAATGTTGAAGATCAAAATGGAACAAATCTCCTAGAAGAAGGAGAAGCCCAAGAAGTAGTCGAAGCTCCTGACGCCAGACTTCTAGAGCTCCGGCACGTGAGGGATCATCCTAGAGATCAGATCATCGGAGATCCTCGTGACGGTGTCAGAACTCGAAGTGGTACTATTAATGAGATTTTGCATCTTAGCTTCCTGTCACAGGTTGAGCCAAAGAAGTTCGACGAGGCGAACAAAAACGCGGCATGGATTTTGGCCATGCAAGATGAACTACATCAATTCGAACGAGGCAACGTTTGGACGCTGGTTCCCATACCACACAAGCAGAATGTGATTGGCACCAAGTGGATCTTCAAAACAAACTGGATGAACATGGTGTCATCATAAAGAACATGGCCAGACTGGCGGCTCAAGGTTACAGACAGGACGAGGGGATTGACTTCGACCAGACCTTTGCACCAGTGGCAAGGCTCGAGGCAATCAGATTGTTCCTGGCGTATGCTTCGCACAAAGGATTCACAGTCTATCAAATGGATGTGAAATCAGCATTCTTGAACGGAGACCTGAAAGAGGAAGTATGCGTCGCTCAACCCCTAGGTTTTGTCAATCCTACTTATCCCGATCATGTATATTTTCTTAATAAAGCTCTATATGGCTTAAAACAAGCTCCACGAGCTTGGTATGAGACTTTATCTAGTTTTCTTCTTGAGAACAAATTCTCTAGAGGTAAAATAGATAAGACATTGTTTCTCAGGGAAGTCAAAGGCAAGATTTTGCTGGTGCAAATCAATGTCGATGACATTATATTCGGCTCAACGGACAACAATCTTTGCAAAACGTTTTCTAAACTTATACAAGAAAAGTTTGAAATGAGCAGTATGGGAGAGCTAAAGTATTTCTTGGGACTTCAAGTGAAACAGTCTGAGGATGGAATCTTCATCTCTCAGACGAAGTTCACAAATGAACTTCTCAAGAAATTCGGTATGGAGAATACAACCTCTATGAGGACTCCAATGGGATCCACTTTGTCTCTGGATAAGGATGAGAAAGGTAAAACTTACGATGAAACCAAATACAGAAGCATCATTGGATCCCTGCTCTACCATACTGCCAGTAGACCGGATATCATGTTCTCCACATGTGTCTGTGCCAGATATCAGGTGAACACTAAGGAATCTCACTATGTCGCTGCAAAGCGAATTCTAAGATACCTTAAAGGTACTCCCAATCTTGGCTTGTGGTACCCGAGAAACAATGATGTCGAGCTAATAGGTTTTTCAGATGCTGATTTTGCAGGAAGTAGGGATGACAGGAAAAGCACTTCCGGGACGTGTCAATTCCTCGGAAGAAGGCTTATCTCATGGAACAGCAAGAAGCAGAATTGTGTAGCTACCTCCACAGCAGAGTCTGAGTATATCTCGGCAGGCAGCTGTTGCGCACAACTCCTATGGATCAGAAACCAGTTAGCCGACTACGACCTTCAGTTCAAGGAAGTACCAATGTACTGCGACTCCTCCAGTGCAATTGCTATTGCCAACAATCCAGTATCGCACAGCAGAACGAAGCACATTGAAGTGCGCTACCACTTCATTCGGAGCACGTGGAGAACAAGGACATCTCTCTCTGTTATGTCCCCACGGACAAGCAGATTGCAGACATTTTCACCGAGCCCTTAGACAAAGCCAAGTTCAGTCTTTTCAAAACTGAATTGGGGATGCTAAACTATGAGGAATGAAGACTACCGAAGATCCAGGCTCGTGCATCTAGGGGGAGCCTCTGCCAGGAACTCAAGTGTGAGCACAGCTGCAAGAACTGAGGGGGAGCAAGGGGTCAAATGCAACAGACCTAGATTTGTAGAAGCCGAAAATGGGGAGATTACCCTCTCGGCTAAGGCTAAGGTGGGTCCAAGTTTGCTCTCAAGAAATTGGTATTGGTAATAAATATCTCTCTCAACTCAATTTCAAGTTTATGATTTTCATTCTCATACGCTTTATTCACCTTAGCTTGTAGGGTTTAGGCTTCTTCAAATAGGGGAGATTGTTGGGTATTGTATCCACAACGGACCTGATTTGAAGAAGCCCCTAATCAAGCTAAGGTAAATAGACAATGTATTTGATAAAATATTTCGAGTTGTGCTTGCAGTTTTTCCACGCTAAGTGCACTCCAATGTCAGGGTGCAGTAGGTCAATATACACGGGTCTGCACGACGTAATCCCTCGTTGAGAAGATCAGTGTGTTGGCCTACGTGTACTCTCTCTATTGGAGTGTACTTGTTTTCAAGTACAGGGCTGTGATATTGCAAGAGCAGACAAGGAGCAAGGATGAGTCAAAGAGTAGCTCAGAGGCGGAAAGACGAAAAATCGTCTAAGTGTTAATCGACGAGAATCACCAAGTGATTCTCGCCGATTCGGTGATAATCACCAAGTGATTCTCGCCGATTCGTGAGAATCACCAAGTGATTCTCGCAGAATCGTCGAGAATCACCAAGTGATTCTCGCCGAATCGTCGAGAATCACTGGCTGATTCTCGCCGTCTTTTTCCAGCTTCCTCAGAGCATGCAGCCAAGTCTACATCGACGAGAATCACCTTTGATTCTCGCCGAATCGACGAGAATCACCTTTGATTCTCGCCGATTCGACGAGAATCACCTTCGATTCTCGCCGATTTTGCCTTGGGCAATTTTCTGGAAACTGCTGGACCGGACTCTGCCGCTGGCACTGTTTTGAACCGGGCTTGGGGTTTCTTCTGGTGGGACCCACAACAGTCATTAAGGAGTATTCGGGTGTATAAATACACGCGTATTTTTGAACAGATGCACACACAGAAAAAGGCGAAGCCGAGCCGCCGACCTTTGACCTAAATCGTGAAACCTGCTCCGCCGCCGTCGCCGCTCGTACAAGTTGTTCGCCGACCTTGATCGTGGTTTCTTCCAGATCTCCCGGCGACAGAAGCTTAGCCAAGCATAGCGTCTCACGCGTCTAACCAGAGATCCTTTGTCTCTTGATTTGTTGATCGGGAAAACCTTCCCCGTCCGAATCGATCGAGACGATCGATCCTAGTGTGACCGTTGGAAGACCTTGCTAGCTTTGCTACGAAGTTTGAATCTCCAAAGTACAGCAGCCGCACACCGTTGTCGCCGCGGATCCCGAGAACCAAGCCGCCGCCCTTCTTGCCGCCGCCGGTTTCGGGGAGATTCTCTCCAAGAGAGATCTAGGGTTGTGGACTCTTCGTTGACCGTCATCGAACGAAGAGGCACATCCTAGTCTCCAAAAGTAGTTTGTATTTCTTGTACATTCTAGTTTCATTGTTGTTGTAAAGGAACGTTAGTTCCTAGTTGTAAGGGTTGGGTGCAACCCGTGTTGTGGGAGTGTTGTCTCCTACGTGTGGAAGGGTTCCTTCCGATAGTGCAAGGATTGGATTTCAATCCTGTTGGTGAAGTGACCGAGTCGTCCCTTTTTGGGAGATAGGTCGAAGGGGGAAAGTGGATGTACCCAAATCGGGGAACCACTATAAATTGCTTGTGTACTTTCATTGCTGTGCTGGTTTGTTTTTTTGTGCAGGTACAATTTTAAATTCCGCAAAAACGCTGCACGTCACCTATTCCCCCCCCCCCCCATAGGTGAAGGTAGTTGACACTAGGTGGACTTTCAAGTGGTATCAGAGCGAGGTTACTCATCAAAAAGGTTCACACCTTGAGTAGAATCCTGCCTCTAGTGTCAAGAAGAAGGCAAACATCTACTATGGACGGGCTCAAGTACACAGGTAAGATCCCAGTGTGCACCAGGCTCAACTTTCCTATCTGGAAGGAAAGGATCAGGTTCTACATGAAAGCAGTTGATCCTCGACTTTTCATGATCGTGGAGGAGGGACCTTATGTCCCCACTAAGGTCTCCACCAATGATCCTACCAAGAAAGTGCCAAAGAAAATTTCTGAAATGGACAAGGACGAGATGGTGCTGGTGGGACTTGACAAGAAGGCGCAGAACATTCTGGTCAGCGCGGTCGATGACTCAATGATGCAGAACTTTTGCAACTACAGGACAGCAAAGGAGATCTGACACTGCCTGATTATCCTAATGGAGGGCACTGATGAAGTGAGGGATAATCGGAGATCCCTTCTGAACCAGAAATATGAGGCCTTCAGACAAGGGCCTAAGGAAGAGATCGGAGTCACCTTCGAGAACTTCCTCAAGATTGTCAATGCCCTCACAGGATATGGAAGAGTGTTCACTGATGGTGAACTTAATGATAAATTCCTTAGGTCCCTTACTAAGGAATGGGACACAAAGATCTGCATCATTCGAGAGTTTGGCAGACTAGCTGAAACAGACCCGCAAATTCTGTTTGGGAAGCTGATGTCCTATGAGCTTCAACTGAACACCAGGAAAGCAGAAGAAGCAGAGAAGGCTGCAGCCAAGGAAAAGACTGTGGCCCTAAAAGCCATTCACTCTAGTAATGGCAAGGGTGCGGTTTCATACCGTGGCAGGAAAAAGGATGAGGAGGAGGACTCCGAGCCATGATCCTCCAGCTCAGAGTTGTCTGAGAAAGATTTCTCCCTCATCACCCGAGAATTCAAGAAGTTCCTCAAGATGAGGAATCAAAGGAAGACAGACGGCTCCTCCTCCAGGCATCAGAAGAAAAACTATTCTTCTGACAGGTATGCTTCTAACTGAACAAACATCGCTCCTCTGACATTATTTGTTTTGGATGCAATAAGCCAGGACACGTCGTGGCCGACTGCCACCAAGGTAAGAGAGAATTCAAGAAGTTACTCCATGATGCGTCTTAGTTTGCTTCCTCAAATTTCTTTGGTTCAACCTATGAGAGAAAACTCAAATGAAGATTCTCATTAGTTGTACCTCTCCGAGTTCTAACACCATCCCGGTGATCTCCTATGATCTGGTCCATGGGGTAATCCTTCAGATGTCTGAGCTCTAGAGTTCTTGCATCTGGATTATCTTCAAGCACCGGAGTGATTTCTTCATCTTGGATGACTTCTTCATTTGATCATCAGCCTCTCCAATAGGAGTTGGAGTGGTGATCTTAATGAACTTCTCGCCTTTGTCTTCGGATGGATCATCCAAGCTAGTTTCTTTCAGCTTTTCACCTGCATCTTCAATGAGCACACTAGACAGATTACTTTGCAGCAGGCTCGTCTCATCAAATACAACATGTATCGATTCTTCCACCACCAGGGTTTTTCTATTAAATATCCTATATGCCTTACTATGGCTACTATATCTTACAAAAATACCTTCAAAGTTCTTTTCGCTGAACTTGGTGGTATGATACTTACCATTGTTAAGTACGAAGCATTTACAGCCAAAGATTCTAAAGTAAGAGACTGTTGGTTTCCTGCCTTTCAGAAGTTCGTAAGGTGTCTTATTGTGGTCTTTGTTTATGAGTGCTCGATTTTGCACGTGGCATGCAGTGTTGACGGCCTCAGCCCAGAAGTACTCCGGTAGTGAAGCATCACTCAACATGGTCCTGCAGGCCTCTATGAGTGTTCTGTTCCTTCTCTCAGCTACTCCATTTTGTTGTGGAGTACGAGGAGAGAAAAAACTCATGAAAGATACCTAATCTTTCACAGAATTCTGTCATGGCCCCAGATTTGAACTCTGTTCCGTTGTCACTTTTGATTTTGACTATGGAGCAGTTGTATTCATTCTGGACTTGCCTGACAAAATTAATAAAAATGTCGAAGGTATCGGACTTGTGTTTCAGAAAGAACAACCACGCAAAGCGCGAGTATTCATCAACAATTACCAATGTATAGTCCTTACCTCTCAAACTTCTAATCTGCAGTGGACCAAACAAGTCCATGTGCAATAGATGGAGACATCTGTTAGAGTGTTTGCCAATAATGCTTTTAAAGGTAGCCCTTGTTTGCTTGCCTTTTACGCACGCATGACAAGGTCTGTCTTTGAGGCATTTGACATTTGGGGCATCACGTACTATGTTCATTGAAAATAGTTTATTAATTGTTTTGAAATTAATATGTGCTAGTCTCTTGTGTCATTGGTCACCAAGAGACACACTATCTTTTGCTAAAAGACACACTGGTGTAGAGGAATCTATACAGATGAAATTTAAACAGAAAATATTCCTGCTTCGAGTGCCAGATAGAATCGTTTCCAAATTGTCAACGGATTTTATCAAGCACTTATCAGCATGGAACTCAACTATGTATCCTTTATCGCAGAGTTGGCTTATGCTAATGAGATTGTTTTCCAATCCTTCGATATAGGCCACATCCGATAAGGACACATTATCGTTAGTAATCATACCATAGCCTCTAGTAATTCCACGGTCTGAACCTCCAAAGATGACCTTTGGTCCGTTCACGACTGGGGTAAGTTCTGAATGAGGCTTCTAGTCCCGGTCATATGCCGAGAGCATCTGTTGTCCAAGTACCAGATAGGCGTTTTGTTGGCCTTTGGACATCCCTGCAATCACAATCAATTTGCCTTAGGAACCCAAACACGTTTGGGTCCTTGGTCTCGGGTTAGAGTGCTCCCCCTACGAGTGTTAGCATTATGAGCGGTCTTTCTCATATTGCTGATATGAGGGGTTGCAGCGTTTTTGGAATTGAACTAGCAATCTATGGCGAAGTGACCAACCTTGCCACAGCACCAACAGTCAAATCTGTTGTACCTTTGCCTCAAGATCTCCTTCTTGACCTTTTGGAACTTAGGTCTAGCAGGGTAGCATTCTTGGAGGAAGATGCCTCATGATGATGGCAATCACATGGCTTCTTCTCCTTTATGGGCTTCTCTACAACAGGCTTTGTCTTTGGTGCCTTCTTGAAGTTATGCCCATGATTGAAAGGGCCATAGCTCTGAAGAATAACTTCTTCATAAGGTGCCTTAAAGACACTTTTGCCAAAGTTTCGGGGTCGAGCCCATCCTTGATAGAGGGACTTTGGCTCTACATAAGTAGGCCTAGCAAAGTGCCCGTATGATTAGTCAAAATCAAACTCATTTGATGGAAAGATGACCTTTTTGAATGTAGTCTGATTTTGAGGGCTTTCCCTTTCTCTTCGGCTAAGGCCTTTTTGGCGGCCTTATTCTTCCGTTGATTCTTGTTTCTCCTAGAGGATTTAGTAGGAGCCTCTTCATAGCCTAGTCCAGCTCCCTTGGCCTTTGCTGAGAATTCAGCAACGAATGGAAGAACTGTTTTGGGCTTCGAGAAACTCTCAACAAGTTTCCTTTCAGTCGCAAGTTCGGCTTCCAATCCTTTGATGATCTTCTCCTTCAGGTCAAGGTGCTCAAGAGACTTGTTATATTCTTCAATAGTATTGTTGAAGTTTTCCTCGAGGGAGTCGGTCTTTGCGACTTTCTCTCTCAAGTTGCTCTCTTCGGCTTTTAGAGATTTGATCTCTTCAGCCTGAATCTTCACGACTCGACGACATTTGTCGTAAGCCATGATTAACTCCATGTACTGGGCCATCAATTCTGACTCATCGTTAGAGGAGCTACCCTCGCAATCATGTTCAGAGACTTCAGACTCTGAAAGAGGGGTATGAGAGTTTACCTTCCCAGTGAACTGGGGCTCTTGTTCATCATCTGTTTGAGCCATTAGCCCAAAGTAAGCTTCTTCTTCTTCGCTTGACTCAGATGAGTCAGAGTCGCTGAGAGTCTTCCTCCTTTTGGCTATGAGGCTCTTCTCTTTCCTTTTCTTGTTGTGTGAAGATTTCTTGTCTTCTCTTCTACCACCCTCCTTCTTCTTGTGAGGGCAGTCAGTAATGACGTGACCTGGCTTATTACAGCAGTAGCAAATGATGTCAGTTGAAACGTATTTGTTCTGTTTAGTATTATACCTTCGTGGCTGCTTGAGCCTTTTCTTTGTCGATCGTCATCGCGCCGCGATCTTCTCTATGAGGCATACTTACCTTTCCATTGTTTCTTTTTATTAAGAAACTTCTTGAATTGCCTTGAGAGCAATGAGAACTCTCCTTCAGATAGTTCAGACCCTGAGGTGCTAGGTTTTGATGTTTCTTCTTCTTCATCAACTTCTGGAGCTGGAGCGGGGGGATGCAGCCTTGGCCTTTCTGGAGGTGTCTGCCTTCAGAGCGACGAATTTCTCCTTTAGTGCATACCTGCCCTTCTCTTCTTCAGCTTTTCTTGTATTGATTTGGAGTTCATAAGACATAAGCTTTCCAAAGAGATTTTGCGGGTCCGTTTCAGCTAGCTTCCTGAACTCCCTGATGGCGCACACCTTGTTATCCCATTCCTTGGTTAGCGATCTCAAGAATTTGTCATTCAGTTCTCCGTTGGTGAAGACACGGCCATACACCCTTAGGCCATTCACAATTTTGAAGAAGTTCTCAAAGGTGTCGGTGTACAACCTCGTAGCCGGGCGAGTGGGACCCTCCCCAAATATCAGCCTAGGGGCGTGTTACGGGCGACGAGTTGGTGCGACCTCGTTCGAAGACGTGCGGGTCCTCGTGCATGCGTGCGAAGGTTTTATGCGCATAGGTTTAGAATATATATATATATATATATATATATATAGATATAATATATGATACATATATTATAAAGAGGAGATGAGATAAAAAGGGAAGAGGGATTTTGAGCAGGGGGCGGGGGGTACAGCGGGGAGAAGGAAAAAAAAGAGAAAAGGGGATCGGGGGATTTTTCATATCTCCCGGGGCTAGGGTTCGGGCAGGAGTACAGCAAGCCCGCCTCTCTCCTTCTCTCGGCCTGGAGCAGCGCATCCGCCCCCCTTCCCCTCTCTCTCCGGCTGCCTGGAGCAGTGGCCCGAATGCTCTCTCTCTCTCTCTCTCTCTCTCTCTCTCTCTCTCTCTCTCTCTCTCTCGGCCGCCTGGAGCAGCAGCCCGAGCGCCGCCCGCCTCCCGATTTGTCTCCGGCCGCCGCCTCAACAAGGAGTCGGCCTCCCGCCCCCTTTCTTTTTCCCAGCCTGAAGCAGCACACCCGACCCCCTCCCTTTCTCCCGGCCTGAAGCAGCACGGTCGTAACCCCTCTCCCTCTCTCCCGGCCACCAGGAGCAACCCGGCCCCCCTCCCTTTCTCTCGGCCTGGAGCAGGGCTCGGCTTGGAGTGGGGTTCGGCCTGGGGCTAAGCCCTAATTTTTCAACATCGGCAATAAGCTCGGCCTGGAGCAAGGCTCGTCCTGGAGCAAGGCTCGGCCCGGGGCAAGGCTCGGCCTGGAGCAAGGCTCGGCCTGGAGTGGAGAGCGACCACCGACGCAGCCGCATGTAGTAGGATCGACCTGGACCTCATCTCCCGCCCCCGCCGCCAAGCACGCGACAAGGGTAACGATGTTTCAACTTGGGCAGGTGAAGCCTTCAGTTTACATATTTGCACGGAAGCCCCTCTCCACCAACGGGTGGGGGGAAAGGAGCTCCCCGGCGGGTTGATGTGTACGTCCCCGCAGTTAATTGCATTAGTACCCGGAAGCGTGAGTACGGGTTTAGGCATGATGTGTGAAGCCCATCTGGACGTGTGAGCCGGATTGGTGATGTTCTGGGGTTCCCGGAGAAGACTCCGAGGAAGTTGTTTATTAGCCGCTTGCAGGGAATGCGCACCATATCCCCAAAAAAGGGGGTGTGCGCAATATGTTTGGCCCGCTTATATTAGCCGACCGATGACTAGTTGGCCGCCGCTCGTCGAGATGTTGGCGTACAGGTGTTGCAGTACCAGGCGGGGAATGGCGGGCTTAAGCTCGAGCTCGTGCCGGCCCTCGAAGGCCTTTTTTGTTTATATTGCTGGCCTGCGTGCTGAGTATGGAATTTATATTCCTGTAATATTTTTTCATATTTGTGATGCTCTGTGAATATAGTTTACTCCTCCTGTCTTGGGCGAGCGGTGTGTTCGTGAACCGCTCCCCCATGTGGGCCCCGAGGTATAGATGTCGGGAAGCCCCTGATGGCCCGTTGTCATCCTTTCAGAATAGCAGAGTTCCGCCGTTAGCGGCCCAATCGGGGCTGCGTAGAGTAGGGTTGCTGGGCGATTTTGCGCCAATAGTAAGGCGGACGGGGAACATTTTACATAGACCCGAGGTGGCACCTCTAGTTAAGGAGTGGACCTTGAGATCCTCCTCAGATGTTCCGGTCGGCCAAGAGAGCCCTCCGAAGGTGCCTCAGCGCAGCCCTTGGCTTGGGAGGGGAAGAGTTTGTTAGCCTTCCGTGTATGCGGCGGGTCCTCCACGTTGAGACCTTGGGTCTGTCCCTCGTGTTCCTAGTCTTGTGCCTAGATCGTTCGCTTGAGGGTAGTAGGTGTGCGGTCACCCCTTCCCCAAGGGTCGAACTCCATAGGAGACCGAATTTCGGTTTCAACATTTTGGTGCGGTGAGCGTGGAGTGTGACCAGCACAGAAGAACTCTGGCGAGCGTTGTGGCTATAGAAGTGGAACCGGGTGACAACCAGGGTCATGCGTTGATACTTTGTACGTGAGGTCCTCATACTCAGAGTTGTCCCCTCCCATAGTTGTTGTTTGAATCCCATAGGATTTGGAGTAAGATTTGCACCTATTTGAATCGCTTCTACCTATGAAAACCTGTGTATCCCCACTTGTTACGTCCACGAGAAACCTGGAGCTTATTGTCTTCAAGATCAAGTAAGAGAGCAGCTAAGAGGTATTAGGAGCCGGGGTGACCTGAAAGGGTTCCCTCCCTAGCGGTAATATGTTATCTCTTCCTTGTAATTCAGTAGCGGTCAAGTTTTCTCTTTATTACCAATTCGCCTCGAGCTTCTGAGGGCTTCAAGGGTTAGCCTCGCGATCGACTCCGGAAGCCAAGCGTCCAACCCGTTCCTTTTAAATAGCATAGTTCGGACGATGGGACGGTGCCGCGGGACTTTAAGCGCTATTGTAAGACCGAGCCTCTGCACTGACGGCCGAGATCAGCTCCCCCCTTGCACGTCGGCCTATGTCCTCCCGATCGCACCTCTCCTCCGACTAGAGGAATTATCAGGAACGAGCCTAGACGCTAACCTCCCAGATTTGATAAAGGGCCGATCTCTCCAAGCAATCACAAGTGACATGGCGGAAAGTGATCTTTGTCATTAGATCAGGATACGAGCCGTCGACCTGTTCCTTCTAAATAGCCCAGTTCGGATGATGGGACGATGCCTCGGGACTCTAAGCGTTATTGTAAGACCGAGCCTCTGCACTGACGGCCGAGATCAGCTCCCCCCTTGCATGTCGGCCTATGTCCCCCCGATTGCATCTCTCTTCCGATTGGAGTAATTATTAAGAACAGGCTCGGATGCCAGCTTCCCGATTTGATGACTTCCAGATCGTCTCTCTTGTGAAAATTATGCGTCCTCCATTTGTAAGAACATCAGTGCGATTAACTCTTCAACACCTCTTAAGTAAATAAGATGTCTCCATCTCGAGCAAAGTCAAGTCGGGTAGTTGTGGACCCCGAGTTGATCCCGCTGTCAGGCTCTCATTTAGCTGGCAGGGCCAGAAGTCACTCGGTGTCATCCGTGGGCCTCGAGCAGATCCCGCTGTCAGACTCTCACCTAGCTGGCAGGGCCGGAAGTCACTCGATGGCGGTAGTTGTGGACCCCGAGCAGATCCCGCTGCCAGGCTCTCATCTAGCTGGCAGGGCCGGAAGTCACTCGGTGTCATCCGTGGGCCTCGAGCAGATCCCGCTGTCAGGCTCTCACCTAGCTGGCAGGGCTGTAAGTCACTCGATGGCGGTAGTTGTGGACCCCGAGCAGATCCCGCTGTCAGGCTCTCATCTAGCTGGCAGGGCCGGAAGTCACTCGGTGTCATCCGTGGGCCTCGAGCAGATCCCGCTGTCAGGCTCTCACCTAGCTGGCAGGGCCGGAAGTCACTCGATGGCGGTAGTTGTGGACCCCAACCAGATCCTGCTGTCAGGCTCTCATCTAGCTAGCAGGGCCGGAAGTCACTCGGTGTCATCCGTGGGCCTCGAGCAGATCCCGCTGTCAGGCTCTCACCTAGCTGGCAGGGCTGGAAGTCACTCGATGGCGGTAGTTGTGGACCCCGAGTAGATCCCGCTGTCAGGCTCTCACCTAGCTGGCAGGGCCGGAAGTCACTCGGTGTCATCCGTGGGCCTCGAGCAGATCCCGCTGTCAGGCTCTCACCTAGCTGGCAGGGCCGGAAGTCACTCGATGGCGGTAGTAGTGGACCCCGAGCAGATCCCGATGTCAGGCTCTCACCTAGCTGGCAGGGCCGGAAGTCACTCGGTGTCATCCGTGGGCCTCGAGCAGATCCCGCTGTCAAGCTCTCACCTAGCTGGCAGGGCCGGAGGTCACTCGATGGCGGTAGTAGTGGACCCCGGGTAGATTCGCTGTCAGGCTCTCATTAGCTGGCAGGGCTGTAGGCACACCTGGGGGGAAAGGGTTGGTTTGTGGAGACTTTTTGCAGGACCCCGAGTGATGCTCGGCCCCGGGTAGACCCGCTGCCTGGCTCCTACTAGCTGGCAGGTCCGTAGGCTCGCCTGGGGGGTAAGGGACCCCGAGTGCTGCTCGGCCCCGGGTAGACTCGCTTTCAGGCTCTCACTAGCTGGCAGGGCTTTAGGCACACCTGGGGGGAAAGAATTAGCTCAGCGTGTACAAGAGGATACAGATGATACGGCTTTGTTGTTCCACGATATGGCGAAAAATTATATACTCGTTGTAAGTAATGGTATAAGAGCAATTCAATAGCAGTGAGCCAAAGGGTATCGAGTGATTCAAAAGGTTCAGAAAGGTCATGGAGAGATTAATGCTCCAAGCACAGAGTTCAGTTTCTCTCAAATTTTTTTTTTGGGTCGGCTCCCACTCGCCGGATACGTTGGGTTGGATGATTCTTTCCGAGCTTGTGCCAAGCTCGAAAAGAGCGGGGATTGTGTACAACCCCGTAGCCGGGCGAGTGGGACCCTCCCCAAATATCAGTCTAGGGGCGTGTTACGAGCGACGAGTTGGTGCGACCCCATTCGAAGACGTGCGGGTCCTCGTGCGTGCGTGCGGAGGTTTTATGCGCATAGGTTTAGAATTTATATATATATATATATATATATATATATATATATATATATATATATATATATATATATATATATATATTATTATAGATATAATATATGATACATATATTATAGAGAGGAGATGAGATAAAAAGGGAAGAGGGATTTTGAGCAGGGGGACGGGGGGTACAGCGGGGAGAAGGAAAAAAAAAGAGAAAAGGGGATCGGGGGATTTTTCATATCTCCCGGGGCTAGGGTTCGGGCAGGAGTACAGCAAGCCCGCCTCTCTCCTTCTCTCGGCCTGGAGCAGCGCAGCCGCCCCCCTTCCCCTCTCTCTCCGGCCGCCTGGAGCAGTGGCCCGAATGCTCTCTCTCTCTCTCTCTCTCTCTCTCTCCGGCCGCCTGGAGTAGCAGCCCGAGCGCCGCCCGCCTCCTGATTTGTCTCCGGCCGCCGCCTCAGCAAGGAGCGGGCCGCCCGCCCCCTTTATTTTTCCCGGCCTGAAGCAGCACACCCGACCCCCTCCCTTTCTCCCGGCCTGAAGCAGCACGGCCGTAACCCCTCTCCCTCTCTCCCGGCCACCTGGAGCAACCCGGCCCCCCTCCCTTTCTCTCGGCCTGGAGCAGGGCTCGGCTTGGAGTGGGGTTCGGCCTGGGGGTAAGCCCTAATTTTTCACCACCGGCAAGACGCTCGGCCTGGAGCAAGGCTCGGCCTGGAGCAAGGCTCGGCCCGGGGCAAGGCTCAGCCTGGAGCAAGGCTCGACCTGGAGTGGAGAGCGACCACCGACGCAGCCGCATGCAGTAGGATCGACCTGGAGCTCATCTCCCGCCCCCGCCGCCAAGCACGCGACAATGGTAACGATGTTTCAACTTGGGCAGGTGAAGCCTTCAGTTTACATATTTGCACGGAAGCCCCTCTCCACCAACGGGTGGGAGGGAAGGAGCTCCCCGATGGGTTGACGTGTACGTCCCCACAGTTAATTGCATTAGTACCTGAAAGCGTGAGTACGGGTTTAGGCATGATGTGTTAAGCCCATCCGGACGTGTGAGCCGGATTGGTGATGTTCTGGGGTTCCCGGAGAAGACTCCGAGGACGTTGTTTATTAGCCGTTTGCAGGGAATGCGCGCCATAGCCCCAAAAAAGGGGGTGTGCGCAATATGTTTGGCCCGCTTATATTAGCCGACCGATGACTAGTTGGTCGCCGCTCATCGAGACGTTGGCGTACAGGTGTTGCAGTACCAGGCGAGGAATGGCGGTCTTAAGCTCGAGCTCGTGCTGGCCCTCGAAGGACTTTTTTGTTTATATTGCCGGCCTGCGTGCTGAGTATGGAATTTATATTCATGTAATATTTTTTCATATCTATGATGCTCTGTGAATATAGTTTACTCCTCCTATCTTGGGCGAGCAGTGTGTTCGTGAACCGTTCCCCCCATGTGGGCCCCGAGGTATAGATGCCGGGAAGCACCTGATGGCCTGTTGTCATCCTTTCAGAATAGCGGAGTTCCGCCATTAGCGGCCCAATCGGGGCTGCGTAGAGTAGGGTTGCTGGGCGATTTTGCGCCAATAGTAAGGCGGACGGGGAACATTTTACATAGACCCGAGGTGGCACCTCTATTTAAGGAGTGGACCTTGAGATCCTCCTCAGATGTTCCGGTTGGCCAAGAGAGCCCTCCGAAGGTGCCTCAGCTCAGCCCTTGGCTTGGGAGGGGAAGAGTTTGTTAGTCTTCCGGGTATGCGGCGGGTCCTCCACGCTGAGACCTTGGGTCTGTCCCTCGTGTTCATATTCTTGTGCCTAGATCGTTCGCTTGAGGGTAGTAGGTGTGCGGTCACCCCTTCCCCAAGGGTCGAACTCCACAGGAGACCGAATTTCGGTTTCAACAGTCGGCAATTGGTTCCTTGTTCCCTTGTCGGAATGCTTCATATTTTTGATTGAGAAGGGATCTCCGATCATCCCTTACTTCTTCAGTTCCTTCCATCAAAGTGACTAAGGAATGCCACATCTCCTTAGCTGATTGACAGTGAATCAAATTCTGCATCATCGAGTCATCGACTGCACTTGTTATAATGCTCTTAGCTTTCTTGTCGAGAGAGACAAGTGCAATCTCGTCTTTGTCGAGATCCATTAGCTTTTTGGGAACTTTCTTGGTAGGGTCGATAGTGGACACAGTCATGGGAACGTAAGGACCTTCTTCAACGATCATGAAGATCCTTGTATCCACAGCTTCCATGAAAAATTTTATCTTTTCTTTCCACATGGGAAAGTTATTTTTGTTGCACAGTGGAAGCTTGGCGAAATCTTTGCCCTTGTCCATTTTATGGTAGAATCTTTCAGACAACAGAGTTGGATCTGATCAAGGTGTTAACCTTTTGACGATCAACCTGGCTCTGATACCAATTGAAAGAAAACGGTTGTCAACCTAAATCACCTAGAGGGGGGTGAATAGGTGAGTTGTGCGTCTTTTGCGGAATAAAAAAATAGTTAGAGCACAGCACAGAACGATCTACCAATATCACAGACGACACAAGATTTATAGTGGTTCCCCAACCTTGGGTACATCCACTTTCCCTCACCGATCCAGCAATCAACTAGACTCAGCTACTCCACTATCTCGGATCAAAAATCGATCCTACCCTCGGAACAAAGTTCCTACAAACTTGATCCAAACAAAAAGGATCTACACCTCGGAAGATAACACTTCCTACAAACTCGGAGTGAAAAACTCCTACACTCAGAGAAGATTTCTCCTACACGAATAAAATGAGGTTTACAAGAATACAAACAGTAAATCACTCATATCTGAATGAAACGGCCTGGATCTTCTTCTTTTCAACTTTGTAGCACTTTCAGCAATCGGTGAAGAAGTTATAGGTTTCGATCTGGATTTACTCGCTTTTACAAAAATTGAGAGAGAATATGATCAGCGAAGTCGATCTCGATCTGTAACTTTCTTCAGAATAGTCCTCTGAAAGTAGAAGCTTTGGCCGGAGAAGAAGGCGGCGACGGCGGCTTCCGTTTTGCGAAAATCAGAGAGGAGTCGGCTGAAGAACTTTCTTAAAATGAATTGATAATGAAAGCTTAGAGAATACTAGGGTTTGTCATTTTCTGATAAGACCTTATATAGAAGAGACTAATGGTCATACTCGGTCATAATGATGTACACGTGGAACAATCATGTCGCGTGATTTCAAAATCCCGTCAGAAAAAGGACTTAGCAAAATTTCAGAAACGTTTCAGCCATATACACGAGTAAGTGAATAACTACTCGAGTAGTTGAATAACTACTCGAGTACATGAGGGAGAATATACTCGGGTATATAAAGATGGGCTACTCGAGTAGGTAGAAATCAACTACTCGAGTAAACAGACACAACTACTCGAGTATGTAGAGAGACTTACTCGAGTACATAAAGGATCTACTCGAGTACTGGAAGAACTACTCGAGTATATTACATAAACTACTCGAGTACATGAAGGACTACTCGAGTGGGATACTTAGAAAGAATTCTGAAGATGTCAGTAAGAGCTACTCGAGTAGTTGAACTAAACTACTCGAGAGAAAGTAATCTACTCGAGTAGGTGAAAGATCTACTCGAGTAAAAGACTTAGAAAATTCTAGAGTGGGAAAAATTCAAGATACACGAGTGAAACATGATCTACTCGAGTAGGTATAATGAACTACTCGAGTATGATTATATCTACTCGAGTATGTGTGTATACTTACTCGAGTATGTGACTATACTTACTCGAGTCCATGACTTAGAGAAATTTTGATAAGTGAACTCTTTGATACTCGGGTATAAAGAGTAATCTACTTGAGTATATAAGTATGCTACTCGAGTATATGACTATGTCTACTCGAGTAGGTGACTTAGCTACACGAGAGATACAGTTAAGTACTCGAGTACAAAGTTCCTTTACTCGAGTAAATTATACCCAAACTACTCGAGTAGTTATAGACCTACTCGAGTAAAAGACTTAGAGAAATTTTAATGTTGGAAAACTGTTTCTTCTAGAGTAGTCAACTTCCAATTCCTTTCCCATAGTCCATTAGCTTGAATATGAAGTGTATCCCAATAGAGAGACCACACATGAGTCAACACCTTGGAATATGCAATGAGGGATTATATTGCACAATTCCTGTGTTTGGTGACCCACTGTGGACTGACATTGGTCTACACTTCCCAGTGAAATTCCTTCAAACATATAACTCAAACCAAGCATCAAATACAACTTAATTCATCTTAGTTCCAGGGTGACTTTATCAAATCTGGGTTAATGTGGATGTAATACCCAACAGGAGGGATTCACACTTCGATTCCTCTAAGCTCACGTGGGCAAACCCGGTGTGAGAAATAAGAAGACCAGAAGTATTCCACAACTCCAACAAATTAAAATCCTGATATAAGTTAATTAAAATCACGGGTACGTATATAGAAAACTAACAACGACCCTTTTAAAAATGTCTTAATAAATGTGGAGTCACGATTGAACAAGCGTCGCCAAAAAACGTGGCTATTAAATAAAAATTTTGTTGTGTGGAATCGGGAAAAGATTATCGAGGGTTTGTGTATGTGCTAGAAATATTGTTTTTATTAAAATAAATTTTAAAGTAATAATTTGGCATGGCAGAATAATAATTTTGGTTATTCTTAATGTAATCTTTAGGCAACACTTTTAAAATATTGTAAATTAATTTTTAAGAAGACAACATATCATAATTATTGTCTAAAGTGAATCCTCAATGGCAACATTTCAAAAATGTTCTCTATAAGGGATTAGAGAACAGTTTTTGAATGTTGCGCAGAAAGTGTTGCCTAAATATGTAAACCTATTACAACACTTAAAAAATGTTTTCTAAGAAAGTTTAGGCAACATTTTTATAACTGTTGTCAAGTCAGGTGTTGCTAAAGACCAAAAATGTTGTAGTGACACCCAAGTTGTATTTGATCACGTCTCACTATTGATAGAGTGTGCAAGTTGACAGGTGCAAGAAAAGAAGAAGATTCCTATGGACACTAACGCCGAGGTGTAGAAGTTACTGTAGAGTGGTAGCCGTGAATTAATTGGACAGAGCTCTCGGTAAACTACCGCTCCACGCTAGTCCTACCGCCCGTGCTAACGTAATGGATTATTTTGGCCAGGCTCTCTGGAGATTACCGCCATGCGGTAGTGCTACCGCGCCGCTCTAGCCTCTCGACAAATGCATGATTTCTCAAGTAACGACATACCGACACGCGATAGTCCTTACCGCGCCGCGATAGTCTTTCGACAAATGCAAGGAAGATTTCTAGAGAAATCAACCTACCGCCATGCTGCAGTTCTTGCAGCGCCGCGGTAACTATTTCGAGAAGGATTCGTCATATTAATGACCTAGCGCGTGGCACTACATTCTACTGTGTGTGTTGGTTATTTGAAAGAGAAAGATTCGTTTGTAATTTTATTCCAGATTTGGATGACAGTTGGCACAACAAGCATGCGAACCTACCGCCGGGTGCTCATCTTACCGCCGACGGTAGCCTGTTTTCAAGAAGACATATAAAAGGTTGTCTTGGTTTCTATGACTGGATAACTGAGAGAAATAAAAGACTGGAGTTCGTGTATTCTAGGATTCGGCCGCTCTTTCTTGCGCTCCGTTCCACAAGTCTCCGTCGAAGAAGAAGAAAGTCGTCTCCCTCCCGCTCGTGATCGAAAGACTCAGTTGATCCAAGATCTACACCGACTATGAAGAGCTGACTGGTTGCTATAAAACGGAGATATCAAGCACCGGCCGCAGATCGCTCAACGAAGAAGTCGTCAAGAGGGAGAACTTCATCTTTGAAATATTTACATCTTTTATTCTTGTAATCTTTCATTTTTCTAAATCTTGTGATGAGGAAAATCGACCGGTAAGGGTCGTTGGAATCTGGGTAGGACTCCGTGGGAAATCTTCCTGGGGATAGGACGTCTAGATCGAGAGGATCTAGCGGGGCTCTAAGACCCTCCCTTGTGTGGAGGTGAAGAGCCGGTTTGAAGACCTTTCTTGGAGGGAAAGGGAGAGAGCCAACCAGTCCATGGAGCGGATCTGTATAGAAACAAAAAGAGTGTTTATATCTCATCTCATGCGATCTCCCGTGTCACGAAGATCACGATTTTGTAATCATCTTGAACAATTATTATTTTAATTCAAGAAATTGAATTATTATTTATCCTTTGATTGATTCTGTGATTGTTCTAGTTTTATCAAGTGAGTGCGTGTGCTGTGGGGCTTGCAAACAAACTTGCACAAGAAAATGAGTTTAAAGACTTACGCCATACGTTAGATACCTAATGCGGCACGGTAGCTTCCAGAACTCGATTTTCTTGGATGAAGAATTTTAAAATTCCAGTTATCACATAAAACCTTATTCACCCCCTCAAAGGTTGGCCACGAGATCCAACAAAAGTGACGACTAGGGTTTTCCGCAAGTCTCTTTTTATAATGAAAAATTATGGTTAACTGCTTTGCCACATGTCACCCTATTATTAGACCGCTTATTATTGCTTTAAATATATAATATTGAAAGGAAGTGTCAAATTAAATAGTTTTGGCACAATTTCCAAAATTCTGGTTCAGACCGTGTATAGGAATCAGAAAACAGTTGTCGAAAATCTTCTAAGTCCAAATTCGTCAAGTAAATAACCCTTACTCGATGAATCATCGAGTATCATACACTTACTCCATTAATTGTCGAGATTCACTGGGACGACTAAACGCTATATCTAAGTACAACACTTTCTAAGTTAAAATCATCGAGTGTCATACACTTACTCAACGAATCGTTGAGATTCATCGTGACCGCTCATCGCCATATATAAGTACTGTTGGGTCAATTGATACCAATGGCCCTGATTTGATGATGTCAAACAGGTCAATGAGATACACACAACTGTATTTGATGTGTGTGTAAGTTCATGTGTGCATGACGGTCCCTGTGACAAAGATTAGGCATGTGGACTCAAAGAAGTGTCTGGAAGCGCAGAAGATTTGCCCAAGTCCACAATGTTTGAGTGAAGTCTATTCACTCAATGCTATGTAAGTAAAATCATTGAGTATAGTCATTCAAACAATTGGCAAGCTGAAAATGTGGCTAAGTCCACGAGAGTTAAGTAAAGTCCACTCACTCAACACCATAACATCAAAATCATTGAGTTCTGCCCAGTCAGTCAAAGCCACAGAAATTCTGTGTAAAATTTTGACCAAGTCCACAGGCATTGAGTGAAGCTTACTCACTCAACGCCATTTGACAGAAAATCTATTGTGGTTTGCTGTTGAGTGTAGCTTATACACTCAATGCCATAAGACAAAATCTGCCTATGTAGTTAGGCGTTGAGTGAAGCATAAGATCTCAATGCCATAAGATAGAAAATCTGTCCAAGTGGTAAGGCGTTGAGTGTTGCTTACTCACTCAATGCCATGAGACAAATTCTGTCTAAGTAGTTAGGCGTTGAGTGTAGATTACTCACTCAACGTCATGAGATAAATTCTGTGTAAGGAATTAGGCGTTGAGTGTAGCATACTCACTCAATGCCGTTAGACAAATTCTATCTAAGTAGTTAGGCGTTGAGTGACGCTTACTCACTCAACACCATGAGACAAAATCTATCCAAGTAGTTAGGTGTTGAGTTTTGCTTACACACTCAACACCATGAGGCTATAGTGTTGACTGAATCCTAGTCAGTCAGAGCTAGTGTTCTTCATGCCACAGAAATTTGGCTAAGTCCAAATTCGTCGAGCTTAGCTCTGAGTTCATCGAACTAATCTTTCACTGTTTGTAAAACTAAGCTTTCACTTTTCATCGAGCTAAGCTCTAAGTTCATCGAACTGAGTTCTAAGTTCGTCGAACTGAGCTATTACTTTTCGTCGAACTAAGCTTTCACTTTTCGTCAAACTGAGCTTTCACTTTTTGTCGAGCTGAGCTCTAATTTCGTCGAACTGAGTACTGAGTTCATCGAATAGAGCTTTCACTTTTTATCGAGCTGAGCTCAGTGTTCGTCAAATTGAGCTCTGAGTTAGTCGAACTAAGGCTGAAAATGATTCTAAGCCTTTTGGCACTAAGTGATGGTCTTTCACTCAATGTCTTTGCAACTAATGCCTGATTTTATCTAAGTCCAGAGAGATGGTGATGTCAGCAAAGTCAACAATGTTAAAGCAGGTTCAAATGTTGTGGGAATGCTTCTAGTGGCGCTGGGTGCCAGCTGTCATGATTTGTTGCACTAGGAAAGAGATTTCTCACTGGGGCCCACACAAAGAAAAGAGCAGTTGAATCAGACATCAATGGAAAGTGGGTGGTTGCATGGCAAAATCATAGCCACTGTTGGGTATTGTATCCACAACGTACCTGATTTGAAGAAGCCCCTGGACAAGCTAAGGTAAATAGACAATGTATTTGACAAAATATTTCAAGTTGTGCTTGCAGTTTTTCCACGCTAAGTGCACACCAATGTCAGGGTGCAGTAGGTCAATATACACGGGTCTGCGCGACGTAATCCCTCGTTGAGCAGATCAGTGTGTTGGCCTACGTGTACTCTCTCTATTGGAGTGCACTTACTTTCAAGTACAGGGTTGTGTTTATGCAAGAGCAGACAAGGAGCAAGGATGAGTCAAAGAGCAGCTCAGAGGCGTAAGACGAAAAATCATCTAAGTAAGAATCGACGAGAATCACCAAGTGATTCTCGCCGATTCGGCGAGAATCACTGGCTGATTCTCGCCGATTCGTCGAGAATCACTGGCTGATTCTCGCCGGCTAAATCAGAGTGCAATCAAGTCAAATTCGACGAGAATCACTTTGTGATTCTCGATGAATCGTCGAGAATCACTTTGTGATTCTCGCCGAATCGTCGAGAATCACCCTTGATTCTCGATGATTCGACGAGAATCACAGGTGATTCTCGCCGATTTTGACTTGGGCGATTTTCTGGAACTCCCTGAACCGGATTCTGCCGCTGGCACTATTTTGAACCAGATTTAGGGTTTCTTCTTGTGGGACCCACAACGGTCATTAAGGTGTTTACTTGTGTATATATATACGGGTATTTTTGAACAGTAAATATAAATACACAAAAAGAAACCGAGCGACGATCTTGACCTAAAATCGCGAAACTGCTCCGCCACTGCCGTCGCCGCTCGCGCTAGTTGGTCGCCGCTCTTGATCGAGATTTCTTCCTGATCTTCCGGTGACAGAAGCTTAGCCAAGCTTAGAGTCTCACGTGTCTAACCGGAGATCTCTTTTCTCTTGATTTGTTGATCGGGAAAACCTTCCCCGTCCGAATCGATCGAGACGACTGATCCTAGTGTGACCGCTGGTAGACCTAGCTTGCTTCGCTACGAAGTTTGGATCTCCAAAGTACTGCAGCCGCACATCATTGTCGCCGCCGATCCCGTGAACCTAGCCGCCGCCCATCTTGTCGCCGCCGGTTCCGGGGAGATTCTCTCCAAGAGAGATCTAGGGTTGTGGACTCTTCGTGGACTTCAAGAACATGTCGTCAACGAAGAGGGACACCTTAGTCTCCAAACGTAGTTTGTATTTCTTGTACATTCTAGTTTTACTTTTGTTGTAAAGGAACGTTGGTTCCTAGTTGTAAGGGTTGGGTGCAACCCGTGTTGTGGGAGTGTTGACTCCTACGTGTGGAAGGGTTCCTTCCGATAGTGCAAGGATTGGATTTCAATCCTGTTGGAGAAGTGACCGAGTCATCCCTTGTTGGGAGATAGGTCGAAGGGGGAAAGTGGATGTACCCAAATTGGGGAACCACTATAAATAGCTTGTGTACTCTTTTGTGCTGTGTTATTTTATTTTCGTGTGCAGGTACAATTTAAATTCCGCAAAAACGCAGCACGTCACCTATTCCCCCCCCCCCCCCATAGGTGAGATAGTTGACACTAGGTGGACTTTCAAGTGGTATCAGAGCCAGGTTCCTCATCAAAAAGGTTAACACCTTGAGTTGAATCATGCCTCTTGTGTCAAGAAGAAGGCCTACATCTACTATGGACGGGCTCAAGTTCACAGGCAAGATCGCAGTGTGCACCAGGCTCAACTTTCCTATCTGGAAGGAAAGGATCAGGTTCTACATGGAAGCAGTTGATCCTCGACTCTTCATGATCGTGGAGGAGGGACCTTATGTCCCCACTAAGGTCTCCACCATTGATCCTACCAAGAAAGTGCCGAAGAAACTTTCTGAAATGGACAAGGACGAGATGGCGCTAGTGGGACTTGACAAGAAGGCGCAGAACATTCTGGTCAGCACGGTTGATGACTCAATGATGCAGAACTTCAGCAACTGCAGGACAGCAAAGGAGATTTGGCATTGCCTGATCATCCTAATGGAGGGCACTGATGAAGTGAGGCATGATCGTAGATCCCTCCTGAACCAAAAATATGAGGCCTTCAGACAAGGGCCTAAGGAAGAGATCGGAGTCACCTTCAAGAACTTCCTCAAGATTGTCAATGCCCTCAAAGGATACGGAAGGGTGTTTACTAATGGTGAACTCAATGATAAATTCCTTAGGTCCCTTACTAAGGAATGGGACACAAAGATCTGCGCCATCCGAGAGTTTGGCAGACTAGCTGAAACAGACCCGCAAATTCTATTTGGGAAGCTGATGTCCTATGAGCTTCAACTGAACACCAGGAAAGCAGAAGAAGAAGCAGAGAAGGCTGCAGCCAAAGAAAAGACTGTGTCTCTAAAAGCCAGTCACTCCAGAAAAGGCAAGGGTGCGGTTTCATACCGTGCCAGGAAAAAGGATGAGGACGAGGACTCCGAGCCATGCTCCTCCAGCTCAGAGCTGTCGGAGGAGGATTTCTCCCTCATCACCCGAGAGTTCAAGAAGTTCCTCAAGATGAGGAATCAAAGAAAGAAAGACGGCTCCTCCTCCAGGCATCAGAAGAAAAATTATTCTTCTGACAGGTATGCTTCTAAACCGAACAAACATCGCTCCTCTGACATTATTTGCTTTGGATGCAATAAGCCAGGACACGTCGTGGCCGACTGCTATCAAGGCAAGAGAGAAAAGGGGAAAGGAGAGGAGCACAAATCCTCTAGAGATAAGAAGAAAGAGCGGAGCTACATCGCCAAAAGGCCAAAGACACTGAGTGAGTCTGATTCGTCAGACTCCAGTGATGATGAGGAAGCCTACTTCGGGCTGGTGGGTCGCTCCGACTCAGAAGGAGAATGCCCCCCATTTACTGGGAAGGTAAAAGCTCACACCCCTCTCTCCGACTCTGAATCTGATCCTGAGTCTCAGGATGATGAACCTGAAGATAGCCTTTCGGCCCGTGAAGCGGAGCTCCTCGAGAAGTATGAGCTTCTGCTCAACACTTTCGAGGAGTGCCGTAAGAGATTGAAGGCTGAGAAAAAGGAAGTGAAATTCCTTAAGGGTGAGTGTGTCTCCCTAAGGTAAGAGGTCACCAGTTTGATTTCTCTCCGACAGGAGCACCTTGACCTAACTTCAAAGCACTCAGAGTCTCTCAAACTCCTTGATCTTAAGCAGGAGGAAGTCGACAAGTTGGAAGAACAACTTTCGGCAGAAAGGAAGATCGTCAAGAGCTTCTCTATGCCAAAAACTGTTCTTCCAGTAGTTGATACCTTCTCTGCTCAGGCCAAAGGAGCTGGCTTGGGGCATGTAGGGGTATCTGGTTCCTCATCCAGGAGAAACAGGAACCAGAGGAAGAATAAGGCCGCCAAGAAGGCCTCTGCTGATGAAAAGGGAAAGGCTCCGCTCAGTCCTGTTGCGTTCAGAAAGCCTAGCTTTCCTTGCAACCAACATGACTTTGAATCAACCTTTGGTCATCATTTCCGGCCCTCGGTTGCAAAGCCAAAGAGCCGATATGATGGTTGGACCTTTCCTCGGAACTTCGGTGAGAGTGCCTTCAAGGCACCTTATGAGGAAATCCACATGGGAAATTATGGTCAATTCTCTAGCGGCCATAATGGAAAGCAGGCACTAAGAGCCAAGCCTGTTATACTGAAGGAACAGAAGGTGACGAAGTCATGTGACTGCTGTCACCATGAGGCCTCCACCTCCAGATCCAAGGCCCCAACTGTACCCACCATTCCCAGGGTAAAGCAGGAGCCTAGGAAGAGGTACAACAGATTTGACTGTTGGTGTTGTGGCAAAGTCGGTCACTTTGCCGTGGATTGTTGGTTTAATCCAAGGTATCACGAGACTCCCTATGTTAGCAATGCGAGGCCGACCACTCGTAGGGTTAACCAACCGAGGGGGAGTATGCTAACCAAGAATCTAGGACCCAAGTTCGATTGGGTTCCTAAGGGAAATTAATTTTGTTTTGCAGGAATGTCCAAAGGCCACCAAAACGCCAATATGGTACTTGGACAGTGGATGCTCCCGGCATATGACAGGGACAAGAAGCCTGTTGCATGATTACACTCCCGTCGAGAATGGACCCAAAGTCATCTTTGGGGGGTCAGATCGTGGAGTCACCAGAGGTTACGGTATGATTTCCAACGGTATAATCTCTATCACCGACGTGGCTTATGTTGAAGGGTTAAACCATAACCTGATCAGTGTAAGTCAGTTACGTGACAAAGGTTATGACGTTAAGTTCTGCAAGGATAAATGTCTGATAACTTCACGTACCTCTTCTGAGATGGTATTATCAGGCATTAGGAGCAGAAATATCTTCTGCTTAAATTTTCTCAGTTTAGATTCATCTACCCCCGTATGCCTTGTGGCAACAGGCAGTGCATCTCTTTGTGAACAATGTCACAAGAGATTGGCACATATTAATTTCAAAACAATTAGTATGTTGTTTTCTAAAAACTTAGTAAGGGATGCTCCTGTTATCAAGTGCATCAAAGATAGCCCCTGTCCTGCATGCCAGATGGGCAAACAGACTCGGGCTACCTTTAAGTGCATCCCAGACAAAGACTCTTCCCGATGTCTTTACCTTCTACATATGGACTTGTTTGGTCCAATGCAAGTTCATAGCTTGGGAGGCAAGTCCTATACGCTAGTAATAGTTGATGATCATTCTCGGTTTACATTGGTGTTCTTCTAAAAACGAAAGTCAGATACGTTTGACATCTTCACTAGTTTTATCAAGCAAGTTCAGAACGAATTTAACTGCTCAGTGGTCAAAATCAGAAGTGGTCATGGAATAGAATTCGAATCTGGTGCTATGACAGAGTTTTGTGAAGAACAAGGTATCTTTCATGAGTTTTCCTCCCCGCGCACTCCTCAGCAAAATGGAGTTGCGGTGAGGAGAAATAGAACTCTCATTGAAGCCTGCACGTCAATGTTGAAAGACGCTTCTCTCCCAGAATACTTCTGGGCAGAGGCAGTCAATACAGCTTGTCATGTACAAAACCGAGCATTGATCAACAAGCATCATCGTAAGACGCCTTATGAGCTACTGAGAGGCAGGAAACCAACCATGTCCTACTTGAGGATCTTTGGTTGTCGATGTTATGTACTGAATAATGGGAAGTACCCGCGTACTAAATTTGGTGAAAAATGCTTCGAAGGCATATTCATGGGCTATAGTTCCCACAGTCGGGCATATAGGGTCTTCAATAAGAAAACCCTAGTGGTAGAAGAATCAATTAATGTTGTATTTGATTAAGGAAGTTTGCTTAACAGCAATTCTTCCAGTGGTATTCTTGAAGATGCAGGTGCACGACTTGAACAGCTGGATCTCGATGAGACCGCTAAAGATGAAACTCCTAAGTACGTCAAAGTTTCCACCTCCACGTCATCTGGGAATGTTGAAGATCAAAATGGAATAAATCTCTTAGAAGAAGGAGAAGCCCAAGAAGTAGTCGAAGCTCCAGACGCCAGACTTCTAGAGCTCCGGCACGTAAGGGATCATCCTAGAGATCAGATCATCGGAGATCCTCGTGTCGGTGTCAGAACTCGAAGAGGTACTATTAATGAAGTTTTGCATCTTAGCTTCCTGTCACAGGTTGAGCCAAAGAAGTTCGACGAGGCGAACAAAGACGCGGCATGGATTTTGGCCATGTAAGATGAACTACATCAATTCGAACGATGCAATGTGTGGACGCTGGTTCCCAGACCACACAAGCAGAATGTGATTGGCACCAAGTGGATCTTCAGAAACAAACTGGATGAACATGGTGTCATCGTAAAGAACAAGGCCAGGCTGGTGGCTCAAGGTTACAGACAGGAGGAGGGGATTGACTTCGACCAGACCTTCGCACCAGTGGCAAGGCTCGAGGCAATCAGACTGTTCCTGGCATATGCTTCGCACAAAGGATTCACAGTCTATCAAATGGATGTGAAATCAGCTTTCTTGAACGGAGACCTGAAGGAGGAAGTATACGTCGCTCAACCCCCAGGTTTTGTCAATCCTACTTATCCCAATCATGTATACTTCCTTAATAAAGCTCTATATGGTTTAAAACAAGCTCCGCGAGCTTGGTATGAGACTTTATCTAGTTTTCTTCTGCAGAACAAGTTCTCTAGAGGTAAAATAGATAAAACATGGTTTCTCAGGGAAGTCAAAGGCAAGATTTTGCTGGTGCAAATCTATGTCGATGACATAATATTCGGCTCAACGGACAACAATCTTTGCAAAAAGTTTTCCAAACTTATGCAAGGAAAGTTTGAAATGAGCAGTATGGGAGAGCTAAAGTATTTCTTGGGACTTCAAGTGAAACAGTCTGAGGATGGAATCTTCATCTCTCAGACGAAGTTCACAAATGAAATCCTCAAGAAATTCGGCATGGAGAGTGCAACCGCTATGAGGACTGCAATGGGATCCACTATGTCTCTAGATAAGGATGAGAAAGGTAAACCTTTCGATGAAACCAAATACAGAAGCATCATTGGATCCCTGCTCTACCTTACTGCCAGTAGACCGGATATCATGTTCTCCACATGTGTCTGTGCCAGATATCAGGTGAACACTAAGGAATCTCACTATGTCGCTGCAAAGCGAATTCTAAGATACCTTAAAGGTACTCCCAATCTTGGCTTGTGGTACCCGAGAAACAATGATGTCGAGCTAATAGGTTTTTCAGATGCTGATTTTGCAGGGAGTAGGGATGACAGGAAAAGCACTTCCAGGACGTGTCAATTCCTCGGGAGAAGGCTTATCTCATGGAACAGCAAGAAGTAGAATTGTGTAGCTACCTCCACAGTAGAGTCTGAGTACATCTCGGCAGGCAGCTGTTGCGCACAACTCCTATGGATCAGAAACCAGTTAGCCGACTACGACCTTCAGTTCAAGAAAATACCAATGTACTGCGACTCCTCCAGTGCAATTGCAATTGCCAACAATCTGATATCGCACAGCAGAACGAAGCATATTGAAGTGCGCTACCACTTCATTCGGGAGCACGTGGAGAACAAGGACATCTCTCTCTGTTATGCCCCCACGGACAAGTAGATTGCAGATATATTCACAAAGCCCTTAGACGAGGCCAAGTTCAGTCTTTTCAAAACTGAATTGGGGATGCTAAATTATGAGGAATGAAGACTACAGAAGCTCCAGGATCATGCCTCTAGGGGGAGCCTCTGCCAAGAACTCCATTGTGAGCACAGGTGCAAGAACTGAGGGGGAGCAAGGGGTCAAATGCTACAGACCCAGATTTGCAGAAGCCGAAAAGCGGGAGATTACCCTCTCGGCTAAGGCTAAGGTGGCTCCAAGTTTGCTCCCAAGAAATTGGTTTTGGTAATGTATAACTCACTCAACTCAGTTTCAAGTTTATGATTTTCATTCTCATATGCTCTATTCACCTTAGCTTGTAGGGTTTAGGCTTCTTCAAATAGGGGGAGATTGTTGGGTATTGTATCCACAACGTACCTGATTTGAAGAAGCCCCTGGACAAGCTAAGGTAAATAGACAATGTATTTGACAAAATATTTCAAGTTGTGCTTGCAGTGTTTCCACGCTACGTGCACACCAATGTCAGGGTGCAGTAGGTCAATATACACGGGTCTGCGCGATGTAATCCCTCATTGAGCAGATCAGTGTGTTGGCCTACGTGTACTCTCTCTATTGGAGTGCACTTACTTTCAAGTACAGGGCTGTGTTTATGCAAGAGCAGACAAGGAGCAAGGATGAGTCAAAGAGCAGCTCAGAGGCGTAAGACGAAAAATCATCTAAGTAAGAATCGACGAGAATCACCAAGTGATTCTCGCTGATTCGGCGAGAATCACTAGTGATTCTCGCCGATTCGTCGAGAATCACTGTCTGATTCTCGCCGGCTAAATCAGAGTGCAATCAAGTCAAATTCGACGAGAATCACTTTGTGATTCTCGACGAATCGTCGAGAATCACCCTTGATTCTCGACGATTCGACGAGAATCACAGGTGATTCTCGCCGATTTTGACTTGGGCGATTTTCTGGAACTCCCTGAACCGGATTCTGCCGCTGGCACTATTTTGAACCAGATTTAGGGTTTCTTCTTGTGGACCCACAACGGTCATTAAGGTGTTTACATGTGTATATATATACGGGTATTTTTGAACAGTAAATATAAATACACAGAAAGAAGCCGAGCGACGATCTTGACCTAAAATCGCGAAACTGCTCCGCCGCCGCCGTCGCCGCTCGCGCTAGTTGGTCTCCGCTCTTGATCGAGATTTCTTCCTGATCTTCCGGTGACAGAAGCTTAGCCAAGATTAGAGTCTCACGTGTCTAACCGGAGATCTCTTGTCTCTTGATTTGTTGATCGGGAAAACCTTCCCCGTCCGAATCGATCGAGACGACTGATCCTAGTGTGACCGTTGGTAGACCTAGCTTGCTTCGCTACGAAGTTTGGATCTCCAAAGTACTGCAGCCGCACATCGTTGTCGCCGCCGATCCCGTGAACCTAGCCGCCGCCCATCTTGCCGCCGCCGGTTCCGGGGAGATTCTCTCCAAGAGAGATCTAGGGTTGTGGACTCTTCGTGGACTTCAAGAACACGTCGTCAACGAAGAGGGACACCTTAGTCTCCAAACGTAGTTTGTATTTCTTGTACATTCTAGTTTTACTTTTGTTGTAAAGGAACGTTGGTTCCTAGTTGTAAGGGTTGGGTGCAACCCGTGTTGTGGGAGTGTTGACTCCTACGTGTGGAAGGGTTCCTTCTGATAGTGCAAGGATTGGATTTCAATCCTGTTGGAGAAGTGACCGAGTCGTCCCTTGTTGGGAGATAGGTCGAAGGGGGAAAGTGGATGTACCCAAATCGGGGAACCACTATAAATAGCTTGTGTACTCTTTTGTGCTGTGTTGTTTTATTTTCGTGTGCAGGTACAATTTAAATTCCGCAAAAACGCAGCACGTCACCTATCCCCCCCCCCCCCCCATAGGTGAAGATAGTTGACACTAGGTGGACTTTCAGCCACCAATTTCTAGTGGGGCCCACTTCTCAATGGGACAATTGATCGACTATATATAAAAGGAGCAGGATCGGATCAAGAAGATGAACACAATCAATAACAATCAACACCAAGAAGAGACATAATTAGGGTTCTCTGGATTCACAATCTTGCGGCTGGACGACGTCTTCTTCCACATTTTCTTGTCGAAATAAAAGAAGAAGTTCAGACCAGAGAACCTGAACACAAAGCGAGTTAGCTGCTACAATACTCATTTACGAAATCAAGATCAGGATTGCTTCCTGAAAAAGAAGAAGCAGAATTTTCTGCAAGTTGCTTCCAGAACAAGTCGTGCTTCAATTGAAGATTTCTTTTCAACTTGTTGGTGTGAAGAAGAAGATAGGGCTGATATTTGCTTAGTCCAGGAAGACAGACACAGAGAACTTTCTCTGGTGTCTGAGTATTTCACCTCTTTGACATTCTCTGTAAGATCAAATTTGGGATCTGAGGGTAGGATTCTTTAGGGAATCTGAGTGTTGTCATGTGCTATAAAGGCCGAGGGGGATCTATTGTAGATCTGAGAATAAGATTCTTGTTAGGATCTGAGTGGTAAGGCTTAGTGCCTGAGTGTAGGCCCATGTTATAAAGGTCGAGGTAGGATTCTTGTTAGAATCTGAGTGGTAAGGCTTAGTGCTTGAGTGTAGGCCTATGTTATAAAGGCCGAGGTAGGATCCAGTTGGGATATGAATGGTAGGTCTTGGTGCTCGAGTTGTAGGTCTTGTATAATACTGAGTGGTCCTGCGGGATCGTGTTGTAAGCTCTTAAGGAGCCGTGAAATTGGTGAAGAGTCTTATCTAACACACTATTAGAAAGGCGGAGAGGGATAGTGGATGTACCCAAGATTGGGGAACCACTATAAAAAATATATGTGTCGTCTGTGATTGTTCTTAAAAGCACAAATCAATAAATCACTAAGCACATGAATATAGATATAGGTCTGATTAATCAAAAAGAAGGTCGAAAACCTATTCACCCACTCTAGTTATTTAGTTGACCTTGAAAACAAAACTTTCAAGTACATCACTTAAGTTAAAATCGTCGAGTATACCTTCTTTACTCGACAAATCGTTGAGTGGCGCACTCAACGTACTCGACGCCACAGTTCTCAAAATAATTCTAAGTAAAAACCGTTGAGTGGCGTCGAGTGCACTCAACGCACTCGACACCTTTCAGCTAATGGCATCGAGTGCACTCAACGCACTCGACGCCAATGATCCCAGATATTTTCCAAGTCAAATGACAATGAGTGGTGTTGAGTCCACTCAACGCCTCAGCATAATCCGTCGAATGGCATGGAGTGCACTCAACACACTCAATGTCGCGTTTAGTGCACTCGACGCACTCAACGTCCCGAGTCTAGAAAATTTTCCAAGTCCAATGGCGCTGAGTGGTGTTGAGTTCACTCGATGCCTCAGCATCCAAAATGTTTCTAAGTCAAATGGCGTTGAGTGGTGTTGAGACCACTCAACGCCTCAGCATATTCGTCGAATGGCATTGAGTGCACTTAGTGCACTCAATGCCATGAGTCCAGAAAAATATTCTACGTCACATCTGCTCTATTCGTCGAGTATACTTATACTTAATCTTCGAATTCGTCGGGTATTCATGAAGTTATTCGACTAATAGTATTGGTCTCTCCTCATAAGTCATACTCGGCGAATTCGTCGGATATCCGTGATGATATCCGACGAATTTTACTTGTCGAGTCCGGCGCACTCCGAGCCCGAGTTAACTCTCCTGACTCAAAATACGTGCGAGGGGTCCAGCGCGAAATGGGACGTTGCAAATCCTATAAACAAAATAAAAGATTTCGTCCTCGAAATCAGGTTAAGGCTGTGGGGGAAATAAAGAAAGAAAATATAATATGCTTTTAAAGTTACTTTGGGGAAACAACTCCGGGTAGTGCTTCTGTATCAAGTCCACCAGCTCCCAAGTAAATTCCCCTTTCCCATGATTACACCATTGGACCTTTACCAATGGTACATCTTTCCATCGCAAGTTCCTTGTCTTGGTGTCCACTATGCACACCCGCACTAGTAGGAAATATCTATCTGTTTACACTGATCTATCTGCAGTGGGGACATATTGGTCAGGCCGTAGTAGTGCCTTTCAGAGCGACGACACATGGAAGATGTCATGCAAATTTTCCAGCTCTGATGGTAGCTCTAGCCGATAGGCCAAAGGGCCAATCCTTTCCAATATAGCATAGGGCCCTACATATCTTGGGTTGTTCTTCTTCATACCACGCACTCGCGACACTCCATGCATTCGCCAGATCTTCAAGAATACTTTGTCACCCACTAGAAATTCCACCATCCGTTGTTTTGTATTATAGTAATTTGCCTGTCGACTCTGAGCCTCAAACATGCAGTCTCGTATCAATCTAACAAGCGCATCAGTGTCATCAATGTACTCTATTCCCAAAACTATTGGATCTTCATCCTTCACCCATGACAATGGAGTTCTACACCTTCTCCCATAAAGTTCTTCATGGGGAGCCATCCCAATGCTGGCCTGATGACTATTGTTATATGAAAATTCCACCAGCAGTAATAGCCTTTCCCATGGCTCCCCTCTATCCAACACACACAATCTCAGTAGGTCTTAGATGGTTCTGATGGTCCTCTCAGACTGACCATCTGTCTGAGGATGAAAAGCGGCGCTGAAGGTAAGGCGAGAGACCAAATATGCTTGTACTACCTTCCACTCCTTGGAGGTAAAGCGGCCATCCCGATCAGAGACTATCGTTTTAGGAATGCCATTGTACCGTACAAATTGCTCCACAAAGAGACACACTAAGACATCCACAAGTGCTTCCTTCTTCATATGGATAAATTTGGCGACCTTCATCAAATGATCTACAATCACCCAAACTGAATTGTTCCCAGAGTGCGAGTGAGGCAACCTATGAACAAAGCCCATGGAGATATCCTCAAACTTCCACTCAGGGATGGGCAATGGCTGCAATAATCCTCAAGGACTCTTGCACTCCGCCTTCACTTTTTGACATGTCTCACAGTGCATAACATAATACTTGACAGCTTTCTTCATTCCCGGCAAAAACATAGTCTTCCGCAAGTCATTATACATCTTAGACATCCTGAGATGCTCTGAATACTTGGAGCAATATGCTTCTCTCAATATATCTTCCCAGATTTCCCCGCCCTTGGGAATCTAGAGTGGACCATGGAAATGAACGAGGCCATCCTTGTAACACCTCCCCTGTAGTGGACGTATAATATGGGTCCGGCCGGGGCCCCACAACATACGAACGCCACAGCTTTAGTATTATAAGTTGATATAGCTACCCAAACTCAAAACATTGCACAACATAGCGGAAAACCAAGCACAACCAGAAGTTATCCACTAACCAAGAGAGTAAACAAATGGCCTTAAGGCCTTACATCAAATGTCCAAAAGTAAATAGTACATCAAACATGAATGTGCATAGCACTCCTAGTCTACCTCGGCATGCAAGCCGGACAAAAGAGTCTCAAACAAACATCATCAAAAAGGTAGTGATACAAAAGAGGGGAAAACACTTCATGGGGCTTAGGCCTTTCTGGCCGGCGTGCTAGCTTCTGCATGCAATCCTTGCCCTGTAAAAATTATTAGTAACGTGGGTCAGCAAAGGCTGACCTCAAACTGTGTAACAACACATCTCCTCCCGGCCGCCCCTAACGGACCCCGGGGAACCCTCCAACCTGCAAGTCAGCACTTCATATGCAACTAAACATCTATAAATAGAAAAGCATTAAAACAGGCTTGGATGTCTCAATCATCAAACATGTTCTCTATTGGTTGAGCATATAAAGAAAGGGCCTACTATGCAACATGAATGCAACACCCGGGCTTCACCCAAGGTACCCTACAGCGTATGCATCTAGCACAACATCACATCATTTGGGTACTCACATTTCCCCAATTGGCATAAAGCCGCAAACATTGAGGGAGACACAACTCCCTCACACGGCGCACAGGCCGCCACATGGAATTCTTGCCAAGGCCCCACCCGCTCGTGGGCTTAGCCCCAGGCTTGCCTGCAAGCTCTGACGTCTCATGTCAGGATTCCAACAACCACAGACTGACCGATTCTAAGAAGCCTTGCTGGACCCCACCCGCTCATGGCCTCTTTGCCCGGGCTTGCCCCAAGCTTGGCATTCACGGATCCGGACTCCTCTTCCTTGCCATGGCAAAATAGCCGGACGGAAATCTTCGCAGCGGTCTAAGCTTCACGGATCCGGACTCGGCTCGCGATTTGGAGCACCGAAACCCTTCCTACAGCCCAAGACCTTCTTCTTCTTCCTCCTTGCTCTAGCTTTTCTCAAGATCTTAGAAAGAGAAACTTGGAAAACAAATGAGGGTTTCCAACCCTGAATTCGGTCTTAACTCCCCAGGAGATGGCCTGAACCGTTAGATCCTAAAACCAGAAAAAGAATGGCCGCGATTCGCCTGGAAAATAGAAGACCTAGGCCGAACACGGCCTGGCACACGCCCGTGTCCAGGGCCGTGTGCCTCATTCGCCATCTCAAATCGACGCGCCTGGAATCAGACACGGGCATTCGACACGCCCGTGTTCAATCCGACACGCCCGTGTCCCCAGTGACACGGCCGTGTGGCCTGCCGTGTGTCTCCAACGACACGGCCCCAACACCAACCCGAGAGGTGACACGGCCTGGGACACACTCGTGTCCCAAGCCGTGTGCCAAGTCTCGACACCCGTCGACAGGCTTTGTGTCGACACCGCGGAAAAACGTCGAGCGAAGATCGTCGACCAAGCGGGACACGCCCTGTGACACGCCCGTGTCACAGGCCATGTGCCCCAGTCTTGACACATTGTCGAGCGAAAGTGTCGACACTTGGGCCGAGTGTCGACACGGCCTCGACATGCCCTGCGACACGCCCGTGTCGCAGGCCGTGTGCCCCCCCTCTCGACACTTTGTCGAGCGAAAGTGTCAACACTTGGGCCGAGTGTCGACATGGCCTCGACACGCCCTGCGACACGCCCGTGTCGCAGGCCGTGTGCCCCCCCCCTCTCGACACTTTGTCGAGCGAAGGTGTCGATACTTGGGCTGAGTGTCGACACGGCCTCGACACGCCCTGCGACACGCCCGTGTCGCAAGCCGTGTGCCTCCTGCCAGAAACCCAAAAAAAAAAATTCCAGAACTGCAGACTGAACCTCTAGCAAAAATCTGGGGTGTTACAACTCTCCCCCACTTAACAGAATTTCGTCCCGAAATTTCAAAACAAAAGAGGTACAAAACTTAAATTGTACCTGACAAAAATAGTTCTGGATAGTCTTCTAGCATGGCCTGTTCTCGCTCCCAAGAGAACTCCTCACGACCGCAGTTGTCCCAACGAACTTTCACAAGTTTGACTTCTTTATTCCGCAACTGCCGAGTCTCCGAATCTTCTATAGCGATTGGAAGGACTCGCGTCCTCAAGTCTTCCTCAATCGGCACCGACGCCGGCTCAATCACCACGCTAGCCTCCACTAAGGCTTTCCTCAACACGGAGACGTGGAAGACGTCATGTAATCCACTCAAATCTGCGGTCAACGCCAACCGATAGGCTGCTTCTCCTACCCGCTCAACAATTTCAAAAGGCCCCAAAAACCTTGGACTCAACTTCTTGAGTCGGCGAACCCGTGAGACGCCTTTGAACGACTTGACCTTCAGATAAACCCAATCACCAACTGTAAATTCCAACTTCCGGTGACGAGCATTAAAATATTTTGCTTGCCGGTCTTGTGCCACCTTCATACGCTCTTGGATGGTCCGTACCATCTCACAAGCGTCAACTACCGCACCCTTTCCCAAAAGTTTGGTGTCTCTCGCCTCTGCCCAAGACATTGGCGTTCGACACCGCCTCCCATACAAATCTTCGTATGGCGCCATCTTTATACTAGCTTGAAAACTGTTGTTGTACGCAAATTCCACCATGAAGAGGTGATCCTCCCACCTCTTGCCAAAATCAAGAACGCACATCCTCAACATGTCCTCCATAGTACGGTTCGTTCTCTCCGTTTGCCCATCAGTTTGAGGATGGAACGCCGTACTAAACTTTAGCTTCGTGCCCAAGCTCTTCTGAACCAATCTCCAGTCCTTGGACGTAAACCGTCCATCTCGATCACTGACTATGCTCTTAGGAATTCCGTGCAGTCGCACAATGTTGCGAACATACAACTCCACCAGCTTCTCCACGCTGTCCTCTTTCCGATTTGGGATGAAGTGAGCCACCTTGGTTAGGCGATCCACGATCACCCAAATAGCATCATTCCCATGCTGCGATCTAGGCAACCCATGCACAAAGTCCATGGAGATGTCCTCAAATTTCCATTCAGGAATTGGAAGGGGCTTCAGGAACCCGCCCGATTTTTGACATTCGGCCTTCACCAAGGCACATGTTTGGCAACGACTCACATACAAAGCCACATCTCGCTTCAACCCCGGCCACCAAAAGGATTTCTTCATATCCAAGTACATCTTTGTACTGCCCGGGTGAATGGAGTACTTTGAGAAGTGAGCCTCAAACACAAAAGGTTGAAACTCCACATCTAATCGAGTCGCTTCCCGAATACGATCGGACAAGTCATTTTGCACTTCAATCCAGTTCAACCGAGCCACGCTAGACTCGCCTCTCGCAACACATTCCAATCCAAGGGACTCCCATTCTCGTACCAACCGCTCATCATGAGCTTCGATCCAATTTCCTTGCCCCGAGTACTTTCTACTCAACGCATCCGCCACCACATTGGCTTTACCCGGCGTATACTGGATCCCCACTTCGTAGTCTCCAAGAAACTCAACCCATCTGCGTTGCCGCATGTTCAAGTCCTTTTGATCCAAGAGATACTTCAGGCTTTTATGGTCCGTGAAGATCTCCACTCTTGCGCCATAAACATAATGCCGCCAAATTTTCAGTGTGAAGATTACCGCCGCCAACTCCAAATCATGGACGGGGTAATTCCTCTCATGAGGTTTCAGCTGTCTAGACCCAAAAGCTATCACCTTGCCATGCTGCACTAACACGCAACCCAAGCCGCATCCCGATGCGTCACTGAAAATTTGAAATCCATCGGTCCCTTGCGGTAAACTCAGGATCGGAGCCATCATAAGCCTCTCCTTCAGGGCCTCAAATGCTTGACTGCACTCTTGGGTCCACACAAATTTATGGTCTTTGCGAGTGAGAGAGGTGAGGGGTAGAGCTATCTTCGAGAAATTCTCCACGAATCTCCTATAATACCCGGCTAGTCCAAGAAAACTTCGGACTTCCGCCACGGTCCTCAACACCGGCCAATCTCTGATGGCCTCCACTTTCGCTGGATCCACTGCCACCCCATCACCACTAATCACGTGGCCCAAAAATGCCACCTTCTCCAACCAGAACTCGCATTTGGAGAATTTTGCATACAACTCATTCTCCCTCAACACTTGCAAAACCATTCTTAAGTGGGTCTCATGCTCCACTTGCGATTTGGAATACACCAAAATGTCATCAATGAAAATAACCACAAAAGAATCCAGGTATTCCCGGAATACCCGATTCATAAGGTCCATGAACACTGATGGTGCGTTCGTCAACCCGAACGGCATCACCGTAAACTCAAAGTGTCCATACCTTGTACCAAAGGCAGTTTTGGGTATGTCCTCATCTCGAATTCGTAGTTGATAGTATCCCGACTTCAAGTCCAACTTCGAATATACCACTGACCCCACCAATTGGTCAAACAAATCGTCTATCCGAGGGATCGGATACTTATTCTTGACGGTCAACTTATTGAGCTCTCGGTAGTCTATGCACAAGCGCATGCTACCGTCCTTCTTCTTTACGAACAACACCGGTGCGCTCCACGGTGAGGAACTGGGCCTAATGTACCCCTGCTCCAACAGTTCCTGCAACTGTACCTTAAGTTCCGCCAACTCCTTTGGTGCCATCCTAAAGGGAGGACGCGACACCGGTCTAGCCTCCGGCACTAGCTCGATCGAAAAGTCGATCTCCCGCCGAGGAGGCGCTCCTGGAAGTTCATCCGGAAATACATCCTTGAACTCTGCCACCACAGGCACTTCCTCAATAGATAGTTGGGAGAGACGAACCTCCAATAACGCTACCAGCGCTACACCACCCTGGTTAACCGCCCGCACCAACTGCATGGCCGAAATCAGGGAACAGGCCACTCCACAAAGGCCCTCAAATTTGACTTCCGCTTGCCCCTTACTCTTTAGAGTCACTACCTTGGATAAACAATCAATGCTGGCGCGCTGCTCTGCAAGCCAGTCCATGCCCAAAATGACATCGAACTCTACTAATGGTAACACTGTTGCTTCCAGAGCGAAGACAACTCCGTCTAGCTCCCAACAAATGCGCCATTTAGCCCCGGTGGTCATAGATGACCCATGGGGCATGCGCACTTTCAGCTCTGCTCCCGACGAGAAAGACTCAACTCCTATTCTCCGGATGAAGCTCTCCGCCAGAAAGGAGTGTGATGCTCCCGTATCAAACAATACCCTAGCGGGGTATCCGGAAACTAACACGAAGCCTATAACATAGACATTACACAAAAGTCTAAAAGGATGAAGCACAAAATTTAAACTTAAATTCTCTTCATACCTGTCACCACATCAGTTTGGCGGATCGCTTCTTGCTGTCCAAGGTTGTAAGCCCTTGGTTGCACCGGTTGGAACCGAGAAGCGCTCGACTCCGCCATCTTTCCTTTCTCTGCAGCACTGGGGCCCGAGCGCACAGACTGCTCCTGCTTTGACTCTTGCCCCGCTCCCCCTTGCTGACAAGCACGGGCTATGTGCCCAACCTTCCCGCAGTTGTAGCACGTCGGCGGTCCCCTAGAGTGGGAACCCCCAGGCATCCAGTTGCTCCTCTCACCAGATCTGGAAGTGAAAGGCTTCTTCCTCCACCTACTCCCATCAGACTTACCATGAGATTGGGAAGGCTTCCCTTCCCCTTGCTTGGGAGTAAAACCCTTACGGCGTTGGGTTCGCTCCAAATCATTCTCCAAACTCCTGGCGGCTTCAACTAGTTCATTAAATCCCGCCCTCTTCATGGAGATGAGGGGTTGTCTCAGATTCTCCCTCAAACCTTGGTAGAAGAGGTTATCCCTCTCTACATCATCCGCCATTGTCGTTCCAGCATAACGACCCAAATGGGTGAACTCTTGCACGTACTCATCCACTGTCTTGTCTCGCTGCATTAGATGCAGAAACTGCCTCTACAGGGCCAACCGAGTTGAAACTGGGATATACCTCTTAAGAAAAGCGTCCCCGAACTCTTCCACTGACGGGGTGCGTCCCGGAAACTGGCGGCCGCTATGGCTCACCCACCACAACTTGGCGTCTCCTTCCAACATGAACGCCGCATACTCAGCTTTCTTTTCCTCTAGCGTCTCTGCCGCCCTTAACAGTTCTTGAATGCGAACCCACCAGTCCTCCGCATCCGTTGGCATTCCAACACCCTTGAAAGACGGGGGATGGAAACTCAGGAAATACTTCATGTGTCGGTCTCCATGTCCGACAACTACCCTCTCCGCCAAAGGCTCCACTCGCCTGGCTTCTGCTCCTGGCACGGCCGTTGCCGTATCTGGTGTGGCAGGGGCTGCCACCTAAGCCGCTGCTGCAACTTGAGCTGCCACCATCGCTTCTGCAAGCATGCGGCAGAAGTCGGCCGGGTCTACACCCGTGCCCAAAAGACCTGGAGCAGTAGCACTGCTCGCCGAGAGATCATCCCTTGCTCTTGAAGTGCCCGCCTCGTTGCTTGCACTCTTCAGGAAGACAAGAAATAAGGGATTAGTCTCCAATCTCAAGACTAAAACATAAGGACACTCATGGTCCCGCGTTACTCATATGTGGATAACTTCTCTACGAACCGACCTCGAATCAAACCTCGCTCTGATACCAAATTGTAACACCTCCCCTGTAGTGGACGTATAATATGGGTCCGGCCGGGGCCCTACAACATACGAACGCCACAGCTTTAGTATTATAAGTTGATATAGCTACCCAAACTCAAAACACTTGCACAACACAGCGGAAAACCAAGCACAACCAGAAGTTATCCACTAACCAAGAGAGTAAACAAATGGCCTTAAGGCCTTACATCAAATGTCCAAAAGTAAATAGTACATCAAACATGAATGTGCATAGCACTCCTAGTCTACCTCGGCATGCAAGCCGGACAAAAGAGTCTCAAACAAACATCATCAAAAAGGTAGTGCTACAAAAGAGGGGAAAACACTTCATGGGGCTTAGGCCTTTCTGGCCGGCGTGCTAGCTTCTGCATGCGATCCTTGCCCTGTAAAAATTATTAGTAACGTGGGTCAGCAAAGGCTGACCTCAAACTGTGTAACAACACATCTCCTCCCGGCCGCCCCTAACGGACCCCGGGGAACCCTCCAACCTGCAAGTCAGCACTTCATATGCAACTAAACATCTATAAATAGAAAAGCATTAAAACAGGCTTGGATGTCTCAATCATCAAACATGTTCTCTATTGGTTGAGCATATAAAGAAAGGGCCTACTATGCAACATGAATGCAACACCCGGGCTTCACCCAAGGTACCCTACAGCGTATGCATCTAGCACAACATCACATCATTTGGGTACTCACATTTCCCCAATTGGCATAAAGCCGCAAACATTGAGGGAGACACAACTCCCTCACATGGCGCACAGGCCGCCACATGGAATTCTTGCCAAGGCCCCACCCGCTCGTGGGCTTAGCCCCGGGCTTGCCTGCAAGCTCTGACGTCTCATGTCAGGATTCCAACAACCACAGACTGACCGATTCTAAGAAGCCTTGCTGGACCCCACCCGCTCATGGCCTCTTTGCCCGGGCTTGCCCCAAGCTTGGCATTCACGGATCCGGACTCCTCTTCCTTGCCATGGCAAAATAGCCGGACGGAAATCTTCGCAGCGGTCTAAGCTTCATGGATCCGGACTCGGCTCGCGATTTGGAGCACTGAAACCCTTCCTACAGCCCAAGACCTTCTTCTTCTTCCTCCTTGCTCTAGCTTTTCTCAAGATCTTAGAAAGAGAAACTTGGAAAACAAATGAGGGTTTCCAACCCTGAATTCGGTCTTAACTCCCCAGGAGATGGCCTGAACCGTTAGATCCTAAAACCAGAAAAAGAATGGCCGCGATTCACCTGGAAAATAGAAGACCTGGGCCGAACACGGCCTGGCACACGCCCGTGTCCAGGGCCGTGTGCCTCATTCGCCGTCTCAAATCGATGCGCCTGGAATCAGACACGGGCATTCGACACGCCCGTGTTCAATCTGACACGCCCGTGTCCCCAGTGACACGGCCGTGTGGCCTGCCGTGTGTCTCCAACGACACGGCCCCAACACCAACCCGAGAGGTGACACGGCCTGGGACACGCCCGTGTCCCAAGCCGTGTGCCAAGTCTCGACACCCGTCGACAGGCTTTGTGTCGACACCGCGGAAAAACGTCGAGCGAAGATCGTCGACCAAGCGGGACATGCCCTGTGACACGCCCGTGTCACAGGCCGTGTGCCCCAGTCTCGACACATTGTCGAGCGAAAGTGTCGACACTTGGGCCGAGTGTCGACACGGCCTCGACACGCCCTGCGACACGCCCGTGTCGCAGGCCGTGTGCCCACCCTCTCGACACTTTGTCGAGCGAAAGTGTCGACACTTGGGCCGAGTGTCGACACGGCCTCGACACGCCCTGCGACACGCCCGTGTCGCAGGCCGTGTGCCCCCCCTCTCGACACTTTGTCGAGCGAAGGTGTCGACACTTGGGCTGAGTGTCGACACGGCCTCGACACGCCCTGCGACACGCCCGTGTCGCAAGCCGTGTGCCTCCTACCAGAAACCCAAAAAAAAAATTCCAGAACTGCAGACTGAACCTCTAGCAAAAATCTGGGGTGTTACAATCCTTCAGCGTATACTCTTTTGTAGATCCATCTTCAATTGACTTAATCACTTGGACCAGAGTTGCATCCTTCCCTTACTCTGTCCGGATTCGATCTCGAATATCACAAACTATACTCATTGATGTTAGGTTCTCAGTATATCTCTCAGAATGACCTTTGTATACCAATGTGATCTCCATTTCCTCGAGCATACGAGCCAATTTCATACTCATCAACCGAGTCTCGGGGATTGATTCTGGTACCTTTATACTCAAAGCATCAGCTACGGAGTTTGCTTTCTCAGGGTGGTAATTCAATGTAAACTCATAATCACACAAAAATTCCAACCACCGCCGCTGCCTCAGATTCAACTACTTTTGTGTATGAACATACTTTAGATTTTTATGGTTTTATAAGATCTCACAGTGATCACCATACAGATATTGTCTCCAAACCTTCAAGGTGAACACCACTGCCCCCAACTCCAATTCATGAACTGAGTAATTGGCTTCACGCTTCTTTAGTTTCCTCGAAGCATAAGCGATCACATGCCCGTGCTGCATCAGTACTGCTCCCATCCATTGATATGATGCATCAGTGTAGACTTGAAATCCTTCCTTCCTAGATGGAATGGCTAGGATGTGTGTGGAGGTAAGTCTATCTTTTAGCTCTTGGAAGGCAGCTTCATACTGTGGTGTCCACTCGTATGACACACCTTTCTTTGTCAGGGAAGTGAGAGGGAGGGCTATCTTTGAGAATCCTTTCACAAACTTACGAAAATACCCCGCAAGTTCGAGGAAACTCTGCATATCGGCCGCTGACTTCAAAGGCGACCATTCCTTCACAGCATGCACCTTGGCCGGATCCACAGCTAGTCCAACACCACTGATCACATGGCCCAAGAAGGCAACTTCTCGGAGCCAAAATTCGTACTTGCTGAACTTGGCAAACAAGGTGTGCTCCTTTAACTTCTTCAGCACCAAGGTCAAGTGTTCCACGTGCTCCTCCTCTGTCTTCGAATAGACTAAAATTTCATCGATGAAGACGATGACGAAGACATTTAAGTATGGCTCAAACACCTTGTTCAACAAACTCGTGAATGCTGAAGGGGCATTTGTGAGCCCAAACGACATCACGGTGAACTCGTACAAACTGTACCTTGAGCTAAAAGTTGTTTTTTGTATATCCTCCCCTCGCATCATCAACTGGTAATACCCAGAGCGCAAATGTAACTTGGAAAACCAGTGCGCTCCTACCAACTGATCGAATAACTCATCTATCTGGGGTAGAGGATTGGTGTTCCGCACCGTTAAACGATTAAGTTCCTGGTAATCTATACATAACCGTAGCGTTCCATCCTTCTTCTTAACAAATAGAATAGGGATCCCCAATGTGATGAACTGGGGAGAGCAAACCCTGATTCGACTAATTCTTGCAGTTGAACTCTAAACTCCGCAAGTTCCTTCAGGGTTATTCGGTAAGGGATCCAAGAGATGGAATTGGCACCCGGTACTAACTTAATTTGAAAGTCCACCTCTCTTTGCGGTGGTATTATTTGCAATTTCTTAGGGAATACCTCAGGAAAATCACGCACTATTCGCACGTCTTTCAATTCGACTGTCATCTCTTTTAGTTCAAAACAGATCATATATACTTCATCCCCCTCATATGGGCCTTTAAGGTCTGAATTGAAGATAATAACATACAGGGTACAAGTCTAATACCTTGAAATATGACTTCGGAGTCCCCATGCCTCAAAGAAATTTGTTTCTCAGCACAATCAATCCTGGCGTGGTGCCAATCTTACCACACCATGCCTAGAATGAGGTCGAATTCTGGCATTCTCAATACTGTGGAAGGGGTTTCAAAGATCTTTCCTCCAAGAACTAACTCCAATTCACACTTGGCAGATGCAGTCATCTCAGAGCCATCCGGGAGGCGTACTCTCCGAGCAATACCTGTAAAGTATTGCAATCCTTCTAGATATTTAACAAAGTCTGCTGACACAAATGAGTGTGTGGCAGCAATATCAAATACACTATAAGCTGGTTTCCCACCAACCATCACGGTGCCTAGGTATCAATTATACAGACTCAAGCTAGACTCCTGGTATTTCTTAGACTATTAAAAGGGAAAAGCGTATAACATACTAATTAAATCACAATATACCACCAATCACCTCCTGAGGATTCCGCTCTTGCGTCATATCTAGTGTGAACTCCTAATCCCGAGAAGGTCCGGGGTTCCTTCCTCATTGTCCTCATCCTCGACCACGCACATGTCCCCCCCCCCCCTCGTAGAGCTGCTGGAGGGAGAGCAGGGGGAGCATTTACACCTAGCTATGGGCAATTACGTCGGATGTGGCCCGGCTGGTTGCACTGGAAGAAAACTCGCTCGTACTGCTCCCTAGGATGCAGGTATTGTGGTTGCGGTGGAGGTAGTGCTGGTTGCGGTGTCGGACGCTCCATTCTAAAATTCTGACGGAAGTGACCTCCGTCTTTAATGTTTCCTCTTCCTCTATTATCCCGCCTCCTTCTATAACTGGGACCGACCTCCATTACTCCCTCAGCGGGTCTCTTATTATTAGACTGGACCTCCAAGTGATCTGCTTCCAATCTCTTTGTCATGTCAATTATCTTCACTAGGCTCGAATACACTATAAACAAAAGAGCTTGCCTCAAGGGATCTCGCAAGCCTTTGTAAAATCGCTTTGCATAACCTCGGTCATCCAACTCGAAGGCATCAGCGAACCTAGCGAGATGCTGAAACTCCAGCTGATATTCAGTAACTGACTTGGGTTACTGTTTCAGCTGTAGGAATCTTTCCTCGAGCTCGTCTCTAGCGGGCAAAGGGATGAAGCATTCCTAGAAAGCTCCTAAGAACTCAGTCCAACTGATCTCTATATATACTTGGCCCTGGAAGGTGGAACCCATAACGGACTTCCACTACCTCTTCGTATGGAATTGTAGGACTGAGACTGCTAAGGTCACAACCATATTGGGTGGACATCTGATTCTAGCCAGTAATTCCTGCACCGCGCCGAGCCACTCTTCAGTGCGGACAGCTAACTCCATCCCAAGGTAGGTAGATGTGGAGAGAGCTCAAAAGATGCTTAACTAATTAGATCCTGAGGCTTATTATTGCACCGGAGCCTATTGGGACCTAAAGGTATCCAAAATAGCCATGAGCGTCAGCCCTAGCTCCGACTGTTGAAACTGTGTGGGTACGGTAGGGGCGGGAGTGCCCCCTACTGGCTATACATGCCCTGGGGTCTACATGTAAGGTACAAACCTAAGGTCAGGTTGGCTAATCGTAGGGTCCAAATTAGACATACTTAGTGTGAATTACATATGGGCACACCACTGCTTCTGATAAGTCAGTTTGTCCCCAAACTGACTAATCAAATAGGAGTGGCACCATTGTTCAATGACTTCTTTTGTTGAGGATCATAGCATGCTGATATCATTTGTAAGACCCCCCCCCCTCCCAGAACACAAAACACGGCCGAGGAGAGACTTATGCCCAGAACAGCCACCTTGCGGTAACTTTAGCACATGGTCTAACCTGTGCTATAAGACGCCTATCCTACCGGCTAAACATCATCCATGCCAATCAAACATAAAGAAAGTAAAGAGAAGCCAAAATTACACACTAGTATAAAGTCAACAAGTACAAGAAATAAAAGAAGCAACCAAGGCACTATCTCCCTGGTCTGGCTGCCCTCCTACAAAACCTGTTGCTACTCTGTCTGTGGGGTTTCCTCCAAAAAAGGAAGTCGGAGAATCTGTTAGTCATAAAGACTAAGTGGCTATCACATTCGCTCCCCCGACCACTCTTAGGCACCGGGCGGAGAAAAGAACAAGGGTACAATATAAGTACGTAAGCAGTAGTACAAACTGGTGGAGAATAAATATATATATCATGTGAGTAGAAACAACAAAGAAGTATAGCAAGTTCATCCACATTCTTGTCTAACAATATACTCAATTATAACAGTCCAACAAGTAAGTAATCTATAATTGGAAAGTAACTTAACTTATATGAATGCCCATATAGATATATAAGTTAAGGATCGACTCAACAGTAAAGTAACTCATCATATAAGAGTGCACATACAAACTTATTTGATAAGGATCTTGTATATATACTGTAATGTGATCTTATGAATGCAATGCAATGACTCACCCATGCTCACACACTTGAAATTGCTATGTCGACACATACTTGTAGTTCCCACTTTTTGAACAGGTAGCTAACCTCTCAGGCGCCATCCGTCGTGGACAGCCGGTGACAGTGAAACGGGATTTTCCACTACTAGTTAGGCATCCACACTACCAAGCCTAGGCCTCCGTACACTTCAGCGCTAAGATCACACAACAGAGCATACATGCACACTACGTCTCAGTGGGGTCTCGGATAGGTGTGCACCAAGAGTGTATCCCTACGCGGGCCTATCATCGTGGCATGGAAGGAGCCTGAGGGAACGTATCACCAAAAGAGCAAAGCCCAACCGTCCACTAGCAAAGGAGCCTCGAGGACCAAAGCCCCACTGTGCAATTTTATCTACTAGCTCCCATTGGTTTGATGACTGCTGAGCCAGTAGACCTGTCACACTATCCTTAGCACAGGATTATGACACTGCGTGTCAACTCACACCACATGCAATTTCACCTTTAAGGGCTCCACACTGAGTCCCATTTTAACACATCATTTCAGTGCGACAAACACACAGGCACTTCCAACCTTTCCACATTTCCATACCACACCGGTGTTTTATCATTTACACACATGGCAAGCAACCTTATACTACTTACCACTCCCACACTACCACCCGTAGGGAGACACGACCCTAAGCAAAAGATTGTTATACACATTCCATTAATCACAATATCACCTGGCCTTATATTAACCTCATCTGATTCCTTCTTAACGCAAGAATTCATAAACCGCTATGCTTCCATCAAATATTCACACACTGTCATGATACTTCACATACACATCATTTATTCACTAACCTTGACCAACAGTTTGATTATTAAGTTCTACCTCATCGTTTGAACATATGTGTTTCTTTAACCATTTTTTCCTTAACGATATATCAATTGAATCTCATCAACATTCTTGATTACCTAAGACCAAGTTCACCTAACTTTAATAACAAGATACAATTTTTTCCCAACTTCAGATCTCGTTCTATACTAACTCGGGAGCAGTAATTAAATAAGGTATGACTGTACATCAACTTTGACTAGGGATTTCCGAGTTTATGGGACATGTATGAAAATTTGTAACTATTTAAGGACTACAACTTTTGTATTAGGTACATGACCTAGATCAGACCATAAGGTACTTGAAAATGGCCTCGAATTCTGTTGCATACAGTAAACAAATTTTTGCACGTATAACATATCAGCCCAACAGGTTCGATTGGAATTTATCGAGGGTATATACCTCGTATGAAAACGGGTAACCATCAGTTGGAAAGGCCTTTCCAAGGACTACAACTTTTGTATTTGGTCGAAAGCCCAGATCTGGATGTATCGTACCAGAAAACATCCTAGAAGTACGTTGCGCACAGAAAATAGATTTCTGCAAGCATCTTAAAGGAAGATGAACGACATCGCTTCATCTTCTTCCTTTAGGTATTTCTTCCAAACCAAGTACAGTTTTTCCTCCTCCCTTTTCCCCCTCATTAGACCATTCTTCTTCACAAAACAAAGTACACCATCTTCACATAGAAGGGAGGAGAGGTTGAAGACAACTAAACTTTAGGGCAAGGCCCTAACATGGTCCCTTCCTAGGAAATCTTCATCTCGCAAGTCAAACTCCTTTGAGTCTACATATCTCCTAGAAAATAACTATAGATCTAGCACCAAGGGAGAGTGTAGGAAGCACACCTCGTTTCCGGCGGTTCCGGTCATGGATCTCGTTATCCTTCTCGGCTACATCTTCTCCTCTGTTGGCGTTGTTCTTCCCGAAAATGTAGATTGGCCCTTCTCCCAAAAAATGACTCTGGCAACTCTTCTCTCCCGATAGTTTAAACACAGGTAATGGATCGGCCCTTTTCCGTAAGTCTCTTTTTATGATGAGAAATTAGGGTTAACTGCCTTGCCACGTGTCACCCTATTATTGGACCGCTTATTGCTTTAAATATGTCATATTGAAAGGACGCGTCCAATTAAATCGTTTTGGCACAATTCCCAAAATTTTGGTCCAGACCGTGTACAGGAATAAGTAAACTGTGGCCGAAAATCTGCTAAGCCCAAATTCTTCGGGTAAGCAACCATTACTCGACGAATCGTCGAGTAACATATGCTTACTCGATGAATCGTCGGGATTCGTCATGACCACTCAATACCATATATAAGTACATCACTTTCTAAGTTAAAATCATCGTGTGTCATACACTTACTCGACGAATCGTCGGGATTCATCGTGACCACTCAACGTCATATATAAGTACAACACTTAAGTTAAAATCATCGAGTATACCTTCTTTACTCGACGAATAGTCGAGTGGCGTCAAGTGCACTCAATGCACTCGACGCCGCAGTTCTCAGAATAATTCTAAGTAAAGGCGTTGAGTGGCATCAAGTGCACTCGACACACTCTACGCCTTTCAGCTAATGGAGTCGAGTGCACTCAAAGCACTCGACGCCAATCATCCCAGATATTTTCTAAGTCAAATGTCGTTGAGTGGTGTTGAGTCCACTCAACGCCTCAACATAATCCGTCGAATGGCGTTGAGTGCACTCAACACACTCAACGCCATGAGTCCAGAAAAATATTCTAAGTCACATCTGCTCTATTCGTCGAGTATACTTATACTCACTCGTCGAATTCGTCGGGTACTCATGAAGTTATTCGACGAATAGTATTGGTCTCTCCTCATAAGTCTTACTCGACGAATTCATTGGATATCCGTGACAATATCCGATTAATTTTATTTGTTGAGTCTGCCGCACCTTGAGCCCGAGTCAACTCTCCTGACTCAAAACACGTGTGAGGGGTCTAGCGCGAAATGGGACATTACAAAGGATACAACGGAGTTTGCAAGGAAGTGTCAAAAATGTCAGCTCTATGCCCCCTCCAACTCTAGCCAGCCCAAAGGCTTCGAAGCATCACCGCGCCATGGCCATTCTCCATCTAGGGTATGGATTTGGTTGGGCCTTTTCCCCCGACAAGCGGGCAGAGAAAGTTCCTTCTAGTCATGATTGATTATTTCTCAAAGTGGCTGGAGGTCAAGGAATTGGCTAAGGTGACCTCCCAAATCATCAAAAATTTCATATGGGGGGAGTTCATCTACCGACATGGATTGCCCCAAGCCATTATCACGGACAATGGACCCCAGTTTGCAAGCGAAGAGTTCATAAGCTATTATACCCAGCTGGGGATTGACCTCAGGTTTGTCTCCATTCACCATCCTAGGAGCAACGAACAGGTTGAGGCGGCAATCAAACTTTTAGTGAATCTGCTCAAAAAGAAGGTGGAGAACCTGAGGGGGAGTTGGGTGGAGCATCTCCCCTCAGTAATGTGGGCTCTGCGGACAACCCCTAACACGACCACTGGGGAGACCTCCTTTAAACTTTCTCATGGGTGCGAGGTGGTCTTGCTTGTGGAGTTTGAGGTTCAGTCTCCGCGAGTCATAACCGCCAGAAGTGGAGATGAAGAATCGAGAGAAGAAAATGAGGGAGAGCTACGACTTTCGCTGGATATGGTGGAAGAGCTTCGAGATGTAGCTGCCATCAGGCAGAAGAAGATCAAGCGGCAGATGGCCAAGTATTTTAACAAGTATATCAGGATCAAGCAATTCAAAGAGCGAGATCTAGTCCTGAAGAAAGTTGATGTCACAGGAAGGTCACGGCTGTGGGAAATCTCAATCCTAACTAAGAGGGTCCCTACATAGTTGAAAAGGCCCTGGGGTCGGGAGGTTACCTCCTCCAAAATGTGGAGTGGGTGACTATGAGCCATACTTGGAGTGGCGACGATCTGAAGCATTTCTACCCTTAGTTGGGAGGTAAGATTGTAAATTCTATTATAATAAATTCATTGAATTATTTAATGTTTTTTTTTTTAAAGTGGCAAAAGCATTGTGGTTTGAAAGACCCCAAGATGATCCCATTGTCTAGGCTCTGATTAGCTGGCAGGGATGGAAGGTGCACTCGGCCCTGAGTAGACTAGCTGTCGACTCTCACTAGCTGGCAGGGTCGTAGGCTCGCTTGGGGGGGTAAGGGAAGACCTCGAGAGCATCACGCTATCCAGGCTCCCATTAGCCGACAATCTGGAAGGCGCACTCGGCCTCTAGTATACCCGCTTTTCAGGCTATTACTAGCTAGCAGATACATATGCTTGCTTGGGGGGAGGTAAAAGGTTGAGAAAAGGTGGAGAATTTTGAAAGACCCCAAGAGGATGTGCTGTCTAGGCTCCCATTAGCTGGCAGGGATGGAAGGTGCACTCAGCCCCAAGCAGACCCGCTGTCCAGGCTCTCACTAGCTAGCAGGGTCATAGGCTCAATTGGGGTTAAGGGAAGACCCTGAGAGGATCCCGTTGTCCAGGATCCCATTAGCTATGAGGTCTAGAAGGCGCACTCGACCCCGAGTAGACCCGCTGTCCAGGCTCTCACTAGCTGGCAGGGTCGTAGGCTCGCTTGGCCGTAAGGGAAGACCCCGAGAGGATCCCGCTGTCCAGTATCCCATTAGCTGTCAGGGATAGAAGGCATACTCAGCCCCACGTAGACCCGCTGTCCAGGCTCTCAGTAGTTAATAGGGTCGTAGGCTCGCTTGGGGGGAAAGGCAAAAGGTTGAGAATTTTGAAAGACCCCGAGAGGATCTCACTATCCAGGCTCCCATTAACTGACAGGGCTGGATGGTGCTCTCAGCCCAGAGTTGACCCACTATCCAGGCTCTCAATAGCTGGCAGGGTTATAGGCTTGCTTGGAGGGGTAAGGGAAGACCCCAAGAGGATCCCGCTCTCCAGGCTCCCATTAGTTGGCAGGGCTAGAAGGCGCACTCGGCGCCGAGTAGACCCTATGTATGGGCTCTCACTTGGTGGCAGGGCCATATGCTCTCTTGGGGGGGAAAGGGAAAGGGTTAATAAAAGGTTGAGAATTTTGAAAGACCCTGACAGGATCCTGTTGTCCAGGCTGCCATTAGCTTGTAGGGCTGGAAGGCGCACTCGGCCTCGAGTAGACCCGCTGTCCAAGCTCTCACTAGCTGGTAGGGTCGTAGACTCGCTTGGGGGGATAATGGAAGATGCCGAGAGGATCCCTCTGTCCAGACTCCCATTAGCTTGTAGGGCTAGAAGGCGCACACGGCCCCGAGTAGACCCGTTGTCCAGACTCTCACTAGTTGGCAGGGTCATAGGATCGCTTGGTGGAAAAGGGAAAAGTTGAGAATTTTGAAAGACCCCGAGAAGATCCCGCTGTCCAGGCTCCCATTAGCTGGCAGGGTTGGAAGGCGCACTCGACCCCTAGTCGACCCGCTATCCAGGCTCTCACTAGCTGGCAGGGCCGTAGGCTCGCTTGGGGGTAAGGGAAGACCCCGAGAGGTTCCCATTGTACAGATTCCCATTAGCTGCTAGGACTAGAAGGCGCACTTGGCCCCGAGTTGACCCGTTGTCCGGGCTCTCACTAGTGGCAGGGCCATAGGCTCGCTTGGGGGAAAGGAAAAAAGGTTTGCAGGTTTGAAGGTCCGCTAGGTGGAAAGACGCTAGATGTTGTGAATAATTAGATCTGGAACTGTTCTCGCTGTCAGGCTCTCACCTAGCCGACTGGGGAGTTAGGCCCATGAAGAGCATTACAAAGTGCTTTGATAACAGGTTCTCCAATAGTTGGCACCCATCCTAAGTAGAGATGAGAAAAGGTAGATCCGTCTCGGTAGGGCTCCGTAGGGCTCTCGGCATGTCCCTCTCGGCAGGGCTCTCGACATATCTCTTTCGGCAGAATTAAATTAGTATATTTTCCGAACGGGTGGTGGTTATCACCTAAGAGCTTAAGAGGGCTTACTCAAAGACACGGACTCATACACAGATAATAAAACTCGAGATGCATAGAGAAGAATGAAAAACGATAGACATTTCGGCAAAAAGTCAGATCTTTTATAATAATATCAAAGTTGTTACATTGGCCCGGGGGATCTCGCCCCTTGCAGAAATTTACAAAAGAGAAAGGAAATTATTATTACAAGTTAAAAATAAAAATGTGAAAGCTCTTTAAGGGGAATCGCTAGATGTCTCGTTGGATGATTCGTCAGTTAACCTGTCGATCTCGCCAAGGATAATTTAGGTGAGGAGTCATCCACTCTGGGAGGCTTCAGGTTAAGATCAAACAACCAGGGGAGGATTTCGTGCGGTGTGAGCATCTCATCACCTTTGTTCAGAAAGTCGAAGTCCCGCAACACCTGTATAACGCACTTGGCCGCCACCTGTGTATTTTCCTGCATCATCACCTCTATCTCATAGTTTGAGTATTGGTGGTGTTTGACCTTCTCGACCGGCAACAGTGAAACCTGAGCCTTGGCCTCCTACGCATGCTTGAGCTCGGCCCTCAATAGCATGATCTTGCACCTGAGAGCAGCCTCATGCGCACGCGATAGCTCGGCTTGGGTTGAATCCTATAAGAAGTTTTTTAGAACTAAATAGATAAATGGTGAAAAGTTAAGAGGCAGAAGGCCTCTAAAGTTTTACATACCTCAACTATTGGGCCGAGGGAGAGAAGTTTTCGCGAGGCCTCTAGGTCGGCCTTCAAGGTGATGACCGCAGCGGCTGCGAGATCTCGCATCTTGTCCGCATAAACTATGTTGCGCTCAAGGACGAGGCAATGGTGGGCAGACATGTGTGCATGCTCGAATGCGCGCAGCTAGGATCGAACAGCTTCGTGGGCGAGACCCTTGGTAGACTCCTGGTCATATATGCTCGTGTCCACTCGACTATAGAGGTAGAAGCCGAGCGTGAAGGCTTCGCCACTGCTAGTCTCTGCTCCATCCAAGAGGGCTAAGAATTTTATCAGTGACCTATCATGATCCTAAGGGTCATCCACCAAACTTTTGGTTGGTTTTGTGGTCATTATATCCCTTAATTAATTCATACCTATTTTATTAAATTTTTGCAAAATTTTTGGAAAATATTTTCCAAAACTTCCCATTTTGGGGTATGATGAGTGTGACTGTATAGCTAGCCTATAGTCCAAATTTCAAAGCATTTGCATAGTTGGTTTAGTGGGGCACTCAGATTAGTCTCTGGTCAAGCCTATGTATAGGTTGCACCATATTGAGTGTTGTGGTCTGGCCACTGACCCAAATGCGTTAAAATCAATTTTAAAATAAAGTAGCCATCAAGGGCTACAACTTTCATATTAAATATTTTTCCAGCAAAGCATTTAAGTAATTTTAATAATTAATTCAATGCATCCACATCATGCACAAAATACTATACAACATTATACCACTAAACTTCAGAATTATAAGCAAACATCTTATGAGATTAATAAAGAAAGAAGGTTACCTGCTATGCTCTGAGCCGAAACAACTCCGAGTTCATTCTTTGTCGTGGAAAGGTAATAAGCCTGCGCATCTCCTAGAGAAAACTTCATGGAGAATTAAGTTGGCCAAATATGTATGTGTTGAGAATAATTTGCTTATCTGGGATAACTTCCTTATGCATACATATATGCTTTATAGCCTTGATCATACTCGGGGAGAATCATCAATGACTAGACATGATGCATCAGTACCCAATTTTTTTTGCTGCCTCCAAGATTTTAAACTTAAAGGATTAGCTCTGGTTGGGTGAACCTCCAGTACAGGTAACAGTGTGATAATTCATGAATTAAATATTATTTATTGAAAATAAACATGAGAACTTACATGTCTGGAGAAGGTTTACCATGACTAGCTTCATCACTGCCAATAATAATAGAGAACATTTCCTTCCAACCTATGTAAAATTTTAAGAAAAGGTATTAAGTATAAGCACCGGAACATTTTTTTCGCAACATAACCACAAAAATATATTGTCAGTTTCTACTCATGCAATTACATTTGTTAAGAAAATAGTTGTATATCTCTCAAGGAGAGCAAATAAAGATCACGAGAGCAAGACAATAAAATGTGGGAAAAAATATTTAGGAGACATTGAGTTATAAGTAACACCTACATCTTTCAAGACATGGACATTGGAAGTTCCACTGTAATCAATAATCAGAGATAAATACAAGCACATTTGTCTCAAACATGTCTCACCACACAAGCACATTTGTCTCAAACATGTCTCACCACGCTCACTTCTTTTCACATAAGAGGAACAAATTACATAAAGTGTTCCCAATAAAATACGTCGAACATGACCAGATCTAATGCCCACAATCAATTGTATTTATGAAAAGTATGTAGAGAAATCCCTAACTCAAAGGTCACAGGCAAACCTCTGGCAGCTGCAGAAGGATCTTGCTGGCTTTAGCAGGGTGGATCTGTGGGATGCAGCGGTGTTTGGCAGGAGAAATTGGATGAGGAGTCATTGGTAGAAAACGGGGAGGCCGCGACACCATAGGTCACGAGAGGTTAATCCCAGAAGGCTGTCAAAGAAGGCGTTGATGCGCGAGGTTGGACGAAGTAGGAGATCGACAGTTTCAAGTGAGGAGTTCTCCGGAGCAGGGCGAGAGATTCGGTGAAGAATTTGGGGAAAATCGGTGGGGATTCGAGAAAGAAATCACTAAACCATGCGAAGTAATGTTGGGGAGATGGAGCGTGGCACGGGCGAGCCCTAGATTTTTAAAGTCACGAGGAGCATGAGTGTTTTGATTTTGATATACCGACTAAACAATTTAAAACTGCATTATATATATATGATTAATGCTCAAATTAATTTTTATCACTAATAATTCATTGAGTAATTATATGGACAGCTTAAAATAGCCTATTGGCAAATCAATGAAACTAAAAACCACTCCTATATTTTCTCCCCCTCATACGACTACTAACAGCCCCATTTATTTCTCGCGATGGAGAACCCTAGCCCACCACCTTCGACGAAGACACTTTTGCACCGCCCTCCAGAGATCGGCCTTTGCAGTGATTTTATCACTAAAAATCAGTTTTCTTGTAGTGTGTTTTAGATTTTTTGAGTTTTTGTTGTGTTAATAGAGATTGATGGTGTGTTTATAACATTGCTCTTTTTGTTTCGGGGAATTAAGGTAATTAAATATCGATTCATATGGAAAACGAGCAGATATCCGCACATCCGGGAAACCCAAAACTGATTTTGTTTCGGGGCGTTGCCCCCGAGCCCCCAACGGGGACGCTGTCCCCTGAACCCCTGCCCGTTATCCGGACAGCGGGACCTCCGTCGGGGGCTGCCGCCCCCGGACCCCCGCTGTCGTCGGCTCCGGATATGTCGGAGGTGAAAGAAAACGGTTGTCAACCTAAATCACCTAGAGGGGGGTGAATAGGTGAGTTGTGCGTCTTTTGCGGAATAAAAAAATAGTTAGAGCACAGCATAGAACGATCTACCAATATCACAGACGACACAAGATTTATAGTGGTTCCCCAACCTTGGGTACATCCACTTTCCCTCACCGATCCAGCAATCAATTAGACTCGGCTACTCCACTATCTCGGATCAAAAATCGATCCTACCCTCGGAACAAAGTTCCTACAAACTCGATCCAAACAAAAAGGATCTACACCTCGGAAGATAACACTTCCTACAAACTCGGAGTGAAAAACTCCTACACTCGGAGAAGATTTCTCCTACATGAATAAAATGAGGTTTATAAGAATACAAACAGTAAATCACTCAGATCTGAATGAAACGGCCTGTATCTTCTTCTTTTCAACTTTGTAGCACTTTCAGCAATCGGTGAAGAAGTTCTCGGCTTCGATCTGGATTTACTCGCTTTTACAGAAATCGAGAGAGAATATGATCAGCGAAGTCGATCTCGATCTGTAACTTTCTTCAGAATAGTCCTCTGAAAGTAGAAGCTTTGGCCGGAGAAGAAGGCGGCGCCGGCGGCTTCCGTTTTGCGAAAATCAAAGAGGAGTCGGCTGAAGAACTTTCTTAAAATGAATTGACAATGAAAGCTTAGAGAATACTAGGGTTTGTCATTTTCTGATAAGACCTTATATAGAAGAGACTAACAGTCATACTCGGTCATAATGATGTACACGTGTACAAATCATGTCACGTGATTTCAAAATCCCGTCAGAAAAAGGACTTAGCAAAATTTCAGAAACGTTTCAGCCATATACACGAGTAAGTGAATAACTACTCGAGTAGTTGAATAACTACTCGAGTACATGAGGGAGAATATACTCAGGTATATAAAGATGGGCTACTCGAGTAGGTAGAAATCAACTACTCGAGTAAGCAGACACAACTACTCGAGTATGTGGAGAGACTTACTCGAATACATAAAGGATCTACTCGAGTACTGGAAGAACTACTCGAGTATATTACATAAACTACTCGAGTACATGAAGGACTACTCGAGTGGGATACTTAGAATGAATTCTGAAGATGTCAGCAAGAGCTACTCGAGTAGTTGAACTAAACTACTCGAGAGGAAGTAATCTACTCGAGTAGGTGAAAGATCTACTCGAGTAAAAGACTTAGAAAATTCTGGAGTGGGAAAAATTCAAGATACACGAGTGAAACATGATCTACTCGAGTAGGTATAATGAACTACTTGAGTATGATTCTATCTACTCGAGTATGTGAGTATACTTACTCGAGTATGTGAGTATACTTACTCGAGTCCATGACTTAGAGAAATTTTGATAAGTGAACTCTTTGATACTCGGGTATAAAGAGTAATCTACTCGAGTATATAAGTATGCTACTCGAGTATATGACTATGTCTACTCGAGTAGGTGACTTAGCTACACGAGAGATACAGTTAAGTACTCGAGTACAAAGTTCCTTTACTCGAGTAAATTATACTCAAACTATTCGAGTAGTTATAGACCTACTCGAGTAAAAGACTTAGAGAAATTTTAATGTTGGAAAACTGTTTCTTCTAGAGTAGTCAACTTCCAATTCCTTTCCCATAGTCCAATAGCTTGAATATGAAGTGTATCACAATAGAGAGACCACACATGAGTCAACACCTTGGAATATGCAATGAGGGATTACATTGCACAATTCCTGTGTTTGGTGACCCACTGTGGACTGACATTGGTCTACACTTCCCAGTGAAATTCCTGCAAACATATAACTCAAACCAAGCATCAAATACAACTTAATTCATCTTAGTTCCAGGGTGACTTTATCAAATCTGGGTTAATGTGGATGTAACACCCAACAGGAGGGATTCACACTTCGATTCCTCTAAGCTCACGTGGGCAAACCCGGTGTGAGAAATAAGAAGATCGGAAGTATTCCACAACTCCAACAAATTAAAATCCTGATATAAGTTAATTAAAATCACGGGTACGTATATAGAAAACTAACAATGACCCTTTTAAAAACGTCTTAATAAATGTGGAGTCACGATTGAACAAGCGTCGCCAAAAAACGTGGCTATTAAATAAAAATTTTGTTGTGTGGAATCGGGAAAAGATTATCGAGGGTTTGTGTATGTGCTAGAAATATTGTTTTTATTAAAATAAATTTTAAAGTAATAATTTGGCATGGCAGAATAATAATTTTGGTTATTCTTAATGTAATCTTTAGGCAACACTTTTAAAATATTGTAAATTAATTTTTAAGAAGACAACATATCATAATTGTTGTCTAAAGTGAATCCTCAATGGCAACATTTCAAAAATGTTCCCTATAAGGGATTAGAGAACAGTTTCTGAATGTTGCGCAGAAAGTGTTGCCTAAATATGTAAACCTATTACAACACTTAAAAAATGTTTTCTAAGAAAGTTTAGGCAACATTTTTATAACTGTTGCCAAGTCAGGTGTTGCTAAAGACCAAAAATGTTGTAGTGACACCCAGGTTGTATTTGATCACGTCTCACTATTGATAGAGTGTGCAAGTTGACAGGTGCAAGCAAAGAAGAAGATTCCTATGGACACTAACGCCGAGGTGTAGAAGTTACTGTAGAGTGGTAGCCGTGAATTAATTGGACAGAGCTCTCGGTAAACTACCGCTCCACGCTAGTCCTACCTCCCGCGCTAACGTAATGGATTATTTTGGCCAGGCTCTCGGGATATTACCGCCATGCGGTAGTGCTACCGCCCCGCTCTAGCCTCTCGACAAATGCATGATTTCTCAAGTAACGACATACCGACACGCGATAGTCCTTACCGCGCCGCGATAGTCTTTCGACAAATGCAAGGAAGATTTCTAGAGAAATCAACCTACCGCCAGGCGGCAGTTCTTACAGCGCCGCGGTAACTATTTCGAGAAGGATTCGTCATATTAATGACCTAGCGCGTGGCACTACATTCTACTGTGTGTGCTAGCTATTTGAAAGAGAAAGATTCGTTTGTAATTTTATTCCAGATTTGGATGACTGTTGGCACAACAAGCATGCGAACCTACCGCCGGGTGCTCGTCTTACCGCCGACGGTAGCCTATTTTCAAGAAGACATATAAAAGGCCGCCTTGGTTTCTATGACTGGATATCTGAGAGAAATAAAAGACTGGAGTTCGTGTATTCTAGGATTCGGCCGCTCTTTCTTGCGCTCCGTTCCACAAGTCTCCGTCGAAGAAGAAGAAAGTCGTCTCCCTCCCGCTCGTGATCGAAAGACTCAGTTGATCCAAGATCTACACCGACTATGAAGAGCTGACTGGTTGCTAGCAAACGGAGATATCAAGCACCGGCCGCAGATCGCTCAACGAAGAAGTCGTCAAGAGGGAGAACTTCATCTTTGAAATATTTACATCTTTTATTCTTGTAATCTTTCATTTTTCTAAATCTTGTGATGAGGAAAATCGACCGATAAGGGTCGTTGGAATCCGGGTAGGACTCCATGGGAAATCTTCCTGGGGATAGGACGTCTAGATCGAGAGGATCTAGTGGGGCTCTAAGACCCTCCCTTGTGTGGAGGTGAAGAGCCGGCTTGAAGACTTTTCTTGGAGGGAAAGGGAGAGAGCCAACCAGTCTATGGAGCAGATCTGTATAGAAACAAAACGATTGTTTATATCTCATCTCCTACGATCTCCCGTGTCACGAAGATCACGATTTTGTAATCATCTTGAACAATTATTATTTTAATTCATGAAATTGAATTATTATTTCTCCTTTGATTGATTCTGTGATTGTTCTAGTTTTGTCAAGTGAGTGCGTGTGTTGTGGGGCTTGCAAACAAACTTGCACAAGAAAATGAGTGTATAGACTTACGCCACACGTTAGATACCTAATGCGGCACGGTAGCTTCCAGAACTCGATTTCCTTGGATGAAGAATTTTAAAATTCCAGTTATCACATAAAACCTTATTCACCCCCTCAAAGGTTGGCCACGAGATCCAACAAATGTGACGACTAGGGTTTTCCGCAAGTCTCTTTTTATAATGAGAAATTATGGTTAACTGCTTTGCCACATGTCACCCTATTATTAGACCGCTTATTATTGCTTTAAATATATAATATTGAAAGGAACTGTCAAATTAAATAGTTTTGGCACAATTTCCAAAATTCTGTTTCAGACCGTGTATAGGAATCAAAAAACAGTTGTCGAAAATCTTCTAAGTCCAAATTCGTCAAGTAAATAACCCTTACTCGATGAATCATCGAGTATCATACACTTACTCCATTAATTGTCGAGATTCACTGGGACGACTAAACGCTATATCTAAGTACAACACTTTCTAAGTTAAAATCGTCGAGTGTCATACACTTACTCAACGAATCGTTGAGATTCATCGTGACCACTCATCGTCATATATAAGTATTGTTGGGTCCATTGATACCAATGGCCCTGATTTGATGATGTCAAACAGGTCAATGAGATACACACAACTGTACTTGATGTGTGTGTAAGTTCATGTGTGCATGATAGTCCCTGTGACAAAGATTAGGCAGGTGGACTCAAAGAAGTGTCTGGAAGCACAGAAGATTTTCCCAAGTCCACAATGTTTGAGTGAAGTCTATTCACTCAATGCTAGGTAAGTAAAATCATTGAGTATAGTCATTCAAACAATTGGCAAGCTGAAATGTGGCTAAGTCCACGAGAGTTAAGTAAAGTCCACTCACTCAACACCATAACATCAAAATCATTGAGTTCTGCCCAGTCAGTCAAAGCCACAGAAATTCTGTGTAAAATTTTGACCAAGTCCATAGGCATTGAGTGAAGCTTACTCACTCAATGTCATTTGACAGAAAATCTATCTGTGGTTTGGTGTTGAGTGTAGCTTATACACTCAATGCCATAAGACAAAATCTGTCTATGTAGTTAGGCGTTGAGTGAAGCATACGCACTCAACGCCATAAGATAGAAAATTTGTCCAAGTGGTAAGGTGTTGAGTGTAGCTTACTCACTCAATGCCATGAGACAAATTCTGTCTAAGTAGTTAGGCGTTGAGTGTAGATTACTCACTCAACGTCATGAGATAAATTCTGTCTAAGGAATTAGGCGTTGAGTGTAGCATACTCACTCAATGTCGTTAGACAAATTCTATCTAAGTAGTTAGGCGTTGAGTGACGCTTACTCACTCAACGCCATGAGACAAAATCTGTTCAAGTAGTTAGGCGTTGAGTTTTGCTTACACACTCAACACCATGAGGCTATAGTGTTGACTGAATCCTAGTCAGTCAGAGCCAGTGTTCTTCATGCCACAGAAATTTGGCTAAGTCCAAATTTGTCGAGCTTAGCTCTGAGTTCATCGAACTAAGCTTTCACTGTTTGTAAAACTAAGCTTTCACTTTTCATCGAGCTAAGCTCTAAGTTCATCGAACTGAGTTCTAAGTTCGTCGAACTGAGCTATCACTTTTCGTCGAACTAAGCTTTCACTTTTCGTCAAACTGAGCTTTCACTTTTCGTCGAGCTGAGCTCTAATTTCGTCGAACTGAGTACTGAGTTCATCGAATAGAGCTTTCACTTTTTGTCGAGCTGAGCTCAGTGTTCGTCAAATTGAGCTCTGAGTTAGTCGAACTAAGGCTGAAAATGATTCTAAGCCTTTTGGCACTAAGTGATGGTCTTTCACTCAATGTCTTTGCTACTAATGCCTGATTTTATCTAAGTCCAGAGAGATGGTGATGTCAGCAAAGTCAACAATGTTAAAGCAGGTTAAAATGTTGTCGGAATGCTTCTAGTGGCGCTGGGTGCCAGCTGTCATGATTTGTTGCACTAGGAAAGAGATTTCTCACTGGGGCCCACACAAAGCAAAGAGCAGTTGAATCAGACGTCAATGGAAAGTGGGTGGTTGCATGGCAAAATCATAGCCACCAATTTCTGGTGGGACCCACTTCTCAATGGGACAATTGATCGACTATATATAAAAGGAGCAGGATCGGATCGAGAAGATGAACACAATCAATAACAATCAACACCAAGAAGAGACATAATTAGGGTTCTCTGGATTCACAATCTTGCAGCTGGACGGCGTCTTCTTCCATGTTTTCTTGTCGAGACAAAAGAAGAAGTTCAGACCAGAGAACCTGAACACAAAGCGTGTTAGCTGCTACAATACTCATCTATGACAGCAAGATCAGGATTGCTTCCTGAAAAAGAAGAAGCAGAATTTTCTGCAAGTTGCTTCCAGAACAAGTCGTGCTTCAATTGAAGATTTCTTTTCAACTTGTTGGTGTGAAGAAGAAGATAGGGCTGATATTTGTTTAGTCCAGGAAGACAGACACAGAGAACTTTCTCTAGTGTCTGAGTATTTCACCTCTTTGACATTCTTTGTAAGATCAAATTTGGGATCTGAGGGTAGGATTCTTTAGGGAATCTGAGTGTTGTCCTGTGCTATAAAGGCCGAGGGGGATCTATTGTAGATCTGAGAGTAAGATTCTTGTTAGGATCTGAGTGGTAAGGCTTAGTGCCTGAGTGTAGGCCCATGTTATAAAGGTCGAGGTAGGATTCTTGTTAGAATCTGAGTGGTAAGGCTTAGTGCTTGAGTGTAGGCCTATGTTATAAAGGCCGAGGTAGGATCCAGTTGGGATATGAATGGTAGGTCTTGGTGCTCGAGTTATAGGTCTTGTATAATACTGAGTGGTCCTGCGGGATCGTGTTGTAAGCTCTTAAGGAGCCGTGAAATTGGTGAAGAGCCTTATCTAACACACTATTAGAAAGGCGGAGAGGGATAGTGGATGTACCCAAGATTGGGGAACCACTATAAAAAATATATGTGTCGTCTGTGATTGTTCTTAAAAGCACAAATCAATAAATCACTAAGCACATGAATATAGATATAGGTCTGATTAATCAAAAAGAAGGTCGAAAACCTATTCACCCCCTCTAGTTATTTAGTTGACCTTGAAAACAAAACTTTCAAGTACATCACTTAAGTTAAAATCGTCGAGTATACCTTCTTTACTCGACGAATCGTTGAGTGGCGCACTCAACGTACTCGACGCCACAATTCTCAAAATAATTCTAAGTAAAACCGTTGAGTGGCGTCGAGTGCACTCAACGCACTTGACACCTTTCAGCTAATGGCATCGAGTGCACTCAACGCACTCGACGCCAATGATCCCAGATATTTTCCAAGTCAAATGGCAATGAGTGGTGTTGAGTCCACTCAAGGCCTCAGCATAATCCGTCGAATGGCATGGAGTGCACTCAACACACTCAATGTCGCGTTTAGTGCACTCGACGCACTCAATGTCCCGAGTCTAGAAAATTTTCCAAGTCCAATGGCGCTGAGTGGTGTTGAGTTCACTCGATGCCTCAGCATCCAAAATGTTTCTAAGTCATATGGCGTTGAGTGGTGTTGAGACCACTCAACGCCTCAGCATATTCGTCGAATGGCATTGAGTGCACTTAGTGCACTCAATGTCATGAGTCCGGAAAAATATTCAAAGTCACATCTACTCTATTCGTCGAGTATACTTATACTTAATTGTTGAATTCGTCGGGTATTCATGAAGTTATTCGACTAATAGTATTGGTCTCTCCTCATAAGTCATACTCGGCGAATTCGTCGGATATCCGTGATGATATCCGACGAATTTTACTTGTCGAGTCCGGCGCACTCCGAGCCCGAGTCAACTCTCCTGACTCAAAATACGTGCGAGGGGTCCAGTGCGAAATGGGACGTTGTAAATCCTATAAATAAAATAAAAGATTTCGTCCTGGAAATCAGGTTAAGGCTGTGGGGGAAATAAAGCAAGAAAATATAATATGCTTTTAAAGTTACTTTGGGGAAACAACTCCGGGTAGTGCTTCTGTATCAAGTCCACCAGCTCCCAAGTAAATTCCCCTTTCCCATGATTAGACCATTGGACCTTTACCAATGGTACATCTTTCCACCGCAAGTTCCTTGTCTTGGTGTCCACTATGCACACCCGCTCTAGTAGGAAATATCTATCTGTTTACATTGATCTATCTGCAGTGGGGACATATTGGTCAGGCCGTAGTAGTGCCTTTCAGAGCGACGACACATGGATGATGTCATGCAAATTTTCCAGCTCTGATGGTAGCTCTAGCCGATAGGCCAAAGGGCCAATCCTTTCCAATATAGCATAGGGCCCTACATATCTCGGGTTGTTCTTCTTCATACAACGCACTCGCGACACTCCATGCATTCGCCTGATCTTCAAGAATACTTTGTCACCCACTAGAAATTCCACCATCCGTTGTTTTGTATTATAGTAATTTGTCTGTCGACTCTGAGCCTCAAGCATGCAGTCTCGTATCAATCTAACAAGCGCATCAGTGTCATCAATGTACACTATTCCCAAAACTTTTGGATCTTCATCCTTCACCCATGACAATGGAGTTCTACACCTTCTCCAATAAAGTTCTTCATGGGGAGCCATCCCGATGCTGGCCTGATGACTATTGTTATATGGAAATTCCACCAGCGGTAATAGCCTTTCCCATGGCTCCCCTCTATCCAACACACACAATCTCAGTAGTTCTTAGATGGTTCTGATGGTCCTCTCAGACTGACCATCTATCTGAGGATGAAAAGCGGTGCTGAAGGTAAGGAGAGAGACCAAATATGCTTGTACTACCTTCCACTCCTTGGAGGTAAAGCGGCCATCCCGATCAGAGACTATCGTTTTAGGAATGCCATTGTACCGTACAAATTGCTCCACAAAGAGACACACTAAGACATCCACAAGTGCTTCCTTCTTCATATGGATAAATTTGTCGACCTTCGTCAAATGATCTACAATCACCCAAACTGAATTGTTCCCAGAGTGCGAGTGAGGCAACCTATGAACAAAGCCCATGGAGATATCCTCGAACTTCCACTCAGGGATGGGCAATGGCTGCAATAATCCTCAAGGACTCTTGCACTCCGCCTTCACCTTTTGACATGTCTCACAGTGCATAACATAATACTTGACAGCTTTCTTCATTTCCGGCAAAAACATGGTCTTCCGCAAGTCATTATACATCTTATACATCCTGAGATGCTCCGAATACTTGGAGCAATATGCTTCTCTCAATATATCTTCCCAGATTTCCCCGCCCTTGGGAATCTAGAGTGGACCATGGAAATGAATGAGGCCGTCCTTCAGCGTATACTCTTTTGCAGATCCATCCTCAATTGACTTAATAACTTGGGCCAGAGTAGCATCCTTCCCTTACTCTGTCCGGATTCGATCTCGAATATCACAAACTATACTCATTGATGTTAGGTTCTCAGTATATCTCTCAGAATGACCTTTGCATACCAATGTGATCTCCATTTCCTCGAGCATACGAGCCAATTTCATACTCATCAACCGAGTCTCGGGGATTGATTCTGGTACCTTTATACTCAAAGCATCAGCTACGGAATTTTCTTTCTCGGGGTGGTAATTCAATGTAAACTCATAATCACACAAAAATTCCAACGACCGCCACTGCCTCAGATTCAACTACTTTTGTGTATGAACATACTTTAGATTTTTATGGTTTTATAAGATCTCACAGTGAACACCATACAGATATTGTCTCCAAACCTTCAAGGTGAACACCACTGCCCCCAACTCCAAATCATGAACTGAGTAATTGGCTTCACGCTTCTTTAGTTGCCTCGAAGCATAAGCGATCACATGCCCGTGCTGCATCAGTACTGCTCCCATCCCTTGATATGATGCATCAGTGTAGACTTGAAATCCTTCCTTCCTAGATGGAATGGCTAGGATGTGTGTGGAGGTAAGTCTATCTTTTAGCTCTTGGAAGGCAGCTTCATACTGTAGTGTCCACTCGTATGACACACATTTCTTTGTCAGGGAAGTGAGAGGGAGGGCTATCTTTGAGAATCCTTTCACAAACTTACGGAAATACCCCGCAAGTTCGAGGAAACTCTGCATATCGGCCGCTGACTTCAAAGGCGACCATTCCTTCACAGCATGCACCTTGGCCGGATCCACAGCTAGTCCAACACCACTGATCACATGGCCCAAGAAGGCAACTTCTCGGAGCCAAAATTCGTACTTGCTGAACTTGGCAAACAAGGTGTGCTCCTTTAACTTCTTCAGCACCAAGGTCAAGTGTTCCACGTGCTCCTCCTCTGTCTTCGAATAGAGTAAAATGTCATCGATGAAGACGATGACGAAGACATTTAAGTATGTCTCAAACACCATGTTCAACAAACTCGTGAATGTTGAAGGGGCATTTGTGAGCCCAAACGACATCACGGTGAACTCGTACAAACTGTACCTTGAGCTAAAAGTTGTTTTCTGTATATCCTCCCCTCGCATCATCAACTGGTAATACCCAGAGCGCAAATGTAACTTGGAAAACCAGTGCGCTCCTACCAACTGATCGAATAACTCATCTATCCGGGGTAGAGGATTGGTGTTCCGCACCGTTAAACGGTTGAGTTCCTGGTAATCTATACATAACCGTAGCGTTCCATCCTTCTTCTTAACAAATAGAATAGGGATCCCCAATGTGATGAACCGGGGAGAGCAAACCCTGATTCGACTAATTCTTGCAGTTGAACTCTAAACTCCGCAAGTTCCTTCAGGGCTATTCGGTAAGGGATCAAAGAGATGGAATTGGCACCCGGTACTAACTTAATTTGAAAGTCCACCTCTCTTTGCGGTGGTAATATTTGCAATTTCTTAGGGAATACCTCAGGAAAATCACGCACTATTCGCACGTCTTTCAATTCGACTGTCATCTCTTTTAGTTCAAAACAGATCATATATACTTCATCCCCCTCATATGGGCCTTTAAGGTCTGAATTGAAGATAATAACATACAGGGTACAAGTCTAATACCTTGAAAGATGACTTCGGAGTCCCCATGCCTCAAAGAAATTTGTTTCTCCGCACAATCAATCCTGGCTTGGTGCCAATCTTACCACACCATGCCTAGAATGAGGTCGAATTCTGGCATTCTCAATACTGTGGCAGGGGTTTCAAAGATCTTTCCTCCAAGAACTAACTCCAATTCACACTTGGCAGATGCAGTCATCTCAGAGCCATCTAGGAGGCGTACTCTCCGAGCAATACCTGTGAAGTATTGCAATCCTTCTAGATCTTTAACAAAGTCTGCTGACACAAATGAGTGTGTGGCAGCAATATCAAATACACTATAAGCTGGTTTCCCACCAACCATCACGGTGCCTAGGTATCAATTATATAGACTCAAGCTAGACTCCTGGTATTTCTTAGACTATTAAAAGGGAAAAGCGTATAACATACTAATTAAATCACAACATACCACCAATCACCTCCTGAGGATTCCGCTCTTGTGCCATGTCTAGTGCGAACTCCTAATCCCGAGCAGGTCCGGGGTTCCTTCCTCATTGTCCTCGTCCTCAACCACGCACATGTCCCCCCCCCCCCCTCGTGGAGCTGCCGGAGGGAGAGCAGGGGGAGCATTTACACCTAGCTATGGGTAATTGCGTCGGATGTGGCCCGGCTGGTTGCACTTGAAGAAAACTCGCTCGTACTGCTCCCTAGGATGCAGGTATTGTGGTTGCGGTGGAGGTAGTGCTGGTTGCGGTGTCGGATGCTCCATTCTAAAATTCTGACGGAAGTGACCTCCGCCTTTATTGTTTCCTCTTCCTCTATTATCCCGCCTCCTTCTATAACTGGGACCGACCTCCATTACTCCCTCAGCGGGTCTCTTATTATTAGACTGTACCTCCAAGTGATCTTCTTCCAATCTCTTTGTCATGTCAATTATCTTCACTAGGCTCGAATACACTATAAACAAAAGAGCTTGCCTCAAGGGATCTCGCAAGCCTTTGTAAAATCGCTTTGCATAACCTCGGTCATCCAACTCGAAGGCATCAGTGAACCTAGCAAGATGCTGAAACTCCAGCTGATATTCAGTAACTGACTTGGGTTACTGTTTCAGCTGTAGGAATCTTTCCTCGAGCTCGTCTCTAGCGGGCAAAGGGATGAAGCATTCCTAGAAAGCTCCTAAGAACTCAGTCCAACTGATCTCTGTATATACTTGGCCCTGGAAGGTGGAACCCATAAGGGACTTCCACCACCTCTTCGTATGGAATTGTAGGACTGAGACTGCTAAGGTCACAACCATATTGGGTGGACATCTGATTCTAGCCAGTAATTCCTGCACCGCGCCGAGCCACTCTTCAGTGCGGACAACTAACTCCATCCCAAGTTTGGTAGATGTGGAGAGAGCTCAAAAGATGCTTAACTAATTAGATCCTGAGGCTTATTATTGCACCGGAGCCTATTGGGACTTAAAGGTATCCAAAATAGCCATGAGCGTCAGCCCTAGCTCCGACTGTTGAAACGGTGTGGGTACGGTAGGGGCGGGAGTGCCCCCTACTGGCTCTACATGCGCTGGGATCTACACGTAAGGTACAAACCTAAGGTCAGGTTGGCTAATCGTAGGGTCCAAATTAGACATACTTAGTGTGAATTACATATGGGCACACCACTGCTTCCGATAAGTCAGTTTGTCCACAAACTGACTAATCAAATAGGGGTGGCACCATTGTTCAATGACTTCTTTTGTTGAGGATCATAGCATGCTGATATCATTTGTAAGACCCCCCCCCCCCCCCCTCCCAGAACACAAAACACGGCCGAGGAGAGACTTATGCCCAGAACAGCCACCTTGCGGTAACTTTAGCACATGGTCTAACCTGTGTTATAAGACGCCTATCCTACTTGCTAAACATCATCCATGCCAATCAAACATAAAGAAAGTAAAGAGAAGTCAAAATTACACACTAGTATAAAGTCAACAAGTACAACAAATAAAAGAAGCAACCAAGGCACTATCTCCCTGGTCTGGCTGCCCTCCTACAAAACCTGTTGCTACTCTGTCTGTGGGGTTTCCTCCAAAAAAGGAAGTCGGAGAATCTGTTAGTCATAAAGACTAAGTGGCTATCACATCCGCTCCCCCGACCACTCTTAGGCACCGGGCGGAGAAAAGAACAAGGGTACAATATAAGTATGTAAGCAGTAGTACAAACTGGTGGAGAATAAATATATATATCATGTGAGTAGAAACAACAAAGAAGTATAGCAAGTTCATCCACATTCTTGTCTAACAATATACTCAATTATAACAGTCCAACAAGTAGGTAATCTATAATTGGAAAGTAACTTAACTTATATGAATGCCCATACAGACATATAAGTTAAGGATCGACTCAACGGTAAAGTAACTCATCATATAAGAGTGCACATACAAACTTATTTGATAAGGATCTTGTATATGTACTGTAATGTGATGTTATGAATGCAATGCAATGACTCACCCATGCTCACACACTTGAAATTGCTATGTCGACACATACTTGTAGTTCCCACTTTTTGAACAGGTAGCTAATCTCTCAGGCGCCATCCGTCGTGGACAGACGGTGACAGTGAAACGGGCTTTTCCACTACTAGTTAGGCATCCACACTACCAAGCCTAGGCCTCCGTACACTTCAGCGCTAAGATCACACAACAGAGCATACATGCACACTACGTCTCAGTGGGGTCTCGGATAGGTGTGCACCAAGAGTGTATCCCTACGCGGGCTTATCATCGTGGCATGGAAGGAGCCTGAGGGAACGTATCACCAAAAGAGCAAAGCCCAACCGTCCACTAGCAAAGGATCCTCGAGGACCAAAGCCCCACTGTGCAAGTCTATCTACTAGCTCCCATTGGTGTGATGACTGGCGAGCCAGTAGACCTGTCACACTATCCTTAACACAGGATTATGACACTGCATGTCAACTCACACCACATGCAATTTCACCTTTAAGGGCTCCACACTGAGTCCCATTTTAACACATCATTTCAGTACGACAAACACACAGGCACTTCCAACCTTTCCACATTTCCATACCACACCGGTGTTTTATCATTTACACACATGGCAAGCAACCTTATACTACTTACCACTCCCACACTACCACCCGTAGGGAGACACGACCCTAAGCAAAAGACTGTTATACACATTCCATTAATCACAATATCACCTGGCCTTATATTAACCTCATCTGATTCCTTCTTAACGCAAGAATTCACAAACCACTATGCTTCCATCAAATACTCACACACTGTCATGATACTTCACATACACATCATTTATTCACTAACCTTGACCAACAGTTTGATTATTAAGTTCTACCTCATCGTTTGAACATATGTGTTTCTTTAACCATTTTTTTCCTTAACGATATATCAATTGAATCTCATCAACATTCTTGATTACCTAAGACCAAGTTAACCTAACTTTAATAACAAGATACAATTTTTTCCCAACTTCAGATCTCGTTCTATACTAACTCGGGAGCAGTAATTAAATAAGGTATGACTGTACATCAACTTTGACTAGGGATTTCCGAGTTTATGGGACATGTATGAAAATTTGTAACTATTTAAGGACTACAACTTTTGTATTAGGTCCATGACCTAGATTAGACCGTAAGGTACTTGAAAATGGCCTCGAATTCTGTTGCATACAGTAAACAAATTTCTGCACGTATAACATATCAGCCCAATAGGTTCGATTGGAATTTATCGAGGGTATATACCTCGTATGAAAACGGGTAACCATCAGTTGGAAAGGCCTTTCCAAGGACTACAACTTTTGTATTTGGTCGAAAGCCCAGATCTGGATGTATCGTACCAGAAAACATCCTAGAAGTACGTTGCGCACAGAAAATAGATTTCTGCAAGCATCTTAAAGTAAGATGAACGACATCGCTTCATCTTCTTCCTTTAGGTATTTCTTCCAAACCAAGTACAGTTTTTCCTCCTCCCTTTTTCCCCCTCATTAGACCATTCTTCTTCACAAAACAAAGTACACCATCTTCACATAGAAGGGAGGAGAGGTTGAAGACAACTAAACTTTAGGGCAAGGCCCTAACATGGTCCCTTCCTAGGAAATCTTCATCTCGCAAGTCAAACTCCTTTGAGTCTACATATCTCCTAGAAAATAACTATAGATCTAGCACCAAGGGAGAGTGTAGGAAGCACACCTCATTTCCGGCGGTTCCGGTCATGGATCTCGTTATCCTTCTCGGCTACATCTTCTCCTTTGTTGGCGTTGTTCTTCCCGAAAATGTAGATTGGCCCTTCTCCCAAAAAATGACTCTGGCAACTCTTCTCTCCCGATAGTTTCAACACAGGTAATGGATCGGCCCTTTTCCGTAAGTCTCTTTTTATGATGAGAAATTAGGGTTAACTGCCTTGCCACGTGTCACCCTATTATTGGACCGCTTATTGCTTTAAATATGTCATATTGAAAGGACGCGTCCAATTAAATCGTTTTTGTTGGAACACCCTATTACTAATTTGGGTCAGGATCACTATGTCTCTAGGAATCAATGCTTGACCTCCTGTATAGCTCAATAGATCAATTAGAATTGAGTTTAAGGGTTAGAAGTCTAGGTTTGGAAGCTGCCCTGGAGACCAAGATTCTCTGTTTGGAGACTAAGTCATGTCGTCGAGCTCAGCACGACGATTCGTCGAACTCCGATCGACGATCGTCTAGCTCAACTTTGACAGATCGTCGAACTCCATTCGACGATCACTGAGCTCAACTTCATTATATCGTCGAACTCCATTCGACGATCGGTGAGCTCAGTTCGACGATCTTGACTCAGCTTTGGATTTCTATCTCTGAGCTCAGTTCGACGATCTTTGAGCTCAGATCGACGATATTTTACTACTGTATATTTCTGATCACTGAGCTCAGTTCGACGATAGCAGAGCTCAGTTCGACGTTTTCAGATAACTTCAAGGATGTTTATAGACTCAAATTCAAATCAGTTAAGGAGTTATTCTGCAATTAATTCAGAGATTTCCTAGCCGTTTTCATTCATTTCTGGTCCAAGTTTCAAGGAATATTTCTATGGACTTTCCTCCAGAAGAGATTTTGCAATTAAGGATGCAATTAATGCAGACCAACGGCTATTCTTCTCAGAGAATGTTTTGTTCAGTACCAGAGAATAAAAGAGAAGAATTCTTTTCTGAATAACCAAGACATACACAGACAGACATCAATAATCTTCAACAAAATATTTTGTCTCAAAGAATTCTCAAGAACACTCATCCAAGGAGATCAACCTTCTCTGAAATCTTCAGATCTCTTTATTTTTCAAAGTGTTCAAGGCCAATATATTTCAAGACTCCAGACATTCAACATTTCAGCTATTGCTGAAATCATCTATTGCTGGAGTTCAATCTTTGAAGGCCTATCACCCTCAGCAAAGCTTTTCTTCCTGAAGATCTCAAGGATTCAGGGGGAGCTTTGACATCAACAATCCACATAGTCTTCTCAGTTGTTTGAGAAAGAGAAGACTTCCATCACTCTCTCACCCCCTCTCTGTAAAGGGTTTCTCAAACTCCCTTCAAAAGTTTGAGCTTGGTTTTTGAGCACCTTGTCAAAAGCTCATTGGTGGCAAGACACCTGATCAAAAAAATCTGATTTGGTTTTTGAGCACCTTATCAAAAGCTCATTGGTGCCCAGGACACCTGATCAACTCATCCTGCAGTGGATTCCTACCTAGGGTGGTAGAAGAGTGGATGTACCAAAGTTTAGGGGAACCACTATATTTCCTTGTGTCTTCTGGTTTTGCTTGTCTTTATGTTTGTTTCTGGCCTTGATTTTTCTGTGATTAGCTTTTCATTAACTTAGTTCTATGATTAGATTTATTACTGCTTCCCTGCTCACTCTTATTACAACAATTGTTGTAAAAAGTTTCAAAGCACCATATACTCTATTCACCCCCCTCTAGAGTATATCAGATCTAGCTGCACTTTCAATTGGTATCAGAGGGAGGTTGGTTAAACATATCATACCTGATTGGTTGTACAGGCTAACACCTGAACCCAAAGATCCCAAGTTAGATCTGCTTTCTTTTGTATTTTATTATTAGATTTTGCTTTCACAAATCATGGCCCAAAACAAAGATTATGCTAGCACCAGACCTCCAGTGTACAATCTATCCAAGTTTACACTTTGGAAAGCAAGGATCAGACTGTACATGAATTCTATTGACGAAGATATTTTTAACTCTGTTTTGACAGTGTGTCCAAGACCCCCAGAGAACACAAGTATAAATGCTGTTCCACCTCCATCAGGAACAGATGCTGATATCAAGAGATGGAAGGTAGCTGATGCCAAGGCTATGAACATCTTGGCCCAGACAATGTCTGATGACATATTTCAAAAGGTGGCTGAATGCAATTCAGCAAAGGAAATTTGGGACAAACTCTCAGAAATAGTCTCAGGCTCAGCTGATGAGAGAAAGGATAGGAGATCCCATCTCATCTCTCAATATGAGAATTTCAAGAAGGGAGAAACTGAGTCAGTGGGAGACATGTACAACAGACTAAGTCTAATTGTCAGTGAACTCAGAACATTGGATAAAGAGATCTCACTAACTGAACTCAATGACAAGATTCTAATGTGCTTCCCTAGCACTTGGGATTCAAGAATCTAGCCAATTAAGGATGCCAGAAGTCTGAATGAGATCACCACTGAAGCTCTATTGGGTAAGCTCAAACCTTATGAGCTACTCATCAAAAATAGAGAAGAAGAACAGAAGGCTGCCTTACCAGCCATAAGAAAAGAGAAGACCATAGCCTTCAAGGCAACTGAAGATCAGCCTGAAGATAAAGCCACAAGCAATGATGAACTACTCAGTTTGTTGGCCAAAATATTCTACAAGATGGCCAGAAAGGACTTCAGAAGGAGATCATACAAGGAGTAGGATAAGCCAAGGTATGACAAGTCCATTAACAATAATAAAGATATTATTTTCTTTGGTTGCAGGAAACCAGGGCACATAGTTCCTGACTGTCCAGAAAACAAAAACAAGGACAGAAGGGACAGAAAGAAAGAAGAAAGGAGAAAGACTCCAAGAGGAATGGCAATGGCAAACCCTCATCAAGCAAAAACAAACATACAAGAAAGGGGTTTGTTGCTGAATCCTGGAGTGAGACTGAAGAAGAGTCAGAAGTATCATCCAGCTCCAGTGATGATGAAGATGATGCAGAAGAGAAAGAGTTCTGCATGATGGCAATCAATGTCTCACAGCATAATTCAGAAGAAGAGGAGTCAGAGTCAGACTCAGAGACTCAACCTGAAGAAGATCAGGTAATTGGTTCTTTTGATTTTAGTTCAAAGGACTTTAAAACTGAATTTAAAGCACTGTGTTTAGACCTGCTAAAGTCTGAGAAAGAAATTATCTCTCTCAGAAATCAATTATCTGAACACAATACTTTAAAGTCAGAAAACCTCAAACTCTCTCAAGAGTTGGAGTGCTGTAGGGAACAGATAGCTTCACTGAAAAGTGAGCTCTCTGAGGCCAAGAAGCTTGAAGAATCACTTAATGGGAGAAGCATCAAGCTGATGGACATCACAAGCACAGTGAACTCCAGATTCAATACTACACTGGGCTTGGGTGCTTCATCCAGCCAACCCATATTTCTAACAACTCCAATCAAATTCATCTCTGACAAAGGAAAGGGAGTTGTAGAGGTTGCTTGGAAAAATTCTGATCTGCCCCAGAAAACTAAGTCCCAGCAGAAATCGTCGAACGGATATTGACGATCGCCAAACGGAGATCGACGATCGCCGAACGCAGATCAACAATCTCAGCCAAAATCATCGAACGCAGATCGACGATCTCAGGCACAATCGTCGAACGCAGCTCGACGATCTCAAGTACCTGATCTCAGCCATAGTCGACCGTCGAACGGAGCTCGACGATCTGACCCAAGATCGTCGAACGCAGCTCCAAGATCGTCGAACAGAGGTCAGAGCTCTGGAAAATATTTCAAGGGCAAATCAAAATTCAATCCTAAAGGTCCTTCATCCCAAATCTTTAACCCTTATACTGAATGGATTATACCTCCAAGGAGATATCATCCTGAAGGATATAAGAGTCAACCTGGGATGTCTTTCATTTCAGAATTTAAAGGTTATCAACCTAGACCCAAGGTAAACTGGGTCAAAAACAAATGAATTGTCTTATGTGCAGGTGAAGACCTATCCAACATCTAACCAGCAATGGTACTTGGATAGTGGGTGCTCTAAGCACATGACAGGGAACAAGGACAACCTCACATCCTTTAGAGCCAAGCTTGGACCCAAGGTTATCTTTGGTGATTCAAATTTTGGACAGACTAAAGGATATAGTGCAGTCCAGATTGGATCAGTAACTTTCAAGAAGGTAGCTTATGTGGAAGGACTGAAGCACAACCTAATTAGCATCAGTCAGCTGTGTGATGAAGGCTACCAGGTGACCTTCAGCAAAGCCTTATGCAAAATCAAGTCAGAGGACAACACAACTGTGTTGACAGGTAAAAGGAAAGGTAACATCTATCTAGTAGACTTTCTTTCAACTGATGTAGATATTTGCCTGTTTAATTCTGTCTGTAGACCAAACATCTTATGGCATAAGAGACTAGGACACCTAAACCTTAGAACTATTGCTAGGCTATCCAAGGACAACCTTGTTAGAGGACTACCTTCTGGCCCCTACAAGAAGGAAGGACTCTGCAGGGCTTGTCAATTAGGCAAGCAAACTAAAAACAGCTTTAAGTCACTTAATAAGAGTGATTCACCTAGGATATTGTACCTGTTACACATGGATCTTTTTGGACCCATCACAGTACAAAGCCTAGGAGGGAAATCTTACACTTTAGTAGTAGTAGATGACTTCTCTAGATTCACTTGGGTGTTCTTTCTAAGGAAGAAGTCTGATAACTTTAAGTGTCTGACAGAGTTTCTCAAATGTATACAGATTGAGTTCAATACTCACATTACCCTGATCAGAAGTGATCATGGGACAGAGTTTGATTCTCTTCTTATGCAAGAGTTTTGTCAGAGTGAATGGATCAGGCATACTTTCTCAGCTCCTAGAACTCCTCAACAAAATGGGGTAGCTGAAAGGAAAAATAGAACCCTTATTGAATCTGCCACTACATTGTTGTCAGATGCTCATATACCTCTATCCTTTTGGGCAGAGGCAGTGAACACCTCCAACTATGTGCTGAATAGAAGTTTGATACATAAACTAAAGGGAAAGACTCCATATGAATTACTCAAAAGAAAGAAACCTACTGTTGATTATTTTAGAGTCTTTGGTTGTATTTGCTACATTCACAATAATGACAAGAAATATTTAGCAAAATTTCAAGCTAAAGCTGATGAAGGAGTGTTTCTGGGATACTTCATGATCAGCAAGGCTTATAGGGTCTATAACAAATCATCTTTAAAAATTGAGGAATTTGTTCACATTTCATTTGATGAATCTAACATGTCTTTCAAGGAGAAGATCTCTTCTACCATAGAACCTTTGCAGGAACATTCTCTAGTTGAAGACTTGAACAAGTTACAGGTTACTCAAGAGGATGAAAGCAGTGAAGATGAAGAAAATGCTCAACATATTGAAGAACAACTTGAAGAGCCAGTTGTTGTACCACAAGAGGAAACAACAACACAGGTTGGTGAACAATCAACACCCCCTGTTGATTTAGTAACATCAAGAGACCATCCAATTTCCCAAATAATTGGAGACATCTCAGCTGGTGTGCAAACCAGAAATCAGGTCAACCAAAACCTGTTGCACACCTGCTTCCTATCTCAAATTGAACCTCAGTCCATTCAAGATGCAGAGCAAGATTCACACTGGATCATTGTAATGCAAGAGGAGTTGCATCAATTTGAGAGAAACAAAGTATGGGAACTAGTGTCAAAGCCTAAGCATCATTCCATTGTTGGAACAAAATGGGTATTCAGAAACAAATTGGATGATCAAGGAGTAATTATAAGGAACAAGGCAAGGCTAGTTGCTCAGGGATACTCTCAAGAAGAAGGAATAGACTACGACCAGACTTTTGCACCAGTTGCAAGATTGGAAGCCATCAGAATATTTTTAGCTTATGCAGCACACAAAGGCTTCAAGGTATATCAGATGGATGTCAAAAGTGCTTTTTTAAATGGAGACATCAAAGAGGAAGTGTATGTCAGACAACCTCCAGGTTTTATCTCTCCAACTTATCCTGATCATGTTTTTAGATTGAATAAAGCATTATATGGTCTCAAGCAAGCTCCTAGAGCATGGTATGAGACCCTAGCATGCTTTCTCTTGGAAAATGATTTTATAAGGGGTAGAGTAGACCAAACTCTTTTCATTAGAACCCATAAGTCCCATACCCTACTAGTACAGATTTATGTAGACGATATTATTTTTGGTTCTACTGACTCCAAATTGTGCAGAAGGTTTTCCAACCTAATGCATTCTAAATTTGAGATGAGTAGCATGGGTGAGCTATCCTTCTTCCTAGGATTGCAAGTCAAACAGCATGTTGAAGGCATCTTCATTTCTCAAACCAAGTATGCAAATCAATTGGTTAAGAAATTTGGTATGTCTGAAGCATCTTGTATGAAAACACCCATGCCTACTAATGTTGTATTGGATGCTGATGAACATGGGAAACCTGTTGATCAGACAACATATAGAGCAATGATTGGCTCTTTACTGTATCTTACAGCTAGTAGACCAGATATAATGTTTGCTACATGTATATGTGCTAGGTTCCAAGTAAGCCCTAGAGAGTCACACCTAACACTAGTAAAGAGGATTCTCAGGTATGTTAAAAGTTGTCCAAATCTAGGTCTCTGGTATCCAAAAGATTCAGCATTTGATTTAACTGGATTCTCTGATGCTGACTATGCTGGATGCAGAATTGACAGGAAAAGCACCAGTGGAACTTGTCAGTTCCTTGGTGACAGACTTGTCTCTTGGTTTTGTAAGAAACAAACATCTGTGTCAACTTCAACTGCTGAAGCTGAATATATGGCTGCAGGCAGTTGTTGTTCACAAATCTTGTGGATTCAAAACCAACTCCTAGACTATGGCTACAACTTAGAGAAGTCTAAAATCTTTTGTGATAACACCAGTGCTATTTCTATAGCTCAAAATCCAGTCCTCCATAGTAGGACAAAACACATAGAGATTAGGCATCATTTCTTAAGGGATAATGTTGAAAAGAATAAAATTGAACTACACTATATCCCAACTGATTTACAAAGGGGAGATATTTTCACCAAGCCATTGGATGAAAAGAAACACACCTTCTTCCTAAATCAGTTAGGAATGTTAGATGGAGGAAGTCTTAAATAATATCCAAGATTTTGAAAGCTTAAAAATTGACCAAGACTAGGCAAACAGTCTGATTTTTCTTAGTGTCTAGAATTTTTCTGATCTCTGAACTGCGCTCGACGATTTGCCCCAAGATCGTCGAACGGAGATCGACGATTTCTGAAATCGTCGAACTAAGTTCAGCGTTTCTCAGATAGTATGAACTATCTCTTCCGGTCAACGATCGTCGAACGGCGCTCGACGATTTTGTTCTCTGAACGATCGTCGAACAGAGCTCGACGCTCTCCAATATCGTCGAACGGAGATTGACGATGTTGAAGACTCTTCAGATTCCTTTAGTAGCCTCGATCCTCGAACTGAGTTCAACGATCTTTCCAATTCTGCGTCGAACCCTAATATAAAATTCTTTTTTCGCCGTCGTTCTCCTTTGCGCTTTCGATTTCTCTGTAAGAATTTTCTTTCCCTCCAAACAGTTCTGCACTTGGTCGTTTTGTTTGTTGAATTTTTGCAGGTACCCATGGCTGTGTCTGTTGCTGTTCTTGCTGCCATGAAGTTTGATGCTGGTTTCGATATTGACATGGAATCCTTCAGCACAACTGACCAGGCTTTTCAAGATATTTTGGGATTATTCAAAGACCAGAACTTGACTGCCATTATGACCACCAGGATCAAGCTGGCATCTGATGAGATAAAGGAATGGGTCTATACTGCCCACAATCAAGATAACAACACCATTGTTGTGTCTATATCTGGCACTCAGGTACCTCTAACCCCAGAAATTATATCAGAAGTTTTTGAGTTGAGAAATGGTGAAGATACTGCTGACTTGTCTAGAGAAGAGTATATTGAACTGCTTGCCAGAATGGGTCATTCAGAGGCCAACCCTAGCAAGCTCTTCAAAAGGAACCTTTCTGTGGAATACAGATTCATGGCAGATGTTGTTGGGAAAGTGCTACTGGCTAAGCACTCTGCCCATGATACAATTTCAAGGTATCAGCTCTGCCTCATGGGAGCTCTTGTCGACAGAAAAAATCTGAATTGGGGAGAAGTCTTCTTTGACCTTATCAAGAAGAAAATCAACAAAAGTTTTGTCAACTTTGGAAGGATCATTGGGGTATTTCTGCAGCACAGGTGCCCTGCTTTGCTGGTCTCCTCTGGAATCCATATCAATGCTTTTAAGAGACTGTCTTGTGCCCTCTTTGGAAAATGGGACAGACAAATCAGCAAGCCCAGCAGGCCCTCCTCCAGCACTCCTTCAGGCACAAGGACTCTAAGAGTCACTTCTCCACAGGTCTCTGCCCCTGCAGATGACCTGCCTGCTATTGTTTCCTCTCCTCCTCCTCCTCCAATTCCATCCCTTCCCATACCTTCTACCATTCCAGCTCCATCCACCATCATCATATCCAGCCCCTCTCCAACATCCACACCATCTCCAGTACCTATTCTTCCAACACCAGAAGAACAATTCCATCCATTATTCTCCTACCCTCCACCAGATGTCACTTCATCACCCTCCCATCCATCCTTCACCCTCATTGATGATTCCTTTATGGATGATTCACCATCCTCTCCTCCTGAGCTACCCTCATCCTCCACTTCCTTTCAAGACCTTCTACAAGAAATCATTGACCAACCCACATTCACCCCATCTATCTCCATCCCACTATCCTCCATATCCACCTTACCCACACCTCAGCCATCCCTTCCACCATTCACCAGCTCTCCACTACCCTCACCATCAGCTGCTCCTCTATCTTCTACCTCTGCTCCAGTCACCCTTGAGCAAGTAGACCTTCCATCCCTTGCTGACAGGTTGTATGAGTTGCTTGCCCCCAGGCTCTCTCTTCTGTTGGAGACCTCCTTGGCTCTACTACACCTGTCAATGGCAGCTCTCTCTGTCAGGCTCTCATCCCTATTCCCTCAGGCAGCCCCTACAGCAGTGTGCCTTGATCCAGCCTTGTCTAAATCTAGGCAGGGGGAGATGCCCTATGAAGTGAGTCTTCCTGCTGCTGCTGTTGCTAATGCTGTTTCTATGAGCCTATCTGCTGCTGCTACTGTTAGTGCTGCTTCTTCTGCTCCTGCTCTTGCTACTGTTGTTGTGCCTCAAGCACAAATTCCTCCTGCTGCAGTCCTTGCAATAGACCTCAGGTCTTTGCTTTCAACTTTTGATTCTGCATACTTCAGCTGTCTGCCAGAGATAATTGTTGTCCAGCCTCCAGAGGATCTATCCAAGGCACTTGTGCCATTTTCTTGCTGTGACCCAAGCATTATCACCTCCTTTGTCAATTCAGTGTATGTTGCTGCTTCTTCTGAAGAAAGCATTATTGTTGCTTCTGATATTGTTGCCTCTACTGCTGCTGAAAATGTTGATACTGCTGCTGAAGTTTCTATTATTACTGTTAAACCAATTTCCAAGGAAACTCTTATGTCAGAGGCACCTGAGTTTGAGCCTTCTGCAGTTTCTGATGATTTCTCTGCTGTTGTTTCTACTGTTGTTAGTGAGACTATTGTTGCTGCTGTCACTTCTCCAAAGCCTATAGTTGCTGCTGCTGTTGTTACTGCTTCTACTCTATCTGCTGCTGTTACTACTTCAACACCTGCTGCTACACCCTCTGTTGCCTCATCTGCTTCTGTACAGCTCAAGAAGGATCTGATGATGTAGATGCTCTTTATGATGACCAGAGTTCTGAAAGTGATGAATTTAGAATAGACTCTGATGACTCTTCTGCTACCATTGCCAGGAAAAGAAAGGCAAGGAGCAAAGCTATGAAGAGAGTACCTCCTGCCAAGGTCAAAGACAACAATGATATTCCATACTACATTCTTCATGACTGTCCTATTACTGAGCACTGGATGCAGTACTCTAAGAACCAACTGAAGGCAATGAAAAAGAAGAGAAAATATGAAAAGGGTTCCTCTCAATTCCAACACTCTCATCCTCCTCCACCACCTCCTCCTGATGCAGGTGCAGGTGGAAGCTCTGCAGCTCAACCCCCAGCCAGAAGTCAGGCCCCCTATCAGCCTCATGCTAGATCTTATAATAGGGGAAGCCAATCCAGGGGATCTCAATCCAGGAGAGGAGGATACAGAGGAAACCAAAGAGATATCCAAGTCTACTCCAAAGGTTACTCCAGGAAACACCCATATTCCAGGGGAGGACAAATTTCATCTGATACAACATCTGGTCCTTTTCCCTATAAGCTGAAAGAAACTGTGTCTTCCAGGCCTCCTCAAGACAATCCCTCTAACAGATATGAGCCCCCTGTACCTTTTGAGGATCCTGAAAATAATCCAGCTGCTTGGACTGCAAGATTAAAAGAACTAGCTGCACTGGATCAGATCAAAAAGGCTAGAGAACAAGGAATAAATTCATCTAATATCTCAACAATGTCTGAACAAAGAAAGAAAGAGCTAGAGAGATATGCATCAAGCAAGTTCTTTGATTCTGACAGGTATATGGAATTACATCCTGAAGCTGTGGTTCCCAGGCCTAAACAGCAAACATTTTTAGGTGCAGCAGATGATACCAGATGAAAGAACGAAGCCCTCAATCCCAACAGAGAGATTAAACTTGTTAAGGACAAAGAAAAGAAATGATAATGTAAGGTGACATTCTCTGTGATTTTTGATTATCTGGATGTTATATATCTTTGTGGTTCTGCAATGTCTAGCTTATTGCTTTTCTGTTTTGCTGCTTGTATGTTATTTAAATTTTTCCAAAGTTTGTAAATAGTAATCCTAACCCAAATAGGGGGAGATTGTTGGAACACCCTATTACTAATTTGGGTCAGGATCACTATGTCTCTAGGAATAAATGCTTGACCTCTTGTATAGCTCAATAGGTCAATTAGAATTGAGTCTAAGGGTTAGAAGTCTAGGTTTGGAAGCTGCCCTGGAGACCAAGATTCTATGTTTGGAGACTAAGTCATGTCGTCGAGCTCAGCACGACGATTCGTCGAACTCCGATCGACGATCGTCTAGCTCAACTTTGACAGATCGTCGAACTCCATTCGACGATCGCTGAGCTCAACTTCATTATATCGTCGAACTCCATTCGACGATCGGTGAGCTCAGTTTGACGATCTTGACTCAGCTTTGGATTTCTATCTCTGAGCTCAGTTCGACGATCTTTGAGCTCAGATCGACGATATTTTACTACTGTATATTTCTGATCACTGAGCTCAGTTCGACGATAGCAGAGCTCAGTTCGACGTTTTCAGATAACTTCAAGGATGTTTCTAGACTCAAATTCAAATTAGTTAAGGAGTTATTCTGCAATTAATTCAGAGATTTCCTAGCCGTTTTCATTCATTTCTGGTCCAAGTTTCAAGGAATATTTCTATGGACTTTCCTCCAGAAGAGATTTTGCAATTAAGGATGCAATTAATGCAGGCCAACGGCAATCCTTGACAGAGAATGTTATTCTATTCTGTACAAGAGAATAAAAGACAGAATTTTTGAATCACTCATAGAACAGGAACAGAGATTACAGAGACACATTCAAAAATCTTCTGTCCCAAAGAATTCTCAAGAACACACATCCAAGGAGATCAAGCCTTCTCAAATCTTCAGATCTCTTTAGTTTTCAAAGTGTTCAAGGCCAACATATTTCAAGACTCCAGACATTCAACATTTCAGCTATTGCTGAAATCATCTATTGCTGGAGTTCAATCTTTGAAGGCCTATCACCCTCAGCAAAGCTTTTCTTCATGAAGATCTCAAGGATTCAGGGGGAGCTTTGACATCAACAATCCACATAGTCTTCTCAGTTGTTTGAGAAAGAGAAGACTTCCATCACTCTCTCACCCCCTCTCTGTAAAGGGTTTCTCAAACTCCCTTCAAAAGTTTGAGCTTGGTTTTTGTGCACCTTGTCAAAAGCTCATTGGTGGCAAGACACCTAATCAAAAAAATCTGATTTGGTTTTTGAGCACCTTATCAAAAGCTCATTGGTGCCCAGGACACCTGATCAACTCATCATGCAGTGGATTCCAACCTAGGGTGGTAGAAGAGTGGATGTACCCAAGTTTAGGGGAACCACTATATTTCCTTGTGTCTTCTGGTTTTGCTTGTCTTTATGTTTGTTTCTGGCCTTGATTTTTCTGTGATTAGCTTTTCATTAACTTAGTTCTGTGATTAGATTTATTACTGCTTCCCTGCTCACTCTTATTACAACAATTGTTGTAAAAAGTTTCAAAGCACCATATACTCTATTCACCCCCCTCTAGAGTATATCAGATCTAGCTGTACTTTCAGTTTTGGCACAATTCCCAAAATTTTGGTCCAGACCGTGTACAGGAATAAGTAAACTGTGGCCGAAAATCTTCTAAGCCCAAATTCATCGGGTAAGCAACCCTTACTCGATGAATCGTCGAGTATCATACGCTTACTCGATGAATCGTCGAGATTCGTCATGACCACTCAATGCCATATCTAAGTACATCACTTTCTAAGTTAAAATCATCGTGTGTCATACACTTACTCGATGAATCGTCGGGATTCATCGTGACCACTCAACGCCATATATAAGTACAACACTTAAGTTAAAATCATCGAGTATACCTTCTTTACTCGATGAATAGTCAAGTGGCGTCAAGTGCACTCAATGCACTCGACGCCACAGTTCTCAGAATAATTCTAAGTAAAGGCGTTGAGTGGCATCAAGTGCACTCGACACACTCTACGCCTTTCAGCTAATGGAGTCGAGTGCACTCAAAGCACTCGACGCCAATCATCCCAGATATTTTCTAAGTCAAATGTCGTTGAGTGGTGTTGAGTCCACTCAACGCCTCAACATAATCCGTCGAATGGCGTTGAGTGCACTCAACACACTCAATGCCATGAGTCCAGAAAAATATTCTAAGTCACATCTGCTCTATTCGTCGAGTATACTTATACTCACTCGTCGAATTCGTCGGGTACTCATGAAGTTATTTGACGAATAGTATTGGTCTCTCCTCATAAGTCTTACTCGATAAATTCATTGGATATCCGTGACAATATCCGATTAATTTTATTTGTTGAGTCTGCCGCACCTTGAGCCCGAGTCAACTCTCCTGACTCAAAACACGTGTGAGGGGTCTAGCGCGAAATGGGACGTTACAAAGGATACAACGGAGTTTGCAAGGAAGTGTCAAAAATGTCAGCTCTATGCCCCCTCCAACTCTAGCCAGCCCAAAGGCTTCGAAGTATCACGGCGCCATGGTCATTCTCCATCTAGGGTATGGATTTGGTTGGGCCTTTTCCCCCGACAAGCAGGCAGAGAAAGTTCCTTCTAGTCATGATTGATTATTTCTCAAAGTGGCTGGAGGTCAAGGAATTGGCTAAGGTGACCTCCCAAATCATCAAAAATTTCATATGGGGGGAGTTCATCTACCGACATGGATTGCCCCAAGCCATTATCACGGACAATGGACCCCAGTTTGCAAGCGAAGAGTTCATCAGCTTTTATACCCAGCTGGGGATTGACCTCAGGTTTGTCTCCATTCACCATCCTAGGAGCAACGAATAGGTGGAGGCGGCAAACAAACTTTTAGTGAATCTGCTCAAAAAGAAGGTGGAGAACCTGAGGGGGAGTTGGGTGGAGCAGCTCCCCTCAGTAATGTGGGCTCTGCAGACAACCCCTAACACGACCACTGGGGAGACCTCCTTTAAACTTTCTCATGGGTGCGAGGTGGTCTTGCTCGTGGAGTTTGAGGTTCAGTCTCCGCGAGTCATAACCGCCAGAAGTGGAGATGAGGAATCGAGAGAAGAAAATGAGGGAGAGCTACGACTCTCGCTGGATATGGTGGAAGAGCTTCGAGATGTAGCTGCCATCAGGCAGAAGAAGATCAAGCGGCAGATGGCCAAGTATTTTAACAAGCATATCAGGATCAAGCAATTCAAAGAGCGAGATCTAGTCCTGAAGAAAGTTGATGTCACAGGAAGGTCACGGCTTTGGGAAAGCTCAATCCTAACTAAGAGGGTCCCTACATAGTTGAAAAGGCCCTGGGGTCGGGAGGTTACCTCCTCCAAAATGTGAAGTGGGTGACTATGAGCCATACTTGGAGTGGCGACGATCTGAAGCATTTCTACCCTTAGTTGGGGGGTAAGATTGTAAATTCTATTATAATAAATTCATTGAATTATTTAATGTTTGTTTTTTTTAAAGTGGCAAAAGCATTGTGGTTTGAAAGACCCCAAGATGATCCCATTGTCTAGGCTCTGATTAGCTGGCAGGGATGGAAGGCGCACTCGGCCCTGAGTAGACTAGCTGTCGACTCTCACTAGCTGGCAGGGTCGTAGGCTCGCTTGGGGGGGGGGGGTAAGGGAAGACCTCGAGAGCATCACGCTATCCAGGCTCCCATTAGCCGGCAATCTGGAAGGCGCACTCGGCCTCTAGTATACCAGCTTTTCAGGCTATTACTAGCAAGCAGAGACATATGCTTGCTTGGGGGGGAGGTAAAATGTTGGGAAAAGGTGGAGAATTTTGAAAGACCCCAAGAGGATGCTGCTGTCTAGGCTCTCATTAGCTGGCAGGGCTGGAAGGTGCACTCGGCCGCAAGCAGACCCGCTGTCCAAGCTCTCACTAGCTAGCAGGGTCATAGGCTCACTTGGGGTTAAGGGAAGACCCTGAGAGGATCTCGTTGTCCAGGATCCCATTAGCTATTAGGTATAGAAGGCGCACTCGACCCCGAGTAGACCCGCTGTCCAGGCTCTCACTAGCTGGCAGGGTCGTAGGCTCGCTTGGCGGTAAGGGAAGACCCCGAGAGGATCCCGCTGTCCAGTATCCCATTAGCTGTCAGGGATGGAAGGCATACTCGGCCCCGCGTAGACCCGCTGTCCAGGCTCTCAGTAGTTAATAGGGTCGTAGGCTCGCTTGGGGGGAAAGGCAAAAGGTTGAGAATTTTGAAAGACCCCGAGAGGATCTCACTGTCCAGGCTCCCATTAACTGACAGGGCTGGAAGGTGCTCTCGGCCCCGAGTAGACCCACTGTCCAGGCTCTCAATAGCTGGCAGGGTCATAGGCTTGCTTGGAGGGGTAAGGGAAGACCCCAAGAGGATCTCGCTCTCCAGGCTCCCATTAGCTGGCAGGGATAGAAGGCGCACTCGGCCCCGAGTAGACCCTATGTATGGGCTCTCACTTGGTGGCAGGGCCATATGCTCTCTTGGGGGGAAAGGGAAATGGTTAAGAAAAGGTTGAGAATTTTGAAAGACCCTGAGAGGATCCTGCTGTCCAGGCTGCCATTATCTTGTAGGGCTGGAAGGCGCACTCGGCCTCGAGTAGACCCGCTGTCCAAGCTCTCACTAGCTGGTAGGGTCGTAGGCTCGCTTGGGGGGATAATGGAAGATGCCGAGAGGATCCCTCTGTCCAGAATCCCATTAGCTTGTAGGGCTGGAAGGCGCACACGGCCCCGAGTAGACCCGCTGTCCAGACTCTCACTAGTTGGCAGGGCCATAGGATCGCTTGGTGGAAAAGGGAAAAGTTGAGAATTTTGAAAGACCCCGAGAAGATCCCGCTGTCCAGGCTCCCATTAGCTGGCAGGGTTGGAAGGCGCACTCGACCCCTAGTCGACCCGCTATCCAGGCTCTCACTAGCTAGCAGGGTTGTAGGCTCGCTTAGGGGTAAGGGAAGACCCCGAGAGGTTCCCATTGTACAGGTTCCCATTAGCTGCCAGTACTAGAAGGCGCACTTGGCCCCGAGTTGACCCGTTGTCCGGGCTCTCACTAGTGGCAGGGCCGTAGGCTCGCTTGGGGGAAAGGAAAAAAGGTTTGAAGGTCCGCTAGGTGGAAAGAAGCTAGATGTTGTGAATAATTAGATCTGGAACCATTCTCGTTGTCAGGCTCTCACCTAGCCGACTGGGGAGTTAGGCCCATGAAGAGCATTACAAAGTGCTTTGACAACAGTTTCTCCAATAGTTGGCACCCATCCTAAGTAGAGATGAGAAAAGGTAGATCCGTCTCGGCAGGGCTCCGTAGGGCTCTCGGCATGTCCCTCTCGGCAAGGCTCTTGACATATCTCTTTCGGTAGAATTAAATTAGTATATTTTCCGAACGGGTGGTGGTTATCACCTAAGAGCTTAAGAGGGCTTACGCAAAGACACGGACTCATACACAGATAATAAAACTCGAGATGCATAGAGAAGAATGAAAAACGATGGACATTTCGGCAAAAAGTCAGATCTTTTCTAATAATATCAAAGTTGTTACATTGGCCCGGGGGATCTCGCCCCTTGCAGAAATTTACAAAAGAGAAAGGAAATTATTATTACAAGTTAAAAATAAAAATGCGAAAGCTCTTTAAGGGGAATCGCTAGATGTCTCGTTGGATGATTCGTCAGTTAACCTGTCGATCTCGCCAAGGATAATTTCATCATCCTCACCTGTGGAGTCATCCACTCTGGGAGGCTTCAGGTTGAGATCAAACAACCAGGGGAGGATTTCGTGCGGTGTGAGCATCTCATCACCTTTGTTCAGAAAGCCAGAGTCCCGCAACACCTGTATAACGCACTTGGCCGCCACCTGTGTATTTTCCTGCATCATCACCTCTATCTCATAGTTTGAGTATTGGTGGTGTCTGACCTTCTCGACCGGCGACAATGAAACTTGAGCCTTGGCCTCCTACGCGTGCTTGAGCTCGGCCCTCAATAGCATGATCTTGCACCTGAGAGCAGCCTCGTGCGCACGCGATAGCTCGGCTTGGGTTGAATCCTATAAGAAGTTTTTTTAGAACTAAATAGATAAATGGCGAAAAGTTAAGAGGCAGAAGGCCTCTAAAGTTTTACATACCTCAACTATTGGGCCGAGGGAGAGAAGTTTTCGCGAGGACTCTAGGTCGACCTTCAAGGTGATGACCGCAGCGGCTGCGAGATCTCGCATCTTGTCTGCATAAACTATGTTGCGCTCAAGGACGAGGCAATGGTGGGCAGACATGTGTGCAAGCTCGAATGCGCGCAGCTAGGCTCGAACATCTTCGTGGGCGAGTCCCTTAGTAGACTCCTGGTCATATATGCTCGTGTCCACTCGACTATAGAGGTAGAAGACGAGCGTGAAGGCTTAGCCACTGCTAGTCTCTGCTCCATCCAAGAGGGCTAAGAATTTTATCAGTGACCTATCATGATCCTAAGGGTCATCCACCAAAATTTTGGTTGGTTTTGTGGTCATTATATCCCTTAATTAATTCATACCTATTTTATTAAATTTTTGCAAAATTTTTGGAAAATATTTTCCAAAAATTCCCATTTTGGGGTACGATGAGTGTGACTGTATAGCTAGCCTATATTCCAAATTTCAAAGCATTTGCATAGTTGGTTTAGTGGGGGCAATCAGATTAGTTTCTGGTCAAGCCTATGTATAGGTTGCACCATATTGAGTGTTGTGGTCTGGCCACTGACCCAAATGCGTTGAAATCAATTTTAAAATAAAGTAGCCATCAAGGGCTACAACTTTCATATTAAATATTTTTCCAGCAAAGCATTTAAGTAATTTTAATAATTAATTCAATGCACTACAATAATAGTGATAGAAATGAAATTATTATATCCTTAAATAAATCGCGCTGCACGAATCTTGAAGCAGGATTGGACGGAATCCCGTCGTCTCCTACCTTGAGCCAACGGCCAGGATTGGCCAGTCTTGGGCCGTCTTTTCCCATCAATTCCCGGCCAACCACACCTCTTCCCGGCCGGCCACAGCCACCACCACCTTCATTGAGTGGTGGCTGGTGATTCGCGGTGGTTGGTTGGTCAGAGGTGGCTGGAACAGTGAATTGTGTGTGGAGGAAAAAGCTTGAAATAAAGCTTTGGGCCTACTTGATCTGGGGCAATTGGACTCGAATCAAGCCGCCGATAGATTGAGATCTATCCACTGAAAAAGGAGAGGAGGATAGGACCTTTTTTGAGGGCTAGAGTCGGGTCGACCGCTGTGTCGCCATTGCAGGAATTGGAGCTTTCGGGTGCTCTGCAACTACACTACAGAAGGGCTCGAATTCTTCAGGGGATGAGTGGAAATGACTGCTTGGGATCTAAGGAATCTTTTAAGATGATTAAATGGGGGGAGGAGAGGTCTTGGCTTTAATGCCATTAATGGCCTTGCGTGGAGATTTTTGGCCATGGCTTTGGGGGTGACCCTAGGAATAACTAGGCCAGGAAATGGCTGGAAACTCCTCTCCCCCAGGGGCGTTGAATCCATCCATTAATGGGGAACTTTAGGGGCTTCATCTTCCCCACCATTAATGGCATCATCCTCTCTCTTTCTCTCTCCTCAATTAAAAGGGGAAATTGAGCTTTCTCTCTCCTTGTCACCATTTCAAGAAAATGAGTGGCATTTTGGATAATTCTAAACCTCACGAGGCTAGTGGACCACCTCAATTAGGCTTAGCCCAAATGGATTGGGCTAGGTTAGGCCAACTTGAGCTAGTTTGACCTAAACCTAGGTTGAGTTGACTTTTGTCAAATTGACCTTTTGGGTTGACCTCAATAGATCCTTAGTGACTCATTGGCCTTCCCTAAGGTCTAGGAGGGGTTGGGTAGGGTTGGTTGGGCAACTTGGAGGCCACTTGACCCTTAGTTATGGCACTTTGACCATTTTGGGGCTAGAGTTGACTTTGGTCAACTTGACCTATTATTTGACCCCAATGGGTCCTTGATGACCCATTGACCTCCTTAAGGGTTAGGAAGGTGTATGTGTTGTCAATTTGGCTAAGGGAAGGGTAACTGGCCCTATATAGGTTAGTTTGACACATTTAGGGTTAGGGTTGACTTTAGTCAACTTGACCACTTTCATTGACCGTAATGGATCCTTAGTGACCCTATGAACCTCTTAAAGTGTTAGGAGTGTTATGGTGGGGTCCTGGAGTCAAGTTGAAGCCCTAAGGTCAGACCCTAGAGGTGGTTAAAAGAATGAGCTAATTATAGACTAAGGTGATCTCAACTTCATTCCTAGGTACACTTGGTCTTCTTAGGCTTCCTACGGTTTTGTCATGACCTGTTCATGATAAAACCACTCTTAGGGGTCTAGTAGCTTGAGGGATGTTACAAATCCCAATACATAAAAATAAAAATTTCGTCCTCGAAATTAAGCTTAGGCCTACGGGGTTTCTACTAAAGTAAAAGTATGTAACATCCCTAGGAATTTGAAGGTATACCTGACTCGAAGAGATCTGGGTACCTCTGCTGCATTAGGTCCCGTGGCTCCCAGGTGTGCTCCTACTACCCATGATTCCTCCACAATACCTTGACTAGCGGAACCTTCCTACGTCGCAAGACTCGCACTGCTGTTTCATCGATCCTTACCGGCTCCATGCTGATTGATCGATCTGAAGCCACTGGGCCATCTGTAGTGTAAATCAGTTACTCAGGTCATAGTAGAGCCCTCTGAAGTGAAGAGACGTTGAAGACGTTGTACAATCCTGTTAACTCCGGCGATATCTCCAGTCTATAAGTCAAGGGCCGATCCGCTCCAGGATCCTGTAAGGCCCCATATATCTCAGACTGAGCTTCTTCTGCCCGGGAACCCGCGAGACTCCATGTATCGGCCGTATCTTCAATAAAACCTGGTCTCCCACCTGGAACTCCACCTGACGATGCCTCGAATCATAGTACTTTGCCTGTCTACTCTGGGCCTCCAGCATCCTATCCCGGATCAATCTCACCTGAGCATCTATGTCCTCCACAAACTCTGAGTTGAGTGCCTTTGGATCCTCATCCTAGATCCAATATAGTGGGGTCCTGCACCTCCATTTGTACAGTGCCTCATAAGGGGTCATGCCTATGCTAGACGGATGACTGTTGTTGTAGGAGAACTCAATTAGCGGCAACAGTGATACAGGTTTGCACGTTGACACCGAATATATCTACGGACAAACATATTTGCCTATGCTTAGGATCGAACAATAACTATAGGCCAATATTCTTTCCGGCTAAAAGGACCCACCCGGTCCGAACGAGCGGTGTTGTGCCAAAAGAGATCTACCAAAAATAACGATTCAGAAAAGGTAAATCTTTCCCAACAAAAGAAAATGAAGGTTCGCCAAACCTTTTCGAAATTAAATTAATCAAGATAAACACAAACCAGTCGAAGGAAAACCACGATTATTGAATGCTTCAAAATGCAACGCCAAGAATTTCCACCACAAGAATATCTAGGAAAAGAAACACACGAGAGTAGAAATTTTTTGTTACCCAACCGGAATGCATGATTCTGATTTCTTTGCTTGGATCGCCCTTCAACGGCTCCGCCGGAGTCACGCTGATTGGACAAGAACTTGTCCGCCTTCATCACTTCACGCCGGAGTTGTATTCCACAAGGAGGCAACCTTGTATGTCTTGGCTGATTTCACCACAAGGACACGAGGTGGTTGGGTTTGTAGAATGATGGGGGTCATTTTTCTTGAGATGGAGGTGGTTGGTTTTTGGTGAGGTGGTGGCCGACTTTTGAAGAGGAAGGTGGGAGGGTGGCGGCTAGGTTTTATTTTGGGTAGGGGGAAAGGGCTCGGTTTGGGAGAGGGAATAAGGCTATGGCCGAATATTGTCAAGTAGTGGTGGAGGAGGGGAGGGTGGCCGGAATTTGAGAGGGAGAGGGGAGTGGTCGGCGGCCAAGAGAGAAGAGAAAGGGGGGGCGAATTTCTCAAAGAGGAAGGAGAAAGTAGGGGGAAAATTCAAAACTTGAATTCTTAGGATTTCTTTTTTTTTTTCATTCTCTAATCAATCCTTCATAACATGGCTATATATAGACTACACCACTCAATCTCCCTTCATTTAAAATTCAAAATTCAAAATATGATGGTTATATGCACTCATCATAGCACATGAAATGAAATAATTAAAACAACAAATGATGGTTATAAGCACCCATCATTACACATGAAATGAAAATTAAAACATGAAATAAATAATTAAAATAAAATTGCTAAAATAATAAAATTATTAAAAATATATAATTATAATTATTTAATTTATAATTATATACTTTTATATAATGGCGGCGGATGTCGATCCCATCCTCGAGCTTGCGGCAGCGATCGTCCAAATCGATGAACTCTCTCAGACGGGGATCAATGGCATCCGTGTCAGCAACGTCTCCATCAATCCTCCCCTGCTCAAAACTACTCATCACCAATGAGTTCGTCTAAAAGTACTGGTGTAGGAGAGCATCATCCAAAAGAACCATGTAGCAGCATGCAAAACCACTTGGCGAGGAGAGCATTTCATCTTCGAGTATCCTGTCATGCAAAAATGTGGTCCTTGAGAACCTTGGAAAAGCATTAGGCAATAAAGGAAAACAAGTTTCTACATCAACAACCAATGTACCTCCATTGAATACCGATGAAGAGAGCGATCCAGGCACAAGCTCACTACCCAAACCATAAGAAAACAAAGTGGGCCCAAATGGACAGGCAGATAATTCAAGTGGTGGAGAAACATATGGCGTTAAATTAGAAACATTAAAAATAGAGGTAATACCCCAATTAGTGGAAAACTTCAAATGATATGCGTATTCTCCTAATTTCTTTAATATCCTAAAAAGGTCCAGTTCGTCAACTCGTCAACTTTCTATAGTGCCTGAAGGCAACCGTTCAGGGATGAGATGCACCAAAACTAAATCGCCAACAATATAGTGAGATGCCCTTTTACGTAAGCTAGCATGAAGTTGATAAGATGTAATCGGTATGGTTAGCGCTTCACTAATGTGCTTATATAATTTTTGAGCATGAGAGGCATAAACTAGTGCGAATTGACTTGTTTTATAAGACAGTGGTAACGAAATCAAGTCAAACGGCACTTGTGCTTTAAATCTGTGCACGATCTCATTCGGCGGGAAACAAGCATATAAATAATAATAAGACGCAACTTGATTAAATAACTTTGTAAAAGTGCGCCTACGTATCTTACTACCGTGAGGTGTGAACCCATGTGCTACGTGTCTCAACCCGAATATGGAGGCTATAGGGGTTAAGTCAGGGGGCACAGGAGCCTTAACATCAAAGATGACTTTCAATGGCCCCAAAGTCGCAGTTCTAATTTGATATTCATCATTTTCAAGCTTGGCATGAAGATATGCCAAAGAGAACTGGTCATCATAAATAACATAGTTGGATGCTCCCGGTTGTGAAAAGATGTGCGAGCGATACAACTCATGGGGCCTAACTGTGGTCACTAACGTGTGGAAATGAGGGTCATCATAAGGTGGTGGATAACTGCGTGCGACCGGGTGTGGGATATAAGTATGTGAAGGAGGCACCACATCTAGAGGCACAATAGACAAAGAATCAGATACAGATAAGGACAGACTCGCAGCCAGACACGCGGGGAAATGAATAATCAAATATGACGTGTAGTCAGATCTATGCGGTACGGTGAACAGACCAAATACTAGCGCAATTAACTTTCTAATATCTAAGCGCTGGGACAACGCTAATGTAGGAACTAATAGAGTGGGCGTGTCACAACAACTCAGTCTAGGGCTACCAATTCTAAGACCTAAAATGTCAACTAATGTGGGCACAAACATAGGAGGAAGGGTCGGTAGAATCAAATCTGGGATAATATCCAAATCAGAATAAATTTCACCGATCGGCGATAACATCAATGAACTCTCATCCGGGGGTAAAACCAAAGAATAATCCAAAAGTACCACTTCCTCGCTTGCAATTTCTTCCAACACACTAGGCAAGTCCTTTAATTCAGAATCAGTAAAGGTCTCAAAAATGGATAAAATCGAACCCGACAAAACTTTTAATTCAGTTGAACTTCAGGTAATGGAGATAACAACAAAGTGTTATTGTTTGGGTTCGCGGCGCTAAAATCATCCAAACATAACTTTCTCACATGAGGTGAGTCTTCCCAATCAGTCGGGACATCTTTTAAGTCCGGGTCATCAATAATAATAGGGAAATCCATGCTCACCGGCTCCTCAGATAACTTAGATATATTCTCAGTAGGTGTAATCGTAAGCTCTAACACGACGGGGATCGTAGTTTGGAGAGGGCTTTCAATACTAGGGTGATCAGTCACAACGCTAGTAGGGCTAATAATAGGCAACGTACTACTCTCACCGATCAGACTATCATCATCACATTCATCGTCATCTAAGTCACTAGGTATTCCCTCAATTTCAGACTCATCAGAATCATCGGGATCGATCGCACAAGATGGAATACTCTCACCTACGGGGTCATCCTTAGGATCAAGGAATATCACACCGACATCAGCATCCTCATGAGTATCAGTTTCTATCTTAAGGGGCTTAGATGTCGAGGCTAACAGAGGCATAACCCTAATGGTAACATCTATCGAGTCCACAACAAATGACCTATTAGGAGAGGTTTCCCTAACGGGGGGTGGTGGTCCTAGTACGGCCTTTCCGGCCTGACACGAGTGAGCCTTATTCCTAGGTAGGTGGTGCTTCTCAATTTCTAATGTCGTATTAAAAGTGGTGTCTAGATCTGTGTGATAATAACGCAGTAATTTACCCTGGATGTAGGGGTGTAATCCCTTACGAAACCTAGAGAGGATGATCTCTGGAAACTCCTTCACAGCACTTCTAACCATCATATCCTTAAAATTACGCATATAATCCGAGACCTACTTGTTCCCTTATTTAAGGTTAGTCAAATCATCGGTTATCTGTCGCTTGGTCTGGGAGTTTGGCTTATAATCATTACTAAAGGCAGGTATGGATCTAGTGTCAAAACTATACTCACTCATAGGCTTGGTGTTAGCAGGGCGAAGGTAGGCGGGATCAAATTGATCCGAGAGCAGGCTACGCGTTTACGCCCAAGATTGTGTTTTGCTACCAACACGAAGCTCTTCGTTGTACCAGAACATGCGGGCTTGACCTATTAATCATACATGGACGATGTTCACCTGTTGGTGGTCATACCATTCATGACAATCAAAGTAAATATCTACCCACTTAAGCCAGTCCCTAAATTTTTGCGAATTCCCATAACCATCATACATCGATATCACATTCTCAATGTGAGGATACGTGTGGGGATGGTTGGAAGGCAAAGCTGGGGTGTGTTTAGACATGGCTTTATCATACCAATAGTCTAAAAGGGAAACATTAAAATCAAATGCCATGTTCAGTGAGAACCGGAGAGAAAACTCACCCGGAACTGGTGCACAAGCAATGAATGAATAAGCTGGCCCTATTTAATTTTCAAAGATGTAATTGTTCCTGTTAATTACTTAAGGTAATAGATATTTTTTCTTATTGTAAATAATATGAAGATTATTAAAAAAAACAAATTTATTTTTTTGCTGAAATAATAAAAATATAGACCGCTATTTGCAGACAAAAAATTAAATTTTATAATGACTTAATAAAAATAAGGACTTAATAAAAATAAAATATTTTTTGGATTTCTTACTAAGAAAATGATGGAGAATTTCCAGAATTTTATTTTTTTTTTTGAATTATGAGAAAAACTAAAAATTTTAGTCCGCTATTTGCAGACCAAAAATTTAAAAATGATTTATATGTTGTGCAATGAAACGTGCAAAGTGTGTGTCAGTCCTCAAAGCAAAAGGGAGAGGGGGCCAATTAGGAAATTGACGTGAACCTCCCTCTGACACCAAATTGATGCAAGCTTGCACGTTGACGTTGAATATATCTACAGACGAACATGTTTGCCTCTCTAATGATCCAATGCTACACTCGCACAATCGTTCTACGCAGTACCACGTTAATTAATTCTATCAATTATATGATAACCCATGGGTAGTCAAACCGCTTAGGATCGAACAATGACTATAGGCCAATATTCTTTCCGGCTAAAAGTACCCACCCAGTCCGAACGAGCGGTGTTGTACCAAAAGAGATCTACCAAAAATAACAATTCAGAAAAGGTAGATCTCTCTCAACAAAAGAAAACGAAGGTTCGTCAATCCTTTTTGAAATTAAATCAATCAAGATAAACACAAACTAGTCAAAGAAAAACCACGATTATTGAATGCTTCAAAATGCAACACCAAGAATTTCCACCACAAGAATATCTAGGAAAAAAACGCATGAGAGTAGAAAATTTTCGTTACTCAAACGGAATGGATGATTCCTATTTCTTTGCTTGGATCGCCCTTCAACGGCTTCGCCGAAGTCACGCTGATTGGAGAAAAACTTGTCTGCCTTCTTTGCTTCAGACCGGAGTTAGATTCCACAAGGAGGCAACCTTGTATGTCTTGGTCGATTTCACCGCAAGGACACGAGGTGGTCGGGTTTGTAGAATGGTGGGGGTCGTTTTTCTTGAGATGGAGGTGGTTGGTTTTTGGTGAGGTGGTGGCCGACTTTTGAAGAGGAAGGTGGGAGGGTGGCAGCTAGATTTTATTTTGGGTAGGGGGAAAGGGCTCGGTTTGGGAGAGGGAATAAGGTTATGGCCGAATATTGCCAAGTAGTGGTGGAGGAGGGGAGGGTGGCCGGAATTTGAGAGGGAGAGGGGAGTGGTCGGCGGCCAAGAGAGAAGAGAAAGGGGGCCGAATTTCTCAAAGCGGAAGGAAAAAGGAGGGGGAAAATTCAAAACTTGAATTCTTAGGATTTCTTTTTTTTCATTCTCTAATCAATCCTTCATAACATGGCTATATATAGCGTACACCACTCAATCTTCCTTCATTCAAAATTCAAAATTCAAAATTGAAAATATGATGGTTATATGCACTCATCATAGCACATGAAATGAAATAATCTAAACAACACATGATGGTTATAAGCACCCATCATTGCACATGAAATGAAAATTAAACATGAAATAAATAATTAAAATAAAATTGCTAAAATAATAAAATTATTAAAAATATATAATTATAATTATTTAATTTATAATTATATATTTTTATATAATGGTGGCGGGCGTTGATCCCATCCTCGAGCTTGCGGCAGTGATCGTGCCAATCAACGAACTCTCTCAGACGGGGATCAATGGCGGCCGTGTCAGTAACGTCTCCATCAAACAGTCTCTCCCAGGGCTCTCCACGGTCCAAAATGAATAGGCGCAGAAGATCTTCCAGTGTCCGTTTGTGTGCTCCATCTTCCCGTCTGTCTAAGTGTAGAAGGTTGTATTGAACGTCAACCAAGAGCCCAGGTAAGCCTGGACCGACCTCCACTCCTTCGACGTAAACCGTCCATCCCGATCTTACATGATTGTCCTGGGCACTCCATGGTAGCAGACAAACAACTCCACAAATCTCTGCATCAGATCACCGACCGGAGCATCCTTTCTAACTGGAATAAACCTGGCCACCTTTGACAACTATCGATGATGACCCAGATCGAGTCATTCCCCGCATGAGATCGAGGCAGCCATGTAGGCTATCACCTCAAACTTCCACTTCGGCACCGAAAGTGGCTGCAATAATTTGGCCGGTCTCTTGTTCTCCGCCTTTATAAGCTGACAAGCCTCGCAATGCATCACAAAATATGTGATATCCTTCTTCATGCCCGGTCAATACATTGTCCTCTTTAGATTCGATGTCATCTTCGTGATCCTCGTGTGCACTGAATATCTGTTGCAGTGAGCCTCTGCCATGATATCCTCCTGAATTTGGCCTGCTGCCAGTATATAAACTCGGCATCTAAAGCATAGCAGCCCATCTCTCAGAGATTAATCCCCTGTCATTCCTTCCTCCAAGGCCCTAAATACCGGCTCCATCGTCGCTTCCTGCCTCTGCCCATCTCTGATGTGATCCCGGATGTCATCGGTGGTACTCATTGACGCCAGGTACTCCTCGTAAAGTTCTGGATCATCCTCGGATACCAGAGATATTTGCATCTCTTCCAACATCTGTACCAGCTCCATAGACATCAGCTGAGGCCCTACTCCTGGTATAGTGGCTCTCCGGATCAGATCGTCTGTTACCGCATTGGCCTTCCTGGGATAATAGTACATGGTGTACTGATAGTCTGACAAGAACTCTACCCAGCGTCTCTATCGGATGTTCAACTCATTCTGTGTGTCCACGTACTTTAAATTCTTGTGATCCGAGAAAATATCACAATGGACATTGTAGAGATAGTGCTGCCAGATATTTAGAGCAAAGATAACCGCTCTCATCTCCAAGTTATGCACCGGGTAGTTCCGCTCGTGTTTCTTCAGCTGTTTGGAGGCATAAGCTATCACATGCCTGTTCTGTATCAGAACGGCACCCATCCCCTAATATGACAGGTCGATATAAGCTTGATATCCTTCCCTCCCAAATGGAAGGGCAAGGATAGGTATCGAGGTAAGCCGAACCTTCAGCTCCTGGAAGTCAGACTCGCACTGCGGTGTCCAAACAAAAGGCGTCTCCTTCTTCGTCAGAGATGTGAGCAGGAGAGCTATCCAGGAGAATCCATCTATGAACTTCTGGTAGTAACCGATAAGTCCTAGGAAACTCCTCACATCAGTGGCCGTCTTCAGGGGTGGCAAATCTCGTACTATCTGAACCTTTGTCGGATCCACTGTCAATCCTGCTCCACTGATAATATGGCCTAAGAAAGCCACCTCCTTCAACCAAAATTGGCACTTGCTGAACTTGGCATACAGCCTGTGCTCCCGGAGACTCTCTAGATTCAGTGCCAAATGGCGTGCATGCTCTTGCTCGGTCCTCGAATAAATGAGGATGTCGTCAATAAACATTATGATGAAGACATCCAAATATTCCTCGAATACCCAGTTCATCAGACTCATGAACGTGGATGGAGCATTCGTGAGCCTGAAGGGCATCACGGTGAACTCATACAGCCCGTATCTACTGCTTAAAGCAGTCTTCGGGATGTCTTACTCCTGAATCCATAGCTGGTAGCATCCTGACCTCAGATCCAGCTTCAAAAACCAGTGAGCCCCCTGTAACTAGTCAAACAGCTCGTCAATCCTCAACAATGGGTACGTTTTTGTACCGTTAGCATATTCAGTTCCATGTAGTCGATGCACAGTCAGAGTATCCCATCCTTCTTCTTCAAGAATAGCATGGGAGCTCCCCATGGTGAAGAGCTTGGCCGGACAAATCCGGCTTCCACTAGCTCCTGCAACTGAGTTCGAAACTCCACCAACTCTTTTGGGGCCATCCGATAAGGAGCTCTGGATACCGGCTTAGCCCCTAGCATGAGCTGTATCTAAAAATCCTTCTCTCGATGCGGCGGTAACCCTAGTAACTTCTCTAGAAATACATCAGCAAAATTCCGCACCACCGGGATACTAGCAACGGGATTCTTGGCCTCAGAAATCTCAAACAACACTTGATAGTCTTCATCTCCCTATAGATGGGCCTTGACGGCCTGAATAAAAGAGAGTAGAAGGCGAGATGCTGGGACAACACCTTCGAAGGTTGGGTAAGTGTCGTCGTATCTCAGTATGACTCTCCTTACTAGGCAATCGATCTGCCCATGGTTCCAGGTGAGCCATGTCATGCCCAGGATGAGATCAAAATCTGGCATTCTCAGGATCATTGTCAGGGCTTCAGAAGTTACACCATCAATGGTCACTCCCAGAACACACTTAGTCATAGACTGGATCTCTGTCCCATTAGGGAGACGCACCCTCCTAACGACTCCTTCATAGTTCTTGATCTGGTCCAGGTCTCTGATAAACTCCTCCGAGACAAAATTGGGTGATGCTCTAGTGTCGAATAAGCTGTGGGCAAGCTTGCACATTCCATAACTATCCCTGAGTTTGTTAAGTTTTTCTTCTTAGATATCTAGTTTCAAATTCTTTCCTAATTCTACAGTTTTATATTCATGTAATCTAGCTTCTAGAAAGGAAAGAAACTTTAAATTCACTGGCATACCTGTTATCACCCTCTTCGGGTTTTGAGGCTGAGCCAAGTCTAAGTCATATATGTAAGACCCCCCTCCCGGATCCCAAAACACGGCACGAAGGGGGGTCTTATGCCCAGAACAGCCGTCTAGCGGTAGCATTAGCACACGGGCTAACCTGTACCACAAGACGCCTATCCTGCCGGCTACAACCAATATTAATACATATGCCAACCCAACCAAAATATAATAAAGAGAAGTCAAATCCACACAAAGTATATAAGTCCAAAGTACATCAAAATAGAGAAGCTAAAACATGCTTCTACAATAGATCAGAGTACAGCTAATAAACGCCCAAACGGGCTACATCATAGTCGCTCAACACTCACATCAGTAACTGGCGGTAGTGACGGTACCGTCAATTCAGGCCCTGTCGTCCTGGCCTGGCTGTCCTGCTGCAAAGTCTGTGGCTGCTCTACCTGCGGGGTGACCTCCTAAAAAGGAAGACGTAGCAACCATTAGTCGAAAAGACTAAGTGGCTTCACATCCGCTCCCCCGGCGACTCCTCGACATCGGGCGGAGAAAAGAGCAAGGTACAAAGTATAATAAATAGTATAAGCAGGTACAAGCAGGTGGTAATGGTACAATATGATTAGCAACAAATAATCTAGCTGTTCTACAAGAGATATATCAATCATCAGGAGCAAGTAACTATAGCAGGAAGCTAACTTAACTTATAAGGAAGCCCACACAAGCTTATAAGTTAAGGATCTGTTTACATAAAGTAACTCATCGTATAGAAGTGCCCATACAAACTTATACGATGAGGATCTTGTTGTGCAATGTTATGAAATGGTATGTATGCAATGAAATGACTCACCCATGTTCAAGCTCATGCAATTGCTATGTCGACACAGACTATAGTTCCCACTATTCGAGCAGGTAGCTAACCTCTCAGGCATCAACCGTCGTGGCCAGGCGGTGACAGTAGAGCGGGCATCTCTACTACTAGGCGGGCATCCATACTTCTTCACTCAGGCCTCTGTACGCCTTAACTCTAAGAACACAACAGTGGAGCCCATGCGTACTATGGCCCAGCGGGGGTCTCGGGTAGACGTACACCGAGAACACAACCCCGAACTGGCCTTGTGTGACCCGAAAGGGGCCTCAGAAGAAAGCATGAGGACACAGCCCAACCATTCACTTGGCACGGAAGGAGCCCCGGGATATGAACACCGAGGACCAAGCCCAACCGCCCAAAGTTTAAATGTCAACTCTCGTCGGTTTGACGATCGGCGAGCCTGTAGACCTGCCACACTATCCTTAACCTAGGATTACGACACCGCGTGTCGACTCACATCGCATGCAATTCCACATCATCGTGGCATGGAAGGAGCCTCGGAGAAAGCACGAGGACCAAGCCCAACCATCCACTAGGCATAGAAGGAGCCCCGGGAAATGAGCACCGAGGACCAAGCCCAACCGTCCGACTTTAACTCATCTCAACGCAATCCCAACTAGTGACGGTCAACACCACACTTACACCCTTCCACAATGCTACCCGTAGGGGGACGACACTCTAAGCATTGGACTACTAAATTCAATCTGTTAAACAGTTATTCACATGGCCATAGATTATTCTCCTACATGTCATTCCAAATGATTTCAACACAATATAAACATGATGCACATTTATATTAGTCTACCAATTTCTATCAAATCATTTTGTTAAAGTATGCTTCGCTTCACAAATCAGTGTCATGAGATCCAATTATTAAACTTCATCAATTATAGAACTAAGATGATTAATATAAAAGAGTTCACCCAAACCTCAAATTAATTGCAGCATTGAATCCACCGAATCCAAATTCATGTTATACTAAACCCAGAATTTAAGTGCAGACTAAATCTGGACAACACATTCGACCGGAGATTCCCGAAGCTATAGGAATCTGGTGAAGACGTGTGACCCCTCTATGGAAAGGTCTTTCCATGGGCTACAACATTTATGTTCAGACCACAACCCAAATTCAATAGTATCATACTTGAAATCAGCCTTGAAGTCCGCTGCGTACAGAACACAATTTCTGCATGCAGGATTTATCAGACGTCATATTCGTTCAAATTTTCTCGTGGCTACAGAATTCGCCTGAAATTGTGCAACCACTCGTTGAAAAGGTAGTTTCAAGGACTTCAACTTTCGTGTTTAGGCAAAAGACCAGATCTGGACAAATCACATCTGAAAATGGCCAAGGAGATCGTTGCGCGCATAACACAGATTCTTCACGCATCTTAAAGCGGAATGAACGGCATCGGTTCATCTTCCCCCTCAAATTGATCTTCCAAAATTACCTCCAGAAATTCCTCCTCCCTTACTCACCCTCATGAGGCCATGATTCTTCACGAAACCATCCCCCATCTTCACATAGAAGGTTAGAGTGGTTGAAGACACAACTAGCCTTAGAGCACAAGCCCTAGAACGGCCTCTTCCAAGAGAAATCACCATCTCACTAGTCTAGACTCTTTTGAGTCAACATCTCACCTAGGTATCTATAGATCTAGCACCAAGGGAGAGGGGAGGAAGCTCACCTCATTTCCGGCATTTGCACTATTTCCGGCTATGGATCGTGTAACTCTCCTCGGCGGCATCTTCTCCTTCACGGCGGCGGCGGATCTTCTCCTCCAAGACTTGCTCCAGCAGTTTTCCCTCTCTACAGAAGTTTCTCTCAGGAAAAATGGCTGGAATGAGGAGTTAAAACGGCTAGGGTTTTCACAACCCTTATATATGAAAAGTGACAAGGGTAGGGACACGCCCGTGTCCTTACCCGTGTCCTGCTTCGGGCAAAGCATCAACGCCTGTGTCCCGACCCGTGTCCACATGACACGGCCGTGTTCCCTGGCCATGTCCTTCTCTGGACACATCTTGACGAACTCAACTCGACACACACGGGTAGGGACACGCCCATGAGTCTACCCGTGCCATACACTTTGTCGATCTCGACACGCTTCGTCGATCTCAACATGATTCGTCGAGTTCAACTCGACACACACGGGTAGGGACACGCCCGTGTCTCTACCCGTATCACTGCACTAGATACACTTCGTCGATATCGACACGCTTCGTCGAGTTCAACTCGACACACACACGGGTAGGGACACACCCGTGTCACTTCACACGGGTAGTGACACGCCTGTGTCACTACCCGTGTCCTTCTCTGGACATACTCGAGTCGTGGACTTGAGAGCTGGCCTCTCCCACACGGGTAGGGACACGCCCGTGTCCTATACTTGACTGATTTCTCCTCATATTTACAAGTGCAGCCCAGTTTCCAGCACTCCCCTGAGCCCAAGTCAGCTCTCCTGACTCAAAAATGTGCACGAGGGGCCTAGTGCGAATCGGGATGTTACAAATCCTATAAACAAAATAAAAGATTTCGTCCCCGAAATCAGGCTAAGGCTATGGGAGAAAAGCATGACAGAAGATAAAATATGCTTTTAAACAAAATTTACCTCGAAGAAATAATTCTGGGTAGCGTTTTTGCAAGAAGTCCACCGGCTCCCATGTATACTCCTCCTTCCCATGATTAGACCATAGCACCTTTACCAAAGGAACACTTTTGCGGCACAATATTCTTGTCTCGTTGTCTACGATCCTCATCGGTTCCAGTCGCACACACCTATCAGTCATCACCGCACCATCGGTAGTGGGGATATATTGATCGGGCCGCAACAATGCCTTTCGAAGCGACGACACATGGAACACGTCGTGGAGATTCTCTAACTCAACTGATAGGCCAACAGGCCAAGCCTTTCCAATACAGTGTATGGCCCAACGTACCTTGGGCTGAGCTTTTTCATACCACGCACCCGTGACACTCCATGCATCGGCTGAATCTTTAGAAACGCTTTATCACCCACTTGAAATTCCACCATCCGGTGCTTTGCATTGTGATACTTTGCCTGCCGACTTTGAGCCTCCAACATATGATCCCGTATTAGTCTAACCACCACATATGTATCATCAATAAACTCAATTCCCAAGGCCTTCGGGTCTTCATCTTGCACCCAAGACAAGGGGGTTCTACACCTTCTTCCGTAAAGGGCTTCATGGGGCGCCATGCTGATGCTAGATTGATGACTGCTGTTGTAGGAGAATTCTACCAGTGGTAGGATCCTTTCCCATGGCTCTCCTCTATCCAACACACATAATATCAATAAATTATCCAGTATTCTGATGGTTCTCTCAGACTGCCCGTCCGTCTGAGGATGAAATGCGGTGCTAAAGGTAAGGCGCGAACCCAAATACGCCTGTACCGCCTTCCACTCCCTTGAGGTGAAACGACCATCCCGGTCATAAATGATTATCTTAGGCATGCCATGATACCGTATGAACTGCTCCGCAAAGAGGCGTACCAAGACATCCACGTGAGCCTCTTTCTTCATGGGGATAAACCTGGCTACTTTCGTTAGACGATCCATGATCACCCACACCGAATCATTCCCTAAGCGTGAGCGAGGTAACCCATGGATAAAGTCCATAGAGATATCCTCGAACTTCCACTCGGGGATGGGCAACGACTGTAGCAAACCACCAGGGCTCTTGCATTCCGCCTTCACCCTTTGACAGGCTTCGTAGTGTGTAACAAAATATCTGACATCCTTCTTCATTTCTGGCCAACATATGGTCTTTCGTAGGCCATCGTACATCTTGGCAATACCCGGGTGCACTGAATACTGAGAGCAATGTGCCTCTCTCAAGATATCGTCTCGGATTTTACCGCCCTTGGGAATGTAGAGCCAGCCGCGGAAATAAACGAGGTCGTATTTTAGTGTATCCTCATCAGTAGTCCCATCTTCGATTGCCTTGATTGTCGGGGCCAGAGCCGCATCCCTTCCTTGCTCCGCCCGGATTCGGTCCTCGATATCACAAACTATGCTCATGGTTGCCAAGTACTCCGTATACTTTGCCGAAGGAGAATTATATACCAAAGTAATATCCATCTCTTCAATCATCCGAGCCAACTCCATACTCATCAACCGAGACTCTGGGCTCGAGTATGGTACCTTTCTGCTCAATGCATCGGCCACCGAGTTCGCCTTTCCAGGATGATAGTGTAACACCCCCATCTATCGTATGGCATATAGTAGAAGGTCCAGCTGGAACCCGACACCATATACCACGGACAGACGGAAGGGTTACGTATGAATAACCAAACTATCCAATTAAGACTACACGTACTAACACAGAGCATTCTAGCGGAAGCTTTTAAACATTTGAAAGAACCCAAACTTGTATCCAATAATCATGAATGTCCAACGCCACTACAACTGGAATGAAAATAAATACACAGAAAGGTACACGGCCTTATGGCCTTACAGAGATTCACTTAATTAAATAATGTTTTCCATACATCGGCTCGCAGGCCGGCCACACATGACATAAAAAAGTACAACTATTCGCTTTGGCCTTCTAGGGCCAGCACAGCAACATGGGCTCTAGCCCGCTATTCGGCACTCGGCTCCGCAGCACCTGCCAGAAACATTCCACCGCACGCTGGCAAACAAAAGCAACTTATAACGACCCCGCCCCTAACTCGGGATGGCGGTGCTCCTTCCCTGCAATTCATTAGCCCAGATAAAATAATATAGTACAAACATGCTAGCCACAGGTGTAGGCTCGTACAGCCAAACACCCCGTGCACTCAGGGCACATTATCGGTGAATCTTGACACTTTAGCGTCTTCACCACCACCCCCGGGATGGTAACAACGTGAGCATTTTAGCCTTTCTGACCACTGTCTAAGGCTCCCGATTATGCCAACGGCCAGTCCCCTTTTTGGGTCTCTCGCACCGAACCACATAGCCTAAGTCCGATTTTACTTGCCCGTTGCTCACAACGCGTAGTACACCTTAAGACGTACGCATGAGCCAAGCTTCTCTCGGATCCTGCCATTTCCAAACAATCACATAACCCAGTTATGTTCAAGGCCGGTTCCCAGACAGCCAAGTTAGCAGAATAACGATTCCGCTCATTTTTCCGGGTGCGCCTTGGAGTTAATCCCCAAGGATCCCTGCTGCAATCTACCGCGTAGAAACCCGAAAACCCAAAGCACGGAGTCTTCTCCAGCAAATCATGACAAATGCAACATCACCGATCCAGACCAACATGTCCGGGTAGGCCTCACACACAATGCCTATGCCCGTACTTCGATTCTGGACTCTATATGCAGCACAAGGGGGACTATTCCCGTCAACCCCAAGGAACACCGCACACTCGCGGGAGCGGGTTTCCCTATGCAAAAAAAGAAGAGAGCTTCACATACTCAAGAAGAGAATTGTTACCCTTGTAGTACTCTTTTGCGCCATGGGAAAAATACACGGATAGAAGTCTTTGCAACGGGATTTCCTCCACGGATCCGCTCTCGGTTCTCTAAACGGTGCTCTGATGCTCCGCCGGCAGCCGGAATCCTCCTCCTTCTTCCTTCTTGATCTAACTCCTTGAAAAGGGAATGCTTAAGGGAGAAATGAGGAGTAAAACCACCATTCCCGGCCTTAACAGAGGAGGAACACGCCTGGGTCGTCAGATCTTAATTAAAGAAAATGAACGGCTCAAATCTGCACAGAAATCCTCAAACCTGGGCCGAACACGGCCTCGCACACGGCCATGTCCCAGGTCGTGTGCCTCGATCCTAGCACGATCGTCGAACGCAGAAAAACCACACAGGCAAGACACTCCCGTGTCTCAACCTGACACGCCCGTGTCGGGTCTTGGACACGCCCATGACCGGAGGCGTGTCACGAATAACCGTCACGTCAACCGTCACGACTTTAGGGAACACAGGTACTGACACAGGTAGGCACATGCCCGTGTCAAAGGACACGCCCGTGTCATTCAGCTGTGTTTCTTGTCATGTCCTTCTCGGGATACAGACGGCCAAAACACCACGCCAGACACGGCCTTGGACACGCCCGTGTCCTAGGCCGTGTACCCCTATACAGGCACCAAAATTATTTTTTTGGACGCGACCAGCTTGATAACGATTTTTGAGGCATTACAGATAGTTCAAAGTGAACTCATAATCGCACAGAAACTCAAACCATTGTCGTTGTCTCAGGTTCAATTCCTTCTGTGTGTGAACGTACGTTAAGATTTTATGGTCTGAAAAGATCTCACAGTGGACGTCGTATAGATAGTGCCTCCAAATCTTCAAGGCAAACACCATTGCCCCCAATTCCAAATCATGAACCGGGTAATTGATTTCATGCTTCTTCAACTGTCTTGAAGCATAGGCAATCACGTGTCCGTGCTGCATCAACACCGCTCCCATCCCTTGATATGACGCGTCGGTGTAGACTTGAAATCCTTCCATCCCATACGGAAGTGCTAGGATGGGGGCGGAGGTAAGTCTATCCTTCAGCTCTTGGAATGTCGCTTCGCACTGGGGTGTCCACTCAAATGGCACACCTTTCTTTGTCAAGGAAGTAAGAGGGAGGGCAATCTTTGAGAACCCTTTTACGAACTTGCGGTAATACCCGACAAGTCCAAGGAAGCTCCTCAAATCGGCCGCCAACTTCAAGGGCAACCACTCCTTCACGGCATGCACCTTGGCCGGATCCACCGCTAGTCCTGCTCCACTGATCACATGCCCCAAGAAAGCAACCTCTTTAAGCCAGAATTCGCACTTGCTGAACTTGGTGAACAAGGCGTGCTCTTTTAATTTCTTCAATACCAAGGTCAAGTGCTCAATATTGTAACACCCTCATCCGTCATATGGCATATTGTAGAAGGTCCAGCTGGAACCCGACACCATATACCACGGACAGTCGGAAGTGTTGCGTATGAATAACCAAACTATCCAATTAAGACTACTCATCGTAACACAGAGCATTCTAGCGGAAGCTTTTAAATAGTTGAAAGAACCCATAATTGTATCCAATAATCATGAATGTCCAACACCACTACAACTAGAATGAAAACAAATACACTGAAAGGTACACGGCCTTATGGCCTTACAGAGGTTCACTTAATTAAATAATGTTTTCCATACATCGGCTCGCAGGCCGGCCACAGATGACAAAATAAAGTACAACTATTCGGTTTGGCCTTCTAGGGCCAGCACAGCAACATGGGCTCCAGCCCGCTATTTGGCACTTGGCTCCGCAGCACCTGCAAGCAACATTCCACCGCATGGTGGAAAACAAAGCAACGGTCAGCCAAAAGCCATCCAAATTATAACAACCCCGCCCCTAACTTGGGACGGCGGTGCTCCTTCCCTGCAATTCATTAGCCTAGCTAAATAGTATAGTACAAACATGTTAGCCACAGGTGTAGGCTCGCACGGCCAAACACCATGTTCACTCAAGGAACATTATCGGTGAATCCTGACATTTCAGCGTCTTCACCACCACCACCGGGATGGCAACAACATGAGCATTTTAGCCTTTTTGACCACTGTCTAAGGCTCCCGACTATGCCAACGTCCAGTCCCCTTTTCGTGTCTCTCGCACCGAACCATATAGCCCAGGTCCGATTCCACTTGCCCGTTGCTCACAACGCGTTGTACACCTTAATACGTATGCACGAGCAAAGCTTCTCTCGGATCCTGCCATTTCCAAACAATCATGTAACCCAGTTATGTTCAAGGCCGGTTCCCAGACCGCCAAGTTAGCAGAACAATGATTCCGCTCAGTTTTCCGGGTGCGCCTTGGAGTTAATCCCTAAGGATCCCTGCTGCAATCTACCGCGTAGAAACCCTAAAACCCAAAGCACGGAGTCTTCTCCGGCAACCCTAACAAATGCAACATCACCGATCCAGACCAACATGTCCAGGTAGGCTTCACACACAATGCTTATGTCCGTACTTCGATTCCGGACTCTATATGCAACACAAGGGGGACTATTCTCGTCAACCCCAAGGAACACCGCACACTCGCCGCACACTCGCGGGAGCGGGTTTCCCTATGCAAAAAGTAAGAGAGCTTCACATGCTCAAGTAGAGAATCGTTACCCTTGTAGTACGCTTTTGCGTCATGGAAAATTACACGGATAGAAGTCTTCACAATGGGATTTCCTCCACGGATCTGCTCTCGGTTCTCTAAACGGTGCTCTGATGCTCCGCCGGCGGCCGGAACCTCCTCCTTCTTCCTCCTCTCTCTAAATCATTGAAAGAAAGTGCTTAAGAGAGAAATGAGGAATTGATCCTCTATTTCTGACCTTAACAGAGCAGGAACTCATCTGGGCCGTTGGATCTCAATTAAAGAAAACGAACGGCTCAGATCTGTTCAGAAATCTCCAAACCTGGGACGAACACGGCCTCGCACACGGCCGTATCCCGGTCCGTGCCTCATTCCAGGCACGATCGTAGAACGTAGAAAAACCCACACGGGCAAGACACACCCTTGTCTCAACCTAACACGCCTGTGTCGGGTCCTCGACACGCCCGTGACCGGAGGCGTGTCACGTATAACCGTCACGCCAACAGTCACGTCTCTCGGGAACACGGGTACTGACACGGGTAGGCACACGCCCATGTCAGATGACACACCCGTGTCAGTCTGCCATGTTTCATGTCGTGTCCTTCTCTAGATACAGCCGGCCAAAACACCAAGCAAGACACGGCCTTGGACACGCCCATGTCCTAGGCCGTGTACCCCTATACAGGCACCAAAATCTCTTTTGGACGCGACTAGCTCGATAATGATTTTCGGGGCATTACAAATCTCCCCCCCCCCTTAAGAAATTTCGTCGCGAAATTAAGTAAAGGTATACAAAAATTAAATGTTACCTGAGTGGAATAACTCGGGGTATTCCTCCAACATAGTTTGCTCTTGGTCCCAAGAAAGCTCCTCACGTCCGCAGTTATCCCAACGAACCTTAACCATTCGGATTTCCTTATTGTGAAGTCGTTTGACCTCAATGTATTCTATACGTATAGTCTTGACCTTTGTCGTCAACTCGTAATCCACTGGCACTTGATCAACCGCGATTATCTGTGAAGGCTCTTGCACCGCCTTCTACAACACCAATATGTAGAACACATCGTGTAGCCCACTCAACTCCACTGATAGCTTCAATCTATACGCTGCCTCGCCAACACGCTCTAGGATTTCAAATGGTCCAAGGTATCTCGGACTCAGCTTCTTCAAGCGTCGAACCCGCGAAACACCCTTGAATGGCTTGATTTTTAAATACACCCAGTCGCCAACACCGAACTCCATGTTCCTATGCTTCGCGTTATTGTACTTTGCTTGCCTGTCCTGAGCGATCTTCAATCTTTCCTGAATTGTACGTACCATTGAAGTGGCGTCTTCCATCGCTTGACGTTTATACAACTTTGACTCCCCTGTCACCAACCAAGACAATGGCGTACGAAACTTCCTCCCATACAAGGCCTCGAAAGGTTCTATTCCAATACTTGCTTGAAAGCTATTGTTATACGCAAACTCCACCATGTACAGGTGATCTTCGCAATGCTTTTCGAAATCTAGGACGCACATGCGAAGCATGTCCTCCATCGTCCTGTTGACCCTCTCGGTCTGACCATCCGTCTGTGGGTGGAAGGCTGTGCTGAAACTCAGCTTAGTTCCCAACAAATTATGCACTAGCCTCCAGTCCTTTGACGTGAAACTTCCATCTCGGTCACTAACAATACTGCGCGGCAGACCATACAACCGTACTATATTATCCACATAGAGTTTGGCTAACTGTTCTACTGGATCTTCCTTCATATTCGGGATGAAATGCGACACTTTTGTCAACCTATCTACGACACCCAGATGGCGTTGTTTCCCCTCGGCGACTTTGGCAAACCATGCACACAATCCATAGAAATGTCGTCGAATTTCCATTCCGGGATAGGCAAGGACTTTAGGAAGCCTCCGGGCTTCTGGCACTCAGCTTTCACCAAGGCACAAGTTTGGCACTTGGTCACATAAAGTGCTACATCCTTTTTTAATCATAGCCACCAGAATAACTTCTTCATGTCTCTATACATCATTCTGCTACCCGAGTGGATTGAGTACTTGGTATGATGAGCCTCGTACATCAACTCCTCCCGAAGATTATCTGCACTATGGACGCATAGACGACTCCTTCCTTAGCAGTCCATCCTCAACCGCAAACTGGGAATTTGACCCATCCAAAGATTCATCCAAGATCTGCTTCATGCTGCTATCCTGAATCAAAGCCCGTCGGACTCTATCAGTCAGGTCATACTGCACCTCTGTCCAACACAATATCGCCCCGGCACTAGACTGCTTATCGATGCATGAAATCTTTAATGCCTCCAAATCACGGACCAATCTCTCATCATGTACTGATAACCAACTGGCCCGCGCAGGAGCCCTGCGGCTCAACGCATCCTCCACCGCATTTCCTTTCCCAGGTACATAATGTATCTTGAAGGTATAGTCCCCCAAGAACTCCATCCACCTCCGCTGTCTCATGTTCAGATCCTTCTGATCTAGTAGGTACTTCAGGCTCTTATGGTCGGTGTATATATCGACCTTTACCCCGTACAGATAGTGCCACCATAGCTTTAGAGCAAATATCACGGCCGCTAACTCTAAGTCATGGACTGGATAATTCCTCTCGTGAACCTTCAACTGTCATGAACCATAGGCTATCATGCTCTCTTGCTATAGCAGAACATAGTCCAAACGACTACATGAAGCATCACTATAAATCTCAAACCCTTCGGTTGTAACGCCCCGAAAATTGTATTTGAGTTGGTCGCATAAAAAGAGATTTTTGGTGCCTGTATAGGGGTACACGGCCTAGTACACGGGCGTGTCCAAGGCCGTGTCTGGCTGGTGTTTTGGCCATTTTCATCCCGAGAAGGACACGGCCAGGAACACGACTTAATGACACGGGCGTGTCATTGGACACTGGCGTGTGCCTACATGTGTCAGTACCCGTGTTCAGCAGGGTCGTGTCGGTTGGCGTGGCGGTTATGTGTGACACGCCCCCGGTCACGGGCGTGTCCCGACACGGGCGTGTCGAGTGGGACACGGGCGTGTGTCTGAGCCCGTGTGAGTCTCTTTTCGACGATCGTGCCTGGATCGAGGCACACGGCCTGGGACACGGCCGTGTGCCAAGCCGTGTTCGGCCCAGGTTTGGGGATTTTTGAGCGGATCTGAGCCGTTCGTTTTCTTTAAATAAGATCCAACGGCCTAGATGGTTTCCTGCTCTGTTAAGGCCGGGAATAGGGGAGTTAATCCTTTATTTCTCTCCAAGGCTCTCTTTCCAAGGTGTTAGAGAGAGGAGGAAGAAGAAGGAGGATTCCGGCCGCCGGCGGAGCATCGGAGCATCGGAGCACCGTTTTGAGATCTGAGAGCGGATCCGTGGAGGAAAGTTCGTTGCGAAGATTTCCATCCATGTAGTTTTTCCATGGCGCCAAAGCGTACTACAAGGGTAACAATTCTCAACTTGAGCATGTGAAGCTCTTCCTTTTTGCATAGGGAAACCCGCTCCCGTGAGTGTGCGGTGAGTGCGTGGTGTTCCGTGGGGTTGATGTGAATAATCCCCCTTGTGTTACATATAGAGTCCGGAATCGAAGTATGGGCATAGGCATTGTGTGTGAAGCCTAACCTGACATATATTGTCTGGATCGGTGATGTTGCATTTATTATGTTTTGCCGGAGAAGACTCCATGCTTTGGGTTTTCGGGTTTCTACGCGGTAGGTTGCAGCAGGTATCCTTGGAGGTTAGCTCCTAGGAACACCCGGAAAACTGAGCGGAATCGTTGTTCTGCTAACTTGGCAGTCTGGGAACCGGCCTTGAACATAACTGCGTTATGTAATTGTTTGGAAATGGCAGGATCCGAGAGAAGATTGGCTCGTGCGTACGTCTTAAGGTGTACAACGCGTTGTGAGCAACGGGCAAGTGGAATCGGACCTGGGCTATGTGGTTCGGTGCGAGAGACCCGAAAAGGGGACTAGCCGTTGGCATAGTCGGGAGCCTTAGACGGTGGTTAGAAAGGCTAAATGCTCACGTGGTTTCCATCTTGGTGGTAGTGGTGAAGACGCTGAAGTGTCAGGATTCACCGTTAATGTGCCTTGAGTGCACGGGGTGTTTGGCCATGCGAGCCTACATCTATGGAGAAATGTAATTGCACTTTATCGTTAGCTGGGCTAATGTTATGCAGGCAAAGAGCACCGCCGTCCCGAATAAGGGGCGGGGTCGTTATAATTTGGTCGGCTTTAGCTGACCGTTGCCTGTTTCCCACCATGCGGTGGAATGTTGCTTACAGGTGTTGCGGAGCCGAGTGCAAAATAGCACGTTGGAGCCCATGTTGATATGCTGGCCCTTGAAGGCCGTAAAGAATAGTTGTTTTTATTTTATCATGTATGGCCGGCCTGCGAGCCGATGTATGTAAGACACGATTTGTTAAGTAAACTATTGTAAGGCCATAAGGCCATGTTCCCCCTTTCAGTGTATTTGGTTTTCATTCCTATTGTGTGGATGTGGACATTCATGATTTATGGATTCAAGTTTTGGGTTGTTTCAACTATTTAAAACCTTCTGCTAGAATGCTCTGCGTAGGTCGAGTAGTCTTAATTAGATAGTTTGGATATTCTTATGTAACCCTTCCGACTGTGTGTGGTATATGGTGTCGGGTTCCAGCTGGACCTTCTTTTATATGCCATATGACGGATGGAGGTGTTACAATTTGGTATCAGACTTCTGGTTATGGTTAGGCTTAAATGAATTCATAGGCGAATTCTTTTAAGGGGTGGTGAGCACATGTGTGCGTCATCATTATAACATCAAAAAGAACCCATGAATGTCCACTTAGGAATGAAAAATACACTTGTTTTGTGGAATCTGAGTGTTCCAATGATTGCTTTTATCAATTTGATTGTCATCTAATCGCGTGTCTTTGCTTCTACAGGCAACTAGGAGCGGTGCTGGTCAATCAGAGCGTCCGTAATCGGCAGAAAGTAGTTCACCGAGAGACATGCCTACTACTCCTCCTTCAGCGAAAACCATCAGGATGGTGGTTGAAGCCGTATTTGCGATGATTAATGCCCAACCTGTAGGTCAAATGCATCACGCACCTCCTGCGAATGAGCAAGAACCGGCTAGGGCGGCAGAGCCGAGAGTGGTGGAGCGCTTGGTGGTGGATCAGGTAGAGCTGAGGAGGGCTACGGAGAGACAGCTAAAGTATGTAATGGGCTTTAATCCTCCAAGGTTCGATGGGGTTGGAACGCCAGCTCAAGCTGAGGACTGGCTCTCTTCGATAAAGAGGGTTTTGACAGCCACGTTAACTGAGCAGTGGCAGAAGACCACCATAGCGACTTTCCTTTTGGATCGTGAAGCGAGGCTGTGGTGGGATGAGTTGGAGTTTCATCTCTTAGTGGGTAGGTAGATTGCTGATGTGCCTATGGAGGAATTTTCAAGATTGTTCCTAGCCAGATACGTACCCTCTGCTTAGAAGCTTGAGATGGAGAACCAATATTTTGGGTTGACTCAGGGATCCAGAAGCGTGGATGAGTACCTCCATGAGTTTACACGGTTGGGTCGGTATGCTGGGGCTATGTTTACGGAAGAGGAGAGGAAGACCAACCTCTTTTATGAGGGTCTTCGTGGTGACCTACAGTTACACCTTGCTGGGCCTAAGGCGCAGGGCTTCATAGCAGAGTTCAAAGTGCCAAATGCAAAGTCAAGATTCCGCAGGTGGAGCAAGAAGCAGAAGACTTCGAACTCAGCCCCTTCATCTGGTGCATTAGGGGCAACCACAAGTTGAGTCCCAGGAGCTTGCTACAACTGTGGGAAGACGGGGCATTTTGCTCGTGAGTGTTAGAGCGGACGTTCAAAGTCCGAGAGGAAGTCTGGAGCGACATATGAGGAGAAAGGGAAGGCGGTGGAGTCAACCGCGTCCCATCATGCTCCAGTCCAGCCTAAAGTTTATAATCTTGGTCTGCAAGAGGCCATAAAGCAAGCTGACGTGGTGACAGGTATGAGTTAATTTATAGCAGATTAACTTTTGTAGTTGTTACCTCTTTTATGTGTTAGCTTACTTTTGATGTTGCTAGGATTTGTATTGATTCTCGATTGTCCGGCGAGAGCCTTATTTGATACGGGAGCTTCGCATACCTTCTTGTCCGAACGATTTGTGATGCGCATCAGGGTCCCTCCCTCGATGGCAAAAGACAAGTTGGATGTGTTGTTGCCCAATGGGTGCTCGATGCGCGTGGATAAGGTCTGTGTAGTCAAGGTTCGGATTGGGAATCATGAGTTTGATTTGCGAGCGTTGGTTCTACGTTTGCGGGCATGAAGGGGTCAGGGAAAGTTTTGATGTCGGCCCTTCAAGTGATTAAGGCAGTTCGGTTTGGTGCAGAGTTGTTTGTCACTCTAGTGCAGACTTCGACGCATAAGCCTAGTCTGGACAGTATCCCAGTTGTGTCTGAGTATCCTAATGTGTTCCCAGATGATTTCCCAGGAGCTCCTCCTCAACGGGAGATAGACTTTACTATAGAGCTGGTACCGGGTGCCAAACCGGTGTCACGCTCCCCCTATCAGATAGCGCCAAAAGAGATGGCGGAGTTGAAGGTGCAACTGCAAGAGTTGTTAGAGCAAGGTTATGTGCGTCCAAGTTCGTCGCCTTGGAGCGCACCGGTTCTCTTCGTTAAGAAGAAAGATGGGAGCTTGCGGCTTTGTATCGACTACCGGTAATTGAACAAGCTTACGGAAAAGAATAAGTATCTGATCCCAAGAATTGACGATTTATTTGATTAGTTGGTTGGGTCAACGGTATATTCAAAGTTAGATCTGAAGTCCAGTTGCTACCAATTGAGGATATGGGAGAGCGACATCCCAAATACAGCATTTAGTACGCGGTTTGGGCATTACGAGTTCACGGTCATGTCGTTTGGTTTGACCAATGCGCCATCCGTGTTTATGGATTCTATGAACAGGACGTTCAGAGAGTACCTGGACCGTTTTGTGATAGTATTTATCGACGATATCCTAGTATACTCGCAGTGTGAAGAGGATCACTACAACCACCTGCACATGGTGCTGGAGACATTGAGGAGAAACCAGTTGTATGCTAAGTTCTCCAAGTGTGAAATCTGGCTATCCTCGATAGCATTCCTTGGTCATGTTGTTAGTGGAGAAGGGATAGTTGTGGATCCGGCGAAGATAGTGGCGATACGGGAGTGTCCTGCTTTGACTACAGTGGCGGAGGTCCGAAGCTTTTTGGGGCTTGTTGGCTACTACAGGCGCTTCATAGAGAACTTCTCGCAGATAGCGCTACCACTCACGACTTTGACTAGGAAGAATCAGAAGTTTGTGTGGACTTCGGAGTGCGAACAGGCTTTTGAAGAGCTGAAGAGGCGGTTGACAACAGCGCCTATTTTATGTTCCCCAAGAGGAACCGAAGGGTTCGAAATCTATAGTGATGCTTCGGGCAGTGGTTTGGGCTGTGTTCTGCTACAGCATGGGAGTGTGATAGCCTACGATTCACGACAATTGAAGGCTCACGAGAGAAATTATCCGGTCCATGACTTGGAGTTAGCGGCCGTGATATTTGCTTTAAAGCTGTGGAGGCACTATCTGTACGGTGTAAAAGTCAATATATACACCGATCATAAGAGCTTGAAGAACCTATTAGACCAAAAGGATCTGAACATAAGGCAGCGGAGGTGGATGGAGTTCCTAGGGGACTACACCTTCAAGATACATTATGTGCCAGGGAAAGGTAATGTAGTGGCAGATGCGTTGAGTCGTAAGATTCCTGCACAGGACAACTGGTTATCGGTACATGATGAGGTATTGGTCCGTGAGTTGGAGGCTTTGGAGATATCTTGCGTCGACAAGCAGTATAGTATTGAGGCGAAACTGTTTTGGACCGAGGTGCAGTGTGACCTAGCTGATAGAGTTTGGCGGGCTTTGATTCAGGATAACAGCATTAAGCGGATCTTGGATGAATCATTGGATGGGTCAAATTCCCCATTTGCTGTTGAGGATGGGTTGCTAAGGAAGGACGGTCGCCTATGCGTTCCTAGTGCAGATTATCTTCGGGAGGAGTTGATGTACGAGGCTCATCATACCAAGTACTCAATCCACCCGGGAAGCACGAAGATGTATAGAGACATGAAGAAATTATTTTGGTGGCCAGGATTGAAGAAGGATGTAGCACTCTATGTGGCTAAGTGCCAAACTTGTGCCTTGGTTAAGGCGGAATGCTAAAAGCCCGGAGGTTTTCTAAAGTCCTTGCCTATCCCGGAATTGAAATTTGACGACATATCTATGGATTTTGTGCATGGTTTGCCGAGGTCGCAGAGGGGAAACGACGCCATCTGGGTGGTCATAGATAGGTTGACAAAGGTATCGCACTTAATTCCGATCAGGAAGGAAGATCCGGTGGAAAGGTTGGCCAAACTCTATGTGGAGAATATTGTTCAGTTGCATGGTGTGCCCCGCAGTATTGTTAGTGATCGAGACGGATGCTTCACGTCGAATGACTGGAGGTTGGTGCATAGTTTGTTGGGTACTAAGTTAAAGTTTAGCACAGCCTCTCATTCGCAAACGGATGGCCAAACCGAGAGGGTCAACTGGACGATGGAGGACATGCTTCGCATGTGCGTCCTAGATTTTGGAAAGCAGTGGGAAGATCACCTGTACATGGTGGAGTTTGCATATAACAATAGCTTTCAGGCGAGTATTAGAATGGCACCTTTCGAGGCCTTGTACGGGAGAAAGTGTCGCACGTTGTTGTCTTGGTTGGAGACGGGCGAGTCGAAGCTTTACAAACGTCAAGCGGTGGAAGATGCCACTTCAGTGATTCGGACAATTTAGGAATGGTTGAAGATCGCTCAGGACAGACAGTCGAAGTACTATAACGCCAAACATAGGAATGTTGAGTTCAATGTTGGTGACTGGGTGTAGTTGAAAATCAAGTCGTTCCAGGGTGTCTCGCGGGTTCGACGCTTAAAGAAACTGAGTCTGAGATACCTTGGACCATTTGAGATCCTGGAGCGTGTTGGTGAAGCAGCGTATAGGTTGAAGCTGTCGGTGGAGTTGAGTGGGCTACACGATGTGTTTCATGTATCGGTGTTGCGTAAGGCGGTGCAAGAGCCTTCGCAGATAGTTGCGGTTGATCAAGTGTCAGTTGATTACGAGTTGACGACAAAGGTCAAGCCTATACGTATAGAAGACGTTGAAGTCAAGCGACTCCGCAACAAGGATATCCGAATGGTTAAAGTTCGTTAGGATAATTGCGGACGTGAGGAGCTTTCTTGGGAGCGAGAGCAAACTATGTTGGAGGAATACCCCGAGTTGTTCCATTCAGGAAACTTGTAATTTTTGTCTACCTTTACTTAATTTCGGGACGAAATTCATTAAGTGGGGGCGATTTGTAATGCCCCAAAAATTGTATTTGAGTTGGTCGCGTAAAAAGGGATTTTTGGTACCTGTATAGGGGTACACGGCCTAGGACACGGGAGTGTCCAAGGATGTGTCTAGCTGGTGTTTTGGTCGTTTTCATCCCGAGAAGGACACGGCCAGGAACACGGCTTAATGACACGGGCGTGTCATTGGACACGGGCGTGTGCCTACCCGTGTCAGTACTTGTGTTCAGTAGGGTTGTGTCGGTTGGCGTGGTGGTTATGTGTGACACGCCCCCGGTCACGGGCGTGTCCCGACACGGGCGTGTCGAGTGGGACACGGGTGTGTCTGAGCCCGTGTGAGTCTCTGTGTTCGACGATCGTACCTGGATCGAGGCACACAGCCTGGGACACGGCCGTGTGCCAAGCCATGTTTGGCCCAGGTTTGGGGATTTTTGAGCGGATCTAAGCCGTTCATTTTCTTTAAATAAGATCCAACGGCCCAGATGGTTTCCTACTCTGTTAAGGCCGGGAATAGGGGAGTTAATCCTTCATTTCTCTCCAAGGCTTTCTCTTACCAAGGTGTTAGAGAGAGGAGGAAGAAGAAGGAGGATTCCGGCCGCCGGCGGAGCATTGGAGCACCGTTTTGAGATCTGAGAGCAGATCCGTGGAGGAAAGTTCATTGCGAAGATTTCCATCCGTGTAGTTTTTCCATGACGCCAAAGTGTACTATAAGGGTAACGATTCTCAACTTGAGCATGTGAAGATCTTCCTTTTTTGCATAGGGAAACCCGCTCCCGCGAGTCTGTGGTGAGTGCGTGGTGTTCCTTGGGGTTGATGTGAATAGTCCCCCTTGTGTTGCATATAGAGTCCGGAATCGAAGTACAGGCATAGGCATTGTGTGTGAAGCCTACCCGGACATGTATTGTTGATAATACGGTTTGCAGTCAATTTTATTAGGATATTTTCGGGGTTTTAGAGCAAATCATGTCTTGTAAAGTACTTGTTTTGATTCCCCTTTGTATATATTTTTGTCGCTAATGTTTTTTTTTTTTGCTTTTTGCAGGTTTTCACGGCTTTCAGCCGAAGTTTGCTGTGACACGCCCCCCGGTCACGCCCTACCAGGGCGTGTACCTAGGGCGTGTAACCCAGAGGAATGAAGCAATTGGTCTGAAACTGCATTCCGTGGAAACTTAGTGTACACGCCCTCGGTCACGCCCGTGTCACACCCGACACGGGCGTGTACTAGAGGCGTGTCCCCAGGTTCCGAGGAATCGCCGCAGCGCGCTCGTTTTTCCCGCTCCACCGTCGCACCGAAAGTGTCACGCCCCAGGGTCACGCCTGACCCGGGCGTGATATATGGGCGTGTACTTCAGCAATTCCGCCCGTCATCTCCAGCATTCAATTTCAGCTCAACAAAGTCACGCCGCAAACAACACGCCCCAGGTACACGCCCTGCCAGGGCGTGACTTGTGGGCGTGTACCGCAACAACTCCGTCAGAATTCAATTCCTGCCCGAAAAAGTCGCGCCGAATGTGTCACGCCCCAGGGTCACGCCCGACCAGGGCGTGACAGGGGGGCGTGACCCGACCCGAAAAATTCTATAAATAGAGCCCAACTCTAGGGGTTTAGGGACAACTTTTCGCTTTGAGAGGGGAGGTTCTGTCCCTTGTATTTCTAAACTTTTTAAGCATGTCTTTCCATTTTTAGTTCGTAGCTCTAGCTTTATGCTTTCCCTGTATTAGCTCCTAGCTTCTTTCTGTAGTATGATGCTAATGATAGTGTAGTTTCCTTTTCATGTTCTTGTAATCTCTGGTTTTCAAGCTGTAAGATCACTGTTTCTCTTAATAAAAAGTGTTGTTTTCTTTTTCGTTCCTGCTCTGTTTTCAGTATTTTTCTTCTACTCATCCCCCTCTTCCACCTCACCATGATTAACTAATCCTTCATATACTCGATCTTAATGATCCGAGGTTCGAGTGATTAGGTTATGATGCTTTGAATCTTACCTTTTCTTTTTAGGGTTTAGCTTTGAATTACTCTTGATTTATCACGGGTTGGAGGTATATCATCGATATATACTCTCCACCTTTGCTTTCATTCTGGGCTAGCCGAGAGGCCGAAAGTTTGAAATGAGCACTCAAGAGTAAAGGGAGTTGTTCGCACCCCTCGAGAGAGGCAGACGTTCAAATCTCCCGGATTGGAGTAAAATCCATTAGAGGGGTTCACCGCGTAAAGCGAGATTTAGGCCTCCGATTTAGGCGAAAGTCGGTCGGACCTTCCTAAACTCAGTTAGGCACGGCATTCGAGAGAAGCGTGTCAATATTCATGGAACCTCCACGGTCAAGGACCTTTACCCTAATTAGCTTAGGTTTATTTATCGTACTTTTCTAACCACTCTTGCCAAGGTGATTTCTGATCGAGTGCATTTTCCCCTTCATCGTTACTAAGCTTAAGTTAATCGCTCTGTTAGCTCTCTTTATCTTTTCATGCAAGTAGCTCTCTTTCATTGCAAGTAGTTCTCTTCCTTTAGCACGTTTAGCTTTCTTCTAAAAAAACTTAATTTTTTCGTCGATAAAATAATAGATTTCGTGTGAGTAAGCTTACTCAACTGTTCCCGGATTTCAATATGACACTTGTGTCCCCTAGCTGCATTTCGATAGGTATACTTGCCTTGATGAATTGTTAGTTTGGTTATTCTCTCCTTGCAGATATCTAAGTGGCAATCAAGTTTTTGGCGCCGTTGCCGGGGAAGCAACGCTTGTTGATAAATTGAAAACGCGAATATATTAATTTTATCACTTCTCTTTCTCAGCCTCCTTCTTAAAATTTTTTCCGCCTACTCACTTGAGTTAAATGGCTGGATTTTGTTAAGTGTGCGTATTTTTAATTTTTCCGCCTACTCACTTGAGTTAATTGGCTGGATTTATTTCAAGCAAGTGTGCGTATTTTATTTTTCCGCCTACTCACTTGAGTTAATTGGCAGGCTTTATTTCAGTAGAGTGTGTTTACTTTCTGTAGAGTGGGTGTGTTTTAATTTTCTGTCAAGTGCGTGAGTATAGCTTTTAATTTCCGCCTACTCGCACAGAGATAAATGGCTGGATTTTAATTACCGCATTCTTAATAGAAACCCACATCACAATATTTTCTACACCACCTAACTCTCTCGAAAAGGGCAAAGTGGCTCTAAATGCCACTATCTTGTCTAGTACCTTGCGAACCCTTCACCGGGTAGCCCTTGGGAAGTTCGGGAGTTAAAATATAAAAAAAAAAATCTATTTCAAAAAAAAAAATTTCCAACTTCATTAGCTCTTTTACTTTTTAGTCTTGCTTCTCCTCTCTTCTTCTAGTGTATGACCCGCGGAAGTCCGTCGGTTACTTTGGACCTGGACCACGAAATTGAGCGTACTCTTCGGAGAAGATCGCGATTTCAAGGCCCTACTACCCAAGTGCCGGTTGAGGATTCCGAGTCATTTTCTACCTTAAGAATGGCAGAACCCAACGTGGAGGAAGTCGTGCAAAGGCCTATGTCCTACTATGCACGACCGAATCTCGAGGGTACAGAATCGAGTATAGTTCGCCCTGCAATAGCAAATAATAATTTCGAACTGAAGCCTAGCATAATTCAAATGGTGCAGCAGTATGTGCAATTTGACGGGCTTCAAGATGAATATCCGAACGCACACCTAGCCAGCTTTCTTGAGATTTGTGACACCTTCAAGATAAATGGTGTCACAAATGATGCTATTAGGCTAAGATTATTTCCTTTCTCTCTTAGACTTAAGGCTAAGCAATGGCTAAACACCCTTCCTAAAAATAGCATAACTACTTGGACGCAATTAACTGAAAAATATTTGGCCAAGTATTTTCCGCCTGCTAAAACTGCTAAACTTAGGAATGACATTTCTGCCTTTGGACAAATAGACTCAGAAACCCTTTACGAAACCTGGGAAAGATTTAAAGAATTATTAAGATGATGCCCACATCACGCTCTGCCTGTATGGTTGCAGGTACAGACGTTTTATAATGGGCTAAATCAAAGCACGAAGCAAATGATAGACGCAGCTTCTGGCGGTACTTTAAACCATAAGACCCCGGAAGCAGCTCTTGAGCTGTTTGAAGACATGGCCATGAACACTTACCAGTGGAATGTGCCTAGGTCCCGCCCAAACAAACCTGCAGGTCTCTTTGAAGTGGACAACGTCTCACAACTCGCACTGCAAGTTGAAATATTAAGCAAAAAAATTACGGAGATGACTGCTGCCTCCGCCCCTCAGGTATGGGAATATGCAACTCCTCCCGCTGAACATTTGGATTATGTAAATAATATGCCTAGAACTGCTTTTAATAATTTTTCTGCTGCGAATTATCATCCTCCTGGTTTTAATTTTCCGAATAGTTATAATCCTGCGTTAAGAAATCATCCGAATTTTTCGTGGAGCAATCCATCGAATGCTGTGCGCCCGCCACCGCAAAGTGATTTTTCTGCTCCACCACCACCTCCTCAAAGTTTTCCAAAACCTCCAAATTTGGAGGAAGTGTTTTCAAAATACATGAATGCTAATGACGCTACGATTAGGACCTTAACCGGAAGTGTTAAAAACTTAGAAAATCAGGTAGGACAGCTCGCTAAAATGATTTCTGAGCGACCCGTAGGGTCTCTTCCTTCCAATACCGAGCCCAACCCGAGAGAGCAAGCGAAAGCTATAACTCTTCGGAGTGGGAAGAAAGTTCCTGGTATGGTAAGTGAAGAACCCGAGGCAAGCTCCGCTCCCGTTTTAAAAAATCAAAGCTCCGTTCCCGTTTTAAAAATTCCACCCTCTGCCGAAGAAATTATCACCCCTATCGTAGAAAAAGAACTCACTCCACCTCACACCTTTAAAAATAATCCATCCCCGACATACCCTTCCGAACTTAATAAACAATGACAGGATGATCAATACACCCGTTTTTTGGAAATATTTAAACAAATCCACGTAAATCTGCCTTTCCACGAAGCCATATCCCAGATGCCTAAGTACGCAAAATACCTTAAGGACCTCCTAACCAACAAGAAGAAGTTAGAGAACCTTTCTCATGTCACGTTAAATGCCGCGTGCTCAGCGGTTTTGACAAACGAATTACCGAAGAAAATCAGTGACCCGGGTAGTTTCTCTATCCCGTGTGTCTTTGGTGATCTCTTTGTCAAACACGCTTTAGCCGACTTAGGTGAGAGTATTAATCTTATGCCCCTCTCGTTGTTTAAAAAGTTAGGAATTGGTAGTCTCAACCCTACATGCATGAGTATCCAGCTAGCCGACAGGTCAGTCAAATACCCGTTAGGAATAGTGGAGGACGTCCTAGTCAAAGTTGACAAGTTCATCTTCCTGGTGGACTTTGTCATTTTAGACATCGAAGAAGACGTCGAGGTTCCCCTGATCCTTGGCCGACCCTTCCTTGCCACCTCCCGAGCTATCATTGATGTAAGCAATGGTAAGCTCTTCCTTCGAGTGGGTGACGATGAGGTAACTTTCTCTATCACCCCCTCGATGAAGAACACACTAGCTAATGACGACTCCTGTTTTTTCATGGATACCATAAGTGAAGAATCCTTCTCTCCCACCTCTGATTTTGAAAAAGAATTTTCCAATTTTTGTTCCTCTCCTACTCTTCCAACTGAATCTCTACACCTAAGTGAAGAATCCTCCACTTCCCCCTCTGATTTTGAAAAAGAATTTTTTGATTTCTGTTCCTCTTCTACTTTTCCAACTGAATCGCTGCACGAAGCCTCCATGGCCGCTAGCAACACCCCTTTTAATTCTACATATAAAAAAGTGTACGAGGACATAGTTTTTGAAAAAGAACAAATTTCCAAAACCTCGTATGATGACCCCCCTACCTTGGAACTGAAAGAACTACCAGAGCACCTTCAATACGCTTTCTTAGAAAAGGAATCCAAGCTGCCTGTCATAGTTTCGGCCTACCTCACGGATGCACAAAAGGATAAACTTCTTTCAATTTTACAAAAGCATCGCCAAGCTATTGCTTGGCAGATATCTGATATCAAGGGCATAAGCCCATCTTTCTGCACTCATAAAATCTTAATGGAAGATAATTCACGTAACTCTATACAACCTCAGCGTCGTATAAACCCAAACATGAAAGACGTAGTTAAGGGCGAGGTTATGAAATTGTTAGACGCAGGAATTATCTATCCTATATCCGACAGTAAGTGGGTTAGCCCAGTACAGGTAGTACCAAAGAAGGGAGGGATAACGGTCGTAAGTAATGAAAATAATGAATTAATCCCGACTCGGACGGTGACCGGATGGCGAATGTGTATAGATTACCGTAAGTTGAATGACGCCACCCGCAAGGATCACTTCCCCTTGCCGTTCATTGATCAAATTTTAGAACGACTTTCCGGACATAGCTTTTATTGTTTTCTCGATGGCCTCTCGGGGTATCTTCAAATCCCCATCTCCCCCGAGGACCAGGAGAAAACTACGTTTACTTGTCCCTTCGGCACCTTCGCCTACCGAAGAATGCCGTTTGGATTGTGCAATGCGCCAGCTACATTCCAACGATGTATGCTCGCCATCTTTGAACAAGTACGTAGAGAGCATTATGGAAGTTTTCATGGATGATTTCTCCGTGTTCGGGAATTCCTTCGATAGTTGCTTAGAGAACCTTGAAAAAGTCTTAGAGCGATGCGAAGAAACTAACCTCGCCCTAAATTGGGAAAAATGTCATTTTATGGTGAGGGAAGGGTTAGTTTTGGGACATAAAATTTCTGAAAGGGGTATTGAAGTAGACGTTGCGAAAATAGAAGTTATCGAGAAACTGCCGCCACCTACGAACATAAAAGCCATAAGAAGTTTCCTGGGTCATGCGGGTTTCTACCGCCGCTTCATAAAGGACTTTTCCAAAATCACCAAGCCCCTTACCCATCTCTTAGAAAAAGACGCCCCATTCATCTTTGATGACCTCTGTCTAGCTGCCTTCAATTTAATAAAAGAAAAATTAGTTAATGCGCCAATCATGATAGCTCCGGTGTGGGATCTTCCATTTAAAATAATGTGTGATGCGAGTAGTTATGCGGTGGGAGCCGTACTAGGTCAACGTATTTCCAAAAACTTCCACCCCATTTATTACGCTAGTAAAACACTCACATCTGCACAGGAAAATTACACCACAACCGAGAAGGAGCTCTTAGCTGTAGTATTCGCTTTTGACAAATTTCGCCCTTATATTACTCTTTCGAAAATTATTGTTTTTACGGACCACTCAGCCCTCAAATATCTTCTCTCTAAAACGGATGCCAAGCCTCGCTTGATTCGCTGGGTCTTACTCCTCCAGGAGTTTGACCTAGAGATCCGTGATAAGCGAGGTGCCGAGAACTTGGTCGTCGACCACCTTTCGCGCCTAGACAACCCGTTTATAGAACAATTAGATGAAAATTCTTTTCATTACTATTTCCCTGATGAGAAGCTTTTCGTAATTAACACATCTACTTCTCCTTGGTTTGCCCGCATCGCCAACTATCTAGTGGCCCATGTGCTCCCAAAAGAGTTTTCATCTCAGCAAAAGAAGAAATTCTTTTCTGAGCTGAAAAACTATTTTTGGGAGGACCCGCATCTTTTTAAAGTCTGTGCAGACCAAGTGATCAGGAGGTGTGTTTCTTTCGATGAAGGATTAGATATTATTAAACATTTGCATGAAGGACCGACAGGTGGGCACTATCAAGCTGCTCGCACCGCTCACAAAGTGTTAAGCGCGGGTTTTTACTGGCCCACCCAGTTTAAAGACGCGCATGCCTTTGTGAGTAGGTGTGATAGTTGCCAACGGTCGGGGAATATTTCGAATAAAAATGAAATGCCACAAAATTATTTTCTAGAGTGCGAAGTTTTCGACCTCTGGGGGATTGATTTTGTTGGCCCTTTTCCTTCTAGCTTCGAGAATAAGTACATTTTAGTTGTCGTTGATTATGTTTCACGTTGGGCCGAAGCCCAAGCTCTTCCTACGAATGACGCCCGAGTCGTAGTTAATTTCCTAAAAAAATTATTTTCTCGATTCGGTACGCCGCGCGCTATCGTTAGTGATAGGGGTTCCCATTTCTGTAACGCGCAATTTTCAAAAATCCTAACTAAATATGGCGTTACTCATAAGCTTTCCACTGCCTATCACCCCCAAACTAACGGACAAGTCGAAGTAGTCAATAGGGAAATAAAAAGAATTTTAGAAAAGACTGTTTCCACATCTAGAAAAGACTGGTCCGCCAAATTAGACGATGCTCTATGGGCCTACCGAACAGCGTACAAAACCGCCCTCGGATGTACGCCATATCGGTTGGTTTATGGAAAATCGTGTCATTTACCCGTAGAGTTAGAGCACCGCGCCTTTTGGGCCTTGCGATTTTTAAACTTCGATCCCAACTCCGTCGGCGATTTTAGAAAATTTCAACTTAACGAACTCGACGAGTGGCGCTCTTACGCGTATGAAAATAACAGACTTTATAAAGAGCGGACGAAGCGTTTACACGACCGACATCTTAGGCACCCAAAAATCTTTAAGCCAGGCGACCAAGTGCTTCTTTATAACTCTCGTTTACGTTTATTCCCGGGTAAATTAAAATCACGTTGGTCTGGGCCTTTTACTGTTTTAGAAGTCTTTTCTTATGGTACTGTTTTAATTTCCCACCCTGATAAGGGTACTTTCAAAGTGAATGGTCAGCGTCTTAAACTGTATTTCTGTGATGATGTCAGTCTCAACCCTATTAACTCTATCTTTCCGGTCCTGACATTTGATTAATCTGAACTTTATTTTTCTCAAAAACTTTGACTTTATTCGAACTTTATTTTTAAACAATATTTGGGACAATCTTATTTTGATGCGTCGAGCTCAAACGACGCTTTAAACAAAGGGCGCTCTTGGGAGGCAACCCAAGTTATCTTTTTCTATTTTCTTTATTTTTCACTTTTTGCCCCGAATGGCTCCGGCAAGCTGAAACTTCTGCGATCGCCTGCTCCAACGATTCTGCTTCCATGACAAAGTTCGCCGGACGACGTTTCATGAAGATCCACAGCACAGGCATGGAGGAGCGGCATCACTCAACTTGCCCTGCATAATAAAACCGGGGAAGTACCTGTTTTTTTTTTCATTATGTCTTTCCTTTCTGTCCTTTACTTTTCTCTCGTTCTCCAACCTCCTTCTCCATTGCGGACAATGTTGATTTTAAGCTTGGGGGAGGACTTCCTCCTTCTTTTTGTTTTGTCAATATCCAAAACATCCAAAAAAAAATTATTATTTATATATAGCTGCATCTTGGTATTTCAATAAGTACCCCATGTTTATGTTTTGTTTTTCTCAAATTTCTTTATAAACAACGTAGTTAATTATAATTTTTCTAATCATTTTTTTAATCATATTTCACAAGTAAAATGTTGGTCATGCTGTGTTTCTAATTCACGGTAGCATGTTAAGGTAAAATATTTCTCTAAAACATGCATTTCTATTATGGTTTTTCGTTCTTTATTTTCTTTACTTTCTCTAAAAATTTATCATCCACTATTTTCCTTTTCGTCTTTAGATAATTTTTGTAAGAACAAATTTTGAATAACGTAGTAGATATGAACGATCCAAGTCACATATTATTTTTATTTTCAAGATAATTTCATCAATCTTCTTTTATTATCTCGAACTTGCTTTTTGAAATTTATCGACTCTATGTTTTAAATAAATTTAAAACAAAAGCGTGAAAATGATTTAGGCCCTTTTTGTTTACGTTTGAGCTTTTCTGCCAACCTAAAATCTTTTACCACTAGTTAGCCGCTTTTGAGCCTTTTTTCCAAATTCATTTGATAACTCCACACAGCATTTCATTTTCACCAAAGTCCAAATTCCTACCTATTTAATCACGTTAATTTTTTTTGATAGGAAATTTTGTGTTATCTTTGGAGACAATCAAGTCTTTGGAGAAATTGTTGAAAAAAGTGTACTCAAAAGCAATGCATTGAAAAAAAAAGAGAACAAATGAATGAAAATAATAATACAAAAAAAAAGAAGGGAGGATAAATAATTATAAAGAAAAACAAAAAAAATAAATTTATTTATACATATTTTGTTTAAAATAAATTTATTTTTTTTTTGAAACTCGTTGTTTTGGTTTAGTGTGATTTTTTAAGCCTCCATGTTTATATTTGAATTCCACTCCTATGCATATTCCTAAACCAAATGTTTCGGTCCTATTAAGTCCTTTTGATTCACGCCTTTTTTTTTAATTTTATTTAACAACTAAGAAAAGAAGAAGAGTAAATCAGTTTTAGTTTTGGATTTAAACTTAGATTTTTGTTATTTAATTGATATAATTATAATGCGTTGCTTGGATCTAGTAATAACTCAATACGTTCTTTTCATTGTCATTGTCTTGCTCAAATCTATTTAAAGAATTTCGTAAAAATTCTGGATGATTTATTTTTATTAAGTAAAGTTTATAAAAGTAAAACCATACCTAAATAATTGTTTTAGATTTATGTTTTACATTCTCCCTGCCAAGAATTTTGCATAGTACTTGTGTGAGTATGATTAAAACTTTTTGAATTAGTCACTTTTTATGATTAGCTTGTCTTTATATCTTTGCTTGGGGACAAGCAAAACTTAAGCTTGGGGGAATTTGATAATACGGTTTGCAGTCAATTTTATTAGGATATTTTCGGGGTTTTAGAGCAAATCATGTCCTGTAAAGTACTTGTTTTGATTCCCCTTTGTATATATTTTTGTCGCTAATGTTTTTTTTTGCTTTTTGTAGGTTTTCACGGCTTTCAGCCGAAGTTTGCTGTGACACGCCCCCCGGTCACGCCCTACCAGGGCGTGTACCTAGGGCGTGTAACCCAGAGGAATGAAGCAATTGGTCCGAAACTGCATTCCGTGGAAACTTAGTGTACACGCCCTCGGTCACGCCCGTGTCACACCCGACACGGGCGTGTATTAGAGGCGTGTCCCCAGGTTCCGAGGAATCGCCGCAGCGCGCTCATTTTTCCCGCTCCACCGTCGCACCGAAAGTGTCACGCCCCAGGGTCACGCTTGACCCGGGCGTGACATATGGGCGTGTACTTCAGCAATTCCGCCCGTCACCTCCAGCATTCAATTTCAGCTCAACAAAGTCACGCCGCAAACAACACGCCCCAGGTACACGCCCTGCCAGGGCGTGACTTGTGGGCGTGTACCGCAACAACTCCGTTAGAATTCAATTCCTGCCCGAAAAAGTCGCGCTGAATGTGTCACGCCCCAGGGTCACGCCCGACCAGGGCGTGACAGGGGGCGTGACCCGACCCGAAAAATTCTATAAATAGAGCTCAACTCCAGGGGTTTAGGGACAACTTTTCGCTTTGAGAGGGGAGGTTCTGTCCCTTGTATTTCTGAACTTTTTAAGCATGTCTTTCCATTTTTAGTTCGTAGCTCTAGCTTTATGCTTTCCCTGTATTAGCTCCTAGCTTCTTTCTGTAGTATGATGCTAATGATAGTGTAGTTTCCTTTTCATGTTCTTGTAATCTCTGGTTTTCAAGCTGTAAGATCACTGTTTCTCTTAATAAAAAGTGTTGTTTTCTTTTTCGTTCCTGCTCTGTTTTCAGTATTTTTCTTCTACTCATCCCCCTCTTCCACCTCACCATGATTAACTAATCCTCCATGTACTCGATCTTAATGATCCGAGGTTCGAGTGATTAGGTTATGATGCTTTGAATCTTACCTTTTCTTTTTAGGGTTTAGCTTTGAATTACTCTTGATTTATCACGGGTTGGAGGTATATCATCGATATATACTCTCCACCTTTGCTTTCATTCTGGGCTAGCCGAGAGGCCGAAAGTTTGAAATGAGCACTCAAGAGTAAAGGGAGTTGTTCGCACCCCTCGAGAGAGGCAGACGTTCAAATCTCCCGGATTGGAGTAAAATCCATTAGAGGGGTTCACCGCGTAAAGCGAGTTTTAGGCCTCCGATTTATGCGAAAGTCGGTCGGACCTTCCTAAACTCAGTTAGGCATGGCCTTCGAGAGAAGCGTGTCAATATTCATGGAACCTCCACGGTCAAGGACCTTTACCCTAATTAGCTTAGGTTTATTTATCGTATTTTTCTAACCACTCTTGCCGAGGTGATTTCTGATCGAGTGCATTTTCCCCTTCATCGTTACTAAGCTTAAGTTAATCGCTCTGTTAGCTCTCTTTAGCTTTTCATGCAAGTAGCTCTCTTTCATTGCAAGTAGTTCTCTTCCTTTAGCACGTTTAGCTTTCTTCTAAAAAAACTTAATTTTTCTGTCGATAAAATAATAGATTTCGTGTGAGTAAGCTTACTCAACTGTTCCCGGATTTCAATACGACACTTGTGTCCCCTAGCTGCATTTCGATAGGTATACTTGCCTTGATGAATTGTTAGTTTGGTTATTCTCTCCTTGCAGATATCTAAGTGGCAATCAATTGTCTGGATCGGTGATGTTGCATTTGTTATATTTTGCCGGAGAAGACTCTGTGCTTTGGGTTTTTGGGTTTCTACATGGTAGGTTGCAACAGGGATCCTTGGAGATTAGCTACAAGGCGCACCCGGAAAACTGAGCGAAATCGTTGTTCTGCTAACTTGGCGGTCCGGGAACCGGCCTTGAACATAACTGGTTTTGTGATTGTTTGGAAATGGCAGGATCCAAGAGAAGCTTGTCTCGTGCGTACGTCTTAAGGTGTACTACGCGTTGTGAGCAACTGGCAAGTGGAATCGGACCTGGGCTATGTGGTTCGGTGCGAGAGACCCGAAAAGGGGACTGGCCATTGGCATAGTCGGGAGCCTTAGACGGTGGTCAGAAAGGCTAAATACTCACGTGGTTTCCATCTTGGTGGTGGTGGTGAAGACGCTGAAGTGTCAGGATTCACCGTTAATGTGCTCTGAGTGCACGAGGTGTTTGGCCATGCGAGCCTACATCTGTGGCGAAATGTAATTGCACTTTATCGTTTAGCTGTGCTAATGTTATGCAGGGAAAGAGCACCGTCGTCCCGAGTAAGGGGTGGGGTCGTTATAATTTGGTCTCCTTTAGCTGACCGTTGCATGTTTGCCACCACGCGGTGGAATGTTGCTTGCAGGTACTGCGGAGCCGAGTGCAAAATAGCGGGCTGGAGCCCATGTTGCTGTGTTGGCCCTTGAAGGCCGTAAAGAATAGTTTTTTTTATTTTATCATGTGTGCCCGGCCTGCGAGCAGATGTATGTAAGACACTATTTGTTAAGTGAACTATTGTAAGGACATAAGTCCGTGTTCCCCCTTTCAGTGTATTTGGTTTTCATTCTTATTGTGTGGATTTGGACATTCATGATTTATGGATTCAAGTTTTGGGTTCTTTCAACTATTTAAAACCTTCCACTAGAATGCTCTGTGTAGGACGAGTAGTCTTAATTAGATAGTTTGGATATTCTTATGTAACCCTTCCGACTGTCTGTGGTATATGGCGTCGGGTTCTCGTTGGACCTTTTGTTATATGTCATATGACGGATGGGGGTGTTACATCGGTTCCACACGGCGAACATAAAATAGGCGTCGTCGTCAACCGCCTCTTCAATTCCTCAAAAGCCTGCTCACACTCCAGTGACCACACGAACTTTTGATCTTTCCTTGTCAACGTCGTGAGTGGTAACGCTATCCGCGAGAAGTTCTCTACGAAGCGCCTGTAGTAGCCGGCAAGCCCCAGAAAGCTCCGAACTTCCGCCACTAAAGACAATACAGGCCACTCCCGTATCGATGTTATCTTCGTCGGATCCACCGCTATCCCTTCTCCACTAACAACATGACCAAGGAACGCTACTGAGGATAACCAGAACTCACACTTGGAGAACTTTGCATACAACTGATTCCTCCTCAAGGTCTCCAACACCATGTGTAGATGCTTGTAATGGTCCTCCTCACACTGCGAGTATACCAAGATATCATCGATAAATACTATCACGAAATGATCCAGGTATTCTCTGAACGTACTGTTCATCAAATCCATAAACACGGATGGCGCATTGGTCAACCCAAATGGCATGACCGTGAACTTGTAATGCCCAAACCGTGTGCTGAACGCTATCTTTGGGATGTCGCTTTCCCTTATCCTCAATTGGTAGTAACCGGACTTTAGATCTAACTTCGAATATACTGTTGACCCAACCAATTGATCAAATAGATCATCAATCCTGGGGATCGGATATTTGTTCTTCTCCGTAAGCTTGTTCAACTCTCGATAGTCAATACAGAGTTGCAAGCTCCCATCCTTCTTCTTAACGAAAAGAACCGGTGCACTCCAAGGCGACAAACTTGGACGCACATAACCTTGCTCCAACAACTCCTGCACTTGCACCTTCAACTCTGCCATCTCTCGCAGCGCTACCCGATACGGAGAGCGTGACACCGGTTTGGCACCCGGTACCAGCTCAATGGTAAAATCAATCTCCCACTGAGGAGGAGCTCTTGGGATGTCATCTGGGAACACATCAGGATATTCGGACACAACTGTGATACTGTCCAGACTTGGCCTAGGAGTTGAAGCCTGCACTAAGGTGACAAACATCTCTGCACCAGACCGAACTGCCTTAATCACTTGAAGGGCCGACATCAAAACTTTACCCGACCCCTTCATGCCCGCAAACATAGTCTCCCGTTCAGTATGCAGTCCCAACTTAACCTCCTTTCGGTTGCAATCGATGTAAGCTCGCTGCTCCGAGAGTCAGTCCATACCAAAGATTACGTCGAACTCCACTAAAGGTAGAACCAACGCTCGCAAATCAAACTCCCGGTCCCCAATCTGAATCTTTACACACAGAACTTATCCGCTCGCATTGAGCACCCATTGGGCAACAACATATCCAACCTGTCTTTTGCCATCGAGGAAGGGACCCCGATGTGCGATATGAACCTTTCGGACAAGATGGAATGCGATGCTCCCGTATCAAACAGGGCACTTGTCAGACGATCGAAAATCAATACGAAGCCTAGCACCAACAAACATAAGCTAACATATAAAAAAATGTAACAACTACATAAAGTTAAACTGCTATAATTTAACTCATACCTGTCACCACGCCAGCTTGTTTCATGGCCTCTTGCAGACCAAGATTATAAACTCTAGGCTGGTTTGGAGCATGATGGGACGTTGTTGATTCCACCGCCTTCCCTTTCTCTTCATAGGTCGCTCCAGACTTCCTCTCAAACTTTGCACATCCGCTCCAACATTCACGAGCAAAGTGCCTCGTCTTCCCACAGTTGTAGCAAGCTCCTGGAACTCGACTTGTGGTTGCCCCCGGCGCACCAGACGAAGGGGCTGAGTTCTAAGTCTTCTGCTTCTTGCTCCATCTGTGGAATCCTGACTTTACATTTGGCACCTTGAACTCTGCCTTCTTTTCCCCTAGGTCCTTCTTCTCTTGGACTTTCTTCACAACCTTTTCCAATGACCGGGCCGAATTGACCAAGGCTAGGAATCCCTACACCTTAGTCCCAGCAAGGAGTAACTATAGGTCACGGCGTAGACCCTCATAAAATCAGTTGGTCTTCCTCTCTTCTTCCGTAAACATGGCACCAGCATACCGACCCAACCGTATAAACTCATGGAGATACTCGTCCACGCCTCTAGCTCCCTGAGTCAACCCAAGATACTGATTTTCCATCTCCAGCTTCTGAGCAGAGGATAGATATCTGGCCAAGAACAATCTTGAGAATTCCTCCATAGGAACATCAGCAAGCTGCCTTCCCACTAAGAGATGAAACTCTAACTCATCCCACCACAGCCTCGCCTCACCAGCCAAAAGGAAGGTCGCTATGGTGGTCTTCTGCCGCTCTTCAGTTAATGTGGCCATCAAGACCATCTTTATCGTAGAGAGCCAATCCTCAGCTTGAACTGGAGTTCCAACCCCATCGAACCTCGGAGGATTAAAGCCCATTACATGCTTAAGCTATCTCTTCGTATCCCTCCTCGGCTCTACCTGATCCACTGCCAAGCGCTACACCACTCTCGGCTCTGCCGCCCTAACCGGTTCTTGCTCATTCACAGGAGGTGTGTGATGCATTTGCCCTGCAGGTTGGGCATTTATCATGGCAAAAACTACTTCAGCCATCAACCTGATGGTTTCCGCTGAAGGATGTGTTGTAGGCACATCCCTCGGTGCACTACTTTTCGCCGATTGCGGGCGCTCCGATTGACCAACACCACTCTTAGCTGCCTATAATAGCAAAGAACCTAGATTAGACGACACACAAATTGCTAAAAGAAATCATTAGAACACTCAGGTTCCACAAAACAAGTGTATTTTTCAATCCTACGTGGACATTCATGGGTTCTTTTTGATGTTATAACGATGACGCACACATGTGCTCACCACCCCTTAAAAGAATTCGCCCACGAATTCATTTAAGCCTGACCGTAACCAGAAGTCTGATACCAAATTATAACACCCCCATCCGTCGTATGGCATATAGTAGAAGGTCCAGCTGGAACCCGACACCATATACCACGGACAGTCGGAAGGGTTACGTATGAATAACCAAACTATCCAATTAAGACTACTAGTCCTAACACAGAGCATTCTAGAGGAAGCTTTTAAACAATTGAAAGAATCCATAATTGTATCCAATAATCATGAATGTCCAACACCACTACAACTGGAATGAAAACAAATACACTGAAAGGTACACGACCTTATAACCTTACAGAGGTTCACTAAATTAAATAATGTTTTCCATACATCGGCTCGCAGGCCAGCCACACATGACAAAATAAAGTACAACTATTCGCTTTGGCCTTTTAGGGCCAGCACAGCAACATGGGCTCCAACCCGCTATTTGGCACTCGGCTCTGCAGCAACTGCAAGCAACATTCCACCGCACGGTGGCAAACAAAGTAACGGTCAGCCAAAAGCCGACCAAATTATAACGATCCCGCCCCTAACTCGGGACGGCGGTGCTCCTTCCCTGCAATTCATTAGCCCAGCTAAATAATATAGTACAAACATGCTAGCCACAGGTGTAGGCTCGTACGGCCAAACACCCTGTGTACTCAGGGCACATTATCGGTGAATCCTGACACTTCAGCATCTTCACCACCACCACCAGTATGGCAACAACGTGAGCATTTTAGACTTTCTGACCACTGTCTAAGGCTCCCAACTATGCCAACGGCCAGTCCCATTTTCGGGTCTCTCGCACCGAACCACATAGCCCAGGTCCGATTCCACTTGCCCATTGCTCACAACGCGTAGTACACCTTAAGACGTACGCACTAGCCAAGCTTCTCTCGGATCCTGCCATTTCCAAACAATCACATAACCCAGTTATGTTCAAGGCTGGTTCCCCGACCGCCAAGTTAGCAGAACAATGATTCCGCTCAGTTTTCTGGGTGTGCCTTGGAGTTAATCCCCAAGGATCCCTACTGCAATCTACCGCGTAGAAACCCAAAAAACCAAAGCACGGAGTCTTCTCCGGCAACCATAACAAATGCAACATCACCGATCCAGACCAATATGTCTGGGTAGGCTTCACACACAATGCCTATGTCTGTACTTTGATTCCGGACTCTATATGCAACACAATGGGGACTATTACCGTCAACCCCAAGGAACACCGCACACTCGCCGCACACTCGCGGGAGCAGGTTTCCCTATGCAAAAAGTAAGAGAGCTTCATATGCTCAAGTAGAGAATCATTACCCTTGTAGTACGCTTTTGCATCATGGAAAATTACACGGATAGAAGTCTTCGGAATGGGATTTCCTCCACGGATCCGCTCTCGGTTCTCTAAACGGTGCTCTGATGCTCCGCCGGCAGCCGGAATCCTACACCTTCTTCCTCCTCTCTCTAACTCCTTGAAAGAGAGTTCTTAAGAGAGAAATGAGGAATTGATCCTCTATTTTCGACCTTAACAGAGCAGGAACTCATCTGGGTCGTTGGATCTCAAATAAATAAAATGCACGGCTCAGATCTATTCAGAAATCCCCAAACCTGGGCCGAACATGGCCTCGTACACGACTGTGTCCCAGTCTGTGCCTCGATCCAGGCACGATCGTCGAACGCAGAAAAAACCACACGGGCAAGACACGCCCGTGTCTCAACCTGACACGCCCGTGTCGGGTCCTCGACATGCCCGTGACCGGAGGCGTGTCACGTATGACCATCATGCCAACCGTCACGTCTCTCTAGAACACGGGTACTGACACGGGTAGCACACGCCCGTGTCAGATGACACGCCCGTGTCAGTCTACCGTGTTTCCTGTCGTGTCCTTCTCTGGATATAGCCGGCCAAAACACCAAGAAAGACACGGCCTTGGACACTCCTGTGTCCTAGGCCGTGTACCCCTATACAGGCACCAAAATCTCCTTTGGACGCGACCAGCTCGATAATGATTTTCGGGGCGTTACAAATATGCTCCTCCTCCGTCTTTGAGTAGACCAGGATGTCGTCGACGAAAATAATGATGAAGATATCCAAGTAGGGTTCAAACACCTTGTTCACCAGGCTCATGAAGGCCGAAGGGGCATTTGTGAGCCCAAACGGCATTACAGTGAACTCATACAGTCCATATCTTGAACTAAAGGCCGTTTTCTAGATGTACCCCTCTTGTATCCTCAACTAATAATACCCCGAGTGCAAATCCAACTCAGAAAACCAATACGCTCCCACCTATTGATCGAACAACTCGTCGATCCGGGGTAGCGGATAGGTGTTCCGCACCGTCAGACGATTGAGTTTCCGATAGTCTATGCATAAACGCAGGGTTCCATCCTTCTTCTTGACGAACAATATAGGGGCTCCCTAGGGTGACGAGCTGGGGCGAACGAACCCTGACTCCACCAGTTCTTGCAGTTGAACTCTAAACTCCGCGAGTTCGTTCGGGGCCATTCGGTAAGGGGCCCTGGATACAGTCTTGGTGCGCAGTACTAAATTAATTTGAAAATCAACTTCTCTATGCGGGGGTAATCCAAGCAGTTTCTCAGGAAATACCTACCTCGACCTCCTCTTTGATGTCCAAAATGATGAAATCTACCGGAAAGATGAATTTGTCGACTTTAACTAAAACGACCTCCATGATTCCTAACGAATACTTTACTAACCTTTCGGCAAGCTGGATACTCATTTTCATAAGTCTAAGGGTGCCCAATCCTAACTTCTTAAACAAGGAGAATGGCATCAAGTTGATGCTTGATGCTAAGTCGGCTAACACGTGCTTAATAACTAAGTTACCAAAAACACAAGTGATAGAAAAACTACCTGGATCGTTTATTTTTTTTGGCAAGTTATTTATTAAGACGGCAGAGCACTCGGCGTTTAATGTTACATGTGATAAGTTCTCTAGCTTTTTCTTATTTGTTATATGATCCTTCAAGTACTTAGCGTACTTGGGCATTTGAGATATCGCTTCGTGGAAGGGCAAATTGATGTGTATTTGCTTGAACATTTCCAGGAAGCGATTATTTTTATCATCTAACCATTCTTTGTTAAGTTGAGAAGGATAAGGCGGAGTAGAATAAGTTTTCAAACCCAAGGGTGGAGTGATAAAATCTTTTTCAGCGGATGTAATTTTAAAATAGGGGATGAGCTTGCCCCTGTCTCCTCACTAATTGCACTAGAAATTTGTTTCCCACTCAAAAGAGTTATAGCTTTTGCTTGCTCTCTTGGGTTGGGCTCAGTATTAGCAGGGAGAGACCTGGGAGGTCGCTCGGATATAATTTTAGCGAGCTGTCCTATTTGGTTCTCTAGATTTTTAATAGACCCTGTTAGGTTTCTAATGGTCGCTTCATTTGAAGTAATGTATTTTGAAAACTTATCCTCTAGAGAGTGAGGCTTTTGAAAATTCTGATTATTTTGCGTAGGGGTGGTGGTATAGAATCATGTGGTGGTGGTGGTGGTTGCATCGCATTAGAGTAATTACTCAAGAAAAGTTCGGGTGGTTACGCCATCCAGGATGATAAGAGTTCGAACTATTACAAAAACCATGAGGAGAAGAAAAAGCAGAAAACTTATTTGGAGTAGGCCTGGGTATGTTCCCCAGATAATCCACCTGCTCAACAGCAGCATTCGCAGTTTCCAATACCTGAGTGGCGGAGGTAGTAGACATCTCCGTCATCTTCTTATTCAGTATCTCTATTTGCAACACCAGCTGGGACACTGTGTCAACCTCGTACATACCTATAAATTTATGAGGGTGGGACCTAGGCACATTCCACTGGTAGGTTTTCATAGCCATATCCTCAAGATGCTCAAGAGCTTCCTCCGCAGTTTTGTGGTTTAAAGAACCAACGGATGCAGCATTTATCATGTACTTTGTCGTTTGATTTAGCCCATTATAGAATATCTGAAACTGTAACCATACAGGCAGAGCATGATGAGGGCATCTTCTTAAGAGTTCCTTATACCTCTCCCAAGTGTCATAGAGGGTTTTGGAATTGATTTGGTTATACGAAGAAATGTCGTTTCTAATCTTAGCCGTCTTAGCGGGAGGAAAATACTTAGCTAAGAATTTCTCCATTAACTGTTCCCAGGTAATGATTGATCCTCTTGGGAGATAAGTCAACCATTACTTGGCTTTTGTTCTTAAAGAAAAGGGAAAAAGTCTTAGCCTTATAGCATCATCTGTAACACCGTTTATCTTAAACGTATCACAAATTTATAAAAAGCTAGTAATATATGCATTCGAATCTTCATCTTGCATTCCGTCAAAATGCACATATTGCTGCACCATTGATATGATGCTAGTCTTCAACTCAAAATTATTGTTCGCCACGGGAGGTCGAACAATGCTTGAATATGTCCCTTCCAAGTTAGGTCGAGCATAATGATACATGGTATGTTCCTCGGCAGCATTTGGGTCAGGGTTGGCTGGTTGGCCATCATTTTCATTCAAATTCATGATTGTAAAATTAACGTCCCCTATGAACTCCTCAACCGAATCTGTTAGAATTGGAGGGTGGGATCACTGTTCACGCCGAAAGGTGCATTTGATCTCTGGATCCAAATCAATAAGATTCGACAGATTTCATCGGGTCATGCACTAGGGGAAAAGAGAAAGAGAAAGAAAGGTGATAAAAGTAATAGATTCGTGGTTTCAAAATATCAACGTACAGTTAGTCCCCGGCAATGGCGCCAAAAACTTGATGTCCACAAATCCGTTTTGAAAAGAAATCTGAACTAGCAATCTAATGAAAGCAACTATACCTATCGAATTATAGCAAGGGGACACAACAGTCGTATTTAGATCCGGGAACCGTTGAGTACTTATACTCACACGAATTGCTATTATTGTATCGAAGGATTTAGGGTTTGCTAAATTGGAAAAGGAAATTACTTGTAACTATTAAGAAATACTACTACTAATGATCAAAAAGAAAGAGGTTGAACTATTGTTAAGGTATAGTACTCGATCATGAATCACCTCGGCATAAGTTAATCAAGATACGATAAGAAACTAAAACTTAATAAGGTAGAGGTCTTGACCGTGGTGGTTCCCAAAGCTTGAACACGCTTCTCTCGAAGACGTGCCCTACTGAGGTTAGGAAAAACAGACCGGACTCTCGTCCGTATTTGAATTCCTAAAACTCGCTTTAAGTAATGAACCCTTCTATTGGATTTCACTCCAATCCGGGAGATTTACGTCATCCTCTCTCGAGGGGTGCATACAACTCTCTTTACTTTTGAGTGTTCACTTCAAACTATGAGCCTCTCGGTCAGCTAAGAGTGAAAACCATAGATGGAGATTATATATCAATGATATAATTCTAAACATAATATTTCAAGTATAAATCGAAGTCCTAAGCCTTAAAAAGAGAAAGTAAACTAAAGTATCATAACTTAATCAACTCAACCTCGGATCATTAAGATCAAGTACTAAAAGGATTTAGTTACTCATTGATGTAGAGAGACAATTATATTGAAAATATGCATAACAAGAAGGAGAGAGAGGGAATAGGAAACTATTTAATTTCTTCTTAAACAACAATCACAAAGAGGGAACAAGGACATTACAAATAGGGTTTCCAAGAAGATTACAAGTAAAATAATAAAGTTCGTAAGAACATTAAAATAGGAAAACATTAAGCTAAAATACTCTGAAATAAACACTCAATAGCTCTCTACAAGACTCTAATCTCCTCCCCAAATCCTTGGAGCATAGGGCTATTTATAGAATTTTTTTGGGAAGTACACGCCCCCCTTACACTCCCGGGTAGGGCGTGTAATGATGAGTCCGATATTTATATGGTTTTTCGGACTCATATGGGCTGGTTTTCTCACTCGTGCACTGCATTTCAACCGGTTATCGGTTATATTTGCATTGTTCAGTCATTGACCATTTTGTGCACTATTTTTGCCCGAGGGTGTGCAATTGCACATTCTGTTGTTGGGGGTATGCACATGGTGCTCCCTATGGCTCTTTTCGGCTATTTTTTTGATTGTATTTTGGTGCTAGGAGCTTGTGATCCAGCATGGTTTCATTGTTGTGCAGGTAGTGCGTTGTTCCCAAGGCAGGAATTCTGATTTGTGGAAAACGCACGGTCATGCATTTATTTCACGCACGGTTTGTGCCTGATCGTGCGTTTTGATGAGCTGGAGAAATGTTGACCGGAGCTTGATAAATTCCGTCGAGCTGAGCTCGATGATATTCACGTACTGTTGACGCACGGTTTCTTCATAATCGTGCGCGAAGGAAACTCACGGTTTTCCTGTAGCTTCCTGGTTTATTCCATTCTGTGGTTAATCGTGTGCTTTGTTCATGCACGGGAGGAAGCGCTCATGCGAGTGTAAAATGCACGGTTACCCTATGTTGTCCTTATTTCCTGCTTTCTGTTGCAACCCGTGTGATTTCCTTCATGTACGGGTGGAAACGTCCGTGTGCTAGTAAAACGCACGGGTCAACGCTTCTCCTTCCGCAGGGTTGTTCTGAAAGTTAATATAGCACAATTTGCAGACGGTCATGCATCAAACCGTGTGCACCTATTTTTCTAACCTTCTTCTATTTAAAGCGCAGATTTCTTCTTCCTAAAGGAGTTCCGGAGGAGTTCCGATCCAGTCCGACCCAGCCGCCTTTTCTGCTCCTTTGAGTGGGAAAACTCCACCTCCGGCCGATATTTTCTCCCTCCTCCTTGGAGAGTAGATCCGGCCACCTTTATCCCTTCAAAAGCTTGCAATAGCTTCATCTCCGGCCACCATTGTCTTCTCCAAACTCCAAGCTCTGTTTCAAGCTCATAAGGTGCTGCATCCGTGGAGTTCTCAGGACAGATTTACCCCAGCAACTATTCATGAATAAGATGGGTTATTGGAAGTAGGTGACAGCCCTTCTGGACCCCAAGAATCACCCGTAGACAGAGCTCGGACAAGTCCCGACAACCCTTGACTCCGGCCGCAAATCTCGAAAAGCCTTCGTGTGTTTGGTTGTATTTCTCCCCCTCCTCTTGTAGTCACTTTGTGCTGAACTTGTGGTTGTGTGATTGCGGCTTTAGAATATTGTTTATTTTAAGTATTTCATCATGTTTATGTGTTGTTATATCTTAGATCATGATTGTGTTGTTGAGCTTCTGTTCTTCGTGTTCTTGTTGAGATGGTGTCGTTCTAGCGATTGTTAGAAGCGTGCGCGGCAAAGAGGTGACTGCGACCCTCATTGGCACATCCATCTTTCATATTACTCTCTTGATTAATCCACCAAGGAGACGCGGTGACGGCGACCCGCAATAGTATTTTTAGTGTTAAATTTAGGAAACTCCAAACCAAAACCCCCTTTGTTTATGTTGATACTTGCAATCACTTTTTCAATAGCAAAATCACACACCCTACTTGCACTCCTCGAGTGATCGATATCCGGGGATTCAACTCCTCAACTTTATTACTTGACTACAATTGGTACACTTGCCGATGCATCAAGTTTTTGGCGCCGTTGCCGGGGAGTGCAACTGTTGCATGCATTTTTCTTTTGAAAAAGTTTGTTAGTATTTTTTTGGTATTTTTGAAAGGATTTTTTGTGTGTTGTATGACAGATTCAAACTCTCGTGATAGGGTTGAAGATCATGTGTGTGAGCTTGAAACAGTACGTGCGAGGCGAGCTCGCCTACGTACTGCTGCTGCTGATGAAAGGATGGAAGATTTAGGTCAAGGTGGAAATGGCCAAGGTGAACGGGTTGTTGGGGGCCAAGAGGTGGTCCAACCGCGCATTAGGACAATGCGTGATGAAAGTTACTAAGTTGTCTACCTAAATCACCTAGAGGGGGGTGAATAGGTGAGTTGTGCGTCTTTTTTTGGAATAAAAATTTAGAGATCTATGCACACAAAAATCTACCAAACATTCATAGACGACAAGAGATTTATAGTGGTTCCCCAACCTTGGGTAAATCCACTTTCCACTCACTGATCTAGCAAAGCACTAGACTCGGCTACTCCACTATCTCGGATTGAAAACCAATCCTACGCCTCGGAACAAAGTTCCTATATTCTCGATCCACAACACGGATCTACACTTAGAAGATAAAACCTTCCTACAACTCGGAGACAAAAGCTCCTACACTCGGAGAGAAATCTCCTACAAAAATAATCTCAGCCAAGGTCTAGAAAATGAAATACAAACAGTAATTTTCTCAGATCTGGAAAATCTCAGCCAAGGTCTTCTTCTTTGATCTTTGCGGCTTTATCAGAAAATGTTGAATAAGGGGCTCGGCAAGATCTGGATCTGGAATTTCTTTGACTCACACGATCCGAGAGATGATGAGGAGTTGAAGAACAATCTCGATATGTAAGTCAACCTTGATCTGAATCTTCTTGGACGAAAACCCTAGGCGATCTGCACGATGAATGGCAGCGACTTCCGTTTTTGGACATAGAAAATTGGATTCAGATTTCTTGGAATAAATCTTGACAGCTTGTTGTTAGGGTTAAACGATTTGACAGGACCTTATATAAGATCTCCCTAACGGTCATAATTAGCATTAATGACGTCCACGTGGACCAATCACATCACGGTATTTAAAAATCCCGTCGGTTATGGACTTAGCAAAATTCTGGAAAAGTTTGCTGAAGTACTCGAGTGAAATATAAGCTACTTGAAAGAATTAGTGTCTAACCACCTATAGGGGGGGTGAATAGGTGTAATTCCTGTTTTTATTTTAAGGCAGAAAAGCTGTTCAGTTAGCTAATAATAAACTGCAAATTCTACTGCTAACACAGCACAGCAATCACAGAAATAATCAATCACAGTGTGCACACAGTTTTTATAGTGGTTCCCCAAGGTCTGGGTACATCCACTTTCCCCCTTCGCCTATCTAGTAGTGTACTAGATTCGGCATAACTTCTGCACTTCACCTCAGATCCTTAGATCTTACAACTCAGAACCCCAAACAAGGCTCCTACAACTCAGGCAAACTGCCCTACCTCAGCCTTCAACAAGGCCTACACTCAGAGATCACAATCTCCTACAACTCAGGCTCACAGCCCTACCTCAGCCTTCAACAAGGCCTACCACTCAGATAATTTACTCTCCTACACTCAGCCTTTATAAAACAAGCTTACTGTCTCAGATCTATAAAGATCCTACAAAAATTTGATTTAACAAAGTGAATAACCACCACCCTGAAAGAGAGAATGTATGGATGGCTTCTTGATCAGTTCTTGGAAGAACTTGATGGCAGAGAACAACCTCTTTAGCTTTCTTCAAAGCTTCTTGAATCTGAACTCGGTAGGGTTGAATCTCCTAAGAAGTTGATCTTCAATCAGCTTCTGACTTGAGATTCAGATCTCAATCTAAATCTTTCTTGGCAACCTGGTTCAGCAACTGCACTTCTTAGATGGAGCCCTCTCTCTCCAACTTCTTAGATCTTCTGTCGAAGGTCTTCTTCTTTTTGTGTTGTTAGATATCTGTGTAAGATCTTAAATCTTAATTGTAATTAATCATTTCTGTTGAAGGAGAAAGGCTTTATATAGTCTTCCTCCATGGTAACCGGCTGATCAGGTTTCTAACAAACTTCTGACAGCTTTGACAGTTTCAGTAGACCGGTTAGAAATGGCAGCTGTCAAGTCATCTAGTCACTTCTTGAAATACTGTCTCTGTCTAAAAATGTCGAGACTGAACTTCTTCATGTGTCGACACAAGTAGACTAAGTGTCGACACAAGTGGACTAAGTGTCGACACAAGCCTTGGTGGTGTCGACACATCTCTTCTGTTGTTGATAATACTTCTCGACACAGCCTTTTGTTGAATGTATCGACACAAGCCTTTGTGGTGTCGACACAGTCACTTCTTTTCTTCATACAAATGTACTTTATTGAAATTCTGCCATGTGTCGACACAAGTCCTGTGTGTCGACACATTTAATGTCGACAAGATCTTCTGTGTGTCGACACTACCTCTGTGTGTCGACACAAATACTTTTTCTCTTTAACTTTGTTGAAACTCTATTGTGTGTCGACACAGTTGATGTCGACAAAGTCTTATGTGTGTTGCCACTGCCTCTGGGTGTCGACACAATTGATGTCGACAATGTTTCACTGTGTGTCGACACAGCCTCTGGGTGTCGACACAGTTGATTCTGGTGTCGACACAGCCTTTCCAAGTGTCGACACAATTAACTCCAAGTGTCGACACAGCTTTTCTCCAGTGTCGACACAAGTCTTCATAAGTTTCGACACAGCTTCTCTAGGTGTCGACACGTGGACTTAGAAATTTTTTGCTTTTCTGTATTTACTTAACCTGCACATATAAACTCAAAACACATCAATACACCTTAATGCATATCATTGAGTAGGGTGAGGCTTCTTCAAATCTGGTATACATTTTCCAATGTACCCAACAATCTCCCCCTATTTGGAGAAGTCATAACCCTTAGTCAATGATATACATCATACATAACAAATATACATTATGATGTATAACAACATTATATGACAAGGTAAATACTTAAAATAAAACATATATAAGATATATCATCACAGAAAATAATGCTAACACAATGAGCATTCATTCTAGTTTTGTTTAAACTTCAAAAGTTTCTTTAACAGAAGTTTACATAGATTTAAACACTAAAGTTTACAATGTGATAAAATCTAGTAAATCTAATCTAAGGCTGCTCTGGCTCCTTGATGGCAATTCCTTTGCCTAATTAGACCTTGGCTTGTACAGGAATATCAGTGTCATCAGCAGGCATCTTGCCCTTTAGATCTTTCTTCTTCAGCTCTTTAGCCCTTATTTTTTGTCTTTCAAAGTAATGAAAAGGCTTAGGGAAATATTTGCTAGGCTCCTGAGCATTAGGAGGTAGCTTCCCTAGTTTTGCCTTTCTTCTGTACTGAACTATGGCTTCTTGTCTGGCCTCATGCTTTTGTCATTCTTGTGCAGAGTACCATTTACCCCTATCTAGGGTATTGTCCTTCACAGCTTTCCGAGCAGTCAGGATCATATTCCTAGATGTTGGGCTCCACTGCTCAAAATCTGGCTTTAACTCTGCCTGTTCTCTGAATCTCTTCTTGGACAAAAGAGTTTCTTGCTCTTTCAATACTGCCTCTGGCACGGGCTTATCTACTTTCTCAAGAATAATATTTTTATTACCCTCAGGAGGGTTGTACATAGATTGTACTTCTTGATGAATCATCTCAAAATCTGCTGGAGGATAGATTACTTGAGCAACTTCAGCTTGCTCACCACCAAAATATGCAGGATGCACTCCAGATTCAACCGCATTGTCATCATCACAAAGGGGTGGATATCCAAGTGTAGCTCTGATGCTATTGGAAATCCATTTAGCATGATCTGATCCAGCTTTGATTAATACTCTCTCCCCATTTATGACTTCTCTGGCCACATGATCCCTAAGATCATCCTTCTGAAATCTGATTTGTTCATCCAGAAAATTAACACCATCCTTATAAAACCCCTTTAACTTTAGCAGCAGTCCAGAAATAGTCTTTTGAGACAGCTCAATAGCTGTTTTGACAGCAGTTATGCCTTCCTGGAAGTCCTTATCAAACTTCTCCTTATCAAACTCTTGCTTGGCTTTAGACTTATCAGCAGGCTGGGCCGTTGCAACATTTTTCAGTTCTGTAACAATTGCATTATGGGATGCAGTCAGATTATCATTCATCCTAATCTGATTTTCCAAGGCATAGCCCTGCTTTACTACTATATCATTCACTTGAGTCTTGATTTTCTCTTGGTGTGTTGCAAGGAAAACCACAGCATTTCCACCCTTGTGGAAACAATCAGTCATTTCATTCTTATTTTGATTCGCTTCAAATCTTATTGACTTTATATCTGTTGCCAAGGAGAGTTGTAGATCTTTATGTGTCTCATCCATATACTTCTCCATGGCAATCCTTTGCTCATCTAACTTGACTTGCAAGGCCACCAACAATGAGCTGTAATCAGCTGTTGGGGCAGGTTGTGGAGCAACAGTTTGTAATGCCTTCTTGTAGCTCTGGCTTCTCCTTTTGAAGACCTGTAGCTTCCTCTTCTTAGCTCTTAAAGCTTCTTCATCCTCAGATGTTGAGGTACTAGCTATGTCAACCCTTTCCTTAGGACTAGGAGGCAATTCCTTCTCAGTCCTTGGTAGCTCCCCCTGAGTCCTTTGCTCCTCCTCAAGGTTAGCTTGGTCCTTCTCAAGAGCAGTTGTCTCCCCATCAAAACCAGCATGCTCCCCTTCAATATTAGCTTGCACTAAATCAGGAAACAGCTCTTCTAAGGTAAACTCTTATTGAGTAGGATCTTGAGGTACCACAAACTCAGGATCATTATCAGCAGCAGATGTATCTTCCATGATAACATCTTGTGGTTGACTGTGTAGTTGTGTTGGCTGGTCAATATCAATCAAAAATTCAGTTAGTGTCTCATCTTTATCAATAAGAATTGATTGATTTACTTCACTGATTACCTCAAGAATAGTCTGTGTAGCCATCTCACTCTCCAGGTGAGTTGGCTCTTCCTCAATATGAGGCTCCCCCTGCACCTGTGCTCCATCTGCAGGGTCTTGTGCAGGAATCTCTTGGGTTGTAGATTTCTCAGGAACCTCATGCCTTTCCTCATCAGGCATGTCCTTAGTTAATACCCTATCCCATCTTGAGATAATCCTAATGTCCATCTTCCTCATGTGGTTAATTTTAGAACCAGCTGCTTGTTCCATTACTTCTGGAATAGTTCCAGCTAAGTACAGACTCATAATTCTACCTAGATTGGGCTTCTTAATGCTTTCTGTAATCTTCTCAAAAATAACTGCTGACCAATCAGTTTTTAGTTTAAAGATGATCTCGGTCAGTAAGTTGAACATATGAGCTGACATCCTATCATGCCCCCTGGCTTGTAGAGGATGACTTTGCCAACTATTTCTGAAAGAAATTTACCTTGCTGATTCATTACTTTTCTGTTCATGGCAGCTCCAATCTTCAAGGTGGGATCCAATCCACACCATTGAAGTGCTTCCCTTATCTTAGATGCAGGTACATCTTCCTCTTCTTGAGTTCTTGGTAGTTGAAGAGTTTTTCTCAAGCTTTTCAAAGTAAGTTTGACTTTAGCTCCCTGAACTATTGATTTGATCTTTAATCCAGTCGAATCTAAAGTTGCAGCGCCATAGAATTCTAGGATTTCCTTCTTCCAAATCTTTGTTGGTTTAGAGACTAGAAACTCCAACCCATTCTCAGCAACTAGGGTTACTACAGCTTGAATTTCAGAATCTGCATGGTCAAAGGCATTGCGTACCAGCTCATAGCCTTCATTGACATTCTCTTCAATCTTGGGCGCCATTAGGGTTGAGTGAAATCTTGAATGTAGATGAGAGAATTTGTTGACACAAAGTTTTGGTCTCGAAACTATGGAGAGTGTGTCGACAGACAATGGTGTTGACCTATTTATACCTTTCTAAAAATGAACGTGAAAAGGCACGTTATAATCCTCTAAATGTGTCGACACTATTGAAAAGTGTCGACATTGACTACTTAAGTGTCGACAACGGTGTTGACTACTATGTGTCGACACCAATATAGTCGACAGAACTTATGTGTCGACACTTATACATCTGCGCTCGACGATTAGTTGATACTCTACTCGACGAAATCTGTGTTGATCCTAAGTGTCGACACCAACTTTGGATATGTCGACACCTACTCTGGATGTGTCGACACTACTTCTCTGAAGTGTCGACACAGATTTTCTAGATGTGTCGACATCATTTCTCTGGAATGTCGACACCACTACTATGTGTCGACACAGACAATTCCTTGTGTCGACACCATTTTACTTAGCCAATTTTGTTAAACTACTCTATGTTCAGCATTCCTAATTCAATTTTAAACTTATTGAATTTAGTTTCATCTAGAGGCTTAGTAAACATATCTGCACTTTTATAATCTGTTTTAACAAATTCTAGTGAGATGTCCTCTTTCTCTACATGTTCTCTAAGAAAATGGTATCTAATTTCTATATGCTTAGTCCTACTATGTGAGACAGGATTATTAGCTATAGAAATTGCACTTGTAGAATCACAAAGTAAAGGTATTCTACTTACTTGAATACCATAGTCTTCTAGCTGGTGTTGAATCCATAACAGTTGTGCACAGCAACTTCCTGCTGCCACATATTCAGACTCAGTAGTGGATATTGCCACATTATTCTGCTTCTTACTGCTCCAAGACACCAATCTTCCACCTAGAAAGTGACAGGTGTCTGTAGTACTTTTTCTATCTTCCTTGCAACCTGCAAAATCTGCATCTGAATAGCCTGTCAGTAGAAAATCTCCATTCCTAAGGTACCAAAGGCCTAGATTAGGTGTGCCCTTAAGATATCTCAAAATCCTTTTCACTGCAGTCACATGAGATTCTTTAGGGCAGGATTGGTGCCTAGCACATACACATATAGCATACAAGATATCTAGTCTACTAGTAGTCAGATATAGGAGGGAGCCAACTATCCCTCTATACAAAGTTTCATCTACAGGTTTCCCTGCATCATCTTTGCTAAGAGAGACACTTGACCCCATAGGAGTTCTCATGGTAGTGGATGATTACATACCATACTTTTTAATTAACTCCAGGGTGAACTTAGACTGAGTTATGGACAAGCCATCTTCAGTCTGTCTTACTTGGAGACCCAAGAAAAACTTAAGTTATCTCATACTGCTCATTTCAAATTTTCCTTCCATTAGTTTTGCAAACTTTCTACAAAGATTACTTTCAGTAGACCCAAATATTATGTCATCAACATATATTTGAACTAGAATAATCTTTCCTTTAGATTCCCTAAGGAATAGAGTCTTATCTATTTTCCCCATTGAGAATTTGTTCTCAATGAGGAAACTAGACAGGGTTTCATACCAAGCCTTTGGGGCTTGTTTCAACCCATACAAAGCTTTCCTAAGCCTAAAAACATAATCAGGTTTGAGAGGATCAACAAAACCTAAGGGCTGCTCTACATAGACTTCTTCTTTTAGATTTCCATTCAGGAATGCTGATTTTACATCCATTTGGAATACCTTGAAACCTTGATATGTTGCATAAGCAAGGAACATCCTAATTGCTTCTAGTCTTGCTACTGGGGCAAAGGTTTGATCAAAGTCAATACCTTCTCCTGCCTATATCCTTTTGCAACAAGTCTTGCTTTATTCTTCACAATGATCCCATTCTCATCCAATTTGTTCCTAAAGATCCACTTTGTTCCAATGATGTTGTGGTCTTTTGGTTTAGGAACTAACTTCCAGACCTTGCATCCTCTGAACTGATTCAGCTCCTCTTGCATGGCATCAATCCAATGTGGGTCTAGAATAGCTTCTTCAAATTTCTTTGGTTCCACTTGTGATAGGAAGCTGGAGCAAAGAACTGTGCTCAGATTCCTGCTTCTTATTTGCACTCCTTGTCTTGGATCACCAATTATCTGATTTGCTGGATGATCTTTTAAGTGTCTAATAGCTGGAGGTAGTCTATCTTCAGGTTGAACACCTCCAGTTTCTTCAATATGCTGCACCTCTTGGTTTTTTTCATCATCTGGAGAGTTTTGTACTCCCCCTGGACAGCAGCCACCATTTTCCACTTCCTAATTTGTAGTTGAATCTTCTGTAGATTGTCCATTCTCTCATTTATACCTGTAGAACTGCAAGCACTACTTGGCAACTCACTGTTAATCAGTCTTGTTTCATCAAAGACTACATGTACAGACTCTTCTACAACTTGAGTAATCAAGTTGTAGACCCTATAAGCCTTACTATTGTTGTTGTACCCAACAAATATCCCATCCTGGGATTTGGCAGCAAACTTAGTTAGATAAGACTTGCCATTGTTAAGTATATAGCACTTGCAACCAAAGATCCTAAAATAGGATAAGTTTGGTTTTCTGCCCTTCATAATCTCATAGGGAGTCTTTTTGTGGCTCTTGGTGATAGAAGCCCTATTGATCACATGACATGCAGTGTTTACTGCCTCAGCCCAGAAATATTCTGGGAGAGAAGTGTCACTCAATAGAGTTCTACCAGCCTCTATCAATGTTCTATTCTTCCTTTCAGCAATACCATTTTGCTGAGGTGTTCTAGTTGAGGAAAATTCTTGAAAAATCCCAAATTCTTCACATAATCTTGTCATACTCTCAGAGTGAAATTCAGTTCCATGGTCACTTCTGAATTTGACCACTGTACTGTCCATTTCATTCTGAATTTGTTTGACAAAACTATATAAGACACTTGGGGTTTCAGATTTTTGTCTTAGAAAGAACACCCAGGAATATCTAGAATAGTCATCTACTACCATAAATGTGTAGACCTTCCTACCTAGACTATGAACTAGCATAGGACCAAGTAGATCCATATGCAAGAGGTATAGACACCTCACTGAATCCTTGTTTTTAAGGCTATGAAAGGTGGATTTTGTCTGCTTGCTTTTTTGACAAACTGAGCATATCCCATCCTTTATACACTTAACTTGAGGACATTCCTCACTAACTATTTGCTAAAGAGTTGGCCAATAGTCTTATAGTTAAGATGGTTCAGCCTCTTGTGCCATTTAACATAATGAGAGGCTCTCTTATCAGCTACAAGACAAATAGGAGAAACATTGTTCTCACACTCAAAGTTAAGACAGTAAACATTTCTCTTTCTATATCCTATCAATATGACCTTTTGATCACTTGACCTTTTGATATGACATCCATTCTTAATAAATGAAATGTCATATCCTAAATCACTCAACTGACTTATTCTTATAAGATTGTGTTTCAAACTCTTTACATAGGCCACTTGAGAGATAGTAATCTGATTATTAGAAATGTTACCAAATCCTTTGATGATTCCTTTTTCTGAACCACCAAAGGTTACTTTAGGGCCATCCATGATAGGTGTGTAGTCCTTCAGTAACCCCCTTGTTCCAGTCATGTTCCTGCAACATCCACTGTCCAAGTACCATATAGGGGCATGGCCACTTGCACTCACCTGCAATAAAGACTACTTAACCTTAGAACCCAAATAGGTTTTGGGTCCTTGGTTCATGTTAGTCTGAAATTTGACAAATCTGTCTGTAGCTCTTCTAGCAGATAGATTGCTACTCTCCTTGACACTGGAATTGTGCCAACAATCTAAGGCAAAATGACCTACCTTGCCACAACACCAGCACTCAAACTTGTTGTACCTTTCTTTAGGTATAACCCTAGCTGAATTGTCTACAGCAGGCTTCTTGTTTTGTGCTGGGGCTTTGCCTTTAGATTTGGACTTAGCAGTCCAGGCAGTTTTCTTAAACCCTAATCCAGCCTTACCCTTTTGTGACACAAAGTCATCTATTAAGGGTAATACAGATTTTGGCTTATAAAAACTAGCCACAATCTCTTTCTCTTTCTGAAGTCTAACCTCCAGATTTCTAATCTGATCATTCTTGAATGTGATTGTGCCCATTTGAATAACAGTTATGTTTTTCAATCTGGCAATCTCATTCAGTTTTTGATCCAGCAACTTCTCTGAATCTAATGCAGCCATCTTAAGATCTGCAATTTCCTTAGCCTGAGATTTGGCCAGGTTTTTGCTCTTTTTAAGTGCCTGCTGTTGGGTACATTGGTTCTAATGTACCTGATTTGAAGAAGCCTCACCCTACTCAATGATATACATCAAAATGTATTTGATGTATGTTGAGTTTAGTTGTGCAGGTCAAGTATTCACAGGGAAAATCTGAAAAGTTTCTAAGTCCATGTGTCGACACCCAGGAGCAAAGTGTCGACACTTATGAAGACTTGTGTCGACACCCAGGCAAGCAGTGTCGACACTTGGAGTACTTGTGTCGACACCAGTGATGCAGAGTCGACACCAGACAGGAAGTATCGACACAAGGAGCTGTGTCGACACTCAATGAAGAAAAGTGCAGTGAAGCAGTGTCGACACTTAGCAGTTGTGTCGACACCCAGTGAAACTGTGTCTACATCAGAAAGTGTCGACACTTGGAGGCTGTGTCGACACTCAGCAAAAGTCAGCAGAGTCTAAGTATAAGTATCGACATAATAAAGAATGTGTCGACACTCAGCAGAAGACTCAACACTTGAAGAAAGTGTCGACACAAGAAAGAATGTATCGACACTCAGCAGAAGACTCAACACTTGAAGAAAGTGTCGACACAAGGAGCAGTGTCGACACTTAGCAAAGTTTAACAAAATTCTAAGTACAAGTGTCGACACTAAGGAGATGTGTCGACACTCAGCCAGAGTCTCAACAGAAGAAGAATGTGTCGACACATGGAGCAATGTCGACACTCAGCAAGTATCAACACAGAAGGCATGTGTCGACACCTAGAAGATGTGTCGACACTGAACAAGTTCAACACATGAAGATGTGTCGACACAAAGGAGTTGTGTCGACACTTAGAAGAATTCAACAAAGTGCTGAAGAACAAAGTGTTGTGTCGACACTCAAAATCAGTGTCGACACATGAAGAAGAAGCTGTGTCGAGAAGTGAATTCTACAACACAAGGAGTTGTGTCGACACCTTGAAGGCTAGTGTCGACACTTAGTCAACTTGTGTTGACACTTAGTCTATAAGTGTCGACACTTAAAGACAGACAGTCTCGACACTTTCAGACAGTTATAGATTTTTCAAGAACTGACTGGATGACTTGACAGCTGCCATTCCAGCCGGTCTACTACACTAGTCAGAGTTGTCAGAAATCAGTTATGAACCGGACCAGCCGGTTACCATGAAGAAGGCCTATAAATAGGCTTATACTGTCTACAGAAGACGTTGTTCAGATGATCAAGTAATACAAAGAAGATCTAGCTATTCATTGAAGAATCTAGTGAAGATCTAAGAAGTTGGAGAGAGAGCTCCATCCAAGAAGACAGCCGTTGGAACCAGGCTGAGAAGAATGGTTCAGATTTTGTTCTGAATCTTAAGAAGCAGAGATCAAGGATCAACTGCAGAGGAGATCAATCTTATTGTGTTCTACATTCAAGAAGCTTTGAAGAAAGCCAAGTCAGGTTGATCTCAGCTGAGTTCTTCCAAGAACTCATCAAGAAACTCACAACTCTTCTCTCTTTTCTCTGAGTTGTAGGGTTTACATTTTGTATTCATATTATCTTGTAGGATCCTTAGGGATCTGAGTTTGTAAGCCTGTAATTATAAAGGCTGAGTGTAGGGCCTGTGTGCCTGAGTGTAGGAGATCTAATTCTCTGAGTGTAGGCCTGTTGTGGCTGAGTGTAGGCCTATTGTGGCTGAGTGTAGGCTTTGTGAAGAAGCTGAGTGTAGGTCTTTGGAGAAGACTGAGTTGTAGGGCCTTGGGCCTGAGCTGTAGGAACCTGGTTGAGGTTCTGAGTGTAAGATCTGAGGATCTAAGATAGTGGAGAAGTTTGGCCGAATCTAGTACACTGCTAGATAGGTGAAGGGGGAAAGTGGATGTACCTAAATCTTGGGGAACCACTATAAATTTGTGTGTTCACTATGTGCTGGATTGATTGCTGTGATTGCTGGTTAATTGATGTGTTAAAGTAATTATAATTCTGTGATAAACTCTGAATTCTACCTAAAAAGTTAAAAAGATTTAAGTCACCTATTCACCCCCCCCCCCCTCTAGGTGATTAGGTACAATATCTTTCAAGTGGTATCAAGGGAGGTTACTCAAAAAGGGACTTAACTGTCTGAGTAGATCCTGTTGGCAGATTCAGTCTAAGTACATTACAGAATCAAGAAAGTCAAGAACCATGGGTTCCACTGAGAATCATAAGGAATTGGGATCCATGAAGCTACCCATTTGCAGAAAAGAAATATTTGGCATCTGGAAGGAAAGGGTGAGACTATTTATGGAAGCCTCAGACCCTAGGATATACATCACAGTTAAAGAAGGGCCATATGTGCCCATGAAGGTTTCAGTCTTGGATGCAAATCAGAGAACACCTAAAGACTTCTCTGAAATGACAAAGGATGAGATAGTTCTAGCCACAATGGACAAGAGGGCTCAAAATATCATTGTGAGTGCTATAGATGATGTTACCTTTCAGAATTTGATACACTGTAAGACATCTAAGGAGATGTGGGATACTCTTATTGTGTACATGGAGGGTTCTGAAGAAGTGAGGCAGGATAGAAAGTCCTTATTAAACCAAGAATATGAAAGCTTCAGGCAAGGTAGATCTGATAGCATAACTGAATGCTATAAGAAGTTCTATAGGATTGTGAATAAGCTAATGTCCTATGGCAGAGCATTTAGTAATTATGAGTTAAATGATAAGTTCTTAAGGTCCCTAACAAAGGATTGGGACACCAAGATCTGTGTCATTAGGGAAATGGCAAAGTTAGCAGAAATTCCTCCTCCAACTTTGTTTGGAAAATTGTTATCCTATGAAATGCAATTGATGGTGAGGAAAGAAGAGGAGAAGACTACAAGAAGTGAACATAAGGAAAGGATAGTGGCATTTAAAACAGAAGCCCCCAGAAAATACAGAAGTAAGTCACCAACTCCACCTCCAAAAGCAGCTGAAACTGAGTCAGATGAGTCAGCAAGCAGAAAGTCTGAAAGTAGTGAAAGTGATGAGGACTTTGCAGCATTCACAAGACACTTTCAGAAGTTCTTAAAGAAGAAACAGTGGAGGACAATGTCATCTACTTCACAGGGTAAAGATGACTATTATCAGAATAAGAAGTCATCAAAGAAAGATAGGAAAAAGACCAAGTCTAGCAAAGTAACTCTATCAAAAATTGTTTGCTATTGCTGTAATAGACAAGGACATGTTATTGCAGACTATCCAGAGAAAAGAAAGGAGTCTAATGATAAGAAAAAGACTCAATTCAAGGGCAAGAAGGAAAGATCTTTTGTTGCCAAAAAGGATAAGAGCCTATCAGACATATCTTCATCAGAAACTGAGTCATATGCTGAAGCATACATAGGACTGTTTGCTGAGGAAGAGCAAGAAGAGTTCATCCAGATCATGAACTCTATATATGAATAAGAGGACAGTCAGTGCCAAGGACTGATGGCATTGACAGAAAGTGACAAAATCCAGGAGCAGCCTGGACCTAGTAAGATACAAAATTGTTCTTTCAGTTCAATTTCTTGTGCTAGTTCAGAATCAGATTCATCATCATCAAGTGATGAGAGTGCATCTGAGTCTGAAGAGGATATTCATCAATTGATAGATGAATATAAAGTTCTGTTGCAAGCTTATAAGAAGAGCAAGTCCCTAGCCAAGAGTCAGGCAAAGGAAATTGCTAATATCAAAGTTGCTGCAACTAATTTTGAGAAAATGTTTGATCAAAAGCTAAATGAAATAGCCAGACTGAAGCACATAACTGTGATTCAGATGGGGACTATATCATTTAAGAATGATCAAATCAAAAGTCTGGAGATTAGTCTTTAGAAGGAGAGAGATTTAGTTGCTAGGTTTTCTAAACCAAAGTCTGTTCTACCCTTAATTGATGAATTTGTTCATCAAAAAGGTAAAGCTGGACTGGGGTTTACTAAACCTGCAAGGACTGTTCAGTCCAAGTCCAAGGGCAAAGCCCCAGCTCTCAACAAGCCAGCTGTAGATAAAACAGATAAGAATGTACCTAAGCAAAGGTATAATAGGTTTGAGTGTTGGTGTTGTGGCAAGGTAGGCCACTTTGCCATGGATTGTTGGCACAATGCAAGTGCCAAAATGAGTAGCAAACTGCCTGTTGGAAAATCTGCAGGTAGCTTTGTTAGGAAGCAAACTAACCAGTACCAAGGACCCAAGAATTCTTTGGGTTCTAAGGTTCACTAATCTGTTTTGCAGGTAAGTCCAAGTGGTCATGCCCCAATATGGTACTTGGACAGTGGATGTTCCAGGCACATGACTGGAACAAGGGGATTGCTAAAGGACTACACACCCATCAAGGATGGTCCAAAAGTCACCTTTGGTTGTTCTGAAAAAGGGATCATCAAGGGTTTTGGTAACATTTCTAGCTCCCATATAACTATTACTCAAGTGGCTTATGTTAAAGGTTTGAAACATAACCTTATTAGTATAATTCAATTGAGTGATGTAGGATATGACATCTCATTTGTCAATGATGGTTGTCATATCAGGAGGTCAAATGATCAAGAGATCATTTTGACTGGTTATAGAAAAAGGAATGTCTACTGCCTAGACATTATGGTTGAGAACAATGGTTCTCCAGTGTGTCTTGTAGCTGATGAGAAAGTCTCTCATTGTGTCAAATGGCACAAGAGGCTAGCCCATCTCAACTACAAGACAATTGGCCAACTCTTTAGCAAAGAGTTAGTGAGGAATGGTCCTCAAGTTAAGTGTATTAAAGATGGAATATGCTCAGCTTGTCAAAAGGACAAGCAGACTAGATCCACCTTTAGTAGCATTGAAAACAAAGATGCTGTGAGGTGCTTATACCTCTTGCATATGGATCTCTCTGGCCCTATGCCAGTTCACAACCTAGGTAGGAAGGTCTATACCTTTGTAGTTGTAGATGACTACTCAAGGTTTTCCTGGGTGTTCTTCCTTAGATAGAAATCTGAAACACCTAGTATCTTCTATAGCTTTGTTAAACAAATTCAGAATGAACTAGACAGTACAGTGGTTAAGATAAGAAGTGACCATGGTACTGAATTTCAGTCTGATAGTATGGCAAAACTATGTGAAGAATTTGGGATATTTCAGGAGTTTTCTTCACCAAGAACACCTCAGCAAAATGGCATTGCTGAGAGGAAAAATAGAACCTTGATTGAGGCTGGTAGAACCCTATTAAGTGATATATCTCTACCAGAATATTTCTGGGTTGAGGCAGTTAATACTGCATGTCATGTTATTAATAGGGCTACCATAACTAAAAGCCACAATAAGACCCCCTATGAGCTTGTGAAAGGCAGAAAACCAAACCTATCCTACTTCAGGATCTTTGGTTGTAAGTGCTTTATACTTAACAATGGAAAGTCTTACTTGACTAAGTTTGCTGTCAAGTCCCAAGAGGGGATCATTGTTGGGTACAGCAACAATAGTAAGGCTTATAGAGTCTACAACTTGTCATCTCAAGTTGTAGAAGAGTCTGTACATGTAGTATTTGATGAAACTAGACTTATTAACAATGAGTTGTCTAGTAGTATATGCAGCTCCACAGGTATAACAAAGAAGATGGACAAGCTCACTATAGAAGAAGAACCTACTGCAAGACAGCAAGTAGAAGATAGTGGCTGCTGTCCAGGGGGAGTACTACATGTACCTAATGCAGAAGAAATTCAAGGAGTGCAGCAAGATGAAGAATCTGAAGAAGTTCAACCTGAGGCCAGGATGCCTCCAGCTAATAGGCATCTTAGAGATCATCCAGCAGATCAAATCATTGGTGATCTAAGACAAGGGGTACAAACAAGGAGCAGAAATCTGAATGCAGCACACTACTCCAGCTTTTTATCCCAAGTAGAGCCAAAGAAGTTTGAAGAAGCCATCCTAGACCCTCATTAGATTGAGGCAATGCAAGAAGAGCTGAATCAGTTCAAGAGATGCAAAGTCTGGGAACTTGTTCCTAAACCAAAAGACCATAACATAATTGGAACCAAGTGGATCTTTAGGAACAAGATGGATGAACATGGAGTAATTGTCAAGAACAAAGCTAGATTGGTTGCTAAAGGATATAGGCAGGAAGAAGGTATTGACTTTGATCAAACCTTTGCTCCAGTAGCCAGACTGGAAGCCATAAGGATGTTCCTGGCCTATGCAACCTTTCAAGGATTTAAAGTTTACCAAATGGATGTAAAGTCAGCCTTTTTGAATGGTAATCTAAAGGAGGAAGTCTATGTGGAACAGCCATCAGGTTTTGTTGATTCAACTCAACCTAATTATGTCTATAGACTTAGGAAAGCATTATATGGGTTAAAACAAGCCCCTAGGGCTTGGTATGAAACCCTGTCTAGTTTCTTCATTGAGAATAAGTTCACAAGGGGGAAAATAGACAAGACTCTATTCCTTAGGGAATCTAGAGGCAAAGTAATACTAGTCCAAATATATGTAGATGACATAATATTTGGGTCTACTGAAAGTAGTCTTTGCAAAAATTTGCAAAACTAATGCAAGGACAATTTGAGATGAGTAGTATGGGGGAACTTAAGTTCTTCTTGGGTCTCCAAGTTAGACAGACTGAGAATGGATTATCCATATGCCAGTCTAAGTTCACCCTAGAAGTCATAAGGAAGTATGGTATGGATTCATCCAGTACCATGAAACTCCTATGGGGTCAAGTATGTCTCTTAGCAAAGATGATGCAGGGAAACTTGTAGATGAGACTTTGTATAGAGGGATAGTTGGCTCCCTTCTATATTTGACTGCAAGTAGACCAGATATCATGTATGCTACATGTGTCTGTGCTAGGTACCAAGCATGCCCTAAAGAGTCTCATTTGACAGCAGTCAAAAGGATATTGAGATATCTAAAGGGCACTCCTTATCTAGGCCTTTGGTACCCTAGGAATGGAGACTTTGATCTAACAGGTTATTCAGATGCAGACTTTGCAGGATGCAAAGAAGACAGAAAAAGCATAACTGGAACTGTCAATTCCTAGGAGGAAGGCTGATTTCATGGAGTAGCAAGAAGCAAACAAGTGTGGTTATCTCTACTGCAGAATCAGAATATGTGGCTGCTGGAAGTTGCTGTGCTAAACTTCTATGGATACAACATCAGCTTGAAGACTATGGAATTCAGGTAAGTAGAACTCCACTCTTTTGTGATTCTACTAGTGTTATATCAATTGCAAACAATCTTGTTTCCCATAGTAGAACTAAACATATTGAAATAAAATATCATTTTCTTAGGGAACATGTAGAAAAAGAAGATATTTTACTGGAATATGTTAAAACAGATAATCAACTAGCTGATATGTATACTAAGCCCTTAGAAGAATCAAAGTTCAATAGGTTTAAAATTGAACTAGGTATGATAAACTTAGAATAAGTTTATAAAATTGACTAAGTAAAATAGTGTCGACACACAGAGTTGTCTGTGTCGAGATAGAAAATTGCTGTCGACACTTCAGTGAAAAGGTGTCTACACATCTAGGAAGTTGGTGTCGACACTTCAGAAAATTAGTGTCGACACATAATTAGTAGGTGTCGACACATCCAAGGTGGTGTCGACACTTAGTCTTTACTCAGAATTAGTGAAGTAAAGTCTCGACTATGTGTCGAGCTGAGTGGTGTCGACACATAAACAAGTGTCGACACATATATTCTGTTGACTAAACTTGTGTCGACACATAGGTGTCGAGACATTATAAGTCAGTATCGACACTTTTCATCAGTGTCGACACAATTTAAGTTAGTTAACCCGCCCTTTCATCTTCAATCTTAGAAAGGTATAAATAGGATCTCTCCATTGTCTGTCTACATGCTCACCAAAGTTTCGAGACCAAACTTTTGTGTCGACACCTCTCTTCTCTCCAGTCAAATTCTTCAAACCCTAATGGCGCCAAAGCTTGAGGAGAACGTCAATGAAGGCTACGAACTGGTGCGACATGCGTTTGAGGATGCAGACCCGGAGATCAAGAATGTGGTAACCCTAGTTGCAGACTCGGGGTTGGATTTTCTTGTTTCAGAGCCAACAAAAATTTGGAAGAAGGAAGTTCTAGAGTTTCTGAATGGAGCGAAAGTAGATGAATCTGGACTCAAGATAAAGTCTAGGGTTCATGGTGAAAAGGTGAAGGTATCACCTAAAAGTTTGAGAAAGGTCCTAAATCTACCAAGGATAAAAGAAGAGGATGAAGTTAGTGCTTCTAAAACCAGAGAAGCTTTAACTTGGTGTGGACTAGATTCCAAATTGAAAATTGGATCAGTGTTCAATAGGAAGGGGATGAACAGCCAGGGAAAATTTCTCTCAGAAATTGTTGGCAAAGTGATATTGAGTAAGCCTGGAGGGCATGACAGGGTATCAGCCCATATGTTCAATCTTATGACAAGGATAATCTTCACATTGAAAACAGATTGGTCTGTTATTGTCTTTGATAAGATTAAAGAAAGTCTGAAGAAACCCAACTTGGGTAGGATCTTAAGTCTATACTTGGCTGGTAGTATACCAGAAGTTATGAGTCAAGCTGCAGGCAGTTAAATCAATCATATGAGGAAAATGGACATGAGACTCTTCTCCAGATGGGATAGGGTTTTATCCAAGGAAATGCCCACACCAGAGAAAATTACTCCCCAAAAGAAGAAGAAGAAGTCTGCCCCAGTGGCTCAGGATTCATCTAGCAGCTCTGGTAGTGAAGAGCAAGTTGTCTTTACTCCTGATGAGGATGTAGAAGGAAATGTTGGGAAGTCTCCAGCTCAACAAAATGCTGCAGAAAGGCAGGGTGAGCTACCACCAGCTAGCCCCATACACCAGGATCAAATCCAGGGGGAGCCACTAGTAGTGGAAGAACCAACTCCTCTTGAAAGTGAAAGAGCCACCCACATCATCCTTGAGGTAATCACTGAGCTTAATGCTTTAGATTTCCTTATAGAGGATAATGTTTTATCTAATTCCTTCAATAATGTTAATCAGCAAACTCATATTGATGGCCAACTCCCAGATGTTGTCATGGAGGACACATCTGTTACAGTTCAAATAGTATTTGATCCAGTGGTAGATGAGCCAAGAGTTTCTCCAGCCCATTCTCCACAAGAATATATAATGGAAGATCTTTTCCTCAATCTGGATCAAATAGACTTTGACAAGGAAAGTGCTGCTACTGAGGGGGAGAAGTCTCAAGTTGAAGGGGAGCAGGTAATACTTGATGAAGAACCTGCAAGGCAAGAACCTGAGAAGCCCAAGGAAGTTGAGGAGCTACCTAGGGAGAGGGTAGAGATAGCCAGTACATCTGCTTCTGAAGATGAGGAGGCTACAAGGGCAAAGAAAAGGAAATTTCAAGTATTTAAAAGGAGCCAGAGTTATAAGAAGGCATTGCAAACCATAGCACCACAGCCAACACTACAGCCAACTCCATCTGTAGATTACAATGCTTTGATGGTTGCTATGCAAATTAAGCTGGATGAGCACAGACAAGCCATTGAGAAGTATGTGGATGAAGGGCAAAATTCCTTACAGTTTGATCTGGCCCAGGATATTAAGTCTATAAGATTTGAAATGAATCTTAATAAGAAGGAGATGACTGACTGCTTCCACAAGGGAGGGAATGCAGTAGTCTATCTAGCAACTCATCAAGAGAAAATAAAAGCTCAAGTGGATGACATTACACTGAAGCAAGGATATGTTCTTGAGAACCAGATCAGAATGAATGATTACTTAACTGCTTCACACAATGTAATTGTCACAGAGATGAAGAACATAGCTACTGGACTGACTACTTCTAATGCTACTGCTATGGCAGAATTTGATAAAGCCTTACAAGAGAGCATCACTGCTATTACATCTGCTATTCAAGATTCTCAGAAACTGATCTCAGAAAAACTCCAAAGGTTAAAACCTTTCTTTAAAGATGGAGTCAACTATTTGGATAACCAAGTAAGATTTCAAAAGGATGATCTAAGAGATCACATGGAAAGAGAAGTCATAAAGGGGGAGAGGGTGTTAGTCAAAGCCAGCTCTGATCATGCCAAGTGGATTTCTAATTCTATCAGAGCTACTCTTGGATATCATCCTTTATGTGATGATGACAATGTAGCTGAATCTGGGATACATCCTGCATATCTAGGAGGGGAGCAACCTGAAGTGGCTCAAGTAATCTACCCTCCTCCAGATTTTGATATGATACATGCTGATATACAGTCCATGTATAGCCCACCTAGGGGAAAGGACAATGTCATCATAGAGAAGGTGGTTCAGCCAGTATCTGAGGCTATGCAAGAAGCTTTTCTAATAGAACAGGAAGCTAGATTGTCTAAGAAGAGGTTCAGAGAGCAAGCTGAACAAAGGCCTGACTTTGAGCAGTGGAGCCCCACTTCAAGAAACATTATCTTAACTGCATGGAAAGCTGCTAAAGATAATATACAAGATAGAAACAAATGGTTTTTTGAAATGGAGTGGAGAAAGCATGAATCAAGGCAAGAAGCTATAGTGCAATATAGAAGAAAGGCCAAGATGGGAAAGCTACCTCCTACTGCTCAGGAGCCTAGCAAGTACTTTCCCAATCCTTATCATTATTTTGAGAGGCAAAAGATTAAAACTGAAGAGCAAAAGAAAAAGGATCTGAAAGGCAAGAAGCCTGCTGATACTGAAGTTGTTGAAGCCCCTGTTCAAGCCAAAGTACAATCAGGAAAAGGAATTGTGATTAAGGAGGCTGATCAGAATTAGAATAGATTTATCTTAAGTTTATAGTTGTAATATGTTGATTTTAAAACACTCTGTAAATTTTTGAATGATGAATATGACAAAGTGTTAGAACAATGTGATCTGTTATAAATCTATTTCATAATTATTCTGAGATGATATCCGTGTTTACATGTTTTGATTAATACATGTTTATGTTTGCCCTGTTATATAATCCTGCTTTACATCATTTTGTAATTTTATTATGAATGGTGTATATCATTGACTAAGGGTTATGACTTCTCCAAATAGGGGGAGATTGTTGGGTACATTGGTTCTAATGTACCTGATTTGAAGAAGCCTCACCCTACTCAATGATATACATCAAAATGTATTTGATGTATGTTGAGTTTAGTTGTGCAGGTCAAGTATTCACAGGGAAAAGCTGAAAAGTTTCTAAGTCCATGTGTCGACACCCAGGAGCAAAGTGTCGACACTTATGAAGACTTGTGTCGACACCCAGGAAAGCAGTGTCGACACTTGGAGTACTTGTGTCGACACCAGTAATGCAGAGTCGACACCAGACAGGAAGTGTCGACACAAGGAGCTGTGTCGACACTCAATGAAGAAAAGTGCAGTGAAGTAGTGTCGACACTTAGCAGTTGTGTCGACACCCAGTGAAACTATGTCTACATCAGAAAGTGTCGACACTTGGAGGCTGTTTCGACACTCAGCAAAAGTGAGCAGAGTCTAAGTATAAGTGTCGACATAATAAAGAATGTGTCGACACTCAGCAGAAGACTCAACACTTGAAGAAAGTGTCGACACAAGAAAGAATGTGTCGACACTCAGCAGAAAACTCAACACTTGAAGAAAGTGTCGACACAAGGAGCTGTGTCGACACTTAGCAAAGTTCAACAAAATTCTAAGTACAAGTGTCGACACTAAGGAGATATGTCGACACTCAGCCAGAGTCTCAACAAAAGAAGAATGTGTCGACACATGGAGCAGTGTCGACACTTAGTAAGTATCAACACAGAAGGCATGTGTCGACACCTAGAAGATATGTCGACACTGAACAAGTTCAACACATGAAGATGTGTCGACACAAAGGAGTTGTGTTGACACTTAGAAGAATTTAACAAAGTGCTGAAGAACAAAGTGTTGTGTTGACACTCAAAATCAGTGTCGACACATGAAGAAGAACTGTGTCGAGAAGTGAATTCTACAATACAAGGAGTTGTGTCGACACCTTGAAGGCTAGTGTCGACACTTAGTCAACTTGTGTCGACACTTAGTCTATAAGTGTCGACACTTAAAGACAGACAGTCTCGACACTTTCAGACAGTTATAGATTTTTCAAGAACTGACTGGATGACTTGATAGCTGCCATTCCAGCCGGTCTACTGCACCTGTCAGAGTTGTCAGAAATCAGTTATGAACCGGACCAGCCGGTTACCATGAAGAAGGCCTATAAATAGGCTTATACTGTCTATAGAAGAAGTTGTTTAGATGATCAAGTAATACAAAGAAGATCTAGCTATTCATTGAAGAATCTAGTGAAGATCTAAGAAGTTGGAGAGAGAGAGCTCCATCCAAGAAGACAGCCGTTGGAACCAGGCTGAGAAGAAGGGTTCTGATTTTGTTCTAAATCTTAAGAAGCAGAGATCAAGGATCAACTACAGAGGAGATCAATCTTATTGTGTTCTACATTCAAGAAGCTTTGAAGAAAGCAAAGTCAGGTTGATCTCAGCTGAGTTCTTCCAAGAACTCATCAAGAAACTCACAACTCTTCTCTCTTTTCTTTGAGTTGTAGGGTTTACATTTTGTATTCATATTATCTTGTAGGATCCTTAGGGATCTGAGTTTGTAAGCCTATAATTATAAAGGCTGAGTGTAGGGCCTGTGTGCGTGAGTGTAGGAGATCTAATTCTCTGAGTGTAGGCCTGTTGTGGCTGAGTGTAGGCCTGTTGTGGCTAAGTGTAGGCTTTGTGAAGAAGCTGAGTGTAGGTCTTTGGAGAAGACTGAGTTGTAGGGCCTTGGGCCTGAGCTGTAGGAACCTGGTTGAGGTTCTGAGTGTAAGATCTGAGGATCTGAGATAGTGGAGAAGTTTGGCCGAATCTAGTACACTGCTAGATAGGCGAAGGGGGAAAGTGGATGTACCCAAATCTTGGGGAACCACTATAAATTTGTGTGTTCACTGTGTGCTGGATTGATTGATGTGATTACTGGTTAATTGCTGTGTTAAACTAATTATAATTCTGTGATAAACTCTGAATTCTGCCTAAAAAGTTAAACAGATTTAAGTCACCTATTCACCCCCCCCCCCCTCTAGGTGATTAGGTACAATATCTTTCACCTGCAATAAATCTCTATTTTCATCTATCAGCTGATGAATATCACCTTCAGGCTCAGACCCATCCACATCACTTGATACAGATGTTGCTGACTCTGACTCAGTACTGCAATCTGAAAGACATTGTACCTTACTAGGACCAGGCTGATCCTGGCACTTGTCTTCTTCTGACACAGCCAACAGTCCCTTTCACTGATGGTCTTCTTGTTCATATATAGAGTTCAGCACCTGGAGAAACTCTTCTTCTTCATCTGCTGCATATAGACCAATGTAGGCCTCAACTTCAGATTCTGACTCTGAAGTAGATTGGTCTGATAAGGTCTTCTCCTTCTTAGCAATAAAGGATTTCTCCTTCTTGCTCTGGTGTTGACTCTTCTTTTTATCTGCAGTCTCTTTTCTTTTATCTTGACACTCAGCTATAACATGTCCAGGCCTATTACATCAGTAGCAAACTATCTTGGATGTTGTAGATTTGCTTGGCTTAGACCTGCTCTTGTCCTTCCTGGATGAATTCCTCTTTTGATAATACTCATCCTTAGGCTGAGATGTGGAGGGCTTAGACTTCCACTGCTTTTTCTTCAGGAATCTCTGAAACTGTCTTATAAATGCTGCAAAATCTTAATCTGAGTCACTGCTGTCTGAATTCTGGTTGTCTGAATTATCTGAAGCAGTTTCAGCAACAATCTTAGGAGGTGATGGAGACATCCTCCTATTTTTCTTAGTGGCTGCAAGCTTGAAGGCCACAGACTTTTCTCTATGCTCACCTTTTGCACTTTTCTCTTCCTCTTTCCTTGTCATTAGCTGCATCTCATATGACAGCAGTTTTCCAAACAAGGTTGGTGGAGAGATATCTGCAAGTTTGGCCACTTCCCTAATGGCACAAATCTTAGTGTCCCAATCCTTTGTCAAGGATCTTAGGAATTTATCATTTAGTTCATATATACTGAATATTCTACCATAGGACATCAGCTCATTTACAATCCTATAGAACTTTTTATAGCACTCAGTTATACTGTCAGTGATGTAGGGATTCGTCGGATTAAAATAGCGTACGGATTTTCTTACAACTCAAGCCCAAGTAACACGTTCTAACGCGTCCTAACACAAACATTCTAGCCGCACGATTCACCGTCATCCCGCACAAACACGCGGAGGGGAGTGGACTAAAAGCGACGATCTAATTAAAGTCCAATCCTTTCCCACCGAAGATCGAAAGCAAAGGTCGCCACACCTTTTTGAGAGGAAGATCAATAACTATATGCCAAGATCTTCCTCAAGTAAAAGGATCCACCCGATCCGGCTTCTTGCAAGGTTTCGAAAATAAACGCAAGAAGGTTTTCGATTAAATCCAAAAGATCGTATTCAAGATCGCGGATAAAAAGCCATTGCATCCATTCCAAATCTCACAAGAACTCACAAAGGAAAGATGTAGATATTACCCTCCCCAAGATGGGGTGAAGATCACACAAGGAAAGTGGAAGAGTCACACGTACACGCACCACCGGCGTCACACCGAGCGGCAAACTTCTTCTTCGTCGGAGTCACACCGAGAAGCATCCGCCTCCGTGTTTCACAAGCCTTGGATCACCCAAGCGATTGGCTAACAAGGAGGAGAAGGAGGATGAAGGGGGGCGGCAATCCCAAAGGGAGGTGGCCGAAATTCTCAAGAGAGGATTAATTTAGGTTTTCGAATAGCATGCCTTCATTTCTCATCAAATAAGCCTATATATAGGCAAGTCCCAAAACAAGCAAAATAAATCTAGCCATCCAATTTATCATCTATTGGATGGCTATGAGCACTCCAAAAATTAAACATGTCCAAAATAAAAGACAACATGAAATAATGATAACATTAAACTAGGAAAATAAAGGTTCAAATAAGGAAAGGGCTTAAGCCCGCCGCGAACGAAGATTGTAGCCACCAAGGTCACGAGTCGCGGTAGAAGGTCGTCGAGCATCTTTATGTTGCGCCGCATCAACTTGGTCACGAGCAACTTGATCATCATCCACGGCAACTTGATCACGAGCACTCTTAGCATCAACGGGCAAGGGGATGGGAGGCGAGCCGGCATCAATCCTCCCCCCCTTAAAGTCACTCAACACCGATGAGTGGGCTGCAAGGTAGCGGCGGAGGTGGTCCTCATCCAAGCGAAAGAGATCCGACTCAATAACCCAGGAGTCGTCGGAGGGCGGATGATCACGCCAAAGAACGAGGAAGCGGCGATGGCCGCCATCAGCTGGAGAAGTGTAGCTATCTGCAAGTACCTGAGCTGGGACAAGAAATGTACGGGGAAATCTAGGAAACATATCAGCATGTGGAAGCAAAGTAGAAGACTTACCACCCGGCGCTAGGCCTGTAGGTGCAATGGAAGAATGACTCACGGAACTACCACTCACCAACCCAGAAGAGACATTTGTGGAGGAAGAAATATTGGGGGAAAAAGAAGGCGTAGAAGTCAACTCAGTTGGAATGAAAACATACGGCGTTAAATCCGAAACATTGAAAATGGGTGAAATACCCCAATCCGTCGGCAAATCCAAAACAAACGCGTTATCTCCTAGCCTCTTAATAATTCGAAACGGGCCGGCTCGCTTTGGTGCCAACTTCTTAACGGTGCCAGAAGGCAGCCGCGTGGGAATAAGGCGAACTAAAACAAGATCGCCAACTTGGAAGTTAGACTCCCTCCGATGTAAATTCGCTTGGGATCGATACGACTCATATGTGGTAGCTAAAGTTGTTCGTATTTGGGCGTGTAAGTCATGTATGTGCTCGGCCAAAGATTGTGCAAATTGACTTGTATGATAAGATGGAGGTAACAGAATCAAGTCAATGGGCACATTCGCAAGGTACCCGTGCACTACTTCATTTGGTGACATACCCATAGACCGATTGGTAGAGTTGTTGTAGGCTAATTGGGCTTGGGGAAGGAGCAAATCCCAAGTGCCTTTGTGGTCACCCACAAGACAACGCAACAAGTTTCCCAAACTCCTATTTACCACTTCCGTCTGCCCATCAGTTTGTGGGTGATAGGCGGCGGAAAACAACAACTTCGTTCCCATTAATGTCCAAAGCGTCTTCCAAAAATAACTTGTGAATTTAACGTCGCGATCCGAGACAATGGTCTTAGGAACGCCGCGGTGACTCACCACCTCTTTAAAATATAATTTTGCAATGTGAGACGCGTCATTAGTCTTACTACAGGGTATGAAATAAGCCATCTTAGAGAACCTATCAACCACCACAAAAATGGAATCGTGTTGTCGCTGGGTTGGAGGAAGCCCCAAAATAAAGTCCATACTCACGTCCTCCCAAGGTCTAGATGGAATAGGCAACGGAGTGTATAGTCCCACATTAGTCTTTCCCCCTTTAGACACTTGACAAACCCGACAGCTACTCACGATTTTCCCAACTAAAACGCGAAGTTTAGGCCAATAGAATTTCTCCTCGACTAAGGCTATCGTTTTATCCCGCCCAAAATGGCCGCTCAACCCGCCACTATGTAGTTCCCATACTATGTGATGGCGTAGGGAGGTACGGGGAATACATAGCTTAGCGTGCCAAAATAAATAACCGTCTCTCAATACATATGCTGACACTATCATTGGTGAGTCATCGTGTGCCGCTAGATACGCTTCTCCAAAATCAGGACACATGGCATATTCATCCTTTATTCTCTCAAATCCGACAACCTTTACTTCCATGATCGACAATAAAAGTGTCACTCTACTAAGCGCGTCGGCCACACGATTTTCAGTGCCCTAAAGGTGTTTTAAGGTGAACGAAAACTCTTGCAAGGTTTCGAACCAAATTGATGTAGGGATTCGTCGGATTAAAATAGCGTAAGGATTTTCTTACAACTCAAGCCCAAGTAACACGTTCTAACGCGTCCTAACACAAACATTCTAGCCGCACGATTCACCGTCATCCCGCATAAACACGCGGAGGGGAGTGGACTAAAAGCAACGATCTAATTAAAGTCCAATCCTTTCCCACCGAAGATCGAAAGCAAAGGTCGCCACACCTTTTTGAGAGGAAGATCAATAACTATATGCCAAGATCTTCCTCAAGCAAAAGGATCCACCCGATCCGGCTTCTTGCAAGGTTTCGAAAATAAACGCAAGAAGGTTTTCGATTAAATCTAAAAGATCGTATTCAAGATCGCGGATAAAAAGCCATTGCATCCGTTCCAAATCTCACAAGAACTCACAAAGAAAAGATGTAGATATTACCCTCCCCAAGATGGGGTGAAGATCACACAAGGAAAGTGGAAGAGTCACACGTCCACGCACCACCGACGTCACACCGAGCAGCAACCTTCTTCTTCGCCGGAGTCACACCGAGAAGCATCCGCCTCCGCGTTTCACAAGCCTTGGATCACCCAAGCGATTGGCTAACAAGGAGGAGAAGGAGGATGAAGGGGGCAGCAATCCCAAAGGGAGGTGGCCGAAATTCTCAAGAGAGGATTAATTTAGGTTTTAAAATAGCATGCCTTCATTTCTCATCAAATAAGCCTATATATAGGCAAGTCCCAAAACAAGCAAAATAAATCTAGCCATCCAATTTATCATCTATTGGATGGCTATGAGCACACCAAAAATTAAACATGTCCAAAATAAAAGACAACATGAAATAATGATAACATTAAACTAGGAAAATAAAGGTTCAAATAAGGAAAGGGCTTAAGCCCGCTGCGAACGAAGATTGTAGCCACCAAGGTCACGAGTCACGGTAGAAGGTCGTCGAGCATCTTTATGTTGCGCCGCATCAACTTGGTCACGAGCAACTTGATCATCATCCACAGCAACTTGATCACGAGCACTCTTAGCATCAACGGGCAAGGGGATGGGAGGCGAGCCGGCATCCGTTAGACTTTCCTTGTCTGAAACTTTCATATTCCTGGTTCAGCATAGATTTTCTATCTTGTCTTACATCTTCAGAACCCTCCATGTAGACTATTAAAGTATCCCACATTTCCTTGGAGGTCTTGCAGTGAATCAAATTTTGAAAGGTTGCATCATCTATGGCACTAACTATGATATTCTGGGCTCTCTTATCCATAGTTGCCAAGATGATCTCATCATTGGTCATCTCAGAATAATCCTTGGGAATTCTTTGGTTTGCATCCAGAATTGACACCTTCATTGGAATATAAGGACCTTCCTTTACTGTGATGTAGATCCTTGGATCAGAAGCCTCCATAAACAGCCTAACCCTTTCTTTCCAGATGCCAAATATCTCCTTTCTGCATATGGGTAATTTCATAGACCCTAGCTCCTTATGATTTTCACCTGAACCCATTTTATTGATTCTTGAATCTACCTTATGGATCTACTCAAACTGTTAAGTCTTTCTTTGAGTAACCTCCCTCTGATACCACTTGAAAGAATTAGTGCCTAACCACCTAGAGGGGGTGAATAGGTGTAATTCTTGTTTTTATTTTAAGGCAGAAAAGTTGTTCAGTTAACTAATAATAAACTGCAAATTCTACTGCTAACATAGCACAGAAATCACAGAAACAATCAATCACAGTCTGCACACAGTTTTTATAGTGGTTCCCCAAGGTCTGGGTACATCCACTTTCCCCTTCGCCTATCTAGCAGTGTACTAGATTTGGCCTAACTTCTGCACTTCACCTCAGATTCTCAGATCTTATAACTCAGAACCCCAAACAAGGCTCCTACAACTCAGGCAAACTACCCTACCTCAGCCTTCAACAAGGCCTACACTCAGAGATCACAATCTCCTACAACTCAGGATCACAGCCCTACCTCGGCCTTCAACAAGGCCTACCACTCAGAGAATTTACTCTCCTACACTTAGCCTTTATAAAACAGGCTTATAGTCTCAGATCTATAAAGATCCTACAAAAATTTGATTTAACAAAGTGAATAACCACCACCCTGACAGAGAGATAATGGATGGATGGCTTCTTGATCAGTTCTTGGAAGAACTTGATGGCAGAGAACAACCTCTCTTAGCTTTCTTCAAAGCTTCTTGAATCTGAACTCAGTAGGGTTGAATCTCCTGAGAAGTTGATCTTCAATCAGCTTCTGACTTGAGATTCAGATCTCAATCTGAATCTTTCTTGGCAGCCTGGTTCAGCAACTGCACTTCTTAGATGGAGCTCTCTCTCTCCAACTTCTTAGATCTTCTGTCGAAGGTCTTCTTCTTTTTGTGTTGTTAGATATCTGTGTAAGATCTTCAATCTTAATTGTAATTAATCATTTTCTGTTGAAGGAGAAAGGCTTTATATAGTCTTCCTCCATGGTAACCGGCTGATCCAGTTTCTAACAAACTTCTAAAAGCTTTGACAGTTCCAGTAGACCGGTTAGAAATGGCAGCTGTCAAGTCATCCAGTCACTTCTTGAAATACTGTCTTTGTCTGAAAGTGTCGAGACTGAACTTCTTCATGTGTCGACACAAGTAGACTAAGTGTCGACACAAGTGGAGTAAGTGTCGACACAAGCCTTGGTGGTGTCGACATATCTCTTTTGTTATTGATAATACTTCTCGACACAGCCTTTTGTTGAATGTGTCGACACAAGCCTTTGTGGTGTCGACACAGTCACTTCTTTTCTTCATATAAATGTACTTTGTTGAAATTCTGCCATGTGTCAACACAAGTCCTGTGTGTCGACACATTTGATGTCGACAAGATCTTTTGTATGTCGACATTGCCTCTGTGTGTCGACACAAATACTTCTTCTCTTTAACTTTGTTGAAACTCTGCTGTGTGTCGACACAAGTCCTGTGTGTCGACACAGTTGATGTCGACAAAGTCTTCTATGTGTCGACGCTGCCTCTGGGTGTCGACACAATTGATGTCGACAATGCTTCACTGTGTATCGACACAACCTCTGGGTGTCGACACAACCTTTCCAAGTGTCGACACAATTAACTCCAAGTGTCGACACAGCTTTTCTCCAGTGTCGACACAAGTCTTCATAAGTGTCGACACAGCTTCTCTATGTGTCGACACATGGACTTAGAAATTTTCTGCATTTCTGCATTTACTTAACCTGCATATATAAACTCAAAACACATCAAATACACATTGATGCATATCATTGAGTAGGGTGAGGATTCTTCAAATCTGGTACACATTTTCCAATGTACCCAACACTACTCGAGTACTAATATGATTACTCGAGAGGATAGAAACAGACTACTCGAGATGAAGTCCTTGAGAAAATTCAGAACAGAATGAGTAATCACTCGAGTGAAATAAGATTTACTTGAGTGCTAGACAGTATACACGAGACGTGGAGATGAACTACTCGAGAGGTAGAAATAAACTACTCGAGAGGTAGAAGGATTACTCGAGTCAAAGACTTAGAGAATTTTTTTGGGAGATGAAATCTGGTTACTCTAGTATTGGAGCTGGAATACTCGAGTAGTAGATTGACTACTCGAGTAAAGGAATTCTGCTACTCGAGTATAGGACTTAGAAAAAGTCTGAGAGTTAAAAGTTGGTCACTCAAGTATTAGAGCTAGACTACTCGAGTAGTAGAAAGACTACTCGAGTACATGAACTGAACTACTCGAGTGGGGTAAAACAACACGAGAATCTTTCTTCTGTAACTCGAGATAAAAGACTTATCTACTCGAGTGGTTAACATAACTACTCGAGTAAAATATTTAGAATATTTTCTGAGAGGAAAATCTGATAACCCGAGAATAAGAGAAGGCTTACTCGAGTAATGGACTTGGCCACTCGAGAGCTATGTTCAGACTACTCGAGAGCCATTTCCCTTACTCGAGTACAGACAGATTTACTCGAGTATTTACTAAGTGTTCAACTCGAGTACTTAAGCTTCTACTCGAGTGAAAGACTTAGAAAAATTTTCCTTCAAGAGAATTTTCCTTTCTTCAATAAAATCAGCAACACTTCTTTCTCCAATCAATCCTAGTGCTTGAAACATGAAGTGTATCCCAATAGAGAGGCTACACATGAGTCAACACCATGGGTCATACAATGAGGGATTACATTGTATGGTCCTGTATTTGGTGACCCATTGTAGACTGACATTGGTCTACACTTGGAAATTTAGTCCTGCAAACACATAACTCAAACAAGACATCAAATACAACTTAATTCATCTTAGTTCAAGGGTGACTTCACCAAATTTGGGTTATTATGGATACAATACCCAACAATCTCCCCCTATTTGTAGAAGTCAGAACCCTCTACACTAAGATGAATTATATATACAAATAAAGAACTAGATATGCAAGATAGAAATCAAAGTAATAAGCACACAGAATATAAGCAAAGAGTAAATGATCAAAATTAAGAATTATATAAATAAGATTGTCCAAGAGTCATTTCTACACAATTCTTAATCACACTCTTGTAACTTCTTCATGCTTAAGCTTGAGGTTGATGAGGTTGTTGTTGTTTATCTTTCTTTTCATGTTGTCTTCTCTGATAACTGTAAGGCTTAGGATAGTACTTTGGAGGCTTTGGAGAAGCAGCAGGGTTGTTTATTCCATGTTCTCTGTCATATATTCTTCTATTTGTCATAGACTTCTCATACAAGTCCCATTATTGGGAGCTGTAATGATCATGTCTATTTTCATTAAAGTCCATGACTAGCTTTAGAGTGTCAAGAATGAGTGACTTTGAAGTAGGAGATCAAATCTCTGCAAATTTTGGAGCTTTCCTTTTCTCTGAATTTGGAACTGGAATAGATCTACTGGTAGAGGCTCCATCACCATATCTTCTCTTCTTTGGAATATGAATTTCAGGAGGAGCTTGAAGAAAAATATCTGTTGGATCAGCCTCCCAAACCTGAGCATAAGAGTCTGGAGGAGGGCATTCAAAGCCTTCAGGTCTTGGATAGAAGGAAGGATGAGGAACTGGAGCTGGAGCTAGGGGATTCAAATTATGAGGAATAACATTTGGATCTGCTAAAAAGTCAGGGAGTATCTGATTATGCATCCACACTATTGTATCATAAGTATGAAACGTTACACTTTGAATCTGACCCAACACATCATCATGAATTTCTTTCATCTTTGCTTCCCAGAGTGTTTTTTGTTGGCATCTGATTTCTCTAAATATTCCTTGACTAAATTCTCCCCCTTTCTGACTTCTATAGTCAGAGTATTTATAGCAACTTCTTTGAAAGTGCCTACTTCTTCACAGATCTTGAATGTGTGAGCTTGAGCATTCTTTTCTAACTGAATTTGGTTATTTACAACAGTAATAGCTTGATCCATTACCTGACCAACACTAGCGATTGTATGGTCTAGAGCTTTGACACCTATCTGGAATAGCTGTCTCAATTCATCTGTATTATGTTGAATCTCAGCAAATCCTCTACTCATCTCTTTCTCAAGAGCAGTAACTTTATCTTGAACAATTTTGAGAGAGTCATCAAAGTATTTTCTTTGTTCAAGAAGCATCTGTTCAATATTACCAACAATATCATTTGCAGCAGCAGGAGGAGGAGCAGCAGTAGAAGGAACTGGAGGAAGAGGAGCAGACCATGGAATGACTTCTTCAATGGTGACTGAGCTCTTAGCTCTGGTGGTATGAATCAAGGCATCACCTTCTTCATCAATGAAGGTGGGGATAAGGAAGTCCAGGCTCTTCAAAGGAGCTTCCGCTAGTTCTGGGGATGGCTCTTTGTCATCAGAAATCAAAATAGTCTCAACCTGCTCTTTGTCAGCAGCAAGAGAGTGGTGAATAGGGGATTCAGGAGATGGAACAAGAGATCTGGGAGGAGTATGAGTGGGAGATGGTACTGGTGTTTGTTGCTTGGATGTTTCAGCAGGTTGCTCTGAATGGAGGGGAGGAAGAGGTTCGTCAGTAGTTAACTCTTCAATCATTTGATTGATTGCTTCTTCTATAGATAGAATATTTTCTTGGATCTGAGCATCTGATGGTGTTTCTTCAGGAGTAGATGGAGGGAGAGAAGTGGCAGCTGGTGGAGTAGGTACTCTGTCTTCTGGAACAAAAGGAGCAGGCTCCCCCTCAGTAGTTGCACCAGATGTGCTGGAACATGAGGTGGAGAGGGAGATGGTATCTTGTCCTCTGCAGCAGAATGATCATGGGCTCTGGCAGACTGGGCAGGGTTAAGCAGTTTTAAATCCCTTCTCTGAATGTAGGATATTGAGACTTTCTTCATGTGGTGAAGAATTGTACCTTTGGAGAAGTTGAAAACCTCAGGATTGATCTCATGTTGCATTAGAGAAATAATTTGTGCATAATTTGGTGCCTTGATGCTTTCCCTAATTTTGTCTTGAATCAATGTACCAAACTGATATTTCTTCCTGCATATAATTGATGTCATGATGTCAAACATGCTTAGTGAAATTTCTCTAATAGAACTGGTCTTGCACGGGAGTATTTTTCCAATAAAATCCACAAGAAACTTGCTCTTTGGATTGAGTTCTGATTAACGAATGGTGAGGACTTCAGGTGATAGTCCACAGAACATACATGCCATATCTGAATCTTCAAGACCGAGATGGTCTTCTTCATCAACCACTTAATGTTCATGAAAAATTATTCAACTTCTGGAAAGAGAATCTTGCACGGTTGCTGTAGAACAAACGTCAAGACAGCTATGTCGAGGAGGATGAGGAGATTGCGGAAATCGTCGGACAATTCGGCAATTCGTGCGGTGACGAGTTCAGAGCCGTTCCAATCTTGGAAGAAGGTGCCATGATCTAGAGATTTGAGAGAAATCTGATGTGGGGAAGAAAATGGCGCAAGCTCTGCGACAGTCGCGGAAGGAGAAGAGTTTTTCGGCTTACTCGAGTGAGAGGATTTTGATTCGTGTAGAGAAATGAAATCTGGACTTTTCTATTTATTTAACCCTATTTTATGGATAAGTAAAAGAGAAATTAAGCTAACATACCTTGGAAAGAGGCGGTATAAGCCTCGGGTTGTGAATAACGAAATTTGAATTGAAGTTAAGAAATAGACTTCCTGATACTAGAGTGGATGGACAGTACTCGAGTGAGAAGATGATAGTACTCGAGTGAGAAAAACTGAAAGTACTCGAGTGATGTCTTTATATGTCTCAAATGGCAACTTAGTACTCGAGTAGGTAGAAGAAGTACTCGAGTGACTTACTTCTTGCTTCTTGAGAAGAACTTAGTACTTGAGTAGAGGTACTCAAGTCACAGGAGTAGTACTCGAGTACGCTGAAGTAGTACTCGAGTGGTCTTTGTCTTACTCGAGTCATAATGACTGAACTTGAGATATTTCAACTTTTGACAGATTTCTTGACCTTTGAGCTTTGTTGTAAGTCCACCTTCTCTAATCTTCTTTGTTGAGCAATCCAAGTTCTGTTTTGAAGAACGAGAACTTGGCCTCGTCCAGTGGCTTCTTGAAAATGTCTACAATCTGCCTGTCTGTTGGGACATACTGTAGATCAATGTCCTCATGCTCCATATGATCCCGGATGAAGTAGTACCGTAGCTTTATGTGCTTTGTACGTCTGTGAGAGACTGGATTGTTGGTTATTGCAATCGCGTTGGAGGAGTCGCAAAATAAAGGGATGTCTTGGACTTTGAGATTGTAATCTTCCAGTTGATTCTTTATCCATAGAAACTGTGCACAACAACTGCCTGCAGAGATATACTCTGACTCAGCCGTTGAAATTGCAACAAAGTTCTGCTTCTTACTACTCCAGGAAATGAGCCTTCTTCCAAGGAATTGGCAAGTCCCGGAAGTTCTCTTCTTATCGCCTTTGCTAGCTGCAAAATCTTCATCTGAAAAACCAATTAGCTCGCTATCATTACTTCTTGGGTACCATAAGCCAAGATTTGGTGTACCTGTAAGGTATCTCAAAATTTGTTTTGCAGCAGCGTAGTGAGATTCCTTATAGTTCACTTGAAATCTAGCACATACACATGTTGAGAACATTATGTCTGGTGTACTAGCAGTAAGGTAGAGCAAGGATCCAATTATGCTTCTGTACTTGGTTTCATCAAAAGGATTCCCTTTCTCATCCTTGTTCAGAGACACAGTTGAACTCATTGGAGTCCTCATAGAGGTTGCGTTCTCCATTTCGAATTTCTTAATTAGATCTTTAGTGAACTTAGTCTGCGGGATGAAAATTCCATCTTCATATTGTTTCACCTGATGTCACACCCCAAATCCCAATTTGGGTTCAGGACTGGATGACACAGACTGGGACACGGGCATGTCCCAGGGCATGTCATACTCGGGTTAGGCAGCCTCTCGAGTGCTCGACGAAATGCACTCGAGAAGTTCTCGAGAGGTAAACATGTCTTGCGATACGGGCGTGTCAGAGGGCGTGTCCTCCTCGGGGTCGTCGAACTCCACTCGATGAATACACGGCAGGGGGTGTCTGCAGCCGTATAAGTGTACACAGCCGGTGACACGAGCGTGTCACTGGCCATGTCCTGCTCGGGAGTAATTAGGATTGTGTGTGTTGGTGGACATGGGTGTGTCTTGGGGTACACGGCCTGGGACACGGGCGTGTCCCAAGGCCGTGTCCCGCTCGGGTTGAGTTGGTGGTGTGCTGGCTGAGGAACATGACATGCCACACATGCGTGTACTATGTAACACGGGCGTGTCAGCCATGTGACATGGGCGTGTCACATGGACGTGTCCTGTTCTGGGTAAGACGGTTCGTGCACCGCTTAGGGGATACGGCCTGTGATACGGGCGTGTCACAAGGTGTGTCAGGCTGTGTGTAGCCTATTTCTGGGCAAATCAAGGTCGTCCGTTTCCTTCGTCCTGGATCCAAGGGTCCAGACCCTTCCCTGCTGATATAAGAGATTGGAAGCCTCGTCTTCCATTCATTTCTCCTTCTTCTCAAAGAGTTAGAGAGAGAAAGAGAGAGGGAGCAAGGGAGGAAAGGGAGAAGGGAGAAGGCTGCCGGAGAAGCTTTAGTGGGCTGATTCGTGGGCCGAGTGTGGATTCGGGAAGGCAAAGCAGTGGCGGTGATTTCCATCCGGCTATATTATGGCTCCAAAGCGATCGTCAAGGGTAACGATCTCCTTCTTGGACAATCAAAGTCCTTTCTTTATGCATTTGCATGGAATCCTCCACCAAGAGTTGGAAAGCGTAAGCGATTCCCCGTTGAGTCTGCATCTAGAGCCAAAAATGTGTAGTACAGCGTAGACATGTTGTGTGAAGCACATCCAGATGGTTAGTCTGGATTGGTGATGGTTATATTATGAATAGGAGAAGACTCTGTGTAGTCTGTGCTGCCTATGAATTGTGGTGCCTGTGGTTCTTTTATTTTAAGCTCTGCGTGAACTGTATATTGATCTTGGATGCTTCGAGTAAGCTCCTTGTGATGTGAGCACGGTGAGTGCTATTTGCTCTAAGAGAGCGGAAAGCTGCGGCTAATCATGTGGGAAAGCTGACCGGCGTCATGTACTGCGCTACTGACGGATTGGGCACGGGAAAAGGCTGACCTGCCCCTGGTTGTTTTGGGAGATCGATCGGTGGCAATGCTTGGGGGATGCGAGACAGACCCGGCTTGCTGCACCATAGTGGTGGGTCGATGTGAAATGCTCAAGTTTTCCATGAGGTTCTCACCTCTGAGTGGTTTGGGAGGAATGTCACCAGCATGCGTGATTGGTGGACTAGGACCGGGGAGCCAACAAGTTAATAACCTCTGATCTGTGGTGTTGCCATGGAGTTCGGTACACCGTAAGGTGCCCTGAGTGTACGGATCATCTGGCGGAGGCCGGCATTTATGATACTGTTGTGATACTTGTTGTGATAGCTAGATATTTGGCAATGCATACAGGGAAGGACCCACTGGCCGAGGTAAGGGGTAGGGTCGTTATAATTAGTCAGCTAATGCTGACTGTTGCTTTGTTTACTGCTCTTGGGGTGGATGTTAAATTGCAGGTGCTGATGGGTTAAATTGAATTGAGTAGAATGAAGACTTGTTGCGTAAAGGCCCTTGAAGGTTGTTCAGAGAATTCTTGGATTTCATGTGTGGCCGGCCTGCGTGCCGATGTATGAAGTTGTGTTTTTATAAAGAGCAACTTATAAGGCCTTAAGGCCGTGAGCGTGTATGTGTTGTATACATTCCTGGTATATATATAAATGTGTCATTTATATATTTAGTGGACATTCATGTGGTTGAGTTCTTACAACCTAAAATTTTGTGCTAGAATGCTCTGAGTTTGGATTCGAGTAGAACGTGATTTGATATTCACACGTAATTCCGCCGTTTGTCTGTAAAATATGGCGTGGGGTGAAAGTTTATAGTTGCCTGCCTAAATCACCTAGAGGAGGGTGAATAGGTGAATTGTGCGTCTTTTGCGGAATAAAAAATTACAAACCAACGCACAGATCTATCTACCAATCAAACACAGACGAGGCAAGATTTATAGTGGTTCCCCAACCTTGGTTACATCCACTTTCCCTCACCGATCTAGCAATACACTAGACTCGGCTACTCCACTATCTCGATTTAAAATCAATCCTACCCTCGGAACAACGTTCCTACAATCTCGATCCACAAAACGGATCTACACTCGGAAGGTAAAACTTCCTACAATCTCGGAGACAAAAGCTCCTACACTTGGAGAACTTTCTCTTATAAGAATGAAATAAATTTTGTATAGAAATACAAACAGTGAATCTTCTTTTTCAGATCTGCAACTGACGACCAGAAATTCCTTCTTCTAGGCTTTACGGCTTTATCAGAATGATGAAGAAAAATCTCGGCAAGATTGGATCTGAAACTTCTTGGCTTCACAAGATCGATCGAATCGAAAGATTGAGGAGTTGAGCAAATCTCGATCTGGAAACCCTTCTTGATCTGAATCCTCAAAAGATGAATCCCTAGCCGGTCGGGAATCAGCGACAGTGACGGCGGCTGTTTTCGTTTCTTGAAGAGAGAGAGAGAGAGAGGAGACAGAAAACTTGAGAGTACGGCTGCAAAACTTCTTAAAAATAATCTTCTTAGAATTATTTAGGGTTTGTCGGTTTAGACATGACTATTTATAGGATCAGAAAAGATTAGACATAATTGAGTCATTATGAGAGACACGCGGACCAATCACGTCAAAGTTCATTAAGAGAACCGTTATTCTGGACTTAATGAATGTTCGGAAAAGTCGAAGTAAAATACTCGAGATATAAAAGCTTACTCGAGTACATGCAGCACTACTTGAGTAGGTAGAAGATGACTACTCGAGTATATGAGGAGAACTACTCGAGAGGGAATGAGACAATTACTCAAGTACATGGAGTCAACTACTCGAGTAAATAAGAAGAAAAGGAATCAGCTACTCGAGTAACAAAAATAACATACTCGAGTACTTGAGTACTTACTCGAGAGGTGGAGAAGATTACTCGAGTATAAGAAATACTACTCGAGTATATTTGAATGAACTACTCGAGTATATAAGAAACTACTCGAGACAAAGACTTAGAAAATTTCTGGAACTGGAATACAGGACTACTCGAGTATAGAAGTTGATCTACTCGAGACAAATAGAACTACTCGAGTATATGGAGATGACTACTCGAGTAATTTACTTAGAGAAATTTTCTGGAATGAAATTATGGGTAACTCGAGTATTAATTCTGGACTACTCGAGTAGTAGATGAACTACTCGAGTACATTACTTAGACTACTTGAGTAAGAAGGTGAAACTACTCAAGTATTATACAGTACTACTCGAGTATTTAACTTAGAAAACTTTGAGAAGAAAAATTTCTGTAAACCCGAGAGGTAAAAGGAAACTACTCGAGTAGTTGTTTTAACTACTCGAGAGCCATAATTGGACTACTCGGGATACATCTTAGCTATTTGAGTAGGAGTATTATTACTCGAGTATCAACCCAGTAACTTACTCGAGTAAGTAAAGAACTACTCGAGTACTTTACTTAGGAAAATTTTCTTGACAGATTTTTCTTCTTCTAAGGGATGACCAGCATCAAGTCTTTTCACATAGTCCTAGAGCTTGAATACGAAGTGTATCCCAATAGAGAGGCTACACATGAGTCAACACCTTGGAGCACACAATGAGGGATTACATTGTATGGTCCTGTGTTTGGTGACCCATTGTAGACTGACATTGGTCTACACTTCCCATAAGATTCCTGCAAACACATAACTCAAACCAAGCATCAAATACAACTTAATTCATCTTAGTTCAAGGGTGACTTCATCAAATCTGGGTTAGTGTGGATATAATACCCAACAATCTCCCCCTATTTGTATAAGTCAGAAACCTTTACACTAAGGTGAATTATGGACATAAAAAGAATGCTAAGAATATAAAGCAGTGCAAGCAAGCATAAGACTAGTAAAAAGATAATAAGATCAAAACTTAGAATTATATAAGTGTGAATATCCAAAAATGTCATTATCAACAAAAATCATTTCCACAACTCATAAGTCCTTTTGGCTAGTTCTGATGATGTTGTATGTCCTATTTCTCCTATTGTCTTCTTTGGTAGCTGAAAGGCTTTGGATAATATTTAGGGGGTCTTGGAGGAGCAGCAGGATTGTTCTAAATACTCTTTCACCAATTTCTCCCCCTTTCTGACTTCAACAAATAGCTTAGAGATGGCATCATCTTTGAAAGTGCAAACCTCTTCATAGATTTTCATCTTAGTAGCTTCAGCTCGTTTGTCCAATTCCATCTGATTATTAGTAAGAGTCAGACCTTGCTTCATGACTTGACCAGCACTAGTAATGGTGTGGTCTAATGCTTTGCAACTGATGGATGAATGCGAAGAGGCAGTCGGGTACTCGAGAGAGCGGAAATGATTTCGTGAAGGATATTTCCGGATTTTCGTATTTATATAACCCTATTTTTAGGTCTAATTAAATGAAATGAAGGAAATATACCAAAGAAGAGGAGGCATAAGTCTTGGTTTGCGCATAAGAAAAATTGAAAAACAAAAAACTCGGCATGTACACGAGTGAGGAAATTTCTCGAATAGATGAATCCGGAATTACTCGAGTAAATATACAGAAGTACTCGAGTAGATGAACTGAAGTACTCGAATAAGTGAGTGAGGTACTTGATGAGTCCACTTTATATACCTATTTTCGGACTCATCTGGGCTAGTTTTCACGTGTTTGCACTTCACTTTTAGTTCTTTATCGTTCCTATTTCATCTAATCATTATTTCTATAGGAAGTGCACATTTATGCCCGTGGTTGTGTATTTTGTTACTTTTATTGTTTGTACTCCTTTTTGTGATTGCTTGGAATGTCTGCACATATCAGTGATTGGTTTTTTCTTTTCGGTACAGGGGTCGTGTGCGTGTTCCGGGATGGTTGTGAAACAGGAATACTGCGCACGATCATGGGATATACTGCGCACGACCACTGGTCGTGCGCCCCTGATCGTGCGCACTACTCTACATTTTCCAGAATCAGCCTGGGGTAAGCACACGACCATTGGACATATTGCGCACGAACACCGGTCATGCGCCACTGATCGTGTGCATTGATTCCTCTTTTCTGGAGTCCTGTCTGGGGTAATCGCACGACCGTTAAACTTAGTGCGCACGACCACTGGTCGTGCGCCACTACTCGTGCGTGTTATTCCAGTTCTTCTTCCTGATCTTCCATGCCAGTGTGCACGAGCACCGGACATAGTGCGTACGACCACTAGTCGTGCGCCTGTGATCGTGCGCATTGTTCATTTCTGCTTTGTATAAATAGTGCAGGTCTCGCCCTAATTCAAGAAGAGGATCTGGAGCTCGACATTTCTCCGCCGTTTTCCGCCTTCTCCGTTGTTCCCCTTCATCTTCCACCCTAGGGAGGTGCTCCGGGCAAGCTTTCACCGCCAAATCCAAGCCGAAGCTTCCTCTCGGCCTTCTCCTTCATCCGTGAGCTTCAAGTAGGGTTTGACGCCATAGCCATCAAGCAAAGAAAAGCTAGCAAACTTTGTCTGCTATCGTGAGACAAAATAGACGGGCCATTGGAAGGTGGTGACAGCCCTTCTCTACCCCGGACACAGTTGAGGACCGTGCTTGGACGCGGAATGACAACCCGACGATTCCAACCGTGAATCCTCAGCAAGACTTCGGATTTGGTCGATCTCTTGACTTGTTCTTGCTTTCTTGTTGAATATTGGTGTTTTAAATCTATTTATATTGATGAAGTGCACTGTGGTTGTATATGTTATGTGTTTGATGTCTATGTGATTTCTATTTCATTTTACTGCCTAAGTTGCTTGAGTTGCGCCATATTCTATCCACCACCATCCACTCTTTTCGTTCTAGCAATTGCTAGAAGCGTACGTTGTAAAGAGGTGCTCACGACCCTCATTCTGCCGTTCTAACCACCTCATCCGCTAGCCTTCTCGTCCATCCTCCTAGTGATTCGGTGCATAGCGGCCCGACTAGTCTTCCATCCCGCCTGGCAAAGCATCGCATAGCGGCGTTGCATAGGAGTAGTTGTTAGATTTTTACTTTCTTTTTATCGCAACAATCCAATCCCCCCTTAGTTAGCTCCGACCTGAGGACTTCAATCTCAAGTCCTCCTCGAAATTAACTCCACCTTACTGTGTTCCTTGTGAGATCGATACTTGGGAAAACCCCCATTTTATATTACTTGTGCGACCGGTTCACTGTCGTGATCTTAAGCATTAAGTTTTTGGCGTCGTTGCCGGGGAACACAGTCGTGTGAGTTTTTGGAGAGGGAGATAATAGATTGAAGCCCTTTTCCATTTGTGCATATCATTTTTTTTATTTGCTTTGGTTATTAGAATTTTTATTTTGCTTATTTCTTTTTGCCCTTTTTGATTTTTGATTTAGATAGCAGATCCGTGATATTTTCATTTTAGCTGTGTAGCACTTTTTCAGCAATTATTTTTGTTCGTGATGGATCCTGATGCTGAGAGTCGTATCCTTGACACGTTGCGCCGATCCATCGATGCCATTGCTGGTATGAATATCGAGCATTGCATTCGGTGTTTGTTATGTCAAGGTGTGGGCCACATGTTGAAGGATTGCCCTTGTTTGTGCAAGCCTTCTCCCTCTGAGAGCGTGTGCACAACAACCTCCCGTTCGCGGAAGATTATTGTGGACAGGCCTACCAGGGTGTTGTCTGGCCCATACACTGACATAACGCACTTTGCTCATTCTTTACCAGTTGAGATTACTGAAGAATCTCTGGCCGCATGCAGCTCTTTCATGGGTCCCTCGATCCCTTTTTACGAGCTTCCCTTGAGTGATGATGATCACTCTGGTGTTAGCCAACAAAAAGAGGAGCAGGAACTCATGGACGCTCCTGTATGGGGCGATGAGATTGTTCCGGTCGTTGACGGGGTGGCGTCAGCGAATGATTTTGCGATGGGGCCTGCTCATTCAGTGCTTGATTTTGAGAGCAGCCTTGCCCCTCCGCAATTTTTGCCGGATTGTGCTACTCCATTTTTGTGTGAGTCGGTTGATGATGCCGTATTTGTTGATGATTTGGTGCCCGAGGTTGCACCGAAGTGGGATGATGATTCCTCTATCTCCGGTGGAGAAGGTGGATCTTCGGAACACTTTTACGCACCTCGATGGGATGAGGAATACCCTCTTTCCGATGCACAGGTTTGCACCTCCTTATTGGATGAGGTCATTCCTCTTACCACCGCGGACCTTGAGTTCTCGGATTCCCCTCGGTACAACTCGTATGATACCGACGATGATCTCTGCTTGGATCCTGCTGAGAGTGAGATCGGGATCACTCTCCCATTTTCTGATTCTTTTAGTTCTTCTTCTCTTTTATTACTTGATCCCTCTTCTTTATCTGAGCCTGTGCAGGTTGAATCTCCACAGGTAAGTTGGGTTGACGTTGAGCCTTGCGCTCAGGCTGTCGACGAGTGCATCCTCTTGTGTAAGGAGGTTCCTACCTCCTTCACAATGGAAGCACCTGCCATCACCTTCGCCCCTAGCGAACTTGTGGTGGATGAAACCTTGCTAGGCAAGGATTTGTTTTGTGGTGAGATGAGTGAGGACCAGGCCTACTCCTCATCCTACTTCCTATTTCCTCTGCCTGCGAGGAGCAGGTATGATTATTTAGGCAGAGGGGTAACTGTTCTATCACATTATCGGTACCCGTTACCGAAACGGATATTGGAACAATTACATGTGCACTTTTTATTTCATAGGCCCATTAGCTAGAACTGTTTAGAATGTAATAAGTCGTGCTGGGATGACAATAACCCCAGTACTTATCTTTCATTTTCTGCATTTTATTTTTCTTGTCTATTTTAGTTTTAGCATTTCTTTTTGTATATTTTGTTTTGTTTTTGCGGAGCTTACCCCTGCAGGTATTCATAGCAAATTGCATTGGCGGGGTTGTGATTCTTCGTATGGCGGACCTGCTTTAGGTTTACACGCGTCTTCTGGTATGCTCACTGGCTGAGCATTGGGTAACCTCTCCCCTTGTTTCTATCTGATTTTAATTTCTATATCATCTGCTGTGTAGTTTAGTTTAAGTCTAGGGGAGATATTTGTTACATAGTGCACGCACACATTTCTTGTGCATACTAGAAGCCTTTATTGTTTTATTTTGCTTAGTTCATTGCATCACACACCACTGCACCCACATGAGCGCGTGCTTAGATTTTTGCGTGCTGCGAGTTAAACTCATTTCTTCGTTATATTTGGGAAAATTATGGTGCTGACATAGGATTGTGAGACGGAGTAAAATGTTGACCTTGCTATGCTCCTAGTCAACTGCTCTCGTCTCGTGTAGAAATTGGAGTAGATTTAATTTTTTTGTATGCTTTTAGTTTTATATTTTTCTAATTGCGTAAATACTTTTTATTCTACTCAAAAGTTGGTGAATCCGGTGTGAATCCGACGGTAGCTTAGGGATGTGTGTAGACGGCCGTTAGGTTCGTATTGCTCGAGTCGGGAGGAGGGATAGTCTTTCTCGTTGGCTAAGAACTTGCCCCAAGCTATTATTGAAGCATGGGTATAGGTTAATCATGCATGAGCGTGATGTAGGCCATCACTTTGGCCCAGTTGAGCTTTGTACCATTCCTGACGTCTTATCCTCGCTAGCCCCGTTGTGCCTACCCCTCCTTTTGATTCAACTCCACCATGATTTCACCAAAGCCTCATATCCAATCCTAGTCGCACACCCAAGTTGAGCTTCAGAGTTTTACATTTTAATGTTGGGATGTGATGTGGTGTTATTATTTGTGAAAATGTGGAAGTGCACTCAAGTCTATTTCTGCTGAATTGTGAAAATAAAATGAAGAAAAAGAAAAAATATATATATTTGTTAAGAAAAAAATGAATGAAAAGAAAAAGTTTTAATTGAAAATCATTTTGGAAATGTGATTATATTTGGAATATGCGGTGCACACACCCATATGTTAAAAGTTAAGTTTGGGGGTGTGGTGTACCCGCATGTATTTTGGTTAGCTGATGGATTCATTTTATATGAGCTCTTTGGGTTTGGTGCATAGCCTTCTTGTTTATCCTTGTTTACCTTACCGAAACCCAAGCCCCATCTCTTCACCTACAGTCCTACTGATTCGTGTGTGAACCCAAACCAGTGTCGTGGAGAGAATGCGAAAGGGCAAGCATATGGTCACCGACATTGGTGGATTCCTTTGGAGGTTATCCGGAGCCCCGATCTTTGGCAATGCTCGTCTTGCGATTAGTCTACTTTCTCCCTACGCATGACCGGATGATTCACCATGATTCCATTTTTGAGTAATAATAAAATGTTGATACGCATTGTGAAAAGTATAAACTATTTTGTATACTTAGAAATTTCTTCTATTATATTTTTACGCGCGCGAGCATGCGACTTCGCATGGTACTTTGTATCGCAATTTCTTTGTTAACTAGTATTTTTCCCTATCTGCTTAGATTTTGTTTGCTCGGGGCGCGCAAACAGTTAAGTCTGGGGGTGTGATGAGTCCACTTTATATACCTATTTTAGGACTCATCTGGGCTAGTTTTTACGTGTTTGCACTTCACTTTTAGTTCTTTATTGTTCCTATTTAATCTAATCATTATTTCCATAGGAAGTGCACATTTATGCCCGTGGTTGTGTATTTTGTTACTTTTATTATTTGTACTCCTTTTTGTGATTGCCTGGAATGTCTGCACATATCAGTGATTGGTTTTTCCTTTCGGTACAGGGGTCGTGTGTGTGTTCCGGGATGGTTGTGAAACAGGAATACTGTGCACGATCATGGGATATACTGCGCACGACCACTGGTCGTGCGCACTACTCTACATTTTCCAAAATCAGCCTAGGGTAAGCGCACGACCACTGGACATATTGCGCGCGACCACCGGTCGTGCGCCACTGATCGTGTGCATTGATTCCTCTTTTTTGGAGTCCTGTCTGGGGTAATCGCACGACCATTGAACTTAGTGCGCACGACCACTGGTCGTGCGCCACTACTCGTGCGCGTTATTCTAGTTCTTCTTCCTGATCTTCCATGCCAGTGCGCACGAGCACCGGACATAGTGCGCACGACCACTGGTCGTGCGCCTGTGATCGTGCACATTGTTCATTTCTGCTTTGTATAAATAGTGCAGGTCTCGCCCTAATTCAAGAAGAGGATCCAGAGCTCGACATTTCTCCACCGTTTTCTGTCTTCTCCGTTGTTCCCCTTCATCTTCCACCCTAGGTAGGTGCTCCGGGCAAGCTTTCACCGCCAAATCAAAGTCGGAGCTTCCTCTCGGCCTTCTCTTTCATATGTGAGCTTCAAGTAGGGTTTGACACCATAGCCATCAAGCAAAGGAAAGCTAGCAAACTTCGTCCGCTATCGTGAGACGAAGAAGACGGGCCATTGGAAGGTGGTGACAGCCCTTCTCTACCCCGGACGCAGTTGAGGACCGAGCTTGGATGCGGAATGACAACCCGACGATTCCAACCGTGAATCCTCAGCAAGACTTTGGATTCGGTCGATCTCTTGACTTGTTCTTGCTTTCTTGTTGAATATTGGTGTTTTAAATCTATTTATATTGATGAAGTGCACTGTGGTTGTATATGTTATGTGTTTCATGTCTATGTGATTCCTATTTCATTTTACTGCCAAAGTTGCTTGAGTTGCGCCATATTCCATCCACCACCATCCACCCTTGCCGTTCTAGCAATTGCTAGAAGCGTGCGTTGCGAAGAGGTGCTCACGACCCTCATTCCGCCGTTCTAAACACCTCATCTGCTAGCCTTCTCGTCCATCCGCCTAGTGATTCGGTGCATAGCGGCCCGACTAGTCTTCCATCCCGCCTGGTGAAGCATCGCATAGCGGCGTTGCATAGGAGTAGTTGTTAGATTTTTACTTTCTTTTTATCGCAACAATCCGAACCCCCCTTAGTTAGCTCCGACCTCAGGACTTCAATCTCAAGTCCTCCTCGAAATTAACTCCACCATACTGTGTTCCTTGTGAGATCGATACTTGGGAAAACCCCCATTTTATATTACTTGGGACTTCAATACTTGTTTGTTAGATCTTAAACAAACAACTCGGCATGTACACGAGTGAGGAAATTTCTCGAGTGGATGAATCTGGAATTACTCGAGTAAATATACAGAAGTACTCGAGTAGATGAACTGAAGTACTCGAATAAGTGAGTGAGGTACTCGAGTAAGTGAAGCGGACTACTTGAGTATGTCAGTCTGCTACTCGAGTAGGTCAAGTTGACTACACGAGTATATCATTCCACTACTCGAGAAAGTCAAGTCGACTACTCAAGTAGGTCGTTCTACTACTTGAGTAGGTCATATGCTTACTCGAGTAGGTTGTGTCTTATTCAAGTCAAAGAGTTCGAATTTTGAAAAATTTCAGTATTTGACTAAACTTTGAGCCTTGAGCCTTCTTGAAAGTCCAGCTTCTCTAGTCTTCTTTGTTGAGCATCCCAAGTTCTGTTTTGAAGAACGAGAACTTGGTCTCGTCCAGCGGCTTCGTAAAAATGTCTGCAATCTGCCTATCTGTAGATACATATTGAAGGTCTATGTCCCCATGCTCCACATGCTCCTGGATGAAGTGATACCTTAGCTCTATATACTTTGTGAGGCTGTGCGAGACTGGGTTATTGTCTATTGCTATTGCGCTGGAAGTGTCGCAAAACAATGGAATCTTTTCAAACTTCATGTTGTAGTCCTCAAACTGATTCTTTATCCAGAGTAACTGTGCACTGCAATTGCCTGCAGAGATGTACTCTGACTCAGCTGTTGAGATTGCCCCACAGTTTTGCTTCTTGCTACTCCAGGAGATAAGTCTTCTTCCAAAGAATTGACATGTCTCGGAAGTGCTTTTCCTGTCGTCTTTGCTCCCTGCAAAATCTGCATCTGAAAAGCCTATTAGTTCGTTGTCATTACTTCTTGGGTACCATAAGCCAAGATTTGGTGTACCTTTAAGGTATCTCAGAATCTTTGCAGCAGCATAGTGAGATTCCTTAGAGTTCACCTTAAATCTAGCATAGACACATGTTGAGAACATTATGTCAGGTCTACTTGCAGTAAGGTAGAACAAGGATCCAATAATGCTTCTATACTTGGTTTCATCAAAAGGTTTCCCTTTTTCATCCTTGTCCAGAGACATAGTTGAACCCATTGGAGTCCTCATCGAGGTTGCGTTCTCCATTCCGAATTTCTTAATCAGCACTTTGGTGAACTTGGTCTTAGAGATGAAAATTCCATCTTCAGACTGTTTTACTTGAAGCCCTAAGAAATACTTCAGCTCCCCCATACTGCTCATTTCAAACTTCCCTTGCATAAGTTTTGAAAACTTCTTGCAGAGGTTGTCATCAATAGAGCCAAAAATAATGTCGTCGACATAGATTTGCACTAGCAAAATCTTGCCTTTAATTTCCTTAAGAAATAATTTCTTTTCTATCTTTCCCCTTGTGAACGTGTTCTCAAGTAAAAAGCTAGACAACATCTCATACCAAGCTCGAGGAGCTTGTTTCAGGCCATATAACGCTTTATGCAGTAAATAAACGTAATCAGGAAGGTTAGAATCAACGAAACCTGGAGGTTGTTCCACATACACCTCTTCCTTTATGTCACCATTAAGGAAGGCAGACTTCACGTCCATCTGGTAGATAGTGAAGCCTTTGAGTGCAGCATATGCTAGGAATAACCTTATGGCCTCCAGCCTTGCCGCCGGAGCGTATGTCTGGTCGAAGTCGATTCCTTCTTATTGACGATAGCCTTTTGCGACAAGTCTAGATTTGTTCTTTACAATCGTTCCATCCTCGTCCATCTTGTTCATGTAGACCCATTTTGTCCCAATGACGTTCTTACCTTTGGGTCTTGGAACAAGCTTCCATACTTTTCAGTGCTTGAACTGGTTTAGTTCTTCTTCCATCGCCATTATCCACGATGCGTCTAAGTTTGCTTCCTCAAACTTCTTTGGTTCAACCTATGAGAGAAAACTTAGATATAGATTCTCATTAGTTGTACCTCTACAAGTTCTGACACCATCCCGGGGATCTCATATGATCTGGTCCATGGGGTGATCCTTCAGATGTCTGAGCTCTAGAGTCCTTGCATCTGGATTATCTTCTACCACCGGAGTGACTTCTTCATCTTGTATGACTTCTTCATCTTGATCATCAGTCTCTCCAATAGGGGTTGGGCTGGTGATCTTGATGAACTTTTCACCTTTGTCTTCGGACGGTCCATCCAAGCTAATTTTTTTCAGCTTTGCACCTGCATCTTCAATAAGCACACTAAAGGAGTTGCTTTGCAGCAAACTCGTCCCATCAAATACAACATGTATCGATTCTTCCACGACCAGGGTTTTCTATTAAAGATCATGTATGTCTTACTATGGCTACTATAACCTACAAAATACCTTCAAAACTCTTTTCGCTGAACTTAGTAGTATGATACTTGCCATTGTTGAGCACGAAGCATTTACAGCCAAAGATTCTAAAATATGAGACTATTGGTTTCCTTCCCTTCAGAAGTTCGTAAGATGTATTATCGTGGTTTTTGTTTATGAGGGCTCGATTTTGCACGTGGCATGCAGTGTTGACGGCTTCAGCCCAAAAGTACTCCGGAAGTGAAGCATCACTCAACATGGTCCTGCAGGCCTCTATGAGCGTTCTATTCCTTCTCGCGGCCACTCCGTTTTGTTGAGGAGTACGAGGAGAGGAAAACTCATGAAAGATAACTAGGCTTTCACAAAATTCTATCATGGCCCCAGACTTGAACTCTGTTCCATTGTCACTTCTGATTTTGACTATGGAGCAGTTATACTCGTTCTGAACTTGCCTGACAAAATTAGTAGATATGTCGAAGGTATCTGACTTGTGTTTCAGAAAGAACACCCATGCAAAGCACGAGTAATCATCAACAATTACTAACGTATAATCCTTACCTCCCAAACTTCTAATTTGCAGTGGACCAAACAAGTCCATATGCAGTAGATGAAGTCATCTATTAGAATCCTTGCCCATAACGCTTTTAAAGGTAGCCCATGTTTACTTGCCTTTTACACATGCATGACAACGTCTATCTTTGACGTACTTGACATTTGGGGCATCACGTACTAAGTTCATTGAAAATAACTTATTAATAGTTTTGGAATTAATATGTGCTAGTCTCTTGTACCATTGGTCACCAAGCGACGCACTATCTTTTGCTAAAAAGCACACTGGTGTTGAAGAATCTATACAAATGAAATTCAAGCAAAATATGTTTCTGCTTCGAGTACCGGATAGAATCGTTTTCATATTGTCAACAGATTTTATCAAGCACTTATCAGCGTGAAACTCAACTATGTATCCTTTATTGCAGAGTTGGCTTATGCTTATCAGGTTATGTTCCAAACCTTCAATGTAAGCCACATCTGAGAATGATACATTACCGTTCATAATCATACCGTAGCCTTTAGTGATTCCACGGTCTGTACCTCCAAAGATGACCTTCGGTCCGTTCAGGACTGGAGTAAAATTCTGAATTAGGCTTCTTGTCCCGGTCATATACCGAGAGCATCCACTGTCCAAATACCAGATTTGGAGTTTTGGTGGCCTTTGGACATACCTGCAATCACAATCAGTTTGCCTTAGGAACCCAAATATGTTTGGGTCCTTGGTCTCGGGTTAGAACACTCCCCCTACGAATATTAGCATTAGGAGTGGTCTTCCTCATATTGCCAACATGTGGGGTTACAGCATTTCTGGGATTAAACCAGCAATCAATGGCAAAGTGACCAATTCTGCCACAACACCAACAGTCAAATCTGTTGTATCTTTGCCTTACGTTCTCCTGCTTGACCTTTTGTAATTGTGGTCTAGCAAGGGCAGCATTCTTGGAGGAAGAAGCTTCATGATGATGACAATCGCATGTTTTCTTCTCCTTCACTGGCTTTTCTACAACAGGCTTTGCCTTTGGTGCCTTCTTGAAGTTATGGCCATGATTGAAAGGGCCATAGCTCTGAAGAATGACTTCTTCATAAGGTGCCTTAAAGACACTCTCACCAAAGTTTCTGGGTCGAGTCCATCCTTGATAACGGGACATTGGCTCTACATAGGTAGGTCTAGCAAAGTGTATGTAGGATGAGTCAAGATCAAACACATTTGAGGGAAATATGACCTTTTTGAAGGAGGTTTGATCTTGAGGGGCTTTCCCCTTCTCTTTGGCAAAGTCCTTTTTGGCGGCCTTATTCTTCCGTTGAGCCTTGTTTCTCCTAGAAAACTTACTAGGAGCTTCTTCATGGCCCAGTCCAGCACCCTTGGACTTAGCTGAGAATTCAGCAACGAATGGAAGAACAGTCTTAGGCTTCGAGAAACTTTCAACAAGTTTCTTTTCAGCGGTGAGTTGTTCTTCCAACTCTTTGATGATTTTCTCTTTAAGGTCAAGATGCTCAAGAGCTTTATTATATTCTTCAATAGCATTATTGAAGTTCTCTTCGAGCGAGTCAGTCTTTGCGACTTTCTCTCTCAAGGCGCTCTCTTCAACTTTGAGAGACTTTATCTCTTTAGCCTGAGTTTTCACGACTCGGCGACATTTGTCGTAAGCCATGATTAACTCCTTATATTGGGCCATGAGTTCTGACTCATCGTCAGAAGAGCTATCCTCACAATCATGTTCAGAAACTTCAGAATCAAAAAGAGGAGTGTGAGAGTTTACCTTCCCAGTGAACTGGGGCTCTTGTTCATCATCAGTTTGAGCCATGAGCCCAAAATAGGCTTCTTCTTCTTCACTCGACTCAGATGAGTCAGAGTCACTAAGATTCTTGCCCTTTTTGGTCATCAAGCTCTTCTCTGTCCTCTTCTTGTTGTATGAGGACTTCTTTTCATATCTTCTACCACCCTCCTTCTTATGAGGGCAGTCAGCGATGACGTGTCTTGGCTTATTACAACAATAACAAATAATGTCAGTAGAAACATGTTTGTTCTGTTTATAATTATACCTATCATGGCTGCTTGAGCCTTTTCGTTGACGATCACCATCGTGTCGTGATCTTCTATAGGAGGCATCCTTGTCTTTCCATTGCTTCTTCTTATTCAAGAATTTCTTGAACTGTCGAGAGAGTAGTGAGAACTCTCCTTCTGATAGTTCAGAGCCTGAGGTGCTTGGCTCTGAGGTTTCTTCGTCACTAACTTCTTGTGCTGGAGTAGGAGGAACAACCTTTGTCTTCTTAGAGGTGTCTGCCTTTAAAGCAACAGACTTCTCTTTGAATGCAGACCTGCTCTTCTCTTCTTCAGCCTTTCTGGTGTTGAGTTGAAGCTCATATGACATAAGCATCCCGAAGAGATTATGAGGATCTGTCTCGGCCAGTTTTCCAAACTCCCTTATGGCACAGACCTTGTTATCTCATTCCTTAGTTAGGGATCTCAATAACTTATCATTTAATTCTCCATTAGTGAAGACTCCGCCATAGACCCTTAGCCCATTCACTATCTTAAAGAAATTCTCGAAGGTGTTAGCAATGGTATCGGTGTTTCCTTGTCAGAAAGCTTCATACTTTTGATTAAGAAGGGATCTTCTATCATCCCTCACTTATTTTGTACCTTCCATCAAGGTAACTAATGACTGTCACATCTCTTTTGCAAACTGGCAGTGAATCAAGTTTTGCAGCATTGAATCATCGAATGCACTTGCTATAATATTTTTGCCTTTTTGTCCAATGAGACAAGTGCAATATCATCCTTATCTAGATCCATAAGTTTCTTTGGGACTTTCTTAGTTGAATCTATAGTGGAGATGGTCATGGTAATGTAAGGACCTTCTTCAACTATCATGAAGATCCTTGGATCCACAGCTTCCATAAAGAACTTGATTCTCTCTTTCGACATGGGAAAATTATTTTTGGTGCTCAAAGGAAGCTTGGCAAAATCTTTAGCCTTGTCCATTTTTTGGTAGATCTCAAATGACAACTATTGAAGGATCTGATCAAGGTGTTAACCTTTTAACGATGAACCTCCCTCTCATACCAATTGAAAGTTTATAGTTGCCTACCTAAATCACCTAGAGGGGGTGAATAGGTGAATTGTGTGTCTTTTTGCGGAATAAAAAATTACAAACCAAAGCACAGATCTATCTACCAATCAAACACAGACGAGGCAAGATTTATAGTGGTCCCCAACCTTGGGTACATCCACTTTCCCTCACCGATCTAGCAATACACTAGACTCGGCTACTCCACTATCTCGGATTGAAAATCAATCCTACCCTCGGAACAACGTTCCTACAATCTCGATCCACAAAACGAATCTACACTCGGAAGGTAAAACTTCCTACAATCTCGGAGACAAAAGCTCCTACACTCGGAGAAATTTCTAATATAAGAATGAAATAAATTTTGTATAGAAATACAAACAGTGATTCTTCTTTTTCAGATCTGCAACTGACGACCAGAAATTTCTTCTTCTAGGCTTTCCGGCTTTATCAGAATGATGAAGAAAAATCTCTGCAAGATTGGATTTGAAACTTCTTGGCTTCACAAGATCGATCGAATCGAAAGATTGAGGAAATCTCGATCTGGAAACCCTTCTTGATCTGAATCCTCAAAATATAAAACCCTAGCCAGTCGGGAATCAGCGACAGCGACGGCGGCGGTTTTCGTTTCTTGAAGAGAGATAGAGAGAGGAGACAGAAAACTTGAGAGTACGGCTGCAAAACTTCTTAAAAATAATCTTCTTAGAATTATTTAGGGTTTGTCGGTTTAGACAAGACTATTTATAAGATTAGAAAAGATTAGACATAATTGAGTCATTATGAGAGACACGTGGACCAATCACGTCAAAGTTCATTAAGAGAACCGTTATTCTGGACTTAATGAATTTTCGGAAAAGTCGAAGTAAAATACTCGAGATATAAAAGCTTACTCGAGTACATGCAGTACTACTCGAGTAGGTAGAAGATGACTACTCGAGTATATGAGGAGAACTACTCGAGAGGGAATGAGATAATTACTCGAGTACATGGAGTCAACTACTCGAGTAAATAAGAAGAAAAGGAATCAGCTACTCGAGTAACAAAAATAACATACTCGAGTACTTGAGTACTTACTCGAGAGGTGGAGAAGATTACTCGAGTATAAGAAATACTACTCGAGTATATCTGAATGAACTACTCGAGTATATAAGAAACTACTTGAGACAAAGACTTAGAAAATTTCTGGAACTGGAATACAGGACTACTCGAGTATAGAAGTTGATCTACTCGAGACAAATAGAACTACTCAAGTATATGGAGATGACTACTTGAGTAATTCACTTAGAGAAATTTTCTGGAATGAAATTATGGGTTACTCGAGTATTAATTCTGGACTACTCGAGTAGTAGATGAACTACTCAAGTACATGACTTAGACTACTCGAGTAAGAAGGTGAAACTACTCGAGTACTATACAGTACTACACGAGTATTTAACTTCGAAAACTTTGAGAAGAAAAATTTATGTAAACCCGAGAGGTAAAAGGAAACTACTCGAGCCGTTGTTTTAACTACTCGAGAGCCATAATTGGACTACTCGGGATACATCTTAGCTACTCGAGTAGGAGTATTATTACTCGAGTATGAACCCAGTAACTTACTCGAGTAAGTAAAGAACTACTCGAGTACTTTACTTAGGAAAATTTTCTTGACAGATTTTTCTTCTTCTAAAGGATGACCAGCATCAAGTCTTTTCACATAGTCCTAAAGCTTGAATATGAAGTGTATCACAATAGAGAGGCTACACATGAGTCAACACCTTGGAGCACACAATGAGGGATTATATTGTATGGTCCTGTGTTTGGTGATCCATTGTAGACTGACATTGGTCTACACTTCCCATAAGATTCCTGCAAACACATAACTCAAACCAAGTATCAAATACAACTTAATTTATCTTAGTTCAAGGGTGACTTCATCAAATCTGGGTTAGTGTGGATATAATACCCAACATGGGGCCCCGGCCGGACCCACCGTTATATTCCACATGACGAATGGGGATGTTACAAAGTGGTATCATAGCCAGGTTTGAGATTTGTGGGAGGGAGAACATAATTGAACACAAGAATGTCCACTAGGAATGTAATACATGCACGTGAGGAGCGTGAGCGTGTAATCAATGTATGTTTGTTGTTATGGACTGGACATAATTGGTGTTGTGTACATTGATAGGTGACGAGAAGTGGTGCTGGGCAGTCTAAGCCCCAGCATTCCAATGAGAGTGCGGCACCTCCCTTGGCAGAGACCATACGTGTGGTTACTGAGATGGTGCTCGCGGTCCTTGCGGCGTTACATGCACAGCCTTTTGGGCAGGCAAGGCCTGCAGGAGTGCCAGTTCGGCCTAGTGCAAGGCAAGAGCATGTTGAGACTTTGGTGGACGAGCAAGCTATGGCATTTCATGCACCTACGTTTGGTGGAACGGGTTCCCCAACGCAGGCGGAAGATTGGCTTGCAAGAGTAAAGAGAATCGTGTTAGCAATCTGGACTACGGAGGCGCATGAAGTTACTACTTCATCGAGGGCAACCTATGGACAAAAACGTGTTGAAACACGCACATGTTTTAAGTGCGGGAAGCAAGGACATTTAGCCAACCATTGTTGGAGTGAATCTCCAAGGGGTGAGAAAAGGACAGGTGCGTCTTATGAAAAAAGGTAAGGCAGTGGCCGAGTCATCTGTATCCCGGACGCAACCTTGACTTATGAAAGAGGCTATCAAACGACTTATTAAAGAGGATGCGGGTGAGAAAAAGTAAGAATGGAAGAGTGAATTGTATGAGTTTGGTGATGTGACTAAATGTTGTATATACGGAATGAATAATGAGATGTTCGTGTACACCTTTGATCTTGGTGATCGGTTAATCAGGGTGGAATAAAGGAATGGTTCTAGAGAAAAGAGATGAATATAGTGGATATATGTCTGTGATGTTTATTATGGATGTATGTTATGCTTGTTTTATGTGATGTCGTGGGGCGAGATAAGCTGCTGCTCTGAGCTCTAACCCAAATCGTTTTGTTAAGTAATGGTGTGGTTATGTTGATGTCTAGCTGGGCTAAATTTCGGGACGAAATTCTTTTGAAGGAGGGGAGGGTTGTCACACCCTAAATCCCAATTTGGGTTCAGGATTGGGTGACACGGCCTGGGATACGGGCGTGTCCCAAGGCGTGTCATGCTTGGGTTGAGCAGCCTCTCGAGTGCTCGACGAAATACACTCAAGAAGTTCTCGAGAGGGAAACACACCCTGCAATACGGGCGTGTTAAAGGGCATGTCCTCCTCGGGGTCGTCGAACCCCACTCGACAAATACACGGCAGGGCGTGTCTATAGCCGTGTAAGGGTACACAGCCGGTGACACGGGTGTGTCACTGGTCGTGTCCTGCTCGGGAGCAACCAGGACTGTGTGCTGGTGGACACGGGTCTGTCTTGGGGTACAGGGCCTGGGACACGGGCGTGTCCCAAGGCCGTGTCCTGCTCGGGTTGAGTTGGTGGTGTGCTGGCTGAGGAACACGCCATGCCACATGGGCATGTACTATGTAACACGGGTGTGTCAGCCATGTGACACGGGCATGTCATATGGCTGTGTCCTGTTCTGGGTAAGGCGATTCGTTCACCGCTTAGGGGACATGGCTTGTGACACGGGCGTGTCACAGGGCATGTGAGGCCGTGTGTAGCCTATTTCTGGGCAAATCAAGGTCGTTCATTTCCTTCATCCTGGATCGAAGGATCCAGACCCTTCCATGTTGATATAAGAGATTGGAAGCCTCATCTTCCATTCATTTCTCCTTCTTCTCAAAGAGCTAGAGAGAGAGCGAGAGGGAGCAAGGGAGGAAAGGGAGAAGGGAGAAGGATGTCGGAGAAGCTTCAAATGGCTGATTCATGGGCTGAGTGCAGATTCGTGAAGGCAAAGCCATGGCGGTGATTTCCATCCGGCTAGATCATGGCTCCAAAGCGATCGTCAAGGGTAATGATCTCCTTCTTGGACAATCGAAGTCCTTTCTTTATGCATTTGCATGGAAATGTATAGTACGGTACATCTAGATCCAGAAAGCGTAAGCGATTCCCCGTTGAGTCTGCATCTAGATCCAGAAATGTATAGTACGGTGTAGGCATGCTGTGTGAAGCCCATCCAGACGGTTAGTCTGGATTGGTGATGGTTATATTATGAACCGGAGAAGACTCCGTGTAGTATGTGCTACATATGAATTGTGGTGCATGTGGTTCTTTTGTTGTAAGCTCTGCGTGAACTGTATGTTGATCTTGGATGCTTCGGGTAAGCTCCTTATGATGTGAGCACGGTGAGTACTATTTGCTCTGAGAGTGCGGAAAGCTGCGGCTAATCAGGAGGGAAAGCCAACTCGCGTCATGTACTGCGCTACTGACGGATTGGGCATGGGAAAAGGCTGACCTGCCCCTGGTTATTTTGGGAGATCGATGGATGGTAATGCTTGGGGGACGTGAGACAGACCCGGCTTGTTGCACCACAGTGGTGGGTCGATCTAAAATGCCCAAGTTTTCCATGAGGTTCCCACCTCTGAGTGGTTTGGGCGGAATGTCACCAGCATGCGTGATTGGTGGACTAGGACCGGCTAGCTAACAAGATAATAACCTCTGATCGATGGTGTTGCCACGGAGTCCGGTACACCGTAAGGTGCCCTGAGTGCACGGAGCATCTAGCGGAGGCCGGCGTTTGTGATACTATTGTGATAGCTAGATATTTGGCAACGCATACAGGGAAGGAACCACTGCCCTGGGTAATGGGTAGGGTCGTTATAATTGGTCAACTAATGCTGACCGTTGCTTTGTTTATTGCTCTTGGGGTGGATGTTAAATTGCAGGTGCTGATGGGTTAAATAGAATTAAGTGGAATGAAGACTTACTGCGTAAAGGCCCTTGAAGGCCGTGCGAAGAATTCTTGGATTTCATATTGGTCGGCCTGCGTGCCGATGTATGAAGCTGTATATTTATAAAGTGCAACTTGTAAGGCCTTAAGGCCGTGAGCGTGTATGTGTTGTATACATTCCTGGTATATATATAAATGTGTCGTTTATATATTTAGTGGACATTTGTGTGGTTGAGTTCTTACAACTTAAAATGCTGCGCTAGAATGCTCTGAGTTAGGATTCGATTAGAACGTGATTTGATATTCACACGTAATTCCGTCGTTTGTCTTTGAAATATGGTGTGGGGCCCCGGCCGGGCCCACAGTTATATTCAACGTGACGAATGGGGGCGTTACACCTGAAGCCCTAAGAAATACTCCAGCTCGCCCATACTGCTCATTTCAAACTTCCCTTGCATAAATTTAGAAAACTTCTTGCAGAGGTTGTCGTCAATAGAGCCAAAAATAATATCGTCGACATAAATTTGCACTAGATAAATCTTGCCTTTTATTTCCCTAAGAAATAATGTCTTATCTATCTTTTCCTGTGTGAACTTGTTCTCAAGAAGAAAGCTAGACAGCGTCTCATACCAAGCTCGAGGAGCTTGTTTCAAATCATATAATGCTTTGTGTAATAAATAAACATAATCGGGAAAGTTAGAATCAACAAAACCTGGAGGTTGTTCCACATACACCTCTTCCTGTATGTCACCATTAAGGAAGGCAAACTTCACGTCCATCTGATAGACAGTGAAGCCCTTGAGAGCGGCATATGCTAGGAATAACCTGATTGTCTCCAGCCTTGCCACTTGAGCGTACGTCTGGTCAAAGTCGATTCCTTATTCTTGGCGATATCCCTTGGCAACGAGTCTGGCCTTGTTCTTTATGATCGTTCCATCCTCGTCCATCTTGTTCCTGTAGACCCATTTTGTCCCAATGACATTCTTACCTTTGGGTCTTGGAACAAGTTTCCATACTTGACAGTGCTTGAACTGATTTAGTTATTCTTCCATCGTCATTATCCAAGATGCGTCTGAGTTTGCTTCCTCAAACTTTTTCGATTCAACCTGTGAGATAAACTCAAATATAAATTCTCGTCAGTGGTACCTCTACGAGTTCTGACACCATCCTGGGGATCTCCTATGATTTGGTACATTGGGTGATCCTTCAGATGTCTGAGCTCTAGAGTCCTTGCATCTGGAACTTCTTCTTCAATCACCGGAGTGAATTCATCAACTTGGATGATTTCTTCATCTTTATCAACAACCTCTTCAATAGGGGTTGGAGTGGTGATCTTGATGAACTTTTCACCTTTTTCTTCAATCGGTTCTTCCAAGTTAAGTTCATTCAACTTTGTACCTGCATCTTCAATGAGCACACTAGAAGAGTTGTCTTGCAGCAAGCTCGTCTCATCAAATACAATATGTATGGATTCTTCTACGACCAGAGTTTTTCTATTAAATATCCTATATGCCTTACTATGGCTACTATACCCTACAAAAATACCTTCAAAACTCTTTTCACTAAATTTGGTAGTTAAGGACGAAGCACTTACAGCCGAAAATTCTAAAATATGCAATAGTCGGTTTCCTGCCCTTTAGAAGTTCGTAAGGTGTCTTATTGTGGTTCTTGTTTATGAGTGCTCGATTTTGCAAGTGGCTTGTGTTAAATTTTCTAAACGTGGTCAGCAAGATAGCCTAAACGCCAAAATAATATCTTTGGAACTACCCAGTTCTCACGTTGAACTAGCAGAAAACCAAGGAACAAAGGTTAATCCCAACAAACAATGGAAGCACAAGCAGATCTATATTCATTCACTTCTTTACAACACGAGGCATACATAGCGAGACATGATTTCACTAGTATAATAGCCGTAAACAGAAAGCACCAAAAAACAAGCCAGGCGGACAGCACCGGAGTCCGCCGAGGTCGCCGAGTCCGCTGAGATCGCCCGAACTTAAACTGCAATCCGCCGAATAGCCACGGAGTCCGCCGAAGCCGCGAGGCCGCGCGGACACACCGTTATTTGTCTCCTGCTGAAGCTGAACTGAGGAACACCCCCTACCCGCCTGAAGCCGGCGGACAGGTTATTGAAGCTGGCAAAGTTGAAACAGAGTTGACAAGCCGCAGAGCGACCTCCTGCTGAATCCGCAGAGACCGCACAACTTCCAAGTACTTGACCGAAGTCAAAGCCAAACTCCTGGCTCCTTGAATCTATTCGCGCGACCTGTACACAGCAAACGTCAGCACTGAATCAATCCGCGCGAACAGACAAACTGAGACCGCAGCTCCTTGCCCAACCTTACTTACTGTTCACTCAAGTTACTGTAGACCTGCCAGGGGGGTCCTATTTATAGGCGAGGTGAGGAGTGTGGTCATCGCCCTAGAGATAGCGACACCGCCCTAGCCCGCGCGATAGCAAAACACTGTCCACCGAGTCCGCAAGGACTTAGCCGGATACCAAGGAAAACCGCCAGGAGCAAGGCAACATTGGCGAACCCTCTCCAGTCCGCCCAAGCTATGCGGACAAGGCAACAGCCCGCAAAGCTTTTGACCACTGCAGGACAGCAACCCCCTTCAATGGCTGTCCGCACAACCCGAGGCAGTCCGCAAGACTCAAGCCTCAATCTGCCACAAGTCCACGACCAAAGGCAGATAGCAACAGTCCGCCCGGTCACAGCGGACTTGGCGGATATTGCGGACACCATGGTCTTGGCACAGAGTGTGACCAAGTCCAAAACCATCAAAGGCCAATGCGAGCATGGCGGACACAAACTCCCGTCCGCCAAACACCTTAGCATAGACCGCCAGCAGTCCGCAAGCTCCTCGCACTCCTGCCCAACACAGCAGCCAACTCCCGGACTCCAAAAGCCAGTCTGCCAAAGACCTCCACAGCAAAGCACCTGCTGTACCACCAGAGCTCGACAAGGACTCAGCCAAGCTCTAAGCCCAGTCCGCAACAGCCCAAACCACGGTCACGCCAGTCCGCAAGCTTGTCGCGGACACGAGCCAAACCGCCAAACAGCACAAGCTTGCACCACGGCCATTGAGCAATGCACTAGTCCGCAAGCCTCCATCCGCTCAGGCCGCTCCTTGGCAAAACCAAAGCCAACGTCCTATCCGCAGATACCAGGCCGCACAGTCCGCGGACTTCATGCAAAACAACCCGCTCAGAAGACAGCCGGCTTTTCACTAGACCTTCCACCAGGCCGCACATCACAGTCCGCCCAGTCTGCCTAGTTCGCCAAAGCTGTCCGCCCAGGCCTCCCGGCCTGTCCCGTAAACCACTTCCACTTCACAAATTTCAACACTCCCCCTTGAAGTGGGAAGTGGTGACCAAGCCCAACAAGCTGCGCAAGCGCTCAAAAGGCCCCTTCGACAGTGGCTTCGTGAAGATGTCAGCAAGATTATCTTCAATCCGAATATGCCCGACCAGCAGAGACCCCTCCAACACCTTCTCCCGGATGAAGTGGTGATCAATCTCTATATGCTTGGTCCTGGCGTGACACACTGGATTGTTAACCAGTTTGAGAGCACTCTCATTGTCACCCCGGAGTAAAGTAGGCCCTTGCAATTCTTCATGAACATCCTCTATAAGCCTCCTCAACCAAATGGCTTCCCGAGCAGCCAAGGCCGAAGCCTTATACTCCGCCTCCGTGGTTGAAACCGACACCGAGTCCTGCTTCTTGCTACACCACGAGATGCTAGCTGAACCGCAAGTGAACACATAACCTGAAGTAGACCTCCGATCATCCGAATCACCGCCATATTTAGCATCCGTGTACCCGAGCAACGCAAACTCCGAGTCCCTTCTATAGAGGAGTCCCATGTCAGAAGAAGCCTTGACATACTTCAGAATACCCTTTGCCGCCACTAGATGAGATTGCCTTGGTTCAGCCATATACCGACTTACTCGGCCAACAGCATAAGTAATGTCCGGCCTTGTAATCGTCAGGTAAATCAAGCTCCCAACAAGAGCCCTGAACACCAAGGGATCATGAAGAACCCTTCCCACATCACGTCGAAGCTTCAACCCAGGTTCCAGTGGAGTATAGCACTTCTTCCCTTCGCCCATGCCGAACCGCTTCACAATGTGATCAGCATACCCTTTCTGGCAAATGAGAACCCCGCACTCCTTCCTCTCCACTTCAAGACCGAGAAAGTGATGCAACTCTCCCAAGTCTTTCATCTCGAAGCGTATAGCAAGCTCTGCCCTGAGCCTTGCTACTTCCCCCTCTGAATTCCCTGTGATGATCATGTCATCCACATACAGTAGGACCAAGACTTGTAGCTCCCCCTTCTTCTTGACGAACAAGCTTGAATCCGAGTTAGAAGCAAGGTATCCACAGAATTGCAAGTACTCTGAAATCTTCTCATACCAAGCTCTAGGAGCTTGCTTCAACCCATAGAGATCCTTCCTGAGTTTACAGACATAGTCCGGATGCTTTTCAGAGACAAAACCAAGCGGCTGATCCATGAAGATGTCCTTGTCAATCTCTCCGTAAAGAAAGGCATTCTTCACATCGAGTTCCCACAACCTCTATCCTTTGCTAGCAGCCAAGGCGATCACCACTCTTACTGAAGTCATCTTTGCAGCTGGACTGAATGTCTCCTCATAGTCTTCTCCATACTGCTGTGAGAATCCTCTAGCGACCAGGCGAGCCTTGAACCTATAAATGCTCCCATCAGCCTTCTTCTTCAACTTATACACCCACTTGCAAGTAACCGGAGTAATGCCATCAACCTTGGGCACAAGGTACCAGGTTTCATTCTTCTTCAGAGCATCAATCTCTTCCTTCATGGCACCTTCCCACTCCTTCACTCCAGTGGCCTCGTTGAAATTTGCAGGCTCTCGCTCATCCAGAGGACCTGCAAAGAAGCAGGAGACAAAGCTCACTGCATTCCCATCACAGTACCGAGCCGGTGGCTTAACCACCCTCTTCGATCTCCGAAGGGTCGGCTCCTTGCTCACTTCTTCTGTTGCTTCTTCGGGCTCAACTCCTACTTGGGGCAAGCATTGAGCAGTGCTCCCCCTGCTTCTTGAGCCAAAAGGCTCAGCCTTGGAGTTAGAAGCAACAGGAGCTGCTGGTGAAATAACAAGCTCCTCTTCCAAGCCTTCAGCAGCCACCACTGGTGCTTCATCAACCTTGCTACTTCCGGTTAGCTCATTCGAGCCACCTCCATATGACGTCAGCTCGTCAAAGACAATGTCTCTTGACACCACGAACTTCTTCGTCACAGGGTCCATGCATTTCCATCCCTTCTTCCGCTCATCGTAGCCAACAAAGACAAGCTTCCTTGCCTTCGCATCCATCTTTGTCCGCGAAGCATCCGGGACATGCACGTAGTAAGTTGAACCGAACACCCGAAGGTGTCCAACACTCGGCTTCTCCTTCAGCAACAGCTCAAGAGGAGTCTTCATGTTGATAGGGCTGAGTGGCATCTGGTTGATGACGTAAGCAGCACAAGACATCCCTTCCGCCCAAAAGGACCTTGGGATATCTTTCGCATGAAGCCAGCATTTGCAGGTCTCCGTCAGATGATGGATCTTCCGCTCCGCTACCCCATTTTGTTGTGCAGTGTGAGCACAAGTAAGCTCTTGTTGGATCCCGTGCTTCCTGCAGAAGTTAGAAAACTCGGAGGAAACAAATTCACCCCCGTTATCAGTTCTAAGCTTCTTAATCCACAAGCCAAGCCGGCCTTCTACCAACTCCTTAAACTCCACGAACAAACGGAAGGCTTCCAACTTCTCCTTTAAGAAGTACACCCAAGTATACCTTGAGTAGTCATCAACCAAGACAAGCATGTATCTGCTTCCACCAAGGCTGGCAGTAACCGTCGGTCCCATCAGGTCACCATGAATGCACTCCAATGGTTTCTTGCTTCTTGTTTGTGATTTATCAAACGGAAGGCGATGTGCCTTACCGTATTGACAGCCCGCACAAACATGCCCGTCACCAAAGGAGGACAACTTAGGCAACCCCTTCACCAGACTTCTACTCGCCATCGCCTTCAGCTTGTCCATGCCAACATGCCCCAGCCTCTCATGCCAGATAGCAATGCTATCATTGGCCCTCATTCTATCAACATAAGAATTGGTGGCAAGAACAAACAAGTTCTTCACCCTCCTCCCTACATGAGCAACATCAGCCTTCATCGCTGATACGTTGCGAAGGAACCTCACGTCTGTTGGCCCAAACAGAACGTGATAACCAGCGTCCACCGCATTGGTCACCGAGAAGAGGTTTTTCTTCATGCCCGGCACGTGATACACACTCCTTAACGTGAGTGGACCCTGATCACTACCCAAAGACACGACCCCCTCTTTCTCTACTGCATAAACAGTATTATCAGCAGTGATAATAACTTCATTACCTGAGTAAGCCTACATGGAGGTGAACTTCGATTTGTCTCCGGTGAGGTGATGACCACACCCGGAGTCCACGATCCACTCGTCGTTGAAGTCCTCAGCAGACAAGGCCCGGACACAAGTGCCTGTCATAAAAGCTCCGCCCCATTCTGCTTATTCACTTCTTGAGCAAGCTTCCTACTTTCCCGCAGCATGCCCAGGCTGCAGTTTGACCTTGCAGTCCCGCTTGAAGTGCCCTCGCTGATGACACCGGTAGAACTTCAAGTTCTTCTTCCAGTCCTTAGGAGCATTGCTCCTCTCCGGCTGATATGAAGTTGAAGTCTCCTTCTCACCAGCGGCCTGCACCTTCTTCTTCTTCCCTTCCCATCCTTTCTTCTTGCCTGAGAAGAGAGCTTCGCTGCCTTCCTGATTCAGGTTCACTCCAGCCATCTGCCTTGCCAAGCTCTCCTGCGATGCAAGCAGATTCTCCAGCTCCAGCAAAGACGGCTGAGTAGCCCACCCTTGAACAGATGTTACAAAGGCCACATACTCCTTCCGCAAGCCGCGGATAATGTGTCTTTTCATCTTTGCCTCAAAGATAGGCTCATCAGGATCCAGTTCCGACAGCTCAGCACACAAGCTCTTCATCTTTAAGAAGTACTTGGAGATGGAAAGGTCTCCCTGAGTTGCCCTGGCCAACTCATTCTCCAGGAACTGAAGCCGCGCCACATTCTTCCTATTGAACAACTCATCAATGGTTGTCCAAATATCAGCAGCCGACTCACACCCAACGATGTGATCAAACAGTTCCAGAGACACGGCTCTCTTCAGAATGAACTCCGCCTTAGCATTTGTTCTTCTCCAGAGCCTAACATGCTCAGCAGTACCGAAAGCAGCAGTGACTTTCTGCCTGTCGTCACCACCGACGACTTCCCACAGCTCCTCGCCAAGAAGATAACTCTTCATGCACAACTTCCACTTCTTAAAGTTATTCGGCGTTAAGAGTTCAATACCAAGACCCCTTGCAAAGCTCCCTTCCATTGCAACACCAGTTGGCAACCTTTCAGAAGCTCCGAGCCACAACACAGGTTGATCACCACTCAATCACTGAGTAACAACACTGGCTGACTTCTGCTCACGCAACTGAACCTCCCTCTGATACCATGTTAAATTTTCTCAACGTGGTCATCAAGATAGCCCAAATGCCAAATTAATATCTTCGGAACTACCCAGTTCTCACGTTGAACTAGCGGAAAACCGAGGAACAAAGGTTAATCCCAACAAACAATGGAAGCACAAGCAGATCTATATTCATTCACTTTTTTACAACACGAGGCATACATAGCGAGACATGATTTTGCTAGTATAACAGCTGTAAACAGAAAGTCCCAAAAAACCAGCTGGGCGGACAGCACCGGAGTCCGCCGAGACCGCCGAGGTCGCTGAGGTCGCCGAGTCCGCTGAGATCGCCCGAACTTAAACTGCAATCCGCCGAATAGCCATGGAGTCCGCCGAAGCCACGAGGCCGCGCGGACATAGCGTTATTCGTCTCCTGCTGAAGCTGAACTGAGGAACACCCCCTACCCGCCTGAAGCCGGCGGACAGGTTATTGAAGCTGGCAAAGTTGAAACAGAGTTGACAAGCCGCAGAGCGACCTCCTGCTGAATCCACAGAGACCGCACAACTTCCAAGTACTTGACCGAAGTCAAAGCCAAGCTCCTGGCTCCTTGAAGCTATCCGCGCGACATGCACACAGCAAACGGCAGCACTGAATCAATCCGCGCGGACAGATAAACTGAGACCATAGCTCCTTGCCCAACCCAACTTACTGTTCACTCAAGTTACTGTAGACCTATCAGGGGGGTCCTATTTATAGGCGAGGTGAGGAGTGTGGTCACCGCCCTAGAGATAGCGACACCGCCCTAGCCCGTGCGATAGCAAAACACCGTCCGCCGAGTCCGCAAGGACTTAGCCGGATACCAAGGAAAATCGCCAGGAGCAAGGCAACATTGGCGAACCCTCTCCAGTCCTCCCAAGCTATGCAGACAAGGCAATAACCCGCAAAGCTTTCGACCATTGTAGGACAGCAACCCCCTTTAATGGCTGTCCGCACAACCCGAGGCAGTCCGCAAGACTCAAGCCTCAATCCGCCATAAGTCCACGACCAAAGTCAGATAGCAACAGTCTGCCCGGTCACAGCGGACTTGGCGGATACTGCGGACACCATGGTCTTGGCACAGAGTGTGACCAAGTCTAAAACCATCAAAGGCCAATGCGAGCATGGCGGACACAAACTCCCTTCTTCCAAACACCTTAGCACAGATCGCCAGCAGTCCGCAAGCTCCTCGCACTCCTGCCCAACACAGCAGCCAACTCCCGGACTCCATAAGCCAGTCCGCCAAAGACCTCCACAGCAAAGCACCTGATGTACCACCAGAGCTCGACAAGGCCTCAGCCAAGCTCTAAGCCTAGTCTGCAACAGCCCAAACCGCGGTCACGCCAGTCCGCAAGCTTCCCGCGGACAAGAGCCAAACCGCCAAACAGCACAAGCTTGCACCATAGCCACTGAGCAATGCACTAGTCCGTAAGTCTCTATCCGCTCAGGCCGCTCCTTGGCAAAACCAAAGCCAATGTCGTATCCATAGATACCAGGCCGCACAGTCCGCGGACTTCATGCAAAATAACCCGCTCAGAAGACAGCCGGCTTTTCACTAGACCTTCCACCATGCCGCACATCACAGTCCGTCCAGTCCGCCTAGTCCGCCAAAGCTGTCCGCCCAGGTCGCCCGGCCTGTCCCGTCAACCACTTCCACTTCACAAATTTCAACAGCTTGCAGTGTTGATGGCCTCAGCACAGAAGTATTTTGAAAGTGAAGCATCACTCAACATGGTCCTGCAGGCCTCTATGAGTGCTATGTTCCTTCTCTCAGCCACTACGTTCTATTGAGGAGTACGAGGAGAGGAAAACTCATGAAAGATACCCAAGCTTTCGCAGAATTCTGTCATGGCCCCAGACTTGAACTCTGTTCCATTGTCACTCCTGATCTTGACTACGGAACAGTTGTATTCATTATGGACCTGTCTAACAAAATTTGTAAAGATGTCAAAGGTATCTGACTTGTGTTTTATAAAGAACACTCATACAAAGCACGAGTAATCATCAACAATAATCAACATATAATCCTTACCTCCCAAACTTCTAAATTGCAGTGGACCGAACAAGTCCATATGAAGCAGATGTAGACATCTGTTAGAATCTTTGCAAATAATGCTTTTAAAGGTAGCCCTTATTTTCTTGCTTTTTACGCAGGCGTGACAAGGTCTGTCTTTGACGTACTTGACATTTGGGGCATCACGTACTAAATTCAGTGAAAATAATTTATTAATAGTTTTGAAATTAATATGTGTTAATCTCTTGTACCATTGGTCACCAAGAGACGCACTATCTTTAGCCATAAAACACAGTGGTGTAGAAGAGTTTATACAAATGAAATTTAAACAAAATATATTTCTGCTTTGAGTGCCTGATAGAATCGTTTCCATATTGTCAACTGATTTTATCAAGCACTTATCAGCATGAAATTCAACAATATATCCTTTATCGCAGAGTTGGCTTATGCTTATGAGATTGTGTTTTAATCCTTCAACATAAGCCACATCTGTGAAGAATACTCTACCGTTAGAGATCATACCATAGCCTTTAGTAATTCCTCAGTCTGAACATCCAAAGATGACCTTTGACCCGTTTAAGACTGGAGAATAGTTCTGAAGAAGGCTTCTTGTCCCGATCATGTGCCGAGAGCATCCACTGTCCAAATATAAGATAGGCGTTTTGGTGGCCCTTGGACATACCTGTAATTATAAATCAATTTGCCTTAGGAACTCAAACATGTTTGGGTATTTGGTCTCTTGTTAGAACACTACCCCTACGAGTATTAGCATTATAAGTGGTCTTTCTCATATTGCTAACATGAGGAGTTGCAAAATTCCTGGGATTAAACCAGCAGTCAGTGGCAAAGTGACCAATCTTGCCACAACACCAACAGTCAAACCTGTTGTATCTTTCCATTAGATTCTCCTGCTTGACCTTTTGAGATGGTTGTCTAGCAGGGGTAGCATTCTTGGAGGAAGAATCTTCATGGTGATGGCAATCACATGATTTCTTCTCCTTCAATGGCCTTTCCACAGTAGGCTTTACTTGCGGTGCTTTCTTAATGTTATGACCATGATTATAAGGGCCATAGCTCTGAAGAGTGATTTCTTCATAAGGTGCCTTAAAGACACTCTCACTAAAGTTTCTGGGGCGAGTCCATCCTTGGTAACGAGACTTGGGCTCTACATAAGTAGGATTAGTCAAGTGACCGTAGGATGAGTCAAGATCGAACTCATTTGATGGAAATATAACCTTCTTGAAAGAGATCTGATCTTGAGGGGCTTTCCCCTTCTACTCGGCCAAAGCCTTCTTGCCCTCCTTATTCTTTCTTGGAGCCTTATTCCTCCTAGAAGATTTACTAGGATCTTCAATGTGCCCTAGCCCAGCACCCTTGGCCTTAGTTGAGAATTCAGCAATGAAAGGAAGAACAGTCTTGGGCTTCGAGAAACTTTCGACAAGTTTCTTTTCAACAACGAGTTGTTCTTCCAACTCTTTGATGATCTTCTCTTTTAAGTCTAGGTGCTCGAGAGCCTTGTTATATTCTTCAATGGCAGCATTGAAGTTTTCTCTGAGTGAGTCGGTCTTAGCGACTTCCTCTCTCAAGGTGCTCTCTTCAGCCTTTAGAGACTTTATCTCTTTGGCTTGAGTTTTCACGACTCGTCGACATTTGTCGTAAGCCTTAATTAACTCCTTATACTGGGCCATGAGTTCAAACTCATCGTCAGAAGTGCTATCTTCAGGATCATGCTCAGAAACATCAGATTCAGAGAGGGAGTGTGAGAGTTTACCTTCCTAGTGGACTGGGGCTCTTGTTCATCATCTGTCTAAGCCATAAGCCAAAGGTAGGCTTCTTCTTCTTCACTCGACTCAGATGAGTTAGAGTCACTTAAAGTCTTGCCCTTCTTGGCTATTAGGCTCTTTTTTGTCCTCTTCTTATTGTTAGAGGATTTTGTTTCCTCTCACTTTCCACCCTCCTTCTTTTTGTGGGGGCAGTCAGCAATGACATGATCTGGCTTATTACAGCAATAATAAACGATGTCAGTAGAAATGTGTTTGTTCGGTTTAGCAGTATATCTGTCATGGCTGCTTGAGCCTTTTCTATGTCGATCACCATCATGTCGTGATCTTCAGTAGGAGGCATCCTTGCCTTTCCATTGCTTCTTTTTGTTCAAGAATTTCTTGAACTGTCGTGAGAGTAAAGAGAACTCTCCTTCAGATAGCTCTAAGCCTGAGGTACTCGGCTCTGAGGTTTCTTCTTCACTTAATTCTTGTGTTGGGGCAGGAGAGGCAGCCTTGGACTTCCTTGAGGTGTCTGCCTTGAGAGCAACAGACTTCTCCTAGGATGAGGACCTGCTCTTCTCTTCTTCAACTTTTCTCGTATTGAGTTGCAGCTCATATGACATAAGCTTCCCGAAGAGATTCTGCGGGTCTGTCTCAGCTAGCTTTCCAAATTCCCATATGGCACAAACCTTGTTATCACATTCCTTGGATAGGGATCTTAAGAACTTATCATTTAGTTCTCTGTTTGTAAAGACTCGGTCGTAGACCCTTAGGTTGTTGACTATCTTGAAGAAATTTTCAAATGTATCTGCAATGGTATCCTTGGGTCCTTATCGGAAGGCTTCATATTTCTGATTAAGAAAGGATCTTCTATCATCCCTAACCTCTTATGTGCTTTCCATCAAAGTGACGAGGGACTGCCACATTTCCTTGGCGGACTGGCAGTGGATCAGGTTCTACAACATGGAGTCATCGACTGCACTTGCTATAATATTCTTGGCCTTCTTGTCTAAAGACACAAGTGCAATATCGTCTTTGTCGAGATCCATCAACTTCTTAGGATCCTTCTTTGTTGGATCTATAGTCGAGACGGTCATCGGAACGTAAGGACCTTCTTCAACGATCATGAAGATCCTTGGATCCACAACTTCCATGAATAATCTGATTCTCTCTTTCCACATGGGAAAGTTATTCCTTGTGCACAATGGAAGCTTGGCAAAATCTTTAGCCTTGTCCATGCTTTGATAATCTCAAAAGATAACTTAAGTCAGTTCTGATCATGGTGTTAACCTTTTAGTGAACAACCTCCCTCTGATACCAATTGAAAGTTATTAAGTTGTCTACCTAAATCACCTAGATGGGGGTGAATAGGTGATTTGTGCGTATTTTTGAGGAATTAAAATTTAGAGATCTATGCACACAAAAGTTTACCAAGCATTCACAGACGACGAGAGATTTATAGTGGTTCCCCAACCTTGGGTACATCCACTTTCCACTCATCGATCTAGCAAAGCACTAGACTCGGCTATTCCACTATCTCGGATTGAAAACCAATCCTACGCCTCGGAACAAAGTTCCTATAATCTCAATGCAAAACACGGATCTACACTCGGAAGATAAAACCTTCCTACAACTCGGAGACAAAAGATTTATGCACACAAAAATCTACCAAGCATTCACAGACGACAAGAGATTTATAGTGGTTCCCCAACCTTGGGTACATCCACTTTCCACTCATCGATCTAGCAAAAGCACTAGACTCGGCTACTCCACTATCTCGGATTGAAAACCAATCCTACATCTCGGAACAAAGTTCCTATAATCTCAATCCACAGCACGGATCTACACTCGGAAGATAAAACCTTCCTACAACTCGGAGACAAAAGCTCCTACACTCGGAGAGAAATCTCCTACAAAAATAAAAGGAGAAAATGAAATACAAACAGTAATTTTCTCAGATCTGGAAAATCTCAGCAAAGGTCTTCTTCTTCGATCTTTGCAGCTTTATCAGAAAATATTGAAGAAGAGGCTCGGCAAGATCTGGATCTGGAATTTCTTTGACTCACACGATCCGAGAGATAATGAGGAGTTGAAGAACAAACTTGATCTATAAGTCAACCTTGATCTGAATCTTCTTGGACGAAAACCTTAGGCAATCTGCACGATGAACGGCGACAGCTTCCGTTTTTTGACAGAGAAACATGGATTCAGATTTCTTAGAATAAATCTTGACAGCTTGTTGTTAGGGTTAAACAATTTGACAAGACCTTATATATGATCTCCCTAACGGTCATAATTAACATTAATGAAGTCCACGTGAACCAATCACGTCGTGGCATTTGAAAATCCCATCGGTTATGGGCTTAGCAAAATTCTGGAAAAGTTTGCTGAAATACTCGATGAAATATAAGCTACTCGAGTACTAATATGATTACTCGAGAGGATAGAAACCGACTACTCGAGATGAAGTCCTTGAGAAAATTCAGAACAGAATAAGTAATCACTCTAGTGAAATAAGATTTACTCGAGTGCTAGACAGTATACACGAGACGTGGAGATGAACTACTCGAGAGGTAGAAATAAACTACTGGATAGAAGGATACTCGAGTCAAAGACTTAGCGAATTTTTCTGGGAGATGAAATCTGGTTACTCGAGTATTGGAGCTGGACTACTCGAGTAGTAGATTAACTACTCGAGTAGATGAAAAATTCTGAGAGTTAAAAGTTGGTCACTCAAGTATTAGAGCTAGACTACTCGAGTAGTAGAAAAACTACTCGAGTACATGAACTGAACTACTCGAGTGGGGTAAAACAACACGAGAATATTTATTCTGTAACTTGAGACAAAAGACTTATCTACTCGAGTGGTTAACATGACTACTCGAGTAAAAGACTTAGAATATTTTTGAGAGGAAAAATAAATAACCCGAGAATAAGAGAAGTCCTACTCGATTAATGGACTTGGCCACTCGAGAGCTATGTTCAGACTACTCGAGAGTCATTTCCCTTACTCGAGTACAGACAGATTTACTCGAGCATTTACTAAGTGTTCAACTCGAGTACTTAAGCTTCTACTCGAGTGAAAGGCTTAGAAAAATTTTCCTTCAAGAGAATTTTCCTTTCTTCAATAAAATCAGCAACACTTCTTTCTCCAATCAATCCTAGTACTTGAAACATGAAGTGTATCCAAATAGAGAGGCTACACATGAGTCAACACCATAGATCACACAATGAGGGATTACATTGTATGGTCCTGTGTTCGGTGACCCATTGTAAACTGACATTGGTCTACACTTGGCAATTTAGTCCTACAAACACATAACTCAAACAAGACATCAAATACAACTTAATTCATCTTAGTTCAAGGGTGACTTCACCAAATCTGGGTTATTGTGGATACAATACCTAACACGTGATTTCACATCCCCTACTGCGGGAAGTGTTTACCCTAACTTCGGACCGGCCATCATAAACAACCACTTCGAGATTAAACCCGCCATCCTGAATATGATCTGAAATATTACTCAGTTTTTGGGCTTGCCGAGTGAGGATCCGCAGCTCCATCTGGCAGAGTTCTCGGAGATTTGCGACACATTCCGTTATGCCAGTATTTCTGATGACGTAGTAAAGCTGAGGTTGTTCCCGTTTTTGCTGAGGGACAAGGCCAAAACCTGGCTCCATACCATTGTTCCCAGGACAGTTACTACTTGAGAGGCTCTTTCCTCTAAGTTTTTAGCTAAATTCCACCCAATGGATAAAATTGTGAACGCACGGAGGGAAATAGCTACCTTCCGGCAGATAAAGCAGGAAACTTTATCTGAAGCATGGGAGAGGTTTGCTGACCTGCAGCATCGATGCCCCCAGCACGGCTGTGAGCCGTGGAATTTAGTTGAAATATTCTACTTTGCTATTGAGCATAAGTTCAGGGTTATGATCGACGCAGCAGCTGGAGGCACAATAATGAACCTACCTCCTGACGAGGTGTTAAGGCTCCTTCGAGATACTGCCTCCCATAGCACATATTGGACCGCCGAAAGAAATACCCCTAAAGGCTCGAGGATTTTGTTTGAAGTAAATGTTGTGGTTCAACAAGCTGAGGCGAGAAAACATACTTTGGATGGAAGGACGATATTGACCAAATCGGCCCCTCCTCCAGCTCGGGTTATGGACATTTCTTGCCAAGGTTGTGGAAACCCCGGCCATCATGCTTATGAGTGCCCTGCTGGAGAACCATTTGCTGATCCGTCAGGTATAACTTTTGATGAGAATGTAAATTTTATAAATAGTCAAAATCACTCCGCTCCCTATAATAATCTGTATAACCCCAACGCGAGAAATCATCATAATTTCTCATGGAATTAAAATGCTCCCGGTCGAAGGTGGCAGGGCGGCCAGCATCACTTTGATGCTCAAGCCCCTAGTAGCCAGCCGCGACCACCGCATACGGGTTATAATCCGAACGTTCAAGGGACTCGTAAGAGTGCGCTGGAGGAAATGATAGAGAAGTTTGTGGATATGTACGAATCAAATACGACCACTCAAACTGCTTCAATGAGGAACTTGGAGACACAACAGGGGCAACTGGACCAAGTTTTCTCCAAGCGTACTCGTGGCACCCTCCCAAGTGATACGGAGAAGAACCCCCATGAGCAGAGGAAGAGTGTTGGGGATGCGGAGGAGTGCGATAATAATGAAATGGCTGTTAAATGTGAGATTAATGCAGTGGAGACGATAGCTTTATGTGATTCTGGATCATCGTGCAACATTCTTGCTTTGCAAGATGTTGAAAAACTGAATTTAAATATCGAATCTGATGTCCAGAAGTCACTAGTGCTAGCTGATGGATCGGTAGTAAAGACCGATGGAGAGATTAAAGATGTGGAAGTGATTCTAAATGGGGCTGCTGTAGTCACTGACTTTCAGGTGTTAGGACCCATGGGAAATACATCGAAACCCATCTTAGGGGTCCCATTCCTAAAAGCTAGTGAAGCTACATTGCAATTTAATGCAAGTGGTGTCACCTTGGCTTCTAAGGTCGATTTGCCTTTTCCACCGTCACTTCCCCCTATAATTTCAAATGAACTTGGAGAACTTCTGAAATTGAATGTTTTGTTATCTAATGATTTATCTAGTGCTGCTGAGACATGTGATCTACCGAATGAGCAAGATCGGGTTAAGAAAGTTGCAGAACCGCTGACGTTAGCTGAAGGAGAGTCAGAGACGGAGTCACTTGACATGAAACAAGATTCAGTTGAGAAAAAACATGAGCTGATCATGGCTGTAGAAACCATGTGGAAGACTGATTTAAAAAGCATCGACTTATCCTAACAAAGTTTGTAAGACTGTTAAACATGTGACTTGGGCTGATCTTTTACCCGCCGCGAGTGAGGAAAGAATGCCCCGGATGAGAAAGATATTGATCCTCACTTGTTTTTTACCCGACAAATTGATGTTCTTATCTACCAAATCAACTGTGAAATTTTGCTTAAGTACATGTAGTCCATTAACTTAGTCTTTAATCCATTGTAAAGGTTATTCATTTATTGAGTGAGCCTTCATTTAATCAAGTCCATATGTCGAGTTGTTCGGCAAGCCTAGTTGATTATTCGATAAGGCAAGATTGCATTAGTGAGATTCATACGCTAAAGTTAGGGGTGTTGGGTCTAGTCGGTTGTGCCATTCTCGAGATATAAGTGGTTATTTTAGGGCTGTTGGAGTTAGAGGACTAAACCACCACCGCAGCATCCTATATTTTGAGCTTTTGTACCTTACGGGATTTTCCTCGGTGTTGTTGGGTTACTGGTGGTGTGCTGGCGGAGGTATCTCCCACCGCAGTTACTAGATATTTTCCAGTTTTGGTGTGTCGAGTTATGAGAACACGTCTTTTTCCCTTGGGTGCTCGTGGAGTTGGTGGGTGTGTTGGCGGAGGTATCTCCCCCCACTGTTGTTGGATGCTTATCGGTGTTTCCCTTGGGGCCCTTGTGGAGTTTGTTATGTGGGTGTGTTTGCGGAGGTAAGTCCCCCCCCCCCCCACATTTGTCGGATGTTACCGGTGTTAATACTTGAATTCTTTATTTAAATTATTAGGGCCTTTGCTATATAGTTAGGTTGTCGGATTATACCGTACCTTAAAACTATTGCACTCCACCGTGTTTGGTGTAGCCAGGCATACGTGAATGCACACGCGAGTTTTCTCACTGTTTGCTTATTATACATTCTGTACTTTTCTTTCGGTACATCCGGTCTTGGGTTGGTACCTCTGTTGACTGTCGTTTACTTTTTCTATATTTGCTTTCCTGCCGCCACTTGTGCTTTCTTGCTGAGGCGTTCTTCTTTTGAATGCCTCAGGTCTAGTACAGTAGCTGTTTGTGGAGCTAGGGCTGGTGTTTTCAGCATAGCAATTACAGTTGTGACCATCCACCTCACCATCGTGAGGTAGTTTGTTGGTTACAGTTTTGTTTTTACTCAGCTCAGGCATACTCTTGTGCTTCTATGGGTTCGTGTCAGGTTGTTGATGCCCACAGTTTGCTGGTGATTTTTGGCACTCTGCTTGCTGCTAGTTGCCTCATTGTTGGTTTTGTTTAGCTTACTTGCTCTCCGGGAAGTTTTATGTTAGGACTGCATGTTAAGTATTTTAAGTATAAAATTAAAAGAATTTATAGCATCATTTCATAGTATCTTACAAAATGAATAAAAAGCTATTTTAATGGTTTATAAAAGTTCTTTCGTACATATACTAAACTTAGAGGTCTGCATATCCTATGTTATCATTGGTTATCATGATCATTTAGGATGATAAGTAAATAAAACTAAGTTTTTTTTGTTGCATATTTCTATTTACATTGTTAGTATGGACGAGTTGATCCATTGAACAGAGGAACATGGTCACTAAAACTTAATTTAAATCCAGTTTTAAAACCATAACTCATGGATTTTCATGAAAAGTATTAGGAGTAGGTTTCCTCCTGAGCGCCTGCAATTGTCCCCTGTATGGCGTGGCATCGCGACACGTATTTTCTCTTAATTTGACGTATTATGTAATATGGAGAAAATACAGGTTGTGACAGTTGGTATCAGAGGGAGGTTGGTTTGACAAGTTGGTCGAACTAGCCTATCTGATAAAGTTTTAATTCTACCATTCATTTACATACACACACTGAGGTGTCATAAGTACGTCTTAGTCGAAGCATAGTCACTACACTCATGACATGAAAAGAAGTATATGGGACATATTATGTAGTATGGGATGCATAATATGTGTTTGTATATGGATCCACCATAAGTGGCAACATGTGACGGTTATGTAGTATGAGATGCATAACCATCATCACATGGATGCCCATTAGCACGTTTTCTCTTTCGTTGCATGTGATGTTATGTAGTATGGGATGCATAATATTTTATGTGTATGCTTCTCATAACATGCACTAAGGCCTTTTAGAATGCATAGCACGACATATACATCATAATATCGCATGAGCATGCGTGCTAAGTTAAGATTTACATGATGACACATGTACACACATGGTTTAAATAAGAATAAAGAATTCATGCATTCATATCATAGGCACAAGAGTCAATAGGATGAGAGTATAACATCCTAAGTAGGGCATAGCATCATTATAAAATCCTAGAGCAAGTTAGCAGCAAGAGCAAGTATCTATTAAAGTTTGGTCTGAACTAAGTGGTGCAGTCCTAATTTTAAGCCAGGGTTTTAATATGGTGTTTATGTGTATTTTTTAGAAATGCCCCAAAGCGAATTGCGACTAGGTCGACTCCCCAATCAGAGGGCGAGTCGTCGGGTGAGTAGAGTGAAGCTATAATCGAAAGGCTACGACAAAGCAATGAGGCCCTGTCAAGGCAGTTGATTGAAATGCAATCTCAGATTCAATCGTTGCTGACTGCCGCCTCAGGGCAATAGCCGTTGGTACAAGACCCTGCTGTGGGCCAAGGTGAACCTATTCCTCCTGCTCCCCCAGTGCCCCCAGTTCTACTGCCAGCGGAGATGAACTTTATATCACACTTCCAGCGATTGGGACATCCCACCTATGACGGGAGAGCTGACTTCATTGCACTGGACGATTAGATTATCATCATAGAGCTGATGTTCTCGTACTCGGGAATTTATGCAAGATAGAAAGTGATGGTTGGTGCCTACGAGTTGAAGGATTTGGCTAAATGCTGGTGGATTTGAGAGAAGGAGACTCTGACAGACTAATGTTCGTGGGAGTCCTTCAAATGAATGTTGCTTAAGAAGTTTCTACCATCGGTAGAGCAGGACCGCCTGATGAACAATTTCCTGCATCTAAAGCAGAGACAGCTTACTATGAGCAAATATGAGGTCGAATTTAGTAAGTTGAGCAGATTTGCTCCTTATTTGGTAGCTTTAGAGGCAGGGAGAGTGAAGTGTTTCCTCAGAGGACTTCGAAATGATGTCCCGTAGTTGGCATGCGCTTATAGATCTGAAAGTTATATTAAGGCGGTGGAAGCCGCTCTGAAAGTTGAGGCGATTGAAAATGCCAAAAATCGAGGTGTCGCGGCGAGAAAAGAGAAGAGGAAAGGTGATGAGGATGGAAGCTCTAGGGCATCTGGCCCTGCTTCGAAGAAGAAAAGTGGAGAAGCGTGCAGCTTCTGTAGTCTCCCTGGCCACCCCTATGAAAAGTGTTTTAAGAGGATCGGAGCTCAGATGTAGCAGCGGGTGCTCTCCATTCATAGCGCACCCAAAGGAGATCTGGTATGCCCTATATATGGAAAAAGAGGGCATGATGTGAGTCGGTGCTGGTTAAAGGATAGAGCCTGCCACCAATGTGTGCAGAAGGGGCATATGAAGTTTGCATGCCCACAGACACTACAACCATTGCAGCCTGCTCTGCTATAAGCCTTGTCACCGCTGCAGCATCCGGACAAAGGAAAGGGCAAGCTGAACATGATGACCCAGGAGGAGGCATAGACCTCCACTCAAGTAATATCAGGTTAGATTCTAAACTAACTCTTAGATTTTAGCTTTTGACCTACCACTCTGTTCAGATAGTTATGTATCCGCTTTTGTTTAGGAGAGTTTAAGGTAAAAAACCATATGGCGCGTATTTTATTCGATTCTGGTGCTACCCACTCATTCGTTGCTAGGACTTTAGTAGAGCATCATCGATTGTCTCTCGATCTAGTTGGTGATTCCTTCCGTGTTAAGTTTCCCTCTGGTGACTCGGTGGTGTCAAACTATGGCATCCAGAGTTGCCCTATTCTCTTAGAAGATTTTGTCGCATTCACTTATCTGAAGGTGCTTGACTTGGAGGACTTTGACGTGATTTTGGGCATGGATTGGTTGTCACGTTATGATACTGTGATCCAGTGTAAGGTTAAGCGGCTGGACTTCAAGAAGGACAATGGCCACCCCATGAGTGTGTATGGTTTCCCGCACCAGAATTCCCCGATTATTTTCGTGGTATGTGCTCAGAAACTCTTAGATTCCGGTTGTTTTGCTTACCTCATTTCTATTTTAGAAACTATTAGTGGTTCACTGCATGTCGAGGATATTGTTGTGGTGCGGGAGTTTTCGGATGTTTTTTGATGTAGGGACGTCGGATCGGAGATCTCCACGGATCTAACGCTCTATCTCCGCTCTACACGTCGTAGATCTACCGCACCTTCACAGCACCTATCGCCCACACTAGTTCCTCGTCACAAAACGCAGCACAAACAACAAAGGAGGAATGGTCGACTTGAGAACAACGATCAGAAATTTGAGTCGGAATATTCCCCAAGAAAACACAAAGGTTGCCACTCCTTTTTGAGAACAAGACCAAGGCTATAGGCCAAGATCCGCTCAGGCAAATAGGATCCACCCGATCCGGAAATAAAAAGCCTTGCAACGGCGATTTTGATTCAAAACTTGCAGCGATTAAATTAACGATCCGGAGAAAACGATTTGCGAAAACCACCACAACTAAAGAGAAGAAGTCACACAAGGGAGGGGGAAGAGATTACCCAACCGGAAAGCTTTCACACAAGATAACTGTGGGAGAATCACTCTCTCCACGGATCCACCGGCGTCACACCGAATGGTTTGCAACCTTCTTCCAAGGAGTCGCACCGAAGGAAGCCGCGCCGGAGTCACACCGAACGGATGGAGGGAGCAAGGGGGCGGCGGCTTCACACCACAAGCTAGGGGGCGGTGGCTAGGAGAAGGCTCCTCTTGGCCGAAATTTCTCAAAGGAGATTAGGTTTTCAATTCTTTCTAATGATCTCATAACAAAGCCTCCTTATATAGGAGTTACAAACAAGCCTTAGCCCTTCATGATGGAGATGTAATCTCATCCATCCGAATGGCTAAAGGCACACCAACATGAAAAATGTTCAAAATTAAAAATAATAAAACATGCAATGAATATAAAATTATCACTTAAACATAGGATAATTTTATATTCCAAATATAAAATAGAGTGCAAGAAGGAAATAAATAAGGCTAATGTATTGCGGTGGCGGTAGCACGCCGCGGGCGGAGGTTGTAGCGTAGCCTTCCATTAGCGTCATCATGTTGCCTCACATCCTTGAGTTGTATTGTCTTATCAACCGGATCATCATCAGTATCGTCAGCATCGTCTTCAAATGGTGGAGGAGGGGGCACGCCATCAATCCTCCCCCGCTCAAATGCACGCATCTTCGTTGCGTGGTCCAAGTGATAGCGGTGAAGGAGAGCGGCATCCAAACTCTACAGCTCCGTCTCGAGTACCCAAGATTCATCCGAAGGGGGCCGATCATGCCAACGGATGAGAAAGCAGTGGGTGTCTCCATCAGCAGTGGTAACAGGCTCAGCATCAAGTATCATCTCTGGAGTGGAAAACGTCCGTGGAAACCTGGGGAACATATTAGCAGTAGGCAGGAAAGAAGGCAACTTACCATCCGATGATATACCTGTGGGGACCGAAAGAGAGAGATCATTCGTACTACCACTCCCCAACCCATGAGAATTTTCAGTGGGAGAAGAATACGACAAAGAAATCAACTCTTGTGGTGGTGACACAAACATCGTTAAATCCGAAACATTAAAAATGGGGGAGATACCCCAATCAGCAGGCAAGTCCAAAACGAAAGCGTTGTCACCTAACTTCTTAATAATCTGAAAAGGGCCGGCGCGCTTTGGTGCTAACTTTTTAACGGTGCCAGTTGGCAAGCGTTCGGGAACCAAACGGACTAAAACTAGATCTCCAATTTTGAAGTCTGATACTCTCCTATGTAAATTAGTGTGCGCTTGATAAGAGTCGTATTGCGTAGTCAAGGTGGCCCGTATACGTGCGTGTAAATCATGGATGTGATGGGCGAAGGATTGTGCAAACTGACTTGCCTTGTACGTTGGGGCAACGACACCAAGTCAAGCGGCACAGGAGCCTTATACTCGTGGACAATCTCATTCGGAGACAGACCCGTAGACCTATTCTTGGAATTATTGTAGGCTAACTATGCATGGGGAAGGAGAAGATCCCAAGTGCTCTTGTGATCACTCACAAGGCATCATAACAAATTTCCTAAGCTCTGATTAACCACTTCCGTCTGCCCATCAGTTTGGGGATGATAGGCAGAGGAAAACAATAATTTCGTTCTCATTAATATCCAAAGAGTCTTCCAAAAATAACTAGTGAATTTTACGTCCCTATCCGATACTATGGTCTTTGGCACTCCACGGTGACTAATGACTTCTTTAAAATAAAGTTTAGCGACGTGAGACGCATCATTCGTCCTACTGCACGAGATGAAATAAGCCATCTTTGAAAACCTATCTACAACTACAAAAATTGAGTCGTGACGGCGTAGGGTAACAGGGAGGCCTAATACAAAATCCATACTAACGTCTACCCAAGGCATGGAGGGAATAGGAAAGGGTGTATATAATCCTATGTTGGTTTTACTACCCTTAGACACCTGGCACGTGCGGCAGCTACTCACTACCTGTCCCACCATAACCTTAAGTTTTGGCCAATAGAATTTGTCCTCGACTAACGTAATGGTCTTATCTATATCGAAGTGGCCACTCAACCCTCCGCTATGCAACTCCCATATGATATATAGTCGTAACGATGACTGTGGAATATATAGTTTCCCATTCCTAAACAGGTAACCGTCCTTGATGACGTAGGCAGATATCGTCGTGGGGGAGCTATCCTGGGCAGAAAGATAGAAGTCCTGGAAGTCAGGACACGTGGCGTACGCATCCTTAATCCGCTCAAATCCTACAACATGTACTTCCATCGAGGTGAGTAAAAGATTAAGATGACTAAGGGCGTCCGCGACTCGGTTATCAGCTCCCTTAAGGTGCTTGAGATTAAACGTGTAACCTTGTAAGAAAGCTACCCGCTTAGCGTGTCGTGGAATGATCTTATGTTGGTCGTTGATGAAACGTAAAGCCTCATGATCGGAGAGGATCACAAACTCCTTGGAGAGGAGATAGTGCCTCCAATGGTATAGACATCGGACTACAGCATAAAATTCCCTATCGTAATTAGAATAGTTCAGCTTAGGGCCGGACAACTTCTCGCTAAAATAACTAACGGGATGGCCCTCCTGGCTCAAGACACCTCCAATCCCTACCCAAGACGCATCACATGTGAGCTCAAAGATTTTAGCAAAGTCAGGTAGACGTAATACAGGTGCCTCAGTCATAAGCTCCTTTATTCGTTCAAAAGCATGGGTGGCAGACTTCGTCCACGTAAACTCTCCATTCTTCATACAGTCTGTGATAGGCGCCATAATACTACTGAAGTCTCGTATAAACGACAATAAAACGTGGCTAACCCATGGAAACTACGCACCTCACGTAGGGTGGTTGGCACGGGCCAGTCCTTAATGACCTGAACCTTGCCCGGATCGACTCGAATACCCTCAGAGCCGACTATATAGCCTAAGAACTCTACCTCCGAGACATAGAAAGTGCATTTCTTAAGATTGAGAAATAATGTCTCCTTCCGCAGGGTGGAAAGGATCACTCTCATGTGGGAGATGTGCTCGGTAGTAGAGGTGCTATAAATCAGAATATCGTCAAAGTAGACGACAACGAACTTTCCCATGAATGGCTGAAAGACATGTGTCATCATCCGAGAGAAGGTACTAGGGGCATTGGATAGCCCAAAGGGCATCACAAGCCATTCGTACAGACCATCCTTTGACTTAAACGCCGTCTTCCACTCATCGCCCTCTCGTATCCTAATCTGGTGATAGTCACTCCGAAGATCTAATTTGGAGAATATGGTGGCTCCAGACAAGACATCCAACAAATCATCTAGGCGGGGAATGGGGAACCTATACTTGATGGTGATTTTGTTGATAGCCCGACTATCAACGCACATCCTCCATGTACCATCCTTCTTGGGGGCAAGTAGGGCAGGTACAGCACATGGACTCATACTAGTCCTAATAAAACCTTTCGCGAGCAAGCCCTCTATCTGAGACTGCAACTCCAGGTGAGCTGCGGGGTGGAGTCGGTAATGAGGCTGATTTGGCAAGGAAGACCCCGGGATGAGATCTATCGCATGCTGGATATTCCTAAGCAGGGGTAACGTGGGCGGCAACTCATCCGGGTACATGTCCCTATACTCCTCCAACAGTACCTGTAACTCACTAGGTAGCTCATCCAAAATGCTAGAATCGGGCTTCGCACTTAAGAGGACTAGCGCATACATGATTCCATCAAAGAACGGATCCCTCTCAAACTATTTCCTACCAACTAGATTCAACGTTTTCCGTTCTACCAGAATAGTGGTGTCCTTAGCCAAGACTACGGGCTCCTTTGGGATGGTCGGCCTCAAAGTGATGGTTTTGCCATTGAATTTGAATTCATAAGTGTTGGCTCTACCAAAATGTGTAACATCACGGTCGTATAACCAAGGGCGGCCTAACAACACATGACAAGCGTCCATCGGAAGGACATCACACCACACCTCATCAATGTAGGATTTGAATGAGAGTGGGACCAGGCATCGTTTGGTAACGGGTACAGAGAGCTTGTTGATCCAAGCGACCTGATATGGGGTCGGGTGCGGTTTCGTGACCAAGTACATACGTGCAATGGCGTTCTCAGATACGACATTCACGCAGCTACCACTATCAATAATCAGCTTGAAAAGCTTCTCTCCACTCTTAAAAATCAGAGAAAATATGCTCGTCCTCTTCCAATCATCTAATGGACGCGGAGTGGTCAAGATACAACGCATCACCATAAGGGGGTGATCGTCCTCTAAGTCACTAGGGACTCCTTCGGGGTCACTCTCCTCTGCGGCCTCGTATACGTAATCGTCAGGGTCGGTAGTTGGCTCTAACAAGGCTAGTGTTTTTGTCTTTGTTGGGCATTCGTAGGCATAGTGGCCTTGAATGTCGCAAGAGTAACAAGTGGTGTTAGCCTTGCTAACCTTCCCGATAGGGACATGCTCACTCGCAGGGTTCTTGGAGTTCCTATCGGTGATCACGATTGACTTCGACTCGGTAGATTTGAACTTTCCCTTATCAGGGTATGTGGAAGAAGATGCCCCAGGGGTGGACTTATTCTTCGTACTAGAATAACGGGAGTGAGCCTTAGATGCTAGGTGCTTTTCAATGTCCAAGGCGGCATTGAAAGTCATATTCAAGTCCGTATGACCGTAACGCAAGAGTTTCCGCTGAATGTCGGGGTGAAGTCCCTTTCGAAATATAGATAAAGTGACTTCGGGGAGCTCTCGAAGGTCACATCGTACCATACGGTCCTTAAGTTCTCCCATATATTCAGCAACAGACATTGAGCCTTGCCGAAGGGTGGCAAGCTCATCGAACATCTGCGTCTGATGGTACGCGGGAACGTACTGATCGGTCAGCAGGTTCTTCATCACAGCCCATCCAATGAGTGGGACCCCGTATCCAGCTCCTAACCTACGTTCTTCATTTAGCCAATAAGTTTTGGCACGTCCCGTTAATTTTATCCTGGCAACTTGAACCTTTTGGGGGTCCGTGAGGTTGTGTCATTCGAAATAGCACTCCATGTCTATAGCCCAATGGAGGAAGATCTGGGGATCTCCCATGCCATCATAGGTGGGGGAATTTATCTTGATGGCCCTCGTGATATCAAATCCTCGCTCGGGGAGGGGTTCTCGAGGGATCACACGGGGAGAGTTTCCCTCAGAATCCGAGTCAAAGTTCGGTTGGTGTCGGTTGGGCTGCCCAACATTAACATGAGGTGGAGGTGGCCTTTCCTGATTTTGTAGGATCTGGGCTAAGACGTTCCTAAGCTCAGCCATTTCGGCACGAAGACCCGCTATAGCCTCAGTGTTGGGACCACCATGCTCGTTCGCAGTCATCCTAGACGTAGACGGGGTTGTGTACTCCGTTCCTAGCCTAGTGCGCGTTCAGGTTTGGGAGGCCCCGGGCAAGATGAATTTTCCTAGGGTTGAAGCTATGTTGAAAATAAGATATTTTATATACTCCCAATGTGAATAACACGTAGATCGTTAAAAAAAATTTTTTGAAATTTTACTGAAAAATAAAAATTTCAGCCCGCTATTTGCAGACCACAGAAAATAATTTTTTTGATTTCTAACGATCCGATCTCCAACAAGGAACGCAGAGAGGATGTTTGCAACGTGAAAGTTGAAACGACCGCCTCTGATACCAAATTGATGTAGGGACGTCGGATCGGAGATCTCCACGGATCTAACGCTCTATCTCCGCTCTACACATCGTAGATCTACCGCACCTACACAGCACCTATCGCCCACAATAGTTCCTCGTCACAAAACGCAGCACAAACAATAAAGGAGGAATGGTCGACTCGAGAACAACGATCGGAAATTTGAGTCGGAATATTCCCCAAGAAAACACAAAGGTTGTCACTCCTTTTTGAGAACAAGACCAAGGCTATAGGCCAAGATCCGCTCAGGCAAATAGGATCCACCCGATCCGGAAATAACAAGCCTTGCAACAGCGATTTCGATTCAAAACTTGCAGCGATTAAATTAACAATCCGGAGAAAACGATTTGCGAAAACCACCACAACTAAAGAGAAGAAGTCACACAAGGGAGGGGGAAGAGATTACCCAACCGGAAAGCTTTCACACAAGATAACTGTGGGAGAATCACTCTCTCCACGGATCCACCGGCGTCACACCGAATGGTTTGCAACCTTCTTCCAAGGAGTCGCACCGAAGGAAGCTGCGCCGGAGTCGCACCGAACGGATGGATGGAGCAAGGGGCGGCGGCTTCACACCACAAGCTAGGGGGCGGCGGCTAGGAGAAGGCTCCTCTTGGCCGAAATTTCTCAAAGGAGATTAGGTTTTCAATTCTTTCTAATGATCTCATAACAAAGCCTCCTTATATAGGAGTTACAAACAAGCCTTAGCCCTTCATGATGAAGATGTAATCTCATCCATCCGAATGGCTAAAGGCACAACAATATGAAAAATGTTCAAAATTAAAAATAATAAAACATGCAATGAATATAAAATTATCACTTAAACATAGGATAATTTTATATTCCAAATATAAAATAGAGTGCAAGAAGGAAATAAATAAGGCTAATGTGTTGCGGTGGCGTAGCACGCCGCGGGTGGAGGTTGTAGCGTAGCCTTCCGTTAGCATCATCGTGCCGCCTCACATCCTTGAGTTGTATTGCCTTATCAACCGGATCATCATCAGCATCGTCAGCATCGTCTTCAAATGGTGGAGGAGGGGGCACACCATCATTTTTCTAGATAATCTTCCTAGTCTCCCACCTGAGCGAGATGTAGAATTCATTATTGATCTTGAACATGGTATTTGCCCCATCACTAAGGCACTGTACCATATGGCCCCGCGCGAGTTGGATGAGTTACGTACTCAGCTCGACGAGTTGTTGTAGGGTGGGTTTATTAGGCCAAGCTCTTCACCTTAGGGTGCTCCAGTCCTGTTCGTAAAAAATAAGGATGGCTCGATGAGGCTGTGCATCGATTACAGAGAGTTAAACAAGGTAACCATCAAGAATAGGTACTCGTTGCCGAGGATAGATGATTTGTTTGATCAGTTGCGTGGAAGCATGGTGTTTTCGAAGATTGACCTTCGCTCAGGCTACCACCAGTTAAGTATCCGTGAGTCTGATGTCCTACAGATAGCTTTTCGATCTCGCCACGGACATTTTGAGTTCTTAATGATGTCCTTTGGACTGATGAATGCACTCTCTGCCTTTATGGATATGATGAACAGAGTGTTTAAGGATTTCTTGGACCATTTCATAGTCGTATTCATTGACAACGTGCTTGTGTATTCACAGAGTGCAAAGGAGTATGCCCAGCACTTGCGTTTGATCCTTTCTACCCTGAGAGAGCATAAGTTATATGCGAAGCTGAGCAAGTGTGAGTTCTGGCTACCTCAGGTATCCATTCTGGGTCATGTGGTGAGTAAAGATGGGATTTTAGTTGATCCAGAAATGATCTCTACTGTTATGGATTGGAAGAGACCTACTACACCTAAGGAGATCAGAAGCTTCCTAGGGTTAGCAAGTTATTATAGAAGGTTTGTGGAAGGGTTTTTGGTATTGCCCGCCCCAATGACTAAGCTCACACAGAAGAACACAGCTTTTGTGTGGAGCGACGAGTGTGAGGGAGCCTTCCAAGAACTGAAGAGGAGATTGTGCACTGCCCCAGTGTTGACCTTGCCTAATGAGGGAGTGGAGTACTCTGCATATGTGGATGCATCACACGTCGGTATTGGATGTGTCCTGATACAGGAAGGTAAGGTGATTGTGTATGGATCGAGACAATTGAATATCCATGAGAAGAATTATCCTTCGCATAATCTAGAGTTTGCGGCTGTGATCTACGCCCTGAAGCTTTGGAGACATCTTTATTTGGCGTGTTGTACAAGATTTATACATACCATAAGATCATGAAGTACGTCTTCACTCAGAACGAGCTGAATTTACACCAGCATAGGTGGTTGGAGTACGTTGCGGACTATGAGGTAGAGATCCTTTACCATCCAGGTAAAGCTAATGTGGTAGCAGATGCCCTGAGTAGAAAGACCGCGCAGATCTTCAACCTCACCGTGTAGTCCTTGGTGGAGGAGTTCTTACTCATGGACATTTCAGTCGGTAGTAGTGTTGGGCCTTCCTGCTTGGAGGCAGCAGAGTCATCGTGGATTATCCTCACCAGGTTGCATCAGAAGGAAGACCTAGACCTTCAGCATCTCCGAGGGAGGACAGAGAAGGAACAATTTCCCGACTTCTCCATAGATGCAGACGGTACCCTGAAGTACCAAGGTAGATTTTGTATCCCAGCAGTGGGTGATATTTGGACTAAGATTTGCAGTGAAGCGCAAGGTTCTAGCGTTGCATACCACCCTGGTTCTACAAAGATGTATAGGGATCTGAAACAGATTGTGTGGTGCTATGGTATGAAGAATGACATAGCAAAGTTCGTATCTGAGTGTTTCACCTGCAAGCATATTAAGGCGGATCATCGTAGGCCTGGTGGCAAGCTGACACCATTGGAAATACCAAGTTGGAAGTGGGAGAGCATATCGATGGACTTTATTACTGGACTGCCAAGATCTCCCCGAGGGCATGATTCGGTTTGGGTTATAATTGATAGACTGACGAAGTGTGCGCACTTTGTACCTTTCAATATTGGATATTCTATGAAGAAGATAGTTGAGTTCTGCCTGGATGAGGTGATCTGATTGCACGGAGTGCCAGTGAGTATCGTGTCAGATCGAGACTCCAGGTTCATGTCACGGTTCTGGCAGAGCCTTCAAGGAGAATTGGGCACTGAACTCAGATTTTCAACCACATATCACCCGCAGACTAATGGTCAAACATAGCGAGTTAATCAGATTGTGGAAGATATGATAAGGTGTTATATCTTGGATCATGGTGGAGCTTGGGATGAGCGTCTCAGACTGATGCAATTTTCGTACAATAATAGTTATCAAGATAGTTTGCAGATGGCCCCGTTTGAGGCTTTGTATGGGAGGTATTGTAGGACTCCCCTGTTTTGGGCCGAGGTTGGTGAGCGACTGTTGTTAGGTCCGGAAGCCCTAAAAGAGATGAGTGTTGTTGAAACCTATATTTGGGAGAAGCTTCGTGAAGCTCAGGAGCGTTATGAGAAGTTCGCAGTTGGGGACATGGATTTTCTTAAGGTCTCTCTGATGTCTGTTGTTAAAAGATTTGATATGAACCATAAGTTGGATACCCGGTACGTGGGACCTTTCCAGATTATTGAGCGCATCGGAATGTCTACATATAGACTGGTGTTACCTGCTACCTTCCCTGGCGTCCATGATGTGTTTCACATGAGCTAGTGGTGGAAGTGTGTTCTTAGTGATCCTCATGTTCTTGACTCGGTGCCCCAGCTGAAGCCTAATCTTTCATACGTCGAGGAATCTGTTCGTATTTTGGAGACTCTGGATCGGGTGTTGCGGAGAAAGACAATTCCTATTGTCAAAGTTCTTTGGAGAAATCAAGACGTCGAGAGCGCGACATGGGAATTGGAGTCAGCAATGAGGAAATCTCACTCGCATCTCTTCCACTAGTTTGTGAGTACGTCTCCAATCTTTTGGTATTTAGCAATTTCTTTGGTTTAGTTTTGGAGTTGTGTTAAGTTTCGGGACGAAATTTCTTTTTAGGGGGGATGATCGTAACGCTCCCGATTTTTCGGTAATTATTTAATTCAGAAATGACGTATTTATGATGTCAGGGCGTTACTTTTAACGTCGAGTTGACGGCGCAACGTCGTTAAGGCATTTTCACGTCTATTTGGTCGAGTCGTCCAAATCCTTGAATTCTGGTCGAAATTGGAAAATTTTGCGTTACGAAATTAAGCTAATTAATTTTGGACTTGCTCATCAAGTTTCGTCACGATCCGAGCATTTTTGTAGACTCGGCGCGCGTTTGTAATTTTGTATTATTTACGTTTGTCGTAAACTTTAGAAATTAATATCTCGAGAATGGTACGTCGGATTTTAGTTTTGCCTCGTCGTTAGATTCATAGCACTGACATTCGCCTACGGTGCGAATTTCGTTCGAATCGGGGTACGTTTAGCCTCCGTATCGTCATTTTATACATGAGTATAAGACAAAACTGATTTCTCGAGAAATAACATTGATGTCTCGAGAAATAGTGTCATTTCTCGAGAAACAGCACTGTTTCTCGGGAAACAACACTGTTTCTCGGGAAATCCATTCCTACACTTTTCGCGAACGTTCGGGCATCATTTTGTGGGTCAAAACTGCGTCAAATAAAAAAATAGTTAACATTAAATTTGTTCGTCTCAAAAGGTGTACAACTTTCATGTTGATCACTGTTTGATTTGAGGTCATCTTAAGCCTCTATTTTCATTTCTCGCGAGTCTGCGAATAAAATTATCTTTTTTATTACAATGATTATTATTATTATTATTAATCTTAATATAACTATTAAGTATATGAAGGCATTAGGTTAGAGAAAATCATATTCATCTTCTCCAAGAGATCAAACCGAAACCAGATCGGCGACTTCCTCTTGTTCGTGAACTTCCGGCCGCGATTCTGGGAGCCTCGGTGGACGAAATCTTCAACGGAGCATAGATTCGGAAAGCTCTCGCCGAGAGCTACGTGCGTTTGGTACGTATTTCCCATTTTGGGGACATTTTCACGCGATGTTTTTCGGCCCTAACCGCCATTTTCACCGATATCCTTTAGATTTTGCTTCCTCGTTCCTTCTTTTGGACCGATCTATGGCGTGGGGTATTTCGGAGGACGATTCCGAGCGAGGAAATTGGTGGTTTTCTTCCTTCTCTCTCAATCCTAAAGCGGTATGATCGTTTTTACATCGTTCTAATTCCACTTAAAAAAATCAAGATTTGGCGTGCCTTGATCCTCACTTGTTTTCTACCCGACAAATTGATGTTCTTATCTGTTGGAGTCACCATGATGATCTGGAAGTGATCAAAAATGTAATCTCACTGCCAACGCGATATGAGCCTGCAGGGTCGCACATAAGAGATGTGGAGAAGTTGGACGATTGACTGTGTTGGTAAAGGTTGCCAATCACCGACCTGAATGGGGTCATGGGCAAAGTGTTGCCTTGAAGGATCGTCGAGTTGGGCAAATGTTGCCTTGGAGGGCTGGTTAGGATTGTCGTCCGAGGGTCGATGACATTCGTCGAGAGTTGTCTTCCGATTCCCGCCGATCGGCGAGAATCATCTTTGATTCTCGCCGATCGACGAGAATCGTCGAGAATCAATATGTTGATTCTCGACGATCGACGACTTCGACATGTATCGTCGACCGCGGCTCGACGATCGACGAGTTCGTCGGGTATCATCAAGTCATGCTCGACGATCGGCGAGAATCGTCGAGTATTGAACTCTGATTCTCCCCGATCGTTGGTGATACGCGTCGACTGATTCTCGCCGAACCTGATCAGTGATTCTCGTCGATTGTCGCCGATTCTCACCGAATGATACTCGCCGATTCTGAACCCTAATTTCGGGTGGTCTGCGGATAGCGATTTTTCTGGGTTTATTTATACCTTTGGTATAAATACAACACTTAGGGTTTTCGGGAAAGAACAGGCTTGCTCGCGATTTTCTCCTGTAGCGAATCGAACCCGACGGAAGAGTTCCGCTCGTTCGCTCCGCCGATCCCGATTCCCGCCGCCGGAAGAGTTCCGCCGCCGTGTTCGCTCCGTCGACCACCTCTTCTCCGGCGACTGTCGCTGGTGCTGCAATCCCTGGCGCGGACCTAGCAGTCCGTGGGAAAGCAAAGGTGCGGTCTTCTCCATCCCGATCTTCCGTGTGACGGAAAGACCGACGTTCTCCCGCTCGTGTGGACTTCTGCAGAAACATGGACATTATTCCACGTAGAACTCGCCGCTAGCAGGAAGAAGAAATTTGGAGCATCTTCGTTGAGTTGTGGCTCAACGCCACCGAGGTAATTTTTGCCTAGTTTTTGCTAACTTCTTGATTCAACGTTCATAGCCCGATCCACATCTCTTTGGGTTTTTCTTGATGTTTATTTTTCGGCTGCGTGCACAAGCGTTGTGCCATCTTTATAGAGAAACCCAACAGTGGTATCAAAGCGAGGTTACAGCCATGATCGTTGTTTTGGAAGTTTGTTATTCCAGTGCGTGTAAACCTAGGGATTTAGAAGTGTTCTAAATGTCTAGATTTAGTCTTGGTTCCCGCCAAGAACGTCTGGAATTGCGTGGGAATTTCTAAGTGTTAGAAATTGTTGTCTCCTTAGTAGTAACCATCCCTCGAGCATGTTTTGGATTGTGAATCCAACATAGAGAGATGAGCTTGTCTACTGCTTTAAGTTGAGTTGTCTTTGCCTTTGTCCAATGCATGTAAATCTGAGGATTTGGAAATTTCCGGATGTTCAGATTTAGCCCTTCCTTCTATCAATTGTTGATGGTGTTAGGATGTGCACATAAGGGATGCATGTGGTTTTAGAAGGATTTTGTTTTTCTTTGGATGTGCACATTGATCAAATGTTGATCATGGTTAATTGTTAACCTATAATTGAAAAATCCCTTCATCTAATATTAAGTGTTCGGATGCCTTCCGATGGATGACACTCTTCCAGCCTCGATCGATGAAGTGTGGGCTTGCCAAAGCAAGGTGCATTAATCTATCTTGGTAAGGGTGCGAGCGGATAATTGTGATATCCCACTGTCGACATCGGGTCATACTTAACTAGGTGACCTCAAAGGTTGAGTGCCTAGAGGCATAGGGTTGGCATGCACCATATGATGGATGCGAATAAGGAGTTATTCACCAACCATACAAGAATTGCATGAGGATGCAATTGGCAAGCGTTGCCTACCTAAATAACTGCATCGTGAGAGGAACGCCAAAGCGGACTCATAGTGTTGGTGAAATACGGATCTTGTCCACTAAGAGAGTAGCTCGCATGAACTCTCTGATTTGTTAGTGAGGGCTATCATTTCGAATAAAATAGTGGGAGTATTTTAATTGAAGTCCAAATTAAAATAAATTGTATTTGAAATTTGGTACTGATTTTATTCTGCATAAATTCTTGTAGAATTCCATGGCAAGTGTTTCACACTCCACGCTGTCTCTGAGAGCCATCCTTGAGAAGGATAAGCTCAGCGGGACAAATTATATGGACTGGTATAGGAACCTGAGAATTGTTCTCAGGCAAGAGCGAAAGCTCTATGTCTTGGAAGAAGAAGCCCCCGAGGTGCCGACCGGGAACTCTTCTCGTGCTGAGAAAGATACTTATAAGAAGTATACAGACGATGCTTTGGATGTCGAATGCCTTATGCTTGCCACCATGAACTCTGAGCTTCAGAAGCAACATGAGAACATGGGGTGCAAGGAGATTGACGAGCATCTCAAGAAAATGTTTCAAGGGCAGGCTCGTCAAGAGAGGTTCGACATCACGAAAGCGTTGTTTCAGTGCAAGATGGGAGTTCGAGACTCAGTAGGGACTCACGTACTCAAGATGATTGGGTATATCGAGAACCTTGAAAGGCTGGGTTTTCCTCTTGGTCAAGAGTTGGCCACGGATCTGATCCTGCAATCGTTGCCGGACAGTTATGAGCAGTTTGTCTTGAACTACAATATGAATGAGATAGACAAGACACTGCCCGAACTCCTAGGCATGTTGAGAACTGCCGAAATCAACATGAAGAAGGCCAAGCCTGCCAGCCCCATACTGAAGGTGCATAAGGGAAAGGGCAAAGCCAAGGGTTCCAAGAAGACGAAGGTGGGACCTAAGTCATATCTTGAGCCCAAGTCTTCAGCACTGATGAAAAAGAAAAGCACGGTGAAGGAAGGGAAATGCTACCACTATGGCAAGGCTGGTCATTGGAGGAGGAACTGTCCTTCATACATTGAGGGTCTGCAGAAATTGAGGGGAGGTATGACTTCCGCTTCAAATGTTTACGTTATAGAGATAAACCTTTCTGCTCCTTCATATTGGGTATTGGATACCGGATGTGGTTCTCACATTTGTACAAATGTGCAGGAACTGGGAAGGAGAAGATTGCTGAGTAAAGGGGAGGTGGACCTCCGCGTCGGCAATGGAGCAAGAGTTGCTGCTGTAGCCGTAGGGGTTTATCGTCTTTCTTTGCCCAGTGGGCTTGTAATAGAACTTGATAATTGTTATTTCGTTCCGGCGATAACTAGAAACATTATATCTATTTCATGTTTGGACATGATTGGATTTTCTTTTATAATTAAGAACAATTGTTGTTCTATATTTAAGAATGATGTTTGTTATGCTGTAGCCCAATTGTTTAATGGTCTTTACGTTTTGAACTTGGACCATCTGATCTATAATGTAGAAAATAATAAAAGACTAAGAACAAATGACTCGAACCCTACGTTTCTCTGGCATTGTCGTTTTGGCCATATCAACGAGAAGCGCATATCCAAGCTCCATAGAGATGGACTTTTGGACTCATTTGATTATGAATCATTTGAGCGATGCGAATCTTGTTTGTTAGGCAAGATGACTAAAGCTCCTTTCACTGGTTATACTGAGAGGGCTGAGGATCTCTTGGGTGTTGTACATAGTGATGTATGCGGACCCATGAGTTCCATGGCTAGAGGTGGGTATTTCTACTTTGTTACATTTACTGATGATTTCAGTAGATACGGATATGTGTATCTTATGAAGTGCAAATCCGAGACCTTTGAAAAGTTCAAAGAGTTCCAGAATGAAGTAGAAAACCAGTTGGGTAAAAGGGTTAAATCACTCCGATCTGATCGAGGTGGCGAATACCTGAGTCATGAGTTCCGTGATCATCTGAAAGAGTGTGGTATTGTATCACAGCTCACTCCACCTAGAACACCACAACATAATGGTGTGTCTGAGAGGAGAAATCGTACTCTGTTAGACATGGTACGTTCGATGATGAGTCATGCAGACTTGCCTGTTTCCTTTTGGGGTTTTGCTTTAGAGACTGTTGCAATGACATTGAATCGCGCTCCAACTAAAACGGTTCTGAAGACACCATATGAGATATGGACTGGGAAGCATCCTAGTATGTCGTTCATTAAAATTTGGGGCTGTGAGACATACGTGAGACGTCAAATGCCTGACAAGCTGGAACCCAAATCGGATAAATGTTATCTGGTGGGATATCCTAAGGAAACGAAAGGGTATTACTTTTACCTACCGTCTGAGGGCAAAGTGTTTGTCGCAAGAACTGGTGTCTTCTTGGAGAAAGAGTTCTTATCAAGAAAGACTGAGAAGGTAGAGCTTAAAGAAGTTCAAGAACCACATGTAGTGAATGAACCGGAATTGGATTCTGAGATAGGACTACAAGATGTTGTAGCTAGAGAACCTACTCAGGGAACACAAGTCCTACGTAGATCTGGTAGACCGAGGTTTGAGCCTGAGAGATATGGATTTCTCGTGTCTCAAATAGGTAATGTGTTGCTTATGGATCATGATGATGAACCAGCAACCTACCAAGAGGCTATGAATGGACCGGACTCCGACAAATAGCTTGAGGCTATGAAATCTGAAATGGACTCCATGTATGCAAACCAAGTTTGGAACTTGGTGGAACCACCTGAATGGGTACGACCCATAGGGTGCAAATGGGTCTTCAAGAAGAAGACCGACATGGATGGAAATGTACAGACATTCAAAGGGCGACTGGTGGCTAAGGGTTTCAAGCAAATTCATGGTATTGACTATGATGAGACCTTTTCCCCTGTTGCTATGGTAAAGTCCATAAGGATATTGCTTGCTATTGCTGCGTATTATGACTACGAGATCTGGCAGATGGATGTCAAAACGGCTTTCCTTAATGGAAACCTCCTTGAGGAAGTGTATATGACACAACCCGAGGGTTTTGTATCCCCAGATGAAGCCACTAAAATATGCAAGCTGAATAAGTCCATCTATGGACTGAAACAAGTCTCTCGAAGTTGGAATCTTCATTTTGATGAGAAAATCAAAGAGTTTGGTTTCATCAAGAATGAAGATGAGCCTTGTGTTTACAAGCGAATCAGTGGGAGCATTGTTGTCTTCCTGATATTGTATGTAGATGACATACTATTGATTGGGAATGACATTCTTACCCTGAAAGTTGTTAAGAACAACCTAGGGAACTGCTTTTCAATGAAGGATTTGGGTGAAGCGACTTATATACTCGGTATTAAGATCTATAGAGATCGATCGAAGAAGTTGCTGGGTTTGACCCAGAGTACGTACATCGAAAAGGTGTTGAAGCGGTTCAACATGCTTGAGTCCAAGAAAGGATTTTTGCCCATGTCTCATGGTGTGAATCTCTCTAAGGACCAGTGTCCAAAGTCTTGTGAAGATAAGGACCGCATGAAGTTGATTCCATATGCTTCGGCAATTGGATCAATCATGTACGCGATGTTATGTACTCGACCCGATGTCTCCTTTGCTTTGAGCATGACTAGTAGGTATCAGTCAGACCCCGGTGAGTGTCACTGGATTGCAGTCAAGAATATCCTGAAGTACTTGAGAAGGACTAAGGACGTGTTCTTGGTGTATGGTGGAGAGGAAGAGCTCGTTGTAAGTGGTTACACGGATGCTAGCTTCCAAACTGATCGAGACGACTCCAAGTCTCAGTCAGGTTTTGTGTTTTGCCTGAATGGAGGAGCTGTGAGCTGGAAGAGTTCCAAGCAAGAGACAGTTGCTGATTATACAACAGAGGCCGAGTATATCGCAGCAGCTAATGCGGCGAAGGAGGCTGTATGGATTAGGAAATTCATCGGCGAGCTTGATGTAGTTCCTAGCATTGTTGGTCCCGTAGTTCTCTACTGTGATAACAATGGTGCAATTGCACAATCTAAGGAACCTAGATCTCATCAGCGCTCCAAGCACATACTCCGGCGGTTTCATCTTATTCGTGAGATTGTCGAACGAGGAGATGTAAACATTTGCAGAGTGCCGACTGAGGAAAATATTGCGGATCCGCTGACAAAGCCTCTCGCGCAGAGAAAGCATGATGGTCATACTAGATCGATGGGTATACGATACCTAAATGATCAACTCTAGCGAGAATCTTGTGGGTTGCATGTAATCTTGTATTTTGTTGGCTGTTTGTTCATATGATGAACTGTGTACCTAATTTTCCTTTTACAATTAATGGCAAATTCTTTTATTATGTTTTTCTATATGATAGTTAAATGTTAACATAATAGATACCCTTAGAATGTTCGCTTCCATGGGACATCAAGTACGTGACTTGAATGTGAGAGCCCATGATTTATTTGAAGCTTCATTCTTAAAGGTCCCTGGTCGAGTATCATCATAGAAGCTAAGGGTGATGATGATACATGAAGGCTAGCACGTGCGTTGACTGATGACCGGTTCTCACAGGTCATGATATTGTGATATCAAGTCATCACGTGGGTACTTGTTAGTGAACAAGTTGTACTGGACAGACCCAACGTGAGACTGCTCTATGGATTGTCATCCAATCGTGTCATGAGTAGGTCTCAATTGACAATGGTGTTGTAGTCCTTTAACCTGAAGTCACAGCATTCATCAAGTGAGGAAGAGCGTGCTTTGATGCCATCTAAAGTCTTCCTTGAGAAAGGTTGATGATAAGGGTGGTTGTTGGGCATGTTACGAATCATTTGGGTGTTTGGGTGTGAGCAGATATGGGATTTGTCCTCCTGTATGACAGGAGTTGCATCCATGGGCCCCTTGATGGAACTGGACTGAGAAATGCATGGTCATGCTTCGTTGAGTCAATATGTGATATTGGACTCACCATTCTCTGGAAGTCCGTCCTGGATCAAGAAACTTGGATTGAGCTATTACGAGGGTGACACGGTCCATGCCTCTAGTTCTTTCCGGATGTAAGGGACAAAGGGACAAAGACAACGCTGATATATTGGTCATAAAGGCTTATGAGTTATAAACTCTTATTGCTTGGGGAGCAATGATGCATTGCTAGATGCCGCTCATTGTTTGTGAGGTTTTTGCTTTGATACTTTCGAGATCAAGTGGGAGTCTGTTGGAGTCACCATGATGATCTGGAAGTGATCAAACATGTAATCTCACTGCCAACGCGATATGAGCCTGCAGGGTCGCACATAAGAGATGTGGAGAAGTTGGACGATTGACTGTGTTGGTAAAGGTTGTCAATCACCGACCTGAATGGGGTCATGGGCAAAGTGTTGCCTTGAAGGATCGTCGAGTTGGGCAAATGTTGCCTTGGAGGGCTGGTTAGGATTGTCGTCCGAGGGTCGATGACATTCGTCGAGAGTTGTCTTCCGATTCCCGCCGATCGGCGAGAATCATCTTTGATTCTCGCCGATCGACGAGAATCGTCGAGAATCAATATGTTGATTCTCGACGATCGACGACTTCGACATGTATCGTCGACCGCGGCTCGACGATCGACGAGTTCGTCGGGTATCATCAAGTCATGCTCGACGATCGGCGAGAATCGTCGAGTATTGTACTCTGATTCTCGCCGATCGTTGGTGATACGCGTCGACTGATTCTCGCCGAACCTGATCAGTGATTCTCGCCGATTGTCGCCAATTCTCACCGAATGATACTCGCCGATTCTGAACCCTAATTTCGGGTGGTCTGCGGATAGCGATTTTCCTGGGTTTATTTATACCTTTGGTATAAATACAACACTTAGGGTTTTCGGGAAAGAATAGGCTTGCTTGCGATTTTCTCCTGTAGCGAATCGAACCCGATGGAAGAGTTCCGCTCGTTCGCTCCGCCGATCCCGATTCCCGCCGCCGGAAGAGTTTCGCCGCCGTGTTCGCTCCGTCGACCACCTCTTCTCCGGCGACTGTCGCTGGTGCTGCAATCCCTGGCGCGGACCTAGCAGTCCGTGGGAAAGCAAAGGTGCGGTCTTCTCCATCCCGATCTTCCGTGTGACGGAAAGACCGGCGTTCTCCCGCTCGTGTGGACTTCTGCAGAAACGTGGACATTATTCCACGTAGAACTCGCCGCTAGCAGGAAGAAGAAATTTGGAGCATCTTCGTTGAGTTGTGACTCAACGCCACCGAGGTAATTTTTGCCTAGTTTTTGCTAACTTCTTGATTCAACATTCATAGCCCGATCCATATCTCTTTGGGTTTTTCTTGATGTTTATTTTTCCGCTGCGTGCACAAGCATTGTGCCATCCTTATAGAGAAACCCAACATTATCTACCAAATCAACCGTGAAATTTTGCTTAAGTCCATGTAGTCCGTTAACTTAGTCTTTAATCTGTTGTAAAGGTTGTTCATTTATTGAGTGAGCCTCTGTTTAGTCAAGTCCATTTGTCGAGTTGTTTGGCAAGCCTAGTTGATTATTCGATAAGGCAAGATTGCCTTGGTGAGATCCGTATGCTAAAGTTAGGGGTGTCGGGTCTAGTCGGTTGTGCCATTCTCGAGATATAAGTGGTTTTTTAGGGCTATTAGTGTTAGTGGACTAAACCACCGCCGCAGCATCCTGTATTTTAAGCTTTTGTACCTTACGAGATTTTCCCCGATGTTGTTGGGTTACTGCTGGTGTGATGGCGGAGGTATCTCCCACAGCAGTTACTGGATATTGTCAAGTTTTGGTGTATCGAGTTATGAGACCACTTCTTCTTCCCTTAGGTGCTCGTGGAGTTGGTGGTGTGTTGGCGGAGGTGTATCCCCCCACTGTTGTCGGATGCTTACCGGTGTTTCCCTTGGGGCCCTTATGGAGTTTGTTATGTAGGAGTGTTGGCGGAGGTAACTCCCCCCACATTTGTCGAATGCCTACCGGTATTAATACTTGAATTATTTATTTAAATTATTAGGGCCTTTGCTATATAGTTAGGTTGTCGGATTATAGCCGTACTTTAAAACTATTGCTCTCCATCATGTTTGATGTAGCCCGGCATACGTGAATACACACGTAAGTTTTCTCACTATTTGCTTATTATGCATTATGTACTTTTCTTTCGGTACATCCGGTCTTGGGTTGGTACCGCTGTTGACCGCCATTTACTTTTTCTACATTTGCTTTCCTGCCGCCACTTGTGCTTTCTTGCTGAGGCGTTCTTTTTTGAATGCCTCAGGTTCGGGACAGTAGCTGTTTGTGGAGCTAGGGCTGGTGTTTTCAGCATAGCAGTTGCAGTTGCGACTATCCACCTCACCGTCGTGAGGTAGTTTGTTGGTTATATTTTTATTTTTACTCAGTACATACATACTCTTGTGCTTCTGTGGGTTGGTGTCAGGTTGTTGACGCCTATAGTTTGCTGGTAATTTTGGACACTCTGCTAGCTGCTAGTTGCCTCATTGTTGGTTTTGTTTAGCTTACTTGCTCTTTGGGAAGTTTTATGTTAGGACTGCATGTTAGGTATTTTAAGTATAAAATTAAAAGAATTTATACCATCATTTCGTAGTATCTTACAAAATGAATAGCAAGCTATTTTAAAGGTTTATAAAAGTTCTTTCGTACATATACAAAACTTAGAGGTCTGCATATCTTGTGTTATCATTGGTTATCATGATCATTTAGGATGATAAGTAAATAAAACTAAGTATTTTTTGGTGCATATTTATATTTACACCGTTAGTATGGACGGGTTGATCCACTGAACCGAGGGACAAGGTCATTAAAACTTAATTTAAATTCAATTTTAAAACCATAACTCATGGATTTTCATGAAAAGTATTAGGAGTAGGTTTCTGCCTGAGCGCCTGCAGAGTTGCCCTACACGGCGTGGCAACACGATACGTATTTTCTCTTATTCTAACGTATTATGTAATACGGAGAAAATGCATGTTGTGACACCAATCAGCTCGGTAAGAGCCTGGCGGCGGGTGTTGAGCATCAACCAGACTCATCTCCAGGGTCATAACGACGCCACTCGATGATCCTGGCCCGACCAGCTAGGTGGAAGCCTAGCTACGGGAGCATCTCGGGACCTAACCCCAGAGCGAGAATACTTTCCTTTGGCCAAACTCTGGGCGCTACCTGCGGCCCAATCAACTAGGTAAGAGCCTAATGGTGGGTGTTGGGCATCAACCGGACTCAGCTCCATGTTCATAACAACGTCACTCGAGGATCCTGGCTGAAAGTGAGGGATAGATCTGATTTACACTAGAGAGGGTGAATAGTGTATTTTAAAACCTTTAATTTATTTTTATAGCGGATTTAAAGTAAGTGACATATATATATAAGAAAATCACAGAACACAATAGAAAGTAAGGCAATCACCGACGACACAAGGAAATTTTATTGTGATTCCCCAATAAATTTTGGCACGTCTACTCTTCTACCACCCTGGTAGGAATCCACTATAGATTTATGATCAGGTGCTCTGCCACCAGAAGATCTATTTTCTAAGGGAGATCTAGCAACCCTTTGAGCTTTTGATCAGGTGCTCAAAAACCAAATCTAAGTCTTTTGATCAGGTGACTTAAGGACCAAGAGTTAACTTTTGAAGGGAGTTATAGACATGTACACAGTTTAGGAAAGAAGTTTAGATGTTGTCTTCTATTTCAAGACTCTCTGAGAAGACTGAGTGGATTGATGTTGCAAAAAGCTCCCCCTGAGTTGAGTAGAATTTTTGATCAAGAGAAAAGAGCTTTTCTTGAGGGTGTAGTCCTTCTTGACTGTGGTTCCTCTCCAGTAAAAATTTCAGACAGATATGAAATTTTTATATCTCTTGGAGTGCCTGAAGCAGAATGAGAGTATCTCTTTTTTATCTCTGTCTTTAATTCAGTAAGTCAGTCACCCCTTTGAAGTAGCAATCTTCTGAATATATAATATCTGAGAAGAATTCAAACATTTGAATTAAAACCATTCTGAAATGCTTGAAGAATCTCTGAGAATTGTAACTGCCCTGGAGTTAATTAGATTTAAAACTCTGTGATTAAATCCATATTTAATGCTGCCTTAAACGGTTATATTCATTTAGAATATTTAGCATTAAATATCAGAGTTGTAAATGATGTAATTAAGCTTTAAAAATCATTCTGCTTTCTGAATAAAGAAACTACCTAAACATCGAACACAGCAAGGAATTCGTCGACCTGAGCTTGACATTCATTGAACAGAGCTTGGATGAACTATGCAATACATTCGTCAAGCTGAGCTCTGCTTTCGTCGAACTGAGCCTTGAGTTCGTCCAACTGAGGTTGGCTTTCGTCAAGGTAAGATTTTGAGCTGAGAACAAAGTTCATCGAACGGAGCTCAGCGATTGTCGAGCTAAACTCAAAGTAAGGAATCTGAGTTCATCGAATTGAGCTTGATGTTCGTCGACCTGAGCTCGGCGTTCATTGATCTGAATTCTACGTTCGTCGAACTGGACTTCTCTGGAATTCTTCTGAAGTAATAACCCTAGAAATAATTCTATTACCCTTAGTCTATACAAGTTGGGTAACTAATCATCCTAAACATATAATAGTGATCCTAGCCCAAATCAGTAATAGGTTTCCAACAATCTCCCCCTATTTGGGTGAGGATACTATTAAACAACAAAAACACAAAGCAAAAATATCTCGCATAAATAAACTTTTCAACAGATATATAGTAAGTGCTTTAAGAGTTTAAAAAACAACATAGTTCAAAAACATAAACAAAAAATCAAGAATCTTTCTGAGGTGCTGCTGAAGGAGATTTTGAAGAAGCTTTGGTGAAAATAAGCTTTCTGGTAGGATCTTCAGCTTCCCTTTTGCTCATCTTTAAGTCTTGAGAGCCAATAATCTTTAGAGAAGTAGTTCTTGGAACTACTACTTCAGGATGCAGACTCATGTACATATCAACATTGAACAAACTCTTCTTTTAATATATGTCCAGTTCCTTTTGTCTGTATGAGGACATAGTGGTGAATTATGAGGGGTCCTTACACTCTGTCCTGGCTTTCTTTATCTGAGCAAGAGCAACTTGCTCATTGAATCTTATCATTCTAAACACTGGATCCAACTCTTGATCATAAACTGGAGAAGGTGGCCTTTCTTGGTTTGAATGTTGCTTGTTGCTTTGAGTATCAGACCTTGCTGGTTGCTTGTGTTGAGTAGATTTAGAGTGATGATGAGAGGAAAGACTATGAGAAGAAGAAACATTACCAGCTGACCATGCTGCTAGAGGAGGAGGTCCTCTTCAAGACTTTTGTGGTGGAAAATGATATCTCCTCATCTTATTCCTACTTTCTGCTCATTCTTGGAGTATCACATCCAGTATGGAAGGTCTGGAGTGAGAGGAATTCCATGTAGAATGTAATATGGAATATCTGCAGTTGATGAAGGTTGAGGAGCAACCTTAACTGGAGCCTTTTTCTTTAACTTTCTTTTCTTAGACCCAGAGTCTTCAGAATCATCAGACACTGAGTTATCATCAGATTCTTCTACTGGCTGATCATATAATTCATCTATTTGTTTATATAAATTAGTATGGTCATCAACTTGAACTTCTGGTTGTTTATATAAAATATCTGTATCAGTTGCTTCTTCCATATCTTCGTTAAGAAGATCATCAAAATTTGGCATTGGAGTTTCATCCCACATAGGAGGGGAGAAATCTTGCTCTATAACATCTATTATATCATCAACTATTATAGGCTGAGGGACTTGAGTAATACTGGTAGAAATGTCTTTAAGACTAGATCTCAGTTGTTCTAACATAGAAGCATCAAATGGAGCAGTGTAAGACACTATAGCTCTAGATAAATCATTTTCAAAAACTGGAAAAGCAGGAAGATAACTAGGAAGAATGTCAAAATCTGATATAAGAGAATGTAAATCAACTGTAGGATGAACAATAACATCACCAACAGTAATAACTTCTGGTTCTGCTGACAACTCATCTTTAACTGAAACTTCAATCATTTCTGAATCTGAAACTGCTGCTGCTGTAACCTCTGGAACTTCTGCATTGGCTTAAACTGAAACTGCAGTATTTGGAGCTTCTTCATGAAACATCCCCCCTGCCTAGATCCAGGGAGACCTGAATCTAGGCCCCCGGAAGAAGGGATAAAAGAGGAAGAGGTTAGCTTAGAAGAGAGTTCAGCTATAGAAGCCACAACAAGAGCCAAGGCTTCTTCTATTAGTTTCGTGAGAGTAGGAGTGATGAAGTCCAAAAGATTAAAAGCAATGGATGAGAAATCCAAATACATATACTCAGGTGGAGCCTGAGTAGATGTAGAGGATGGAATGGAAGATGAGGGATTAGAAATGTTAGCACTGTTTGAATAGATATAGAAGGCTTGAGGAATAGGTGTAGGGTTGATGACAGGGAGAATGCCATCAGGAATTATATTAGGAAATATCTCCTGGATAGGTGAGTGAGGTAGAGATATATGAGATGGAGGATGTGGAGATAATTGCTGTGGAGATGAATTAAGTGGAGAGAAATAAGGTGGATTAGGAAGTAGAGGAGATGAAGGTGATGACTGATGAGGTGGCTGATGAATTGGGTAATTTGGATGGAATGAAGTGGATGGAATTTCTTCAGATAAACTAAGTTGTTGTAGTGTCTGAGGAACTGGGGAAACTGCATGTGGAGAGTCTGTATGTAAGGTGGAAGATGGAACTTCTTCAGGTAAAGTGGGTTGTTGAGGAGGAGATGGTTGCCTAGGTGAATGGTGTGGAGATGGTAGAGTATAAGAAACAAGAGGAGCAGAAACATCTTCTGGGGTTGGGAGAGTTGCTGGTGCAGCTCTTGTGCTTTCAGAAGCTGCCCTGGAGGAAGCTGCCCTTGGAGGCTTAGGAATTACCCTCTCCCATTTTCAAAATAGGGCAGAGGTATTCCTCAATTAGCCTCTTGGAAGCATTGATGTGCACTGTCTGAGAGACCAAAATCTCTGGACACTTGGCCTATAAGAAAATTCCTAAGATCCTGCCATAACCTCCAGACTTGCTGGTGATTTTCTTTTTAATAGAATCAAAAATAATTGATCCCCAGTTTATGTTCTTCTGATCTACTAGAGCACACATCAATAGGAATTGATGCCTGGTAACATAGTCGTGGGCTGAATGTTTACCCAAAATAACCTTTTCTACTACATCTGATAATAACTTATATTCTATTGAAAAGTTCTTTTTCAGAAGATAGTTAGGGTTACCTTGAGAATGACCCAAACTATCTAGCATTATCTCAAATTCAGAACTAGATAATTTTTTATCTTCTTCGCCATTAACAAAACTGAAAATTTCAGATAAAATTTCTGGTGTTAAAGAAACCTGATTTCTAGAGATTGAACCAGTGATAGTTAAGTTATCCTGAATTTTGGCAGTATGAATCCATTCTTTGATTTCTGCCACTGGAAGCTTGATGCTGGTAGTAATAAAATTCCACATATTATGAGCCTCAAATAGTTTTAGAATATCCTGGAAAACTTGATCTGAATGAGAGAAAGATTCCATGTCAATATCGAAGCCTGCATCAAATTTCGTTGTTATGAGAGTCGCTTGTGGAATTGCCATTGTCCTGTAAAATAGAAAATATCAAGCGCAAGAGAAATGGAAATGGAGAAAGTGCGGGATAGAGTTCGATGAAAACCTAATTATAAGTTTTCGGAAGTTAAAAAGACGAACTCCGTCCGACGATAATCAATTCATCGATCTCAATTCGACGAAACATTTCACAGAGGAATTATAATCTGTCTATCTCTGTTCAATGAATGGATAACAATTCATCGAGCTCCGTTCGACGAAAGATTGAAATTCGTCGATCTCCGAAAGGTTCGCAACTCGTCGATCTTCGTTCGATGAAATGTTTACAGTTTGTCGATCTCCGTTCGACGAAAAGTGGAAATTCGTCGATCTCAGAACAAAAAATCAATGTAAAGTCTCTCCATTAATCATTCCTAACTAATTTAAGAAGAAATTATGTTTCTTTTCATCTAAGGGTTTAGTGAAAATGTCTGCCCTTTGTAAATTAGTAGGTATAATAACAAGATTAATTTTATTCTTATCTATATTGCCTCTGATAAAAAGATGTCTTATTTCTATATGCTTAGTCTTACTATAAAGGACTGGATTTTGTGTAATAGAAATTGCACTTGTATTATCACAAAATATATTTGAATTATTTAAGTTATAACCTTAATCTAGCAGTTGGTTTTGAATCCACAAAATCTGTGAACAACCACTACCTACTGCAATATATTCAACCTCAGCAGTTGAAGTAGATACATATGTTTGTTTTTTTTTTGCAAAATTATGACACAAGCCTATCACCAATAAATTGACAAGTTTCTGATGTGCTTTTTCTATCAATTCTGCATCCAGCATAGTCAGCATCTGTGAATCCAGTTAATTCAAATCCTGACTCAATAAGATATCAGAGTCCTAGATTGTTGCAAACATAATATCAGGTATACTTGCTATTAAATATTATAAAGACCCAATAATAGTCCTATATATTTTTTGATCAATAGGTATGCCTTGTTCATCATTATCAACAACAGCATTAGTAGGCATATGTGTTTTCATAGATGAAGCATCTGACATCCCAAATCTTTTAATTAGCTCTTTAGCATATTTAGATTATGATATGAAAATGTCATCAGGTGTTTGCTTCACTTGTAAACCAAGGAAGTAGGATAATTCACCCATGCTACATTTTTCAAACATGGAATGCATTAGGTCAGAGAACTTTTGCATAGTTTAGAATCAGTAGAGCCAAAAATTATATCATCAACATATATTTGTACTAGTCAAATTTTAGATTTATGATGTCTAAAAAATAAATTTTTATCTACCATGCCTCTACTAAATTTATTTTCTAAAAGAAAACTAGCAATGGTCTCATACCAAGCTCTTAGAGCTTGTTTAAGACCATAAAGAGCTATATTAAGTTTAAAGACATAAGTAGAATGAGTTGAAGAGATAAAACTTGAAGGTTATTCTACATAAACTTTCTCTTTGACTTCTCTATTCAGAAATACACTCTTCACATCCATCTAATATACCTTGAATTTCTTGAATGCTGCAAATGCAAGAAATATTCTGATATCTTCCAATCTTGTAACAGGAGCAAAAGTCTGATCATAGTCTATTCCTTCCTCCTGTGAGTATCCTTGAGCTACCAATCTAGCTTTATTTCTTGCTATAAATCCTTGAGCATCCAACTTATTTCTGAAAACTCATTTGGTTCCAATGACTGGATAATATTTGGGTCTTGGAACTAAGTCTCAAACTCTATATCTCTCAGACTAATTGAGTTCCTCTTGCATTGCAATGATCCAATGAGGATCTGGTTCTCTATCTTTTATGGATTGAGGTTCAATCTGAGAAATAAAGCATGTATGCATCTGATCTTGATTGAGTTGATGTCTTGTTTGCACACCAGCTGATATGTCTCCAATCACTTGAGATCTAGGGTGATCTCTAAGTGTGACAAAATCAACAGGTGGAGTTGGTTCTTCAATTATTTGTGGTGTTAATTCCTCTTATGGAATTTCATTATCTATGACATTTTCAACATAAACATCAGCATCATCTTCATCACTGTCTTTAGCATTTCGTTGAGAAGCATGCAATGTATCCTCCTATTTAAGCTTTAAATCATCCAACTTCTCACACAAAATTGGTACCTGAAAAGAGTCTATGGTAGTACTGTTCTTCACCTTGTAAAACATATTAGTTTCATTAGAAGAGACAAGTACAAACTCTTCTATCTTAAGAGTAGATTTATTAAAGACCCTATAAGCCTTGCTGACTTGAGAATATCCAAGAAATATTCCTTCTACAGCTTTGACTTCAAATTTCCTTAAGTGTTTCTTATCATTATTGTGAATATAACAACTACACCCAAAAACTTTAAAATAGCTTACTTTAGGTTTCTTATTTTTCAGTAATTTATAGGGAGTCTTATCCTTCAGTTTATGAATCAGACTTCTGGTAAGAACATAGTTTGTTGTGCATACTACCTCTGCCCAAAAGGATAGGGGTAAGTGAGTATCTGCAAGTAATATTCTAGCATATTCAATTATAGTTCTATTTTTCCTTTCAGCAGCCTTATTTTGTTGAGGAGTTCTACGAGCAGAGAAATACTGCCTGATACCCTCTTTCCCATAGAATTCTCTCATCAGAAGAGATTCAAACTCAGTTCCATGATCACTTCTGATCAATGCAATCTTAGTAGAGTACTCAATCTTGATGTTCCTGAGAAAGTCTGTAAAATCTTTGAAAGTATCTGACTTGTTTCTAAGAAAGAACACCCAAGTGAATCTAGAAAAATCACCAACAATCACTAAAGTGAAAGACTTTCCTCCCAAACTTTGTATTGCAATAGGTCCAAAAAGGTCCATATGTAGCAAATATAAAATTCTTGGTGAATCACTTTTAGATATGGATTTGAAACTATTTTTAGTTTGCTTAGCTAATTGACAAGCCCTGCAAAGTCCTTCCTTCTTGTAAGAACCACAAGGTTATCCTCAGACAAGGTTGTCCTTAGATAATTTTGCAATAGTTCTAAGGTTTATATGTCCTAATCTTTTATGTCATAGTTCATTTGTTTTGCTAATCTGGTTAAATAAACATATTTCTGATTTAGCAAATTTAAAATTAACTAAGTATATGTTACCTTGTCTAATCCCAATTAAAACAATCTTGTTAATATTAGATGTAATAGAATATAAAGATTTGTTAAAAGATACCTGATAACCTTCATCACATAATTGACTGATGGAAATAGGGTTATGCTTCAGACCTTTCACATAGGCTAACTTTCTGAAGGTAACTGCTCCAACCTTGACATTTCCATAGCCCTTTGTCTGGGCACAGTTGGAGTCTCCAAAAATAACTTTTGGTACAAGCTTTGCTTTGAAGTAACTCAGGTTCGCTTTTATTTCTGTCATATATTTTGAACATCCACTATCTAAATACCAATGTTCATCTGTGATAGTATATTTCTTTTCCTGTATAAAATAAATTAGGTATTTTTGACCCAGATTACCTTGGGTCCTATTTTTCTTTCATAATAATTAGAAATATAAGAACATTCAGGTTGATCTTTATAACCAAGTGGATGATATCTCATAGGAGGAATAATCCACTCAGTAAAAGGATTTTTCAGTCTGTGTTTGATTATTCTTTTGAAAAGGATTAAAATTTCTGTTGGAAAAATTTGAGTTCGACGAATGATAGTGATTTCGAAGAGCTTTGTTCGACGGATTATAGTAAGTTCGTCGAGCTCCATTCACAGAATAGTAATATATATTTTTGTGTTCATCGTTCGTCGAGCTCTATTTGACGAATCATAGTGAGTTCGTCGAGCTCCATTCACAGAATAGTTATACCAAAATCCTGTGTTCAGAGTTCGTCGATCGTTGTTCGATGAATAATATTGATTTCGTCTATCTCGGTTTGATGAATTTTGTTGAACATAGTTTTTGTGGAAATTTTTATTTTGTTTTGATTTATTCTGTTGTAAAACCTAAGTAATTTTATCGATATATTCTAATTTCTCTTTTCCTTTAGCAGAAATAAATTTGATAGGGGTAGTTAAAATATTTTTCTGAAGAACGTGAGGTTGACTAGATGAAGCTCCCAAGCCAAGTTTACCATTTAGTTATGCATTGACTGTACTTGTGATGTTCATCAATTTGATACTTCTCCCATTAAGAGATTCTTCAAACTTTTTAGCCTCAAATAATTTGTTTTCTAAAGACACTATTTGCTAATTAACAATTTTCAAATCTTCTTTAAGTTTTAAATTTTCTGATGATAAAAAGTTCTGTTCATTTAATTTTTCTATGAGAAATTTTATTTCCTTCTCAGATTGTATCAAATCTTTACAAAGTAATTTAAAATCTATTTTAAATTATTCTGAAGTAAAGTCAAAGGTAGAGATTACCTGATCTTCTTTAGACTCAGATTCAGCATTAGAATTACTGCATGATGCATTGATTGCCATCAAACATACTTCTTTAGCATTTGCCTCTTCTTCAGCTTCACTTGAACTGGATGAAGATTCAGTTTCTGTATCACTCCAAGTTTCAGCTACAAAACCTTTCTCCTTCTTATTGTGTTTACCAGAAGAGGGTTTGTTGGACCGTTTCTTGTAGTCTTTCTCCTTCTTCTTGTCTTTCTTTTGATTTTCAGGACACTCTGGAAGAATGTGTCTTGGTTTCCTGCAACCATAACAAACTATTTCTTTAGTTGTTGTTTTATCGTAACTTGGTAAATCCTTGGCTCTGGAAAATCATTTCCTGAAGTCCTTCCTAGCCATCTTGTAGAATCTCTTAGCTAGTAGACTCATGAGTTCTTCATTCTCAAGAAGTTGTTCTTCCTCTTATGTTGCTTTAAAAGCAATACTCTTTTCATTCTTTACTGAAAGTAGAGTCTTTTGTTCAGCTTCTCTAGTTTTGATAAGCTGCTTATAGGATTTGAGCTTGCCCAACAAAGTTTTTGTTGAGATTTCATTGACACTTCTAGCTTCTCTGATTGGCCAGATTCCTGAATCTCATGTGCTTGAGAATTTTATCATTGACTTATGTCAATGTAATGTCCTTCTCCAAGGTTTTCAGCTCATTAATTATGACACTGAGTCTTGTGTACATTTCAGCAACAGATTCAATTTCACCCTTTTTGAAATTCTCATATTGAGAAATCAGGTGAGATCTTCTATCTTTTCTCTCATCTGTTGATCCAACAACCATGGTAGTGAGGTAGTCCCAGATGTCTTTTGCTGAGGTGCATTCAACAACTTTCTGGAAAATGTCATCAGACATTGTTTTGGCTAATATGTTCATAGCCTTAGCATCAGCAATTTTTGCCTTTTTTTGGGCTTCTGTCCATTCTGGAGGTGGTATAGCACTGGTGCTTATTGTTGCAAGTGGTAGAGGTGGACCTGTCAAAATAGAATTGTAGATATCTTCATCAATAGAGTTCATGTATAATCTAATCTTTACTTTCCATAATGCAAACTTATTTAGATTGCAAATGGGAGGTCTAGTGCTTGCATACTACTTATATTGTGCCATGACAAAATCAAACTCTAGGTACAATAAGATCTATCATGGTCTTATTGGTTCAGGTGTTAGCCTGTAAAACAACCAACCTGCCTCTGATACTAATTGAAAGTAAGGGATAGATCTGATTTACACTAGAGGGGGGTGAATAGTGTATATTAAAAACTTTAATTTATTTTTATTGCGGATTTAAAGTAAGTGACATATATATATAAGAAAATCACAGCACACAATAGAAAGTAAGGCAATCACAGACGACACAAGGAAATTTTATAGTATTTCCCCAATAAATCTGGGTACGTCTACTCTTCTGCCACCCTGGTAGGAATCCACTAAAGGTTTTTGATCAGGTGCCCTGCCACCAAAAGATCTATTTTCTAAGGTAGATCTAGCAACTCTTTAAGCTTTTGATCAGGTGCCCAAAAACCAAATCTAAGTCTTTTGATCATGTGACTTAAGAACCAAGAGTTAACTTTTTGAAGAGAGTTATAAACCTGTACACAGTTTAGGAAAGAAGTTTAGATGTTGTCTTCTCTTTCAAGACTCTCTGAGAAGACTGAGTGGATTGATGTTGCAAAAAGCTCCCACTGAGTTGAGTAGAATTTTTGATCAAGAGAGAAGAGCTTTTCTTCATGGTGTAGGCCTTCTTGAGTGTGGTTCCTCTCCAGTAAAAATTTCAGATAGATATGAAATTTTTATGTCTCTTGCAGAGCCCTAAGTAGAATGAGAGTATCTCTTTTTTTATCTCTGTGTCTTTAAGTCAGTAAGTCAGTCAACCCTTTGAAATAGCAATCTTCTGAATATATAATATTTGAGAAGAATTCAAGCATTTAAATTAAAACCATTCTGAATGCCTGAAGAATCTCTGAGAATTGTAACTGCCCTGGAGTTAATTAGATTTAAAACTCTGTGAATAAATCCATATTTAATGTTGCCTTAAACGGTTATATTCATTTAGAATATTTAGCATTAAATATTAGAGTTGTAACTGATGTAATTAAGCTTTAAAAATCATTCTGCTTTCTGAATAGAGAAACTGCCTGAACGTCGAACACAGCAAGGAATTCATCGACCTGAGCTTGACCTTCATTGAACAGAGCTTGGATGAACTGTGCAATACATTCGTCAACCTGAGCTCTGTTTTCGTCGAACTAAGCCTGGAGTTCATTGAACTGAGGTTGGCTTTCGTCGAGCTAAGCTTTTGAGCTGAGAACAAAGTTCATCGAACGGAGCTCTGTGATCATCGAGCTAAAATCAGAGTAAGGAATCTGAGTTCGTCGAACTGAGCCTGACATTCATCGACCTAAGCTCGGCATTCATCGATCTGAATTCTGCGTTCGTCGAACTGGACTTCTCTGGAATTCTTCTAAAGTAATAACCCTAAAAATAATCCTATGACCCTTAGTCTATACACGTTCGGTCAAACTAATCATCCTAAACATATAATTGTGGTCCTAGCCCAAATCAGTAATAAGGTTCCAACACCGGCCCTGTCAGCTAGGTGGAAGTTTGGCAGCGGGAGCGTCTCGGGACATAACCCCAAAGCGAGAGAGATATCCACTGAGGACCCCTACCCTACCAATTAGGTGAGAGTCTGGCAGTGGGAGAAAGCTCGGGACTTAAGGAAACTTCAGCCTATCATGTATATCATTGCTAAGAAGAGATGAAAAGATCAAAAGGTTCCATTATTCAGCAAAGGAAAATACGTACATGCTTTAGGGATAGAAGCGCTTCAAGTCATCACTGCTCCAGGTGTGACTTAAGGTCTCGCCCTCCATATTCTAGAGGCAATACCCTCCTGATCTCAATGCCTCTTGTATAATATATGGACCTTACCAGTTGGGGTTGAGCTTCCCCCTGCAGCAGATCTTCGTGATGCATCCACCTTCTTCAGGACCAAGTCCTACTTTCTGGCAGCCCCCTCTCCTGGGACTGGGATCTCCTCCCCCTCAGCTACCTCCATGGCCATCACCTCGGTCGGCACTGCTAGAACTTCTTCCGCCACCTCCATCCGTGTGTGTATCTCCTCCCCTGCTTCCATCTCCACTATCTATACTTTGACCTCCTGCCTGGATTGCTCCTTCATCCTCCGCTCCATCTCCTCGACTCCTCCCTACCAGGATATGGAGTTCATTACGGTGACGTAGCATTCCCTCACTACTTTGGCATCTCCCTAGACCCTGACCTGGACCCCCTCAACGTTGAACTTCACGCACTGATGGAAGGATGAGGGAACGCAGCAGAAGGCACTAATGAGAGGTTGTCTGAAGATGGCGTTTTAACTGCTGGGGGCATCCATGATGACGAACCTATAGTTTTAGGACCCCCCCCCCCCCCCAAGAGTGATATGGAGACCTGCTCCTCCTTCAACCTCGTTCCTTTCCATATAGAACCCAAACAAAGGTCCGTCTGAGGCAAGTACCCTCTTGGCCTCCACTTTCATCGCATTAAATGCCTTTTTGAATATGACGTTGACCGAACTCCCGTTGTCAATGAGGATCCTGGAGACAGTAAACCCTTTGACCGCGGTCTGAATGACCAGCACATCGCAGAAAGGATCTTCATGATCTGATATGTCACTCCTAGAGAAGGTGTTCTTCTCCTTCGGGGTGGGGTCTGGGAAGTGGAGCCAACGCTCCTTCGTTATATGGTGTCGAGGCTTGCCTTCTGGGAAGCCTCAACTCCCCCCCCCCCCACCGCAGATCACTCTAATCTTGCCTCGGGCCCCAACATCAGCCCAGTCCTCACACATGTCCTCTGCTTGAGGCAGAACTTCCACGATCCGCACCTCCCGGTGGTGTCGCTGCTACTGTTACTCCGTATTTCCTCTCGCCTCGAGGAACTTTGGGCACGTGGTTGTAGAATGCCCCTCCTCCTTGTGGAAGTCATAATAGGGTAACTTCACCCTAACTTCACTCCTTCTCATTTATTGACCCCTCCTCTTCTGCATGGTTATTGTCATAGCCTGATGTTGATGGGGGAGAGGAGGCCTTTGGCCTGGCCTCCATCCTGGAGGGTGGAACTGACCCTGGCCCCCTGGCGATTGTCTCCTCTATGTAAACCTCTTTGCTGGCCTTGGTCTTGCCACTTTGGCTTCCTCTAGCTGAGTCGGTTGTTCGGCTCCTGATGCCCCCACCTGGGTTGCTGATGTTATTGCTGCTCCCTCTACCTGGATTCTGCTCTCCTGACCTCGACCACCTCCTGGCCCCTTCCCCTCTTTCGTGGTCCACCGGGCCAACTTCTTCGCGAACTCGGTGTTCGACACCTCCCCGTCGACTTCCCTTGCCGCCCTCTCCATCATCTCCTCGTAGGAGAGAGAGGTGGCACCCTCTTCATCTCCATCCTAAAGAAACTTTGTTGCAGCCCTAAGGTGAAGGCCATCATTAGGGTAAGCCCTGACATCTCCTAGACCTATGTGACCTCCTCTTAGAACCGGTCCACATAACGCCCCAACATCTCGTTCACCTCCTGCTTGATGTGGAATAGGGACTCTGACTCCTTCCTCTTCTTGGAAGTGGTGAACCTCAACATGAACCCCGACAGAGATCCTCAAAGCAGTAGATGGAGCTAGTTGGTAGCTGGTGGAACCACTCACTCGCTTTCTCCTTGAGGGTAATAGCAAAGATCTTGCACTTAAAAGCATCTGACATTTGTCTTTTTTAAACAACATCCTCAAACCACTGGATGTGTTGGACCGGGTCATCCTTCCCAGTGTAGTAGGACATCTCCAGCTCTCTGAACCCCTCCAGAAATGGGGCAGAAGAAACCAATTCACTAAAGGGGCTACCTCCCCTGCTGGACGAGTCGGAGGACCTCGCACCCCCATCTCATCGAACCGTCCTCCACTTGCCGAGTCAGGGAACAGAACTCACTCGGGGAGATCTAGCTCCCTCCCCTCTTCTACAATCTCCTTCCCAGCTCGCCGAGCCGGGGCATTCTCGCCCAGGATTGGGGCGGCGTTGACCGGGATAGCTGGCGTCGAGCACTCGGCACACGCGACAAGTGCGAACCTGATGAGGCCCAGCACCTCCTACCTGATATCCTCAAACATGCCAATGGTGGCGAGAGGCGGAGGAGGTGGCGAGTTGGCCCTATCTGAACCTCGCCATTCTCCTCCAATCATCGAGCCTGCTGAAGATTTTTTATGCTGACCACTCTCATCGCTCACCGCACCAAAAATGTTGAAACCGAAAACTCGGTCTCTGTGGAGTTCACCCTTGGGGAAGGGGTGATCACACACCTACTTCTCCCTCTCAAGCCAAACAACTAAGGGATTAGAACAGGGGACAGACCCAAGGCTCCGGCATGGAGGTCCCACCATACACCCGGAAAACTTAGAGCGCTTCCACTCCTTAGCCAAGTGTCGAGCTAAGGATACCTCGGAAAGCGCAGGAAGACCGGGGCACCAGTAAGCGTGCCTTCTGAGGTACCCCCTTGGGTCTATTTATATATTTCTGAAAATGGCCTGCAAATAGCCAACCTCCGCTGTTCTGAGCAGCTATGTGCAGCCCAACTGGGTCTGCCAACAGCGTAACTTCGTGTTCTAACAGGATATAGGCAGGCCAACATGGGTAAAATATAAAAGATACATCACAGAAAAACTGGGCAAGTGGCCCTCTAAAGCCTCCACTCACCTGGGGCAGCGAGTGCTCGATGGAGCTGGTAGTCGCCGCCTTCACTTGCCTGGGGCGGCGAGTTCTCCATGGAGCTGGCACTTGCCGCCTTCACTTTCTTGGGGCGGTGAGTTCTTGATGGAGCTGGCACTCGCCGCCTTCACTTTCCTAGGGCAGTGAGTGATCGATGGAGCTGGCACTCGCCGCCTTCATGTTAGAAAGTAGCGAAAAAGAGAGAACAAGCGGATAAGATTTTGAATAATTGAAATTTTATTATCCAAAAAAGATATCATTTACAAAGGTATGGCCTCCCTTATATAGAATGGAGGAGATAAGAAAGAGAGTATACAAACAATGTGGGACTAAACATTTACAATACAGAGCGGCTAGAATAAAGGTGACCGCACAGGCCGCACGGTTAGACAGATGGCTTAACCGCTCGGCAACTCCAGTAGGATAGAACAGGCCGCAATGGTAGACCGCTAGACCGCCCGGTCTCCAGGCTTCAGAGTGAGATCGCCAGACCGCTCGGTCAACAAACCGCTGGATCAGACCGCTAAGCCGCCCGGTCAACAAACCGCTAGATCAGACCGCTAAGCCGCCCGGTCTAATACTTCAACACTCCCCCTCAAGCTGGAGCATAGATATCAATCATGCCCAGCTTATCACAAATGCGGAAGAAGGAAGTAGAAACCGGCTTGGTGAAGATATCTGCCAATTCCTTGTCAGAGGTGACAAAAGGAGTACAAATCTGTTTCTTCAAAATCTCTTCCCGAATGAAGTGACAGTCAACCTCTATATGCTTTGTTCTCTCATGGAAGACCGGATTTTTGGATATGTGTATAGCGGCCTTGTTGTCACAGAACATAGGGAGAGGACAGTCATATACCTCGCCCAGGTCAAGCATGAGAGCCCGCAACCACTTTAACTCACACGTGGTTGACGCCATACTCCGGTATTCGGCTTCGGCACTGGATCTGGAGACAACAGACTGTTTCTTGCTCTTCCAACTTACGAGATTACCTCCAACAAAGGTACAAAAAACCTGATGTGGATTTACGATCGCCTTTGTCATCCGCGTAACTTGAATCTGAGTAGGCCTCAACCCTCAGATGACCATTCTTCTGAAAGAGTAACCCTCTGCCCGGTGCTGCTTTGATATACTCCAAAATCTTCAGGGCGGACTGAAGATGGCACTCCCGGGGAGCTTGCATAAACTGACTGACCTTGCCTACAGCATAGGCGATGTCAGGTCTAGTCACCGTGAGATAGATGAGTTTGCCTACCAAACATCTGTACCTTGTGACATCAGATAGAAGAGGCGAGTCATCCGTCCACGTTTTGTCTTCTCCAACAGCCATGGGAAAACGAGCTGGTTTGGCACCTGTCAATCCTGCCTCTCGTAGAAGATCAAGGGCATACTTCCGTTGAGAGAGAACCAAGGAGTCAAGTTTCCGAGAGATTTCTATCCCCAAAAAGTATTTTGGGGAGCCCATATCCTTCGTGACCAAGTGCTGACGGAGGTGCTTCTTTGTCAAGTCCACCCCATCTCGGTCATCTCCAGTAAGGAGAATATCATCCACATATACGGCCAAAACCACCAGTCCCGAGGCCGTTTTGCGAATGAATAAGGAGTGATCGGCCGAACTCCTTTGAAAGCCGATGGTAGCCACAATACCACTGAATTTGTCAAACCATGCCCGAGGGCTCTGCTTTAGGCCATAAATGGCCTTCTTCAAATGACATACACGTGTCTCCCCCTGAGCAACATACCCAGGAGGTTGCTCCATATAGACGTCCTCCTAAAGATCGCCATAGAGAAAGGCATTCTTCACATCAAGCTGGGAAATGGCCCAAGCCCGGTTAACAGCGACAGAAAAGAGAACCGGATGGTGCTGAGGCGAGCAACGAGAGAAGGTATCAAAGTAATCAACGTCGTAAGTCTGAGTGAAGCCCTTGGCCACCAGCCGGGCTTTGTAGCGATCCACAGTGCCGTCGGGGCGAAACTTCACAACGAAGACCCAGCGACAGCCAACCACATCAGTGCCCATAGGAGGAGGAACAAGGGTCCAGGTACCCCTTTCAGTTAGAGTAGCCATCTCCTCATCCATGGCAGACTTCCAATGAGGGACAGCAAGAGCCTCCTGGTAGGTACGGCGAGTAGAAGTAGTAGAGATAGCCAAGGCAAAACACCTGCGAGAAGGAGAAAGCTGATCATAGGAAACAACAGCCGTGAGCGGGTGTTGAGTACACGCCCGCACCCCTTTGCGAAGGGCAATGGGAACATCCAGGTCAACGGGAGCGTTGGCGACGGGAGCGTCAGCGACCGGAGCGTCCGTGGCGGAGAAGGCTGGCCCGGGACTAGAGAGAGACGGCAGCGGAGAGGAGGGTGGAGGGGTGGGTGGGGAGACGGACTGGGAAGGAGTGGGTGGAGGAGGAGACGAAGGTGGGAAAACGTGGAGAGGTGTGGAAGGAACGGAGATATCAGAAGGAAGAGAAGAGGGAGGAGAGAAATAGGAAGCATTTTCGAAAAAGGTCACATCCGCGGAGACAAACTGCTTGCGGAGAAGGGGGTCAAAGCAGCAATAGCCTTTTTGAGTGGTAGAGTACCCCAAAAAGACACACTTGGTGGAACGGGGGGAAAGCTTGTCGCGGGTAGCGGAGGGAGCGTGAACAAAGGCCGTACAGCCAAAGACACGGAGAGGAAGAGGAAAAGGTTCCTGGTGGGGGTAGAGAAGGGAGAATGGAGTCTGGCCGTGGAGAACCGCGGAGGGAAGGCGATTGATGAGATAGCAGGCGAGGAGCACAGCGTAGCCCAGTAGGAGCGAGGGACGTGCATCTGCGTCATGAGAGTACGCGCAACATCAAGCAGGTGACGGTTTTTACGCTCCGCCAACCCATTCTGCTGGGAGGTGTAAACACAAGTCGTTGATGAAGGAGGCCATGTTGGTGAAAGAATGCGGAGAACTCATGAGTCAGATATTCTTTAGCATTATCAGAACGTAAGACTTTAATAGAAGTAGCAAATTGAGTCTTAATCATAAAGTAAAATGATTGCCAAACAGAAAATAGTTCAGAGCGATCTTTTAACAGATACACCCAGGTACATCGAGAAAAATCATCGATAAAAGTGACAAAATAGGAACTGCCCCGACCAACTGTAAGGGTAGGAGCAGGACCCATACATCAGAATGAATAAGATCAAATATGCGAGAGGAGCCACGGCCTTGCTTCGGTGTGAAGGAGGAGCGATGATGTTTGCCAAGCTGACACGCATCATAGTTGAGCGGAGAACTGGTAGGAGGTAAGTGGGGCAGAAGCTGGTGAATAAGCCGAGGAGGAGGATGTCCAAGACGAAGATGCCACTGAAGGAGATCGGTGGAGGAGGAGTAGGCAGAGAGAGTGGAAACATCGTCGAGGAAGTAGAGGCCGCCGCTCTCAGTCCTAGTAGCAATCGTCCGCTGGGTCCTCGGGTCCTGAAAAGAACAAGTAGTGGGAGTGAATAAGACGGAGCACTGAAGTTGCCAGCATAAAGTAGTAACTGATAACAAATTGCACGGGAACTTCGGGACATAGAGGGTATCCTCCAAGCAAAGCGATGGGGTGAGTTGAACCATGCCCGTCCCATGAACCGGGGACGGGGAACCATCCGCCACACGAACCGGGGGTAAGCGGTCATGGGTCTCAAGACGGGAGAAGCAATGAGGGTTGCCCGTCATATGATTTGTGGCACCGGAGTCGATCAGCCATTTACCTTGGGTGACGACGTGGGCACTACCTGACGTCATGGCCACAGAGGCAGACGGCCGAGAAGAGGCGGAGGCCGAAGATGGAGCATCACCGGAAGGGCGAAGGTGAGGATGTTTCTGCCAGCAGCGGTCAATAGTATGGCCAGTACGACCACAGTGAGAGCAGAGGAACCGAGATGAACCTCGTCCGCCAGAGGAGCCGCGGCTACTAGGGCCCCCCCTCTGAGCTTGGTGAGCAAAGGAGTCCTGGGAAGGGGGGAGGCCAACAGAGGCCGCTGGAGTAGCGAAGTAACAGCGGTAATGCGAGCCGCAGTGGCATCCAAAGTAGGAGATTCCGCCTCACCCAAGATCTGCTGGCGGATCATATCATAAGAGTCAGGAAGACGAAGAAGATAACAAACAACCAGGAGTTCCTGGAAGTGTTTGTGCTGATCGGCCAAGTCTGCGGAGAAGGGGCGATTCTGGAGGATTTCAGCACCAAGAGCCTGAACCTGCTGATAAGCCACAGCCGGTGACATGGAAGGGCGGGCGAAGAGGTCCGCATAGAGAGTATAAATGCGGGACGTCTGGCCCCCCTTAGAATAGAGAGCAGCGAGGTGAAGCCAGGCGGCCTTGACCGTCTCATCATGGAGAATGACGGGAAGGCACTCATCAGAAAGGCTGTTGGCCAGCCAGGTACGGACAAGATCATCACTCGCATCCCAGTCATCAAACTCAGGAGAGGTGCGAGGAGGAGGGTCATCGGTGAGGTGATGACGCTTGCGTTGAGAACGAAGGAGAAAGGTGAAAGAAACGCTCCAATCGGGATAGTTGGAGCCAACAAGCTTGGAAAGGGTGCCAAGGTTGCCCGAAGGAGGAGGAGGAGAAGGAGCTGTAGGAGTAGTGGTGAGACTGGAGGTAGTCATAGAACCCGGCAAGCAGAAGAAGCCGCGCGAACAGAAGCGGTTAGAAAACAGAAGAAGCCGCGCGAACAGTAGCGGCTAGAAAGAAGTCAAAGGCACAGCGGGGAAGAGGTCGCACGGACTGAAAAGGCCGAGCGAACAGAAGAGAGGAGAAGAGCAGGTGACCGCGACCAAGATGCAGGTGAGATAGGAATAACCCGCACGGTCAGGCAGATCACAGCAGCAAACCGCGAGTATAGAGACACGCGGAAAAGGGGAAAGCAGAAGTGGACAGGGAGAAGAAGTCCGCAGCGGGTAGAGACAAGGCCGCAACGATTAGGAAGTCAGAGAGGCAAGAAAGAATAAGGAGCGCGGCGACAAGGAAACAGGTCGCTGCGACGAATAGCAGTAGGAGAAGAGAACCAAGAAGAAGCAAGCCGCGCGAACAGGGCAGCGGACAGAAACAAGCCGCGCGAACAGGGCAGCGGACAGAAGAGAAGGCAAGTCGCGAAACAGGTCGCACAAAGCGGAAAACAAGCCGCGAACAACAGAGAGTGCACAGAATCAGGAGGAAATGACCGTGTGCTCTGATACCATGTTAGAAAGTAGCGAAAAAGAGAGAACAAGCGGATAAGCTTTTGAATAATTGAAATTTTATTATCCAAAAAAGATATCATTTACAAAGGTATGGCCTCCCTTATATAGAATGGAGGAGATAAGAAAGAGAGTATACAAACAATGTGGGACTAAACATTTACAATACAGAGCGGCTAGAATAAAGGTGACCGCACAGGCCGCGCGGTTAGACAGATGGCTTAACCGCTCGGCAACTCCAGCAGGATAGAACAGGCTGCAATGGTAGACCGCTAGACCGCCCGGTCTCCAGGCTTCAGAGTGAGATCGCCAGACCGCTCGGTCAACAAACCGCTGGATCAGACCGCTAAGCCGCCCGGTCAACAAACCGCTGGATCAGACCGCTAAGCCGCCCGGTCTAATACTTCAACACTTCACTTTCCTAGGGCGGCGCGTGCTCGATTAAGCTGTACTAGCCGCCTCCCTACAGCCGTGGGCGAGTGCGGGCCAAAAAACCCACCACTCGCCAAAAGGTGTGAGTGTTGTGTAAGACAGACACTCGCCTCCTCAGCACCTTACTTTGGGTCCAGCTTTACTCACCACCTAAGAGTAGAAGGAGTCAACTGCAAGGGCCTCACTCAATGTCAAGGAGAGATGTTGAGTGACTGGGCCTCACTCAATGCCAAGGAGAGGCGTTGAGTGACTGGGCCTCACTCAATGCCAAGGAGAGGAGGCATTGAGCGACAGGGCCTCACTCAATGCCAAGGAGAGGCATTGAGTGACAGGGCCTCACTCAATGCCAAGGAGAGGTGTTGAGTGTCTGGGGCAGCAAGTACCAAGTGGGGCTGGCACTCGCTTCCCCCCTATACGCCTGAGCGAGTACTGAACTAGGCCTGCCTCTACTCACCCGCTACTTGCCAAACCCCTGGGGCGAGTGCGAGCCGACCTGCTCCACTCGCCCCTCATTTTCTACATCCCACCATGGGGAGCTGAGGAGGCAACTGAGCTCTCGACTCCTCCCGATTCGCATGGGACTTGGACCGCTGACTCCTATCGCCCACTACTCGCTGGATATGGGGTTGTACAACAAGCTCACTCAACGCCATATTACTTAAGGAAGGAAGCTGGATGAAGAAATACAGTAAAGTCCATAGGCATTAAGTGAGGGTAATTCACTCAATGCCATAGCACAAAAAGCGTTGAATACAGTCGGGTCTGTCAAAGCCTAAGCAGTGGAAGCCAGAAAAATAGCTAAGTCCATAGGCATTGAGTGATGTCAACTCTCTCAATGCCATGCGGTATAATTCGTCGAGTATTATTGCCTAAGTCAAATCCACAAAGTTTCTATCAAAGAAAAATAAGCTAAGTCCAGAAGCATTGAGTGAATCCAGTTCACTCAATGTCATACTGATTCTGTCAACGCCATAGAAGATAGACTGGAAAATTCGTCTGAGTACACAAGCGTTGAGTGAAGCCAGTTCACTCAATGCTAGATGATAGAAAGCTTTGAGTCAAGCTCTAGCAGTCAAAGCCAAGGGGAAAGAGTGAAATAGAAAAATGGCTAAGTACAAAAGCATTGAGTGATGAAGCTACACTCAACGCTCTCAACGACATATAGTGGAGTTGTTGCGGCCAAGTACAAAAGCGTTGAGTGATGAAGCTACACTCAACGCTCTCAACACCAAGGTTGTTGGAACACCCTATTACTAATTTGGGTCAGGATCACTATGTCTTTAGGAAACCTGTTTTTGACCTCCTGTATAGATCTAAAGGTCAACTAGAATTTAGTCTAAGGGTTAGTACTTAGGTTTGGAAGCTGCCCTCAAGACCAGAGATTTTCAGTTTGGAGACTAAGTCATATCGTCGAGCTCAGTACGACGAATCGTCGAACTCCAATCGACGATCTCTAGCTCAACTTCGACGGATCGTCAAACTCCATTCGACGATCGCTGAGCTCAACTTCAACAAATCGTCGAACTCCATTCGACGATCTTCGAGCTCAGTTCGACGATCTTGACTCAGTATTGATTCTCTATCTCTGAGCTCAGTTCGACGATAGTTGAGCTCAGATCGACGATCTCTGTTGCTGTCTAAGTCCAAATCGCTGAGCTCAGTTCGACGATAGCAGAGCTCAGTTCGACATTTTTCTGATGAGTTAAAGGATTTTTCAAGATTCAAATTCAGAACAGTTAAGGAGTTATTCAACAATTAATTCAGAAGATTTTCTAGCCGTTTTCATTTATTCTGGACCAAGTTTCAAGAGATTATCAAGGAATGTTTCTTTGGACTTTCCCCCAGAAGACATTACCAATTAAGGATGCAATTAATGACAGGCCAACGGCTATTCCTGATAGAGGATCTTTTTCTATTCAGAACCAGGGAATAAAACTCAAGATTTTTGAATCTCTCACAATAGACAGCACAGATAAGCAGAACAAGAAGAAGAAGAACAAAAGATTCTCTGCTACAACATTCTCTGAACAACATCTTTCTCAACACCAACTGTTCACAAGAGAAAGAGCTAAAAGAATTCATACAAGAACACACACCAAAGGAGATCAACAACTGAAATCTTCTGATCTCTCTTGATTTAAGTGTTCAAGGCCAACATCATTCAAAGACTCCAGACACCTAATATTCCAGCTGTTGCTGAAATCATCAATTGCTGGAGATCATTTTCTGAAGGTCTATCACCCTACAGCAAAGCTTCATTTCCTGAACATCTCAAGAACTCAGGGGGAGCTTTGACAACATCAAATCCACATAGTCTTCTCAGCTGCTTTGAGAAAGAGAATACTTCCATAACTCTCTCATCCCCATCTCTGTAAAGGGTTTTTTCAAACTCCCTTCAAAAGTTTGAGCTTGGTTTTTGAGCACCTTATCAAAAGCTCATTGGTGGCAAGACACCTGATCAAAAAATCTGATTTGGTTTTTGAGCACCTTATCAAAAGCTCATTGGTGCCCAGGACACCTGATCAACTCATCCTGCAGTGGATTCCTACCTAGGGTGGTAGAAGAGTGGATGTACCCAAGTTTAGGGGAACCACTATAGCTCCTTGTGTCTTCTGGCTTGCTTTTCTTTATCTTTTGTTTCTGGCTGTGATTATTTTGTGATTAGTTAGGATCTGTGATTAGTTTCTTTTGTAGGTTGTAATTAGTTATCTGCTGTGATTAGATTTAATAATTGCTTCCCTGTTCACTCAGATTATAATAACTGTTGTAAAAAGTTTTTAAGCACCATACTCTATTCACCCCCCCCCCCCCCCTCTAGAGTATTTCAGATCTAGCTGCACTTTCAATTGGTATCAGAGGCAGGTTGGTTAAACATACCACACCTTGGTAGTTGCACAGGCTAACACTTAAACCCAAAGATTCCTAGTTAGATTTGTTTTCTTTTGAGTTTATTATTAGATTTTGTTTTCACAAATCATGGCCCAAAATAAAGATTATGCTAGCACCAGACCTCCAGTGTGCAATCTATCCAAGTTTGCACTTTGGAAAGCAAGGATTAGATTATACATGAATTCCATTGACGAGGATATTTTTAATTCTGTTTTGATAGTTTGCCCAAGACCTCCAAAGAACACAAGCACAAATGTTGTTCAACCTCCATCAGGAACAGATGCTGATATCAAGAAGTGGAAGGTAGCTGATGCAAAGGCTATGAACATCTTAGCCCAGACCATGTCTGATGACATCTTTCAAAAGGTGGCTGAATGTAATTCAGCAAAGGAAATATGGGATAAACTCTCTGAAATAGTCTCAGGCTCAGCTGATGAAAGAAAGGACAGGAGATCCCACCTCATATCTCAATATGAGAATTTCAAGAAGGGAGAAACTGAGTAAGTTGGAGATATGTATAACAGGCTCCATCTAATAGTTAATGAACTCAAGACCTTGGATAAAGAGATCTCACTAACTGAACTTAATGACAAAATCGTAATGTGCTTCCCAAGCACTTGGGACTCAAGAATCTGGCCAATCAAGGATGCCAGAAGTTTGAATGAGATCACCACAGAAGCTCTTTTGGGCAAGCTCAAATCTTATGAGCTGTTAATCAAAAATAGAGAAGAAGAGCAGAAGGCTGCTTCACCAGCCACAAGAAAAGAGAAGACAATAGCCTTCAAAGCAACTGAAGATCAGCCTGAAGATAAAGTCATAGACAATGATGAGCTGCTCAGTCTATTGGCCAAAAGATTTTACAAGATGGCCAGAAAGGACTTCAGAAGGAGATCATATAAGGAGCATGATAAGCCAAGGTATGATAATTCAATTAGCAAAGAAATTGTTTACTTTGGTTGCAGGAAACCAGGGCACATTGTACCTGACTGTCCAGAAAACAAAAACAAGGACAGAAGGGACAAGAAAGAAATAAGAAAGGAGAAAGACTTCAAGAGGAATGGCAATGACAAACCCTCCTCAAGCAAAAACAAACACACAAGAAAGGGATTTGTTGCTGAATCCTGGAGTGAAACTGAAGAGGAGTCAGAAGCCTCATCCAGCTCCAGTGATGATGAAGATGATGCAGAAGAGAAGGAGTTCTGCATGATGGCAATCAATGCCTCACAACATAATTCAGTTGAAGAAGACTCAGAGTCAGATTCAGAGACTCAACTTGAAGAAGACCAGGTAATTAGTTCATTTGATTTCAATTCAGAGGACTTTAAATCTGAGTTTAAAGCATTATGTTTAGACTTACTAAAATCTGAGAAAGAAATTATCTTTCTCAGAAATCATTTATCTGAACATAATACCTTAAAGTCAGAAAACCTCAAACTCTCTCAGGAGTTGGAGTGCTGTAGGGAGCAGATAGCTTCACTGAAAGGTGAGCTATCAGATGCCAAGAAGCTTGAAGAATCCCTTAATGGGAGAAGTATCAAGTTGATGGACATCACAAGCACAGTGAACTCCAGATTTAATAGTACACTAGGCTAGGGTGCTTCATCCAGCCAACCTATAGTCCTAACAACCCCAATCAAGTTCATTTCTGATAAAGGGAAGGGAGTTGTAGAGGTAGCTAGGAAAAATTCTGATCTGCCTAAGAAAACTGAATTCCAGCAGAAATCGTCGAACGGAGCTCGACGATCGCCGAACGCAGATCCATGATCTCAGGCAAAATCGTCGAACTCAGGTCGACGATCTCAAATTCCCGAACTCTGCCACAGTCGACCGTCGAACGGAGCTCGACGATCTGACCCAAGATCGTCGAACGCAGCTCCACGATCGTCGAATAGAGATCAGAGCTCTGGAAATTCCTTCAAGGGCAAATCAAAATCCAATCCTAGGGGTCCTTCATCCCAAATCTTTAACCCTTATACTGAATGGATAATACCTCCAAGGAGATATCATCCTGAAGGATATAAAAGTCAACCTGGGATGTCTTTTATTTCTGAGTTTAAAGGTTATCAACCTAGGTCCAAGGTAAACTGGGTCAAAAACAAATGAATTATTTTATGTGTAGGTGAAGACCTATCCAACATCAAACCAGCAATAGTACTTGGATAGTGGGTGCTCTAAGCACATGACAGGAAACAAGGACAACCTCACATCCTTTAAAGCCAAGCTTGGACCCAAAGTTATCTTTGGTGATTCAAACTTTGGACAAACTAAAGGATATGGTGCAGTCCATATTGGGACATTGATATTCAAGAAGGTAGCCTATGTGGAAGGACTGAAGCACAACTTAATAAGCATCAGTCAGCTGTGTGATGAAGGCTACCAGGTGACCTTCAGCAAAGCTTTATGCAAGATCAAGTCAGAGGACAACACAACTGTATTGACAGGTAAAAGGAAAGGTAGCATCTATCTAGTAGATTTTCTTTCAACAGATATAGACATTTGCCTATTCAATTCTGTTTGCAGACCTAATATTTTATGGCATAAGAGACTAGGACACTTAAACCTTAGAACTATTGCTAGGCTATCCAAGGACAACCTTGTTAGAGGACTACCTTCTGGCCCCTACAAGAAGGAAGGACTCTGCAGGGCCTGTCAATTAGGCAAGCAAACTAAAAATAGTTTTAAGTCACTTAATAAGAGTGATTCACCTAGGATCTTGTATCTGTTACACATGCATCTTTTTGGACCCATTACAGTACAAAGCCTAGGAGGGAAATCTTACACCTTAGTAGTTGTAGATGACTTCTCTAGATTCACATTGGGTGTTCTTTCTGAGGAAGAAGTCTGATAACTTTAAGCGTTTGACAGAGTTTCTCAAATGTATACAGATTAATTTCAATACTCACATTGCCCTGATCAGAAGTGATCATGGGACAGAGTTTGATTCTCTTCTTATGCAAGAGTTCTGTCAGAGTGAAGGGATCAGGCATACTTTCTCAGCTCCTAGAACTCCTCAACAAAATGGGGTAGCTGAAAGGAAAAATAGAACTCTTATTGAATCTGCCACTACATTGTTGTCAGATGCTCACCTTCCTCTATCCTTTTGGGCAGAGGCAGTGAACACCTCCAACTATGTGCTGAACAGAAGTTTGATACATAAACTAAAGGGCAAGACTCCCTATGAATTACTCAAAGGGAAGAAACCTAAAGTTGATTATTTTAGAATTTTTGGCTGTACTTGCTATATACATAATAATGACAAGAGATATTTAGCAAAATTTCAAGCTAAAGCTGATGAGGGAGTGTTTCTGGGATACTCCATGATCAGTAAGGCTTATAGGGTGTATAATAAATCATCTCTTAAAATTGAGGAATCTGTTCATATATCATTTGATGAATCTAACATGTCTTTCAAGGAGAAGAACATTTCTACCATAGAACCTTTGCAGGAACATTCTCTTGTTGAAGACTTGAACAAGTTACAGGTTACTCAAAAAGAGGAAAGCAGTGAAGATGAAGAAAGCATTCAACATACTGAAGAGAAACAACTTGAAAAGCCAGTTGTTGTACCACAAGAGGAAACAACAACATAGGTTGGTGAACAATCAACACCCCCTGTTGATTTAGTAACATCAAGAGACCATCCAATTTCCCAAATAATTGGAGACCTCTCAGCTGGTGTGCAAACCAGAAATCAGGTCAACCAAAACCTGTTGCACACTTGCTTCCTATCTCAAATTGAACCTCAGTACATTCAAGATGCAGAGTAAGATCCACACTGGATCATTGCAATGCAAGAAGAGTTGCATCAATTTGAAAGGAACAAAGTTTGGGAACTAGTGCCAAAGCCTAAGGATCACTCCATTGTTGGAACAAAGTGGGTGTTCAGAAACAAATTGGATGATCAAGGAATAATTGTAAGGAACAAGGCAAGGCTAGTTGCTCAAGGATACTCTCAAGAAGAAGGAATAGACTATGACCAGACTTTTACACCAGTTGCAAGATTGGAAGCCATTAGAATCTTCTTAGCTTATGCAGCACATAAAGGCTTCAAGGTATATCAGATGGATGTGAAAAGTGCATTTCTAAATGGAGACATCAAAGAAGAAGTATATATCAGACAACCTCCAGGTTTTATCTCCCCAACTTATCCTGATTATGTTTTTAGGTTGAACAAAGCATTATATGGCCTTAAGCAAGCTCCTAGAGCGTGGTATGAGACCCTAGCATGCTTCCTTCTGGAAAATAGATTTATAAGGGGTAGAGTAGACCAAACTCTTTTCATTAGAACCCATAAGTCACATACCCTACTAGTACAGATTTATGTAGATGATATTATTTTTGGCTCTACTAACTCAAAATTGTGCAGAAGGTTCTCCAACCTAATGCATTCTAAATTTGAAATGAGTAGCATGGGTGAGCTATCCTTCTTTCTAGGATTGCAAGTCAAACAACATACGGAAGGCATCTTTATTTCTCAAACCAAGTATGCAAATGAATTGGTTAAGAAATTTGGTATGTCTAAAGCATCTTGCATGAAAACACCCATGCCTACTAATGCTGTATTGGATGCTGATGAACATGGGAAACCTGTTGATCAGAGAACATATAGAGCAATGATTGGCTCTTTACTGTACCTTACAGCTAGTAGACCAGATATAATGTTTGCTACATGTATATGTGCTAGATTCCAAGTAAGCCCTAGAGAGTCACACATAACATTAGTTAAAAGGATTCTCAGGTATGTTAAAAGTTGTCCAAATCTAGGTCTCTGGTATCCAAAAGATTCAGCATTTGAATTAACTGGATTTTTGATGCTGATTATGCTGGATGCAGAATTGACAGGAAAAGCACCACTGTAACTTGTCAGTTTCTTGGTGACAGACTTGTCTCTTGGTTTTGTAAGAAACAAACATCGGTGTCAACTTCAACTGCTGAAGCTGAATATATGGCTGCAGGCAGTTGTTGTTCACAAATCTTGTGGATTCAAAACCAACTCCTAGACTATGACTATAACTTAGAGAAGTCTAAAATCTTTTGTGATAACACCAGTGCTATTTCTATAGCTCAAAATCCAGTCCTCCATAGTAGGACAAAACACATAGAAATTAGGCATCACTTTTTAAGGGATAATGTTGAGAAGAATAAAATTGAACTTCAATATATCACAACTGATTTGCAAAGGGGAGATATTTTCACCAAACCCTTGGATGAAAAGAAACACACCTTCTTCCTAAATCAGTTAGGAATGTTAGATGGAGGAAGTCTAAAATAATATCCAAGATTTTAAAAGTTTAAAAATTGACCAAGACTAGGCAAACATCTTGATTTTTCTTAGTGTCTAGAGTGTTTTTCTGGTCTCTGAACTGCGCTCGACGATTTTCCCCAAGATCGTCGAACGGAGATCGACGATTTCCAACATCATCGACCTGAGTTCAGCGCTTCTCAGATAGTCTGAACTATCTCTTCCGGTCAACGATCGTCGAACGGCGCTCGACGATTTTGTTCTCTGAACGAACGTCGAACAGAGCTCGACGCTCTCCAATGTCGTCGAACGGAGATCGACAATATTAAAGAATCTTCAGATTGCTTTAGAAGCCCCGATCGTCGAACTGAGTTCAACGATCTCTCCTTTTCTGCGTCGAACCCTAATATAAAATTCATTTTTCGTCGTCGTTCTCCTTTTGCGCTTTCGATTTCTCTGCAAAAATTCTCTTTCCCTCCAAACATCTCTACACTTGGTCGTTTTGTTTGTTGATTTTTGCAGGTAACCATGGCAGTCTCTGTTGCTGTTCTCGCCGCAATGAAATTTGATGCCGAATTTGATATTGACATGGAATCCTTCAGCACCACTGATCAAGTTTTCCAGGATATTTTGGAACTCTTCAAGGAGCAGAAACTTGCTACCATCATGACCACCAGGATCAAACTTGCTGCTGATGAGATTAAGGAGTGGGTCTACACTGCCCACAACCAGGATCAAAACACAATAGTTGGTTCAATTTCTGGAACCCAGGTATCCTTGACTCCAGCCATTCTAACAGAAGTTTTTGAGTTAAGTTCTGGAAGAGATTCTGCTGATTTATCTGGAGAGGAATTTGCTGATCTGCTTGCAAGAATGGGTCACTCTGAGGCTAACCCTAGCAAGCTGCTGAAGAAGAACCTAGCTGTGGAATACAGGTTCTTGGCTGATGTAGTAGGCAAAGTTTTGTTGGCCAAGCACTCAGCACATGATACTATTTCTAGGTATCAGCTGTGCTTGATGGGAGCCATTGTGGATAAGAAATAATTGAACTGAGGAGAGGTCTTCTTTGACCTGATTAAAAAGAAAATCAATAAGAATTTTGTGAATTTTGGGAGGATCCTAGGGCTCTTCCTTCAGAACAGATGCCCTACTCTGCTTGTATCTTCTGGGATTCATATTAATGCATCAAAAAGACTGTCCTGTGCCCTATTTTGCAAATGGGACAGGCAGATAACAAAGCCCAGTAGGCTCTCTTCTAGCACACCTTCAAGCACCAGGACTGTAACAGTCACTTCCCCTCAAGTCTCTGCCCCTGCAGATGACTTGCCTGATGCTGCTTCTCCTCCTCCAAATCCAATTCCATCTCCTCCAGTTCCATCCACCATTCCAACTCCATCCACAATCATCATCTCCAGCCCATCTCCAACATCAATACCATCTCCAATTCTAACTCTACCAGTCACAGAAGAAATCTTCCATCCATTATATTCCTACCCTCAACCAGACATTGAAACATCATCCACCATTCCCTCATTTAATCTTTTAGATGATTCCTTCATGGATGATTCACCCTCATCTCCTCCTGAGCTACCCTCCTCCTCCACATCTTACCAGGAGCTTCTGCAAGAAATTATTGATCAACCCACCTTCACACCCTCTATCTCCATCCCACTGTCTTCCATCTCCACTTTACCCACACCTCAACCATCACTCCTACCATCCACCAGCTCTCCTCTATCATCACCAGTTGCTCCTCCATCCTCTACCTCTGCTCAATTGCCTGCTGAGCATGTAGATCTTCCAGCCCTGGCTGACAAGATATATGAACTGATAGCCCCCGGGCTATCTCTTCTATTGGAGACCTCCTTGGCTCCATTACTTCAGTCAGTGGCAGCCCTTTCTGCCAGGCTATCCTCCCTATTTCCTCAGGCAATCCCTTCATCAGTGTGCCTTGATCCAGCCTTATCTGAATCTAGGCAGGGGGAGATGCCTTATGAAGTTAGCTTGTCTGTTGTTTCTTCAGTTGTTGTTGCTGCTGTTGCTGTTGTTGTTCCTCAAGCTCCAGTTTCAACCCCTCAAGTTGTTATCTTTTCAGTAGACCTCAGGTCCCTGCTCTCAGATTTTGATTCAGCTTATTTCAGTTGACTTCCAGAGAGAGTTGTTGTCCACCCATCAGAAGATCTTTCCAAGGCCATTGTGCCCTTCTCTAGCTGTGACACCAGCATTATTCATTCTTTTGTCAGTTCAGTATATGCTGTTGCTACTCCTGCTGAGAGTATTGTTGATGTTTCTGTTGCTGCTGCTGTCAGTATTGTTGATATTGTTGATGAGTTAATCTCTAAGGATATGCAGATGACAGAGGCACATGATTTTGAGCCTTCTGTTTTTGCTGATGGTATTCCTGCTGTTGCTGATGTTGTTGTATCTGAAAGTGTTTTACCTGAAACTGTTGCTGCCCCAACTTCTGCTGATATTACTGCTGCTATACCTTCTAAGAGTGTTGCTCCAGAAAACTTTGTGTCTGTTGTTACAACTGCTGCTACAACTTCTGTTGCTATTAGTGTTGTATCTACTGCTGTCTCATCTGCTCTAACACAACTTCAGAAAGATTATTTGAAAAAGATTGATGCTCTATATGATGAGCAAAGTTCTGAAAGTGATGAATTCAGGACTGATTCTGATGACTCCTCTGCCACTATTGCCAGGAAGAGAAAGGCAAGGAGCAAAGCCATGAAAAGAGTACCTCTAGCCAAAGTCAAGGACACTAATGACATTCCATATTACATTCTTCATGATTGCCCCATAACTGAGCATTGGATGCAGTACTCCAAGAACCAACTTAAAGCCATGAAGAAGAAGAGGAAGTATGAGAAGGGATCTTCCCAGTTTCATCATTTTCATCCTCCGCCACCACCTCCTCCTGATGCAGGTGCAGGTGGAAGCTCAGCTGCTCAACCCTCTGCCAAAAGCCAAACCCCCTATCAGCCTCATGTAAGATCTTATTATAGGGGAAGCCAGTCCAGAGGTTCTCAGTCAAGAAGAGGAAGTTACAGAGGAAACCAAAGGGAATTTCAAGTTTACTCGAAAGGCTACTCCAGGCAACATCCATACTCCATGGAAGGACAAGCTTCATCAGATACAACATCAGGTCCATTTCCCTACAAGCTGAAGGAAGTAGTCTCATCCAGAGCTCCTCCAGACAATCCATCCAACAGATATGAGCCTCCAATGCCCTTTGAAGATCCTGAAAACAACCCTACTGCTTGGACTGCCAGGATGAAAGAACTAGCTGCCCTGTATCAAATTAAGAAAGCTAAAGAGCAAGGCAGAGATTCTTCCAACATCACTATATTGTCTGAATAGAGAAAGAAAGAACTGGAAAGATATGGCTCAAGCAAATTCTTTGAATCTGATAGATATATGGAGCTGCATCCTGAAGCTGTGGTTCCCAGGCCCAAACAGCAAACTTCTCTAGGTACAGCAAATGACAGAAGGTCAAAGAAAAAAGATCTCAATCCTAATAGAGAAATCAAACTTATAAAGAGCAAGGAGAAAGAATAATTATGTAAGGTGACAATCATTCTGAATTCTGAATTCTGTCTGGGATAATATATATATTTGTGCTTCAGCAATGTCCTGCTTATTGCTTTTCTATATTGTTGCTTTGTATGTTGTTATTTAATTTTTCCAAGTTCTATAAATAATAATCCTAACCCAAATAGGGGGAGATTGTTGGAACACCCTATTACTAATTTGGGTCAGGATCACTATGTCTTTAGGAAACCTGTTTTTGACCTCCTGTATAGATCTAAAGGTCAACTAGAATTGAGTCTAAGGGTTAGTACTTAGGTTTGGAAGCTGCCCTCAAGACTAGGGATTTTCAGTTTGGAGACTAAGTCATATCGTCGAGCTCAGTACGACGAATCGTCGAACTCCAATCGACGATCGTCTAGCTCAACTTCGACGGATCGTCGAACTCCATTCGACGATCGTTGAGCTCAACTTCAACAAATCGTCGAACTCCATTCGACGATCTTCGAGCTCAGTTCGACGATCTTGACTCACTATTGATTCTCTATCTCTGAGCTCAGTTCGACGATAGTTGAGCTCAGATCGACGATCTCTGTTGCTGTCTAAGTCCAAATCGCTGAGCTCAGTTCGACGATAGCAGAGCTCAATTCTACGTTTTTCTGATGAGTTAAAGGATTTTTCAGATTCAAATTCAGAACAGTTAAGGAGTTATTCAGCAATTAATTCAGAAGATTTTCTAGTCGTTTTCATTTATTCTAGACCAAGTTTCAAGGGATTATCAAGGAATGTTTCTTTGGACTTTCCCCCAGAAGCCATTTGCAATTAAGGATGCAATTAATGACAGGCCAACGGCTATTCCTGACAGAGGATCTTTTTCTATTCAGAACCAGGGAATAAAACTCACGATTTTTGAATCTCTCACAATAGACAGCACGGATAAGCAGAACAAGAAGAAGAAGAACAAAAGATTCTCTGCTACAACATTCTCTGAACAACATCTTTCTCAACACAAACTGTTCACAAGAGAAAGAGCTAAAAGAATTCATACAAGAACACACACCAAAGGAGATCAACAACTGAAATCTTCTGATCTCTCTTGATTCAAGTATTCAAGGCCAACATCATTCAAAGACTCCAGACACCTAACATTTCAACTGTTGCTGAAATCATCAATTGCTGGAGATCATTTTCTGAAGGCCTATCACCCTACAACAAAGCTTCATTTCTTGAATATCTCAAGAAATCAGGGGGAGCTTTGACAACATCAAATCCACATAGTCTTCTCAGCTGCTTTGAGAAAGAGAAGACTTCCATAACTCTCTCATCCTCATCTCTATAAAGGGTTTTTTCAAACTCCCTTCAAAAGTTTGAGCTTGGTTTTTGAGCACCTTATCAAAAGCTCATTGGTGGTAAGACACCTGAGCAAAAAATCTGATTTGGTTTTTGAGCACCTTATCAAAAGCTCATTGGTGCCCAGGACACCTGATCAACTCATCCTGCAGTGGATTCCTACCTAGGGTGGTAGAAGAGTAGATGTACCCAAGTTTAGGGGAACCACTATAGCTCCTTGTGTCTTCTGGTTTGCTTGTCTTTATCTTTTGTTTCTGGCTGTGATTGTTTTGTGATTAGTTAGGATCTGTGATTAGTTTCTTTTGTAGGTTGTAATTAGTTATCTACTGTGATTAGATTTAATAATTACTTCCTTGTTCACTCAGATTACAACAACTGTTGTAAAAAGTTTTTAAGCACCATACTCTATTCAACCCCCCCCCCCCCCCCCCTCTAGAGTATTTCAGATCTAGCTGCACTTTCAAAGGTTGATGAAGCAGAAGAAAATAATCTAAGGCAAAAAGCATTGAGTGATGAAGCTACACTCAATACTCTCAACGCCAAAGTTGCTGAAGAAGCAGAAAATAATCTAAGGCAGAAAGCGTTGAGTGATGAAGCTACACTCAACGCTCTCAATGCCTAGGATGCAGAAAGAGCAGTAAACCAAGCTAAGTCTAAAAGTGTTGAGTGAAGGCCATTTCCTCAATGCCACTCAACGCCAAGGAAGCTGAGAAGTTGACTAGGTTAAAAAGCATTGAGTGAAGCCTACTCACTCAACGCCTAACAGAGCTGAAAATTTTAGAAGTCTAGATTCATTGAGTAATGCTTGTTCACTCAACGCACACAATGCTTGGGTACTGTCTGAAATTTTCGAAGTCCAGAATGACTAGCGTCAGCAAAGTCAACAAAAAGTCAACAAAGTTCAAAATGACTAAGGAAAAGTTGTAATCCATTACTAACGACGCTGTCAATTACACTCTGTAAAACTAAGGATTTAATTAGTCGATTAAGCAGCGACACGTGTCAATCATCTCACCGGATGACAGGATTATAAATAGAGGATGAGATATAGATCAAATTAACATTCTGACAGATCAATTCATTTCGTAAAAAGAGGAGCGGGAGTTCGTCTTCTCCCCCCCCCCTCCCACCATTGTTGTAAAGACAAGAACTTCAATTCGATAAATCTGAAGAGTCTCTGAGTTAGCTGTTGCAATCAACAACTGCTACAGTAAGATCAGAGGGTTAATTTGAGGAAGAAGAATCAATATAGGCAAGCCCTAGCTGATGTTGTTTCTCGATCCAAGCAGAGCCAAATCAGAAGCTCAATCTTTGGATCGATGAAGAAGAAATCTGATCTGGGTTTTTCTCAGGACAGAAGGAAAGGCAGAGCAATTGAATTCTGCCTTACAGGTTAGCTGATCGAAGACAATCATTCACATTCTTTACTCCTTCATTAGCAAGATCAGGATCAAGATTCTGAGTAACTTCCAGCATAAGCAGCAGATCATTGAAGATTATCTTTCTTGTTGCTGAGAAGAAGATAGAGTTGAGATTCACTTGGCTCAAGAAGCAGTTGATTCAGATAACAAAATCTCTTAAGTCAAATTTATTTTAATCTTTCAAATTCTGTGGATCTGTTTAAGATCTGTATTGTAAGGCCTAGATTATATAGGCTGTGTGTGGATTTGTGAGATCAGTGTTGTAAAGCCTAAGTTATAAGGCTGAGAGTATGATCCAGTATAGGATCTTTGTGTTAGGTCTGATCTGTCAGCCTGTGTTAAAGGGCATTTGTGCCTGTGTTAGGTCATCAGGTGATTACTGTGTGGTGTGGCGGAGTGCCTGTATTGTATGTCTCGGTGGAAACTGAGTGATCTGGTTGGATCGTGTTGTAATCTTTGAAGAGCCAAGTTTTTGGAGAAGTGTCTTGACTAACATACTATTAGAAAGGAGGGAGGGACTGTGAATATACCCATATACTAGGGAACCACTATAAATATCTGTTGTGATGTATGTTATTTTCTTCAAACCATAACTAAGTAAACACAATATGACCTAAAATAATAAAAGGTTTTAAAGAACTTAAAAATAACTTAATAACCTATTCACCCCCCCCCTTATGTGATTAGATACCCTTGTATTCAAAGACCTTCATGAACCTATAGTCCAAGACAAAGATGAAAGTATGTGGATTCCAGAGGAAGCACAAGGCTCATGGGAAGTGGATGATGTTCAACATGATGGAGCCTTTGAAGCACAGAATGCTGAAGGAAGACTGCCACCAACAGTCGGGCATTTGAAAGATAATCCAGGCCACCAAATTATTGGTGATGCAAGTCAAGGTGTCGTGACAAGAAGCAGATGTCTCAACACAGCAATGTACTCCAGTTTCTTGTCACAAGTAAAGCTAAAAAATTTTGAAGAGGCAAATATGTATCAGTTCTATATTGTAGCTGTGCAAGAAGAACTGAACCAGTTTAAGATATGTAAGGTCTAAAAGTTGGTTCCCAGACCATAATGACATAATGTCATTGGAATCAAGTGGATCTATAAGAATAAACATGATGAAAATGACATTATAACCAAAAATAAAGCTAGACTAGTAGCTCAGGGGTATAGATAGGAAGAAGGTATTGACTTTGATCAAACATTTGCCCCTGTAGTAAGACTAGAAGTCATCAGACTATTCCTTGCATATGTTGCATACCAACGATTCATAGTCTATCAGATGGATGTAAAGTCAGCTTTCCTGAATGGAGACTTGAAGGAAGAAGTCTATGTTGAACAACCTCTAGGTTTTGTTGTTCATAACCATTCAAATTTTGTTTATAGACTTAGGAAAGCTTTATATGGGTTGAAACAAGCTCCTAGAGCATGGCATGAAAACCTATCTAGCTTCCTCATTGAGAACAAATTCTCAAGGGAGAAGATAGACAAGACCCTATTTCTCAGGGAATCAAAGGCAAGATCATCTTAGTCCAGATATATGTTGATGACATTATCTTTGGATCTACTGATGAAAAACTTTGCAAAAAGTTTGTCAAACTTATGCAAGGGACCTTAAGTTCTTCTTGTGTCTCCAAGTAAGACAGACTGACAATGGATTATACATATCTTAGTCTAAGTTTACTAGGGAATTGGTTAAGAAATTTGGGATGGAGAATGCCTCCACCATGAAAACTCACATAGGGTCAAACATGTCTTTTGACAAGGATGAGGTAGGTAAACCTATTTATCAAACTTTGTATAGAGGAATAATTGTCTCTCTTCTATACCTGACTGCTAGTATGCCAAACATTATGTATGCTACATGTATCTGTGCTAGATATCAGGCATGCCCTAAAGAATCTCATTACTCTGTTGCTAAGAGAATTTTGAGATATCTAAAGGACACACCAGATCTTGGTCTTTGGTACCCTAAGAATAGGGATTTTAAACTAATAGGCTTTTCAGATGCAGACTTTGCAGGATGCAGAGAAGACAGGAAAAGCGCATCAGGCTCTTGTCAGTTTCTGGGAAAAAGATTAGTGTCATGGAGCATCAAGAAGCAAACAAGTATTTCTATTTCTACTACAGAATCAGAATATATAGCTGCAGGGTGTTACTGTGCACAGTTGTTGTAGATACAACATCAACTTCAGGATTATAACATTCAGTTAAGTAGAAGTTCTTTATTCTGTGACTCTATTAGTGAAATCTCTATAGCTAGGAATCATGTTTCACATAACAGGACTAAGCACATAGAGATTATATATCACTTTATAAGAGAGCATGTGCATTGTGAGGATATAAGTCTTGAGTTTGTCCGAGCAGACAAGCAAGTGGTTGATATCTTCACCAAGCTACTAGATGAAGCAAAGTTTAACAGCTTAAAGTTTGTATTGAGTATGTTGAACTTTGTGTAGCTTCAGTTGCTCTTCATATTGTTTTGTTGCAGGAACTACATCATCTGCTGGTTGTGAAGACCAAAAAATGGTATCAAGGCTGGAATGTCCAAAGTCTTGGTAGAAGATGCTCTTGTTGAGGGGGAGCAAGTTCTACACCAGTTGATTATCTATAATCAGAAAAGGGAGAAGATAATCACAGATGGACAACTTCTCCCTCTATTTGAAGAAGTCAAAAGAGGGAGAAGGTGTGATAGGTGTTAATTGTGATTGGCATGACTACGTGTTAATACAACAAAACGGGGGGACCAGGTGATGTTCTTGAAAATGTTTAAGTTTTCTACCTAAATCACCTAGAGGGAGGTGAATATGTGAGTTCTGGGTCTTTTTACGAAAAAAAATTGTTTGAGCGATGCAACCACAGACGACACCAAGAATTATAGTGGTTTCCGAACCTTGGGTACGTCCACTTTCCACCTCACTGATCTAGAAACACATTAGACTTAGCAACTCCACTATTCTCTCGAATTGAAAACAATCCTACAACTCGGAACCAAGTTCCTACAACTCGGAGCAAGAACTACTCCTACAACAACTCGGAGAATAACACCTACAACTCGGAGTAAAACTCCTACAAAAATGAAATGAATTTACAATCAGAAATACACTGTCTTATCTTCACAGATCTGGTTGAAACTCGACTTCTTCCTTCTTGAAAAACTAAAAATCCCTTATCAGAAAAGTTGAGGAAGAAATATGAGAGTCCTTGGATCTAAGAACTTAGGTTCACCACAATCAAGGAGAAGATTTGGAGATGTCGAAAATCTTGATTGGTGAACTCCTTCTTGTCTGAATCTTCGGATCGAGAGAAGATCGGCAATGAAGAACAGAGTGACAGCGGTGCTTCTCGATTTAGAAATTTTAGAAAGATTCAGAACCTTGAAAATTCTTCTTAGGGTTTGTCAATTCTGACAAGACCTTTTATAGACCATTCTTAATGGTCTAAATTACATTAAATGAGAGCCACGTGGACCAACGAGAAGTTAACTAAAATTGAAAACGAATACGTCAAAACTTAGGAAAAGTCGGAAAATTGAACTTCATTTCTCGAGAGTGGTATGTGTTCTCGAGAAGAAATTTTTGTTTCTCAAGAAGAGATGTGAAGTTCTCGAACAAAATACTTAAGAAAAATGTAGAGGTGGAATTCTGGTATCTCAAGAAATAATAGACCTGTTACTCGAGAACGATAATGCATCTCGAGAAAAAATCTCTGGTTCTCGAGAAAAGAATTCTGGGTCTCGAGAAACAACATCTGGTTCTCGAGAAAAGATTTTGGTCTTCTTGAGAAAAGTCGTCGGCTTCTCGAGAAAAAGACCTGGAGAAATTTTAGAGTCTATATACAAGTAACTCGAGAAGAAGAGTTATGATCTACTCGAGTAAGCATTGCTTTCTCGAGAACTGTACTAGGCTTTCTCAAGAATAGCTTCTACTACTCGAATACATGACTGAGCTTACTCGAGTACTAAAAATAATTATACTCGTGTACAATAAGTCCTACTCGAGAAAAATACTTAGAAATTTTCTTGTTATCCTGAAAAATGATTTTCTTCAAGAAATCCAGCAACTAACTTTTCTCCCATAATTTTAGTACTTGAAAATGAAGTGTGTCCCAATAGAGAGGTTATATATGAGTCAACACCATGGATCACACAATGAGGAATTACATTATATGGTCTTGTGTTTGGTGACTCATTGTAAACTGGCATTGGTCCACACTTGACAATTATAACCTGCATGCACTCAACTTGAAAAGACATCAAATACATAATTCATCTTAGTTCAAGGGTGACTTCATACAAATATGTATTATTGTTGATACAATACCCAACAATCTCTCACTATTTGTAGAAGTCAGAACCCTCTACACTAAGGTGAATTATATCAAGATAAACAAATAAAGAAACCAATAACCATAAAAATTGGAAGAAATATTATGCAATAAAAGATATAAATCATCAAAATTTAAAGATATATATATATATATTGTCCAGGAAAAGTCTATTCCACAAAATCTATCATATATAAGACTTTAATCATCTTTTATCCCTTCTTGGTCTGTTGTTGTTGCTGTTTCTAAATTTTGTCTTCCTGTCTTTGGAAATACATGTATGGCTTTGGAAAATACTTGGCTGGTCTGGGAGAAGCAGTTGGATCATCTCGACTATACTTTCTATCATGTAATCTTTTGAGAGTCATGGATTTTTCAGATTGCATCCATTCAGTATGAGAGTAGTAATCATCCTTGTGTCCACGGAATTCCGTTATAAGTCTTAAAATATCAAGAATAATGGATTTTGATGTAGGGCTCCAGACCTCAGCAAATTCTCTTTCATCATGCTCTGGCATGGGAGTGGACCTGCTAGCAGAGGCACCATCACCATACTTTCTTCTTTTAGATTTATGTATCTCAGGAGGTACTTGAGGAGGCACATTAGCTTGTTTAGAATCCCATACTTGATCATATGTGTTAGGAGGTGGAGCTTCAAAATGTTCAGGGCCTGGAGAGCATGTAGGTCTATTTACATCCATGCTAGCAGGAGGGGGTGCAGAGGGATTAACTGAGAAGTCTGGGAAAATCTGATTGTGCATCCATACTGCAGTATCATATGTATAAAGCTTTGTGCTCTTAACTTCCTTTAGCACTGATGCTTGAAGTTCTTTCATTTGATCATCCCATTCATCTTTCATTGCGTGTACTTGCTTCTCCAGCTATTCTTTGACTTTATCCTCCCCCTTTCTGACTTCTATAGATAGGGTACTTATAACATCCTCTTTGAACCTTCCAACTTCTTCACATGTTTTGAAGTTGTGACTTTCAGCATTCTTTTCCAATTGAATTTGATTATTTTCCATGGTGACTGGTTGGTCCATGACTTGACTAATACTAGTGATTGTATGGTCTATGTCTTTCCCACCTATTTGGAACAGGTGTTTGAGAGAATTAGTATTATGATGTATTTCAGCAAATCCTCTGCTCATCTCCTTTTTTAAAGCAGTCATTCTATCAGTGACAACTTTAAGAGAGTCGTCAAAACATGTTCTTTATTGTGCAAGCATAAACTCAATCTTACCTAGGAGGGTATCTGCAGTATTAGCTTTAGTTGGAGGAGGTGGGGGAGGTAGGATAAGAGCAATTAAGGGAACTATTTCTTCAATAATTACTGAGCTCTGGCCTCTGGTGCTGTGAATCATGACATCTCCTTCCTTATCAATAATAATCGGGAGGGAGAAGTCTAGGCTTCTGAGGGTGGTTCAACTTCGTCAGGAGATACTTATTTATCATCAGAAATAGAAACTATTTCTTCATTTTGTACATCCTCAATAGGAGATTAGGGGTGAGAATGTTCTGATTCAGGAGAATGGTCTGGTTCAGGAGAATGTTCTGGATACGATGGTTCTGGTTGAGAGGATTTATCTTGCTAGGATGGATGGTCTTCTTCTGGCAGAGGGGATAGAGGCTCTTTGGATCTGAGCTCCTCTATCATCTTGTCAATATCTTTAGTTGTAGATAGAATTTGTTCATTTACCTGAGCATCAGTCAGGATTTCTACATCAGGTAGGTCTGCGGGAATAAAAACTGAGTTGTCTAGTGGGAGAGAAGAGTCTTTTGCAGCAACAGATGTAGATGTATCTTCTTCTAAAACTGTATGTACAGCAGCAGCAGGTGAAGTGGAGACATGGGCTGGAGTATCTGTGTGGATGAGGCTGTAGTTGGAATTTGAGTAGGTTGAACTTGGACTGATGGAGCAGGCTCCCCATCAATAACTGAATCAACTATTTGATGAGAAGGGGGAGATGGAGTCCTGACTTCATCTTCATCTTTCTTTGGAGCATGGTCCGATTTCTGAAGTTTGATCTCCCATCTTTGGATGGAGGTGATTGAGACTTTTTTCATGTGATGCAGATCCATGCCCTTATCCATAATGAAGACATCTGGCATCATCTAGTTTAGGTAAAGAGATAAGATTCTACCATAGTTGGGGCTTTTGATACTTGCCTTGATTTTGTCAAAGATCATCATGCCCCCATTGGAACTTCTTTCTGCATATCACAACAGTCATCATATCGAAGAACTCTTTAGTGATGTAGCTGATAGAACTGATCCTGCAAAGGAGGACTTTTCCAAGGATATCTGCATGTAATTTACTTTTTGCATTCATATGTTGTCGGTGGATGGTAACGGTAGAGTCATGAAGTCCACAAAATCCATAAGCCCTTTCATAATCTAAGTTTATGAGGTCATCTTCCATGTCGATAACTGGTAGCCGCAAAAATTACGAAACAGAGTTAGATGCCATCTTCACCTTGATGTCCCGAACCCTGGATTTCAGCACTTTCCCATTGTGCTCGATCTTGGCATGCTGGAAAAATTCCTCAACATCAGAAACAAGTACTCTGCAAGGGTGTTCAAGAATGAATGATAATCCGGCGGTGTCTAGCAAGATGAGGATGTTTTTGAAATTGTCAGAAATGTTGCTGATTCCGGTGGAGATAAGTTCGTTGTCGATGCCTAACTTAGATGAGGAGGCAATTGATTTGAAGAATGAAATGTCTGTTGGCTAGCGAAATGAGAAGTAGGGTTATTTGCGGCAGTTCGGCGGAGACGGAGAAGTTGAAGAGTCTTTTCTCGAGAGAGTGGTTTTGAATTTTGGGAATAGGAAATTTCTGGACAATCTATATATATATTTACCCTAAATCTTAATGATTAATGAAATAAATAATGTTAAATTACCTGAAGTAAGGAGGCTGAATTTGCACAGGTGCTAATATAAAAAATTTGAACTTGATACCGATTTTCCATCTGATTTCTCGAGTGAGAAAATAGTTCTCGAGAAGAAGAAAGTTATTACTCGAGTAGAAGCTGTCTTGTTCTCGAGTAGAAGATGTCTTGTTCTCGAGTAGAAGTTGTCTCGTTCTCGAGTAGAGCTATTTTTCCCGAGAAGTTAGTCTATTGTTCTCGAGTATAAATGATGTACTCGAGAAATGAAGTCCAGACTTTGAGTTTTCTTAATTTTGGAAAAGTAACCCGATTCTGAACTTTACTATGTGGCACTTTTCTTCAACATTCTTTGTTGAGCATGCCAAGTTCTGTTTTGAAGAACGAGAGCTTGGCCTCGTCCAGTGGTTTAGTGAAGATGTCTGCAACCTGCATGTCAGTTAGAACATATTGGAGATTGATATCTCCATGCTCCACATGCTCCCTGATAAAATGGTACTGCAACTCTATGTGTTTTGTCCGGCTGTGAGAGATTGGGTTGTTGGCTATTGCAATTGTAATGGAGGAGTCGCAAAACATCAGAATGTGCTTGAACTTCATATTATAGTCTTCAAGTTGATTTTTGATCCACAGTAATTGTGCGCAACAACTGCTAGCAGAAATATATTCTAACTCGGCCGTTGAAATTGTGACACAATTTTGCTTCTTACTGCTCCATGAAATGAGTCTTCCTCCAAGGAATTGACAAGTCTCGGAAGTGCTTTTCCTGTCATCTTTGCTTCCTGTAAAATCTGCAACTGAAAAACCTATCAGTTCGCTATCATTACTTCTTGGGTACCATAAGCCAAGATTTGGTGTATCTTTAAGGTATCTCAAAATCTGTTTTGCAGCAGCATAGTGAGATTCCTTAGAGTTCACTTGAAATCTAGCACACACACATGTTGAAAACATTATGTCCGGTCTACTAGCAGTAAGATATAGTAAGGATCCAATTATGCTTCTATACTTGATTTCATTAAACGGTTTCCCTTTCTCACCCTTCTCCAGAGACATAGTTGAACCCATTAGAGGCCTCATAGAGATTGCGTTCTCCATTCTGAATTTCTTAATTAACTCATTGGTGAATTTTGTTTGAGAGATGAAAATTCCATCTTTAGATTGTTTCACTTGAAGTCCTAAGAAATACTTCAGCTCTCTCATACTACTCATTTCGAAATTCCCTTGCATAAGTTTGGAAAACTTTTTGCAAAGGTTATCATCAGTAGAGTCAAATGTGATGTCATCGACATAGATTTGCACTAGAAAAATCTTGCCTTTTATTTTCCTAAGAAATAATGTATTATCTATCTTTCCTCTTGTGAACTTGTTCTCCAGAAGAAAGTTAGACAGCGTCTCATACCAAGCTCGAAGAGCTTGTTTCAAACCATATAAAGCTTTAAATAAGAGATAAACATACTCAGGATGATTAGAATCAACGAAACCTAGAGGTTGTTCCACATACACCTCTTCCTTTATGTCACCATTAAGGAAGGCCGACTTCACGTCGATCTGATAGACAGTGAAGCCCTTAAGTGCTGCATATGCTAGGAAAAACCTGATTGCCTCCATCCTTGCCACTAGTGCATACGTCTGATCGAAGTCGATTCCTTCTTCTTATATGTATCCCTTGGCAACGAGTCTGTCCTTGTTCTTATAATTGTACCATCTTCGTCTATCTTGTTCCTATAGACCCACTTTAATGTTCCAATAACGTTCTTACCTTTGGGTCTTGGAACAAGCTTCCAGACTTGGCAACGCTTGAATTGATTCAACTCTTCTTCTATTTCTATTACCCAAGATGTGTCTGAGTTTGCTTTCTTAAACTTCTTCGGTTCAACCTGCGAGAGGAAACTTAAATATAGATTTTCATTAGTTGTACCTCTACGAGTTCTGACACCATCTCGGGGATCTCCTATGATTTGATTAAGTGGGCGATCCTTCAGGTGTCTGAGCTCTAAGGTCCTTACATCTGGAGCTTCCTCTACCACTAGAGTGACTTCATCAACTTGGATGACATCTTCTTCATGGTGATCAACCTCTCCAATTGGGGTTGGAGTGGTGATCTTGATGAACTTTTGAATTTTTTCTTCAGTTCGCTCATCCAAGTTTAATTCCTTTAGTCTTTAACATGTATCTTCAATAAACACACTAGAAGAGCTGCATTACAGCAAGCTTGTCTCATCAAATATAACATTGATAGATTCTTCTACAACTAGGATTTTCTTATTAAAAATCCTATATGCCTTACTATGGCTACTATAACCTACGAAAATACCTTCAAAACACTTTTCACTAAATTTAGTTGTGTGATACTTCCCATTATTAAAAACGAAGCATTTACTACCAAAGATTCTAAAGTATGAAATAGTTGGTTTCCTGCCCTTTAGTAGTTCATAAGGTGTCTTATTATGGTTCTTGTTTATGAGTGCTCGATTTTGCACATGGCATGTAGTGTTGACGGCTTCAGCCCAGAAATATTCTGGTAGTGAGGCATCACTCAACATGGTTCTGCTGGCCTCTATGAGTGTTCTATTCCTTCTCTCAGCAACTTCGTTCTGTTGAGGAGTACGAGGAGAGGAAAACTCGTGAAAGATACCAAGACTTTCACAGAATTCTATCATGTCCCCAGACTTGAACTCGGTTCCATTACCACTTCTGATTTTGACAACGGAGCAGGTGTGTTCATTCTGAATTTGCCTGACAAAATTAGTAATGATATCAAAAGTATCTGACTTGTGTTTTAGAAAGAACACCCATGCAAAGCGAGAATAATCATCAACAATAACCAATGTATAATCCTTCTTCCCAAACTTCTAATTTGTAGTGGACCGAACAATTCCATATAAAGTAGGTGTAAATACCTATGAGAGCCTTTGCCAATAATGCTTTTAAAGGTATCCCTTGTTTGCTTGACTTTTACACATGCGTGACAAAGTCTATCTTTAACGCACTTAATATTGGGGGCATCACGTACTAAATTAAGAGAAAATAATTTATTAATAGTTTTGTAATTTCTATGTGTTAGTCTCTTGTGTCATTAGTCAACAAGAGACTCACTATCTTTTGTCAAAAAGCACACTGGCATAGAAGAGTCTGTGCAAATAAAATTTAAACAAAATATATTCCTACTACGAGTGTCTGATAGAATCGTTTCTAAGTTATCGACTGATTTTATCTAACACTTGTCTGTATGAAATTATACTATGTATCCTTTATCACAGAGCTGGCTTATACTTATAAGATTGTGTTCCAATCCTTTAACATAAGCCACATCTGAGAAGGATATCCTACCATTAGTAATTATATCGTAGCCTTTTGTAATTCCTCTGTCAGAACCACCGAAGATGACCTTTGGCCCGTTCATGGCTGGAGAATAATTCTTGAGTAGGCTTCTAGTCCGGTCAAATGCCGAGAGCATCCACTGTCCAAATACCAGATAGGATTTTTTGTGGCCTTTGGATATGCATGCATTCACAAGTCAGTTAGCCTTAGGAATCCAAAATTGTTTGGGTCCTCGGTCTCTAGTTAGCATACTCCCCCTACGTGTGCTAACATTGTGAGTGGTCTTTCTCACAGTATTAACTTGAGGAGTTACATAATATCAAGGGTTAAACCAGCAATATATAGCAAAGTGACCAACTTTGCTGCAGCACCAACAGTCAAACATGTTATATCTTTGCCTAAATTTCTCATGCTTGACATTTTGAGAGTGTGGTATAGCAGGGGCAACAGACTTGGAGGTAGAAGCTTCGTAGTGATAACACTCACATGACTTCTTCTCCTTAAGATACTTTTCCACAATGGGTTTAACTTTTAGAGCTTTCTTGACGTTATGACGATGACTATAAGGGTCGTTTCTCTGAAGAGTGATCTCCTCATAAGGTGTCTTGAAGACACTTTCACCAAAGTTCCGGGGACGGGTCCATCCTTGGTACCGAGACTTAGGCTCTACATAAGTAGGCCTGACAAAGTAACCGTAGGATGAATCAAGTCAAACTCGTTAGTTGGAAAGATAACTTTTATAAACAAAGTTTGGTCTTGAGGAGCTTTCCCCTTCTCCTTGGCTAGAGCTTTCTTGGCAGCCTTATTTTTTCATTGAGCCTTATTTCACTTAGAAGTTTTACTAGGAGCATCCATATGGCCTAAGCCAGCACCTTTGGCCAGAGCAAAGAATTCAGCAACAAACGGAAGGACTGTCTTGGGCTTGGAGAAACTTTCAGCAAGTTTTTTTTCAGCTGCAAGTTATTCTTCCAATTCCTTGATGATTTTCTCCATCAGATTTAGGTGCTCGAGAGCTTTATTATATTCTTCAATGGCAGCATTGAATTCCTCCCTGAGTGAGTTTGTCTTTGTGACTTCCTCTCTCATAGTGCTCTCCTCAGCCTTGAGAGATTTAATCTCCTTAGCGTGAGTTTTAACAACTCTTCTACATTTGTCGTAAGCCTTGATTAACTCTTTGTATTGAGTCATGAGTTCAGATTCATCATCAGATGAACAGTCCTCATGATCATGGTCAAAAGCATCTTATTCCGAGAGAGGGGTGTGAGAGTTTACCTTCCCAGTGTACTGTAACACCCTAAATTCCAGAGTTGGGAAAAATTTGGTGACACGGCCTGGGACATGGGCGTGTCCCAGGGCATGTCCTGGTCGGGTGAGCAGTCGGCAAGTGTTCGACGAAAATCCGTTCATCGAAGAATGAGGGCGCACGCCCTCTGACACGGCCGTATCAGAGGCTGTGTCCTCTGCGGGTCGATGAACTTCAGCTCGACGAAGTTGAGCTGGGGTGTGTCAGCTGCCGTGTGTGGGCACACGGCCTGGGACACGGGGGTGTTACAGGCAGTGTCCTTTGCGGGATGTGCCCAAGGCATTTGCGGCCTGGTGAACACGGGCATGACACGGGTGTGTCTCAGGGTACACGGCCTGTGACACGGGCGTGTCACTGGCCATGTCCCGATCGGGTTGATCTCAATTTTGTGCAGCCAGAAGTACACAGCCACAGACACAGGCATGTATGAAGGCGTGTCAGGTGACACGGCCCGTGACACGGGTGTGTCACATGGGCGTGTACTGGACTGGATAAGTCAGTTGAGCACCGCTTGAGGTACACGGCCTATGACTCGGACGTGTCACGGGCCATGTCCCGATCGGGTTGATCTCAATTTTGTGCAGCCAGAAGTACACAGCCACAGACACAGGCATGTCTGAAGGCGTGTCAGGCAAAAAAATATGATTTTGTGGCAAAATAGTGGTTGTCCATCTCTTCAGCTATGATCCAAGGGTTGAGGTGCCTCCCTGCTTCCTTATGGCCATGGATGAGAAGGGAATTCTCATTTTCCTTTTTGGCCTTCATCTTTATAAAGTCTAGAGAGAGAAAGAGAGGAACAAGGAGGAGGAGGAAGGAGAGCTGGCCACCGGTGGTGCTGCGGAGTTCCGACGAGAGATCCGAGGCCAGCGTTGCGGAGGAAAAGCCGTTGCAGTTCTTTCCAGCCAGCTAGGAGCTCATGACACTGAAGTGGTCTTCGAGGGTAACGACCTTTCTTCCTAGCCATGTGAAGGCTTCCTTTTTGGCATGTGCATAAGATTCCCCCACCAGAGGGTGGCTTGTTGTGGGAGTCCTTTTGGTTGATTCATGGAATCCCCAATCATTTGGCATATAGATCCAGAAAAGGAGTACGGAATAGGCATGTTGTGTGAAGCCCATCTGGACAGGTTGGTCTGGATTGGTGATGTTGCATATACGCACCGGAGAAGACTCTGTGATAAACGTGTAGTTTAGGAGTCGATGGGTTAAACCTGTGAAGGGCAATAGCAGGAAGTACTGGAGTGGTATTCCAGGAAAATACCCTTGTGATGCTTGTGCTATTGGGTTATACCTGTGAAAGGGAGTAGCAGGAAGTACTTGATTGGTAGTCCAGGAAATACCCTTTGTAATGCTTGATGTTCATGGGTGGTACCTGTGAAGTGGAGTAGCAGGAAGTACTGGCATGGTAAGCCAGGAAAATACCCTTGACATTTGTGATTTTTGCGGGGTTATACCTGTGAAGGGCAGTAGTAGGAAGTACTTGTGTGCCCAGGAAAGACCCTCTGATGTTGTGATATGAATGTGTGTGATAGTAAGTACTGGTGTGCCCAGGAAAACACCCAGGCTTTATGCCAAACAGGTAAGGTGAAACCGACACGCACCTTTGATTTAGTTGCGAGTACGCTGTACTCGGTGATAGCAAGGCGATTTGAGCAACGGGGGGTGGATGATCCGACCTGCATTATGTTCGTCCGACGTGAGACCTAAAAGTGCGGTCTGTTGGAGCGCATAGCGAGAATCTCAGGCATGCGCACTGTGATATAATGGGGGGCTACGGGCCAATCCCGGTTCACAAAGACTATAATCTTCGGCTGCACGCCATGGAGAAAATGCTCAATGTTTTACCATTGGATTGCAACCCTGATATGGTGGTGGGCAACTGGTTCGTCGGTACACCAAGAATGTGCCCTGAGTGCACGGATCGTCGGGCCATGTGGCCGGCTGTTGTGATGGAATGAATGTGCGTGAGAGCACATTGTATGAATATATATATGGCTGCCTGTGAAATGTTATGCATGCAGGGAAGGAATACCACCGCCCCGGGAAAGGGGTGGGTCGTTATAATTTGGTAAGCTGAATGCTGACTGTTGCCTATTTGCCACAGTTGGGTGGGTTATCCCTGTACAGGTACTGGAGAGCCAAGCAGGACGCATAAAGGCTGAAGTTCCTGCTGCTGCTACTACTACTACTAGCCCTCGAAGGATAAATGAAAATACTATGTTTGATTATACGTGGCTGGCCTGCACGCCAATGTTTGAGGCCACTATTGTATAAAGCCCTGTAAGGCCAGTTGACTTTGTATTTGCTACGATTCTTGTTTATATAAATGTGGAGCTTTTATATGGTGGACATTCATGTGTGTGAGTTCAGCTTCGTGTTATAGGCTTCCGCTAGAATGCAATGAGTTAGGATGCGCAACTCTGGTATCACTATGTGACTTCCCCGCCTGTTTTATGGTATATATTGTGGGGCCTCGGTAGGACCTTCTAGTATATACCTGTGAACGGATGGAGTCGTTAAATTTTTGGTATCAACTATATCGGTCTTTCCCTTTCGAATTCGTGGTCGAATTCTTTTGTGGGGTGGCGAGCACGTGTCTGTGCGAACCAAGTTAACGCTAATGAACTCCGGAATGTCCACTTTAGGAATGCAAATACATGTGTTTGAGGAACCTACACATTCCTATTTTATTGTTTTGCTTGTGGGTGGTCGCTAATGTGAGTGTATTGTTCACCAATAGGTGACGTGAAGTGGTGCGGGGCAATCGGAGCCCCAACGTTCTGATGAAAGTACGGCACCAGCTGAGGTGCCTACACCTCCGCCTTCTGCGGAAACTGTGCGATTAGTTGTTGAGGCATTGTTTACTATGATCCAAGCATAGCCGATTGGGCAGGCGCAAGGGCAGGCGCAGCCGACATTGAGGCCAGAACAGGTTGCGGTGAGGCCAGAACCTTTAGCGGCTGTGGATCCTCGAGCAGCTGAGAAGCAGTTGAAGCAGTTCATGAGTTTCAACCCGCCTACGTTTACGGGCCTGGGATCCCCTACGCAGGCTGAGGACTAGTTGTCGCGTGTCAAGCGGATAATGATGGCGATCGGGATGGAGGAACATCAGAAAGTCACCTTAGCCACCTTCTTGCTGGAAGGAGAGGCTCGTTTATGGTGGGATGAGATGGAACTACACCACTTAGCGGGTCGACCGTTAACACAAGTGTCGATAGAAGAATTCTCCCGACTCTTCCTGGCAAAGCACCTCCCGGCGGCACAGCGTATTGCCATGGAGAATGAGTTCCAAAGGCTGACGCAAGGTGAAGGCAGTGTTGAAGCGTACCTGCATGAATTCACGAGGTTGGGACGGTATGTGGGTTCGATCTTTGCGGATGAGTAGAGGAAGATGAATAGGTTCTATAACGGACTGTGGGACGAGTTACGATTCCTGCTCTCTAGTTCTGTGAACCAAGGCTTCCAGGTATTGGTCGACACTACGTGCGCGCTGGAAAAGGATATGAAGAGGGTACATGGGAAGCAGGCCTTGGCTTTGACAAAGCCGGAGTTCAAGGTGCCCCGACCAGCGAAGTCATTTTTCAAGAAGAGATGGGGCAATAGGTCCAAGTCGGCTGGACAAGCTCCTTCTTCAGTTGCCTCGGGAGCAACGTCGGGGGCCACCTCAAGGTCGGAGACTCGTACATGCTTTACTTATGGACGGGTGAGGCATATAGCCCGTGATTGTCGGGTACCGCCAAAGAGTGAAAAGAAGGCAGGAGCGTCGTATGCGGAGAAAGGAAAAGCAGTGGTGGAATCCTCTGCTTCGCAGGCACAGCCCCGAGTCTACAATCTTGGCATATAGGAGGCCATTAAGCAGAGTGACGTCGTCACAGGTACGAGTTAAGTTATTATATTTCTTTGTTTATCGCATGCTTTGTTGATTGCCTATTTGTATGCGGCTTGTGTGTGTGACATGATTGTCACATGATTTGTGATGATTCAAAACACGCTGGCGCGAGCACTGTTTGATACGAGTGCTTCACATTCTTTTGTCTAGAGAGTTCATAACGCGGCTTGGGATACCTAGTCGTGTGAAGACAGATAGTGTCAGGGTGGTGTTGCCGAATGGTTGTTTGATGCTCGCGGATCGGGCTTGTGATGTGGCGTGCAAATAGGAAGTCGGGATTTCTGTTTAACTGCATCTATATTGCTGATATCAGAATTCGATGTGATCTTTGGTATGGATTGGCTCGCGGAGCAGCATGCCTTGATTGATTGTAAGGCCAAAGAGATCACGTTGGGCCACAAAACCGAGCAGGAGACTAAGTTCGCGGGGATACGAGGAGTGGGCAGGACGTTGATGTCTGCACTCCAAGTAGTCAAGGTTGTTCGGAAGGGCGCAGAGTGCTACTTCACGCTGATTCAGGCTGTTGAGCCTAAGGCCGGTGTGAGCGATGTTCCAATGGTATCGGAATTTGCAGATGTATTTCCCAAGGATCTCCCTGGGCTACCACCCCAACGAGAGATTGACTTCACGATCGAGTTGGTGCTAGGTGCGAAACCTGTGGCCCGCTCGCCATATCGCATTGCGCCAAAGGAAATGGCGGAGTTGAAAGTCCAACTGCAGGAGTTGCTGGAGCAGGGTTATATTCGCCCAAGCATATCACCTTGGAGCGTGTCTGTTCTTTTTGTGAAAAAGAAAGACGGTGGTTTGCGGTTATGTATTGACTACCGTGAACTGAACAAGCTCTCCGAGAAGAATAAGTATCTGATCTCACAGATTGATGAGTTGTTTGATCAGCTGGTGGGGTCAACCGTCTACTCGAAGTTGGATTTGAAGTCTGGTTACTACCAATTGAGGATTCAGGAAGGTGACATTCCCAAAACCGCATTTGGAACACATTACGGGCACTATGAGCTCACAGTAATGTCGTTTGGGCTGTGCAATGTGCCATCGGTGTTCATGGACTTGATGCACCGAACGTTCCGAGAGTACATAGACCTGTTCGTGATAGTATTCATTGATGATATTCTGGTCTACTCTCGATCTGAAGTCGATCATGAAAACCACTTGTGGTTGGTGTTGCAGACATTGAGGAAGAATAAGCTCTACACCAAGTTCTCGAAGTGCGAGTTTTGGCTATCGTCGGTGGCTTTTCTAGGCCATGTGGTAAGCGGAGAGGGCATAGTAGTGGATCCGGCAAAGATAAGGGTCATACAGGAGTGGCATGTGTTGTCGTCTGTGGCTGAATTCAGGAGCTTCCTTGGACTAGCAGGCTACTATAGAATATTTGTTGCAAACTTCTAGCGGATCGCTTTGCCTCTAACCACACTGACGGGAAAGGATCATAAGTTCGTTTGGACGCCGGAGTGAGCACGAGCTTTTGAAGAGCTGAAGTGTCGGTTGACCACGGCGCCGGTGTTGACGTCGTCATGTGGTACTGATGGATTTGAAATCTACAATGATGCTTCAGGGAGCGGCTTAGGTTGCGTTCTTCTGCAAAATAGGAAAGTAATTGCTTATGGCTCTCGCCAGTTGAAGGTGCACGAGAGAAATTATCCCGTCCATGACTTAGAGTTAGCGGCGGTGATCTTTGCACTAAAGTTGTGACGACACTATCTTTATTGCATGAAGCTGGAGATCTATACAGACCACAAGAGCCTAAAGTATTTGTTGGAGCAGAAGGACTTGAATATGCGACAACGAAGGTGGTTGGAGTTCCTTGGGGACTACACCATTGTGATTCATTATATGCCCGGAAAGGGAAATGTGGTCGCAGATGCCTTGAGTCGGAGAGCGCCGGCAAAGGCAAGCTGGTTGCAGAGGCACGATGAACGTCTCATCCAGGAGTTGGAAGCGTTAGAGATTTCTTGTGTTGACAAGAATGTTACAGCCGATGCATATTTGAACTGGACGAAGGTGCAGTGTGACCTTGCAGACAGGGTTAGACGAGCAACGGAGCTAGATGAGAGTCTCCAACACTATGCCAAGGATGGGCCAGAGGTCAAATTCTCCTGGGATGACGGTCTTTGGGGAAAAGAAGGTCGTTTGTGCGTCCCTAGTTTGGGCAAATTGAGGGAAGAGTTGATGTACGAAGCACACTATACGAAGTACTCAATTCACCCTGGGAGCACAAAGATGTTAAGAGACATGAAGAAGCTGTTCTGGTGGCTAGGACTGAAGAAAAATGTCGCTCATTATGTAGCCAAGTGCCAGACTTATGCTTTGGTGAAGGTGGAATGCCAGAAGCCTGGCGGTTTCTTGAAGTCGTTGCCGATTCCGGAATGGAAGTTCGATGATATTTCTATGGATTTCGTGCACGGGTTGCCGAGATCTCAGCGAGGCAACGATTCAATCTGGGTGATTGTAGACCGGCTAACAAAAGTGGCCACTTCCTTCCGAATAAACGGGACAATTCCGTGGAAAGTTTGGCAAAGCTTTATGCTGAACAGGTTGTACGGCTACATGGTGTTCCTCGGAGCATCATGAGTGATAGAGATGGGCGATTTACTTCGACTGATTGGAGGCTGGTCCATTAGTTGTTGGGCATGAAGTTGATGTTCAGTACGGCCTTTCATCCCCAAACGGATGGCCAGACTGAGAGAACCAACAAAAACATGGAGGATATGCTCCGAATGTGCGCCCTATACTTTGGGAATAGATGGGAAGATCATCTCTATTTAGTGGAGTTTGAACACAACAATAGCTACCAAGCGAGCATCGGTATGGCACCGTTTGAAGCTCTGTATGGTCGGAAGTGCCATACACCGTTGGCTTGGGCGGAAGCAGGTGACTCCAAAGTGTATAAGCGTAACGAAGTCGAGGAAGCGAACTCGACAATACGCACTATCCGAGAGCGGCTACTAATAGCCCAGGATCGCCAAGCGAAATACTACAACGTCAAACACTGGAATGTGGAGTTCATGGTGGGTGATTGGGTATACTTGAAGATCAAACCCTTCAAAGACGTATCCAGGATTCGGCGACTGAAAAAGTTGAGTCTGAGATATCTTGGTCCGTTCGAAGTGGTGGAGCGAGTTAGGGAAGCTGCATATAGGCTAGCGCTTTCGGCAGATTTGGGTGAATTACACGATGTATTTCACATCTCGGTGCTTCGAAAGGCTGTTAAAGATCCAGCTCAGGTGATCGAGAATGATCATGTGCCGGTGGAGTATGGGCTAATGGCGAAGGTTAGGCTCATTCAGATTGAGGATCGTGTCGATAAACAGTTGTTGAACAAGACGATCGGGATGGTCAAAGTCCGGTGGGACAATTGCGGCCGTGAAGAACTCACATGGAAGCGAGAGCAGACCATGCGAGCTGAGTTTCCCGAGCTCTTTGTGTAACTATTGTACAGTGTGTATTATGTTGTATTATACAATCGTGGAATGAAACCTCTTCTGTTGAAGTTCTTACTTTCTGCAAATTTCGGGGACGAAATTTTTGTAAGGAGGGGAGGGTTGTAACACCTTTAATTCCAGAGTTGGGAAAAATTGGGTGATACGGCCTGGGACACGGGGGTGTCCCAGGGCGTGTCCTGCTCGGGTGAGCAGTCGACAAGTGTTCGACGAAAATCTGTTCATCGAAGAATAAGTGTTGGGTACATTGGTCAAATGTACCTGATTTGAAGAAGCCTCACCCAACTCAATGATATACATCATAATGTATTTGATGTATGTTGAGTTTACTTGTGCAGGTTAAGTAATCACTGGACTGAAGCAAAAAGTTTCTAAGTCCATGTGTCGACACCCAGAGGGAAAGTGTCGACACTCAAGAAAGCTTGTGTCGACACCCAGACAAGCAGTGTCGACACTTGGAGTCATTGTGTCGACACCTGGGATGCAGAGTCGACACCAGACAGAAAGTGTCGGCACTTGGAGCTGTGTCGACACTCAGTGAAGAAAAGTGCAGACAGAAAGTGTCGACACAAGGAGCTGTGTCGACACCCAGTGAAGCTGAGTCTACACCAGAAAGTGTCGACACTTGGAGCTGTGTCGACACTCAGCAAAAGTCTGCAGAGACTAAGTACAAGTGTCGACACTCAACACAATGTGTCGACACTAAGCAGAAGAGTCAGCACATGAAGTAAGTGTCGACACTCAACACAATGTGTCGACACTCAACAGAAGAGTCAACATTTGAAGTATGTGTCGACACCCAGAACAATGTGTCGACACACAGCTGAAGACTCAACACTTGAAGAAAGTGTCGACACAAGGAGCTGTGTCGACACTTAGCAAAGAACAGAATTATCTCCAAAATATTCTAAGTACAAGTGTCGACACTAAAGGAATGTGTCGACACTTAGCTGAAGTCTCAACAAGAAGAAGGTGTGTCGACACAAGGAGCTGTGTCAACACTCAGCAAGAATCAACATAGAAGACTATGTGTCGACACCAAGAAGTAGTGTCGACACTTGACAGATTCAACACAAGAAGATGTGTCGACACAAAGGAGATGTGTCGACACTTAGAAGAATTCAGCAAAAGCTAGAAGAACAAGTACTTGTGTCGACACTCAATTTCAGTGTCGACACATGAAGAAGAATCTGTGTCGAGACATACAAGAAGTTGTGTCGACACCTTGTAGACTTGTGTCGACACTTACACAGCATGTGTCGACACTTGGACTATAAGTGTCGACACTTAAAGACAGAAAGTCTCGACACTTTCAGACAGTTAGAGAATTTCAAGAAATGACTGGATGATTTGACAGCTGCCGTTCCAGCCGGTCTACAGCACCTGTCAGAGATATCAGAAGTCAGTTATGGATCGGACCAGCCGATTACCATGAAGAAGGCCTATAAATAGGCACCTACAGTTTACAGAAACTGTTGTTAAAAAGAGTTTAGAAAGTGGTTCAGATTATTGTTGAACAAGTCATTGAAGTGGTACTCAAAGTATCAACACAAGAAGATCTTGTAGTCCAAGTGCAGATCTAAGAAGTTGGAAAGAGAGGGCTCCTTCCAAGAAATCAGCCTCTGGAACTAGGCTGAGAAGAAGGATTCAGATTCAATTCTGGATCTTAAGTAGCAGAGGTCAAGGAACTACTGCAGGAGGATTCAGTCTTATTCAGTTCTACTCAAGAAGCTTTGAAGAAAGCTAAGTCAGAGTGAATACAGCTGAGTTCTTCCAAGAACTCATCAAGAAACTCTCAACTCCCCTCTTTTATTTCTGAGTTGTAGAGTTATTATTTGTAATACATTTTAACTTGTAGGATCCTTTGGATCTGAGTGATTTGTAAGCCTGTATTTATAAGGGCTGAGGGTAGGGCTTGTTAGCCTGAGTGTAGGAGATAGAGATCTCTGAGTGTAGGCCTTGTTGGTTGAGTGTAGGCCTTGGTTGGCTGAGTGTAGGCCTTGATTGGCTGAGTGTAGGCTTTGGGATAAAGCTGAGTTGTAAGGCTTTGGGCCTAAGGTGTAGGAACCAATTTGGGTTCTGAGACAGTGGTGGTGGAGTTTGGCCGAATCTAGTACACTGCTAGATAGGCGAAGGGGGAAAGTGGATGTACCCATATCTTGGGGAACCACTATAAACCACTGTGTTGTGCTGTGATTGTGCTGTGTATGATGTGAATACTTTGTGATTGTTGTGCAAAAGTTAAAAATCTGTGATAATAAAATGTATGCTGCCAGTAAAGTTAGAAAAGGATTAGGTCACCTATTCACCCCCCCCCCCCCCTCTAGGTGTTTAGGTACCATATCTTTCAAGTGGTATCAGAGCGAGGTTCCTCAAAACAAGGACTAACAGTCTGAGGAGATCCTATTTGACAGATTCAGTGTAAGGCAACACAGTTTCAAGAACTTCAAGAAAATCAAGAAACATGGGTTCTTCTGAGAATCACAAGGAATTGGGTTCCATGAAATTACCCATATGCAGGAAAGAGATCTTTGGGATCTGGAAAGAAAGGGTAAGGCTATTTATGGAAGCCTCCGACCCTAGAATCTACATCACAGTAAAGGAAGGACCTTATGTGCCAATGAAGATTTCAGTTTTGGATGCAAATCAGAGAACTCCAAAGGAGTTCTCTGAGATGACTAAGGATGAGATTGTCCTAGCTACCATGGACAAGAGGGCACAGAACATCATAGTGAGTGCCATTGATGATGCAACTTTTCAGAATCTTATACATTGTAAGACAGCCAAAGAGATGTGGGACACTCTTATAGTGTATATGGAAGGATCTGAAGAAGTTAGACAAGATAGGAAATCCTTGCTAAATCAGGAGTATGAGAGTTTTAGACAAGGTAAAGGTGATAGCATAACTGAGTGCTACAAAAAGTTCTATAGAATAGTTAATGAACTCATGTCTTATGGAAGAGAGTTCAGTAACTATGAACTAAATGACAAGTTCTTAAGGTCCCTAACCAAAGATTGGGACACCAAGATCTGTGCCATAAGAGAAATGGCCAAGTTGGGGGAAATTCCTCCTCCTACACTGTTTGGCAAGTTATTGTCATATAAGATGCAGTTGACTGTGAGAAAAGAGGAGGAGAAATCAACAAGGACTGAGCACAAAGAAAGAACTGTTGCTTTCAAGACAGAAGTTCCCAGAAAGTGCAGGAATAAGTCTTCAACTCCACCTCCAAAGGTAGTTGAATCAGAATCTGATGAGTCTGTCAGCACAAAGACTGAGAGCAGTGAAAGTGATGAAGACTTTGCTGCCTTCACTAGACACTTTCAGAAGTTTTTGAAAAAGAAACAGTGGAGGTCAAGACCTTCTTCTTCAAAGGGAAAGGAAGTCTTTCATCAGGAGAAAAAGCCTTCAAAGAAAGACAGGAAGAGGACAAAGTCAAGCAAGGCAACTGGATCTAAGATAGTGTGCTATTGCTGCAATAGACAGGGCCATGTTATTGCAGATTGTCCAGAGAAGAGAAAAGAATCTGGTGACAGGAAAAAGACTCACTTCAAAGGCAAGAAGGAAAAGTCTTTAGTAGCCAAGAAAGAAAAGACTCTATCAGACATTTCTTCTTCAGAATCTGAGTCTGATGTGAAGCCTACATAGGGCTGTTTGCTGAAGAAGAAGAGGAAGAATTCATGCAGTTAATGGAGTCTATCTATGAACAAGAAGACAGTCAATGCCAAGGGCTAATGGCTTTGACAGACAGTGCCAAAATCCTGGAGCAGCCAGGACCCAGTCAGGTACAAGGTTCAAGTTTAAATTCAGTTTCTTGTTCTAGTTCAGAATCAGATTCATCTTCATCAAGTGATGAAAGTGTATCTGAGTCTGAGGATGATATTCATCAACTTATAGATGAATATAAGGTGCTGTTGCAAGCTTACAAGAAAAGCAAATCCCTAGCCAAAAGTCAGGCAAAGGAAATTGCTGAACTTAAAGCTGGTGCAACAGATTTTGAGAAACAGTTTGATCAAAAGTTGAATGAGATAGCTAGGCTGAAACACATAACAGTGATTCAGATGGGTACTATATCATTTAAGAATGATCAAATTAAGAGTCTGGAGATCAATCTTCAGAAGGAGAAGGACTTAGTTGCTAGGTTTTCTAAACCTAAGTCAGTGTTACCTTTAATTGATGAATTTGTTCATCATAAAGGTAAGGCTGGACTGGGCTTTATTAGACCTGCAAGGACTGAGCAGTCCAAGTCTAAGTCCAAGGGCAAAGCCCCAGCATTCAACAAGAATGTTGTAGATAATACAGCAAAGGATGTACCTAAGCAAAGGTACAACAAGTTTGAATGTTGGTGCTGTGGCAAAATTGGCCACTTTGCAGTGGACTGTTGGCACAATACCAGTGCCAAGGTGAGTAGCAAGCTACCTGTTGGAAAGCCTGCAGGGAGCTTTGTCAGATTGCAGACTAACAAATACCAAGGACCCAAGAATTCTTTGGGTTCTAAGGTCCATTAATCTGTTTTGCAGGTAAGTCCAAGTGGCCACACCCCAACATGGTACTTGGACAGTGGATGTTCCAGACACATGACTGGAACAAGAAGATTACTAAAGGACTACATTCCAGTAAAAGATGGTCCAAAAGTAACCTTTGGTGGTTCTGAAAAAGGAATCATCAAAGGATTTCGTAACATTTATACAAACTTAGTTACCATTACTCAAGTGGCTTATGTTAAAGGGTTGAAACACAACCTAATAAATATAAGTCAATTAAGTGATGTAGGGTATGACATCTCTTTTGCTAAAAATGGTTGTCATATCAAGAGGTCAAGTGATCAAGAGATCATTTTGACAGGATATAGGAAGAGGAATATCTACTGCCTAGACATTATGGTTGAGAACAATGGTTCTCCAGTTTGTCTTGTAGCTGATGAGACAGTCTCTCATTATGTCAAATGGCACAAGAGGCTTGCCCATCTTAACTACAAGACTATTAGCAAACTCTTTATCAAAGAGTTAGTGAGCAATGGTCCTCAAGTTAAGTGTGTTAAAGATGACATTTGCTCAGCTTGTCAAAAGGGCAAGCAGACTAAATCCACCTTTAGAAGCATAGAGAACAAAGATGCTGTGAGGTGTTTATACCTCTTGCATTTGGATCTCCTTGGTCCAATGCCAGTTCACAGCTTAGGTAGGAAGGTCTATACCCTTGTAGTTGTAGATGACTACTCAAGGTTTTCCTGGGTGTTCTTCTTAAGACAGAAATCTGAAACACCTAGTGTCTTCTACAGTTTTGTCAAGCAAATTCAGAATGAACTAAATAGTACTGTGGTCAAAATTAGAAGTGACCATGGTACTGAGTTTTAGTCTGAAATCATGACAAAACTATGTGAAGACTTTGGGATATTTCAAGAATTCTCTTCACCTAGAACACCTCAGCAAAATGGCATTGCTGAGAGCAAGAATAGGACCTTGATAGAGGCTGGTAGAACCCTTCTAAGTGATACATCACTGCCAGAGTATTTCTGGGCTAAAGCAGTTAACACTGCATGCCATTGTTATAAATAGGGCTACCATCACTAAAGGGCTAAACAAGACCCCCTATGAAGTTGTGAAAGGCAGGAAACCAAACCTATCCTATTTCAGGATCTTTGGTTGCAAATGCTTCATACTTAACAATGGGAAATCTTACTTAACTAAGTTTGCTGCCAAGTCCCAAGAGGGAATTTTTGTTGGGTACAGCAATAATAGTAAGGCTTATAAAGTCTACAACTTGACTACACAAGTTGTAGAAGAATCAGTGCATGTAGTTTTTGATGAGACTAAACTTATTAACAATGAGTTGTCTAGTACTGTATGCAGCCCCACAGGTTTATCAAAGAGAATGGACAAGCTTACTCTAGAAGAAGTACCTGCTGCAAGACAGCAAGGAGAGGAGAGTAGCTGTTGTCCAGGGGGAGAACTATATGTGCCTATTGCTGAAGAAATACAAGGAATACAGCATGATGCAGATGCTGAAGTGGTTCAACCAGAAGTTAGGATGCCTCCAGCTCACAGGCATCTTAGAGATCATCCAGTAGAGCTGATTATTGGAGATCCAAGATAAGGAGTTCAAACCAGGAGTAGAAACATGAATGCAGCAATCTACTCCAGCTTTCTGTCACAAGTTGAACCTAAGAAATTTGAAGAAGCAATACTGGATCCACAATGGACTGAAGCAATGCAAGAAGAGCTTAATTAGTTCAAGAGGTGCAAGGTTTGGGAACTTGTTCCTAAACCTAAAGACCACAATGTAATAGGAGTTAAGTGGATCTACAGGAATAAGATGGATGAACAAGGGGTCATCATTAAGAATAAGGCTAGACTGGTTGCTAAAGGATATAGGCAAGAAGAAGGTATTGACTTTGATCAAACCTTTGCTCCAGTAGCCAGACTGGAAGCCATAAGGATGTTATTGGCCTATGCAACCTATCAAGGATTCAAGGTTTACCAAATGGATGTCAAGTCAGCATTCCTAAATGGTAATCTTAAGGAAGAAGTCTATGTGGAGCAGCCTGCAGGTTTTGTTGATCCAACTCTACCTCATTATGTCTATAGACTTAGGAAAGCTTTATATGGGTTAAAGCAAGCCCCTAGGGCATGGTATGAAGCCCTATCTAGTTTCCTCATTGAGAACAAGTTCTCAAGGGGGAAAATAGATAAGACTCTATTCCTTAGGGAATCTAGAGGCAAAGTCATACTAGTCCAAATATATGTAGATGACATAATATTTGGGTCTACTGAAAGCAACCTTTGCAAAAAGTTTGCAAAACTTATGCAAGGTCAGTTTGAGATGAGTAGTATGGGAGAGCTGAAGTTTTTCTTGGGACTCCAAGTTAAACAGACTGAAAGTGGTTTGTCCATTTGTCAGTCCAAGTTCACCCTAGAACTCATAAGGAAGTATGGTATGGATTCATCCAGCACCATGAAGACTCCTATGGGGTCAAGTATGTCTCTTAGCAAGGATGATGCAGGGAAACCTGTAGATGAAACCTTGTATAGAGGGATAGTTGGCTCCCTATTATACTTGACTGCTAGTAGACCTGACATCATGTATGCTACATGTGTTTGTGCCAGGTATCAAGCCTGCCCTAAAGAGTCTCACTTGACTGCAGTCAAGAGAATATTGAGATATCTAAAGGGCACTCCCTATCTAGGCCTCTGGTACCCTAGGAATGGAGATTTTGATCTAACAGGTTATTCAGATGCAGACTTTGCAGGATGCAAAGAGGATAGAAAGAGCACTACTGGAACCTGTCAATTCCTAGGTGGGAGACTAATTTCATGGAGTAGCAAGAAGCAAACCAGTGTGGCTATCTCCACAGCTGAGTCAGAGTATGTGGCTGCAGGAAGTTGTTGTGCTCAACTTCTGTGGATTCAACATCAGCTAGAGGACTATGGATTTCAGGTAAGTAGAACTCCACTTTTTTGTGATTCTACTAGTGCTATTTCCATAGCTAATAACCCTGTGTCACATAGTAGGATAAAACATATTGAGATTAAATATCATTTTCTTAGGGAGCATGTAGAAAGAGAAGATATTTTGTTAGAATATGTTAAAACAGATGAACAAGTAGCTGATATGTTTACTAAGCCACTAGAAGAAGCTAAGTTCAATAGATTCAAAATTGAACTAGGAATGATAAACTTAGAGTAAGTTTACAGATTTGAAAATGACTAAGTAAAAAGGTGTCGACACATAGACAAGTCTATGTCGACACAGAATAGTGGTGTCGACACTTCAGGAAAAAGGTGTCGACACATCTAGGAATGTGGTGTCGACACTTCAGAATGTTAGTGTCGACACATGTCAAGTAGGTGTCGACACATCCCTAGTGGTGTCGACACTTAGTATTTACTCAGAATTTTCTACGTAAAGTCTCGACAATGTGTCGAGATATGTTGTGTCGACACATAACCAAGTGTCGACACATAAAATCTGTTGACTAAACTTGTGTCGACACATGAGTGTCGAGACATTATAAGTCAGTGTCGACACTTATAGCCAGTGTCGACACATTTTAAGTTAGCTGTCCCGCCTGTTCATCTTCAAAATTAAACAGGTATAAATAGGGTTCTGTCTTTGTTTGTCGACACGCTTTCAAAGTTTCGAGACCAAAACTACTGTGTTGACATCTCTTTTTTTAAAGACAAATTCTCCAAACCCTAATGGCTCCTAAGCTTGAGGAGAACGTTAACGAGGGCTATGAGCTAGTGCGAGGCGCGTTCAACGATGCTGATCAAGAAATTCAGGCAGTGGTAACCCTAGTCGCCGATTCTGGACTAGAATATCTCCTGTCAGAACCTACCAAGATTTGGAAGAAGGAAGTACTTGAATTCCTTAAAGGAGCTGCAGTAGATGAATCTGGATTCAAAATCAAATCCAGAGTTCATGGAACTAAGATCAAGATTTCACCTAAGAGTTTGAGGAAGGTACTCCAGCTACCCAAAATTCAAGATGAAGAAGAGGTTACAGCTTCAAAGACCAGGGAAGCTTTAACCTGGTGTGGTCTTGATCCTAAGATGAAGATAAGATCTGTCTTCAACAGAAAAGACATGAATAATCAAGAAAAGTTGTGGGAAAAGTCTTACTCAGCAAGACTGGAGGGCATGACAGAGTGTCTGCCTATATGTTTGAAATTATGACAAGGATAATCTTTACTATAAGAACAGACTGGTCACTAGTGATTTATGAAAAGATTAAGGAGAGCTTGAAGAAGCCCAATCTGGGCAGGATCATTAGTCTCTACTTAGCTGGTACCATACCAGAAGTAATGAGTATAGCTGCAGGAAGCAAGATCAACCACATGAGGAAGATGGATCAAAGGATATTTTCCAGATGGGACAGGGTGTTGTCAAAGGACATGCCAACCCCTGAGAAGACAACTACTGAGAAGGAGATTCCTCCTAAGAAAAAGAGAAAAACTGCTCCAATTGAACAAGAGTCCTCCAGCAGTTCAGGGAGTGAAGAACATGTTGTTTTCACTCCTGATGACCAAGAGGAAGTGGCTGCAGAGAAGACCCCTGCTGCTCAAGAGACTGCTGAGATCCAGGGGGAGCTGCCTCCAGCTAGCCCCATCCACAGGGATCAAAGCCAGGGGGAGCATCCAATTGTAGAAGCAGCATCTACACTAGACAGTGAGCAAGCCACCATCATCATCCAAGACTAAGAGGTACTCACTGACCTAAAAACTATAGAATATCTTATAGAAGATGCTGATTTGTCTGATGTTCCTCAGCAAACTCAGCTGTCTAGTCAAGAACCAGATGTTATCAAAGACACATCTGCTGTTCCAGTAGTTGAAGAGCAAAGAATGTCTCCAGCTCAATCACCTCAAGAGTTCACCATGGAAGATCTATTTCTCAATCTAGATCAAGTTGATTTTGACATGGACAAAGAAGCTGCTGGAAGAGATACTGCTGCTGCTGAGGGGGAGCAAGTACAAGATCTGGAAGAGCCTATTAGGCCAGAAAATGAGAAGGCACCTGATGTGCAAACTGAAAAACCTCAAAGCCTTAAGGATAGGGTTGAGATAGACAGCACTTCTGCCTCTGAAGATGAGGAGAGTGCTAGGGCCAAGAAGAAGAAAATCTATGTCTTCAAGAGGAGAAGCCAGAGTTATAAGAAGGCTTTGCAATCCATTGCCCCACAGCCTATAGTTCAGCAAGCTCCAACTGCTGATTATAGTGCTTTAATGGTTGCCCTACAGATAAAATTGGATGAGCAAAGGCAGGCAATAGATAAGTATGTAGATGAAGTGCAGAAATCACTTCAATTTGATCTGGCCCAGGAAATAAAGTCTATAAGGTTTGAGATGAATCTCAACAAGAAGGAGATGACAGACTGCTTCCACAAGGGTGGAAATGCAGTGGTGTATTTGGCAACACACCAAGAGAAGATCAAGGAACAGGTGGATGATATAGCATTGAAACAAGGATATGTTCTTGTGAATCAATTAAGAATGAATGATAATTTGACTGAATCCCACAACGCTATAGTCACTGAATTAAAGAATAAGGCTGCTGAACCTTCTACTTCTGCTGATGCTGCTAAAACTGAATTTGATAAAGTCTTTCAAGAAGAACTTTCTGCTGTCAAGACTGCTATCCAAGCCTCCCAAAAGGTCATATCTGACCAACTTCAAAAGCTTAAACCTTACTTTAAAGAAGGAATCAGGTACTTGGATAGTCAGATCAGATTTCAAAAGGATGATGTCAGAGATCACATGGCCAGAGAAGTCATAAAGGGGGAGAGAGTGTTAGTCAAGACAAGTTCTGAGCATGCAAAATGGATATCAAATTCAATCAGGGCTACACTTCGATACCCTCCTCTGTGTGATGACCAAGAAGTTGCTGAATCAGGCATTAACCCTGCTTATTTTGGAGGTGAGCAACCAGAAGTAGCTCAGGTCATTTATCCACCTCCAGACTTTGAAATGATTCAAGCAGATGTGAGCACAATGTATAGCCCAACTGAGGGAAAGTCTAATGTTATTCTGGATAAGGTTGTTCAGCCTATGACTGAAGCTATGCAAGCAGCTCTTCAGAAAGAAGAAGAAGCTCTACAGAAAGAGGAAGAGACAAGGTTGTCCAAAAAGAGGTTTAGGGAACAAGCAGAACAAAGGCCAGACTTTGAACAGTGGAGCCCTGCCTCTAGGAATATAATTTTAACTGCCTGGAAAGCTGCCAAGGACAATGCTCATGAAAGGAACAAGTGGTTCTCTGAAGCAGAATGGAGGAAACATGAAATAAGACAAGAGGCCATTGTTCAATACAGAAGGAAGGCAAAGATGGGAAAGCTACCTCCTACTGCAGTGGAGCCTAGCAAGTACTTCCCCAAGCCATATCACTACTTTGAGAGGTAGAAGATCAAGGCAGAAGCACTCAAACAGAAAGATCTAAAAGGCAAGAAGCCTGCTGTTGCTGAAACTGCTGAAGCCACTATCAAAGCTCAAGTCCAACCTGGCAAAGGCATAGTTATCAAAGAACCAGACCAGAAATAGATTAAGAAATTACTTGAAGATTATTTTGTAATCTTTTAAATGTAAAACATTTTTGTAAACCATTGAAGGTGTATTAGAAAAATGCTAGAACAATATATGATAAATATATTTCATGATTGTTCTGTGAATGTGTCTATTTCTTGTTCTGAAATAATGAATGTGTATACATGTGTGAATTATTACATGTTTATGTTTACCCTGCTGTAAATAATCTGCTTTACATCATTTTGTAATCTTTAATTATGAATGGTGTATATCATTGACTAAGGGTTATGACTTCTCCAAATAGGGGGATATTGTTGGGTACATTGGTCAAATGTACCTGATTTGAAGAAGCCTCACCCAACTCAATGATATACATCATAATGTATTTGATGTATATTGAGTTTACTTGTGCAGGTTAAGTAATCACTGAACTGAAGCAAAAAGTTTCTAAGTCCATGTGTCGACACCCAGAGGGAAAGTGTCGACACTCAAGAAAGCTTGTGTCGACACCCAGACAAGCAGTGTCGACACTTGGAGTCATTGTGTCGACACCTGGGATGCAGAGTCGACACCAGACAGAAAGTGTCGACACTTGGAGCTGTGTCGACACTCAATGAAGAAAAGTGCAGACAGAAAGTGTCGACACAAGGAACTGTGTCGACACCCAGTGAAGCTGAGTCTACACCAGAAAGTGTCGACACTTGGAGCTGTGTCGACACTCAGCAAAAGTCTGCAAAGACTAAGTACAAGTGTCGACACTCAACACAATGTGTCGACACTAAGCAGAAGAGTCAGCACATGAAGTAAGTGTCGACACTCAACACAATGTGTCGACACTCAACAGAAGAGTCAACATTTGAAGTATGTGTCGACACCCAGAACAATGTGTCGACACACAGCTGAAGACTCAACACTTGAAGAAAGTGTCGACACAAGGAGCTGTGTCGACACTTAGCAAAGAACAGAATTATATCCAAAATATTCTAAGTACAAGTGTCGACACTAAAGGAATGTGTCGACACTCAGCTGAAGTCTCAACAAGAAGAAGGTGTGTCGACACAAGGAGCTGTGTCGACACTCAGCAAGAATCAACATAGAAGACTATGTGTCGACACCAAGAAGTAGTGTCGACACTTGACAGATTCAACACAAGAAGATGTGTCGACACAAAGGAGATGTGTCGACACTTAGAAGAATTCAGCAAAAGCTAGAAGAACAAGTACTTGTGTCGACACTCAATTTCAGTGTCGACACACGAAGAAGAATCTGTGTCGAGACATACAAGAAGTTGTGTCGATACCTTGTAGACTTGTGTCGACACTTACACAGCATGTGTCGATACTTGGACTATAAGTGTCGACACTTAAAGACAGAAAGTCTCGACACTTTCAGACAGTTAGAGAATTTCAAGAAATGACTGGATGATTTGACAGCTGCCGTTCCAGCCGGTCTACAGCACCTGTCAGAGATATCAGAAGTCAGTTATGGACCGGACCAGCCGGTTACCATGAAGAAGGCCTATAAATAGGCACCTACAGTTTACAGAAACTGTTGTTAAAAAGAGTTTAGAAAGTGGTTCAGATTATTGTTGAACAAGTCATTGAAGTGGTACTCAAAGTATCAACACAAGAAGATCTTGCAGTCCAAGTGCAGATCTAAGAAGTTGGAGAGAGAGAGGGCTCCTTCTAAGAAATCAGCCTCTAGAACTAGGCTGAGAAGAAGGATTCAGATTTAATTCTGGATCTTAAGTAGCAGAGGTCAAGGAACTACTGCAGGAGGATTCAGTCTTATTCAGTTTTACTCAAGAAGCTTTGAAGAAAGCTAAGTCAGAGTGAATCCAGTTGAGTTCTTCCAAGAACTCATCAAGAAACTCTCAACTCCCCTCTTTTATTTCTGAGTTGTAGAGTTATTATTTGTAATACATTTTAACTTGTAGGATCCTTTGGATCTGAGTGATTTGTAAGCCTGTATTTATAAAGGCTGAGGGTAGGGCTTGTTAGCCTGAGTGTAGGAGATAGAGATCTCTGAGTGTAGGCCTTGTTGGCTGAGTGTAGGCCTTGGTTGGCTGAGTGTAGGCCTTGATTGGCTGAGTGTAGGCTTTGGGATAAAGCTGAGTTATAAGGCTTTGGGCCTGAGGTGTAGGAACTAATTTGGGTTATGAGACAGTGGAGGAGTTTGGCCGAATCTAGTACACTGCTAGATAGGCGAAGGGGGAAAGTGGATGTACCCATATCTTGGGGAACCACTATAAACCACTGTGTTGTGCTGTGATTGTGCTGTGTATGCTGTGAATACTTTGTGATTGCATTGCAAAAGTTAAAAATATGTGATAATAAACTGTATGCTGCCAGTAAAGTTAGAAAAGGATTAGGTCACCTATTCACCCCCCCCCCCCTCTAGGTGTTTAGGTACCATATCTTTCAATAAGGGCACACGCCCTCTGACACGGGCGTGTCAGAGGCCGTGTACTCGGCGTGTCGACGAACTTCAGCTCGACGAAGTTGAGCTAGGTCGTGTCAGCTGTCGTGTGTGGTCACACGGCCTGGGACACGGGCGTGTCACAGGCCGTGTCCTTTGCGGGATGTGCCCAGGGCATTTGCGGCCTAGTGAACACGGGCATGACACGGGTGTGTCTTGGGGTACACGGCCTAAGACACGGGCGTGTTACTGGCCGTGTCCCAATCGGGTTGATCTCAATTTTGTGCAGACTGAAGTACACGGCCACAGACACTGGCGTGTCTAAAGGCGTGTCAGGTGACACGGCCCGTGACACGGGCGTGTCATATGGGCGTGTACTAGACTTAATAAGTCGGTTGAGCACTGCTTGAGGTACATGGCCTGGGACACGGGCGTGTCACAGGTCATGTCTGGCAAAAAAATATGATTTTGTTGCAAAATCATGGCTGTCCATCTCTTCAGCTGTGATCCAAGGGTTGAGGTGCCTCCCTGCTTCCTTATGGTCGTGGATGAGAAGGGAATTCTCATTTTCCTTTTTGGCCTTCATCTTTCTAAAGTCTAGAGAGAGAAAGAGAGGAAGAAGGAGGAGGAGGAAGGAGAGCTGGCCACCGGTGGTGCTGCAGAGTTCCGACGAGAGATCTGAGGCCAGCGTTGCGGAGGAAAAGCCGTTGCGGTTCTTTCCAGCCAGCTAGGAGCTCATGGCACCAAAGCGGTCTTCGAGGGTAACTACTTTTCTTCCTAGCCATGTGAAGGATTCCTTTTTGGCATGTGTATAAGATTCCCCCACCAGAGGGTGGCTTGTTGTGGGAGTCCTTTGGGTTGATTCATGGAATCCCCAATCATTTGGTATATAGATCCGGAAAAGGAGTACGGAATAGTCATGTCGTGTGAAGCTCATCTAAACAGGTTGGTCTGGATTGGTGATGTTGTATATACGCACCGGAGAAGACTCTGTGATAAACGTGTAGTTTAGGAGTCGATGGGTTAAACCTGTGAAGGGCAGTAGCAGGAAGTACTGGAGTGGTAGTCCAGGAAAATACCCTTGTGATGCTTGTACTATTGGGTTATACCTGTGAAAGGGGGTAGCAGGAAGTACTGGATTGGTATTCCAGGAAATACCCTTTGTAATGCTTGATGTTCATGGGTGGTACCTGTGAAGGGGAGTAGCAGGAAGTACTGGCGTGGTAAGCCAGAAAAATACCCTTGATATTTGTGATCTTTGCGGGGTTGTACCTGTGAAGGGGAGTAATAGGAAGTACTGGTGTGCCCAGGAAAGACCCTCTGATGTTGTGATATGATTGGGTGTGATAGTAAGTACTGGTGTGCCCAGGAAAACACCCAGGCTTTATGCCAAACAGGTAAGGTGAAACTGACCCGCGCCTTTGATTTAGTCGCGAGTACGCTGTACTCGGTGATGGCAAGGCGATTTGAGCAACGGGGGGTGGATGATCCGACCTGCATTATGTCCGTCCGACGTGAGACCTGAAAGTGTGGTCTGTTGGAGCGCATAGCGAGAGTCTTAGGTCTACGCGTCGTGATATAATGGGGGGCTACGGTCCAATCCCGGTTCCCTAAGACTATAATCTCTGGCTACACGCCATGGAGAAAATGCTCCATGTTTTACCGTTGGGTTGTGACCCTGATACGGTGGTGGGCAACTGGTTCACTGGTACACTAGGAATGTGCCCTGAGTGCACGGATCGTCGAGTCGTGTGGCTAACGGTTGTAATGGAATGAATGTGCATGAGAGCACATTGTATGAATATATATATGGCTGCCTGTGAAATGCTATGTATGCAGGGAAGGAATACCACCGCCCCGAAAAAGGGGTGGGGTCGTTATAATTTGGTCAGCTGAATGCTGACCGTTGCCTGTTTGTCACCATTGGGTAGGCTATCCCTGTGCAGGTGCTGGAGAGCCAAGCGGGATGCATAAAGGCTGAAGGTCCTGCTGTTGTTGCTGCTACTGCTAGCTCTCGAAGGATAAATGAAAATACTATGTTTGATTATACGTGGCTGGCCTGCGCGCCAATGTTTGAGGCCACTGTTGTGTAAAGCCCTGTAAGTCCATAAGGCTAGTTGACTTTATATTTGCTACGATTCCTGTTTATATAAATGTAGAGCTTTTATATGGTGGATATTCATGTGTGTTAGTTCAACTTCGTGTTATAGGCTTCCGTTATAATGCAATGAATTAGGATGCGCAACTCTGGTATCACTACCTGACTTCCCCGTCTGTTTTATGGTATATACTGTGGGGCCCCGGTCGGACCTTCTAGTATATACCTGTGAACGGATTGGGTCATTACATGTACTAGGGCTCTTCTTCCTCGTTTGTTTGTGTCATCTGCCCAAAGTATGCTTCCACTTCCTCACTTGACTCAGATGAGTCAGAGTCACTGAGAGTCTTGGCCTTCTTGGCTACCAGACTTCTTTCAGTTTTCTTCTTATTATAAGAAGATTTCTTCTCCTCTCTTCCTCCACCCTCCTTCTTATTGTGAGGGCAATCAGCTATGTCGTGTCCTGGCTTATTACAACAATAACAAACAATGTCAGAAGAAATATGTTTGTTCGGTTTTGAGTGATACCTGTCTTGGCTACTTGAGCCTTTCTTGTGACGATCACCATCATGACGTGATCTTCTGGACGAGGTATATTTGTCTCTCCATTGTTTCTTCTTGTTCAAGAACTTCTTGAACTGCCTTGAAAGAAGAGAAAACTCTCCTTCAGATAGATCTGAGCCCAAGGTACTTGGCTCTGAAGCTTCTTCTTCACTCTTTTCCTGTGCGGGGCAGGAGATGTAGCTTTTGATTTCCTCGAGATGTCTGCCTTTAGAGCGACAGACTTCTCCTTGGATGCAGACTGACTTTTCTCTTCTTCAGCTTTTCTTGAGTTTATTTGGAGCTCATATTACATAAGCTTTCCAAGGAGATTATGAGGGTCAGTCTCTACCAGCTTAACAAACTCCCAAATTGCACAGACTTTGTAGTCCCATTCTTAGTCGGAGATCTCAGAAATTTGTCATTCAGTTATCCATTAGTGAAGACCCGACCATATACTCTTAGGCCGTTGACAATCTTGAAGAAGCTTTCAAAAGTATCAGTAATAAAATTCTTGGGACCTTGTATGAATGCTTCATATTTCTGATTCAGGAGGGATCTTCTATCATCCCTTACCTCTTTAGTACCTTCCATCAGGACGATGAGACTGCCACATTTCCGTAGCGGATTGGAAGTGAATCACATTATGCAACATAAAATCATCGACTGCACTTGCGATGATATTCTTGGCTTTCTTGTCTAAAGATACAAGTGCAATCTCATCTTTGTCAAGATCCATAAGCTTCTTTGGAACTTGCTTTGTTGGGTAAATGACGGAGACTGTCATTGGAACATAGAGTCCTTCTTCCACTATCATAAAGATCCTTGGATCCACAACTTCCATGAAGAATTTTATTCTTTTTTTCCACATGGGAAAGTTAGTCTTTGTGCATAAGGGAAGCTTAGCAAAATCCTTGGCTCTGTCCATGCTTGTATCCTCCCAAGACAACTAGGAGCAAATCTGTTCAAGATGCTAACCTTTTTGATGAACAACCTCCCTCTGATACCAATTGAAAATGTTTAAGTTGTCTACCTAAATCTCCTAAAGGGGGGTGAATAGGTGAGTTATGCGTCTTTTTGCGGAATAAAAAAAATTTGTACGAGCGATGCACAGAAAGTAAACAAGCAACCCCAAACGACACCAAGAATAATAGTGGTTTCCCAACCTTGGGTACATCCACTTTTCACCTCACTGATCTAGCAACACACTAGACTCGGCTACTCCACTATTCTCTCGGATTGAAAACAATCCTATAACTCGGAACCAAGTTCCTACAACTCGGAGCAAGAACCACTCCTACAACAACTCGAAGAATAACTACTACAAGTCAGAGTAAAACTCCTACAACTCGGAGTAAAACTCCTACAAAAATGAAATGAATTTACAATCAGAAATACAGTGTCTTATCTTCAAAGATCTGGTTGAAACTCGACTTCTTCCTTCCTGAAAAACTGAAAAACCCTTATCAGAAAAGTTGAGCAAGAAATCTGAGAGTCCTTGGATCTGAGAACTTAGGTTCACCACAATCAAGGAGAAGATTTGGAGATGTCTAAAATCTTGATCGGTGAACTCCTTCTTGTCTGAATCTTCGGATCGAGAGAAGATCGGCGATGATGAACAGAGCGTCGGCGGAACTTCTCGATTTAGAAATTTTAGAAAGATTCAGAACCTTGAAAATTCTTCTTAGGGTTTGTCAATTCTGACAAGGCCTTTTATAGAGCATTCTTAACGGTCTAAATTACATTAAAAGAGAGCCATGTGGGCCAATCAGAAGTTGACTGAATTTGAAAATGAATCCGTCAAAACTTAGGAAAGGTCGGAAAACTGAACTTCATTTCTCGAGAGAGGTAAGTGTTCTCGAGAAGAAATTTCTTTTTCTTGAGAAGAGGTGTGAAGTTCTCGAGAAAAATACTTGGGAAAATGTAGAGGTGAAATTCTGGTATCTCGAAAAATAATAGACCGGTTACTCGAGAACGATATCTCAAGAAAAAATCTCTAGCTCTCGAGAAAAGAATTCTGGGTCTCGAGAAACAACATATGGTTCTCGAGAAAAGATTCTGGCCTTCTCGATAAAAGTCGCCGGCTTCTCGAGAAAAAGACTTAGAGAAATTTTAGAGCTTATATAAAAGTAACTCGAGAAGAAGAGTTATGATCTACTCAAGCACACATGACTTTCTCGAGAACTGTACTAGGCTTTCTCGAGAACAGCTTTTGCTACTCGAATACATGACTGAGCTTACTCGAGTACTAAAAATAATTTACTCGAGTATAATAAGTCCTACTCGAGAAAAATACTTAGAAATTTTCTGTTATCCTGAAAAATGATTTTCTTCAAGAAATCCAACAACCAGCTTTTCTCCCATATTTTTAGTACTTGAAAATGAAGTGTGTCCCAATAGAGAGGTTACATATGAGTCAACATCATGAATCACACAATGAGGGATTATATTGTATAGTCCTGTGTTTGGTGACCCATTGTAAATTGACATTGGTCCACACTTGTCAATTATAACCTGCAAGCACTCAACTTGAAAAGACATCAAATACAAACTTAATTTATCTTAGTTCAAGGGTGACTTCATACAAGTCTATATTATTGTGGATACAATACCCAGGCTTTATGTCAAACAGGTAAGGTGAAACTGACCCGCGTCTTTGATTTAGTCTCGAGTACGCTGTACTCGGTGATGGCAAGGCGATTTGAGCAACGTGGGGTGGATGATCCGACCTGCATTATGTCCGTCCGACGTGAGACCTGAAAGTGTGGTCTGTTGGAGCGCATAGCGAGAGTCTTAGGCCTACGCGTCGTGATACAATGGGGGGCTACGGTCCAATCCCGGTTCCCTAAGACTATAATCTCTGCCTGCACGCCATGGAGAAAATGCTCCATGTTTTACCGTTGGGTTGCGACCCTGATACGGTGGTGGGCAACTGGTTCGCTGGTACACTAGGAATGTTCCCTGAGTGCACGGATCGTCGAGTCGTGTGGCTAACGGTTGTGATGGAATGAATGTGCATGAGAGCACATTGTATGAATATATATATGGCTGCCTGTGAAATGCTATGTATGCAGGGAAGGAATACCACCGCCCCGAAAAAGGGGTGGGGTCGTTATAATTTGGTCAGCTGAATGCTGACCGTTGCCTGTTTGTCACTGTTGGGTAGGCTGTCCCTGTGCAGGTGCTGGAGAGCCAAGCGGGATGCATAAAGGCTGAAGGTCCTGCTGTTGTTGCTGCTACTGCTAGCTCTCGAAGGATAAATGAAAATACTATGTTTGATTATACGTGGCTGGCCTGCGCGCCAATGTTTGAGGCCACTGTTGTGTAAAGCCCTGTAAGTCCATAAGGCTAGTTGACTTTGTATTTGCTACGATTCCTGTTTATATAAATGTGGAGCTTTTATATGGTGGACATTCATGTGTGTTAGTTCAACTTCGTATTATAGGCTTCCGTTATAATGCAATGAATTAGGATGCGCAACTCTGGTATCACTACCTGACTTCCCCGTCTATTTTATGGTATATACTGTGGGGCCCCGGTCGGACCTTCTAGTATATACCTGTGAACGGATTGGGTCGTTACATGTACTAGGGCTCTTCTTCCTCGTTTGTTTGTGTCATCTGCCCAAAGTATGCTTCCACTTCCTCACTTGACTCAGATGAGTCAGAGTCACTGAGAGTCTTGGCCTTCTTGGCTACCAGACTTCTTTCAGTTTTCTTCTTATTATAAGAAGATTTCTTCTCCTCTCTTCCTCCACCCTCCTTCTTCTTGTGAGGGCAATCAGCTATGTCGTGTCCTGGCTTATTACAACAATAACAGACAATGTCAAAAGAAATATGTTTGTTCGGTTTTGAGTGATACCTGTCTTGGCTACTTGAGCCTTTCTTGTGACGATCACCATCATGACGTGATCTTCTGGACGAGGTATATTTGTCTCTCCATTGTTTCTTCTTATTCAAGAACTTCTTGAACTGCCTTGAAAGAAGAGAAAACTCTCCTTCAGATAGATCTGAGCCCAAGGTACTTGGCTCTGAAGCTTCTTCTTCACTCTTTTCCTGTGCGGGGCAGGAGATGTAGCTTTTGATTTCCTCGAGATGTCTGCCTTTAGAGCGACAGACTTCTCCTTGGATGCAGACTGACTTTTCTCTTCTTTAGCTTTTCTTGAGTTTATTTGGAGCTCATATTACATAAACTTTCCAAGGAGATTATGAGGGTCAGTCTCTACCAGCTTAACAAACTCCCAAATTGCACAGACTTTGTAGTCCCATTCTTAGTCGGAGATCTTAGAAATTTGTCATTCAGTTCTCCATTAGTGAAGACCCGACCATATACTCTTAGGCCGTTGACAATCTTGAAGAAGCTTTCAAAAGTATCAGTAATAAAATTCTTGGGACCTTGTATGAATGCTTCATATTTCTGATTCAGGAGGGATCTTCTATCATCCCTTACCTCTTTAGTACCTTCCATCAGGATGATGAGACTGCCACATTTCCGTAGCGGATTGGAAGTGAATCAGATTATGCAACATAGAATCATCGACTGCACTTGCGATGATATTCTTGGCTTTCTTGTCTAAAGAGACAAGTGCAATCTCATCTTTGTCAAGATCCATAAGCTTCTTTGGAACTTGCTTTGTTGGGTCAATGATGGAGACTGTCATTGGAACATAGAGTCCTTCTTCCACTATCATAAAGATCCTTGGATCCACAACTTCCATGAAGAATTTTATTCTTTCTTTCCACATGGGAAAGTTAGTCTTTGGCATAAGGGAAGCTTAGCAAAATCCTTGGCCCTGTCCATGCTTGTATCCTCCCAAGACAACTAGGAGCAGATTTGTTCAAGATGCTAACCTTTTTGATGAACAACCTCCCTCTGATACCAATTGAAAAAGTTTAAGTTGTCTACCTAAATCTCCTAAAGGGGGGTGAATAGGTGAGTTATGCGTCTTTTTGCGGAATAAAAAAAATTTGTACGAGTGATGCACAGAAAGTAAACAAGCAACCCCAAACGACACCAAGAATAATAGTGGTTTCCCAACCTTGGGTACATCCACTTTTCACCTCACTGATCTAGCAACACACTAGACTCGGCTACTCCACTATTCTCTCGGATTGAAAACAATCCTATAACTCGGAACCAAGTTCCTACAACTCGGAGCAAGAACCACTCCTACAACAACTCGAAGAATAACTACTACAAGTCAGAGTAAAACTCCTACAACTCGGAGTAAAACTCCTACAAAAATGAAATGAATTTACAATCAGAAATACAGTGTCTTATCTTCAAAGATCTGGTTGAAACTCGACTTCTTCCTTCCTGAAAAACTGAAAAACCCTTATCAGAAAAGTTGAGCAAGAAATCTGAGAGTCCTTGGATCTGAGAACTTAGGTTCACCACAATTAACGGTCTAAATTACATTAAAAGAGAGCCATGTGGGCCAATCAGAAGTTAACTAAATTTGAAAATGAATCCGTCAAAACTTAGGAAAGGTCGGAAAACTGAACTTCATTTCTCGAGAGAGGTAAGTGTTCTCGAGAAGAAATTTCTTTTTCTTGAGAAGAGGTGTGAAGTTCTCGAGAAAAATACTTGAGAAAAATGTAGAGGTGAAATTCTGGTATCTCGAAAAATAATAGACCGGTTACTCGAGAACGATATCTCAAGAAAAAATCTCTGGCTCTCGAGAAAAGAATTCTGGGTCTCGAGAAACAATTCATTACGAAACAGAAGTGTGGGACTTTGTCTTCTTCCCCCACCATTGTTGCAGAAACAAGAAGATCGTTTCGACGAATCTGATGAGTTTCTGAGTTAGCTGCGACAATCAATATCTGCTACAGCAAGATCAGAGATATTCTCTAAGGAAGAAGAAATAATCAAGGCCAATCCTAGCTGTAGTGACTTCTCGATCCAAGTAGAGCCTAATCTGAAGATCAAATTTAGGATCGGTGATGAGGAAATCTGTTCAGGGTTTTCTCAGGACAAAAAGAGAGGCAGAGCTGTTCAATTTTTGCCAAAACAGGTTAGTTGATTGAATACCATCTTTCTTGATCTTCCCTCTTCATCAGCACGATCAAAATTAGTTTCTGAGTCAACTTCATCACATGCATCAGATTTTTGTATATCTTCATCCTTGTTGCTAAGAAGAAAATTGGGCTGAGATTCTCTCAGTTCAAGAAGCTATAAACTCAGAGAATCAATCTCTGGAGTCTATTCTATTTCAACATCAAATTCAATTTATGTAGGATCTGGTTAAGATCTGTGTTGTAAGTCTTGTTTCTAAAGGCTGAGAGTTAGATCTGATGAGATCTGTATTGTAAGCCTAAGTTATAAAGGCTTAGTGTAGGATCTAGTATAGATCTGAGTGGTAGGATCCAATATTGGATCTGTATGATAGGGCTGTGGTTTCAGCCTGTATTGTGGGGCATTTGTGTCTGTGGTAGGTGATCATGTGATTACTGTGTGATTGGGCTGAGTGCCTGTGTTGTAGGTCTCTATGGAGACTATGTGATCCAGTGAGATCGTGTTATGATTTCTGAGGAGCTAAGTTGTTGGAGAAGTGGCTTATCTAACATTCTATTAGAAAGACGGGAGGGACAGTGAATGTACCCATATACTGGGTAATCACTATAAAGCTACCGTGTCATCAGGGTGATATTCTTGAAAGCATCAGCAATCGTATCATAACACACAACATAATGAGATAAAGGTCAAAAGAAAATAAAAATGCCTTAATAACATATTCACGCCCCTTCTAGGTGATTAGCTACCCTTATATTCAAAGACTTTCAAGAAGTTTTATAAAAACAATATGAATAAGCAGTAGATAGTTTGTCAATAAGTTGTTGGAACCCTAGTTCTGATTTGGGCAAGAAACACTATTAGGAATATTAGATTGACCCAACATGTATAGTCGTGGGTCATAGGACTATTTCCAGGAATGGTCTTTCAGAAGAACTCCAGAATTGCTGAAAGAAATGCAGTTAAAACAAAGTCAGAGAATCAGCTCGACGATCGTTGAACGCAGTTCGACAAACGGCAATCTCAGGTCAACGATCCCAAGGACTCAAGCAAGGCTATGTCGACACCGTCACAGCAACTGTGTCGACACTTCAGAAAGGCTATGTCGACACACAAAGGATTTGAGTCGACACACATCAACATCTGTCGACACATAAAATATCAGTCGACACGGAAGATAAATCAGTCGACATAGAATATTAGTCGACACATAGGATGTATGTCGACACTCAACAGTTCTCTCGGCTTCACGAATTTTGAAAGGAGCTGAGCTCGACGAAATCCAGATGAGCTCGACGAACTCAAAATTCAGGTCGACGATCGCTGAACTCAAGACAACCATACATCTGCTCGACGAACACAGAAGCTGAGCTCGACGAACTTCAAGCTCCGGTCGACAAACGAAAATCTTAAACAAAATATCCAGCTCAATGAGTCTAGCTGAGTTCGATGAATATCGAACTCAGGTCGACGATCGATGAACTCGACGAAAGTTCAGGTCGACGATTACTGTGCAATCGGTAACAGTTGGCAGAATTTATTGAGGATTAATTACAGTCAACATTTATAGTGAAAATAGCCGTTCAAACAGACAGTTACAGAAGAATTAAGTGAGGATCAATTTCCAAAGCATCTTCACTCTCGGGAATGTTTCTTCCATCATCAAGTCTACGGAATTCAAATAAAGGGAAGAAGATAAAACAAAGATAGAAAATAGAGAGAGGAGATGAATCACTGTAGAGAATAATAACAAACAGTCAGACAATCAAACAAAAGTAGTCTGCATCATATATTCTCTTTGCCCTCTCTCAGGATTTGGACACAAAGTAGAAGCCAGAGGAAAGAAGCAGATCAACTATAAGAAGAAGAAGAACAATCAAACAATATCAAGAGTCTTCTTCTTCCTTATCTCTGCAGGACAACTTCAAGGACAACAAACAACATATTAGTCAGAAGCTCCTGAAGATTCCTCTAGTCAAGGCTCAAAGTCTAAAGGCTTATGACCCTGTGCAAAGCTTCCCAGCCTGAACACCTTTCAATCTCAGGGGGAGCTTTGACAACATCTTTGAATCCACATAGTCTTCTCAGTTGTATATTGAGAAAGAGAAGACTTCCATCACTCTCTTTCCCCCTCCTATATAAAGGGTTGTCATCTCCCTTCAAAAGTGATTCCTGGTTTTTGAGCACCTGATCAAAAGCTCATTGGTGATAGGGCACTTGATCAAAAACCTATTGGTTTTTAGGCACCTGATCAAAAGCCTAAAGAGTTTCTAGATCTACCTGAAGTAGATCTTGTGGTGACAGGGCACCTGATCAAAAACCTGAGTGGATTCCTACCAGGGTGGTAGAAGAGTGAATGTACCAGTTAGGGGGAACCAATATAATATTCTTGTGTCGTCTGGTTGCCCCTTTTCTTTTGTTCTTGTTGTGTTTGCGATCTAAGGACTGCTGTGTTTAATTTAATTTATTTATTTTATCTGTTTGTGCACTGCTTGATTATAGCAAAAGCTGTAATAATCTTATTATTGCACATATACTCTATTCACCCCCCTCTAGAGTATAGTAGATCTAACCCATCACTTTCAATTGGTATCAGAGGAGGTTCCTTTGGTTGTACAAGTTAAATCTTGAACCAAAAGATCCTTTGTTAGATCTACATATTTATTTTATCTATTTCCATTTAGAGTTTATACACAGCTACAACAAAGAACATGGATTATGCAAGCACCAGACCTTTGGTATGCAACCTAAATAGGTTTGCCATCTGGAAGACAAGAATTAGATTGTATATGAACTCTATTGTTGAAGATATATATAATTTTATTTTGACAGGTCCCTCTCAGGCTTCAACATCTGCAACATCTACATATACAAATACTGTCCCATCATCTTAATGGACAGCTGCCCAGAAAAAGCTAAAGCTTGTTGATACCAAAGCTATGAACATATTGGCTCAGACCATGTCAGATGACATCTTTCAGAAGGTGACTGAGTGCACCTCTACAAAAGCAATCTGGGATTCACTAAATCAAATGGTTGCTGGCTCAGCAGATGAGAGGAAAGATAGAAGATCACACCTCATCACACTATATGAAAACTTCAAAAAGGATGAAGTAGAAACAGTTGAAGTGATGTACAATAGGCTTAGCTCCATCATCAGTGAGCTAAGAACCTTGGATAAAGAAATCACATTGACTGAAGTAAATGACAAGATCCTAATGTGCTTCCCAAGTTCATGGGATACCAGGATTTGGCCAATCAAAGAGGCTAGAAACTTGAATGAGATTTCAACTGAATCTCTCCTAGGAAAGCTCAAATCTTATGAGCAGTTAATCAAGAACAGAGAAGCAGTAGAGCAAAGAATTTCTCCTCCAGCAAGAAGAGAACACAACATTGCTTTCAAGGCTGCTAAGAAGACAGTGGCTGCATCAACAAATGAAGAACTGATGACCCTGTTTGCTACAAGATTTTATAAGATGGCAGAGAAGGACTTCAGAAGGGAGTCATCCAGAAATGACAGCAAGCCAAGATATGACCAAACCCCTACTAGAGAGGGAATCAAGAAGCAAGCATTACGGCAAGCCCTCTTCCAGCAAGCACAAAAATAAGGACAAAGGATTTGTGGCTGAAACATGGAGTGCCACAGAAGATGAATCCACATCTTCCAGCTCTAGTGAAGAAGAAGAGGAGGACAAGACAAAGGAATTTTGTCTGATGGCAATCAATGCATCTTGCAGCAGCTATGATAGAGAATCTGAATATGATGGAGAATCAGAGTCTGATGAAGAATTAGCAGATCAAGTAATCTCTAACCTTGATTTTTCTTCAGAAAAGTTTAAAACTGACTTCAGATTATTAGGTAAAAATCTTCAGAAAATCTTGGTTCAAAATAATTCGTCGAACGGAGCTCGACGAAATCAATATTATTCGTCGAACTCAGATCGACGAACTCTGAACAAAGATTTTGACTTGAACTATTCAGGAATCTGTGCTCGACGAAATAAATATAATTCGTCGAACAAAGATCGATGAAAATGGACCACAGAAAACAATTATCATCATTCTGTGAACAGAGATCGAAGATCTCATCCAACATCGTCGACCTCAGTTCGACGATCCAACCAGAAATCGTCGATCCCAAATTCTATTAACAGAAATTTTTGTTCTTTTAAAATTTACCATCAAAGTCAGCATTTTAATAATCCTTTCACTGAGTGGATAATACCTCCTAGGAAATATCATCCACTTGGATACAAGGATCACCCTAAATGTTCTTTTATTTCTAATTATTATAAGAAAGAACTAGGACCCAAGGTTATCTAGGTCCAGAACTCGTAACATCTCCTTGCAGGAAAAGAATTCAGCCCAGCCAATACACAGGATATCAGTGGTTGAATAATTTGAGCAAGGATATGCATATAGGGGGAGATGCTATTAAAGTTATGATCCAAATGAGATTTGGGCAAGGAAAAGTAATTTCATGACAATTCAAGCAGGAACACTATTTGCTCAAATCTCTGCCCTCTCTTCTGCCCCCATCTTCATTTAAGGGGTTGGCTCCAGTGCTTACTGCAACCAGGCAGGGGGAGATGCTTGTAAATGAAGCTGCAGCAGTTCCAGCAGTAGCATAAATTCCAGCAATTACAGCTGCAACTCTATATAACAGATTATAATGATACAGAGGATTTGAGCAAGGATCAATAACAGCTGTAACAACAGCAACAGCAACGGCAGAAATACATGATAAAGATTTAATTGTATTTTACTTGTATTTATGTAAATAGTGTCCTCACCCAAATACAGGGAGATTGTTGGAACCCTAGTTCTGATTTGGGCAAGGAACACTATTAGGAATATTAGATTGACCCAACATGTATAGTCGTGGGTTATAGGACTATTTCCAGGACTGGTCTTTCAGAATAACTCCAGAATTGTTGAAAGAAATGCAGTTAAAACAAAGTCAGAGAATCAGCTCGACGATCGTTGAACGCAGTTCGACAAACGGCAATCTCAGGTCGACGATCCCAAAGACTCAAGCAAGGCTGTGTCGACACCGTCACAGCAACTGTGTCGACACTTCAGAAAGGCTATGTCGACACACAGAGGATTTGAGTCGACACACAACAACATCTGTCAACACACAAAATATCAGTCGACACGGAAGATAAATCAGTCGACACAGAATATCAGTCGACACATAGTATGTATGTCGACACTCAACAGTTCTCTCAACTCGACGAATTTTGAAAGGAGGTGAGCTCGACGAAATCCAGATGAGCTCGACGAACTCGAAATTCAGGTCGACGATCGCTGAACTCAAGACAGCCATATATCTGCTCGACGAACACAAGACAGCCATACATCTGCTCGACGAACACAGAAGCTGAGCTCGACGAACTTCAAGCTCCGGTCGACGAACGAAAATCTTAAACAAAATATCCAGCTCGATGAGTCTAGCTAAGTTCGACGAATGTCGAACTCAGGTTGACGATCAATGAACTCGACGAAAGTTCAGGTCGACGATTTCTGTGCAATCGGTAACATTTGGCAGAATTTATTGAGGATTAATTACAGTCAACATTCCCAGTGAAAATAGCCGTTCAAACGGACAGTTACAGAAGAATTAAGTGAGGATCAATTTCCAAAGCATCTTCACTCTTGGGAATGTTTCTTCCATCATCAAGTCTACGGAATTCAAATAAAGGGAAGAAGATAGAACAAAGATAGAAAATAGAGAGAGGAGATGAATCACTGTAGAGAATAATAACAAACAGTCAGACGATCAAACAAAAGTAGTCTGCATCATATATTCTCTTTGCCCTCTCTCAGGATTTGGATAAAGTAGAAGCCAGAGGAAAGAAGCAGATCAGCTATAAGAAGAAGAAGAACAATCAAACAATATCAAGAGTCTTCTTCTTCCTTATCTCTGCAGGACAACTTCAAGGACAACAAACAACATATTAGTCAGAAGCTCCTGAAGATTCCTCCGGTCAAGGCTCAGAGTCTGAAGGCCTATGACCCTGTGCAAAGCTTCCCAGCCTGAACACCTTTCAATCTCAGGGGGAGCTTTGACAACATCTTTGAATCCACATAGTCTTCTTAGTTGTATATTGAGAAAGAGAAGACTTCCATCACTCTCTTCCCCCCTCCTGTATAAAGAGTTGTCATCTCTCTTCAAAAGTGATTCCTGGTTTTTGAGCACCTGATCAAAAGCTCATTGGTGATAGGGCACCTGATCAAAAACCTATTGGTTTTTAGGCACCTGATCAAAAGCCTAAAGGGTTACTAGATCTACCTGATGCAGATCTTGTGGTGACAGGACACCTGATCAAAAACCTGAGTGGATTCCTACCAGGGTGGTAGAAGAGTGAATGTACCCAGTTAGGGGGAACCACTATAATATTCTTGTGTCGTCTGGTTGCCCCTTTTCTTTTGTTCTTGTTGTGTTTGCGATCTCAGGACTACTATGTTTAATTTAATTTATTTATTTAATCTGTTTGTGCACTGCTTAATTATAGCAAAAGTTGTATTAATCTTATTAGTGCACATATACTCTATTCACCCCCCCCCCCTCTAGAGTATAGTAGATCTAACTCATCACTTTCAATTAATGTCAGAGGAGGTTCCTTTGGTTGTACAAGTTAAATCTTGAACCAAAAGATCCTTTGTTAGATCTACATATTTATTTTATCTTTTTCCATTTAGAGTTTAGGCATAGCTACAACAAAGAACATGGATTATGCAAGCACCAGATCTCCAGTATGTAACCTAAATAGGTTTGCCATCTGGAAGGCAAGAATTAGATTGTATATGAACTCTATTGATGAAGATATATATAATTCTATTTTGACAGGTCCCTCTCAGGCTTCAACATCTGCAACATCTACATATACAAATACTGCCCCATCATCTCAATGGACAGCGACCCAGAAAAAGCTAAAGCTTGCTAATGCCAAAGCTATGAACATATTGGCTCAGACCATGTCAGATGACATCTTTCAGAAGGTGGCTGAGTGCACCTCTGCAAAAGCAATCTGGGATTCACTAAATCAAATGGTTGCTGGCTCAGCAGATGAGAGGAAAGATAGAAGATCACACCTCATCACACTATATGAAAACTTCAAAAAGGATGAAGTAGAAACAGTTGAAGTGATGTACAATAGGCTTAGCTCCATCATTAGTGAGCTAAGAACCTTGGATAAAGAAATCACATTGACTGAAGTAAATGACAAGATCCTAATGTGCTTCCCAAGCTCATGGGATACCAGGATTTGGCCAATCAAAGAGGCTAGAAACTTGAATGAGATTTCAACTGAATCTCTCCTGGGAAAGATCAAATATTATGAGCAATTAATCAAGAACAGAGGAGCAGTAGAGCAAAGAATTTCTCCTCCAGCAAGAAGAGAACACAACATTGCTTTCAAGGCTGCTAAGAGGACAGTGGCTGCATCAACAAATGAAGAATTGATGAGCATGTTTGCTACAAGATTTTATAAGATGGCAAAGAAGGACTATAGAAGAGAGTCATCCAGAAATGACAGCAAGTCAAGATATGACCAAACCCCTACTAGAGAGAAGGAATCAAGAAACAAGCATTACTGCAAGCCCTCTTCCAGCAAGCACAAAAAGAAGGACAAAGAATTTGTGGCTGAAACATGGAGTGACACAGAAGATGAATCCACATCTTCCAGCTCCAGTGAAGAAGAAGAGGAGAACAAGACAAAGGAATTTTGTCTGATGGCAATCAATGGATCTTGCAACAGCTATGATAGAGAATCTGAATATGATGGAGAATCAGAGTCTGATGAAGAATCAACAGATCAAGTAATCTCTAACCTTGATTTTTCTTCAGAAAAGTTTAAAACTGACTTCAGATTATTAGGTAAAAATCTTCAGAAAATCTTGGTTCAAAATAATTCGTCGAACGGAGCTCGACGAAATCAATATTATTCATCGAACTCAGATCGACGAACTCTCAACAAAGATTTTGACTTGAACTATTAAGGAATCTGTGCTCGACGAAATAAATATAATTCGTCGAACAGAGATCGACGAAAATGGACCACAGAAAACAATTATCATCATTCTGTGAACAGAGATCGAAGATCTCGTCCAACATCGTCGACCCCAGTTCGACGATCCAACCAGAAATCGTCGATCCCAAATTCTATTAACAGAAATTTTTGTTCTTTTAAAATTTACCATCAAAGTCAACATTTTAATAATTCTTTCACCGAGTGGATAATACCTCCTAGGAAATATCATCCACTTGGATACAAGGATCATCCTAAATGTTCTTTTATTTCTAATTATTATAAGAAAGAACCAGGACCCAAGGTTATCTGGGTCCAGAACTCCTAACATCTCCTTGCAGGAAAAGAATTCAGCCCAGCGAATACACATGATATCAGTGGCTGAATAATTTGAGCAAGGATATGCATATAGGGGGAGATGCTATTAAAATTATGATCCAAATGAGATTTGGGCAAGGCAAAGTAATTTCATGACAATTCAAGCAGGAACACTATTTGCTTAAATCTCTGCCCTCTCTGCTGCCCCCATCTTCATTTAGGGGCCTGGCACCAGTGCTTACTGCAACCAGGCAGGGGAGATGTCTGTAAATGAAGCTGTAGTAGTTCCAGCAGTAGCATAAATTCCAGCAATTACAGCAGCAGCTCTATACAACAAATTATAATGATACAGAGGATTTGAGCAAGGATCAATAACAGCTGTAACAACAGCAACAACAACAGCAGAAATACATGATCCAGATTTAATTGTATTTTACTTGTATTTATGTAAATAGTGTCCTCACCCAAATAGGGGAGATTGTTGGAACCCTAGTTCTGATTTGGGCAAAGAACACTATTAGGAATATTAGATTGACCCAACATGTATAGTCGTGGGTCATAGGACTATTTCCAGGACTGGTCTTTTAGAAGAATTCCAGAATTGCTGAAAGAAATGCAGTTAAAACAAAGTTAGAGAATCAGCTCGATGATCGTTGAACGTAGTTCGACAAACGTCAATCTTAGGTCGATGATCCCAAAGACTCAAGCAAGGCTGTGTCGACTCTTCAGAAAGGCTATGTCGACACACAGAGGATTTGAGTCGACACACAGCAACATCTGTCGACACACAAAATATCAGTCGACACAGAAGATAAATCAGTCGACACAGAATATCAGTCGACACACAAGATGTATGTCGACACTCAACAGTTCTCTCAGCTCGACAAATTTTGAAAGGAGCTGAGCTCGACGAAATCCAGATGAGCTCGACGAACTCAAAATTCAGGTCGACGATCGCTGAACTCAAGACAGCCATACATCTGCTCGACGAACACAGAAGCTGAGCTCGACGAACTTCAAGCTCCGGTCGACGAACGAAAATCTTAAACAAAATATCCAGCTCGATGAGTCTAGCTGAGTTCGACGAATGTCGAACTCAGGTCGACGATCGATGAACTCGACGAAAGTTCAGGTCGACGATTTCTGTGCAATCGGTAACAGTTGGCAGAATTTATTGAGGATTAATTACAATCAACATTCCCAGTGAAAATAGCCGTTCAAACGGACAGTTACAAAAGAATTAAGTGAGGATCAATTTCCAAAGCATCTTCACTCTCGGGAATGTTTCTTCCATCATCAAGTCTACGGAATTCAAATAAAGGGAAGAAGATAGAACAAAGATAGAAAATAGAGAGAGGAGATGAATCACTGTAGAGAATAATAACAAACAGTCAGACGATCAAACAAAAGTAGTCTGCATCATATATTCTCTTTGCCCTCTCTCAGGATTTGGACACAAAGTAGAAGCCAGAGGAAAGAAGCAGATCAGCTATAAGAAGAAGAAGAACAATCAAACAATATCAAGAGTCTTCTTCTTCCTTATCTCTGCAAGACAACTTCAAGGACAACAAACAACATATTAGTCAGAAGCTCCTGAAGATTCCTCTGGTCAAGGCTCAAAGTCTGAAGACCTATCACCCTGTGCAAAGCTTCCCAGCCTGAACACCTTTCAATCTCAGGGGGAGCTTTGACAACATCTTTGAATCCACATAGTCTTCTCAGTTGTATATTGAGAAATAGAAGACTTCCATCACTCTCTTCCCCCCTCCTGTATAAAGGGTTATCATCTCCCTTCAAAAGTGATTCCTGGTTTTTGAGCACCTGATCAAAAACTCATTGGTGATAGGACACCTAATCAAAACCTATTGGTTTTTAGACACCTGATCAAAAGCCTAAAGGGTTTCTAGATCTACCTGAAGCAGATCTTGTGGTGACAGGACACCTCATCAAAAACCTGAGTGGATTCCCACCAGGGTGGTAGAAGAGTGGATGTACCCAGTTAGGGGGAACCACTATAATATTCTTGTGTCGTCTGGTTGCCCATTTTCTTTTGTTCTTGCTGTGTTTGCGATCTCAGGACTGCTGTGTTTAATTTAATTTATTTATTTAATCTGTTTGTGCACTGCTTGATTATAACAAAAGCTGTAATAATCTTATTATTGCACATATACTCTATTCACCCCCCTCTAGAGTATAGTAGATCTAACCCATCACTTTCATATGTGTTGATATAAAATTTCATTCATTTTAAGGGTCCGTTCGTTTGTCCATAAGCAATGATGAAAAGTTCACACCCGGACAAAAAATTCACACCCGAGTGAAAAAATGCGTCTGAGCGAAAAAAATGCGCTCGGGTGAAAAAACCGTGTACTGGCGAAAAAACCGCGCCCAGTCGAAAAAAAATCTGCGTCCGTACGAAAAATCCGCGCTCGGGCGAAAAATCCCCAACCGGTGGAAAATTTGCGTCCGGGCAAAAATTTTGCGCCCATATGAAAAATTAGCGGACGGGCGAAAAACTTGCTAACAGACGAAAAATTTACGGCCAGACGAAAAAACACGCACGTGCAAAAATATCGCGCTTAGACAAAAAACCAACTTAATGCTTTTTAAAAGATAAATACTTATGAGAAAGCTGAACTCAAATAACTTATCAAAAATTAATTTATCAATAGTTTTAAAAGAAGTGTTTTTTTATCAGCTAATGAAATAGTTATGAAAATTTTGGGTTTTGAATAGAGATTATTCATAATCCCAATTCCCAAAGAGAGCCTAATACGTCAAAACGTAATTAGTGAACCAGGCTTTTTCTCTTAATTCATCACCAGCATCATGATCATCATCCTGGTTTACTTTGGAGTCCTACGGGTTGATTAGTGGACGCCCGACAGAGGAAGTGAAGGAAATTGCAAGCCATGGGAGCTTCTCCGGCTATAGATCTACTAAAGGAGAGGGCGAACCTGATGAGAGAATCGTTGCTAAAGAGCCAGACTATCACCGACAACATGGTAGGCATCCTCGGCTCCTTCGACCACCGACTGTCGGCACTCGAAGCAGCCATGCGCCCCACCCAGGTATGTTCTTCAGGTTAGGATGTTGCTTGAGTGCAATCGAGAGTAACTTCTTCAATTGCATTATTTTCTCTATGGTTTTGAGCTAGTCTTTTAGTTTTTAGTTCAGATTTTGGTTCATGGGCGCTGTATCTCAGGTGCGGACGCATGCGATTAGGACGGCACATGAAAACATCGATAAGACATTGAAGTCTTCCGACGTTATATTGTCGCAGTTTGATATCATTCGACAGGTTGGCCCTTTTAATTTTCTCCTTCTTTGTAAGATGTTTAGGTCTTCTCTTGTTTTGATCTCTAACTCCAAGACAGGTTAGATATTCTTGATTTTGATGTTGAGTTTTATGTAAAATGCTTACTGATTCTGCATTTGGAGTAGTATCTGAAACCACATTCTACCAAAATTTTACATATTCAGTTCTGTTTGATATATTTGTTTGGAGATTACTTCTTTGATTGTGTTTGTACTTTCAAAGTCTGTAAATTTTGTTTTTTTCTTTGAACGTGTAGATATTCTTGATTTTGACGTTGAGTTTCATATACAATTCTTATTGATTCTGGATTTGGAGTAGTATTTGAAACCACACACTACCAAAATTTTACATATTCGTTTCTTTTTGATATTTGTTTGGAGATTACTTCTTTGGTTGTGTTTGTACTTTCAAAGTTTGAAAATTTGGATCTTAATTTTGTTTTTTTTCTTTTAATGTGCAGGCTGAGGCAACGATCCTGAAAGGTCCACATGAGGATCTAGAAAGTTATCTGGAAGCTATTGATCTGTTGAGAAAGAATGTGCAATTTTTTTCCTCAAATAAAAATTTCAGGTGGTCTGATGGGGTGCTTACTCATGCAAATAATTTGCTCTCTAAGGCCATGATGAAGCTAGAAGATGAATTTAGGCAGCTTCTTTCTACATTTAGGTTTGCTCATCAAATCTTTACCTAAAAAATAATATGCTCTGATCCCTTGTGCAAAAATTGAAATAAACAGTTGTTTATTTCATTTAGGCTCCGTTTGGCACGGTGGTGGCGGTCGTTAAGGATGAAGTTCCTTAGGCAGGCGTTAATGATTGACATTTTAACCCCCATGTTCATGACAGCCACCACCATGCCAAACGGAGCCTTAGTGTCTGTGTGTTTGGATGGAATTGACCCAATGGAATTGGTATTAGGATTGTCAATTATTATTTCATAGTTTGCTTTCTAATTAAAGGAAAAAAGTATAATTCATACCAATTCCAAGGAATTAGTTTTAAGCTACAATCAAACCATTGTCTGCTTCTCTTAAGTATATATAACTAAAGTTTTATTATAATTTTTTTTTAAAGTTTTGACAGCTATATTATTTGTGTAAATAGTTATTCTGGATCATAAAACCCTCCAGTATTGTTATTGTTATCTTTGTTCTCAATTTTAGATTTTCTTAAAGAAATAGTAATTCTTAAATTTAATTCTATCATGCAATCGAACAATCAATTCTCATCCATATCAATTTCAATTCTAATTCTGGGATCTAATTCCAAATCTGTCCAAATGAATGGAGCCTTGATTTTTGTTGTTGTAGTTACAGTAGATATGCTCTAATAAAAACCTTTACATTATTTTTTATAATTATTACAACTTGTTTCTATTGCATGCAATATATATTTTCTTACAGCAAGCCTGTGGAGCCGGACCGCCTTTTTGAGTGTCTTCCGAGTTCTTTGAGGCCATCCGCTGAGTCACCTGGGCAACAAGGTGAGGGGGAAAAGAACCCATCTTCTAATAGCCCTGATCAGCAAGGAAAAATCGTAGAGACAGCCATATACAAACCTCCGACTCTTATTCCTCCAAGGCTTTTGCCCTTATTGCATGATTTGGCTAAACAAACAGTTCAAGCTGGAAAACACGATCAGTGTGTGAAGATATACTGGTACAGTTACCACAATTTTCTTTTCGTACGCCTATAGATTTTCATCTTTCTATTATTTTAATAGCTTTGCTGTGAGTTGTTTTATGATGAAATTTGGAGGTACAAGGAAGCTTGAGTTACTAATTACTTTGTTGGATTTTTATATTATGTTAAAAAGTTGACTTTTTGGGTGATGGACTTGGATCTTATATTAGTCATTATGGATTTAATATAGGGAGAAAATAGAAGACCCAGAAGGAAGGAAAGGCCTGCATAGTTGTAATTTTGATATGTATTGATGTGGTAAACCATTTATATTCTCTACATCTATTTCCTTGGAGTATGCAAGAGCAATATTAATTACGGATCAATGAAGGGCCTATTAAGTGTAATCAATGATAAATGCTCACAATGATGCATTGTACCTTAGAAAGATGTTTGAACAATAGATGTATTCTACTGAAAACTGACTGGTGGAGTTGCTCTAAAATAATAAACAATAGGAATTGATATGATAATCTTACAATGTGTAGGAAATGTCTGTGTTTACTTATATATATGGTAGAGAGAAGGCATTGGATTGATTAATTGAAACATTACATAGCATATAAATAATAAAGTAACAACAACAACATCAACAACCCTCAAACCTTTATCCCACTAGAGTGGGGTTGTCTATATGGATCCTTCAACCTACTAAATGAGAAAGTAGGAGTAACACAAAATGATAAAAATATAATATTAGAGATATGTTAACGCTCTTCCTCAAGTTGGATCATATATACCAGTTAGAGCTATTGGTGTTACCATTGTGATCTGGAAGTGATCAAGCACGTAGTCTCACTGTCAACGCAATATGAGCCTACAAGGTCACACATAAGAGCGTTTGGAGAAATTGGAGGAATGAATTATGTTTATCTTACTCATATGTGATGAGTGAAGGATTAAGCACTACCAGACGTTGAGTGCGTCGAGACCACAAAGCCAGACGTTGAGTGCACTCAGCTAGGCGTTGTGTGCGTCGGGACCACTCGACGATTCGTCGAGTCAAGTGTTGATTCATCGAGTTGTGCGTTGAGACCACTCAGCCATGCGTTGAGTGCGTTTTGACCACTCAACGCTTCGTCGAGTCAAATGTTGATTCGTCGAGTGCTGGTGTTGAGTGCGTTGAGTCCACTCGACGGTTCGTCGAGTCAAGTGTTGATTCGTCTAGTGCTGGCGTTGAGTGCATTGAGACCACTTGACGCTTCGTCGAGTCAAGTGTTGATTCGTCGAGTTCTGATATTCAGTGCGTTGAGTCCACTCGACGCTTCGTCGAGTCAAGTATTGATTCGTCGAGTGCTGACGTTGAGTGCGTTGAGACCACTCGACGCTTCGTCGAGTCAAGTGTTGATTCGTCGAGTGCAGGCGTTGAATGCGTTGAGACCACTCGACGCTTCGTCGAGTCAAGTGTTGATTCGTTGAGTGCTGACGTTGAATGCGTTGAGTCCACTCGACGTTTCGTCGAGTCAAGTGTTGATGCGTCGAGATATATTTCATATGTTACGGGTCTATCGATAGTGACGACGTTATGCTGTTTATTCCTTTGGGGCTTTGGGTATAAATAAAAGATGTCTTAGGGTTTTATTGTTCAAGTTCGAGTGAGCCGAGTGCGACAGTAACCCGAGAGGAAAAAGACCGACGAAAATCATTTCCGAAAGTCCCGATCCTGTCGCCGTCGCTCAGCCCGTTTTCGGCGCCCGTCGCCGCCGCCTCTTCTGGAGCAGATCTAACAGTCTGTGAAGATGCAGAGTGCTTTCCTCCAACCTAGATCTTATGTGACAAGAGTCTAAGGGTTCCCCCGTTCGTGTGGATCACCTGTAGAGGCGTGGACACAATTCTACGCTCGGAACTCCAGCTGTCAGTGTTCACCGAATTTCTTGGAGCATCTCAGTTGAGTAGTGACTCAATCCCGCAAAGGTAAATTTTTATTTACAGCACTTTACTTCTTGATCAATGTTCATCGCAAAATCTATTTCTTTTGGGGATTTCTTGTTTCCTTATTCCGCTGTGCACAAGTGTTGTGACGTATAAAAAAACACAACAGTGGTATCAAAACGAGGTTGAGCGATGATCATTATTTCAGAAGTTGCTAAATCTATTGCGTCTAGATCTAGAAATTTAGAAGTGTTCTAAATGCCCAAGTCTATTTTTGGAACCCCGCCAAGAACGCATGTGATTTCTTTGTGATATCCTTATTTCTCTTTAACAGTAACCGTCCTTCTTATTGGTTTGTGAAACCAAGTGTGTAAGATTTTGAATCTCACATATAGAGACGAGTTTGTCTATTGTGTAAGTGGAGTTTGTATTGCTCATGTCCAATGCATGTAAATCTGAACATTTAGAAGAGTTCTAGATGTTCAGATTTAGCCCAGTTCGTCAAGTGTTGATGATTTTTCTTTGTGCACATCTGGGATATATTTGGATTGTGAATGCTGTAAATATTTCTCGTGGATGTGCACATTGGTTAATTGTTAAACATGATTAAGTGTTAATCAATTATCTTAAAGGTCCCTTATACAATATTAAGTATTCAGATGCCTTTCGATGAATGACACTCTTTCTTCCTCGATCGACGAAATGTTGGCTTGACAAAGCAAGGTACATTAATCTATCTTGGTAGTGCGAACGGATAATTGTGATATCCCACTGTCGACATCGGGTCAAACTTAACTGGGTGACCTCAAAGGTTGAGTGCCCAGAGGCATAGGGTTGACATGCACCATCTGATGGATGCGAATAAATAGTTATTCACCAACCGTACAAGAGTTGAATAATGATGCAATCGACAAACATTTTCTACCTAAATAACTACATTGTGAGAGAAAAGTCAAAGCTTACTCATGATGTTGGTGAAATACGGATCTTGTCCACTCAGAGAGTAGCTCGTATAAACTCTCCGAATTGATATTGAGAGTTATCGGTTTGATTAAAATAGTGGGAGTAATTTTAATAAAAGGCTTAATTGAAATAAAAATGTACTTTGAAATGCAGTAGTGAGTTTTTCTTTGCATAAATCATTGTAGAATTTTCATGGCAAGTGGATCTCAATCCACCCTGTTCCTCAGAGCTATCCTTGAGAAGAAGAAACTTAGCGAGACAAATTATTTGGACTGGTACATGAACCTGAGAATTGTTCTCAGGTAAGAGCGTAAGCTCTATGTCTTGAAAGAGGATTCCCCTAAAGCGCCAATCGGGAATGTGTCCTGAGCTAATAAAGATGCTTATAAGAAGTATCAAGACGACTCCTTGGATGTCGAATGCCTCATGCTCGCCACCATAAACTCTGAGCTTCAGAAGCAACATGAGAATATGAGTTGTAAGGAGATTGACGAGCATCTTAAGAAAATGTTTCAAGGGCAAACTTGACAAGAGAGGTTTGACGTCACCAAGACATTGTTTCAGTGTAAGATGAGATCTCGAGACCTAGTAGGGACTCACGTACTCAAGATGATTGAGTATATAAAGAACCTTGAAATACTGAGTTTTCCTCTGGGCCAAGAGTTGACTACAGACCTGATCCTGCAATCATTGTCGGACAGTTACGAGCAGTGAGTCTTAAATTATAATATGAATGAAATTGACAAGACACTGCCCGAGCTTCTAGGCATGTCGAGAACTGCCGAGATCAATATGAAGAAGGCGAAGTCTGCTATCCCCATACTGATGGTGCATAAAGGCAAGGGCAAGGCCAATGGTTTCAAGAAGACTAAGGTTGGACCTAAGTCTTCTATTGAGCCCAAATCTTCAGCACTGAAGAAGAAAAGCTTGACAGAGCAAGGGAAGTGCCACAACTGTGGCAAGGCTGGTCATTGGAGGAGGAACTGTCCTTCTTATATTTAAGGTCTGCAGAAAATGAAGGGAGGTATGATTTCCGCTTCAAGTATTTATGTTATAGAGATAAACCTTTCTGTTCCTTCATCCTAGGTATTGGATAACAGATGTGGTTCTCACGTTTGTATAAATGTGTAGGAACTGAAAAGTAGAAGAATGCTAAGTAAAGGACAGGTGGACCTACGTGTTGATAATAAAACAAGAGTTGCTGCTGTCGGCGTATAAGTTTACCATCTTTCTTTGCCCAGTGAGTTTGTAATAGAACTTGATAATTGTTATTATGTTCCTTACATAATTAGAAACATTATATACATACCATGTCTTGACATGAAAGGATTTTCGTTTATAATTAAGAACAATTGTTGTTCAATTTTTATGAATGATGTTTGTTATGGTGTAGCTCAAATATTTAATGGTTTATATGTTTTGAACTTAAACCATCAAATTTATAATATAAAAAATAATAAAAGACTAAAAACAAATAACTCAAATCCTACGTGTCTTTGATATTGTCGTTTGTGCTATATAAATGAGAAACGCATATCCAAACTCCATAAAGATGGATTACTGCACTCAGTTGAACCCCCTGAAGTGTGTCTTCGGGGCCAGCAGGGGAAAGTTCTTGGGGCATCTCCTCACCCCCACGGGGGTCGAACCAAACCCTGATAAGGTCAAAGCTATCATGGAGCTGGAGTCGCCGAGAAATACTAAGGAGGTGCAACGATTGACAGGGAAGCTGGCGGGGTTAAGCAGGTTCCTCTCCCGGGCTGGGGAGAAGTGCTCCCCCTTCTTCAAAAAATTACGGGGGGGGGGGGGGGGGGGGCAAAAATTTGAGTGAACCAAGGAGTGCGCGGAGGCATTCCAAGCTCTTAAAATGCAGTTGATGCGGGCTCCGTTGCTCCAAGGGCCAAAGGAGGGGGAGGACCTATTTTTGTATCTCGGGGTCGGAGCGGAGGCCTTGAGCTCTGTCTTGGTGCGTAAAGAGGGGAAGAAGCAGCTCCCCATATATTACGTGAGCCGGGTCCTGAGGAAGGCCGAGCTCCGATATCCAATCTTGGAAAAGCTGGCCTTCGCCCTGATCGTCTCGGCCCGGAGGCTTCGGCCCTACTTCCAGGCACACTCCATCCGAGTGGTGACTGACCATCCCCTCCGCAACATCTTTGAGGGGGTGGAGCATTCAGGTAGGCTGGCCAAGTGGCCGGTGGAGTTTAGCGAGTTCGACATCTCCTTCGTCCCCCGCCTCTCGATCAAGGCTCAAGCGATGACCGACTTTTTGGCCGATTATGTGATCGAGGTGGCGGAGGAAGAACTCACTCGTCTGACTCCATGGAAGGTGAATGTAGATGACGTTTCACGGAAGCATTCCCTGGGAGTGGGGGTGATCTTGGAGAGCCCCCAGGGAACTAGAATCGAGCAAACGGTGGTGGTGCACTTCCCCATCACCAAAAACCAGGCCGAGTATGAGGCCGTGATAGCAGGGCTGCGCTTGGCCAGGGAGCTGAGGGTGTTGGACGTGGAGGTCCTCACCGACTCCATGGTGGTGGCTTCCCAGATCAACGGGGAGTTTGAGGCGAAAGAGCCTACCCTGCGGCTATACTTAGCCAAAGTGAAGGGGGTCATTGACACATTCCAAACCTTTTCCATCCGACACGTGCCCCGGGAGGAAAATGAGCACGTCGATCAGCTAGCAAAACATGGTCCCCGGGTGGGGGGAACTATCACCGATCTATTCTGCCCTTCCATCGAAGAGGGAGAGTTCATGGAGATAGATCAATGACCCTCGTGGATGGACTCGGTCACAACTTTCCTCTCCACGAGAGAGTATCCGGAGGGGGTGGACATTAAGAAGCTCAGGTACAAATCGACATACTACCTCCTCCGGGACGGCCAACTATACAGGAAGACTCTCTCGGGGATGTTGGCCCGTTGCGTGGCCGAGAGGGAAGTGCGAAGAATCTTGGAGGAAGTCCACTCTGGGGTGTGTGGGAGTCACTCCGGGAGTCGGACCCTGGAAGGAAGGATCGTCAGGCAAGGGTACTTCTGGCCAACCCTGGGCCGCGATGCTGCAGAGTTCACGAGAAGATGTCACAAGTGCCAGCTGTTTGCCCCCCTCCAGCTACAGCTGGCTCAGCGAATCAAGAGTATCACGGCCCCCTGGCCCTTTGCAATTTGGGGGATGGATTTGGTTGGACCGTTCCCGCAGGCCAGTGGGCAAAGAAGGTTCCTGTTGGTGATGATCGATTATTTCTCTAAGTGGTTGGAGGTGAAGGCGCTGACCAAGGTGACTTCCCAGGTCATCAGGAACTTTGTTTGGGGGGAGATCATCTGCCGCCACGGGCTGCCCCAGGCCATTGTCACGGACAACGGGCCCCAGTTCGCCAGCGCAGAATTCACCAGCTTTTGCGGGTAGCTCGGGATCGACCTCAAGTTCGCCTCGGTTCACCATCACAGGAGCAACAGTCAGGTGGAGGCCGCGAATAACATTATTGTAAATCTCCTAAAGAAGAAAGTAGAGAATCTAAAAGGGAGCTGGGTGGAGCAACTTCCCGCGGTTCTCTGGGCCCTGAGGACCACCCCCAACACAGCTTGTAACAACCCATTTTTCAGCAGACAAAGTTTTTGGGGTAACACGGCCTGGGACACGGGCGTGTCCCTGGGCGTGTCCTTCCTGGGTGAGCAGTCGACGAGTGGTCGACGATTGTCGAGAGCATAGGACACGGCCTGTGACACGAGCGTGCCACAAGGCATGTCAGCGTGGTCGACGAACTCAGCCCGACGAATTTGAGCTGGGACGTGTCTAGTGCCGTGTCATGGGCACACGGCCTGAGACACGGGCATGTCACAGGCTGTGTGAGTCTCGGGTGATTTTGAGGTTGTGCAGCCTGTTGAACACGGCCACAGACACGGGCGTGTCTGAAGGCGTGTCAAGGGACACGACCGGTGACACGGGCGTGTCACATGGGCGTGTCACTGTATTGGATAAGTCGGTTGCGCACCGCTTGAGGCACACGGCCTGGGATACGGGCGTGTCACAGGCCGTGTCAGGCAAAAATTATGATTTTGTTGTCAAATCGTGGCCGTCCATTCCTTCAGCTGAGATCCAAGGGCTAAGCTACCTCCCTGTGTCCTTAAGGCCGGGAATGGGTTGAAAGAACTCATTTGTAGGTGGATTTCCTCTTTCTACACTTTTAGAGAGAGAAAGGGAGAGGAAGAAGGAAGAAGAAGAGGGGCTGGTCACCGGTGGTGCTGCGGAATTCCGACGAGAAATCCGAGGCCGGCGTTGCGGAGGAAAAGCTGTTGTGGTTCTTCCTATCCAGTTAGGAGCTCATGGCACCGAAGCGGTCGTCGAGGGTAACGACCTTTCTTCCTAGCCATGTGAAGGCTTCCTTTTTGGTATATGTATGTGATTCCCCCACAAAAAGGTGGCTGATTTTGGGAGTCTTTGGGTTGATTCATGGAATCCCCTTTGTTGGCATATAGATCCGGAAATGGAGTACGGAATAGGCATGCTGTGTGAAGCCCATCTGGACAGGTTGATCTGGATTGGTGATGTTGCATATACGAACCGGAGAAGACTCCGTGATAAACGCATAGTTTAGGAGTCGACGGGTTGGACCTGTGAAAGGAAGTAACATGAAGTACTGGAGTGGTAGTCCAGGAAAATACCCGGATAATGTTTGTGCTGCTTGTGTTGTTGGGTTCGACTGGATTGGAATTCCAGGAAATACCCTTGTTATGCTTAATGTTCATAAGGAGTCCACCTGTGAAGAGAGTAACAAGAAGTACTGACATGGTAGCCCGGAAAGACCCCTGACATTTGTGATATTTACGGTGTCCACCTGCGAAGAGAGTAGCATGAAGTACTGGTGTGCACAGGAAAGACCTGCTGATGTGGTGAAATGAAATGGGTGTTAGAGTAATACCCAGGCTTAAATGCCAGAACAGGATCGGTGAGACCTACCCGCGCCTTTCTTTAGCCGCGAGTACGCCGTACTCGGTGATGGTAAGGCGATTTGAGCAACGAGGGGTGGAGGATCCGACCTGCGCTATGTCCGTCCGACGTGAGACCAGAAAGTGCGGTCTGTTGGAGCGCATAGTAAGAGTCTTAGGCCTACGCGCCGTGATACAATGGGGGGCTACGGGCCAGTCCCAGTTCACTAAGACTATAAAACTCCAGCTGCACGACATGAAGTAAATGCTCAAGTGAGTTGCCGTTGGGCTGTGACCCTGATACGGTGGTGGGCAACTGGTTTGCCAGTACACCAAGAATGTGTGCCCTGAGTGCACGGACTGTTGGGCCGGGTGGCTGACGGTTGTGATGACATGTGTGCGTGAAAGCACATTGTATGAGATATATGTACATGCTTGTGATATGCTATGCCTGCATGGAAGATTACCGCTGCCCCGAGAAAGGGGTAGAGTCGTTATAATTTGGTCAGCTGAATGCTGACCGTTGCCTTTGTTTGCCACCATTGGGTGGATTGTCCCTGTACAGGTGCTGGAGAGCCAAGCGGGACAAAAAAGGGTTGATGTCCATGCTGCTTTAGCTGCTGCTGCTGCCGTTAGCCCTCGAAGGCTAATTTGGCTAAATGTTATGTTTTGTTTTGATGTGGCCGGCCTGCGTGCCAATGTTTGGGCCACTGTTTGAAAGCTCTGTAAGGCCATAAGACCAACTCTTTATGTATGTTGTAAGACATTCCTATGATGTATAAAATGTGGAGTTTTATATGTTGGACATTCAAGAGAGGAGTTCAAGTGTAGTGTTATCGGCTTCCGGTAGAATACATTGTGTTAGGTGCGCTGCGCTACTCTGGTATCACTCCGTAGCTTCATCGTCTGTTTTGTGGTATATGCTGTGGGGCCCCGGGCAGACCTTCTAGTATATATTATATGAACGGATGAGGTTGTTACATTTTTGGTATCAGCTGTCTTGGTCTTTCCCTCTCGAAGTCGTGGTCGACTTCTTTTGTGGGGTGGCGAGCACGTGTCTGTGCAAACCACGTTAACACGTTTGAACTCATGAATGTCCATGATAGGAATGCAAATTCTTATGTTTGAGGAACCTGCGCGTACCTATCTTGTTGCTTACTTGTGTAATTTTCCGAATGTAGGCGACGAGTGCGATGACATGGCAGCAGGAACCCCAACACTCGATGGGAAGCATGACATCAACAGTGGTACCAACATCTCCTCCATCGATAGAAACGGCTCGACTGATTGCCGATGTGGTTTTTGCAACGCTCAAGGCTTACCATGAGGGACAGGTTCAACCCTCTGATCCGGTAATGCTTCCCATGCCGGGTAGTGAACTTGAGCAGACGGCAAGGGGAAGTGCCTCAGCTTCGTCGGTGAACGTGTGTTTGAGCCAGGGAGAGGACACGGTTGAGGACTATTTTCATGCATTTGTTGCAATGAGACAACAACCCGAGTTTGTGTTTGAAACCGAGGGGATGAAGATCAATCAGTTTTATGATGGGCTACGTCAGGAACTCCGTTTCTTGTTGATGGGTCCTAAGTTCTTGGGATTCCAACCACTGGTGGAGGCAGCTAGACTGTTGGAAATGGACTTGATGAGAGCCCAGCGGATGCCTGCGACCAGGAAAGTGCGCACTCCAAGGGTTGGGAAGTCTGCTCACCTAGGGCTGATATCGAGTCGAGTTCGAGCGATTTTGGCTCAGCTCGAAATCGAAATTTTTCGACTCGAACTCAGCTTGAAATCGACTCGAAATCAAAATTGATTTCGAGTCGAGTCGGCTCGACTCGAAATGGCTCGATTCCGAGTCGGCTCGAAATCGAATCGAGTCGGCTCGAAATTTAACAATTTTTCGTTTTATTTCTAGTTTGCTAAAACTTAAATTGGTAACTTGTAAATTTAGCAAATGAAAAATTTAAAGTCTTCATTCTTTTTTATATAAGTTTAAATTTTGTTATTTTTAATCTTAAAATAAAAATATATTAATAAATACATAATTTTTTTAATTAATTCGAATTGATTCGAATCATATTTCTAGCGATTCAGGGTTGGCTCGAAATCGACTCGAAATCATATTCGAGTCAAATTGAATCGACTCAAATTGATTCGAATCAATTTTAACCGATTCCGATTCAGCTCGATTTTCGAACAATTTTCGAGTGATTTTCAAGTTTCGAATAATATGCTCAACCCTATGCTCACCGTAAGAGGCAAAGACTCGAGAAGCGTACTTGTTATGCTTGTGGTCAGGTAGGACACATCGCTCGTGACTGTTGGGATGGTGTTCAGCAGCCAAAGAAGCAATACAAGTGCTATTCGTGTGGTAAAGCAGGACATAAAACCCGAGATTGCCGCGTTGGCTTGTAGCGGGCAATAAAGGAGAAGGAAATGTCAACATAATGATGTACATAAATAATTCGGCTCCTCATGTATGAGGGATTATGCATGTGTTATATGTACAGTAAGCCGTTTTGGATGACAGTTCTATGATGACGTTTATGTTATATAACTACAATACATGGAGGTGTGAGATCAACGTGTTTGTACGATAGTCGTGAACACGACTAGATTGTTGATGTTTTATGCCATGGGGACACTTGTGCCCAACCTTATCAGAAGTCGTCGACGTCTGGTTGAGCAGGAAATCAGAGCGTCTTATATGGAGACGGGAAAAGCAGTGGTGGAGTCCTTTGCGTCCCAGGAGCAATCCTAAGTGTTACGAGTGCGCGATAATCGTATTGCTTGCTTTTGTTTGCATCTTGTGTATGTTGCTTGTGTGTGTCACGTGCACCACAGGCTTTGCGATAATTCGGAACACGCTGACGCAAGCACTGTTTGATACAGATGCTTCGTATTCTTTTCTGTCTAGCGAGTTTCTAGCGCGACTTGGGATACCTAGTCGTGTGAAGACAGATAGCGTCAGAGTGGTGTTGCCGAATGACTGTTGGATGCTTGCGGATCAAGTTTGCGATGTGGCGGTCCAAATAGGAAGTCGGGATTTTAGTTTGACTGCATCTGTATTGCCGATATCAGAATTCGATGTGATATTTGGTATGGATTGGCTTGCGGAGCAGCATGCCTTGATTGATTGCCAGTCCAAAGAAATCACGTTGGGCCAGAATACCGAACGGGAGACAAAGTTCGCGGGTATGCAAGGAGTGGGCGGGACGTTGTTGTCTGCACTCCAAGTCTTGAAGGCTGTTCGGAAGGGTGCAGAGTGCTACTTCGCCCTGATTCAGGCTGTTGAGCCTAAGGCCAGTGTGGGTGATGTTCCGATTGTGTCAGAATTTGCAGATGTGTTTCCCAAGGATCTCCCTGGGCTACCACCCCAGCGAGAGATTGACTTCACGATCGAGTTGGTGCCAGGTGCAAAACCTGTGACCCGCTCGCCATATCGCGTCGCGCCAAAGAAGATGGCGGAGTAGAAAGTCCAACTGTAAGAGTTGCTGAAGCAGAGTTATATACGCACAAGTATGTCTCCTTGAAGCGCCCCTGTGCTTTTTGTGGAAAAGAAAGACAGTGGCTTGCGGTTATGTATTGATTACCGCGAACTGAATAATCTGACTGAGAAAAATAAATATCCGATTCCACGGCTTGATGAGTTATTTGATCAGCTAGTGGGATTGACTGTCTACTCGAAGTTGCACTTGAAATCGGGTTATTCCCAGTAGAGGATACGGGCAAAACCGCATTTGGAACACGGTACGGGTAGTAGGAGTTCACGGTAATGCCATTTGGGTTGTGCAATGCGCCCTTGGTGTTTATGGACTTGATGCATCGAATATTCCGAGAGGACCTGGATCTGTTTGTGATTGTATCATTGACGATATTCTGGTCTACTCTCGATCGGAAGCCGATCATGAGAAGCACTTGCGGTTGGTGTTGAATATGTTGAGGCAGAATCAGCTCTACGCCAAGTTCTCGAAGTGCGAGTTTTGACTATCATCGGTGGCTTTTCGAGGCCATTGGTGAGTGGAGCGGGCATAACATTGGACCCAACGAAGATCAGGGCCATACAAGAGTGGCCGGTGTTGTCTTCAGTGGCCGAGGTCAGGAGCTTTCTTGGACTAGCAGGCTACTATCGAAGATTTGTTGCAAATTTCTCGCGGATTGCTTTGCCGCTAACCACGTTGACGCGAAAAGAACAGAAGTTCGTTTGGTCGCCAGAGTGTGCGCGAGCTTTTGAAGAGCTGAAGCTTCGGTTGACCACGACGCTTGTGTTGTCATCGCCAGGTGGTACCGATGGATTTGTAATCTACAGTGATTGCTTGTGGCTCACGCCAGCTGAAAGTGCACGAGCGGAACTATCCAGTCCATGATCTTAAGTTGACGGCGGTGAACTTATGGCGACACTATCTTTAAACGTAAAGGTGGAGATCTATACAGATCATAAGAGCCTAAAGTACCCGTTGGAGCAGAAAGACCTGAATATGCGACAACGAAGGTGGTTGACGTTCCTCGGGGCCTACACCTTTGAGATTCACTATACTCCCGAGCAGGGGAACGTAGTCGCATATGCCTTGAGTCGGAGAGCTCCGGTAAGGGCGAGCTGGTTGCAGAGGCATGATGAACATCTCATCCAGGAGCTGGAAGCGTTAAAGATTTCTTGTGTTGACAAAAATGCCACTGCCAATGCATGTTTGAACTGGACGGATGTGCAATGTGACCTTGCGGACCGAGTTCGACGGGCAACGGAGTTGGATGAAGATCTCCTACGCTATGCGAAAGCTGGGCCAGAAGGAAAGTTCTCCTGTGATGACAGTCTTTTGCGGAAAGAAGGCCGTTTGTGCGTCCCAAATGTGGATAAATTGAGGGAAGAATTGCTGTATGAAGCGCATTATACAAATTACTCAATCCACCCAGGAAGCACGAAAATGTTCAGGGATATGAAAAAACTATTTTGGTAGCCAGAGCTAAAGAAAGATGTTGCTCTTTATGTGGCAAAATGCCAAACCTGTGCTATGGTGAAGGCGGAATGCCAAAAACCGGGCGGTTATTTGAAGTCGTTGCCGATTCCAGAGTGGACATTTGACGATATTTCCATGGATTTCGCGCACGGGTTGCCGAGATCTCAGCGAGGAAATGATTCCATTTGAGTGATTGTTGATCGGCTAACAAAAGTGACACATTTCCTACCGAACAGACGAGATGATTCGGTGGAAACTTTGGCAAAATTGTATGTTGAACATATTGTATGACTCCACGGTGTTCCTCGGAGCATCGTGAGTGATCGAGATGGGCGATTCACGTCAAAGGATTGGAGACTAGTTCAGCAGCTGTTGGGTACGAAGTTGAGTTTCTGTACGACCTTTCATCCCCAAACGGATGGACAAACTGAAAGAACCAACAGAACGCTGGAGGACATGCTCCGAATGTGCGCCCTAGATTTTGGAAAGAGATGGGAAGATCATCTCTACATGGTGAAGTATGCCTATACTAATAGCTACCAGACGAGCATCGGGATGACACCGTATGAAGCTCTATATGGAAGGAAGTGCCGTACTCTCTTGACTTGGGTAGAAGCGGGCGAAGCTAGAGTTTATAATCGTAATGAAGTCGATGAAACAAACTCAACCATTCGTGCTATTCGAGAGAGGCTACTCATAGCCCAAGATCGTCAAGCGAAGTACTACAACGCCAAGCACCGGAACGTGGAGTTCGCGGTAGGCGATTGGGTCTACTTGAAGATCAAGCGCTTCAAAGGTGTATCCAGGATTTGAAGTGGTTGAGCGAATCGGAGAAGCTGCATATCGGCTAGCTCTTTCGGCAGACTTGGGTGGACTACATGATGTGTTTCACATCTCGGTGCTTCGGAAGGTCGTTAAAGATCCAGCTCAAGTGATCACGGATGATCGTGTGCCGGTGGAGTATGGGCTAACAACGAGAGTTAGACCCATTCAGATCGAAGATCGAGCCGAGAAACAGTTGCGGAACAAGACGATCGGGATGGTTAAAGTCCGATGGGACAATTGCAGCCGTGAGAAGCTTACATGGGAGCGAGAGCAGACCATGCGAGCGGAGTTTCCCAAGCTATTTTTGTAGCGATTGCATATTGAAAATTTTGTTGTAACATAAACGTTTTATGTGATAATATTTTGGTTGCTGGTTGCCTTCCTGTATACGAATTTCGAGCACGAAATTTCTTGTAGGAGGGGAGGGTTGTAACAGCCCATTTTTCAGCAGACAAAGTTTTTGGGGTAACACGGCCTGGGACACTGGCGTGTCCCAGGGCGTGTCCTTCCTGGGTGAGCAGTCGACGAGTGGTCGAAAAAAATGTGGTCGACGATTGTCGAGAGCATAGGACACAACCTGTGATACGGGCGTGTCACAGGGCGTGTCAGCGCAGTCGACGAACTCAGCCCGACGAATTTGAGCTGGGGCGTGTCTAGTGCCGTGTCATGGGCACACGACCTGAGACACGGGCGTGTCACAGGCCGTGTGAGTCTCGGGTGATTTTGAGGTTGTGCAGCCTGATGAACACGGGCACAGACACGGGCGTGTCTGAAGGCGTGTCAAGGGACACGGCCGGTGACACGGGCGTGTTACTAGATTGGATAAGTCAGTTGCGCACCGCTTGAGGCACACGGCCTGGGACACGGGCGTGGCACAGGCAGTGCCAGGCAAAAAATATGATTTTGTTGTCAAATCGTGGCCGTCCATTCCTTCAGCTGAGATCCAAGGGCTAAGCTGCCTCCCTGTGTCCTTAAGGCCGGGAATGGGTTGAAAGAACTCATTTGTAAGTGGCTTTCCTCTTTCTACACTTTTAGAGAGAGAGTGAAAGGAAGAGGGAGGAGGAAGAAGAGGGGCTGGTCACCAGTGGTGCTGCGGAATTCCGACGAGAAATCCGAGTCCGGCGTTGCGGAGGAAAAGCTGTTGTGGTTCTTCCTATCCAGTTTGGAGCTCATGGCACCGAAGCGGTCGTCGAGGGTAACGACCTTTCTTCCTAGCCATGTGAAGGCTTCCTTTTTGGCATATGTATGTGATTCCCCACCAAAAGGTGCCTGATTTTGGAAGTCTTTGGGTTGATTCATGGAATCCCCTTTGTTGGCATATAGATTCGGAAATGGAGTACGGAATAGACATGCTGTGTGAAGCCATCTGGACATGTTGGTCTGGATTGGTGATGTTGCATATACGAACCGGAGAAGACTCCGTGATAAACGCATAGTTTAGGAGTCGACGGGTTGGACCTGTGAAAGGAAGTAGCAGGAAGTACTGTAGTGGTAGTGCAGGAAAATACCCGGATAATGTTTATGCTGCTTGTGTTGTTGGGTTCGACTGGATTGGAATTCTAGGAAATACCCTTGTTATGCTTAATGTTCATAGAGAGTCCACCTGTGAAGAGTGTAACAAGAAGTAATGGCATGATAGCCAGAAAAGACCCCGGACATTTGTGATATTTGCGGTGTCCACCTCCGAAGAGAGTAGCAAGAAGTACTGGTGTTCACTGGAAAGACCCGCTGATGTGGTGAGATGAAATGAGTGTTAGAGTAATACCCAGGATTAAATGCCAGAACAGGATCGGTGCGACCTACCCGCGCCTTTCTTTAGCCGCGAGTACGCCGTACTCGGTGATGGCAAGGCGATTTGAGCAACGAGGAGGGGGGGGGGGGGTGGAGGATCCGACCTGCGCTATGTCCGTCCGACGTGAGACCAGAAAGTGCGGTCTGTTGGAGCGCATAGCAAGAGTCTTAGGCCTACGCGCCGTGATACAATGGGGGGCTACGGGCCAGTCCCGGTTCACTAAGACTATAAAACTCCGGCTGCACGCCATGGAGTAAATGCTCAAGTGAGTTGTCGTTGTGCTGTGACCCTGATACGGTGGTGGGCAACTGGTTTGCCAGTACACCAAGAATGTGCCCTGAGTGCACGGACTGTTGGGCCGGGTGGCTGACGGTTGTGATGACATGTCTGCATGAAAGCACATTGTATGAGATATACGTACATGCTTGTGATATGCTATGCCTGCATGGAAGATTACCGCTGCCCCGAGAAAGGGGTAGAGTCGTTATAATTTGGTCAGCTGAGTGCTGACCGTTGCCTTTGTTTGCCACCGTTGGGTGGATTGTCCCTGTACAGGTGCTGGAGAGCCAAGCGGGACGAAAAAGGGTTGATGTCCATGCTGCTTTAGCTGCTGCTGCTGCTGCTGTTAGCCCTCGAAGGCTAATTTGGCTAAATGTTATGTTTTGTTTTGATGTGGCCGGCCTGCGTGTCAATGTTTGGGCCACTGTTTGAAAGCTTTGTATGTCCATAATGCCAACTCTTTATGTATGTTGTAAGACATTCCTATGATGTATAAAATGTGGAGTTTTATATGTTGGACATTCAAGAGAGGAGTTCAAGTGTAGTGTTATCGGCTTCCGCTAGAATACATTGTGTTAGGTGCGCTGCGCTACTCTGGTATCACTCCGTAGCTTCATCGTCTGTTTTGTGGTATATGCTGTGGGGCCCCAGCCGGACCTTCTAGTATATATTATATGAACGGATGAGGTTGTTACACAGCTACAGGAGAGACTCCTTTCAAGCTCTCCCATGGGTGCGAGGCAGTACTCCCCGTGGAATTCGAAGTTCAAACGTCTCGAGTTGTCGCAGCCGGAGAAGGCAGGAAAGAATGCCAGGCCGAGAACGAGGAAGTGCTGCGGCTCTCCCTGGATATGGTGGAGGAGCTGCGTGACCTCTCCGCCATCCGACAAGAAGAGGTGAAGAGGAGAATGGCTAAGTACTTTTACAAGCACGTCAGTGTCAAACAGTTTGCGGAGGGGGACTTGGTGCTGAAAAAGGTGGATGCAGCGGGAAGGTCAGCAACCGTGGGGAAGCTCAACCCCAGCTGGGAAGGTCCGTTCATTCTAAAAGAAACACTGAGATCAGGAGGGTATCGACTCCGAAATGTGGAGGGCGAGACCCTAAGTCTCACCTGGAGCGGTGACGACTTGAAGCGTTTTTATCCTTGAGACATGTAAGTGGTGTTTTGTTCTTAATAAAAACTCTTGATGTATCAATTCTGCTGCAGTAATTCGTACGATAGGATGTATTCATTTGATAGACCCCGAGCAAATCCCGCTGCCAGGCTCTCGCCTAGCTGGCAGGGCTGGATGTCACTCGACGGTGTCTACCCGGACCCCGAGCAGATCCCGCTGCCAGACTCTCACCTAGCTGGCAGGGCGGATATCACTCGACGGTGTCTACCCAGACCCCGAGCAGATCCCGCTGCCAGGCTCTCACCTGGCTGGCAGGGCTGGATGTCACTCGACGGTGTCTACTCGGACTCCGAGCAGATCCCGCTGCCAGACTCTCACCTAGCTGGCAGGGCTGGAAGTCACTCGATGGTGTCTACCCGGACCCCGAGCAGATCCCGCTGTCAGGCTCTCACCTAGCTGACAGAGCTGGAAGTCACTCGATGGTGTCTACCCGAACCCCGAGCAGATCCCGCTGTCAGGCTCTCACCTAGCTGATAGGGCTGGAAATCACTCGATGATGTCTAGCCGGACCCCGAGCAGATCCCGCTGGCAGGCTCTCACCTAGCTGGCAGGGCTGAAAGTCACTCGATGATATCTACCTAGACCCCGAGCAGAGCCCGCTGCCAGGCTCTCACCTGGCTGGCAGGGCTGTATGTCACTCGACGTTGTCTACCCGGACCCCGAGCAGATCCCGCTGCCAGGCTCTCACCTAGCTGTCAGGGCTGGAAGTCACTCGACGGTGTCTACCCGGACCCCGAGCAGATTCCGCTGCCAGGTTCTCACCTAGCTGACAGGGCTGGAAGTCACTCGATGGTGTCTACCCGGACCCCGAGCAGATCCCGCTGTCAGGCTCTCACCTAGCTGACAGGGCTGGAAGTCACTCGATGGTGTCTACCCGGACCCTAAGCAGATCCCGCTGTCAGGCTCTCACCTAGCTGACAGGGCTGGAAGTTACTCGATGATGTCTACCCGGACCCCGAGCAGATCCCGTTGTCAGGCTCTCACTAGCTTGCAGGGCTGGAAGTCACTCGATGGTGTCTACCCGGACCCCGAGCAGATCCCCCTGTCAGGCTCTCACCTAGCTGACAGGGCTGGAAGTCACTCGATGGTGTCTACCCGGACCCCGAGCAGATTCCGCTGCCAGACTCTCACCTATCTGGCAAAGCTGGAAGTCACTCGATGGTGTCTACCCGGACCCCGAGCAGATCCCGCTGTCAGACTCTCACCTAGCTGACAGGGCTGGAAGTCACTCGATGGTGTTTACCCGGACCCCGAGCGGATCCCGCTGCCAGGCTCTTACCTAGCTGGCAGGACAGAAAGTCACTCGATGGTGTCTACCCTGATCCCGAGCAGATCCCGCTGTCAGGCTCTCACCTAGCTGATAGGGCTGGAAGTCACTCGATGGTGTCTACCCGGACCCCGAGCAGATCCCGCTGTCAGTCTCTCACCTAGCTGACAGTGCTGGAAGTCACTCGATGGTGTCTAGCCGGACCCCGAGCAGATCCCGCTGCCAGACTCTCACCTAGCTGGCAGGGCTGGAAGTCACTCGATGGTGTCTACCCGGACCCCGAGCAGATCCCGCTGTCAGGCTCTCACCTAGCTGACAGGGCTGGAAGTCACTCGATGGTGTCTACCCGGACCCCGAGCAGATCCCGCTGCTAGGCTCTCACCTGGCTGGCAGGGCTGGAAGTCACTCGATGGTGTCTACCCGGACCCCGAGCAGGTCCCGCTGTCAGGCTCTCACCTAGCTGACAGGGCTGGAAGTCACTTGATGGTGTCTACCCGGACCCCGAGCAGATCCCGCTGTCAGGCTCTCACTTAGCTGGCAGGGCTGGATGTCACTCGGGAGAGTCCTATACTCTTTAGATGGTGTCCATGGAGTTTGGCATTTTTTCTAAAAAACAGGGGAAAAAGCTCTGCACAGGCGAGTCAGGACTTGTCAAGCTCAGCTCGGCCCCGGCAGAAGGCCGACAAGCCGGGTCCTTAGATCTCGCTGAAGGGAGGCGAGCTCTGGCAGAACACTTCACCCCTTCTCAATATTACTTGGGATATTTTTTGATTTTGGTCTTATATTGATAAAATTATGGGCAGCTCGCGAGCGAGTTGGGGACAGTGTGCCCAGTGCGGCGGATAGTCCACCCCCGGATCATCTAAGAATCGGCGAGCCCTCAAGATGTACTCTGAGGAACGAGCCCTAACAAAACATCCTACTCGCAAAAACCCATCTACGCGAGGTCACCAGGGGTAGAGCCCGCAAGCAAGCAGGGTGCAGCAAGAAAGTCCAGAAAGAAGATAGAAAAAATAGAAAGATTGTGGCAAAATGTATTCAATTAAATAATGGTAATTATAGAGGAAGCTCGTCTCGGCGAAATTACAAGAAAAAAGAAAAAAATATATACATCAGCCTTTGCCCCCCCGCCAGACTGGCGATCCTCCCTCCCTTCTCCAGGCAAGTCCTGGAATCCCTTCCCGAAGAGCGCATCGAGGCTGTCTTCCTTCTCGTTGTGCGGCGTCGCCGGGAACAGGCTCGACATCCGGTCCCAGACTGAGATCTCCTCGTACCCTTCCACCAACACTCCTGTATCCTTCATCATCTGGAGGGTACATTCGGCGGCCTGGATTGAGGAACGAGCCCTAACAAAGCATCCTACTCGCAAAAACCCATCTACGCGAGGTCACCAGGGGTAGAGCCCGCAAGCAAGCAGGGCACAACAAGAAAGTCCAGAAAGAAGATAGAAAAAATAGAAAGATTGTGGCAAAATGTATTCAATTAAATAATGGTAATTACAGAGGAAGCTCGCCTCAGCGAAATTACAAGAAAAAAGAAAAAAAAATATATACATCAGCCTTTGCCCCCCCGCCAGACTGGCGATCCTCCCTCCCTTCTCCAGGCAAGTCCTGGAAGCCCTCAGTGCGGCGGATAGTCCACCCCCGGATCATCTAAGAATCGACGAGCCCTCAAGATGTACTCTGCGGAACGAGCCCTAACAAAGCATCCTACTCGCAAAAACCCATCTACGCGAGGTCACCAGGGGTAGAGCCCGCAAGCAAGCAGGGCGCAACAAGAAAGTCCAGAAAGAAGATAGAAAAAATAGAAAGATTGTGGCAAAATGTATTCAATTAAATAATGGTAATTACAGAGGAAGCTCGCCTCGGCGAAATTACAAGAAAAAAGAAAAAAAAATATATACATCAGCCTTTACCCCCCCGCCAGACTGGCGATCCCCCCTCCCTTCTCCAGGCAAGTCCTGGAAGCCCTTCCCGAAGAGCGCATCGAGACTGTCTTCCTTCTCGTTGGGCGGCGTCGCCGGGAACAGGCTCGACATCCGGTCCCAGACTGAGATCTCCTCGTACCCTTCCACCATCACTCCTTAGATCTCGCTGAAGGGAGGCGAGCTCTGGTAGGACACTTCACCCCTTCTCAATATTACTTGGGATATTTTTTGATTTTGGTCTTATATTGATAAAATTATGGGCAGCTCGCGAGCGAGTTGGGGATAGTGTGCCCAGTGCGGCGGATAGTCCACCCCCGGATCATCTAAGAATCGGCGAGCCCTCAAGATGTACTCTGAGGAACGAGCCCTAACAAAGCATCCTACTCGCAAAAACCCATCTACGCGAGGTCACCAGGGGTAGAGCCCGCAAGCAAGCAGGGCGCAGCAAGAAAGTCCAGAAAGAAGATAGAAAAAATAGAAAGATTGTGACAAAATGTATTCAATTAAATAATGGTAATTAGAGAGGAAGCTCGCCTCGGCGAAATTGCAAGAAAAAAGAAAAAAAAATATATACATCAGCCTTTGCCCCCCCGCCAGACTGGCGATCCTCCCTCCCTTCTCCAGGCAAGTCCTGGAAGCCCTTCCCGAAGAGCGCATCGAGGCTGTCTTCCTTCTCGTTGGGCGGCGTCGCCGGGAACAGGCTCGGCATCCGGTCCCAGACTGAGATCTCCTCGTACCCTTCCACCAGCACTCCTGTATCCTTCATCATCTGGAGGGTACATTCGGCAGCCTGGATTGAGTTGATCCGCAGCCTCTCGGCGACGCCGGCCTCGCCAAAGATCCTCAGCCTCTTGTACGAAAAGATGGGCTCGACGTCGCGAGCAGGGAAGAAGATATCCGCTTGGCGGCGGACCTCGCGTCTGAGGCTCGTGTTCTCCTCCTTCAGCTTCGCGTTCGACCCCTCCAGCTCGGCCAGGCGGGCGCGCAGCTGGCCGATCTCCTCTTCCTGCCCGGCGGCGCGAGCCCGCAACTCCCCCGCGGCCTTGGCATCCTGATGAGGAAGGAAGTACGTGAGCAACAGCGCAAAAAATTCTAAGTAAAAGGGGAGAAGGAAGCCCGATGCTTACTAGTCCGCCGGCGGCTTGGGCGAGAACGCTCTCAGCGATGCCGAGCTGCCTCGCCAGGTCGAAGACCTTATCCTTGGCGACGTCGCGTGCTTGCTCGGCCTTCTGGAGGTGGTTGCTGAGATTGAAGCTGCGGCGGACCATCATGTGGTGGAGCTCCATGGCTCGCATGTGGGCGTGCATGCCCTCATGGCCGAGCTGCCGCAGGGTCATGCCGTTGTAGGTCTCGGCGTCCTCGCGGCCATAGAGGCCGAAGCCGAGTGCGTAGGCATGACCGGTGGAGAGCTCGCGGTCAGCCCAAGAGGGGTGGAGGGTGGAGATGGAGACTCGGTGGGCCAGCGCGTCCCATTGGACCATGGGCTCGCCAACAGAGTCCTTCCACCTCCCCCCAAAGCCGAAGAGGGGGTGTTCCTTCGTCGTGGCGGGCTCGCGGGCCGCCTTCTTCGCCGCGGGGGGAGCAGAGGTCGCCGCGGGGGGAGCAGAGGTCTCGCCACCCCCCTGCCCCTTGCTGGTGATCTCCTTGAGCGGGCTCTCCGGCGACGCATCTGGAATGACCTCGGGCGAGCTCATGTACTTGGGGCTTTGTTGATGTTGTTGATGTCTCGCTCGAGGGACCACCATTGCCCTCCTCATTTTCTTTGGCGGATGGCGACGGGGCGGGCTCGACCCCGCATCCTTAGGTCGCCTCTTGCTGCAGGAGGGTTTAGAGGAAGCCGCCTCGTCTCGGTAGGCCGCCGCCGCCGCCTTCTCGCGAGCAAGAGGGTTCGCGTATAACCCCGAGTCCGCGAATGGCGGGTTCACGGGGATCAGCCGTTCTCCTGCATAGAATAACTTAGAAAATTTCCATGAAGTTATGGCGAATTGAGTAACAGGGATGAGGACAATACCTTCGTCGGGCAGGACGGGGCTGAGCGAGTCGAGGCCCTTTCGCAGGAATGCGACCTCGAAGTCTTTGTGGAGGAAGAACTTGTGGAGGTCGGCATCGTTGCCGGACACGGTCGACGGGCGGTAGATTTCCTCGCCCTTCTGCTGGGGGGAGTAAGGGATGTTGCTGAGTTCGCCCTTGATGAAGGCGATCTTAGTCATCCAGTTGTGATGCTTGTTCGCGATCTCGCGAACCTTGATCAGCGAGCCCCCGAAGTAGGCAACCCCATCCGGAGTCGCCTTGTAAGAGAAGAGTTTCCTGAACACAGTCAGGTTGAACTCTATCCACTCTCGGCGGAGGTAGCAGGCGAACGCCACCATCATGGCGATGACGTTCGTGTTCAGCTGCGCGGGCACCGCGCCGTAGTACTTCAAGATCTGGAGGATTTCCGGCCAGAGGGGAAGTCGCAACCCCACCTCAAAATGCGAGATGGGGAAGGCGAGTTCGTCGTCGTAAAAGGAGTTGATGGCCTCCCCCTCCCTCGGCCGGCGCGCCTCGAAGCCAGGCGGAACATGGTCGCCGACAAATTCGGCGAGCTCGGCCTCGCTGGTGTTTCCCTCAAAGAAGCAGTAGTCCCTAAAGTGCTGGGCGCACTTGGAGAGACCGTCGGCGTCGGGGTTGGTCTTGCCCATGCTCGCAAAGGGGGGGGGGGGGGGGTGGAACGCGAGTACAAAGGAGGGGTGCGAAAAGAGAGAGAAAAAGCAAGCAGTTAAAGCGACGGTACGGGGTTGGGGGGGGGGGGTGGGGGCTATTTATAGAAAAAGAAATCTGGGGCCAGGCTGTCCAATCGGCCTAGCTCGCCATCCCAGCTCGCCAACCCCAGCTCGCCAACTTCTGACGCGTCCCATCCCAGGCCGAGTTAAATACGAAGCAATATATTTACTATTATTATTCGAATACCAGACACTACTCTAAAGAATGTTCAAAGTTATTACCGGAATCAAATACAGAAATAAGAAATCAAGGCGCGCGAGCAGAGGGGGACCAGGAGGCGAGTGCCTGTCGGCTCGGCAATGGAGCCGCCTTTTTCTACCCCGGCCTTGCATCCCCTGTCCCCCAGACTGCCGCGAGCGGAGAAGCTCGCGGATCCGCCCCAAATTCCTCTGCGCCATCGAAAGGCCGTCGTCGATCTCGTCCAGAAGCCGGGAAAGAGACGTCATCTCGCCAGCCGGGTTGCCCCTCACCTCGTCAGCGAGCCGCACGTAGTCGCGCTGCAGCGCCTCGTTGACCTTCTACACCTCGCGCAGGCCGCGCACGAGCTTCTTGAAGAGCTTGATCCCCCTCCTCGTCAGATCGTCGTTCTCCACCTCAGGGCCTAGATAAGAGTCCAGCGAGCTCGGGGAAGGGAGGGGAGAATAGTGGGCTGTCCGCGAGGACTCCTCGGCCGCGGATTGGCTGGGGGAGCTGTGAAGGCAGAAACATCAGTAAGGGGAGGTGTCCCGGAAAACCACATGACAAGAATCCAAGGCCAAGTTTACCTGACGAGCTCGACATCTCCAAGAAGGTGCGGGGAGGGACAAATCTCAGGTCCTTCCCGCGGCCTGGGATGCGCGTTCCCGGTGAGAGGAGGTCGAATCCCGGAATAGGGATAGTTTCCACACTTGCCCCCATGGTCACGACATGTCGCTGAGGAGAAGGGGCGCGGATCGGCGAGTTCGGCTTCTGCGAGTCCACCCCTAAGGTCCCAAAGGGGGGCGACGGGTCCCGGGGACGATTCCCCGGAGTTCTGAATCGCGAGTCGCCCAGTACAGTCTTGGCTCGCGGGGTGGAGTCTCGCGGCGTGGTGCCCCCCATGCCATCCAGCTGGCTGTCCGGGCCGTCGCAGAGGTCAACAATATTTTTGCCCTTTTCAAGGGCAGGTAGAGTGGAGGAGCCGGTCCCATGTTCCAAGGTGGTTTTCAGGTCATCGTAAATGGGCTCGACCGCTTGAGGAAATGGCTTTGCCCTCTTGGCGGAGTTGGGCTCGGCCGAGCCACCCTGCGGGACAGCAAGCGGAACCACAGTCAGGGCAGCTACGCGAGCAGCCGAGGTCTGGCGAACCCGGGCGAGCCGCTCTTGGATCTCCTTTGGGATCGACATCTCGACAGGGCTAGAGCAAAAGGGATGACAAGAGTCAGGCAGGTATGCAGGTGTATATATATAGCCACAGGTGGACCCCACCCGAAGATTCTCTCTGGTTCACCCCGCACTCGCCGAATACTTGGGGTTGGATGTTTCTTTCCGAGCTTTGTCAAGCTAAAAAAAGAGCGGGGATTGTGTACAACCCCGTATCCGGCGAGTGAGGTCGCCAGGAACCAAACCGGCCGGTTCAGATCACCCAGGCCCCAGGCGAGCTCGGCAGGGAGTTCTGAAGCTCGAGCTCGGCATTCGTCGACCCCGAGCTCGGCATTCGCCGAGCTAAGCCCGGGTTTCGTCGAGCTGAGCTCCACTAATGGAGGCCGATCGAAGGGCGAGCATAGTGCCCCAGCTCGCACTCGCCCTAGGGAGCTCGACAGACAGCAGACGAGCAGGATCTTTAGGGGTGGCCGAGTTCCTCAGCTCGCCCAGGTCTGTGAGGTATTTTTACTATTTTGCCCGCGCTGGCCTGCCCATATCCCTTCAGAACAACGGAGTTACGCTGTTGGCAGGCCAACCTGGACTGCACATAGCCGTTCAGAACATCGGGAGTTGGCTATTTGCAGGCCGTTTTTAGAAATCTATAAATAGGACCCAAGTGGTACCTCAGAAAGCATGCTTTTTGTGCCCCCTTGCTCCATCTTTCAAGCGCTTTCTGAGGATACCTTAGCTCGGCCTTTGGCTAAGGAGGGGAAGCGCTCTAAGATCTTCCGGGTGCGTGGTGAGTCCTCCCGCCGAGCCCTTGGGTCAGTTCTTCTTTGTTTCTTTTGTTGTTTTGCTTGCAGGAGAGAAGTAGGTGCGCGGTCACCCCTTCCCCACGGGTGAACTCCACAAGAGACCGAATTTTCGGTTTCAACACTAGTGTCTTTCGTGAGAAAAAGTTTTTAATTAGAGAGATTATCCGGGTAGAACTTGAAGAAGTTCAAGAACCACAAACATTGAATGAAACAGAATTAGACCCTGAGCAAGGAGTACAAGATGTTGTAGCTAGAGACCTACTCAAGAAACACAAGTCCTACGTAGATCTAGTAGACCAAAGTTTGAGTCTGAGAGATATGGATTTCTCGTGTCTCAAATAGGTAATGTATTATTTATGGATCATGATGAGGAGCCTGCAATCTACCAAGAGGCTATGTGTGGACCGAACTCCGAGAAGTGGCATGAGACCATGAAATCTGAAATGGACTCCATATATGCAAACCAAGTTTGGACCTTGGTGGAATCACCTGAAGGGGTACTACCCATAGGATGCAAGTGAGTCTTTAAGAAGAAGACTGACATGGATGAGAATGTACAAACATTCAAAGGACGATTAGTGGCTAAAGATTTCAAGCAAATTTATGGTGTTGACTATGATGAGATCTTTTCCCCTATTGTTGTGGTTAAGTCCATCAGAATTCTGCTTGCTATTGCAGTGTATTATGAATACGAGATCTGACAGATGAATGCCAAGACGGCTTTGCTAAATGGAAACCTCATTGAGGAAGTGTATATGACACAACCCGAGGGTTTTGTATCTTCAGGTGAAACCACTAAAATATGCAAGTTGCAGAGATGCATTTATGGATTAAAACATGCTTCTTGAAGTTGGAATCTTCATTTTGATGTAAAGATCAAAGAGTTTGGTTTTATCAAAAACGAGGATGAATCGTGTGTTTACAAGAGGATTAGTGAGAGCATTGTTGTCTTCCTGATATTGTATGTAAATGACATATTGCTGATCGGGAATAACAAACTGACCCACCAAGTTGTTAAGAACAACCTATGGAACTGCTTTTCTATGAAAGACTTGGGCGAAACGACTTATATACTTGATATTAAGATCTATAGAGATAGATCAAAAAAGTTGCTGGGTTTGACCCAAAGTACATATATTGAGAAGGTGTTGAAACGGTTCAACATGCTTGAGTACAAAAAAAGATTCTTACCCATGTCTCATATTGTGAGTCTCTCTAAGGACCAGTGTCCTAAATCTTGTCAAGATAATGATTGCATAAAGTTGATTCCATATGCTTCGACATTTGAGTCAATCATGTATGCAATGATATGTACCCGACCCGATGTCTCTTATGCTTTGAGCATGACTAGAAGGTATCAGTCTGATCCCGGTGATAGTCATTGGATAACCGTCAAGAATGTCCTAAAGTACTTGAGAACGATTAAGGATACATTCTTGGTATTTGGCGGAGAGGAAGAGCTCTTTGTAAAGGATTACACGGATGCTAGCTTTCAAACTGATAGAGATGACTCAAAGTCTCAGTCAGAGTTTGTATTTTGCCTAAATGGAGGAGCTATTAGCTAGAAGAGTTTCAAGCAGGAGACAGTTGCTGATTCTACAACTGAGCCCGAGTATATCGCTACTGCAAATGCGGTAAAGGAGGCTGTATGGATTAGGAAGTTCATCGGCGAGCTAGATGTAGTTCCTATCATTGTTGGTCCCGTAGTTCTCTACTGTGACAACAACGGTGCAATTGCATTTTCTTCGGAACCTAGATATCATCAGCGCTCCAAGCACATACTTCGGCGGTTCCATCTTATTCGTGAGGTTGTCGATCGAGGAGATGTGAACATTTGCAGAGTGTCGACTGAAAAAAATATTTCGGATCCACTGACAAAGCCTCTCGCACAGAGAAAGCATGATGATCATGTTTGATCAATGAGTATTAGATACCTGAATGACCCACTCTAGTAAGAGTCTTGTGGATTGTATGTTTGTCGGTTGTAATAATTCATTTGATAAATATAGTACTATACATTTCAATTTTATATTTATGACAAGTTCTTTTATTGTGTAAATTTATTTCTATTGTGATAGATTAATTTAACGTAGTAAATGCCCTTAGAATGTTTGCTTGCATTGGAGTCAAGTGGTCACTTGAATGTGAGAGCCAATGTTTTTAGAAGCTTCATTCTTAAATAGTCTCTGTTCGGCGTGTCATCTTAGAAGCTATGAGCGATGATGATACATTAAGACTAGCATGCACGTTAACTGATGACCGGTTCTCACAGCTCATGATATTGTGATATCAAGTCATCACATGGGTATTTGTTAGTGAACAAGTTGTACCGGACAGACCCACCATAAGAATAATTTGTGGATTGTTATATGAACAAATATGGCTCAAGTGGCAATAGTGTTTGTGATTCTTTGACATGAAGTCACAACATTCATCAAGTGAGGAAAAACGTGCTTTGATGCTATCAAAAATCCAGTCTTGAGAAAGTTGGATGATAAAGGTGATTATTGGGTACATTACAAATCATTTGGGTGTTTGCGTGTGGACAGAAATAAGATTTTTCCTCCTATATGACAGGAGTTGCATCCATGAGCCCCTTGATGAAATGAGACTGAGAAATGCATGATCATGCTTGATTGATTCAATATATGATATTAGACTCACCGATTTCTGTAAGTCCATTCTATATCAAGAAACTAAGATTGAACAATTATGAGAGTGACACGGTCTATACCTCTAGTTCTATCCGGATGTAAGGGACAAATGGACATGACAACACTGATACATTAGTCACAATGGCTCTTTAGTTTTAACTCTTATTGTTTGGGGAGCAATGATGCATTGCTAGATGCCGCTCATTGTTTGTGAAGTTTTTGTTTGATACTTTTGAGATCAAGTGAAAGACTGTTGGTATTACCATTGTGATCTGGAAGTGATCAAACATGTAGTCTCACTGTAAACACAATATGAGCCTACATGGTTGCACATAAAGAGTGTTTGGATAAATTGGAGGAATGAATTATGTTGGTCTTACTCATATGTGATGAGTGAAGGACTAAGCACCGCCAGACGTTGAGTGCGTCGAGACCACACTGTCAGGCGTTGAGTGCGTTGAGTCTACTCAGCCAGGCGTGGAGTGCGTCGAGACCACTCGACGCTTCGTCGACTCTAGTGTTGATTCGTCGAGTTGTGCATTGAGACCACTTAGCCAGACGTTGAGTGCGTTGTGACCACTCGACGCTTCGTCGAGTCAAGTGTTGATTCGTCGAGTGTTGACGTTGAGTGCGTTGAGTCCACTTGACGCTTCGTTAAGTCAAGTGTTGATTCATCGAGTGCTGGCGTTGAGTGCGTTGAGACCACTCGACGTTTCGTCGAGTCAAGTGTTGATTCGTCGAGTGCTGGCGTTGAGTGCGTTAAGTTCACTCGACGCTTCGTCGAGTCAAGTGTTGATATGTCGAGTGCTGCCGTTGAGTAAGTTGAGACCACTCGACGCTTCGTCGAGTCAAGTGTTGATTCGTCGAGTGTTGGCGTTGAATGCGTTGAGACCACTCGACGTTTCGTCGAGTCAAGTGTTGATTCGTCGAGTGCTGACGTTGAATGCGTTGAGTCCACTCGACGCTTCGTCGAGTCAAGTGTTGATTCGTCGAGATATATTCCATATGTTACGGGTCTGCCGATAGCGACGACTCTATGCTGTTTATTCCTTTGTGTTTAAATAAAAGATGTCTTAGGGTTTTACAGTGCAAGTGCGAGTGAGTCGAGTGCGACAGTAACCCAAGAGTAAAAAGACCGACGAAAATCGTTTCCGAAAATCCCAATCCCGTCGTCGTCGCTCAGCCCGTTTCTGGTGCCCGTCGCCGCCGCCTCTTCTGGAGCAGATCTAACAGTCTGTGAAGATGCAGAGTGCTTTCCTCCAACCTAGATCTTATGTGACAAGTGTCTAAGGGTTCCCCCGTTCGTGTGGATCACCTGTAGAGGCATGGACACAATTCTGCGCTCGGAAATCCAGCCGTCAGTGTTCGCCGGATTTCTTGGAGCATCTCTGTTGAGTAGTGACTCAATGCTGCAAAGGTAAATTTTTATTTACAACACTTTACTTCTTGATCAATGCTCATCGCTAGATCTATTTCTTTTAGGGTTATCTTGTTTCCTTATTTCGCTGCGCACAAGTGTTGTGACGTATAGAAAAACCCAACAAGTGCTAGCTTGTAACATAGTAATACGAAAGGTAGATAATACTGTGCATTGTTAATCTAATAATGTTTTTGATGCAGGATGAGGTGTGAATAGTATGTGACCTAACGAGACCAAACGGATGAATAAATTTGTAAAGGGTTCTAAAATGATGCAATGCAAATGCAGTTATGTGATATGTAATTGCAACATAATTATTAAATTATCTAGACATAATGAACATGCATAATAGTCATTAGGTGTAGAAACCACGAGCACGTTTCAATAAGAATTAAAGTGATGTAGACTCAAATCAGGATTTTGAAAATATTAAATTTTTATGTAATTAATTTTACTTTTAAGAAAATAGGCCGGGCGGGCCAAGTCGAGTTTGCGAACGAAAATCACTTTTGACGTTGTAACTTCAAAAGACTGTTAATTTTTATTTGAGAAAGAGTTCTTTGAGCGTTTAACACGTTGCATCGTCTCGAGATTTGTAATTCCACAAGCATAAACACAATAATTTATGGAATTTAACGGAAGTAAAAGCAGAAAATAACGTCCGAGACAAGCTTAAATTAATTAATTTAGGATGCATAAACTTAAGCAAATAATACAGATCAATGATTGATGAAGTTACCCAGGCTTGGTTCAGTCCAGCCCAAGCCCAATCGGCACAAGATGAAACAACACTAGAATAGTCCACGGTGGATTGGCGGAATAGATATGCTGATGTTGGCGCCAATCAGATGAGGCGGGTATGACGGATCGAGACTATGGTCGGCCGTCGAGCCGCTGACGAGCGGCGGGTTCTGCTGTGCGAAGATGGGCCGGCGGGGAAGAACACTGGAGGCACGGTATCTTCAAGCGAACAAGAGGCGGCGGTGCTGAAGCTTTGGTGAGGACGGCCCGCCGGGGAAGACGACTGGAGGCACCGGTGCTTCCAGCGGAAATGAACAAGCGGGGGCGTGATGAAGTTTTTGCGACGAGACTTAACCATAAATACAGAGGAAGTAAATGAGTTTCCTCCTTTGTTCAATCCGGCGTGCTTGTCTCCTTATGGGTGGGTGCTTTTTAACACCAGGCGTTTCCTTTTTGTATTTATATTTTTGTCCAAAAAGACGGCTGGTGGAGACCAAGCCCCTCGGATCGTCGCGAAAAGTACCCGACGCCGCACCCGATTAGACCACTATGGGTCCTGAGTCAAACATATTATATTTGCGTCATTTTTATGTGTGTAACTTTGCAAATTTTTGTGTGGAAATGTATATATATATAAATATGTAATTAATATAAACATATACATATATATATCCTATTTATCTATATATATCTATATATATTTATAAAACATATAAATAAATAAATAAATAAATAAATAAATAATATATATATATATATATATATATATATATATATATATATATATATATATATATATATATATATATATTTCACTATTATAAGAGAAGCTGTCTTTGGTGAAACATTCAAAAATGCCAATTATGCCCCCATTTTTATATTTTAATGACTTGACATATATTATAATCTATTCCAAAGAAATTAAAATACAATGTCCATTCAAGTAATTACACTATCAAAAAATTAGAAGTAATGATGAAAATCCATTTAAATTCAAAAAAATTTTAGTAGAGCTCCTACATCTACTATGGTAGGTTGTCATTAGGCATGTCAGCGGTCTATTCAAGGAAGGTTGTCATTAGACATATTAGTGGTATTTTCGAGGTGATGACATTAAATCAATCAACTTTATTAAAGTCAAAATTAATATTTTTAGGTCAAAACGTATATTATTTTACAAAATAAAAATTGTAATATTTATGTATATTTTTTTACGGTCATTTTGAGTACTCATATGTATATGTTGCGGGCGAAACCCGCCTTGATGGGGGCGGGCAAAACCCGTCGTCGCCGGTCGGGTACTGTCGCTCATGGCCATAGGGGCGGAGCCCCGTGTCGGGCACTTGTATATACGTATATATATATAAGGTTAAGCAAACAGCCGGTTCAACGTCCAAGCCGATCCCACACAGTTCATCTCTCCCGATCCGGAGCTACAGGGAAGGCGGAACCACGACGCTGCTCCACTCCATTTCCAGCGCAGGATCTCCTCCACGATTTCAGCCGTTTTCGAGCTCTGGGTCAAGCACGCCGCTGCCCCACGACACCTCCCTCAACCGACGAAGCCCACGATCCTTCTATGACGCCAAGCTTCTGCCATGGCCTCTCGATTCAGCAACCTCCATGGCTGTTCGTTTGCAGGTTTTCTTTTTTTCTTGTTTCCTGTTCAAAACCCTATAAATAGGGATCTCTGTAATCGTATTTTTGGTGATGAATGAAATATTGAAAGTGTTTGTTGTGTGTGAATCCTGCTTGCTGTGAGGAGCTTGCTGTATTTCCTGTAGGAATTAGGTGAGATTTTTAGGTTTCCTGTTAAAGATTTCCTGTGTGCTGCCTTCCAGCGGGAAGAGGTTGAATGCTTAGGTTGATGTTGAAAACTGTAAATTTAATTTTACTGTGCTTGTAGGTTAATAATGATGCTGTGGTATTTAATTTTTGTAGGAGTTAGATGGTGATGTTTGATGAAATTTATAAGCTTACTGCTAACATTAGGAATAGATAAATTGCTATTTATGAATCCCGTGAACAAGTGGACAACAAATTATTTTGTGGCTTGAGATTCCGTGGAGCCCCTTTGTGTTAGAGTTAACAAGTAAAGTGATTTAGGATGGGTAGCATTTCTTCTTGTGAGGAGTTAATTTACCCTTAGTGATTGGAGATTTCGTGGATCCTCCTTAAATGTGAAGAACTGGTGAATTTAGGTTGTTTAGCTTGTGGCTTCCTTACTTTGCCGAGTGATTCCGTGGAACCACCTTGTGTGAGAGAGCGATTTAATTCCGTGGTGCCCGTATGCGATAGCGTCCGACCTCGGAGCGGAGATCGAAGGTGACGAAGAGTTTCTCGCGTGATCGCCATCGACTTCAAATACGAAAAGACGCTTCTTTCCATGGGTAATTGTTTCTATCTCTTCTTTATGTGCGCCTCTATATTTTCTCTTGGGATAATTAGACTCATTGTTGAGTTTTCGCCCGAGTTTTGTCAGCGAACGCTACGTCGAAAACTCCAAACAGTAACGTATTTGGAGTTCACGATTTCCGTTGTGCTATGACAAAGGGAATTTAACAAAAGTTGCGAGTTTTTTTCCCGATTTTAAAATTGAATCGTTTTATTAAGAAAATTCATTTTTTTAACAACGCAGTGAATTTCGTGCTTTACAAAATTACGTTGCTTAATTACTCTGTGCAACGCCCGCTCAAATCTTTTTAAAAGATATATTTTGTTGCATTCGGTTAGGGTTTTCTAGAAAAAACCGACAGACGCGCAAACCCTACGCGACCTTCTGCATCAATTTGGTATCAGAGACGGAAGTTCCAAAATTTTTATAAGTTTTGGGATCCGCCCTGTGTAGAATAGGAACACACATATCATTCTAAAAGTTTTCAAAAAAAAGAGAAATTTTTTAGCATCATAATTGCATTCAACTTGTGTGTTCGCATGCATCGGCGTAGTGATAAGATGCGTCGAGTTAAGCATGGTCAACCGAGTCGTGAGAACGAAAGGAATGACCCACCCCCGTGGTTTCTTCCATTCACCTGCCAAATTTCTAAGTTGAACATGGCCATGCGAGAAGCGCTTGAAAACCTTAGTGTTATGATGAATAGCTTAGAAGTACCCCCTCGAACGTCAATGTCACCTCAAATTCGAGATGAGCATTCTGTCCGTGCATGTTACGATGTTCCTCATCACTACGAGAAAAGATCTACATTTAGGAGGAATCCACTATATGAGGATCACGACTACACTTATACCCACTCCCATAACACCTCATCACAGAGATCTGTGCGATACTTCGATGATTATCATCGATTACAGTACATCACTGCTAGAGAATGTGTTGATCCACCAATACGATCTCATTATGCTAGAGACGATCAGTACGATGACTATCATCATTATTATCCTCGTACTCGAGTGGATCATACTGGTCCTTCGACACCATATTATGAGGATAGAGTTCAGTATCACTCTAGTTATCGATACTACACGTCTCCTTTATATGAGGAATCTGAGTCGGTATATGAGCGATCACCACCGCACGTTCGTAGGACTCATGCCTACCCGCGAGCACGTCATGATTATGTTATGAACGATCATCATGATTACCCTCGAAATACTTATAGAGGTCACTCTCGTCAAGAGTACATCACACATAGTGATCCTCCTAGTGTTCCGAAGACAAACATGACGATAGCCATTAAGGGTCAGCAAGAGCATTTCACGGCCCAAAGCAGGGAGACATCATCTACTATGTCTGATATTCTAATACAAGATGTGTGAAGTCAACCCCCATGTGAGTCTGCCCCACTTAGTGAACCCTCCCTTGATTCAGTATCTATTAGCTTTCTTTTGAGTGTAGATTCCTTGCACACTTCATCTAGTGATGCACTGAGTCACATCACCACACTCAACGGTGCACCGAGTCACATCACCACACCTGATGGCGCACCAAGCGACATTACGTTTGGGAGCCAAGAGCTTAGTAGTGATCTCGAGGTAATCACCCCTACCCTATCTGGGAGTATGACCCCTTCTGATGGTTCATTTCTGGAGAATCATCACTCGACTGATGGGTCATTTGATGACCCTCCTATTGAGCCTCCAGATGAGCCACCTCGTCCTTATGTAGATGAGCTTTATCTGAATAACACCCTTATGAATTTTACGAAATTGATACCCGCTCCATATTCGCCCTTGATGTCGATAGTGCTTCAGCGAGATGATTTTGAGTGACACCTATGTAGTAGGGATTGAACGTAACCATCTGATTAATCGCACTCTAGATGAGGTATGAGACTTACCACCTACTGATCATCGTATTCGCGATGAGTTTTCATATGTCCCACCTGGTGAGCCTCCAGATATAGCACACTCTCTTAGTACATCTATCACGGTTGTCATACGTCACATGCATTTTCATTTCCATGAGAGCACTTCATATGTTTTTGGAGCCTACGTCTGCACGCGTCGCATTTGCGATGAATTTTGTTATACCCCTCCTGGTGAGCCCCCAGATGAATCACATATGGGTTCACCGCACATTTGGGATGTATCTATCCCTAGTATCACCATCGAGTTTGAGGGTGCACTCGTTGATTCGTTGATACTTGCCACTTGCACTTGCAGAGACAGTTCGCACACCATGTTGACACATCTGATCATTGATGTCTCTGATTTACACTTGAGTGTTCATCGCCCCCGTGATGAATTCTTTTATGATCCACCCTCTGAGCCTCCTGATCATGTACCACTCTCAGGAGTTGTTCTTGGTATCTGAAACCATCAATTTGTGGCGTTAGTCGAATTAGTAGTTCATTTATTGTATTTGTTTAATTTGCATAAAAATTTTTTTGAGCGAAAAATTACATATTACTTTGATTTTTAGCAAACTCAAATTAAAAAGCATAAAACGAGCTACTAGTTTTAAATGGATGACTTCATTATAGTTTGGCTAGATCCGGAACGGCTACCTTCTGGTACCGTAAAGAAGCTAGCTACCGTAGGACTGGAGCCTTTCGAGTAGTAAAACTGATTGGGCAAAGCGCATATGAACTTGAGATGCATTCCTTTTGGGGAGCAAATCCGGTTTTTAACGTGGTCTATCTGACTTTATTCCACGATTGCCCGCATGAGTCTTTAGAATTTCCATTTCCTTCTCCTCCATTTGTTTCTTCTGGGTTGGTGAGTGAGAGTGAGGATGCACATTCAGGACATACTGACGTTCATTTTGCCATTGACACTTCCTTCGTAGCTCCTTCTGTTTTCACTGACAGTTTCAGGTTGAGCATGAGACACCAGTAGAATACTCTATTACAGTTTTCAAGCACATATTGGACAGTGACCACTGCTGATGATGGTTTTCAGAGATACTTGGTTCGTTGGCATAAATGTTAATCTTCTCCGGCACTACCACTCGGAGCACTCACCAAAGATGAGTGATTTCGAGAGGGGGAGAGTTGGTGGAGACCAAACCCCTCGGATCGTCGCAAAGACCCGACACCGCACCCGACTAGACCACTATGGGTCCTGAGTCAAGCATATTATATTTGCGTCATTTTTATGTGTGTAACTTTGCAATTTTTTGTGTCGAAATATATATATAAATATGTAATTAATATAAACATATACATATTTATATATATCCTATTTATCTATATATATTTATAAAACATATAAATAAATAAATAACTGACAACAGCCAGTTCAGCGTCCAAGCCGATCCTGCACTGTTCATCTCTCCCGATTTGGAGCTACAGGGACGGCAGAACCACGACGCTGGTCCACTCCATTTCCAGCGCAGCTTCTCCTCCATGATTTCAGTCGTTTTCGAGCTCTGGGTCACGCACGCTGCTGCCCCACGACACCTCCCTCAACTGGCGAAGCCCACGATCCTTCTATGACGCCAAGCTTCTGCCATGGCCTCTCAATCCAGCAACTGCCATGGCTGTTCGTTTGCAGGTTTTCTTTTCTTCTTGTTTCCTGTTCAAAACCCTATAAATATGGATCTCTGTAATCGTTTTTTTGGTGATGAATGAAATATTGAAAGTGTTTGTTGTGTGTGAATCCTGCTTGCTGTGAGGAGCTTACTGTATTTCCTGTAGGAATTAGGTGAGATTTTTAGGTTTCTTGTTAAAGATTTCCTGTGTGCTGCCTTCCAGCGGGAAGAGGTTGAATGCTTAGGTTGATGTTGAAAACAGTAAATTTATTTTTACTGTGCTTGTAGGTTAATAATGATGCTGTGGTAATTAATTTTTGTAGGAGTTAGATGGTGATGTTTGATGAAATTTATAAGCTTACTGCTAACATCAGGAATAGATAAATTGTTACTTATGAATCCCGTGAAGAAGTGGACAACAAATTATTTTGTGGCTTGAGATTCCGTGGAGCCCCTTTGTGTTAGAGTTAACAAATAGAGTGAATTAGGATGGGTAACATTTCTTCTTTGTGAGGAGTTAATTTACCCTTAGTGCTTGGAGATTTCGTGGATCCTCCTTAAATGTGAAGAACTGGTGAATTTAGGTTGTTTAGGTTGTGGCTTCCTTACTTTGCCGAGTGATTCCGTGGAACCATCTTGTGTGAGGGAGCGATTTAATTCCGTGATGCCCGTATGCGATAGCGTCCGACCTCGGAGCGGAGATCGAAGGTAACGAAGAGTTTCTCGCTTGATCGCCATCGACTTCGAATACGAAAAGACGCTTCTTTCCATGGTTAATTGTTTCTCTCTTCTTTGTGTGCGCCTCTATATTTTCTCTTGGGATAATTAGACTCATTGCTGGGTTTTCGCCTGAGGTTTGTCAGCGAACGCTACGTCGAAAACTCCAAATGATAACGTATTTGGAGTTCACGATTTCCGTTGTGCTACGACAAAGGGAACCGAACGAAAGTTACGAGATTTTTTCTTGGATTTGAAATTGAACCATTTTATTAAGAAAATTCATTTTTTTTAACAACGTAGTGAATTTCGTGCTTTACAAAATTACGTTGCTTAATTTCATAAACTCTGTGTAACGCCCGCTCAAATCTTTTAAAAAAAACATATTTCGTTGCATTCGGTTAGAGTTTTCTAGAAAAAGCTGACATGCGCGCAAACCCTACGCACCGTCCTGCATCAACGACTGAATGCTAGCCGGGAGATTTCTTCCCATCTGCCTGTTCTTTCCCAAATAATTGGCTATGATTTATTTCAATTAATGACTGCTTTGTAAGGGACTAACCGTGAGATTTTTCCCAAATGAAAAAAATCTTCCATATAACGTTAATATCTCAAATAAGTTGTTCCCAAAAAAAAATTCTCTCTCAAATATTTGTTATTACTAAATATTTATACAATTTTAATTAATTTAAGCTTGTCGCAACCGTCCTAAATACTTAAATTACCTGACCTATGTATTCATGGTCTCATCGGCGGTCCAACCGACGAGCCAAATCAAGTACAAGAAATAAGAACATGTACATGAAATGAAAATGAGTACATGAAATGAAATACAAAAATAAAAATAAATATACAGGTAAGAATTACGATGCGACGAAGGTTGCATCAATTCTCCTGGGGTTTGAAGGGCTCGACCTCGGCGAGACTTTGCAAAAACTGACAATGGAGAGATCTGACATCATTGCTGGAGTTAAAGCAGGTGGAATATCTGGAGCCTCGACGGGTGACTCAAGTGGTGGCCCAAAGCGCTTTTCTGATCATGAACTAGACCAAACCTCTTGCGGTAAACAATCACCAGACCTCCCTTTGAAAAGTACAACTCATGACAATAACAACCCACCATGAGTTTGTAATGTTTAAAGGTTGCTCGCAAAATATTAGCAGTACTTTTATGTAATTCTTTTAAATAATTAATATGCACTTGCGAATCGAAAGAAATACGTTCGTGGAATGAAAGATGATGGCAGTCAGGTGGGCGGGGCAACACAGAGAAAATTTCGTAAGGAGATATATTAAGAGAGTGGCTTTTAGAATTATTACAAATGTACTTTGCTTGTGGAGGTACAAGATCCCATTGCTTTGGGTTCGCCTTGATTAAACACTTAAGAAGATTCTGCAAACTCTTATTAATGATTTCAGTCAGTTCATCGATTAGAGAGTTATAAACGCTACTAAACTCGAGTTTGGTGTCCTCTCGACCCCATAATATATTCCAAAAAATTGATATTAAATATTTATTATAATTATGCAATTTAACTTAATACTACACACTTTAAAATTGATCTCAATTTTATCATTTAAATTCTTCCAAAGAAATCCTTTAAAATGTGTATCCTTATTGGGTGTGAAAAATTTGGGAGTTCTTATTATCCTTAAAACATGATTTTTCCTGAATATATTGATAATTTGACAATAATTTTTTTCAAAAGGATTTATATTTATAGGATGACGAAATAACGTAAAGTGATGTTCTCCAAATACGAAATCAATATTTGGTGGTAACAATAGTGCTATGTGTGGGTGAACATCAAACGTAAAGTCAATAGGCTCAAGTGTTGGTGAGTGTAGTGGCCTCAAAGACTTAGGACATACGTAGTTCGAGTCTGTGCCACCTAAGACGAGGGGTTCATCACCGGTCAACCCCTTCTCTCAGAGGAAGAATCTCTTCTTTCTGGAGCTGGGGCTCAGGAAGAGTCTCCTCGACTGGAAGGATTTCTACCGTGGAGTTAAATTGGGATAGTGAGCTCATGAGGGTGGTAACACTCGGGGAATCTATGGCCTTAAAAGGGGGACAATGACGAAATTAGTGAAAGGTCTAGCAGTAGACCTAAACTCAGATTACACCATACGGGCCATACTTGAAACTTCTTCTAAATTTCGATAATTGTGCAACTCTAGTCGAACACTAATGGAGTAGTGTAACCCGTGCAGGTAACGGGATACAGTCATCTCATCACCCTCCTGGATGCCTAGTCGAGATTGAAGAACTATAAGTTCATTAGTGTACTCGTCGACCGACAAACCTCTTTGTTGTAGATTTTGAAATTTATGGTATATAGTTCGGAGGTAGTCGGGAGAGACAGTGTTTGCGGAGTTCTGATTTGAACTCAACCCAAGTAGTGATTGGAGGCAACCACAACTTATCTCTCATGCGTTGAAGTTGTTTCCACCAATCTAAGGCGGGTCCCTTAAGTTTACGGGACACTTCCTCGATTTGCCTACTCAAGTGTACTTGACGTCGACTCATAAACGATTCTATGTTATGACACCAATCTAAGCATTCATCAGGTCCTAGTCGCCCATAAAAATCGCTCGGATGTGTGTGCTCAAAGCCTTTAGGATTAGTGTTCTCTCTTTGCAATAAGTGATTTACGTTAGGGAGAGAAGCTATCATTTCTGTTAAATTTTTTATTCGTGCATTTAAATCCTCCATATTATTCTCCAGTCTTATGTTAAATTTTAAATGATCGACTAATTCCTTCCCTTGAAATAATTTTTGTTTTATTCTCTCAAAAGATATATTAATTGATTTTTTAAAATACTTTTTAAACCGAAGGGAACCTCCTACAAAATAATAATATTAATATCTCAAATAATTTTTTTTTATTTTATTTGCGAGATTACCCGAGTGGGTAGAACAAGAAAATCATAATTTTTTTATAATTTTAAAAATTTAAGCTCAATGGAATTTGTTGTTTTGTTTTTTATTTTTTAAAGAAAACCAGATTGACCGACTCACGATAGGAGTGAGTCGACTAGCTTTGATACCAAACTGATGTAGACTCAAATTAGAATTTTGAAAATATGAAATTTTTATGTAATTAATTTTAATTTTAAGAAAATAGGCCGAGCGGGCCAAGTCGAGTTTGCGAACGAAAATCACTTTTGACGTTTAAACTTCAAAAGACCGTTAATTTTTATTTGAGAAAGAGTTCTTTGAGCGTTAACGCGTTGAGCCATCGCGAGATTTGTAATTACACAAGCATAAACACGAACAATAATTTATGGAATTTAACAGAAATTAAAGCAAAAAAGAACGTGCGAGACAAGCTTAAATTAATTAATTTAGGATGCATAAAATTAAGCTAATAATACGGAGCAATGATTGATGAAGTTACCCAGGCTTGGTTCAGTCCTGCCCAAGCCCAATCGGCACAAGATGAAACAACACTAGAATAGTCCACGGTGGATTGGCGTAATAGATATGCCGACGTCGATGCCAATCAAATTAGGTGGGTATGACAGATCGAGACTATGGTTGGCCATTGAGCCGCTGACAGGCGGCGGGTTCTGCTGTGCGAAGATGGGCCGGCGGGGAAGAAGACTGGAGACACGGTAGCTTCAAGCGAGCTAGAGGCGGCGCCACTGAAGCTTTGGTGAGGACGGTTCGCCTGGGAAGACGACTGGAGGCACGGGTGCTTCCGGCGGGAACGGACAAGAGGGGGGTGGTGATGAAGTTTTTGCGGCGGGACTTAACCGACAATATAGAGGAAGGAAATGAGTTTCCTCCTCTGTTCAATCCGGCGTGCTTGTCTCCTTGTGGGTGGGTGCTTTTCAGCAGCAGGCGTTTCCTTTTTTGTATATAAATTTTTTTCCAAATGGACGACTGAATGCTAACCGGGAGATTTCTTCCAATAAAGGCTGCATGTTCTTTCCCAAATAAATGACTGAGATTTATTTCAATTAATGGCTGCTTTGTAAGGGACTAATCGTGAGAATTTTCCCAACTGAAAAAATATCTTTCAAATAAGGTTAATATCTCAAATAAGTTGTTCCAAAAAAAAAATCCTCCCTCAAATATTTGCTATTACTAAATATTTATGCATTTTTAATTAATTTAAGCTTGTGGTAATCGTCCTAACTACTTAAATTACCGGACCTATGTATTCGGGGTCTCATCAGCCGGTCAAACCAACGAGCCAAATCAAGTACAAAAAATAAGAACGAGTACATGAAATGAAACTGAGTACACGAAATGAAACACAAAAATAAAAATAAATATACGGGTAAGAATTACAATGAGACTGAAGGGTGCATCATAAAGTGAGATTTCTTTAATTAAATGCTCAATGAATAATTCCTTAATTGAGCAAACTTATACAAACTAGCATTCTCAAATTATATGATTTTCAACAAACCTTTAACACAAAGGAAAATAAAATTTCAAATTTAGAACTTACACAAACATTCAAGAACAAAAGATGAAAATTTGCAGCAGTTTCTCCCTTGGACATCAAATGTGAGGTAGTTATCTTACTGATTCTGAATTCGGACATCAAACTTTGTGCGATTCCTGCATTGATTTCAGGTTCCGTCACAATTTTATGTAGCAGGGGTGTGGCGAAGTTGAGGTACATGACTGCAGTTGAGGAAGCATACTATGTAGAAGCAAGGCAACACTTGGTTTGGCTTCGGATAGAGCCTGCGTGGTTGTAAGATTACTGCAAAGCTTCCTCGATTAGGTAGCACAGAGGCTGGTTGTGTAGAAAATGAGGATTGACTACCCCAAACCTTCCAGAACTTGGCGGAGGTTCTCGACAATGCCTTGGCGAGCGCTACAAATGATGCAGTGGGTTGATCTGGATGGTTGGAGATGAAGGAAGGCCGCCAGATTTGTTAGAAACAACCCTGATTGTCTTCATGAGGAGTCGACGCAAGCGACGGGCGCGAACGATACTGGAATACAGTACGGGGCCCTTCGTTCTCGCCCAAAAAGCATCCAGGAGTCCTCAACGAACCTCACAATCGACTAAGGGCCTGTTTGATTTGGCGTTTACCCTCCATTTCGTTTAGGCAAAAATAACGTGTATGATTTTTTCAGTTTTTTTCCGTTTTTGTTCCTCACCACTCACGTTTAGTCCCAAGCAGGAAAGTAAGCGTTGGCATGTGAGCACGAGCTCCAGTTGCCCGCGTTTCATCCTTCTCCACCATAGACCAGCAACACACTTGACCTTCCAGCCTTGTCGGAGCTTCAACAACCTCGCCAGAGCTGCTCTTGACTATCGTCTTGACCTTCCAGCCTCGCCGTAGCTGAATCTTGTCAGTCGGGCGTCTCCTCCTTTGAAAATCTTCTCCTCCAGCCCTTTCTCTCCTCACCGGAGATGAATATGCCCGCATGCTTCTCTTTTTCACATCTTCACATCTTTAGCCCTCGCCGGAGCTGGATCTGTTTCAGCCTCTCTCTTCCCCTACTCATATATCCAATGAGTTTTTCTTTTTTTATCGACTGCCTAAATGAACGGATTATGGCCCATTTTTTATATCGATTGGCCCATTCTTCACATCTCCTGAGCTTCTTTTTCCCATCTCAAATGAGTTTCTTCTAATGCTACCGTTTTTGTATCGATAGAAACAAGTTGTGCGTTGATCTCTATTCCTCCCTGCTTGAAGATCTTACTAGAACTCGCAGAAAAGCCCTCATTTGTTGCAGTCGAGCTCAGGTTTGCCTCAAAACTTTCATCAATTCTACTCTTCAAATGTGGATCTGTTTTAGGTTCCTGGATCATTTTGCAATATGATTTTTATTAATTATGGTTGCTTGATCTGTTGTAGATCTGTTGTGGATTTGACATTTTTTGTTGGTGTTATGGTTTGTGTGTGGTGTCTTTATGTGTTGTGTATGTGTGTGGTGTGTGTGTATGTTTGTTTGTATGTGTGGTGTTGCTGTTATGTTTGTGTTGTGTATGTTTTGTGTGTGTGTGGTGTTGGTGTATGTTTTTGTTGTGTTTGTGTATGTGGTGTGTGTATGTTTGTGTTGTATGGATGGTGTTATGTAAATGTGTGGTGTTTGTGTGTGTGCGCACACGCGGTGTGAGTGTGTGGGTTTTGGTGTGTTTTTGTTGTGTATCTGTGCGCATGTGTTGTGTTGTATGTGTTGTATGTGTGTGTGTGTTTGTGTTGTGTATGTGTGTGGTGTGTGTATGTATTGTGTTTGTTATGTGTGTGTATATGTTGTTTACTGTATGGATGGTGCGATGTTTGTTTTATGTATGTGAGTGTATTGTGGTGTGTATGTGTTGTGTTGTGTCGTGGTGTATGTGTGGTGTGTATGTCCTGTGTGTGTGGTGTGTTTGTGTTGTGTATGTTGTGTGAGTGTGTGTGGTGTGTTTGTGTTATGCATGTATGTGTTGCTGTATGTTATTTTTTTAGTATTTTTTAGAATGTTCTTCCATCCAATGAAAAACTTATGGGTAAACATTGAGATGACAAAGTTTCTGAAACTTTGGAGGTCAATGATGTGTTGATATTTTGTGACCAATGTTTGAAAGAAATAGAGTTGGACAATCAACCAACAACGCACTTTAGCAAGGATGGATGGATCCAAGTTACAATTTCCCGTAACCACCTCAAAGTTTGTATATGCCATACTTCAAAGACTGTATAGGAGCGATTGATGGAACACATGGATGGATGATCAACAAGTTTTGTATATTGGCCGACATGGTACAACGACACAAAATGTTATGGTAATTTGCGACTTCAATATGTGCATTGTATTTGTGATGACCGGGTGGGAAGGTTCAACTCATGATAGTTATAATTTTCAGCGTGCCCTTATGAATGCAAATTACAATTTTCCATATCCACCTCATGGTAATTTTTAATATTTCGATTTGCGTAACTTTGTTCTTCCCCTAACATTATACTCATCATTATACGCTAAAATTTTACAGAAAATATTATTTGGTTGATTTTGGATATTCACTACAACACGACTTTCTAAAACTGTATTCAGATATACTATATCATTTACCAAATTTTTCCAGGGGAAGTCGGCCTGTGCAGGGAAGCCGTGAAATATTCAATCATGCCCATTCTTCAGTTCGTAGTGTCATAGAATGGACATTTGATGTTTGAAAGAAATAGTGAGCTATACTTAGGGATATGCCACAATATTGTTTAGTAAAACAACACGACATTGTGATAACAACAATGACTATGCATAACTATATTTGTAGGCATCCATCCTGCTCAGACGTTGATTTCAGGGCTTGTGATAATGAAACACATTTGATTTACCCATAAGAACATCAACGATGACGGGGCCAAACCCCTACTAATTTCAGAGCAAATGCAGATCATGTTAAAAGTGTACGCGTAGGTGTTGAAGAGATTAGTGCGATGCGTGACTCCATTGTCGAACAAATCTACAGAGCTTCTACGTAGTATGCATGTTTTAAAATTTTTCGCGCTGATGTATGTATGTTTTTCTAGCATTGATGGAATGAGAAAAAAAAATCAAAACAAATTGTCTTGTGATTCATCAATTTTTTGAGCAATTTCTTTTAACATATAAACATCACACCCCTATTTTGCCAAACAGTTAATATTTTTTCTCTGTTTTGAACAACTTTGCTAATTGAGATCATCCAAACAAATTTTCATTTGTAACAGTCAGATTCCTACAACTCCATTGGTAGCCCTCCATTTTCCACTATTCCATGCACAGGACCGGATGGTTTCCTTTGCCAACTGCCATCGCCGCGGCGTCAAATTCATTGATGATGACATTGTGTACGTCAATCTTAGTCCGCATTGCCAGATTTTGGTCACACCATAGACTCGCTTTAAGCAAGAGGACATTCTACGACCCGTTTGAGATTGTTGCTCAGGTGGGCACTGAGGCGTATCGCCTGCACCTACCTCCCGACTGTCGCATCCACCCGGTGTTTCATGTCCTTCAGCTCAAAAGGGTTATTAGAGACCATCCGATTAAGGCTTCTTTGCCCCGCCAGCCCCGGGTCACCTTGTTAGACTACCTCCCTCAATTCAGCACAAACACGTACCATCAGTTGAATGAGTCCTTAGGCGAGCAGGTCTTGGTGCACTGGCGTGATCGTCCACCGTCAGAGGCAATATGGGTGGACCAATCTGTTTTTCGTGCTCAGTTTTCGGACTTGTGTCTTGAGGATAAGGAACTTTTTTAGAGGGCGGCATTGTTACGGACGTGAAGGAAGTAGAGGGACGTCCTCCAGTGTAGGGGGGTATACAAGTCCCGCGAAAGGCCCACTAGGGACACGTCAGCAAAAAGTAATTATGACACATGTATCTTTATTTTTTGTATTCGGACTAGGGGGTGTTATATAAACCCGCGGGGGCAATGTAATTGCTAACTTGTATAGTATTTTGAAATATTTGGAACCCTATAGGTTATTTCTTTTCCCCCTCTTCCTCTCTTCTCCTCCTTTTCTCACAAATTTAGGGTTGTTGCCGGTCTCCATTCCGAGTGATAACACACCGACTCCTTAAACAATAGATAATTGAAATCTGGGTTAGCCAAGAATGTCTTCGCAAAATGTATAAACAAAGGAGTTTAATGCTATAGTAGATACAAACTCCTATTCTGATACATTATTCAAACCTACTTTTTGCATCCCTCACACGAAACTCTAGGATCCAAAAGTGGAAGTTTGATAATGTATCAATTGCAATGTCACTCCAATTATAACCTACTTCAAAGGTATTTCATCATAAAACTACCATGTCAACCATGTCGCATTCCAACACTATTTCAATACACAAATAACACAAGGAATCTCAATTATTTTTCGTAAATCTAACTCAAGTTAATTTTCTATCAATTATCCAAATGCATAATGGCAACAAAGGATTCATTCGATGCACAAAGGATCCATTCAAGGCATTAGTGAGATTTTGACTAAAAATAGGGCACAATGAAGACAAAGGATCCATATAGTCGACTCCACTGTTGTGGGATAAAAGCTTGGGTGTTGTTGTTGTTATGAGAGCGAATCTTGGAATAAAATTTGAGTTAAAACATTTGTAATCAATTGTAATACATATATAAAATTCATCTCAATGCACCTTACATTATGCATTTCTACTTTGATGTTTAGCCAACTGCTGCAACATCCTTCTCAGGGGACTCGACGATCTCTCATCTTGGAGTTTGTTCTTTTTCTTTACTTTTGTCAAATTTTAATTCTAAGGGACTAGATTGTATTTGTCTCGTCTCCAAGGACAAAATTTTGGTCAACAACTTGGGTTCACCCAAATCATACAAACCTACAATTGGCATAATGAGATTATTCATCACGGAGTCTCCCTACAAGGTGAGCAACACTAATCTCCACTCTATATTCTCTAAGTTTTAAACTTACATTCCACACTGGAGTTTGCCCTAAGCCAGCCCCATGCGATCAACAACTATCCAAAAGGGAAGACACTATATGCCCCAGAGGATAGGGTTCATTAATCTCCTTCTCGGTGTACAAAAAGCCTTCTATGGCTTCTCCACAAGAATATTGTGGCCTTTTCAAATCCGGAGGATGAAACCTTCATCAGGATCCTTCAACACAGACAATTCTATCTCCTCAAACCATGCCAACGGTAGTTTCACAAGGTCACTAGTCTACCATGAAATCAAAAGCTTTGGTGGTTCCACATCAAACATCAAGGATTATAACCCCATCGAATCTCCTCCTCCAAGGTCAGTAGCACCAAAGAACTCTTCCAAGACTGATGGCTGCTTAAGGGTAAAGCAAAATTAGGGAAAAGAGGTTGGAATGAGGTTTAACCCTCACCCCCTTTTATATGTCCAAAAAGAGCCCTTCCATTGTCAATGTTAATTCTAACATATGGACGGTCTAACAATCCCAATTGCCCAGATGCCGTATCATCCACTATAATTCATCATATTTGGATGAAAGTAGACCATATCAGGCTCTCAATACTGGACATGGATTTGGTGCTCAAAAATTCTCAAGTACCGATTGGTTAATGACATGACATAAAATATTTGGACATGTGAGTTTGAAGACACTGAAATTTATTTTTCTAGTTATTTTGATGCGTCTACAACTAGAATTGAATGTCAATCTTGTAAACTTGGAGAACATTGTGCAACCAAATATTTTCCTAGCTGTAGTAGGAGTGTCAAATGTTTTAATTTGATACATTATAATATTTGTCATCCCCGATTTACTGTGTGAATGAATTTTATTATTTTGTTTTATTCATGAATGATTACTCACTTTACTTGATTTTACCTTAGGAAAAATAAAAAAGAGTATGAATTGTTTCGTTTGTTTTATCATTATATGAAGGCTTAGTTTGGTGCCCAAATTAAAATTTGTATGAGTGACAATGGAGACAGATTTATATGTAGGGAACTTTAGAGTCTCTTGGATGAACATGACATTACTTTTCAAACTTCATGTTCTGAGACTGCTCAACAGAATGGAGTAGCAGAAAGGAAAAACTATCATATTATTGAAACTATTAGGTGCTTGCTATAAGAGATGCATGCCCTTAATGAGTTGTGGGATAAAAGTATTCTCACTGCTGCCTACCTGATCTTGGCCAGAGTTCGCTCCGAATTGTATCCGTGTTCATGTTTAATGCAATCATGTCTCGCTCTTCTTCGCAAGACGTATCAATGGTCCGACCTGCCGCCCCCGCCCGCTCATTCCACGTCGTCGGGGCCCAAGCCACGCTGGACACACTCGCCACCATCGAACGCTGCTTCGACATTCAAGACAACCTCTTCGCCTCACTGTTTGCATCCTTACAGGCGCTGCTCCGACGTCATGCCGACGGCTCGCTCCAGCCCACACCAGCAGCCGGAGCCCGCACCATCAACATATACGGTCTCCAGATCCAGCCGCCTTCTTCAGCACTGCCTCACGACCTCCGCTTCTGCCAGGAAGTTTTCCCCCAGCAACGACCACAGCCCACGACTCCGCCTCCATCATCCGTCGACGACCACGCTCAGCCGTTCCTTCTCCGACCTCGTGCGGACTACCAGTTCCAGCCCGCGGGGATCTCATCTCCGGTTCCGGAGGGGTTCTGGGAGCCAGACATGACCTAATACACGGGGAGGGACGACCCCACGCAGCATGTGCAGTGGTTTGAAGATGCCGTTTCGATAAGACAAATGTCGGATGCCTTCAAGTGTAAGATCTTCGTCATCACTTTGAAGGAGAAGGCCAGGGACTGGTTCCACCAGTTGCCTGCGAGTTCGATCTACTGCTTCGAGGATCTGCGACGCGGGTTCTTGCTGAGGTTCTCAACGTACAAGAAGAGGAATAAGAGAGCAGAGTGCTTGTTCACCATCAAGCAGGGGCCGGAGGAGACGCTGAGACACTATGTCGATAGGTTCTAGGAGGAGATTCTGCAGGTTCAGGAGATGCCGGGGTATACGGTGATGCTTGCCTTCACCATTGGACTGAGGTCTAGCTTCTTTAGCATGAAGCTGAAGAGAGTCCCCCCCTCTCCTTCGAGGAGCTGATGGAGAGGGCGGTAAAGGAAATCGAGATCGAGGCGACCAATCCGACATTTGCCAAGAAGTTGGCCAAGTTGGCGGAGGATGATGGGAAGGAATCAGGAGCAGGGAGGCAGAGCGAGCAGAGAGAGGAGAGAAGGAGAGAGGAACCCCGAGGGCAGGGGCAGCAACAAGGTTGGGGGCCGCGAGAGCCGAACAACAGGTTGGGCTGGAGGCCCCAGGAAGGTCATCCCGAGGGACAGGGTGGTGGTTTCTAAGGAAGGGACAACAACCGCGTGCACAGGAGGTTCAACCAGCCGGCCTGGAGGCAGGGACAGAGGGTCCCTCTCCCGCCGCAGCAAGAAGCTATGAAGATAGTGAGGTGAAGAGGAAGGAGAGGAGCTCAGGGAGGAGCGAGGAGGAGAGAAGGCAAGGTGACGTTGCCCTTCTATGACTTTCACCAGTTGGTGGGTCATGCAACGACTACCTGCCCGGAGTTTCTGGAGATGAGAGCGGCCAGGGGGAAAGTCCAACAGCAGCCGCCCGTGAGGATTGAAGAAGTTCTGCAAGGAGGAGTAGATGATAGATATGAAGACCAGGTGGACGTGGGAGCCCGAGGAGGGATCAGGGTGATCCATGGGGGTGTGGGGATCGAAGCCACCCGTAAGGGGAGCTTCCAAACCATGTATCGAAGGAGCGTCGCCTCGACCTCCCAGACCCCCCTACCGGAGGAAAAAATCACTTTCTCAGTAAAGGACATGCCCGACTACGAAGACCCGTTCTATGACGCCTTGGTGATCCAGACGGCGGTAGAGAATTTCACGGTCTCCAGGATTCTGGTAGACAACGGGAGCTCCGTGAATGTAATCTTCAAGAAAGCCTTTGACGAGATGAAGGTGGAGGCTCGCAGGGTTCTAGCCTCGGAGGGACCATTGTTTGGGTTCTCGGGGGAGCGAAAAGAAGTTGAAGGAGAGGTGGAGCTGCATGTGACGTTGTAGGGGGGGGGGGGTATCGAGGAACTGTCGCTTCGTCATCGTTGACGCTCCGAGCAGCTATAACGCAATCTTTGGGCGACATCTTATCAGCGCCTTTCGTTGCGTCCCCTCCTCGTTTTATCGGTGCCTAAAGTTCAACAGTGGAGTAGTGCAAGTCGGGATCAGGGGGATCCAAAGGTGGTGAAGCAGTGCTACGTGACAGCCGTCAATACCATTTCCTGTATGACAGAGGTAGAGGAGTTGGAGAAGCAGATGACGATGGAGGAGGAAGCTGCAGGGGAGGGAGAGATGTGCCTAGGAGAGGTTGGCAGGGAGATAGCGGGGGAAGGAGTGATGAGCCTATGTGAGGCTGGAAAGAAGACTGAAGAGGAGGTTGTGGAGAAAGGAGTGGGGAGTTTGAGTGAGGCTGGAGAGAAGACTGCAGAGGAGCAAGGGGTAGAGGGAGGAGCTGAGGGTGAGACCCAGAGGGGTGAAGAAGTGGAGTTGTCTGGGGAAGGCCTGTTGGAGGCGATGAAGGTTGAGAGGGTAGAAGGTGAGGAGTTGAGAGAAGAGGAGGAAAGAGCCGACAGGGAGCAATCCCGGCTGGAGCCGACAGTGGAAGTCGTGGAGATGGAGGTCATCAGCAGGGCAGGGAAGGGGGAAAGGGTAAGGGTCAGCGGAGGCTTGCGCCCAGAAGTCCAAGCAAGGATGCGGGAGTGCATCCAAAAGAACGTTGACATCTTTGCCTGGAGCGCGGCGGACATGCCGGGCATCGACGCGGATGTGGCTTGCCACCGTCTGAACTTGGACCCCAAGACGCGTCCCATTCGCCAGAAGATGAAGACCATCGCCACCAAGCTGGAGGAGCCCATCCGCGAGGAGGTCAAGAAGCTTCTCGATGCAGGTTTCATCTCGGAGATTCAGTACCCAGGCTGGGTCTCCAATGTGGTAATGGTAAAGAAGTGTGATGAGAAGTGACGCATGTGTGTAAATTTCTCTTTATTAAATAAATCATGCCCTAAGGATTGCTACTCCCTGCCTCAGATCAACGCGCTGGTTGATTCAGCCGTCAGTTTTTCTATTATGAATTTTTTGGATGCTTTTTCAGGTTATCACCAGATTCGCATGCATCCCCCCCGACCTCAAGGATGTATCCTTCATCACAAGGGAATGATGCTTCAGCTATAAAATGACACCCTTCGGGCTAAAGAACGCGGGGGCTACGTACCAACAAATGATGGATCGGGTGTTTAAAAATCAGAGGGGTAGGAACTTGGAGGTCTACGTAGATGATCTCACGGTAAAGAGCAGGGATGTGGGTTCACACCTACTTGACTTGGAGGAGACGTTCGCGACCCTGCAAAAGTTCAAGATGAGGCTAAAACCACAGAAGTGTGTCTTCGGGGTCAGCCGAGGCAAGTTCCTTGGGCACCTTCTAACCCCGGCGGGGGTCGAACCTAACCCGGATAAGGTGAAGGCCATCGTGGAATTGGAATCATCTCGCAACGCTGAAGAGGTTCAGCGCTTGACGGGTAAGCTGGCCGGGTTGAGTCGGTTTCTCTCCCGTGCCGGGGAGAAGTGCTCATTCTTCTTCAAAACGCTTCGGGGAAGCAAAAAGTTTGAGTGGAAGGAGGAATGTGAGGAGGCTTTCCGGGCCTTGAAGGCTCAACTATCCCAAGCGCCGCTCCTATAGAGCCCGAAGGAGGGAGAGCACCTGGGCTTGTACCTTGGGATAGGAGCGGAGGCAGTGAGTTCAGTTTTGGTAAGAGAAGAAGGTAAGAGACAGTTACCCATCTACTACGTCAGTAGAATCTTGAAGAAGGTTGAGCTACGCTATCCCATCCTAGAGAAGTTGGCTTTCTCTCTGATCATCTCAGCCAGGATGCTCAGGCCATACTTTCAGGCTTACTCAATCAAGGTGGTGACCGACCACCCATTGCGCAAGATCTTTGAGGGGGTGGAACACTCAGGGCGGTTGGCCAAGTGGTCTATTGAGATCAGCGAGTTTGATGCGTCCTTCGTGCCAAGGCTCTCCATCAAGGCACAGACAGTGACTGACTTCTTGGCTGACTACGTCATAGAGCTGGAGGGGGAGGAAGCACTGCCAAGGGAAGCGTGGAAGATGTTCGTTGAGGGAGCCTCAGGGAAGCACTCCCTGGGGGAGGGGTAGTATTGGTAAGCCCTCAGGGGGTCACCATAGAGCAAGCAGTGACGCTGCATTTCCCGGTCACAAACAATCAGGCGGAGTATGAGGCTGGCATAGCCGGGTTGCAGTTGGCTAAGGAGCTCGGGGTTCACGACATAAAAGTGGTCACAGATTCACTGGTGTTGGCGTTGCAGATCAGGGGAGAATATGAAGCTCGAGAGCCCACCCTCCAGAAGTACTTGTCCAAGGTGAGGGTGATCATCGGTGGGTTCCGAGCGTTCTCAATTCGGCACGTCCCCAGGGAAGAGAATGAAGCAGCGGACCAATTGACCAAGTTTGGACCGGGGGGAGGGGGGAACTTGACCGAGCTATTTTATCCAACGATCGAGGAGGGGGAGTTGATGGAAGTGGATCTGCGACCCTCGTGGGTAGATCCCTTCATGACCTTCTTCATTACAGGCAGCCTACCCGAAGGGGTCAATGAAGCAAAAGGCTTTCGACACAAAGCAGAGCTTACCTTATGCATGAAGGGGGATTACATCGGAAGATGCTGTCGGGCCTTTTGGCGCGATGTGTGGAGGAGGAAGAGATCCCAAGAATTTTGGAAGAAGTGCACTCCGGAGAATGTGGTAGCCATTCAGGGGGTAGAACGTTGGAAGCAAGGGTGGTCAGGCAAGGATACTTCTAGCCCACCCTGAGGAAGGATGCGGCGGAGTTTGCGAGGAGGTGCCAAAAGTGTCAACTATACACCCCCTCCAACTCTTGCCCACTTAAAGGCTCCGAAGCATCACGACGTTATGGCCTTTCGCCATCTGGGGAATGGACTTGGTCGGGCCGTTTCCCCTGACGAGCGGGCAGAGAAGGTTCCTCTTGGTTATGATCGACTACTTCTCGAATTGGCTGGAGGTCAAGGCGTTGGCCAAGGTTACCTCCCAGGTCATCAGAAACTTCGTTTGGGGAGAGATCATCTGTAGGCACGGATTGCCTCAGGCCATTGTCACAGACAATGGGCCACAGTTCCCAAGCGAGGAGTTCATTATCTTCCGCACTCAGTTGGGAATCGACCTCAAGTTCGCCTCCGTCCACCACCGCAGGAGCAACGGCCAGGTGGAGGCGGAAAACAAAATCATAGTGAACCTGCTCAAGAAGAAGGGGGAGAACTTGAAGGGGAGTTAGGTGGAGTAACTCCCCTCGGTGTTGTGGGCTCTGCGAACAACCCCAAACACGGCCACTGGTGAGACCCCCTTCAAACTCTCGCATGGGTGTGAGACGGTCCTACCCGTGGAGTTCGAGGTTCAATCCCCACGGGTAGCAGCCGCAGGCCAAGGTGGCGAGGCATGGAGGGAAGGGAATGAAGAGGAGCTACGACTCTCATTGGACATGGTAGAGGAACTTCGCGACGTGGCCGCCGTCAGGCAAGAGGAGGTCAAGCGACGGATGGTAAAGTACTTTGACAAGCACGTACAGATCAAACAATTCGCCGAAGGAGATTTAGTCCTAAAGAAAGTTGACGCTGTCGGAAGATCGGCCCCTGTTGGTAAACTCAACCCCAATTGGGAGGGGCCTTACATTGTTGAAAAAGTCCTGGGGTCGGGGGGATACCACCTCCAGAACGTGGAAGGGGTTTCTATGAGTCACGCATGGAGTAGCGACGACCTGAAGCGTTTTTATACTTATCATGGGTAAGATTGTATGTTTTACTATGATAGCTATTCTAAAGATTGTTTCTTCACAGGTTATGAAGTGTTTGTGGTTTTGGGCGGTACCGAGTGGACCCGCTGTCCAGGATCCCATTAAGCTGACAGGTCCGTAGGCTCGCTCGGTGGCCGACAAAGAGATTGTGGAAATTTGCAAGACCCCGAGAGGATCCTGCTGCTCAGACTCTCATTAGCTGGTAGGGCTGGAAGGCGCACTCGGCCCCGGGTAGACCCGCTGTCCAGGCTCTCACTAGCTGGCATGTCCGTAGGCTCGCCTGGGTGGTAAGGGAATACCCCGAGAGGATCTCGCTGCTCAGGCTCTCATTAGCTGACAGGGCTGGAAGGCGCACTCGGCCCCGAGTAAACCCGCTGCCAGGCTCTCACTAGCTGGCAGGGCCGTAGACTCGCTTGGGGGAAAGGAAAGAGAGATGGAAATTTGCAAGACCCCGAGAGATTCCCGCTGCTCAGACTCTCATTAGCTGGCAGGGCTGGAAGGTGCACTCGGCCCCGGGTAGACCCGCTGTCCAGACACTCACTAGCTGGCAGGTCCGTAGGCTCGCCTGGGGGGGGGGGGGGGGGTAAGGGAATACCCCGAGAGGATCCCGCTGCTCAGACTCTCATTAGCTGACAGGGCTGGAGGGCGCATTCGGCCCCGAGTACACCCGCTGCCAGGCTCTCACTAGCTTGCAGGACCGTAGACTCGCTTGGGGGGTAAGGAAAGGGAGAAAGGATTGTGGTATCTTACAAGACCCGAAGTAGACCCGCTGTCAGACTCTCACTAGTTGATAGGGCCATAGGCTCGCTTGGGAGGAAACGAGAGGGAGAAAGGATTGCGGTATCTTACAATACCCCAAGTAGACCCGCTGTCAGGATCTCACTAGCTGACATGGCTGTAGACTCGCTAGGGGGGAAAAGGGAAAAAAGATTTTTTGTTTAGGTGGTCCCAGGTGGACCTAGACCCACATCAAGCAGACACGGCTGTTGAGATCATGATGGTGTTACGAAGCTCCTGATAACAAGTTTCCAAACAACTAACACCAGTCCTAAGTAAGGATTGGATAACTCAGACCCCTCTCGACAGGGCTCTCGGCATAACCCTCCCGGTAGGGGTCTCGGCTGGGCTCTCGGCATAACTGTCTCGGCAGGGCTCTTGGCATAACTGTCTCGGCAGGACTCTCGACATAACTGTCTCGGCAGGGCTCTCGGCATAACTGTCTCGGCGGGGCTCTTGCCATAACCCTCTCGCCAGGGGTCCCGGTAAGCACCTCTCGGCAGGGTTCCCGGCACGCCCCTTTCGGCAAGACTCTCGGCTGGTTCCTTCCGGCAGGTTTTACTTAGCTAACTCTTCAAACGGGTGGCAGTCACCAACTAAGATCCAAGGGCTCGCACAAAAGCAAAAAACACGCGAGAGGCAAAGAAGAACGCGAAAAACAACAACTATTTTGGCAAAAAATAGATCTCTTCAATATTATAGTTATTACATCAACTTGGGGGATCTCGCCCCTTACAAAAAAGAGAGAGGCTTACAAAAAGAGAAAAAACTACAAGGTAAAAACCAAAAAGCGGAGGCCATCAGTCAGAGCCGTTGGAGGTCCCGCTGGAGCTCTCGTCGGAGGCCTCGCTGGAGGATTCGCTGGCAGACCCATCTCCCTGGCCAAGGTCCAGTGCCTCGTCTCCCTGAGATCCTCCCTCTTCGGCAGGTTTCAGGATGGGATCGAATAGCCAGGGCAGGAGTCTTTTCGCGGTAAGAGTCTCGTCACCTTCGTCCAGGACTCACGCATCCCGCAGCACGTCGATCACCATTTCACACGTCTTCTGCGCGTTCTCCTGCATCATCACCTCGATATCGTACTAGGAGAAGTAGCGGCTTTTGAGCCTCTCGTCCAAGGAGGGCGGGGGTGGTACCTTGACCCCTTGTGCAACTTTGAGCTCCGTCTTTAGCAGGTTGTTCTCGCATTCGAGGTTAGCCACCTTTGCCCGCAAAAACTGGGCCTGAGCGGAATCCTGCAAGGACTCCAGACTTAGAACTAGTAAGAGATCACGGTAGGAGGGAAGGCCTATGAGAGCTTACATACCTCAGCTGTCGGGCGCATGGCGAGAAGTTGTTGGGAAGCCGCCAATTCGGCCTTCAAGGTGGCCACTTCAGCTGCCGCGACATCCCTTGCCTTGAGCATGTCGACATGGTTGCGCTCGATGGTGAGGGTGCGGCACCCAGCTATATGCGAGAGCTGGACCGCGCGAAGTTGGGCTTGGGCGGCGTCGTAAACGAGGGCCCGGGTAGTCGTCCGGTCGAACGTGTCGGCGTCCTCCCGACCGTAGAGCCCATAGCCCAGCATGAAGGCATCACCAGTGATCGTGTCCCGCTCCCTCCAGGAGGGGAGAAATGTGGAGACCGCGATGCGGTTGGAGGTATGGTCCCACTGGATCAAGGGCTTGCCCTCCGCATCCAGGTACTTCTCGCCGAAGCCAAAATTTCGGTGCCCTTTCGACATCGGCTTGGGCGGGATCACGACTTGGACCTCTGCGGCAGGCCCAACGTTACCCGTCTCGCCTGCGACTGACGGGGTCTCGGTGGGGATCTCGACAACTCCCCCTGCCGTAGTCGTTTCGCCGTCAACGGGAGGGTTTTCGGCCGGAGTCTCGGCAACAGACTTGCCCTTGTCCGCCGCTCTTAACTTCTTGGCGGGAGTAGGAGAAGGGGTGTTGGGCTTTCGCTTTCGGCTGCTGGGTGCAGATGAGGAGCCGGGCTCCTTTCGGCAGGCCTGAGCGGCAGACTTGGCGAGAGCCAGGGTGCTGGCGAAATCTCTGGCCTCGTCGAAGGGTTGGCGGCGAGGAATTTTCCGTTCACCTGCGAAAAGCCTTAATGATTAAAAGTTCGTTGCTTATGACGAAGGGTTGCGCGAGAGGGCTGGAAAGGTACCTTCCCCGGTAGGAACGGACTGAAGAGAGTCTATGTCTCACCGCATGAACGGGACGTCGAAGGCTTTCGTCCCGAAGAACTCGACCAGAGAGCTCTCTCGCCCCCCATGGGTGGGAAACTTATAAGTAGCCTCGTCATACTGGATGGGCGCGGGGGGTATGTTGCCGAAAGGGCCGGAGACGAAGACGAACCTCTGCGCCCAGTGGTGATGTTTGTTGGCGAGACCCTCTGTCTTCACCAACTGCCCGGAAAGGAAGACCGATTCTCCCTTGACCCTGATGTTGAACAGCTTCCGGAAGACTGACAGGCTGAATTCAATTCTTTCCGCCCGCATGTAACAGACGAAAGCCACCAGGATGGCGACAGAGTTGGGGTTGAGCTGGGCCGGCACCACCCCGTAATAGCGCAGGGTCTGGCGCACTTCCGGTCAGATAGGTAGGCGAAACCCTACCTCAAAATGCTCCAAGGGGATGGCGAGCTCCCCTTCAGACGCGAGGTTTACCCTGTCATCGTTCCCAGGATTTCGCGCGACAAACCTTGGAGGGATGTAGTTCTCGATTATTGTGAGGAATTCCGCCTGTGTGAGCCGACAGGGCGGGAAGCTGTGATCTAAGAAGGTCTGCGCGCACCTTGAGCGACCCTCGGTCTCGCCAGGCATGGTGATGAAGGGAAAGGAAAGAAGGGGTTGACAGGCGAGAAGGCCTAAGTTGCAGAAGGATAACGCGAGCGGGGTACGGGGGAAGACAATAGCGCGGAATCAGGAAGGAATAAATGCGGTGGGTGGAGTCATCTATTTATAGAAAGAGAAGTAATAATTAGGGAGATTTTATGGGGCGGCGGTTGACAGATTTTGACAGTTGTCTCTTCGTTTTCCACCACGCCTCATCGACGCCTCTCGCACCTGTTGATAATGAAGAGCCTCCAGGATGGATCCCGGGTAAGAGCAAGACAACATATAAATCTAACGAAAAAAAAGTGCGGGAACCAAGCGCTCGACAGACAAATAAAATAGAACATATAGAAAATGTCGAGGGGGGTCTCGCCGGGCGAGAACCCTACTAAAATAAAGATCAAACAACATTACACAAATGTCTTGGGGATACAGCGGGGGAAGGGTAGGCTGAAGGGGTGGGGATGGGCAACGCAAGATCCTTCGCGGTTCAGTATTTCTCCCAGCGCCATCGACCGCGACCTCGCCTTCCCGATCTGGGCGGCACCCGCGGGTAGTTGTAGGCGGTGAGGGCGGTGAGCACCTGGTTGGCCAAGCACAATTGATCTCGCACTCGCGCAATGTGCCGCCCAGGGGAGGTCTCCTCACACTCCACCTGGCCCTCCTGCTCGCCGAGAAGATGGGTGTAGTCCCTCTCGATCACCGACATCCGCCGCTCTACTGACTTTTCAAGGTTCGACAACGCCAGCGAGTCGGCTTGGCGCATCGCAACGAGCTTTGTCAAGACTTTGGTTATCCGCCTTCACCGGATTCAGCCATTCCCCTCGGCGTCAAGATACTCCTCCATGTCGCTGGGATAGGGCAGGGGCGAGATCACCTCCTCCTCTTCATTCACTTCCTCCTCTTCATCCTCTTCTGCCTCTGTAGCTGCCGGATCTAGAAGGGAAAATTGGGTCAAAGTCAAATTAGAGCGAAGGGATCAGAGAGCAGCCATTTCTTCCTCCATGGCGGCCCGCCAGCCCGGATGTTAGAGCGCTGCACAGAGTTAGGAACAGAGACCGAGGAAAGAGAAGTAACAAATGTGTGAAGGTGAGGAGAGAGACGATGAAGGGAGACACAGTTTGCCAGTGGATAATAGGGGGTGGGCTCTCGGCGGCGGATTGTCGAGAAGGGCCAGGCTGCCCTTCCGCGCCCTTTGCGCCTTCCCCAAAAAGCAGATGAATCGGCTTACCCCGTCCCGAACGGTGCCTTGCGTGCTCCCGAGTGTTGCTCACGACCCCATGGAGGGTGGCGGTGCCTTCTTCCGCCAACTGCCGAGACCCTGGTGCGGGAGCGTCTAGTGCGGTTGTAACCCTCCCTAGCGAAAGGGTGTCGTCGGCTACATTGTTAACGGGAGCAATGGGCGTTGGAACTTGGGGGCTCCGCTGGATGAGCCTGGTGCTGTCGATGGCGGGAGCTGCAAGGAAATGAATCCGTGGGAGAAAGGCAAGCCATGCAGGATAAATTAACGGGAAAAGTTACCGGGCTGGATATGGGTAGTCGGGGGGGATGGCCTCCGAAACCAGCGTCGGGTTCACGCTTGGGGGATGGATCGGCTCGGTATCTGCCGGAGGGTTCTCGACTGTATCTTCCGGGACCTATAAGCAAGAAGGGAAACATGTCAAACATAACAAAGTGGAATACACCAAAAAGTGGGGAGTGATAAATACCTCTCGCAGGGGGGACTGATTCTCGGAGCGGTCAGGGGTCGGGGTGGGCGAGGCAAGAGCTTTCTTCGAGTGGTCTCGCACGACCGATTTGGCTTTCTTTTTCTTTTGTTGGGAAGGCGTACTGGCTGGCCTTTTATCCGCCTGGGATGGAGCGCTGGTTGGCTTCTCGCGCATGAGCCATGAGGCAACCCCGACGCAGTTGGCACGAGCTTTCGCCCTAGCCGCGGCAAGACGGGCTTGGCGTCCTTGCGAGAGCGGCTTCTCCTTGCGCTTGGCGTACATTTTGACAAACTTGCGGGGCTAAAGTGCAGGACGATAACAACGACGGTCGCCCAGAGACTGGTCTGGCGGCATATAAATATACCGGGTCAGAGTGGGGGCCCACCCAAGATTCCCTGCCAGGTTAGCAAGCACCCACCGAATATTAGGGGTTAGACGTGTCTTTCCGAGCGCAAGGATAGCTCGCAAAGAGCGGAGATTGTGTACAACCCCATATTCGCTGAGTAAGGACCAAGATCCCTCAAGGACCCTGATTGGGCTAGCTTTGGGCTAAAAGTGGATCGGATTAGAAAGTGGCGGGTGGGTTCTCGCCATAAGTGGGCGGGAAGGCTCTCGCCCAAGGAGTCGAGTAACGTTGATTCGTCGAACGTCATTCGTCAAACGTTATTCGTCGAACGAAAATTCGTCGAACGAAAATTCGTCGAACGAAAATTCGTCGAACTGAGCCTTCGACTTAAGTTATTTTCATCGAGCAGGTTTAGGTTCAGGCCATAGCTGAGTCAGGGGAGGCGGGAAGGCTCCCGCCCTGGGCAGGCGGAAGGGCTCGCGCCTCGGGACGGCGGAAGCCCGTGGCGTTCAGTGATGCTTCTCCATTCAACGCTCCCGCCAGCCCTCGACGTGGATTTATGTTTCCCCACTCAACGCTCCCCTTTGGTCTTCTTGGCCTCCCGCCCGGTGTTAGCGAGAGGGTTCGCGTTCAGAGCAAGCGGGGTTCCCGCAGAGCACGGAGGAAAAGTTTCCGCCAGGTGGGTTTCAGACCTGAAATTACCTAAATACCCCTGGGTCTGTATTTAGCTTCTCAGAACGGCGGAGTTTGACTATTGGCAGACAAGTGCAGGGACATTTTAGTAATTTTAGGGCAGTAGAATTACTCTTTTTGCAGACCATACATTGAAAATCTATAAATAGACCCACAGGATACCTCAGAAGGCGGATTTTTCTGATACTCTCATTTTTCCTTATAGAGCTTTCGGAGATACTCCTAGCCCAGCAATTGGCTTTGTAGGGGAAGCACTCAGAGAACTTCCGGGTTAGAGGAGGGACCTCCCAGCTGAGGCTTTGGGTCAGTTCTTAGTCTTTTATTATTAGTCAGGGGTTGAGGTTTGGGAGAAATAGTTGTCGACTACACCCCAAGGTCCGAACTCTCGTTGTGGCCAGTTTTTGGCTTCAACAATTTGCATCATTTGCTTCATTTGCATGAGTCTGGTGAGTCGTTTCTTCATCATTTGCACGTGTCTGTTGAGTTGTTTGTTCGTTGTTTGCACATGTGACATGTATTAGTTCGACGGAGAATCCATAATGATAATAAATTTTGTAAATCATATGCGGATGTTCACTGACAAGAGCAGGTACTTCAGGAAGGCGAGCATGTGATTGTGAGAATCTGCGTTGTGAGGCTCCGTGCGAGCTTTGCTAAAAGCATGAGCGTTAGGCGAATGGATTCCTATATAATCATGAGACAGATCAAAGCAAATACCTATGATCTTGATACCCCTGCAAGTATAGACATCAATCCAATATTTAGTGTTGAAAATATGACGCCGTACTGTGAGCCTCGCGAGTATGTGGTCCCAAGCAGTGGGGACTTCCAGCCGTCCACACCTCCATTTCCATTGCCTTGCAACTTTCATAGACCACACACGTCTGATGGCCACCACTACTCACCCACTTCTGACACCCACCCACCCGGGGACTCGTCTTCTTTGCTTCTACCTACGACGCCGCCAATCGCATCAGGATCGACCACTCGTGAGTTGAGCGTTGAGAGCATCGCGAAGACCAGACTCCGCCAGTACATTCCTACTACAGACGTTTATGACACCTGGGTAATTGCATCAGAGCTTGATCAATTCGCCCCTGGACTTCAACTTCAGTATGTCCATCTTCATTCACTGGAAATGACAGCTTTTCAGTCGGGGGGAGTTGATTGGCGATGACACTGTTCCATCGACGACACTTAGACGACCTCTGGTGGACCTTGTCGAGTCTTACCTGACATTTATAAAGAGAATTCCGATTCCAATTCATCGGTAGATGAATTCTTTCAAGTCGGGGAGATTGATGCAAAATATAGACGAGGAGCTGCAATGGAGGACAAGTTTTGGGCCCGGATCGACGATCGGACTCCTCGGATGTGTCCAGATTGATGCCGCGAGTCAAAATCATATGCTACTTTATTACTTTTGATTTATTTTAGTGTATTTTGAGTGGCCCCGCCGCCGACCAATAATAAAGGTGAGATTCCCTAGTCTTTGTTTTCTTATAAATAGATGAGTAGGGGTAGTTTTGAGGGCATTGCAGGTTTTGGAGAATTGTATCCCGGAACTCTGCGTTCACCTCACGGTGCCGACTCCGTGGAACCCTAGGTGACGACTCCTAGACACTCAATCTTCCCTCAAAGGTACTACCAATCCATAACCCCTTTTTCCCGCCGCGATGCATCCTTCCACCTCCCTATGCCCACTATAGCCGGCTGAAATCCCACCGACAGATTCCTCTTCATAATTTTTAGTTACTGCTGATTAATGATAATCGCTGTTCATTTCCATAGTTCTATTTTTGTTTTTCCTGCAACCGACCACCCATTCCTCACCTCCACCGCCTGAGGCAGTCCGTGCCTTCCACCTCCCCTCCGCCTAATCCCCCTCACAAGCCGACCCCTCCTCTCCCTCTAACCCCACTGTAGCCGATTTTCCAATCAAATCCAAACCACCCCAGCCCCTCAAACACCCTCCTTGCACCCGACAAGCCTCTAGCCCCCAACTCCAATTCCCTTACCTCATACTTTTCATGGATCCACTTCTCACTACCCTAATTCTCTAGATTAGTCTAGATCTGAGAATTTCAACTCCCGATCCGTTGGTCCCTCCACCCATACTTCATCCCATCGCCCAGATCCGCCATCAAACATCGGATCCATTCACCCCCCGTCCGGATCTACCCCTACGTGGCCGGATCTATCTATTTCCGGCCCGATCTCGCCATCCACCGCCGAGGACAGACACCGCCATCATTTCCACGCCGCCGGTTCCACGTTTGATCGTCGTTCACGCTTTTCCAGCTTCGAAATCCTCAGTGTCCTGGTCAGCCCACTTATTGTTGAGTATTCGTTGTACTGGATTATTATTTTCATCATATTTATACTAGATTGAATCTTATGCTTGTTGTAGATCTCTTGTATGGTAGTTTGTTTGGATAAATATTGTGATTTGCAGGGTTTATTCGCCGCACGCTCTCACTTTGACCCTCCATGTGGTGGAGAGACTAATCTTGTCTCACCTTAATTAATTATTGTGCCTTGTCGTGAAATTATCTGTATGGGATGATGTTAAAGTTTATTATCTAATTGTGATCTAACCGTCGAGCTTTGCATAGTATGTAGGGGTTAGGTCGCCGATTTTTCGCCGTCTATAAATTCCATCCTGCGTCACAAAAATCTAAAGGTGCCTTCTTCTCAACAATAGCTACAACATCAAATGTCCGATACTAAATGCTAAAGTTTAAGCATTTTATTAATTGCTAAAAAAATTACATATATAGATAGCTATTCTGATCTCATCTTTTTGTTCTTCTTTCAATAAAAATTCCTCAACTTACCTCTGGATTTCAGTGAAGCTCGTTCTTCAGCTTTAGAACAAAGCCTCCGGAAACTTGGTGTGGAAAAGCTCAATAAAGATGATGTACAGAAGATGCCATGGGAGGTTCTAGAGGCTAAAATTGGAAACTGGATTCACTATATGAGGATTGCTGTATGTTTTTGGTTGAATTACCGTGATAGAAACTATTTACTGCTGTTTCATGTTTTTTAACTGTATTTGAAACAGGTCAAACTCCTCTTTGCTGCAGAAAGAGAAATATGTGATCAAATTTTTGATGGTATCAATGTTCTGAAGGATCGCTGCTTTGCTGAAGTAACATCGGACAGCGTGTTGATGCTGTTTAGTTTTGGGGAGGCTATAGCCAAAAGCAAGAGATCGCCGGAGAAGTTGTTTGTACTTCTAGACATGTATGAAATAATGCGCGAGCTTCAGTCTGAGGTACATTATATTTGTTTCGCATACCTTGTACTAGTGCACCAGTTTGTCTTTTTTTCAATTAATTATGATTCTCTCTCATAGGTGTGCTAGTGGCCATGCACGAGATCCCTCGTGTGCAGTATGTGACAGAGGTGGTACTCAACCACCACTTGAGTGATAACCAAGTATTATTGTTGCCACACACTGTGCACTGAGGGACCCAGTGTATTGCTAATATCTATAAACATCACATATTTTATTGATTTTATGCTAGCCTTATATGTATTAATAACTACACATCGATTTAATAAAATTGAAGTGCTCAAATCATTTGATGGTCCTATTTGAGAACCATGAATGCCCCATGGTTTTCATTTTAATTATTGACAAGTTCATTATTAGACGGGTTTCTTTGTTTTATACACCTTCACTTTGTAAGAGTCTATTCCATCTGTCATTTTTCATTTGAAACTATTAGTTTCGTCAATATTTTCTTTTTGTAGGACATTTGAATTGCTTGTTATATGCTTGACATAGTATGAATCTATATGAGACCTAAGTTATTAAAGGCGCGCCTAAGGTTTCAGGCTCACCAAGCTCAGAAGTTTGCGCCTCCGTGCACCTTATTTGTGCCTTTAGAATATAAAAGACGTGTCTGAGTGAGATTATTGTTGTAAATTTTTCTCTTCAAAAATTAAGAAAAAAATAATGCAAGAACTCAATAATTTTTTATTGATTTAGTGTTTGTGAAAGATAATTGTGCATTGAGACTTATATATGATGCAAATGATCACATTGATTATATTTTTAAGAGATATAAATGATAGTAATAAATGATTAATTAGTAGACTAGATGAGAAATTTGATCGAGAAGATAAAATGATGTTTGATGTTGATTATTTAAAATGTATGTGGTTGCGCCTTTCCTTCATCAGACGCGCGCCTACGTCTTGAGCCTGCGCCTAAGCTCCAAAACCTCTTTGCGCCTTTAATAACTAAGTATGAGACTAACAACAAGTGTAACTCTATATGAATACACGCGGACACATGAGAATGAACATAAATAAACCTATCCTAATGGCAATGCATTTTACCTATATAAATTAACATGCAATAAAAGAAAACAACTCTCAATCTGTAAACCTAGGATAAGTGAAGAATGTAAATACGGGAGGAATTAGGTTAAGTGTGTTTGGCGGCTTGGGATCATCCGGCCTAATTCTCAAAGTTTATCTCAAAATTATAAAATAAAAACACAAAAATTAAGTTCTAATGAGGGTAAGGGTAATTTCTAAATGCAGACACACTTCTAACAAATTTAACTTGTAATAAATTTTTTTTACAAATAAAAAAACTGGATATGCCACAGCAGATAAAGGATGGAAGCAAGGAAGCATGAGAAATTGTATATATACGAGAAAACTCAAAGTCAAATAACTATGTAATTGTGAACTCACGAAGACTCATCTTGGAAACAATGTTTACAAATAAAATATCCCTCAAGTTGGAAAATAACACATAATTCAACATAAAATAATCGACTACAAACTATAAAGATCACACAAACCTGAAATATAGGAGGGCTGGATGAATATCCGTTTGACACTTGGGAAGTCGGAGGTGTGGCCTGGGCCGGATTTGGACCTCCAGATATGTGTCTAACTGCTGGCCAGCAAAGCCGGGTGCTGGAATGGGCCTGTCCGATAGATGGAGACTGCTCACTGCTGTTGCATGAAAGGTCGACATGAGGCTGGAAGCTTTGGAATAACTCAAGGCTGCAGGGAAAATTTCCGATAGACGGGCATAAAAGTTCTTCATGCATGCATGGACAGGTTTGACAGGGACTTACGATGGAGAACCGGAGTGACCATCGTCCCCGTCCACTGCCACAGCGCCGACTCCTTTCAACTCACTCTCCAATCCCTCACCGCCGCGTATGCCGCTGCCACCGCGTCCAACCTCAAAGTGAAGGCCCTTCTCATAACCAACCCTTCCAAACCTCTCGGCGTATCCTCCCCTCGCTCGCTCCTCGAAGCCATACTAAATTTCGTCGCTGAAAAAAACATCCACCTGATCTCCGACGAGATCTACTCCGGTTCCGTCTTCTCCGACGCCAATTGGGAGGGGGGCGGGGCAGCAAACAGCTGGCTGTTTGGCAATTCCCGCAACAGGAATGCAATGGTTTTTCTTTCTGGGCAACAACCTGATTGGATGTGTGTAAACATGCGAGGGTGAAGAAGGTTGCTGACTGCTGGTTTTGAATTGGGGATTGACTGGGGAGGGTGGTTCCATGGGAGACTGTTGCTGTATGGTGTGGGGGATGGTTGACATGGAGAGGTGGGGGCTCGGTTGGGAGATGGGGGGTGGGGGGTGTGGTGAGTGGTGTTTCCACGTGTTGCTGCAGTTATAGGAGGTGACAGACGGCTGGAATGGAGAGGTGAGGGACTTGGATGGGAGATAGGGGGTGGTTTTCATGTGCGGATGTAGTTGAAGGAGATGTGGGCTGTCTCGAAAGGAGAGTTGTGGCTCGGTTGGGAGTTGGGGGGTTATTTCCACGTGGGGCTTTAGTTGTAGGTGATGTGGGCCGGATGGAATGGTGGGAGTAGGGCTCAGTTGGGATGGTGGTTCCATATGAGAGTTGGACGAAGTAGTGGAGTGAAGTAATTTTAGGAATGAGACCTAAAATTCCAGAGTTATGGGGTTAGTAGGGGAGTGGAGGTGGTAAAAGTAGTTATGATGGTTATGGGGTGGTGGAGGTGGTCGCCGAATGTGGCCGGAGGTGGTTTTTGGCTATCGCTGAAAAATGAAAACGGAAGGGGATTGAATGGTGGTGGTAAGGGCTTGCCAGAGATGGACATTGGAAGTATTTTGATGATCCTCGAAAGCTGAAAAGGAGGGGATTGGGAAAGGAAATGTTTTCTTTTTTGGTGGGATAAGGAGCGGGTAATGTGTATGGCTGACCGGTGGTTTATGGGGGGAGGTTGGGGCTAATGACTGCGGGTGGAGGGAGGGGACGAGGAGGCTACCGACGACTAGAGGTGGTGGTTGGGAAGAGGTGGCTGGCTAGTAATATGAAGGGGCTCAGTTTTGGGGAAATGGGGGGATGCAATGGTCAACATAAGGGGAGTGAGATTCACGCCCGGGTGTTCCGGCTTCAGCACTAGATGCTCAAAAGGAAGGCTTCTTCGCTCAATATTTCACTGCCCATCTAAGGAGCCCTCTACCCCTATATATAAACTAGAGGGGGAGAAAATGGTCTTGATTCCTCGTTTGTTGCAACCCTCGAAACTAACAAAAATGAAAAAAATACAAAGTGTTAGACGGTAAAAACTTTATTCATTTCAATATTAGGTCCTCTATATATAGAAGTGATACAATAATAGAGGCATAATAAAATGAAGCATAAAATACGGCATATTCTAACACTCCCTTAAGTTGGGTGTGAGATGTTAACCATTTCCAACTTGTCAACAATCCCGCCTAATATATTCCCACTCAACCCTTTGGTGAGAATGTCCACCAGCTTTCTGTCAGAGGGCACAAAAGGCGTACACACAATTCCTCTTTCAATGTTCTCCTTGATAAAATGTCGATCTACTTCAATGTGTTTAGTGCGATCATGTTGAACGGGACTGTGCGCGATACTGATGGTTGACTTCTTATTGCAATACAGCCGGATGGGTCCTTCTTCAGCAAGACCAAGGTCTCTCATCAATAAGCGAAGCAATAAACCTTCACAGACCCCATGAGCCATATCTCTAAACTCGGCTTCTGCACTGGATCTTGCCATAACTTGTTGCTTCTTGCTCCTCCAAGTAACAAGGTTGCCCTCAATAAGGGAACAATATCCTGAAGTTGATTGCCTATCCTCAACAGACTTACAGCCCCGACGCAATCAGCATCAGTATAAACTTCAATACTTAAACCTGGATTCAGAGCAAACTGGATACCCTTCTTGTGAAGACATGAGATACTTGAGAATTCTGTGAGCAACATCCACATGACGTGTCTTAGGAGCATGCATGAACTGACTGATAACACTCACCGCATAAGAAATATCTGAGCGAGTGCGGGACAAGTAGATCAACCTCCCCATTAGTTTTTGGAACTTTGAGATGTCTTCAATTTCCTCTTCATCATTGTGCCCCAATCAATGATTTGCTTCAATCGGGGTGTCAGCCGGTCTACATCCACTCATCCCGACCTTCTCAAAGAGATCCAGAGTGCATTTTCTCTGAGAAATGAAGGTTCTCTGCTTGGATCTTGCAACTTCAATACCCAAAAAATACTTGAGTTTTCCTAGGTTCTTGACCTGAAAATCATTGGCTAATTTCTATTTTAGATTCTGGATTTTTTCAACATCATCCCCTGTTATGACTATATCGTCAACATTCACAATGAGAACAGTTAGTTTCTTGGTCCTATGTTTGATGAACAATGTGTGCTCAGCATTGGTCTGCTAATATCTAAATGACACCATAGACTTGTGGAACCTCCCAAACCAGGCCCTTGGGGATTGCTTCAGCCCATATAGAGCCTTTTTGAATCTGCAAACTTTCCCTTTTGCATCTCTAGGAGTGAGATCTGAAGGAATAGATATGTAGACCTCCTCATCTAGATCGCCATGTAGGAATGCATTCTTCACATCAAGCTACCAAATGTTCCAACTCTTGCATGCAACACAAAATAACAAGACCCTAATAGTGTTCATCTTTGCCGCTGGGACAAACGTTTCTAGATAGTCAGTACCAAGGGTTTGCGTTTAATCCCTTACCACCAGTTTTGTCTTGCACCTCTCGACAATCCCTTGTGAGTTTTGTTTCACAGATAATGTTGGGTTTTTGGGGATGACACAACACTTGTGCACGTAACGGAAAAAAGAACAAGAAAAACCCAAACGAGTTCGGATCTGACAATATTCATGAATCAAGAAGTAAAGCATGCTGTAATAAATATAACTTTGAGGGATTGAGTCTGCACTCAACCTAGATGCTCCAGGAGAATCGGGCCGACCTCTCAGCGGCCAGAGTCCTGAGTGCAGAAAGTATATCCGCGCCTCTACAGGAAATCCACACGGTCGGGAGAACCCGTGACAACTTGTCGCACAAGCGCTAGGTCGGGAGAGGATAATCAGCGTCTCCACAGACTGCTAGATTTGTTGAAGGAGAGGCGACGACGACACTCGCCGGGATCGAGATAAGAATCGGCGATGGCGAAGGCGGAACAACTTCCGTCGGCTTTCTAGGGTTATCAGTCTTATCGCACAGTACGACTCGTGTGCTTAGACAGAAGAGTGATCGTATATCTGGTCAAACCCTAAAACTTCCTATTTATACCTAAAGGGAATAAACAAAACAGCCCGTCGCTAATCGCAGACCCAGGACTTAGATTCCATAATTCAGCAAGTCAACATTTGACTCAGCACTGGCGTTGAGTCAACTCAACACACTCAACGCTGTCAACGCTTTCTGCGCCAAAGGCCAGATTCGTCGAACTGCATTCGTCTAACGGCATTCGTCGAACGACGCACGACTTCTGCGCCAAAGGCCAGAATCGTCGAACTGCATTCGTCGAACGGCATTCGTCGAACGACGCACGACTTCTGCGCCAATGGCCATATTCGTCGAACGGCATTCGTTGAACTCCATTAGTCGAACGACATTCGTCGAACGACGCACGAATTCTGCGCCAAAGGACAGATTGGTCGAACGACATTTGTCGAACTGCATTCGTCGAACGACATTCGTCTCAAGCGCCCTGGCGTTGAGTGAACTTAACGATGTCAACGCTTCTGTGCCATGGCGTTGAGTGAACTTAACACACTCAACGCCAAAAGCCAGATGCGTTGAATGACGTTGAGTGAACTTAACGCACTAAACACTTTTTGCCTTAGAATATTTTAAGCCTTTTTCCTTTTCTTTCAACTTATCATATGAGCTATACAATATAGATCTATTCTTCCAATTTCTCCACAATCTTATGTGCGACCCTGATAGGCTCATACTGAGTTGGCAGTGGGCTACATTCTTGATCCCTTCCAAATCACTATGGTAACACCAACAGAGAACAACCATTTACACCCAACCGTCTTCTTTCCATAGGGAAGGGGCACCAAATCCCATGCATGGTTATTCTCAAGAGCATTTGTTTTCTCAACCATCGCCTTTCTCTACATAAGGACCTCCAGAGTCTGCTGCCATGATACAAGTATGGAAAAAGAAACAAAAGAAGATACAAAGATCTTGTAGCCAGTAGAAAGAGAGTCATAAGATACATAATGTGATAGAGGATGACGGGTACAAGAACGAACACCTTTTTTGAGGGCAATTGGTGGATCAGAAGGCCCTGATTCAGGATCTAATTATTGTTCTGGTGGTATAGTCAGATCTTGTGTGCTTGTCCTCTTGGTACGCCAAGTACATACATGGAAGCTCGGAGCAGTATAAGGAAGAGGTTGAGACACAGTAGGACTCAATTCCACTGGTGGAGTCTCCCCCTGAAGTGAGGGATACAGTGGATGTATGAGCAGAGGAACAGAGGGAACAATAACAGGAGAGGATTCACCAAAAGCTGGGCCAGCCGAAGCAGGGTAGTATGCCTCAGATTCATGGAATGTGACATCCATGGTGACAAACACTTTCTTTGTATGTTGGTGAAAGCACTTGTACCCCTTCTGCGTAGGAGAGTAGCCAATAAAAATACATTTGAGTGCACATGGATCAAATTTGGAAGGGCGGGGGTGGTGGATGTGAATGAAGCAAACACATCCAAACACTTTAGAGGAAAGCTGAGTAGGGGGCACATGAAGAGTGCCAAGAGGAGTAGCATTCCCAAGGACACGAGAGGATATACAATTAATGAGGTATGCCGCAGTAAGAACTGCATCACCCCAATATAATTTCAGGAGATGTATGGAGGATAAGAGGCAATGAACAACTTGCAGGAGATGACGATTTTTCAGGTCAGCAACACCATTTTGTGTCGGAGAATTAGCACAGGTAGTCTGGTGGAGGATGCCATGATCAACAAGATATCGCTAAAACTACGAATTCATGTATTCTCGGCCATTGTGATTGTGAAGAATTTTAATGGTGGTATAAAATTGAGTGGAGATCATGTTATGAAATCATCAGAAAATATAAAAAACATCCCTTTTGTGGCGCATCAAATATAACCAAGTAGTACGAGAGAAACTATTAATAAAAGTAACAAACCACACACAACTAGAAATAAAAGTGTGGGGCAGGCCCCCTAGATATCTGTATGAATAATAGAAAGAGGTGTAGAACTAGATAACAAAACATGCTTAAATGAAGTACGATGTTGTTTGTTTAAACTACAGACATCACACATAATTGAATCAAAGACAACAATAAACATAACAGGAAACAACAATTTCATAACAAAAGTAGACTGGTGGCCCAAACGACAATGCCAGGAATACGAAGGATGGGTAGTACTGGAATGAAGAGCCAGAGACGGTGGAGCTGGGCTTGAGTCGAGCACATAGAGTACATTGACCATGCTACCAGAGCCAATCACCTTCCCCGTTTTCAGGTTCTGAAAAACATAAGATGAAGGAGGAAAGGTCGCATAATAGTGCATGATGTTAGTTAGATAACTAATATAAAGTAAATTACGAGTAAAATTGAGAATACGAAGGACAGATGATAAGGTGAGAGAGGGGCAAGAGATGGAACCATTTCCTGCAATAGAGGAAAGAGAACCATCTGCAGCGCTCACCTTATCAAGGCGAGAGAGAGGGGTATAAGAGATAAAACCTATAGAGGACCCAATCATATGATCTGTGGCTCCTGAGTCAATAATCCACTTAGTGGAAGGATGAGAGGCAACAAAATGAGCACTTAGAAGTCCCGTGTGAGCGTAGGAGGAAGAGGCAGAAGGCTTCGTAGAAAATCCCTGCATCAAGCGTCAGAGGGCTAGCATTTCATCTAGCATTTCATCCAGCATTTCATCCACAGTAAATACACCAGGAGGGGCAGAGCGATCAGGACTGAAATAACTAGGAGGGATATCCGTAGTAGCATCAGTGAGATGAGCAGCACTAGGAGAAGCGTGATGACCAGAGGAGCACCCAAAACCACGATCGCCACAAGACGGAGCACCCCCTATCGGCAGAGGGAACCCATGGAGCCTGAAGCAAGTATCCTGAGTGTGGCGATTCTTGTCACAATAATCACAGAGGAGATCATCATTATCGGAGCCCTTCAACTTGGAGTCCCGGGATGGATGACTACCCAGGAGAGAAGGGGATGTAGCAGCCATAGCAGAGCCCTCAGACACAAGATCAAGAAGTAGGGTCTGACGACGATCGAATTCCTGCTGCACAATGCTGTAGACCTTATGAAGGGAAGGTAACTATGGACACCTCAAAATCTGAACGCAGATTTGATCGAAGTCTCGATGCAGGCCTTGAAGAAATTCAAGTATGCAATTGCAGTCGTCTCTGCCCCGAACCATCGTCTCATCAATAGGGCTAACAAATGTAAGAAGATCAAACTGAATAAATGATCATATTACTGATACAGCTGCGTGAACTCCTAGTAGTATGCAGAAGGAGGACGATCACCTTGTCAGAGTAAGGAGATCTTCCTGCGCAACTAGAAGATTTGAACAACATTGCCTCGACGAGAGTAGGTAGACTCTGCTCGTCGCCAAATGTCCGCATCATTGTCGAGTAATAGATAATTACGGGCAATGGACTCTTGCATCGAATTAGTAAGCCAGGATATGACAAAAGAATTCTCCGACTCCCATTGCACCCATTCAGAAAAGGTCATATCTAGTTCCTTCATTTGGCCAGTGACATAGCCAAAGAGTCGACAGCTCTTGAGCGCCAGGGTGATAGACCGGGACCATGAAAGATAATTGGAGTCATCGAGACAAATGGTGGTGATCTGAGGAGTATTATGATCCGGGTTTCCACGGAGAAAAACCGTCAGAGGAACAACCCCTGATGAGGGAGCCGGAGAATCAGCGTCGCTCATCAGCTTTTGTTCTAATTCTTTTGATGGCCTTGTAGGGACCAATTTGCTTATCATTTAATTTTTGAGCAGTTCCCTCGGGGAACCTCTCAGCACGTATACAGTCCCACACATGCACTTTTTCTTTAAAAATTTGCACTCTCCCGTGGCTATCAACATAAGATTTATAAATATTATTATTGCAAGTAATTATTCATCATATAGATACATGTGTACTATGAAATGATAATAGATGTTGGTTGTTTGGTACAACGGGCTTCGTACGTAGTGGTCCAATAACGTTCTATGTTGCTTCCCAAGAGGCACGCGGTTAGGTGGCTCAGTGGGTGGAGTATAGGAATACTAATCACAGGTATAATGGTCATAGTCAGAATCCCCTAAGATATAAGTAGGGAGTTGTGCCTCTAAGGCGAGCATAATGCTTTGAGGTGTGTGAGGATTGATAGGAGAGACTCCTACGGTGGTAATGATGAATTAGACCCCTAAAGCAATATTGGGCGACAACTCACTATCAGTAGGTACTGGGTGGTGTGTGAGATCTATGGTCTTCGGTTCCTAAAATGGAGGATTAGAATAGTAATGATTACTGTAATATGACACAGGTACTATCGTAGAGCATGTCGACTCTTCTATGGTGGATGCTCCTGGGGGTAGGGATGCTCCTGGGGGTAGGGATGCTCTCATCTAATGATAGAGTGCGTGTGAGATAATTGGACCCATGATCAGAATATATAAGATGCAATGGCTAAGGGATTCCTGCTCCTAAGGAAGCGCCACTTTCTGATCCTTATCTTCCCTAGTATTCTTCGGAGGGGTCAGGGACATTGATTTTGCAACCTTTGTCATAAAATATGCAAGTATTTGATCGAACAAAAATGACGACTTCACAATCATATAACCAAGGTCGTTTTAATACTTCGTGGGCGATGTTCATGGGGAGAACATCACACCAAACACGATCCTCAAAACCCGCAAGAGTAATCGGCACAAGGCATCATTGGTTGACCTGCAACACCATATTGCCAACCCTGTTGATAAAGATGTGAATGAGGCTCGTTTGCCAACTTTATACGCTCAATGCCTTTTGCAATAACAACATTGATACAACTAACGTTGTCGATGACCAACTTGAAGGGGCCGCCAATGCTAGGAAAATACATGTACAAGATAGAAGTACATCTTCAGTCCTCTCCTTGGATGGGGGTCAATAAGAGATACCTAACAACACCCAACTCTAAAGCTCTCTTTGCTTCGTTCTCCCATCCTTCCTCTACCGTAAATACGATCTCCTCATTCATAGGTCTCTCTACAAGATCTGGACTGGGGTCTATGGTTTCTTCTATAAACGTTCTGCATGGGGAACTAGTCCTACATATGTACTCTACCCTAACATCGAAAGCACTGGATTTCTCTGGTCTTTGAGGGCCTCATGAGAGTAGATGTGCCCTTCATGTCTACTGGAGTACAGATAGGCATTGATGTACTGGGTCCCTACTGGGGAGGCCTCCTAGGTACAAAACTATCAGGCTTGGGTTAGGTCGCCTTGGACCTAAGGTACATAAGTATTGTTCGTATTCTAATGCGAGCAGGAAGATCTACTTAACTAACTTCAGATGATGGGGAATGCGTTCCCTGTGAATGTCAGCCCTCACTCTGGCCCGAAAGTGGGAAGCTGTCATAATGCGATCCTCAGTAATGTCGCTTATAATGACAAACTCGTCAAAGAAAGTTATATACTCGACTACAGTAAGGGTTCCTTCTCATATGTCTTGGAGCTGATCTAGAAGCTGACCCTGTTGTGAGGCGTATAGGTATTTTTCTTTAAGTTTTTTTGTTTCATATCATCTCATCTGGTGATGGGGTAGTAACTATCTCTATCCAAAGGGCATTCAAAGATCATCCAATATTTTTTAGTCTGTCATGCAATTTCATGTTGACAAACCACACTCGTCGCTTGTTAGTCATCTCATACCAGTCAAAATAATTGTCCATGCAATCATTAAAATCCTTGAGATCTAATTTTCCATCGTAGAATGGGGGCATCGATACGAATACTACGTGGAATATCATCATCACCCACATGACCTCTTTGGGGCTCATGGTAGTTCATATAGTCATCTCTCCCTTGGTCGATCTGTGTGTGGTGAACATGACATATCTATGCAAAGGATATCGGGGTTGAGGTTGCTGTTCCCGAGGATGGTGGTGTCGGCCAACAGTGGGATCTCTACAACGCTCGTAAGCTTGCTCCGGGCCCTCGTGGAAGGGTGCAAAAGTCTGCGCTAATGGATTAATGAACATACAATCAGGAAATTCTTCAATGTCATGATGACCTCGTGGTGGACAACTTGTGTCCTATTGGGTTCTAATGGACATGAATTCCTAATGGGGTCTAGATCATCTACCTAGTAGCGAGGAATCCAAATTGCTCCCTAAGATCATTTAACCATGCATCTATTTGATCGAATCGATTCACCAATTTTTTTTTTTTGAAAATCGGACATTGTTATATCATTGTTAGAACTGGCGGTTGCTTGGTTATCTAAGGGAAGAGACCCTATCATGATATGCTTAAATACCTTGCCGCTACGAAGCATGCAAATGACCCTAACCTGGGGCTTTGGTACCATAACTGACGTAGGGTAAGGCCTAATGAGGCTAAGGTAATTTCAAAATGCAGATCCACTTCCGGCAAATTTATCTTGCAATATTTTTTTTTTATAAATCAGAACATTGGATGTTGCAGTAGATTATGCTTGGAAGCATGAGAACACGAGAAATTGTATGTAACCGAGAGAACTCAAAGTCAAATAATTAAATAAATGTGAACTCACAAAGATTCAAAACCTAGAAAAATGTTTACAAATAAAATATCCCTCAAGTAGGAAACTTGCACATAATTCAATATAAAATAATTGACTATAAATTATAAAACACAAATCAGAAATATGGGAGGACTGGATGAATATTTGTTGGATTTTTGGGAAGCCGGAAGTGTGGTCGGGGCTTCATTTGGGCCTCAGATATGTGTCAAACTACTGGCAAGCAAAGACATGTGCTGGAATGGGTCCGTTCGATGGTTAGAGATGGCTAGCTGCGACTGTATGAAGGTCGACAGGAGGCTGGAAGCTCTTGAATGCAAGGCTGCAGGGAAAATTGCTAGTAGACGGGTATACAATCCTTGCAGCAATCAGGATGGGTGCGGGGCAGCTAACGACTGTCTGTTTGGCAATTCCAGCAACCGGAATGCAATGGGTTTTCTTCCTGACATCAACCTGATTCGCTGTATGTAAATAGGGGAGGATGAAGAAGGTTGCCAGATGCTGGTTATGAATGGAGATCGACTGGGGAGGGTGGTTCCACGAGGGGCTGATGTTGTATGGTGTGGGGGACTGTTAGAATGGAGAGGTGGGGGACTCGGTTGGGAGATGGGGGATGTTTCCATGCGTGTCCGTAACTGTAGGTGTGGCCAGGTGGAATGGAGAGGTAGGGGCTCAATTGGGAGATGGAGGTGGTTTCTACGTGGGGCTGTAGTTGTAGGAGATGTGGGCTGATTGGGGTGGAGAGGTGGGGCTCGGTTGGGAGATGGGGGTGGTTTCCACGTGGGGTTGTAGTTGCAGGAGATGTGGGCCTGCTGGAATGGAGGGAGTGAGGCTCAGTTGGGAAGGTAGTTCCACGTGAAGAGTTGGAGGACGTAGTGGTGTAATATTAAGGTGTGGAGTAATTTTAGGTAACGAGGCCTAAATTTTTTTAGATGTTGGGTTAGTGTGTTGATGGAGGTAGTTAATGCATCTATGGGGTGATGGAGGTGGTCGGAGGTGTCCGATGGTGGTTTCCTGGAAAATGATAACCAAAGGGGATTTATTGGTGGGGTGGCATATGCTTGTCGTAGATGGACGAAGAAGGTTTTTTAGTGATCACCAAAAACTGAGGAGGGCATTAGGGAGGGTAATGTGGACCCTTTGGAGAGATAAGGGGAGGGGTAATGTGTATGGCTGGTACTTTGTAGGGGGAGGTTCGGGCTGTTGGCTCTGGGTGGAGGGCGGGGAAGAGGAGGCTGCCGATGGTTGGGAAGAGGAGGCCGGATGGTATGAAGAAGGGGCTTGGTTTTGGGGAAGGGAGGAGTGGGGATGGATTTAATGGCCGTCTGCAAGGGGAATGGAAAGAGGTCCAAGCTTCACATCTGTGGGTTCCAGCTTCAGCACCAGATGCTTGAAAGGAAAGCTTCTTCACTCAATCTTTCATTGCCCATTTAAGAAGCCCTCTACCCCTACATATAGATTAGAGAGGTACAACAAATGGCATGATTTACCGTTCGCTGTAACTCTCAAAACAAATAAAAATACAACGAAAATGAAAAAAAAAACAAAGAATGAAAGATGTTACGATCGGCGATCCACTCGTGATGAGCGTCCCCAATCATCACTGGGCCCTTGGTTGGCGTGAGTAGACCCTAACGGGCTGTGCGGCATGATCCCCATCGCAGTCTCTGCTCGTCCATTAGACGAGAAAAAACCATCGATCACGAAAATCTATTATGTGAGATGCGACGGATCTCCATCAATACTATTGTGTATGTTTCTAGTTGGATTAAAAAAATGCGACGTTTTTTGAATCCTTATTTTGGGTCGTTCTACCTGATTTGTTACTGGAATTATTACCATTCAATTTTGAAATATATTTGTTTTTCTTCATACTTGATCAATACTGCTGCTGGAAAGTGGTTAGTGATTTTCCAGGCATTTGTCTTATTATTTTATATTATCTGCTAGATTGAAACAATATTTGAAGGAAAAGCTTGTTCTGAGATGCGTGAAGCTGCTCATAGTTTATCAAGGCGCTTAGCCCAGACTGCTCAAGAAACTTTTGGTGATTTTGAGGAAGCAGTGGAAAAGGATGCAACAAAAACTGCCGTGTTAGATGGAACAGTCCACCCTCTGACTAGCTATGTGATTAACTATGTGAAATTCCTATTTGAGTATGTTCATGCCCCTTTCAACTTTTCATTATAACATATTCAACAAGTTGCAAGCTATTCCTTGTTTCAATTTCGATATCAACACTAGTGTTTTTGCTTGAAAATTGTTCAAAGGCTTTTTCTAGCCATTGTTCATATTTTTTATGGTTACCGCTACAATTGCTTCATTATGCTTGTTTGTTTTGCTTTGCCACTTCATTATACTTGTTCTGATGTTTTTTACTTCATCAAAAGAATTGTAAAATAATGCATCACTTGCTTGTTTTTCCCTTCTTATTTTCTTAGCACACATAATCCACAATTCTTATCCCACACAATTTCATTAATAAAAACTACTTTTGTGTTCTATCATTCCTCATTTGTAGATAAACATTACGCGAAGACAGTTTTTGAAGGCATGAGTACGTTTGTCTTCAAATTCTGCAAAAATGTAATTCTGAGTTTGTGCATTATTGTGTGTACCCTGGTCTGGACTGGTTCAATTGAATCAGTCTAAAGATCCTTTCCTTACTCGCAAGTTAGGGCCATCGAGTCCTAATATAAAGTATTTTTAACAAAAGATAGGGCAAAATGACGACAAAGGATCCATATAGCTGACCCCACTATAGTGGGATGGAGGCTTGAGTGTTGTTGTTGTAAGGCAGGTTCTCATGTTTTACATGCAGCAGGTGTTGGAGAAACATGAGGCTAAGCAAATCACGATAGTCTCTGTGATAAATATAGATTTTGTTTGGTTGGCTATTGCTGATGGAAAGTTGCTGATAGAAAATAGAGTTTGAGAAAAACTCTGTTTCTGAAAAACAGAGTTTTGTTAAAAAACTACTTGGGTGAAATGAAGTTTGTAAAACAAAATTTTGAAAAAATTGTCCGGAAACCAAATAGAGTTTTTGGTTGTTTTTTTTTCATTAAATGATAACCAACACAATTAGAAATGCCAAACTCAGCAACTCCAACCATAAATTATCAGAAATAGGGCTATCATTTATTAAGGTGCTTTTCAACGGTCTCAAGTCTTTCCATCAATTAATTACATAGAGGCTTCCAAACCCATCTACAAACAACAAAAAATCAAAACCAGAGGTCTATTCATATCTTCAAGATTGTTCTTTTACAGCTAATCATCCATCATCACTAATCTATCCAGCCATGGGGATTCCACCATCCTCCACGCGGCTCGATCTCTTCCTCCTCATGTACTCCTTATTGTTGTTAGCTGAGGTTGCATATGTTCAGACTGGGAATCACCATTGAAATGAGAGAGTACTGATGATAGTTCGGAGAGATTCTATGCTGATGGATGGGGAGGATCTGGGGTTGAAGAATGGAGGAAAATCAAGCATATCAATCGAGTATTGAGAAGCAAAAATAAGAGGGACAATGGGAGAAGGAAGGGGACGGAATGCGGAAGCAAAAATTGAAACTATTCGGAGTGGGAATACCAAGTACATCCATTGCCGAGCTTGCAGGCGCCGTCGATGTCGCCCTCGAGCTTGCAAGCGCCGTCGACATTGGAGGAGAGAGGGAAGTTATCTCTTCTTTGCTGCTTCTATCGGAGGAGGAGAAAGGGGAGATGATCGGGTTAGGGTATCATGAGGAAAGAAACGCCATAAACTACGATCAACCGACGATAAACAACGCATCTGGGTCTTTCACATAAATGCCGGTTTTAAATAACCGGCGTTTTACTCGTGAGATGAACCAAACGCCGCTTATCTTCAAACCGCTGTTTTCTCCCAAGCACACCGGAGCCTATCATCCCAACCAAACATCACCATATTTAGGTGTGCTTCGTAATATTGACTGACAAAGAGTCAAGCGGAGCACATAGTTGTTTTTTTTCATTCCACTATTGTATTTGTGGTGGCAAATTTGTTTGGGTTTTATTTCCCAGAGGGTTTCATAAACTATACTACAAAAGGAATTTGTGAAATTTGCATTTGCATGCTACCTGCGCTTCTAGAGTGGTATCAAAGCTTAGGGTCAAAAGAGTGATTGAGTGGTTCGGGTTCGTGATCTAGTGTGGTGGACTGGTGGGTAATGACCATTGGTCCTCTCCCTGTTCTCTTTGGTCACGATCTTTAAAACAATTGGTTCCAAGGTTAGTGATATGTTTGTGGGTACTCAGTTTAAGTGGGAGCCGACACAGAAGACGGGTGTTGGGTATTGTATCCACGATTACCTAGATTTGAAGAAGCCACCTGTCAAGCTAAGATGAATTCACAATATATTTGATGAAACATCTTAAGTTGTACTTGCAGCTCCTCCACGCTAAGTGCACACCAATGTCAGGGTGCAGTAGGTCAATATACACGGGTCTGCACGACGTAATCCCTCGTTGAGCAGATCAGTGTGTTGGCCTACGTGTACTCTCTCTATTGGAGTGCACTTACTTTCAAGTACAGGGCAGTTCATATGCAAGAGAAAACAAGGAGCATGGATGGATCAAGGAGCAGCTCCTGGGCGGAAGACGAAAATTCGTCCAAGGAAAATTCGACGAGAATCACCAAGTGATTCTCGCCGATTCGGCGAGAATCACTAGTGATTCTCGCCGAATCGACGAGAATCACTAGTGATTCTCGCCGACTCCTTCTGGCTACCTCAAAACGGTGCCAAGTAAGATTCGGCGAGAATCACTAGTGATTCTCGCCGAACCAGTGGCCAAGCAGCCCATGTATACAAAGTGAAATTCGTTGAGAATCAATAAGTGATTCGGCGAGAATCACTAACGATTCTCGACGATTCGTCGAGAATCACTTGGTGATTCTCGCCGATTCGCCGAGAATCGCCTGTGATTCTCGCCGATTTTTCCTTGGCGTTTTCTCTGGAATTTCCTGAACCGGATTCTGCCGCTGTTAAATTCCTGGACCGGGATTTGGGGATTTCTATTGTGGGTCCCACAAACGGTCATATTGGAAAACTTCTACAGTATTTATATACAGGTATTTTGAACAGTAAAGACAGAGAAAGAAACCGAGCCGCCTCGTAACCCTAATTCCGCGACTCCTCTCCGCCGCCGCCGTCGCGCTCGGGATTGTTGGTCGCCGTCAACATTCGAGATTCCTTCGTAATCTCCGGCGACAGAAGCTTAGCAAAGCTTGTGTCTCACGTGTCTATCGAGAGATCTCTTGTCTCTCGATTTGTTGACCGGGAAAAACTCCCCCGTCCGAATCGATCGAGACGACCGATCCTAGAGTGACCGTTGGTAGACCTAGTTTGCTTCGCTACGAAGTTTGGAACTCCAAGTTCAGCAGCCACTCATCATCGTAGCCGCCGATCCCGAAGCTAGCCGCCGCTCGTGTGCCGCCGCCGGTTCCGGGGAGATCCTCTCCAAGAGAGACCAAGGTTGTAGACTCTTCATCGACTTCAAGAACACGTCGTCGAACAAGAGGAACACCGTAGTCTCCAAAAGAAGTTTGTATCACGTGTACATTCTATATTTAATTTTGTTGTAAAGGAACTTTTGTTCCGTGTTGTAAGGGTTGGGTGCAACCCGGTTTGTGAGAGTGTTGACTCTCACGTGTGGAAGGGCTCCTTCCGTTAGTGCAGGGATTGGATTTCAATCCCGTTGGAGAAGTGACCGAGTCGTCCCTTGTTGGGGAGATAGGTCGAAGGGGGAAAGTGGATGTACCCAAGTCGGGGAACCACTATAAATTTGCTGTGTTTTCTGTGTGCTGTGCTCTTTATTTTTATTGTGCAGGTACTCTCGTAAATTCCGCAAAAACACTACTCGTCACCTATTCCCCCCCATAGGTGCACATAGCTGACACTAGGTGGACTTTCAAGTGGTATCAGAGCCAGGTTACTCTTCAAAAAGGTTAACACCTTGAGTAGAATCCTGCCACCAGTGTTAGAAGCATGGATCTGGATTATGAGATTCCGCCACTCAAACTCCCCGCATGCACAAAGGATTATTATCCCATCTGGAGAATGAGAGTATCCTTTCACCTTGATGCTATCGATCCTCGAGCATCCTTCATCCTGGAAGAGGGTCCGTTTATCCCCATGAAGACCTCCGACTCTGGGATCCAAGTGCCCATGGGCATTGCTGAGATGTCAGAGACGGAACTATCACTATTTCACTTGGACGAGAGGATTCGACAAATTATCATGGATGTCTGGTCTGGAGCCTCTCGCTCTAGATTGGAAAAAATGTAGAACGGCTAAATCTCTGTGGATGATGATCTCAGAGCTGATGGGGGGGTCAGAGAAAGTTGAAATATGCTGCCAATCAGAGGATGAAGCGTATGTGGGGGTTCTCACTTCTGAAGATGAATGCAAGGATCCCTCGGATTGCATCAGAGCTCCCGTGTCCGTGTCAGAGACTGACGAGACCAGTGAGGAAAGCAGCTCTGACGAGGATGAAACAATGATCCCTGATTCTAATGACAATAACTCAGATGTGCAGGTAACATCTTCACCCTGCCCCATATCTTTTGACCTTTCTGAAGACAGAAACTGCTCTCCTCCAGAAAATACTGATTCCCTGAAGAGAGCCCTTCAGGAAAGCAACCTACTTGCTGAGGAGCAAGCTCGAGAGATTGCTCGACTGAAGATCTTGTTGGTTCTCCAATTGACGTCCAACAAGGTCAAGGACTCTAAGATCTCAGCTCTAGAGAATAGTCTAGATAATGAGAAACGTATAGTATCAAACTTTTCCAAAGTTGATACTATAAAGAGAAAGCAAGAAACCGGGTGGATTTCCCGGATTATCCAGGCATGGAGAAATGGGGAAACGGTATTCCGACCCCCCACTCCAAGCAGGAAGGCAACTCATCATGCCTTCAGGTATGACCACAGGAATAGTCGTGGTCACTGCAAGGGTGATTTGTCCCCATGTGGAAACGTCCATAGTGCAAGGGGCGTCATTGCCACCCATGAGGAAATACCTAAGGCTCATTCTGAGCCCTTCGTATTCACTGCCACTGCCTCAACACAGTGTGGATCTGCATGTCCCAGCTCACAGAAGACTTCTCACCACTCGAGGACACGGGCCAGAGAGGATAGAAGTCATGATGTCAGGTTCCATGGGGCCCCTGTAAGGGAGATGCCTGAAAGAATGACACCACCTTCCCGGCCTCATAACGCTCACAACATGCATTCTTTCCACCCTTCCACGTGTCACGATGGAAGAGGAATTTTTGTGACAAGATCATGCCCTATCCCGTTTAGACCTAGGACCATGACTATATCAGTCACGAGATCAGGTCGGAAACGGCGATACAACATTCACCCATGTTGGTGCTGTGGAAAAGTGAGACACTTTGCCATCGACTGTTGGCACAACCCCTCTGTGCCCACAGCTAGGGCTTATCCACATTCTCGGGACAGAAGTAGTCTTCCAGACAGGTTTTCTGAAGGAAGGCAGTTGCGTGCTTATGCTAACAGGAACCTAGGACCCAAAATGATTTGGGTTCCTAAGGTAAAGTAATTCTTTCTTGCAGGGTAGTCTAGGTCCCCGTGAATATGATGGGAACTAGACAGTAGGTGGCTCAAGACTAAATTGGAACAAGCATCTGCAATACCAGATGTGCTATCTGTTTGAGCATACTCACACTGAGCCTCTAATGTGTTCTACCTGTGGGACTAAGACGATGACTCTCAAAATCACAGGTAATTTTGATCAGTTCAAGGACTTGTGTCATGATGCATCCTCATTCAAAATATATATACATATATATATATATTTCTATCCATGTGTATACGTATACTTATGTTTATCATGTATGTGTGCACCTCTATGGAGAGATTAACTCGATGCATGCAAACCATTACACATCAATAAAGGGTTAACGAAGTTATGTCATCGTGAATCTCGACAACTCACAATTGACATCAAGAAATCTTTGAAAAAGACTCGTTAAAATCCAAATAGATTGACTGTAAAATATACATGTATTTATCATGTGTATATAGACGTGACATCAGAAAATCTCAAAAATGTTGCAAGCATTCTCAACGTGAAAATTTCTAGTCAGGGGACCTCTCAATTTCGAATTAAACAAATCTCCTGACAGACTAATCCCGCCGACCCTTGGCATTCACCCCGAATCCCGACGAATTAGAAAAATCCCGCCGAAAGAGTTCTTCCGCCTATTCGCCTTCTTCACGAGTCCCGCAAGAACTCTCCCGACGACCCGCAAGAGCTCTCCCGAGTTCTTCCGCCGATTCGCCGCAACCCGCAGGAACTCTCCCGCCGATTCGCCGCAACCCGCAGGAGCTCTCCCTCCGACTCGCCGAAACCCGCAGCAGCTCTCGTCGAATCGTGAAGTCTCCCTGTGACCGCAAGGTACTCGCAAGGCCCATCTCAAATCTAGAAGGTTCTCGCACCGTTCTAGCAAGGCCGAACCTCACAGGAATCACTTCCATCCACCGAAGGTCCTTCCGAAGCTCCTCAACTCACTTCCATATAAGTCCTTAGGTAACCTCTCCCTCACCCGAAGCATCCACTAATGGAGTTTTCTTTTTGAAAGTTCATTAACGTTTTGAGTAGGGCTTCTCTCTAGATCTACAATGGCTCCAAGGACGACTGCAGGGTTGGTCTCTGGCTGCGAGCTGGTTCGAACTGGATTTTCTCATGCCTCGGACGAATTCCGCAATATCATTCTAATGCTGGAAGAGGCTGGGCTAACCTTCGTCCTGGAGCACCCTTGCAAAATTCTGGACAAAGAGGTGCTGGAGTTCTTCTCTACCGCAAGACTCCGAGATAGAGACTCCATAATCAAGTGCAAGGTGGCTGGGACAAAAGTAAAGATGTCTGCCAGCAAGCTGACTCGCTACCTGCAGCTTTCTAGTTCGGAGCAGGACTATCTGGAGGACGAGGACAAAACCAGAACTCTCCTGTTCTGCGGTCTTCCTCGAGGAACTCGATCAATAAAGAGAAAAGAAATGAATGAAGAAGGAAAGCTCCTCTCTGACATTATTGGAAAAGTGCTCATCTGCAAGCCGGGCTCACATGACCATATCTCAGGTGATATGTTCAAGATTCTCATAGCTGTTGTCTGCCGCAAGAGGTTCAACTGGGGGGAGTTGCTATTCGAGAAGATCAAGGACACTCTGGGCACTCCTAGTTTTGGCCGCATCATAAGCTTATATCTAAACCAGCTGAACGGAGACAAGTTTGACATGAGCAAAGGCGTCCCTCTCCACTACTTGAAGAAGATGGATGCAAGTGTGTTTGATCGATGGGAGCGGCGTATCGGGCAGCCTGCTGTGGAAGAGCAACATGAAGTTTCTCCAGCAGTCACCCCCGGTGAAATTCCTGATACCGTGACTGCAGGAATCGAGGGGGAGACTCTACCCCCTCATACGGATGTAATATCTGAAATTGCCCAGGTGGCCAGGGATGCGGTGGCCGAAATTCATGAAGTAAGTGAACCTGAGTTGGAGGATGAGGAGATCCTGAACAGAAACACTCAAGAAACCGAAGCTGATGCACAGGGGACTGCTGACCAAGAGTTAGAAGAGGATGCTGCTGCTATAGACGATTTCTTGGATGATGACGGAGAGGACGATGAGAATGAGGGACATGAAGTATTGGAGGGTCCGGATCTTGTTGTACCTCCATCTGAAAAGAATGCACCAGTGGAGGGGGAGTCAGATAAAACTCCAGAGGCCACCAACATTCCTCCTTTAGAGACTGTGATTGTATCCAGCTCTACAAATGCATCTGCTGAAGAAAAAGGCCAAGAAGTGCCTCCGACTATTCCGTTACGAGATGAGCTAGCCACTCACACAATAAATGTCATTCAGGGAATTGTCAATGAACTCAACGACTCCTTTGCTAACGCTCAGAATAAACTGCTGAAAAGGATTAAGACTTCTGAAAATCTGATGCTCAAGAATATGGTGGAAATCAACCATAAGCTGGACGTGATGGAGAAGAAATTTGAAGAGAAGTATACCGCGGCCGACGAAGCTGTCACACTCTTAATGGCCGGCTTGAAAAAGAATACTGATACTCTGGCTGTCGTAAATCAGAACGCACACGTTGTAGCCAACAACATTCAGAAGTTTGATGGTAATATGGTCACTCTTAACGCCAATCAGCAAGCCTTAGTCAATGAATTCTCCCGGACCTCAAAGCATATTGATGACTCGCTGCACTCATATGCCAATTCCATCGCGGTCGAAGCCAAAAAGGGGGAGAAAGAGTATCTAGCTAAGATGGCCGAGCTTCAAGAAAGTATGAGCACACACTTCGCCCAATCAAGCAAATATGTCTATGAGAGCTGCTGGTGGATGCTCCAACAGGCGCTAGGTACGTTAGGCGTCGTTTTGCCTGACAATCCTGCCGGTATTCATGTCCCTGAGACATCTAAGGCCGCTGAGAAAGTAAGTGTTGCTGAGGATGTAAGTGCAAGTGCTGTAGATATTCCCACAAATGACGCTGATGCTAGGGCTCTCTCCAAAGCTAAACTGAGGAGCATGTTTGACCAAGAGGCCTTAGCAAAAGCCAGGGGAAAGAGAAAAGTTCAAGAAGGGACCTCCAAGGAGACACAAGCTGCAAAGAGAACTCGAATGAATGAGGAGGATGTACGAAATGAAAGGTGGAGTCCAGTTTCAAGGAACATCATCTTAGACACCTTCTGGCTGCAAGAAAGAGGAGAGATCAATCAAAATGAAGTATATAGCCAGTATGAGTGGGAAACGCACAAAACGTTTGAAGCAAAACGCAACATCTTTTTCAGAAACAACAAGGATGCAGATAAAGTTGCTCCTCCTAGGTATTACCCGAAGCCCAAAGAATACATGGAGAGACAAAGCAAGAAGTACTTGGCTCAAAATCCTAAGAGTGACTTAGCTAAGGAAAAATAGTCAAAAACTTATAGCTTGTCACTTGTCTTAAGAACATTTAATGATTATTGTTGTCATAGAAACAATTCTGGATTATATGTGTATATATTTATATTGGTATATATATTTGAATTTGTGAATGACTCAAGTCCTGATCTGATTGCATATATTCTCTTGTGCTGCATGTTTAATTTCTGAATGCTATGTTTATTATTTGATATGTGTTATTCATCTTAGCTAGTAGGGTTTTGGCTTCGTCAAATATGGGGAGATTGTTGGGTATTGTATCCACGATTACCTAGATTTGAGGAAGCCACCTGTCAAGCTAAGATGAATTCACAATGTATTTGATGAAACATCTTAAGTTGTACTTGCAGCTCCTCCACGCTAAGTGCACACCAATGTCAGGGTGCAGTAGGTCAATATACACGGGTCTGCACGACGTAATCCCTCGTTGAGCAGATCAGTGTGTTGGCCTACGTGTACTCTCTCTATTGGAGTGCACTTACTTTCAAGTACAGGGCAGTTCATATGCAAGAGAAGACAAGGAGCATGGATGGATCAAGGAGCAGCTCCTGGGCGGAAGACGAAAATTCGTCCAAGGAAAATTCGACGAGAATCACCAAGTGATTCTCGCCGAATCGGCGAGAATCACTAGTGATTCTCGCCGAATCGACGAGAATCATTAGTGATTCTCGCCGACTCCTTCTGGCTACCTCAAAACGGTGCCAAGTAAGATTCGGCGAGAATCACTAGTGATTCTCGCCGAACCAGTGGCCAAGTAGCCCATGTATACAAAGTGAAATTCGTTGAGAATCAATAAGTGATTCAGCGAGAATCACTAACGATTCTCGACGATTCGTCGAGAATCACTTGGTGATTCTCGCCGATTCGCCGAGAATCGCCTGTGATTCTCGCCGATTTTTCCTTGGCATTTTCTCTGGAATTTCCTGAACCGGATTCTGCCGCTGTTAAATTCCTGGAGCGGGATTTGGGGATTTCTATTGTGGGTCCCACAAACGGTCATATTGGAAAACTTCTACAGTATTTATATACAGGTATTTTGAACAGTAAAGACAGAAAGAAACCGAGCCGCCTCGTAACCCTAATTCCGCGACTCCTCTCCGCCGCCGCCGTCGCGCTCGGGATTGTTGGTCGCCGTCAACATTCGAGATTCCTTCGTAATCTCCGGCGACAGAAGCTTAGCAAAGCTTGTGTCTCACGTGTCTATCGAGAGATCTCTTGTCTCTCGATTTGTTGACCGGGAAAAACTCCCCCGTCCGAATCGATCGAGACGACCGATCCTAGAGTGACCGTTGGTAGACCTAGTTTGCTTCGCTACGAAGTTTGGATCTCCAAGTTCAGCAGCCACTCATCATCGTAGCCGCCGATCCCGAAGCTAGCCGCCGCTCGTGTGCCGCCGCCGGTTCCGGGGAGATCCTCTCCAAGAGAGACCAAGGTTGTAGACTCTTCATCGACTTCAAGAACACGTCGTCGAACAAGAGGAACACCGTAGTCTCCAAAAGAAGTTTGTATCACGTGTACATTCTATATTTAATTTTGTTGTAAAGGAACTTTTGTTCCGTGTTGTAAGGGTTGGGTGCAATCCGGTTTGTGGGAGTGTTGACTCTCACGTGTGGAAGGGCTCCTTCCGTTAGTGTAGGGATTGGATTTCAATCCCGTTGGAGAAGTGACCGAGTCGTCCCTTGTTGGGGAGATAGGTCGAAGGGGGAAAGTGGATATACCCAAGTCGGGGAACCACTATAAATTTGCTGTGTTTTCTGTGTGCTGTGCTCTTTATTTTTATTGTGCAGGTACTCTCGTAAATTCCGCAAAAGCACTACTCGTCACCTATTCCCCCCCCCCCATAGGTGCACATAGCTGACACTAGGTGGACTTTCAACGGGAAATTAAAAAAATCCACAAATTCAATGGAAATAATATTAGGTTTTGGAAGTTGCAAATGAAGGACTACTTGTAGTAGCAGGATCTTTACTTTTCCACTTGCGAGAATAAAGATATGCCAACAGATATTGATGATAAGATAAAGGAGATGTGGGAATGCAAAGCTCGTTAGAGCGATTTGCTCACTCTGTCATCATTCGTAGGCTTCAACATCTCCAAGGAGAAAACTATCGTGGTTGTTACGACAACCCTGATGATAATGTATGTGAAGCCCTTAGCATTGAACAAAGTCTTTCTAAGGAGACGTCTGCTAAACAAGCAGAAGATTGAAGGGAAATCAATGACTAGTAAATGATTTTAACGCAATCATGAGACAGTTGAATTGGTGTTTTAGAATGAGATACTAGTGTGTTGATACCTACTTGATTGCTGGGATAGTCTTTCCATGGTAGTTAGTAACTTTTGAATCAAACCATATCAAATTTGAGGATGCGGTTGTTTTTCTCTTAAGGGTCGGCACGAGAAAAGAAACAATTTAAGTTCTGGAGAAGTCAATCTAAAGGTGTAGTGCTGTGTTGGAACCAATGTTTTAAATATCGGATGTAGGCGCCATATCAGATTAAGTTTTTAAATGTCGGATGTCGGAAATCGGAGATTTGTCGGGGATATTTTAAAATATCGGATATCCATATCTTATAAATTTAAATTTATTTTTATGTATATTAACTATAATTATATGTTATAAAAATAAAAAAAAATAATATAACAAATAGATAAAAAATGGGTCATTTATATTACGAAAAAATTAAATAGTATTAAGTATAAAATATTATTAACAATTACAAAATGATAAATTGTAAAATATATTCAATAACATGCAATTATTTTATTTTGATAACTGTTGAGTGAGCTCAAAACTTGTATGTATTGCTTGTGTATGAAAATACAAGGAGAGAATACAAATATATAAGAGAGAAAAGGAGAGAAGAAATCCTATACAATGATGTGGGACTAATAGGAGAAGAAGGAAATAAAATAGAACATGGACCCAATAATGAGCTATTTACATAGGCTTTTCTAACACTACCCCGCAAGCTGGAGCGTACAAATCGTATGCACCAAGCTTGGAGAAGCACTAATAGAAGAGTGTACTGGGAAGAGCTTTAGTGAGCACATCCGCAACTTGTTCTGTCCCGGGAACATGCTTCAGGTCAATCTTCTTCATTTGAACCTTTTCTCTGATGAAGTGACAATCAACTTCAATATGTTTAGTTCTCGCATGGAATACTGGTTTCTTGACAATATGTATCGCCGCTTGACTATCACAAAGGAGAAGTACTGGGGAAGGAAGTTTTATACCCAGATCGGTAAGAAGACTTTCCAGCCATGTTAGTTCAGAAACTACAGACGCCATTGCCCGGTATTCAGCCTCAGCAGATGATCGAGCCACAACAGCTTGTTTCTTGCTCCGCCATGTAATCAAGTGTCCTCCAAAATATGTGCAAAACCCACTGGTTGACCTCGATCATCAAGAGAACCAGCGTAATCAGCATCAGAGTAAGCTATCAATGTAGGAGCTGAAGATGAGGTCTTGTAGACCAATCCTTGACCTGAGACTGTTTTTAGGTATCTGAGAATGCGTTCAACGACGTGAAGATGAGATTTTCGCGGGAAATGCATATATCGGCTGACAATAACAACTGCGAAAGATATATCCGGTCTAGTTACCGTGAGGTAGATCAATTTTCCAACTAGACGACGATAGTATTCAGGATTCTCGAGTAAGAGATCTGAGTCGGAAGCCTGAGCACATAACTTATGATTCACATCCATTGGGGTATTGATCGGCTTATAACCCGAGTAACCTGCTTCATGAAGAAGGTCGAGACAATACTTCCGCTGGGAAAGGACGAGACCATCTGGCCGTCTAGCAACCTCAAGGCCCAAAAAATACCAGAGGGGTCCCAGATCCTTTGTTTGAAAAACTGTATCGAGATGTCGTTTGACCTCCGGTATTCTCTTTGAGTCATCTCCCGTAATTATGATGTCGTCAACATATACTAACAGAAGAACCGTCCCCATTGTACGGTGGCGAGTGAACATCGAGAAGTCTGTCGTGCTTCGAGAAAAACCAACCTCCCGAAGAGCCTTGCTGAACCTGTCGAACCATGCTCGTGGTGATTATTTGAGGGTATACAAAACTTTCTTAAGGTGACAAACCTGAGACTCCCCCGTGGTCTCAAACCCGGGAGGTTGCTGCATATAGACAGTTTCATACAAGTCGACATTCAAAAAGGCATTCTTAATATCCAGTTGCAGTAAGGGCCACCGGCGATGGACAACCACTGAGATAAGAACCCGAACGGTGTTGAGTTTGGCCACCGGAGAGAAAGTTTCCTCATAGTCCATCCCGTGTTGTTGGGTGAAGCCCCGGGCGACCAGCCGAGCTTTCAGACGCTCAATCGTCCCATCAACGGCATGTTTGACGACGAAGATCCACTTACACCCAACCAGTTTCTGACCCGGGGGAAGTGGTGCGAGAGTCCAGGTCTGGTTGGCCCAGAGAGCAGCCATTTCCTCCTCCATGACAGCCTTCCAGCCAGGATGTTGTAGCGCCTCCTGCACAGTGTTAGGAACCGAAATGGAGGAAATAGAAGTGACAAATGTGTGTAGTTGGGGAGAGAGGCGATGCAGGGAGACATAATTCAACAAAGGATGAGCGGTGGAGGGAGATACCTGATCAGCAGGGCGCAGGGTAGCCGAGAATGAGGCCGACTTCAGAGGGGTAGAAGAACGAGGAGGAAGGCGGCGAGTGTAAACCTGGATAATTGGTGGCTTGGAGGGAGCAGGAGCAGGGTTAGAAGGACGTAGGGAAACAAGCGCAGTAGTAGGGATGACGGGTCGAGGTATAGGCAGTGGTGGAGATGTCGTCGGGGAGGAAGGAGCTTGAGGTGGGGAAAAGAAAGGTTGATCTTCCCAAAAAGTAACATTTGCGGAGACGATGACCTTCCGGGTTATCGGAGAGTAACACAGGTAGCCCTTCTGAGTGCGAGAATAGCCGACGAAAATAGTTTTAGCTGCTCGGGGATCCAACTTAACCGATGAGGGACCCAGGAGGTGAACGAAGCAAGTGCAGCCAAAGACCCTTGGTGTGATAGGGAAGGTCGGAGTGGAGGGGAATAGGAGGCTGAATGAAGTGACAGAGTTGAGAACCGAGGAAGGGAGGCGGTTGATGAGGAAACACACAGTGGATACCGCAAAGTTCCAGTAAATTTTTGGAACATGCATTTGAAGCATGAGGGAGCGGGCAACGTTTAGGAGGTGACGGTTCTTTCGTTCGGCAACGCCATTTTGTTGGGGGGTGTATGCACAGGAGGTTTGATGAATAATACCAAATTCTGCACATATATTGGCAAATTCATGGCCGGTGTATTCACGAGCGTTATCGGTGCGCACTGTTTTGATAGTTGTGGAGAATTGCGTTCGAGTTTCTTGTAGAAAGTCGCGAAATATGCGAGGAAGCTCAGAGCGATCACGAAGTAGGTAAAGCCATGTTGTGCGAGAATAATCATCAATGAAAGTTATAAAATGACGATACCCAGAGATACTTGGAACTTTGAAAAGACCCCAAACATCGGAGTGCAGTAAATCAAACGGAACAGAGCTCATAGTACAATTAGCAGGAAAAGAAGTACGCGGTTGTTTGCCGTAAATACAAGTATCACATTTGAAAGCAAAAAAATATACATCAGGCAGCGCCTTTTGGAGAACGGGTAGAGGGGCATGCCCAAGACGGCGATGCCAGTCAACAACAGAGACGGATGAGAGGATAGGAGGAGAGGCATCAAGAGGGTAGAGCCCGTTCTGCAGTCGACCCCTATCAATGGTAGTCCGCGTCCGCCGATCCTGTATCAAAAAGGTAGATGGAGTAAATGTGACAGAGCAATCCATATCATGAGTGAGTCGACTAACAGAAAGCAAATTAAATGGAGAGCCCGAAACATAAAGAGCCGATCGAAGAGAGATGGAGGGGGCAAGAGAGATGTCGGCGCAGCCGGAGACCGGAACAGTCGCCCCATTAGCGACGGTGATAGATTCCGGATGAGGAACATCCGAGTACTTGAGTGGCCGCATCGAGGTGATGTGATGAGTAGCACCCGAGTCCAAGATCCAACGCGGACTGGAGGAAAGACAAGTAATACCTGCAGTAGAGATGAAGGCAACAGAAGCAGGAGGGCTAAGAAGCCCCTAGAGGTGCTGTAGCTGGAGGCGGACGACCTCAAGGTCGGTACCAGTGGAGGAGGAGCCATCAGTGGCAACAACCGGAGTTGGGCGAGGAGGATAGCCATGTTTCTTGTAGCAGACGACATCAGTGTGGCCATCCCGGCCGCAATATGAACACTTGGGGCGGCCCCAACCCCCACGTCCCCTTCCACGAGAGCCGGAACGTCCACCGCGAGCAGAAGGCGGTGGGGGAATCAAGGGGGGAAGGGTCTGCTGAAGGAGGGCCGGAGAGGAGGGTGCCGGAGAATCCAGGGGTGGTGATACTCGAAGGAGCATAGAGCAGACATCAGAGAGGGAGGGAGTAGAGGCCGAGACCAACACCTGAGCCCGGATGCTCTGAAGGTGAGGCGGGACACGAGCCATCATCATGACAATGCATACGGCCTCCTTTTGCACGCGCTGAGCAGCAAGGTCGGTGGTAGAAGGCTGATGCTGGATCCTGGCCTCCGCCAGAGTCTTGGAACGAGCAACAAACGAGGTCATGTCAGCCGCCCCGCCAGCATCAAGAGTCTGAAGGTCGGTAATAATGTCATAGAGGTGCTGAAGACTATCCTTTCCAGAGTATAAGGAGTGAAGCTCCTCCCACATAGCTTTGGCGGTCTCACGGTATATGACCATTTGGTATAGCTCACCCTCCAGCGAATTAAGAAGCCATGTTTGGACGCGGCCGTCATTTCGTAGCCAGTCATCAGTAGTAGGGGAAGGAGGTTCGTTAGTAAGGTGAAGCACAAGACCCTTGGCCTGAATAACACGCCAAACCAAGTGGACCCATGGAACATAGTTCTTCTTCCCAGATAATGAGATAGTTGTGATCCACAGCTCATCTCGGAGATCTGGAAGAGAAGCCGGGCGGTCAGCAGGAGGATTAGCCGCCTGTCCGATAGAGTCGATGGAGGAGCCCATGGAGCCTGGGGAGGCTGCAACGAATAGACGAGCGCGCAGTTAGACACAACGTCTGCTGCGGGAAGAGGAGGAGGTCGCCAGAGAAGAGACGCACGACAAGCCCACGCGGTTAGATATGAGGCTGCAGCGGATAGTCACGGCGACAAGCCCAGGGGAGAGAGCGATAGGAGGCCGCGACCAGATGCAGAGAGAGAGCAAGGACAATCCGCACGGTCACTGTGAGAACACCAGCGACCAAACAAGAGCGAGAAGAGAAGACGACTGTAAAGAGACAAGAAGAAGTCTCAGCGGTTAGATATAGAATCCGCGCGACTAGAAAAGGGAAGCAACGAGAGGAAGCAGAGGGCAGAAGCCGCGAGTAGGAACTCGAGCGGCAAGAGAGAGAAACTCGAGCGACAAGAGAGAGAAACCGCGAGTAGGAACTCGAGTGGCAAGAAAAGAGACCGCGAGTAGGAACTCGAGCGGCAAGAGAGAAACCGCAAGCGACAAGATAAGCCGCAAGAGGAGGCTGCGAGTAGGAGTACTCGGGCGGCAAGGAGAAGAAGAACGAGCGAGAAAGAGACCGCACGACACAACACGCCGAGAGAAGAGGCCGCGAGTAGGACTACTCGAGCGACATGAAGAGTAGGGACCGGACGAGAAGAAGCCCGCGTGGTAAGAGGAAGACAGAGCTGACAACGGGAAGTGGGGCTCATGAGTTGAGAAGAGAGGCTATAAAAGGCACTGGGTGGTGGATCCACGGGAGGAAGGGAGAGGAGAGCAGGCAGCGGATAGCAAGGGAGAAGCCGATGAGAGAACGGGCGGGAAGAAAAGTCCGCTACCCGGTGCAAGTAGAAGAACAGACCACAGAGGAATAACGGATAAGAGAGGAAGACAGGTCGGGCGGTTAGAGGATGTGAAACCGCAAGGACCGAACTGTTTGCTCTGATACCATGTTGAGTGAGCTCAAAACTTATATGTATTGCTTGTGTATGAAAATACAAGGAGAGAATACAAATATATAGAAGAGAAAAGGAGAGAAGAAATCCTATATAATGATGTGGGACTAATGGGAGAAGAAGGAAATAAAATAGAACATGGGCCCAATAATGAGCTATTTACATGGGCTTTTCTCACAATAACAATAAGTTTATTAAAAATAAAAAAGATTTAAATGTTAAAATCCTTGATTGATTATAAAATTTTTCAAACTTTTAAATTTATATTAAAAATATGCAAACAATCAACTAATAAATGTATTAAATGTTTTCATCTTTTTTGTAATATGGAATTAAAAAATTGTGAAACAATTATACAAAATTGGTTGTAAGAATAAAACGTTAAAAAAATCGAAACAATAAATATAATCGATTTAAACATACATAATATAATATATATAAGGCGAGTTAAACATATACTGCTAATCTGCTAATATAACATAAAATAAAATAGCGGACGATATATTTAAAAGTCATGTCGGCCGATATATCGGAAAAAATAAGGCATGGCGACCTATATTTTACAAAAGGACATAATCTATTTTTTTTAGAAAAACATATCGTTTTGTGCTAAAAAAGGACATGTCAGGAGACATATCGAACATGTCGGAGGACATTTAAAACAATGGTTGAAACTATCAGTAGAAAGGCCACATTAAGTACGACTATAGGGCACCAAAGAAAGGTGGAGATAAGTGATAAGAAGTGATGCAGAAGGGATCTATAGGCGAAGGGAAATTTGCGACCTAACACTACATGCTATGCAGATCCGAAGGTTAGATCACAAATTAGATAATAAATACTATCATCCCGCGCAAAATATTAAAAGCAAGATATAAATAATTTATTAGGGGAAACACACTGAGCCTTTCCTCCGCGTGGAGGGCCAAAGCGAGAGCGCGCGACAAATAAATCCTGCAAATCACAATAATTATATAACAAACAACCACAATACAAGATATCCAAACTAATATAACAACCAACCAAATACAAATATGCCAAAAATAATAATCCAGTACAACGAAGACTCACCAAGTAGTGGCTGACCAAAGCACTAAAGATTTCAGAGCCGGAATTGCGTGAACGTCGATCTGTGGTAGAACCGAAGACGTGGAAATGACGTAGGTGACTGTCCTCGGCGATGGAAGGTGGAAAAGGGCCGGAAATGGGTAAATCCGACGTCGTATCTGTTGATCCGGGCGAGGGGGGAGTGAATCCGGTGTTTAAGAGCGGATCCAGGCTAGGAATGGAGCGGAGGGTGAGAGGAAATAGCGGATCAGGGCTGAAACAATCCAGATCTGAACTGATTTGGATAGGGGTTGATTGGCGGTGGTTCCACAAAGGGGAGGGCATTGGAGGCAAGCGGAATTAGGGTTGAGAGGGGCTGCTGTTGTAGGTGAACAAGGAGGAGGCCAGCGGTGCTGGGAGGGGGTCCAGATGGGGCGGCCAGTGAGGCTTTGGCTGGAGTGAGGGCTGACGCTGACTAATAGGTGGGGTGGGGGTGGGGGGAAGAGGGACGGTCCGATGGAAGAGGGAAACAGGAGGGTCGGTGGTGGGGTTTGCCTGGGAGGAGATGTGGCTGAATCAGGGAATCAGGAACAACAACTTGGCCGCTGGATTTGGGGGAAAACTGGGGGCTCCTTGTGGATCCATGATGGGGAAAAATGGGGCAACAAGCGGCTAAGTTTTCAACAGGAATATGGGGGAAGGTGTCCCGCTGAAGGAGGATGTTGCTGCTAGGGCCGGCTGTGGATGAGGGCAGGAAAGAAAAAAAACTATATAAAATGAATAATAGATTTCATTTTTGAAAAGTAGACTTGACTAGGACTGGGGCATTTTTGGACAGCCATTGTGGCTAGATTTTGGGGCAGTAGGGGGCTGCGGGAGGGAGTTTGGGAGGGAAAAAAGAGGCTTAGGGTCAGGGCAAATCTTGGTGGAGGAGATACATACCTAGGAGTTGTCACCTAGGATTCCGCGGAGTCGGCACCGTGGGATGATCGCGGGAATCCGGGAATAGCTTTCTCGAAATTCTGCAATGCCTTCTACCAGCACACAAACCATCTATTTATAATAAAAGGGGGATTAGGGCATCCCATCATCGATGACTATGATTGGCCGAAGGTGGGACCACCTAAATACATCAAAATAAAATGCAAAATAGTGAAATAATATATCAAATCGATTCGCAACGCGAATCCGAACACATCTGCGGAGTCCGATCGTCGATCCGGGCACGCCATATATGGAAAGTCGCCAAATCAGCACCGAATGGGCCCAAAACTCGTCATCCACTGCAAGTGCTCGTCTATGTTCCGCATCCAGAAGTAATCAAGTTTGGCTTTCCAGAGTAAGTCATCTGATGATCCCTTGGTTCTTACTTGTGATACCAGATATGATTCATGTGTACTTGTTTCAGGTGCATTGTTTCATTCCACGTCCAACTATTAGTTTTCTCGAACTATGAGCAAAGAAATTTGGCAAGGTTTATTTATGAGACGGTGAGGCATGCAAAATAGTTGGAAGGATAAAATTGATGGGTTCACCACTTTGTTATGAATATACTATTACCATGCCTAATTCTTTTGATAAGGAGACTCTCAGAAGCAGGACCTAAGTCTTTTTACAAGGAGACTCTCAGAATACGGGAAAGAAGCCAGTTGATAAGGTGTGCTACAGTGAGCATAACATCACCCCAGTAGGACTTAGAAAGTTGCATATTGACTAGGAGGCAACGAACAACATCAAGAAGGTGCCAGTTTTTTCATTCGACAACCTTTTTTGGGTAGAGGTGTGAAAATAAGTTGTGTGGTGGATGATCCCATGATTGGTAAGGTAAGGGCCGAACACACCACGATCATCATATTCCTCTGATTATCACATCGAAGAACCTGAATAAAGCCATTAAATTGGGTCTGTACCATTTTATGGAAAACTTGAAAATATTGATGAACCTCACTTTTCTTTTTTAAATGATAAACTCACGTGGTGCGAGAAAAACAATTAAGAAAAATAATAAACCAACGAAATCTAGATAACGATAAAATAGAGGAGGGCTCCTAAACATCCGAATGTATAACAATAAATAAAATGCTACTAGGAGAAGATAAATGCGATGAATTATGTCGCACATGTTTTGACATATCACAGGAATAACAAACAAAGGTTCGCATAAGTAGTTAATAAGTGACGTATTATAAGATGTTAAGGGAATTCCTGTAGTATTGTATATAATGTTCTTTTATATAGTTAAGGAAATTCCTGTAATTATAGAAACCCACAGTTATCATTATGCAATAATAGTTTATGATAAAAAACTATAAACCCATCAGACGTCCTGTCAGTATATGTAGATCATAAATAATATATTTTCCTATTAGTTATATCTCCTCGATGTTTGTTAAAATATATAGAACATGTAATCACAGAGTTATCTATAATGCAGCGAAATTCTAAATCATATGAATATGAATATATGTTGATTAACTAGTAAGATGCCTGACCTAAGATATTCAGAAGATTATGTATGCAATCCACTTATAATGGAAAATAATTAGGACGCTTGATTGAGACTTTTTCTCCTAATAGATAGAGCCGCACTATCTCATTGGGCGTAGCAGATTGTATGAGCCTCAAATTTGGGGAGATGGTCATGACCCGTCTAAAGCAGAGATCAAAGTGCGCTTCAGGAGGGTCGTGTTGACATAGACATGGGCGAAAAGAAAATCCATGTTTGTTAAGCGGAAGCTGAGATACTGATAATTAGTTTTAAAATAATTACTTTTGAGTAAAATAAATTGGTTTTATGCGAAAGCTTTAAAATATGACATTGAAAAATAGGTGCACGTGTATTTTAATAAATACCTATGATACAAGAATACTGGTATAATTTCATGCAATGATAATCCCAATGGAAATGAACATATACTATTCTCAATTTTTAGTATATATAACTTATAGTTTAGCAGTTGTCCATGATAATAAAGAAAATAACTAATCATAATTATTACATATAGAAATATCTGACAGTAAAGAAAAATTAAATATACAGAACTTGACACGACAAGTAGATAAGTTTCAAGAGGAAGGAGCTTGACGCAGATCGGGCTTGAGTAGTAAGCGGCACAGACACAGACCCCAAGGCAAATTCAGAAACAAGAAGCAAACTCAGAACATTGAAATAAAAAGTGAGCTTAGTAAAATAAGGTACGAGCAGGAGAATCAGAAATATTTGTGTACCAGTTTTCATGAAACAAAGCTAACAAGACATGCAAGAAAGAGACAAGTAGAAACAATAAGATTATTAGTGTACTCCGGAGTATAACATATATTTGTTCAAGCAATGGATAAGGTGCAACCATAGAAATGTGTATGTGTTTTTATTTGATGCACCAGAGTCTTTAAGTTCAAATGCAAGACTTATCAGAAAATTCGTGCGTACTATAATCATTCATTTGTTCCCGAGTTAAGAGGGAACTGAAGTTAAGTAGTTGCATCAATTAAATACTACCTTTCAATGATTGCTTATAAAATTAACGAATTAAATGATTCATAGTTTGGTGATTCTAGCAGAAATGAATTTGCATCAAGCGGGGGAATCAAGTTATGAAACAATATTTACCCAAGTCTTGCAACCAAGCATGCATAAGAAGCAGATATCCGATGACACGAAAAACTAGATAATGAGTTCTGAATCTTGTGGGTTCGAGAGGTTAAAGTTTCATAAACAAGAAGATTTTTCAAATATATCACATGAGTAAGTTTGACATGCATCGATTTTGGGAGAACAAACACTCATCCAGATTAAACCGTTTTTAGACACAAATATCTTTCAAGTAAAATATGTATGTTATGAGCATGATATAAAAATACAAAACATATATTTGTTAACCAAAATTTGTTACAGTTATTATCATGACAATGTTGCTCATGCTCAACAATCTACCATTATTCAAATTATTCATCAAATGAGAAAGTCATTCATCTAGGTGAATATCAAAATAAAAATTATTCACGATCACAAACTCATGCTATTTCCAACACGTTAAATTTTAAACCACTAACATGTCAATTTAGGCATTCAAAATCTAAATTTATTTGACAAAACAAACATTCAAGATTAAAGTCATATGATCATAGTAACAAAAGCATTAATTTAAACTCAATGTTTGCAAGAGAGAGAGAGATGATGTGAGAAGCTCGTCTAAGATGATTTGGACACGTACAAAGGAGACCATTAGAGGCACCTGTTAGGCATTGTGAGAGTCTAGTCACTAGACATGTTAAACGAGGGAGGGTAGACCAATAAAGACTTGGACTGAAACTGTAAGGAAAGACATGATGTACTTAGGCATTAGTGAGATTATGACAAAAGATAGGGCACAATGGAGAGAAAGGATCCATATAGCCCCCACTATAGTGGGATAAAGGCTTGAATGTTGTTGTATGTTGTTGTTTGCAAGAGGGGGATCTCTACTTGACTTAAGGTGCGGCTGAAACTGACGACGACGAACAAGCGGCACAAACAAAATCTGAAACCCTATTTAAATCTGTTCAAGAACGACGAAAGCGACATTTGGCAATAAGAAAAACCCTACGCCAACACATGTATTTTTCATCAAATAACTTAAACAAGAGAGGTTTTAAAGATTACCTCCCTCAAAGGTGAGGTGAGAGGAGACTACCACGTGAAAACAGAGACTTGGCGGCGCTTAAGTTACAAAAACCCTAAATCAGAGATGACTTTTCAGAGATCCCACCAAATGAATCGAGGAGAGCACTGGAAATCACGAATACACAATGGTTAGACGATTACAAGGGACAAAAATCATGAAACACAAGTATATGCAATTTTGGAGACAAATAATTTCATGGGGGATTAGAAAATTCTGAATACGGGTGGATGGGGTAAGAATCTTATCAATAGGAACCAAATCCGAACCCAAAATTTTAATGGAGAAGGATTCGAGCAAACCCCTAGTTGAAATCAGATCCCAAAGAAGAGAGGAAGTTACTGGTCTCGAGGAAGAGAAGGGGGAAAATCTGTTGTTGGCTCCTGGGAGGAAGGAGAAACCCCGGACCTGGAGAAGTGGGAAGGTTTTTGGTGCTGTAACCGGCTCTTGGAGAGGGAGAGGATGCTGTCGGCGGAGGAGGAAGGATAAGGTACGAGCAGGAGAATCAGAAATATTTGTGTACCAGTTTTCATGAAACAAAGCTAACAAGACATGCAAGAAAGAGACAAGTAGAAACAATAGGATTATTAGTCTACTCCGGAGTATAACATATATTTGTTCAAGCAATGGATAAGGTGCAACCATAGAAATGTGTATGTGTTTTTATTTGATGCACCAGAGTCTTTAAGTTCAAATGCAAGACTTATCAGAAAATTCGTGCGTACTATGACCATTCGTTTGTTCCCGAGTTAAGAGGGAACTCAAGTTAAGTAGTTGCATCAATTAAATAGTATCTTTCAATGATTGCTTATAAAATTAACGAATTAAATGATTCATAGTTTGGTGATTCTAGCAGAAATGAATTTGCATCAAGCGGGGGAATCAAGTTATGGAACAATATTTACCCAAGTCTTGCAACCAAGCATGCATAAGAAGCAGATTTCCGATGACACCAAAAACTAGATAATGAGTTCTGAATCTTGTGGGTTCGAGAAGTTAAATTTTCATAAACAAGAAGATTTTTCAAATAAATCACAGGAGTTAGTTTGGCATGCATCGATTTTGGGAGAACAAACACTCATCCAGATTAAACCGTTTTTAGACACAAATATCTTTCAAGTAAAATATGTACGTTATGAGCATGATATAAAAACACAAAACATATATTTGTTAACCAAAATTTGTTACAGTTATTATCATGACAATGTTGCTCATGCTCAACAATCTACCATTATTCAAATTATTCATCAAATGAGAAAGTCATTCATCTAGGTGAATATCAAAATTAAAATTATTCACGATCACAAACTCATGCTATTCCCAACACGTTAAATTTTAAGCCACTAACATGTCAATTTAGGCATTCAAAATCTAAATTTATTTGACAAAACAAACATTCAAGATTAAAGTCATATGATCATAGAAACAAAAGCATTAATTTAAACTCAATGTTTGCAATAGAGAGAGAGATGATGCGAGAAGCTCGTCTAAGATGGTTTGGACACGTACAAAGGAGACCATTAGAGGCACCTGTTAGGCATTGTGAGAGTCTAGTCACTAGACATGTTAAACGAGGGAGGGTAGACCAATAAAGACTTGGAATGAAACTGTAAGAAAAGACATGATGTACTTAGGCATTAGTGAGATTATGACAAAAGATAGGGCACAATGGAGAGAAAGGATCCATATAGCCGACCCCACTATAGTGGGATAAAGGCTTGAATGTTGTTGTATGTTGTTGTTTGCAAGAGGGGGATCTCTACTTGACTTAAGGTGCGGCTGAAACTGACGACGACGAACAAGCGGCACAAACAAAATCTGAAACCCTATTTAAATCTGTTCAAGAACGACGAAAGCGATATTTGGCAATAAGAAAAACCCTACGCTAACACATGTAGTTTTCATCAAATAACTTAAACAAGAGAGGTTTTAAAGATTACCTCCCTCAAAGGTGAGGTGAGAGGAGACTACCACGTGAAAACAGAGACTTGACGGCGCTTAAGTTACAAAAACCCTAAATCAGAGATGACTTTTCAGAGATCCCACCAAATGAATCGAGGAGCGACACTGGAAATCACGAATACACAATGGTTAGACGATTACAAGGGACAAAAATCATGAAACACAAGTATATGCAATTTTGGAGACAAATAATTTCATGGGGGATTAGAAAATTCTGAATACGGGTGGATGGGGTAAGAATCTTATCAATAGGAACCAAATCCGAACCCAAAATTTTAATGGAGAAGGATTCGAGCAAACCCCTAGTTGAAATCAGATCCCAAAGAAGAGAGGAAGTTACTGGTCTCGAGGAAGAGAAGGGGGAAAATCTGTTGTTTGCTCCTGGGAGGAAGGAGAAACCCCGGCCCTGGAGAAGAGGGAAGATTTTTGGTGCTGTAACCGGCTCTTGGAGAGGGAGAGGATGCTGTCGGCGGAGGAGGAAGGATAAGGTACGAGCAGGAGAATCAGAAATATTTGTGTACCAGTTTTCATGAAACAAAGCTAACAAGACATGCAAAAAAGAGACAAGTAGAAACAATAAGATTATTAGTCTACTCCGGAGTATAACATATATTTGTTCAAGCAATGGATAAGGTGCAACCATAGAAATGTGTATGTGTTTTTATTCGATGCACCTGAGTCTTTAAGTTCAAATGCAAGACTTATCAGAAAATTCGTGCGTACTATGACCATTCATTTGTTCCCGAGTTAAGAGGGAACTCAAGTTAAGTAGTTGCATCAATTAAATACTAACTTTCAATGATTGCTTATAAAATTAACGAATTAAATGATTCATAGTTTGGTGATTCTAGCAGAAATGAATTTGCATCAAGCGGGAGAATCAAGTTATGGAACAATATTTACCCAAGTCTTGCAACCAAGCATGCATAAGAAGCAGATTTTCGATGACACCAAAAACTAGATAATGAGTTCTGAATCTTGTTGGTTTGAGAAGTTAAAGTTTCATAAACAAGAAGATTTTTCAAATAAATCACAGGAGTAAGTTTGACATGCATCGATTTTGGGAGAACAAACACTCATCCAGATTAAACCGTTTTTAGACACAAATATCTTTCAGGTAAAATATGTACGTTATGAGCATGATATTAAAACACAAAACATATATTTGTTAACCAAAATTTGTTACAGTTATTATCATGACAATGTTGCTCATGCTCAACAATCTACCATTATTCAAATTATTCATCAAATGAGAAAGTCATTCATCTAGGTGAATATCAAAATAAAAATTATTCACGATCACAAACTCATGCTATTCCCAACACGTTAAATTTTAAGCCACTAACATGTCAATTTAGGCATTCAAAATCTAAATTTATTTGACAAAACAAACATTCAAGATTAAAGTCATATGGTCATAGAAACAAAAGCATTAATTTAAACTCAATGTTTGCAATAGAGAGAGAGATGATGCGAGAAGCTCGTCTAAGATGGTTTGGACACGTACAAAGGAGACCATTAGAGGCACCTGTTAGGCATTGTGAGAGTCTAGTCACTAGACATGTTAAACGAGGGAGGGGTAGACCAATAAAGACTTGGAATGAAACTGTAAGGAAAGACATGATGTACTTAGGCATTAGTGAGATTATGACAAAAGATAGGGCACAATGGAGAGAAAGGATCCATATAGCCGACCCCACTATAGTGAGATAAAGGCTTGAATGTTGTTGTATGTTGTTGTTTGCAAGAGGGGGATCTCTACTTGACTTAAGGTGCGGCTGAAACTGACGACGACGAACAAGCGGCACAAACAAAATCTGAAACCCTATTTAAATCTGTTCAAGAGCGACGAAAGCGATATTTGACAATAAGAAAAACCCTACGCTAACACATGTATTTTTCATCAAATAACTTAAACAAGAGAGGTTTTAAAGATTACCTCCCTCAAAGGTGAGGTGAGGGGAGACTAACACGTGAAAACAGAGACTTGGCGGCGCTTAAGTTACAAAAACCCTAAATCAGAGATGACTTTTCAGAGATCCCACCAAATGAATCGAGGAGCGATGCTAGAAATCACGAATACACAATGGTTGGACGATTACAAGGGACAAAAATCATGAAACACAAGTATATGCAATTTTGGAGAAATAATTTCATGGGGGATTAGAAAATTCTGAATACGGGTGGATGGGGTAAGAATCTTATCAATAGGAACCAAATCCGAACCCAAAATTTTAATGGAGAAGGATTCGAGCAAACCCATAGTTGAAATCAGATCCCAAAGAAGAGAGGAAGTTACTGGTCTCGAGGAAGAGAAGGGGGAAAATCTGTTGTTGGCTCCTGGGAGGAAGGAGAAATCCCTGCCCTGGAGAAGAGGGAAGGTTTTTGGTGCTGTAACCTGTTCTTGGAGAGGGAGAGGATGCTGTCGGCGGAGGAGGAAGGAAGATTGATACTGCCCCCCCCCAGGAGAAAGAAGAAGGTGGCTAACTTGCTGTTCGAAGGAGGAGAGGAGAAGAAGCTCTTGTCTGCCTGAGGGAGAAAAGATGTCACCGGCTAGAAGGGGATAAGTGATTTTCGGCCTGAGAAGGAGGTGGATTCTCCGGCCCGAGGGGGAAGGAGGGATAGCAGGGGCGTTGATGCCTGGAGCAGGAGGAGGCGTTGGAAACTGTAGCGGCAGGTTGCGTGCTTACGGGAGACGGGGGTTGGCGCGTGGCTTTTTTTTTTAATCCGCGGAGTGGGTGGCTTGGTATAGGAGGGAAATAATTGGAAACCTTAATATACTATTTACAAAATTGCCATCAATTTCTAAATAAATAAAACCCCTTTTTTGAGTTGTTACAAGACAACACCTAATTTAGTAGATTAGTAGATGCGAGTGAGTCGGTGTTCGTGAGACACTAGAACACCTGCATTCGTTAGTAGGGACTCAGATTGTTAGAATACACATAAGAAGCTACTCATCCTTGATTATGAATTATCTCAAACATAAAACATTTAGAATTCAAGCATATGCCAAAATTCAGAAATCCCTACAGTTAAATTTTATTGGAATTTGAATAAAAATGTATAATATAGTTACATTAGAACTGACATTTATATTTATAATATTTTAATAGAAAAGCATACGTAAAATTGTAGCACATTTTTCTTAGTATAAAACGTGTTTTAAAAACATGCACTCGTATTTCTTTCAAATTATTTTTAGTGTCAGCAGGAGGAATGATTTTTCTTACTCTCCAGTCGGGTGACTCGTTTTTGGGCATTTCATTAAGGGGTCACAAATGGGGAATTGCATCTAGGATAAGTGTTTTGCGAACCTCCATTCATAGTTTGCTTTTTGTTCTGTTGTCTTTCTATTCGGTACTGTGATATTTCCCTTTCATGAACTCAGTGTAACCTAAATGTTTACGATTTTCTATGTATCAAAAAATATTTAGTATTTCAGAAAATTTAGAGTAATGGTTCTTTTCATTTATAGTTGGCTCCGTGAATTCAAAAAAATTGAGTTACCCTTTTTCCCGTAGTTTTATTTACTACCTTCGCTGTAAGTTTTCTTTTAGGACTTTCATTTTTACCTACTATGTACCAATTCATTTACTGTTGCTTAGTTTACTTCTTGTCACGGGGCCCGACCGGACTACTGATTTGTTGCTAAATTAGGTTGGGGTGTTACATGTGCTGCCCCTATATTGAGTGATATTTGAATTTTTCTCCCTTAGATTTCTCAGTCTCCTAGATTTCTCAATGTTATTCTCTCCATAATGGTATTATCAAAAGAGGGTGGATGCGGACTACTTGTACTAGATAAAATCATAAACGAGCAAAAGTGAAAATGCAGCAGAGAAATAATCATGAAAATAATGTATGATGGGAGAAGAAACATGTATATAGTGATGTAAACATAAAAGCACAACAATATGAAAGATAAACGTGAAAAATAAGTAGTTTTTTTTAGAAAGATTATCGTTAGAAATCAGTTTTAGAATCAACGTTATAAACCAAGAGATTGAGTTATATAATTTTTTTTGTAAAAGATAAGTGTTATAGTTTAGATTATGATTTAGCCAAGCATGAAAGATATAACTCAAAAGAGATTATAACAATACAATGAGAAATGTATTACGCTCCCAAGATTGCTAGCGTGTGCACGACCGTTGGAGGGGAAAATCCTACAGGAGGGAAGAGGATCCCTTCTTTGAATCTTTCAGAGCAATGTTGATGATGAGGAGGAAGAGGCGGCCGGCGGAGGAGCCGTGCGGTGCGGCGGTTCACACAGGAGAGCTCCACGCGGTGCGCGGCGTGAACGGACGGGGCGGCTAGGGTTGCTGCAGGAGAGAATTAGAGAGAGAGAAATAAGAGAGAATTAAAATGATTTTTCCTTTTTTCTTTAATTCCCATACAATACTCCAATATAAAGTCCCCTCCAAGGAAATAAAAATACCAAATTTCCCCCTCAATAAGGCTTAACAACTATGAGGTTAAACATATTTAAAACATAATAAGATAGCATGCCAAAAATAGGGAAATAGTAATAATAAATCAAGCGCGCGCGGCTCGTGGTTCGCCACGCTTGTAAGTGATCCCCCAATGCGGATTGTGCGGGCGAGCTCCACGCGATGTGCGGTGTGCGGCGTGAACGGACGGGGCAACTAGGGTTGCTGCAGGAGAGAATTAGAGAGAGAGAAATAAGAGAGAGAATTAAAATGATTTTTCCTTTTTTCTTTCACTCCAATATCGTACTCCAATATAAAGTCCCCTCCAAGGAAATAAAAATACCAAATTGCCCCCTCAATAAGGCTCAACAACTATGAGGTTAAACATATTTAAAACATAATAAGATAGCATGCCGAAAATTGGGATATAATAATAATAAATCAAGCGCGCGCGGCTCGTGGTTTGCGACGCTTGTAAGTGATCCCCCAATGCGGATCCGTAACAAAATGTTTTGCAATTTAATCTTTAATAAACACCGGAATGTTCATGCTTAATTATCTAATATATTTACTCATTTATGTAAAGAGTTATGTATTTGTACTTATGTTTTCAATTTTTATAAGTGAAAGATTTATGTAAGACAATAATGTGCACAATAATGCACAATATCATCAAAATGCAAAGTAAAATTACTTCCATTAATCTTAATACACAATAAAATAGTATAACTATCAAAGTAACTCGCATACACAATGCTTATGAAGACTTATCATGCAGTGAAGTATTGTTTGATGTATCACGTAATAATATTTTGATTTTTAATTTTTAATTTTTTGTGATCCGGTGTACTAAGGCTCTGTTTGGCTCCACGTTTCAACAGCAGCACCCCGCTGTTTTTCAATAAGCCGCGCCAAACAAGAATTTGACGCCCGCGATTGGAGTCGCCACCGCACGGTAATCGTCAAATTTGCGCGTTCCAGAGTCGTGAAAAATTATCACGACTCTGGAATCGCGGGGCTCGCGCGATTCTTCTTCCACGGCAAGCCCTAGGGGCGATTTTTGCTTCCCGATTCCAGTCCAAAGCCGCTCGCGCGATTCTTCTTCCTCGCGCGATTGTCGCCGTCGCCGAGCTCGCCTCCACGCCGGCCATCTTCCAGACTAGCCCCTTCTCTTCTACCGCAGGTAAGCCATTTTTATGCTTTCCGATTTCTGCTTCCCGCTTATCGCCTGCTCCGATTATGTCGCCGTCGCCAAGCTCGCCTCCACGCAAGCATTAGCCCTCTTCTCTTCCACCTATAAACGCCCTCTTTTTCCATGGCCGACCCCCTGCTACCTGCCGGCCATCTTCCAGATTAGGGCTAATGCTTCTTCATTTCTTATATTTCATTTTTTTCTTGATTCCAGAACTTAGCCTTTATTTTTCTTGATTTCGTTTCCCTAAACGCACTGTTAAATGTGAGTTTTTCATGGCATGTGTGTGTGTTTGATTTGTGTTTGGGTATGTGTGTTATTTGTGTTTGTTTTTGTATGATTTTGTTTGTGTTTGCGTGTTTATGATGTTTGGGAATGTGTGTGTGTGTGTGTATAATTGTGTTTGTGTGTGTGTGTTTAGGGTGTGTATGTATGTTTGTATGTGTGTGTGTGTTTGATTTGTGTTTGTGTGTATGTGTGTGATTTGTGTTTGTTTTTGTATGATTTTGTTTGTGTGTGTGTGTATGTTTGTGTTTGTGTGTTTATGGTGTTTGGGAATATGTGTGTATGTATAATTGTGTTTGTGTGTGTGTGTTTAGGGTGTATATGTATGTTTGTATGTGTGTATCAATGTGTGTGTGTATAATTGTGTTTGTGTTTGTGTTTGTGTGTTTGATTTGTGTTTGTTTTTGTATGATTTTGTTTGTGTTTGTGTATGTTTGTGTTTGTGTGTTTATGGTGTCTGGGAGTGTGTGTGTGTGTGTATAATTGTGTTTGTGTGTGTGTGTTTAGGGTGTGTATGTATGTTTGTATATGTGTATCAATGTGTGTGTGTATAATTGTGTTTGTGTGTGTCTGTTTGATTTGTGTTTGTCTTTGTATGATTTTGTTTGTGTGTGTGTATGTTTGTGTTTTTGTGTTTATGGTGTTTGGGAATGTGTGTGTGTGTATAATTGTGTTTGTGTGTGTGTGTTTAGGGTGTGTGTGTGTATAATTGTGTTTGTGTGTGTTTGTGTGTGTGTGTTTATGGTGTTTTGGAATGTGTGTCTGTGTGTGTGTTTACGTGTGTGTGTAATTGTGTAAGTTTATGTTTGTGTGAGTGTATGTTTGTGTAAGTGTATGTTTGATTGTTTGTGTGAGTGTATGATTGTGTAAGTGTATGTTTGTGTGAGTGTGTGTATGTTTTTGTGTCAATGTCTCTCTGTGTCTGTGTATGCATTAATTTTATTTTTTCTCATAGATGAGTAAATCAACGGAAGGTGGAATTTCTGCAAATTGGGAGACATCGCATGTTCTGCTTTTTTGTGATCTTTGTAGCCGAGAGATAGATTTATGGAATAGACCTACCACACATTTCAATAAGGAAGGGTGGTGCAATTTGGTGAAAAACTTCAAGGAGCGCACAAGTTTGGAGTACAGTCGGGCACAAATGAAAAACAAATGGGATCAACTGAAGCGTGATTGAAAATTATGGCGTGAACTCAAAAGAGGTGAGACCGGTCTTGGTTGGAATCCCACTAAGCGGACAATTGACGCGTCCGATGATTGGTGGAAAGAACGTATTGAGGTTAGATTTTTTATATATAATTTTATTATTATAATAATGAACATGTGATTAGGATGTGCATTTATTTTGAAGCTCCTTTTATTTTGTAGATGATTCCCAATGCGAAGAAATTTCGTTTTGGTGGAATAGCGCCCGAGCTTGAGGAAAAACTAGACAAAATGTTCAGTCTGGTTGTGGCGACAGGAGAAAATGTATGGATGCCTTCTTCTGGAGAACTTCCAGGAATTTTTTCGCATGCAAACACCTTATCCGAATAAGCTGAAGATCACATCAATGAGAGCAATAATACACAGACTTTTGCAAATGAAGATCTTGACTCGACTACACCTGGGCAGAGTTCTCAAAGTGGTGCAGTTTCAAAACGAAAATGAAAGGGAAGAGACATGAAATGAGGACCAAACAGGTTATGTTGGCACATGTAGAAAAGTTATTCTCCTCCTCAGAAGCAATTATGCAGCGCGTTACAACACCATTTATTCCCCCTAGTATATATCTGCTGCGAGAGGCGATTCAAGAATTGGAGAAGTACCCAGAAATCTTTGAGGACCGGTTGCTGTATCATTTTGCTACAGTTCATTTTCAAATACCAGTGAATCGAGTGACATTCCTGAGTATCCCAGAGGATAGGAGGGTGGAATGGCTGAAGACCCACTACATGAATTCACATATATGATTTCTCTTATATGTTGTTTATGATTTTTTACGTGGAACTTATTTATTGTTCGAAGCATCTCTTATGCAGTGATTTACGTGACTGTTATCTCATATGCAGTGATATATGTTACAAACATAATTATTGTTATTATTATCTCTTATGCAGTGATATATGTTACATTGTTATACTGACTGTTGTGTCATATTTATAGGTCAATATAATGTCAAACGTAGATGATGATAGAGAATTTAATATAGACGATGATGAAGAGTTGGTGGTGAATTACTGTGCAACTCATCAACAAGATTGCACCGCATATGTGAAAGTTGTTAACACCACTGTATGTTTAATTAGTGATTATGTCACTTTGTTTTGTGATAAAACACCGTGCATGACATCTTCTCAAACTGTATATAAATGGCTTCGAGAATTATTTGAGTGACATCCTGAACGTTTTCACAATATGTTCCGAATGACTAAGATCATTTTTTTTGACTTGCTAGCATTGTTGGAACAACGTCATGGTTTAAGAGGAACACAGATGACACATTCCAGTGAGGTTTTGACAATAACGATTTATATATTGGGGCACAATGAAACTTTCAAAAAATATGGTGTAAGATTCCAACATTCCACAGAGACATTGAGTCGGTTGTTTATGATCGATCTAGAAGCTCTGACAAGTTTGTCCATGACATCATCTCAATTTTTATTCATCCAGAGACATATGAGTTGCGACCAAACAATCGTCCAAGAACTATCGATTCAAATCCGAACACAACACCAAGCTCATTTGAGGGAACATGAGCTGCAAAAATGACCAATATTAGGGACTACATTGTAGATCAACTCACGGAGTATCACAGGTATACACCATAATGACTTTTACATTTATAAACATATATAAAAAGATCAGTAATTACATGTCTTTTTTGGTGTGCAGTTAACGATCGATGATCGAGAGATATGTTTCATTAGCATGACAGAGCACGTTTATGATTTTCATGACTGGAATAATCGTTTTGGAAACAGTTGTTTTTTTCAATTTGGTTAATGGGCACTTAGAATGCATTAAATTTAACTGTTTTTAATGTTATTGTTTATTATGTTTAAGTTCAAAAAAAAATGAACTGTGCACCGCGCAGCTGTTTTGCCAAACAGATTAAACAGCTTCTCTATTTGAAACAGCTCTGCAAAAGCTGTTCATCCAAACAGTTTCACAGATTCTGACACCACTCTGCAAAACAGCTGATTATTCCACCACTGCTTCTCACCACTGCTTCTGCAGTCGCTGCAGCTGCGCCAAACAGAGCCTAAATGGATAAAATTATGTGGTGTTTTTAGATACTTTACACAAGACATATTACAATTCATTTCAAAATGCTCCACCCCACAATGCTTATTAATATTTATGGAAAAGAGAAGTAATACTTGGTGGAGTTATCCTTGTCATTCTTATTATTTATTTATTTTTAGATGTTTAAGTGTTTCCAAATTCACTTGCAGGCAAACATTCATTTTATTTAATCACACTTCTCTAATTTGAGTGCATGAATATTCATGGATTGTATGAGTATAATGCAATGGTGTGTAGATAATTTAGTCATGCATATTTACTAGTTAAGATATTGCAGTACACATGCATGTATAAACAAGATTATAAACATATGTAAGAATCAAAATAAGTGAGTGTGAGAATTATTATCTAACTTAAAGCATAACCCATACTTAGAGGCATTCTAAGCATAAATATATAGTTTTCTTACATATAGTTTTTGTAGAAACCTTGTATATACTTCTTCAATATACAAAAACAAGTATGAATACATTTCTATAGGGAGAGAAGAGAGAGAAATCCCAATTTCAAGATGTGGGATTATTACAAGTAGAGGAGGTGGGCCTGTAATGAGCTCCACCATGACCCTTTTACATCTTTTTTTTAACACTGCCCCGCAATCTGGAGCGCACAAGTCGTAGGCACCCAGCTTGGACAAGAAACGATAAAACAAGGTACTCTGTAGCGCCTTAATGGGCATATCAACAATTTGATCTGTAGCTGAAATACGTTTCAATTTCAGCTTCTTCATTTGAACTTTTTCCCGGATGAAATGACAGTCAACTTCAATATGTTTTGTCCTTTTATAGAAGACAGGATTCTTTGCTATATGTATAGCAGCTTGACTGTCACAGAGTAAGGTAGCTGTAGAGGAAAGTTTTACTCCCATATCTTGTAGAAGACATTCAAGCCATGTGAGCTCAAATACAGTAGATGCCATCGAATGGTACTCAGCTTCGGCTGAAGATCGAGCCACCACAGACTGTTTTTTACTACGTCAGGTAACAAGGTGAACTCCGAAGTATGTACAGAATCTGCTGGTGGATCGCCGATCATCAATGGAGCCAGCATAATCAACATCCGGATATGCAACTAATGTAGGAGTAGAAGATGAAGAAGTTTTATATACCAGCCCTTGATTAGGGGTTGTTTTTAAGTATCTCAGAATTCGTTCGACAGCTTGTAGATGAGACATCCGAGGAGAATGTATAAACCGGCTGATAATCCCAACAACAAAAGATATGTCTGGTTTGGTGACTGTTAGATAAATTAGTTTTCCCACCAGACGTCGATAATATTCTGGATTTGGAAGGAGATCTTCGTCAGAGGCATGAACATAAAGCTTGTAATTTGCATCCATAAGAGTATTAACTGGTTTGCATCCAGAGTAGTCAGCATCCTGAAGAAGGTCAAAACAGTACTTCCGTTGGGATAGGACCAGACCATCAGACCGTTTTGCAATATCAAAGCCTAGAAAGTATCGAAGGTTCCCCAAATATTTTGCTTGAAATATAGAACATAGATGCTGTTTGACCGCTTGTATTCCCTTTTCATCATCACCTGTGATTAAGATACCATCAACATAAACTAGAAGGACAACCATTCCTGTTGTCTTATGTCGAGTTAAAAAGGAGAAATCTGTCGAGTTTCGAGTAAAGCCAACTTCCCGAATAGCCCTACAGAACTTATCAAATCACGCCCGAGGAGATTGTTTGAGACCATATATCGACTTCTTGAGACGACAAACTCCGGACTCCCCCGTGGTCTCAAACCCGGGAGGTTGTTGCATATAGACAGTCTCTTGCAGATCTCCATTTTAAAAGCATTCTTTATATCCAGCTGATATAGGGGCCAGCGACGACTGTGAGAAGCACACGAACCATATTGAGCTTGGCCACCGGAGAGAACGTTTCCTCATAATCAAGGCCCTGTTGTTGAGTAAAGCCACGAGCCACTAAACGAGCTTTAAGACGGTTAATTGTACCATCAACAACATGCTTGATGACAAAGACCCATTTACAGCCAACATGAGTCTGTCCTGGAGGAAGAGAGACTAGATCCCATGTGTGATTAGCCCAGAGGGCTTTCATTTCTTCATCCATGGTCGCCCGCCAAGCTGGATGCTAAAAAGCCTCATGCACAGAGTTAGAGATAAAAATCGAGGATAATATAGTGGCAAATTTCTGAAGTGCCGGAGACAAGCGATATAAGGATATGTAATTTGCCATTGGATGAGTTGTGGATGCAGGAGTTGGATCAACAGGTCGCAGAGTGCCAGAGGTGGATGCCGATTGCAGCGGAGTGGCAGAACGAGAAGGTCGACGAGTGTAGACACAAAAAGTGGAGGTTTTTGGAGAACAATAGTGTTGGTGGGAGGTGGTGGTGGCAAGGTGGATGTAACGGGGACGACAGACCATGGTAATGATGATGGTTGTGAAAGAGGTGGTGATGAAGCAGAGAAAAATGGTTGATCTATCAGAAAGGTGACATCCGTCAAAACAGTCACCTTGCGGGTAGTGACAGAGTAGCAAACATACCCTTTTTGAGTTCAGAAATAACCAATAAAGATCTGTTTGGTTGCCCGAGGATTGAGCTTGTCAATGGAGGGACCTAGATGATGGACATAGTGAGTACAACCAAATATGCGATGGGTGGGGGGAATGGTGGGGTGGAAGGAAAGAGAATGCTGAAAGGGGTGACATGATTGAGGACGGATGAGGGGAGACCGTTAATGAGAAAGCATGCCATCGAAACAGCAAAATGCCAATACGCCTTGTGAACATGCATCAGAATTATGAGGGAGCGAACAACATCAAGAAGATGTCCATTCTTGCGTTCAGCCACACCATTTTGTTGAAGAGTATAAGCACACGAATTCTGATGAATAATGTCAAATTCAGAGTAGAGATTATCGAATTTATGACTCGTGTATTCACGAGCATTATCCGTCCGGAGCGTTTTGATTTTATCGGCAAATTGTGTGCGAGTCTCCAGAACGAAAACACGGAATACACGAGGAAGCTCAGAGCGATCACGAAGTAAGTACAATCAGGTCATTCGAGAGTAATCATCAATAAATGTGGTAAAATAACCATAGCCAGACATACTTGTTATTTTATACAGACCCCAAATCTCAGAATGAACTGACATAAGCGGAGCAGAGCTTCGGGTACAATAAGAAGAAAAAGAGGAACAATGTTGTTTCCCCAAAATATAAGAATCACATGGAAAAGCAGGAAGCAGGACATCAGAAAGTGCCTTTTGGAGAATTGGAAGAGGAGCATGTCCAAGACGCCGATGCCAGTCAACCGAAGATACGAAGGACAAAACGGTAGGGGAGATATCAAGAAGGTAGAGCCCATTTTGCAGTTGTCCTTTACCAATGATACTCTGCGTCCTGCAATCCTGCATCAAAAAAGATGAAGAGGTGAATGTGATAGAACAATCCAAATCAGCAGTGAGACGACTGAAGAGAGTAAATTGAAAGGAGAGTCCGAAAAATGAAGAGTCGAGCGAAGAGAAATAGAGGGATTGAGAGGGATATCAGCCGAGCCGGAGACAGGAGCGGTGTTGCCATTGGCTACAATGATAAACTTGGGATGCAGAGAATCTAAGTATTGGGGTGGCTTCAAGGAGGTGATATAGTGAGTAGTACCTGAATCTACGATCCAGCTTGGACTAGTGGAGAGACAAGCGATACCTTCATTAGAGGCAGATACAACATAAGCAGGTGAGTTGTGGAGTAGCCCTTGGAGTTGTTGGAGTTGGAGGCGAATTTCATCAAGATCAGCACGTGTGGCAGAAGGGCTGTGACTCTGTGAGTAGCATCGACAACAGTTGGACGAGGAGGAAGGTCATGTTTACGATAGCTTGTTGCCTCAAGATGGCCATCCTTGCCACAGAAAGAACACTTAGGCCGGGGCCGATCGCCGCGACCCTCCCCCGGGAATCAGCACGTCCTCCACGGGAAGGGGAAGGTAGAGACAGTAATGACGCAAAAGAGTGCTGGAGAAGGAAGGCTGATAGTATGATGAAACTTTTAGCAGTATGGAGCACACATCAGAGAATGAGGGAATCGTAGCAGATGAGAGGATCTGAGCCCGAACACTCTGAAGATAAGGCGGGACACGTGTCATCATCGTAGCAATACCAACTGCTTCCTTCTAAGCGCGCTGGGCAACGAGATCCGTAGTCAGGGGATGATGCTGAATTCAGGCTTCAAACAGAGTCTTGGACCGAGCAACAAAGGGGGTTAAGTCGGCAGCACCGCCAGTGTCAAGAGTCTGTAGATCGGTGATGATGTCATACAGGTGCTGGACACTATTCTTACTGGAATAGAGGGAATGAAGTTCATCCCACATTGCTTTGCTGACTCGTGATACATAGCCATGCGGTAAGTTTCACCATCAATGGAGTTGAGGAGCCACGTCTGAACACGTCCATCATTACGAAGCCAATCATCAGTAGGTGCAACAGGAACATCCTGAGTTAAATGATGTAAAATCCTTTTGACTGAAGAACCCGACGAACAGAATGCACCCACTCAACAAAGTTTTTCTTCCCTGTCAGAGAAATGGTAGTGATGCGTAACTCGTCACAGAGTTCGGGAATAGGGGCTGCCCTCGCAGCAGGAGAGGAAGTAGCAGTAGACGTATCCATGACCAAGAGCGCAGTCAGTTACACAAGGCGGCTAACCAACAGGGGAAGTAAACCGCTAGCACAACTGGCAGGAATGAACAACAAACAAGTAGGAGGCTAAGCAATGCGACAAGGTGTCGACAGACAGAAAACAACAGATAAGGAGATCGGCAGTCCGCACAACAGAGGTAGAAACCGGCAAGAGAACAAACAGGAGACACCTGACGAACATAGAGTAGAGACCGCTCGGTAAGATGAGAGGCTGGCAGCAAGAGCAGACCGCGGACAGAAGAAGACCAGCAATCCACGAAGGCAATCCCGCGGGAGCAATCAAGGCAGGCCGCAACTCGCAGAGGCAAGCTGGAAGGGACCTTAAGCAAGGAGACCGCGCTGAGCTAGTAGCTGTTGGGTTTATCTATACGGCACATCATATTTGTGCATCACAATAAGGTTCAAGAAAACCCTAAAGAGAAACTTGGATCTTGCGATGAACATTGGTGAAGAAATAATTGCAATATTATATAGGAGTATACCTGAGTGGGATTGAGTCGATACTCAATCCAGATGCTCCAAAACAGTCGTAGGCCGGCGGTTGAGTTCCCGCAAAATCGGATTTGAGGCTCTATAGGAATCCACACGAACGGGGAGAACACCGACACCTTGTCATACAAGATCCAAGATGGAGAATGGAAAACCCTTTGCGTCTCCACAAACTGCTACGTCTGCACCAGGAGTGGCGGCGGCGGCGGCCAGAATCGGAGATTATGGGAGCGACGGGATCGGTACTAAAGGAAACACTTTCCGTCGAAAACTTCCTGATCCGTAAGTATCGGGCATCTCTCTCTTGAAAAACCCTAAGACAACTGCTATTTATAACTTTTATAGAATACTAGGAAAAATAATGTATTGACCCATTAACATGACCCATGTAGGATTTAGTGTTTAGTACCACATTATTTGTATAGCTGAGTCTTTCTCTCCTCCATCCTATGACAGCGCACCAGCGGTAAGAAAGGTCACGACCAGCGCGGTAAGAAACAATTCGCAGCGGTCACGAGCAGCGACTAAGAGACAGTCTGCATAGAGAAAGCAGGAGGCAACTAGAATCGAGAGGCGACAAAGCTCTCGATGAAGAAACGGGCCGCAGCAGTTACGAGTAACAACTAAGAGACAGTCCGTAGCAGTCACGGTGACAACGGACCAGCGGCAAGAAAGGCCACGACCAGCGCGGTAAGAAAACAAGCTCCTAGCAGAGAGAAGAGAGACCGAGCAACAGAACACCAGCAGATAGAAGAGAGTCTGCAGCGGATAGAAACAATCCGCGGTGGTAAGAAGGCAACCCTCAGCAGCCAAGTAAAGCAGAACAACGGCTAAGTAGAGCCTCGAGTTGAGCACAAGCCCGAGACGCGGCGGGTAGAAGAAGAGGGAAGAGCGGCAAGACAATCCGGTCGACAAGAAGACCCCTCACAAGAAGCCTGTACGAGACGGAGACCGCGCGACAAGAAACTAGGCCGCGACGGAAAAGTCTCCTTGCGACAAGGAGACCACACAGTAAGAAGCGAGGCCGCAGCAGGAAATAGGTCGGCACGGCAAGAAGAGAAAGAAGACCGAGAAGTTGTTGTGTGATAAGAAGTCAGCACGACAAGAATAGAGAGAAGGGCGCAGCGGACAGAAATAGGTCGCAGCGGGTCGGAGTAGGCCGCCGCGAATAGAACAAGTCCAGACGGTAACATATAACCGCGGGAAAAGAAGCAATCTGCGACAAGAAAAGACCAACTCCCGGGAAGAATGGAAGCCGCAGTGGGTAGAAAACAGTATGTATCGGTTAAAAAACTAACCACACGGATGTGAGGTCCACTTGTCAGAGAGAGGAAGACTATAAAGGAGCGTAGAGGGGGAAAGAAGAGGTGGATCCATGGGAGAGAAGAAAGAGGCGGTTAGAAAGGAAGAAAACCGCAAAAGCAGCGCGGTCAAGCAGAAGCACAAGCCGAGCGGTTAGAAAACGGAGAAGCTGCAAGGGACCGTGACCGCTGCAGACTGTCTCATAGTCGCTGCATGTGCCCGATGCGGACTGTTTCTTGCATGATGATCAGCTATCCTCCGGGCTCTGTGGTGTCTATTTCCGATGGTGGTACCACCTGTCTTGCTCATATATCATCCGGAATTTTGGATTCTGGGGCCTCTCACCACATTACCTCACGAAAACCACCACAATATTTGGACTGTGCATCCCAAGTTCATCATTGTTGCTAGTGGGGACACCATTCCCATTTCTGCCGTGGAAGACATTCGCATTACTCCGTCCATCACTCTTCGCTCTGCCCTTTATGTTCCGGGCTCTCTTTTCAACCTTCTCTCTATTGACCGTCTCTCTACTGATCTTGATTGTGAAGTAATTTTTTCTTCCAACTCGTGTGTTGTGCAGGATCGCAAGACGCAATCTATCATCGGAAAAAGTCATCTGTCGAATTGTATCTATATCCTTGACCCCTCTCCTCCAACGATGTTGTCCTCTATTAGCTCTATTGATTGACATCGACGTCTTGGTCACGCACCTCTGAACATACTCAGAAAATCTCTCCCCGAAGTTTCCCTCCAAGAGTTCACGTCTGAGTCTTGTATCTATGAGAAACATCATCGGTTTACGTTCACACCACATATTACTAGGAGTCCTGCTCCCTTTGATCTAGTACACCCAGATATTTGGGGATCCTACAAAATTGCTAGTGTTTTTGGATATCGTTACTTTGTCACATTTGTAGATGACTACTCTCGGGTGACCTGACTGATGTCTTTCGTGACCGCTCTGAATTGCCTGGTGTATTTCGTACTTTTTTCATTGAAACTCGCAACCTATTTTCCACTACAATTAAAACTCTCCGCACCGATAATGCCCGTGAATACACTAGTCATGCCTTTGCACACCTATGTGATGAGTTTGAGATCATCCATCAAACCTCGTGTGCCTATACCCCCCAACAAAATGAGATTGCTGAACGCAAGAATCATCACCTGCTTGAGGTCACCTGCTCTCTTATGATTCAAATGAATGTACCCAAACAGTTTTGGAATTTTGCGATTTCTACTGTCTGCACTCTTATTAACCGCATGCCTTCCTCTATTCTCAATTTTGCGGTTTCCTTCAATCTTCTTTTTCTCTCCAAATCTCCTTTCTCCATCACCCCTCGCGTGTTTGGCTGCGTGTGCTTTGTTCATCATCTTGGCCCGTCAATTGACAAACTTGCCGCACGTGCCACTAAATATATGTTTGTGGGTTACTCTCGGACTCACAAGGGCTACATTTGCTTTTCTCCCAAGGATCGCGAGGTTGTTACTTCTGCTGATGTCACTTTTCTCGAAGATCAGTCATATTACTCTCCACCAGCTTATTCTCCACTTCCGCCACCTCTTCCGCGGCCTGCTCTACCTGTTCATTTAAACCTTCCACCTCTCATTCCCACGCCAATAACACCAAGCCCACGCCTCCTTCCCACACCAATACCACCCAAACCTCCTATCATCTGTATGTATACTCGACGTCATTCTTTGTCTACTACCCTACGAGAGATGCCCTCCTCTAATGATGTATTGCAACCCTCGAATCCGACAATAGGTTCCACTGCTCACCCGATGGAAAACTATTTCTCTTTACACCGCCTCTCTCCGGAACTCCGACAAAGTGCTCTTTATTTATCCTATATTACCACCCCTAATTCTGTGTAGGAGGCTCTCGAACATCTCGGGTGGCGGGTGGCTATGGACGAGGAAATGTCTGCTTTTTGGGCAAACCACACTTGTGATCGGGTCCCGCTTCCTCCTGGACAAACTTGTGTGGGATGTAAGTGAGTGTTTGCCGTCGAACAGGGTCCAGATGAGACAGTTCACAGTTTGAAAGCTCGTTTAGTAGCTCCCGGTTTCACTCAACAACAAGTTCTAGATTATGATGAGACTTTTTCTCCAATCACTAAACTCAATATTGTTCGTGTGTTGATCTCCCTCACTGTTCACTGCCACTGGCTATTGCACCAACTGGATGTCAAAAATGTTTTTCTTAATGTGATTTATAAGAGACCGTTTATATGCAGCAACCTCCTGAGTTTGAGACCACGGGGGAGTCTCTTGTCTGTTGTCTGAAGAAGTCTCTTTATAGTCTCAAACAGTCTCCTCAGACATGGTTTGATAAATTTAGTAAGACCGTTAGTGCTGTTGGGTTCACTCGGAGTTCGACTGACTTCTCTTTGTTCACTCGTCATCGTCCAACAGGTACAATAATTCTTTTGGTATTTGTGGATGATATTTTGATTACAGGAGATGATCTTTCCGGAATACAGATGATTAAACAACATCTGATGACTGTGTTTCAAGCAAAGGACCTGGGAAGCCTTCAATATTTTCTTGGTCTCGAAGTGGCTCAGAGACCTGATGGGCATGTGTTATCTCAGAGAAAGTACTGTCTTGATTTATTTCATGATGCGGGCTATTCTAGATGCAAGCCTGCTGACACTCCCATGGATATCAATCATGAGCTTTGTGCTCATGCCTCAGATTCTGATTTGCTCATTTCGAATCCAGAGTATTATCTTCGTGTTGTGGGAAAGCTGATATATCTCACTGTTACTAGATCTGACATATCATTTGCTGTTGGAGTTGTCAGTCGATTCATACATGAGCCACGTATCTCTCATCTTCAGGAAGTCGAGCGTATTCTTTGATACTTGAAGACTACTCCTTGGAGAGGACTTGTATACAAGCCCTCTTCGTCTCCCTTATCTCTGGTTGCATACTCTGATGCTGATTATGCTGGCTCTTTGGATGACCGTCGCTGCACAAGTGGATACTGCAATTACTTTGGAGGACATCTTATTACATAATGCAGCAAGAAACAGTCCGTGGTTGCTCGCTCATCTGCTGAGGCCGAGTATCAACCAATGACAACAGTTGTGTCTGATCTTACATGGCTTGAGGGTCTCCTTGATGATCTAGGAGTCAAGCTCTCCTCACCCGCCACTTTATTTTGCGACAGTCAAGCTACTATACACATTGCCAAGAATCCGGTCTTCTATGAACGTAAAAAACATATTGAAGTTAACTGTCATTTCATTCGGGAGAATGTTCAGTTGAAGAAGATATAGTTAACATATGTTCCTGCTGCTCAGCAAGTTGCTGACATCCTCACCAAGGCCTTACTAAGACCTTTTTACTATCAGCTCTTGTCCAAGCTTGGTGCCTATGACTCGTACGCTCCAGCTTGCAGGGGGGTGTAGTGTTAGAGAATACTAAGAAAAATAATTTATTGACCCATTAACATGACCCATGTAGGAATTAGTGTTTTGTCCAACATTATTTGTATAGCTGGGTCTTTCTCTCCTCTTTCCTATATTTTTGTACTCGTACTTGTTTTTTTGTATTCAAGAAGTATATACAAGGTTTGAACCACTTTTCTACAATACCCACGAGTATAAACAGTCTTGAACCGTCGCTATTTGCATACCAAAAACAAATGAAATTAACTCGACGAATCATTAGCTGAGATGTCTCGATGAATCATTGATGCTTCATTTGTTTTAGCGATGACGGTTGTAAAAGAAGCTGTTGTAAATGCATGCTTGTAAAGAGAGCTGTTGGAAACTGGATGCTGGAAACGGAGTTCTGTTTGTCTAATCTGCGTTTGCAGAGCTGTTCGAAACAGAGAACTGTTTGACATTATTGTGTTTGGAAATGGAGATCCGCGACTGAATTTTTTTTTCTTATAAACATTATATATAAATATGCATATTAAACCTTCAAAAATAATGAAATGGAAACAAACAAATTATTTTTATTAACCTCTGATGATGGTTGTTACCATAAGGTGCAGTTCAAACATTTATATGTTTTCCACATTACATGTAAACGTTTTCCAAATATGAAAAATGCGTTCAAGCTCGGTGCAATAATTGTTCGGCAATTGAGTCACGCAATGCCACCATCTCATCCACTCCTACCCGAATCCCTCTAACATTGTCTCCACTTGAGCCAACATTATTTTGATCAGTTCTGTTCTGAAGACCCGCTGGATACATGAAATGTTCGTCTACATCACAAGCACGAAAATGAATGTCTGAACGTGATGGATGTCTGCGAATGTAGTTAAGCAATGTCATTGTTGCAATCACAACGTCTCGTTGCTTTGACAAATTGTATGGCGGCATATCCCTTAGTATCTTCCACTTTTTTTCCATACGCCAAATGAACGTTCTATAACACTGCGCAACGACGAGTGGACCTGGTTGAAAATTTCCCGGCGCCCTTGTATGGGTCTATTGCCCCTTCTAAAATCTAGCAAATGGTATCGCGTGCCTGAATATGGTTTTAGAAAATCGCGTTGTAGTGGATATCCGACATCTATTACGTAATATTTGCCTGCAAAATTATATATTTCAAGGTAAGTATGAGTAAAATGTTATTCAATATTTCCTATTAATAAGAGATTTATGCTACAAATGACTCACCAGGTGACGGGTACGGGAAATTATAACTGAGGTTCATAAGAGCATGCTGAAATATACGGCTGTCATGAGTAGAACCCTCCCAACCAGCTAATGCAAAAGTGTGACACATGTTGAAATCACAAACCGCCATGACATTCCGCGTTGTTGTGCCATGACGACCAATGTAAGCAACTTGTTGATCTGCAGGAACTTGAGCATCCGCATGTGTTCCATCAATAGCTCCTATGCAGTCTTTAAAAAATGGCATGTACCGAGCGTCATTTGAAATTTGCGGGGGAATATCATTGAAATGTGGATCTACAGGCCTAATAACATCAGAAGATAGTCTTTTAATTGCATTTATACCCCTTGCGAAGAATTTGCTAATAGTTTCCGTAGAGTGTTGAAATCGTTCACTCGCTATTTGCATCGATAAATTGTGGCCCAAAATCTGCAAAGTAATTGCAAGCACCTCACGTGGGAGAGTCCTCCTGGATCCTTGCAAACCATACTGTTGTGTGAGGAGTGTCAGCAAATCTATAAATATTACCTTCGACATTCTAAATGCACTGAAAAATCTGTGAGAATGTCCATCCAAAAGTTCACCAATCCATCTAGCTCCGGTTTGGCTTGATGTCATACAAGGTGTACTAGACGGTCCACCTTCCGAGGGTACCATCATTGACACTAAAAACTGTCGTGCACCGATCGCTCTATTATGATAAAACAAATCAGCCGCCTGCTGCTGAGTCTGCTCATTCGAACTGTCACTGTGATCCGGGCTCGTCATTGAAAATCTGTGGTAAATACATTGTATGTTATTTTTTACACCTTGTGAGACAATATAATAAACAAACATAATAGTTAAACAAATACACACATCACATCACAGAAATAGTTTATGTCCAGCAATAAGTGCAGCAAAAAAAGAAAGCATACTAAAACTTAGGGAAATAAACAAACAGACATATCACATCACAGAAATGCAACTACTCCAAGTTTTTGGCATAACAAGCTGCAACCATGTGAGACGCCGATCTTTCCGCATGCTCATAAATGTCTCTCGATTCTGTTTCTGTCTCAGAAAGATGATGCAGTGGTGGTAGAAGTCCACATTAGACTCAGCCATAACCTCTGTCATAGTTTCCAGCTCTGAAGTAGTCTCAGGAATGGTGTACAATGATGAAGATATCTGTAGGCGAGGCGGCTCCTGCATGCAACGACCAATAATGCGCGATGTCTCGACTAACTCATCCATTGCTGAACTCCTTGTCTTCTTTGCTGAAATCTTATTACTTTTCCCCTTAGCTGACCTTTTTTGTTTAGCTGCAGTATCCTCAGTTTCGTTGATGTCCTGTGTGCCATGTTCAGGAGACCCATCATGTTCGTCGATTGAATCATGCTCAAAGATTCTTGAATTTGGAGCCCAAGCAAGATCACCATTTGCAACAACCTGGCTGAACATCATATGCAACTTATCCTCCAACTCAGGTGAAATACCAGCAAACTGAAATTTCCTTGCAGTCGGAATAACCTGCAATGAAACACACAATGTGATACCACACAGTTTCATATATTACAAAAAATTATAATTTTTTAAAAAAAATTCATACCTTGAGACGTTCTTTCCACCAATCTTCTGAAGCAAGAATAGTTTTGCGAATAGGATCCCACCCTAGCCCGGTCTCACGACCCTTAAGCTCCCGCCATAACTTCCAATCTTTTTTCAGCTGATCCCACTTGTTCTTCATTTGAGTTCGATCATATGCCTTTCCCGTGCGAGCATGTAAATTTGTTGTCAGGTTAATCCAGCCATCCCGACTAAAGTGTGTAGTTGGGAGATTACCCAACTCAATTTCTTTCAAACACAGATCACAAAAAAATAATATATCATTGGCCTCCCAATTAGCACTTACACCATCATCTTTATGTTTACCCATTTACCTATAATAAAATCTACACAAATTATCCTGGGCACACACTTACATTCACTCCAACAAAAACACATTACACATTACACACACAATACACTCACACATTACACACAACCACATACACAAGACAAAATAATCACATACACATTACACACAACACAATACACTCAACAAACAACACACATCACAAACATGCACACACACACACACACATCACAAACATGCACACACACACACACTCACATATTCACACATACTCACAATCAACACATTCACCAAAAATAAACACATACACACACATCACATATTCACACAAAAATAAACACACACACATCACAAACATGCACACACACACACACACACACATTCACACATACAATCAGCACATTCACCAAAAAAATGAGCACATACACACCACATATTCACACAAAAAATAAACATATACACACTTCACAATACACTCACACACACACAATACATTCACAAATTTTAAAACAACCACATACATAAGAGCACACAAACAGATAAATTCGCACACAACACACACGCACACACACACACGCACACATAGGACATACTTCACACATTCACATGCACAATACAGTCAACAAATTCTCACACAATACACTCACACAATCACATTCTCACATTACACTCACACAATACACTCACACATTACACACTCATAAACAAACAAACACTCGTAAATAACACACACACTCACAGTACAAATAACTGTAAAAATAAAAAAAAGCACATACAAACAACATATCCATTGCCTAATAAATCAAAATTTTGGAGAATATACCTGCTGTTTTAGGGATCAGAGGCTGCTGCGGTTGGAAGTGCCCAAGCGACAATACGCCTAATTGCTGTAGAACTGAATAGAAATGGCAGTGCAAACTGCAGTGAATAAAAAGCCTAGGATAAGACCACAATTTGGCTTTCCATAAATCTGGAATAATTGAAGAGAAATCCAGATCATTACCTGAGAAATCACTCCAGAAATGACTCGCGCTCTGGATGTTGCCGGAGAAGACACGACGGGAACAGGTCCAGTAGCTTATCGCTAATCTGCGGGAGAAGAAGATGCACATCAGGGAATCAAACGGGGAAGAAGATGCACTGCAGGGATGTTGCAGTAGCCCTTGACCTAAAACGCTCACCTGCGGGAGAGAAAAAGGGCCCGATCTGGAAAAGATTCGCCGTTGCAGTAGCAATTCTGGAAGATGGTCTTGAAGCTGGAAAGCACCGGAGCAGACACGCCGTCGTGGATGTCGCCGGTATCGTCGTCTTGTCGCGAGCTGCACAGATCGCACGAGAGAATATCGGGCGAAAGCCCTTGACCTAAAACGCGAGGAAATGGAGCTGTGGCTGCGGGTTTCGGGACGCCGACTTTTCACGCCTCCAGTTTTTACGTGCGATTCCAACAGAAGACGGAAAAACAAACAGGATTTATCGCCAGCGTTTCGTTTATGAAAAACGCACCGGACCCAAAAGCTTAACCAAATGGACCCTAAGATGTCTCGATGAATCACTGAGATGTCTCGACGAATCAGCTGTATTGACTCGACGAATCATTAACTGAGATGTCTCGACGAATCATTGAGATGTCTCGACGAATCAGTTGTATTGACTCGAGGAATCATTTGCTGAGATGTCTCGACGAATCATTGAGATGTCTCGACAAATCAGCTGTATTGACTCGACGAATCATTAGCTGAGATGTCTCGACGAATCATTCAGATGTCTCGACGAATCAGCTGTATTGACTCGACGAATCATTAGCTGAGATGTCTCGACGAATCATTGAGATGTCTCGACGAATCATTAAGATGTCTCGACGAATCAACTGTATTGACTTGACGAATCATTAGCTGAGATGTCTCGACAAATCATTGAGATGTCTCGACGAATTCCAATAAGTCAAGTGCTTGGTCCTTCACTCATATCACATATGAGTAAGACCAACACAATCCATTTCTCCAACTTCTCCAGACGCTCTTATGTGCGACCCTATAGGCTCATATCGCGTTGGTAGTGAGACTACTTGTTTGACTACTTCCAGATCAACATGGTAACACCAACAACAACGGCTAAAGAGAGCAACCACAACAACAAGAACAAGACCACACCAAGCAGTGAGAAGACCGCCACAGATAAGGGAAATCGCAGAACGTCGAACAGGCCATAGATCGCAGCGGACAGCGGAAAAGAGGACGCTCGCAGCATCGGCAAACAAGAGAACCTTGACGAGTAAAGAGCACTCGGCGTCAAGAGTCTACGGCAACCCGCAACAGTGGCAATCGAGAGAAGCTTGGCGAGAAAGGAAGTCGCTAGCGGCTAGAACGAAGCCGCGATGATCAACAGGAAGAGACCGCAACAGAAAAGAGGCTGTAGCGGGGAGAGGAAGACCACAACAGTTAGAAGTGGCAATCCGTGTGATTCAAGGAGCATGAGAGGGGAAGAAGGTAAACCGCAATGGACACAAGGCAGACCGCTGGAGGGCAGAGAGGTGGGTCCCAGCAGCGAAGGTTATAAAAGCACAAAAAAATACAAGAGAACCAGGAAGGGAGTAACTCGCCGAGTACCGTGCGGACAGAAGAAAACTATCCGGAAAAAGGGGTAGCTTGCCGAGCCCACGGAAGGAAGGAGACCGCCAAAGGGAAAGCGGTTAGAAATTTAGAGACCGCCCAAGGGGGCCGGCGGCTCTGATACCATGTAGAAACCTTGTATATACTTCTTCAATATACAAAAACAAGTATGAATACATTTATATAGGGAGAGAAGAGAGAGAGAAATCCCAATTTCAAGTTGTGGGAATATTACAAGTAGAGGAAGAGGGCCTATAATGAGCTCCACTATGGGTCTTTTACATCATTATTTTCTAACACTTTTCATTGTACATTATAAAATAGAGTGCAAAGCATGAATGCCCAAAACAATGTTCATGGAGTTTGAAAGTAAAATCATACATTATAAGAAATCTTTAACTGTCATATTTATTTCGTGCTTGACTTGATCATTGTCATGTTAGGAGTTTGTATGGATTTTTGTTTTTATATGAAATAAGACAACATAAAAACTCAGAAAGTATCAAGAAAAGCATATTTTTGTAGTTCAAATTGTTTTCTAATTTTTTAGTTCATTTTGTAGTTTTCAAAAGAAATGAAATATGAAACACGAGGAAGTTTTTGTTAAAACATAGAAGTCATTTTCGTACTAATCAGTAAAGGAATATTCAATGGCAGCAAAATAAAAATATATGCAAAGAAATGTAAGAAAACACAAATAATATGTCATCACCAACGATAGGAGTTACCGCGGGGCGATAGTAAACAAAGATTTGTATTTTTGCCTAAAAAGCATATTTTTGGAGATTTTTCATTTTAGATTTTTATGTATTTTGTGTATCCATTAGAAGGAGCACATAATTCAAGAAAGAAAACATAAAAATGATGAAAAAGTTGCTGATTTAAAAAATTTAGCCTAAGACATCTAGAACTCCCAGATCTAACGGAAGTAGATTGAATCTTGTATTGGGGAGTGATTTCGTGAATATATTTGCAAGTTGTGATTCAGTTCCAATAAAGCTAACCTTAACATTTTTTCTTGATGTGATTCATAATAAAGTGGTGCCTAACATCAATGTGTTTTGACCTACAGTGATTAACCAAATTAATAGTTTGGTCGACTGCACTTTTATTACCACATATTAGTTCTAAGTTTCTATGTGATTCCCAAAGTTCTCTAATGTTTTGGTTATCCACAAGGATTGTGTGCAACAATTACCTAGCGCAATATGCTCGGCCTCGACGGTGGAGAAAGCAACAAAATTATGCTTCCTATTTGACCACAAAACTAGTAAAGGCCCTAAAAATGACACTTGTCACTAGTTCTCTTTCGATTTAATGAACATCCCGCATAATCGAAATAGCTATGCAATATAGACAAATTATTGTGAGGATACCAATCCTAAGTTAGATGTGCTTACTAGATATGTAAAACTATGTTTACCCGCTTTTACATAAGAAAATTTAGGATAGGCTTGAAAACAAGCATGTAAGCATATGACAAACATAATGTTGGATCTAGATGCACTTAAGTACACAAGGATCCAATCATACATCTATATAAAGTTTTATCAATTAAAATTTCAGTTTTATCTTTTCCCAATTTTAATGATGCACTCATTGGTCTATTAACTTATTTTAAGTTTTCAAAATCAAATCTTTAAGCATGTCATGAAACATATTTACTTTGACAATTGAAAATTTCATCATTACATTGAGTAATTTGAAATTCAAGAAAGTAAGTTCTCCTACTAAGCTCATTTAAAATTCTTTTTGATCACTTTAAGTACCATTTCATTACACAACTCTTCATTAATGACTCCAAAAAATGTAGTCTACAAAAATTTATAAGATTATCAAATCATTGTTTATATACTTAATGAAAATTATTTTGTAGACACTACCTATAATAAAATCATATTTTAGCAAGACTGTGGTTAATCTATCATACCAAGCACGAGACATTTGTTTTAATCCATAAATCACTTTATCCAATTTATAAATACAACAACAATAACACTCAAGCTTTTATCCCACTATAGTGGGGTCGGCTACATGGATCATTTGTCACCATTATGCCCTATCTTTTGCCATACTTATTCAATTTGTAAGTATGATTAGAAAATTTTGCATTTATATATCCGGGGGTTATTCTGTATAAACTTCTTTTTTAATTATCTTATTCAAAAATGTACTATTTACATCCATTTACAATGATTTAAATTATTTTAAACTAGCAAATGTAAGAAAAAATTATAATGATTTTAAACATGCAACATGTGCAATGGTTTCTTCAAAATTTACCCCTTCAATATGAGAAATTTTTGAGCTACTATTCTAACTTTATTTCTAGTTATCATCCTAGACTCATCATCCAATTTATTTTTTAAAGATCCACTTAATACCAACTATCAAATGGTTAGATAAGCGCTCAAGTAATTTTCAAGATTTATTTCGTTTAAATTGATTAAGTTTATCATTCATAGACATAAACCAAGACTCATCATTTAGATCGGGTGACATATTTTTAGGTTCAATTTCAGAGAGAACATTGATTTGAAAATGATCCATGTAAAGGGGAACATATCATTACCCCTTTAGATGGCTCTTCAATTGCAAGCTCTTGCAAATGATTTTTTGTGAATTTCAACAAACTTGGTGATAAGAAATCTTCTTCTTCTTCTTCTTCTCCTTTTTCCTTCATCTCAACATTGAATGCCACATAACACGTTCTATGGTAGTAATGGGATCCTCTTCATTTTTTGCATTAGAACTAAATTCTACAAAAGTAACACACTCATTAAATTTAACATGAATTGATCTTTCGACCGTCTTTATTTGTTTATTATAAATTCTATAAGTTCAACTAGTTGAAGAATATTCTAAAAATATACCTTCATCCTTTTTTTTTCTAATTTGCCTAAATTATCTTTAGTATTTAGAACGAAGCATTCACAACCAAAGCCATGAAAAATAAGACATGTTATATTTATTCTGAAATCAGTCATCACCTTATTCAAAGTGATCGATCCATGTGCTAGCCTGAGCTAGGTTATTTTCCTTTTTGGTGATCGCCCTGATCGCGTGGGCTTCCCATTGGGAGTGCTCGCGGTCTCTTTATTGGTGATTGCCCTGATCTTGTGGTCTCCCCCTAGAAATTTCTTGCGTTCTCCTTTTCTGCGATCGCCCTGACCGCAAGGTCTTTCTCTCGGGGGTTCTTGCGGTCTCCTTTTCGATGATCGCCATGATCGCGAGGTCTCCCCCTCGGCAGTGCTCGCGGCCTCCTTTTTGGTGATCGGCCTGACCGCGAGGTCTCCTCCTTGGGGGTTCTTGCGGTCTCCTTTTTGGTGATCTCCCTGACCACAAGGGCCCCCCTCAGGAGTGCTCACGGCCTCCCTCTTGGTGATCTCCCTGACCACAAGGTCTTCCCCTCCGGGCTTCTCACGATCTCCTTTTTGGTGATCTCCCTTACCTCGAGGTTTCACCCCTTTGGAGTGCTCGCGGGCTCCTTTTTCGTGATCGCCCTGACCGCGAGTTCTTCCCCCTCGAGGGTTCTCACAGTCTCTTTTTTGGCGATAGCCCTGACCGCGAGGTCTCCCTCTTGGAAGTGCTCGCGACCTTCTTTTTGGTGATCGCCCTAACTGCGAGGTCTGCCCCTTGGGGTTCCCGCGGTATCCTTTTTGGCGATTGCCCTGACCGCGGGGGCTTCCCCTCGGGAGTGCTTGTGGTCTCCTTTTTGGTGATCACCCTGATCGCGAGGTCTCCCCCTCGTGGATTCTTGCAGTCTCCTTTTTAGTGATTTCCCTAACTACGAGGTCTCCCTCCGGGAGTGCTCGTGACCTCCTTTTCGTTGATTGCCTTTACCTCGCGATCAAGGCTTAAATAATGGCTAAGTCCAGACTAGTGGAGACAAGAGCAAGGAGACCAGGAGCTGCAGAACCTTTTGAAGTGACCAAGTGAACTCTATAAGCCAACAGGGCGGTCAAGGCGGACATAAATTTTTTAGGTCGTGCGGGCAGCCTGGGCGACCTCTCTTCAAAGACCGCAAAATCTTCTCTGCGGGCCTTTTTTACTTTTTTTACATGTATCCGAATATAACCCTTGATGTAATACAATATTTATATTAATAAATATTGCCCGCAACATGTGGTATTTGCCGCTGCGGGTAAATTTGGCCTCGCCGCTTGCTTGCGGCAATCTCTTCCTCATACCATCTCTTGCTCATTCATTCGTGACACAAAGTAACTGACCACTCAACAATTATCCCTCATCCTTCAGCTTGAGTAATGCAGACTTGCGATATTTTTGGTGCCATCATAACGAACACGCGACCTTCAAATCTCGAGTAGTTGATGAATAACAAGTCACAATGAATATGCGAGATTTAGCCCAGAATGACATCCAATCTCATAACTTTTGATCCAATTGTCTGAGTTTTGCCCATAATACCTTTTTGGAATGAGCTCGAAACCCTCCATCTGTTGTCTAACCGGGTTTACGCGTTCGAGTTTGTTTAGCACTCTCAGATTACCCAAATTCAACTAAATTAAGAAGTTATCATAGTTATTTTCTTTCAAATTTTTTTTATTTCCATGGATTCTCCATCAAGGCTCCTGAATACCCTTCCAATGATCCATAAATGCTTATCCAATGGAGTGACTTCAACCTTGTACTAGCCAAGATCACTCTTCTTAAGGGACATGTTGATTCTTTACCTAATATTGTGGCAGCTACCAATGATGAACCTTCTGATGACCATGTAGAGCGTTTGTTACGACCTGATATAGAGGAGTTGTTAGCAGGAGGTGGGCGGTGCGGTGGAGGCCGTGGTCGGCGTGCTGCGCGGGACGTCGGGCGGAACGCGCGCGAGAGAGGAAGGCGGGATACACAGATAGCTAGGGCAAACAAGAAGAGGCCGCCGAGTCGGTTCTCTCCAGTCCAAATCCAAATACAATAAACTCCAAAAAGATACAATAATAGGTTCACATCTCTGCTTATATAGGGAGAGACCCACACATGCCGATCTGTCATACAACATAAAATCAAACTACGAAATAAAATGCGAAATATAAATAGAAGCTAGGCCCGCCAAGTGCTCCACGGGCTCATGCCTCCTCCGTCCCTCGCGCGCGCCTAGTGTATACGTGCGCGAAGCGCCTTTCTTCGACCGGGTCAACTCCGTCCGTATCAACTACCCCGATGTTCTCAACGACCTTGTCCTCAAGGTCGAAACCTGGGAACTGGGTCTTCACTTCTTCCGTGCGGATCCATGTCGTCTCGTCATTGTCTTGTCCCTTCCACTGGATGAGAACCTGTCTCACGGGTTGGTCTTGAACAGTTGAACCTGCTTAGTGCGCCTACCTAACACAGCTTCGGGCTCGTAGCATGGGGTGACTTCTCTACCCAGATCCTCCGGTAGGGCGTCTTGGAGGGGGCGGTTTCCCAAAGCCCGCTTCAACTATGACACATGAAACACTGGATGGATTCGACTATCCGGCGGAAGGTGCAATCGATAAGCCACCTCACCTATCTTCTCCACGACAAGGGGCCAAAATACCGCACCGAGAGCTTGGGGTGGATGCGACCGGTCAACGAACTTTTGCGATGTGGCCGCAGTTTGACAAAGACGTGCTTGCCCGGTGAGAGGCTGACCTCGCGGCAGTGTCGGTTGGCCTGCTGGGCCAATCTTTCCCGCGCGCGGTGGAGATGATGCTTCAGCTGCCGTAGGGCCTCATCCCGATCTTGCAAATCCTCGTCCAAGGCTTGAACTTGACATTCCCCAGCGTGTCTGACCGGTATAGTCGATGGCGACCGCCCATACATCTCCTGGAAGGGTGTGATGCCTGGCGTTGATTGGTAGGAGGTGTTGCACCAAAGTTCTACCCTCGCCACCCACCGGGTCCACTGACGGGGTTGCTCGGTAGCGAAGCAACGAAGATAGGTGCCCACACAACGTTTGAGGACCTCCGTCTGCCCGTCAGACTGTGGGTGATAGGCCGTGCTGAAACATAGCTTCGTCTCCTGCAAGCAGAATAGCTCTTGCCAAAAGGTACTCATGAACACCGGGTCGCGGTCGCTGTCAATGGAGCGGGGGAACCCATGCAGGCGAACGACCTCGCTGATGACGACCCGGGCTACCGAGCTCGACGTTTAGGGCTGCTTGATTGGTATGAAGTGCCCGTACTTGGAGAGGAAGTCGACCACCACCAGTAAACAATCGTATCCCTGGGAGCGAGGAAGAGGAGTAATGAAATCCACCCCAATGTCCTCCCAAACTCGATTGGGCACCGAAAGAGGCTGCAGCAGGCTGACGGGGGCGAGGGTCTGGTACTTGACCCTTTGACAGACCAAACAGTTGGCCACGAACTGCTGAACCGTCCTCATCATGCCCCGCCAATAGAGGGTGACCGCCAATCGACGGTAGGTCGGATAGGCTCCTGAGTGTACGACTGTCGGCGTAGAATGGAACTCCTCCAGTAGGCGTGGTATCCACGGTGATGTTGCTGCGAGGACCAGGCGATTGCGGTAGTAGAGTCTGTCGCCCACTAGGGGAAAGGGAGGGTGGGCATCTGACACGCTCCGTAATTCGTTGATCATGCTGTTGTAGCGGGGATCCGTCGGTATCTCCTCCTGGAGGGCCGCCGCATCCCGCCACTGGCAAAGCGAGGTCGCCGTCAAGGTGCCGCCCGGTTCGCGGTGGGAAATGGCGTCGGCGGCCGAGTTCGTGCACCCGGTATTGTACTTGATCGAGAATTGGTAGCCGAGAGTTTGGCTATCCAAAGTTGCTGTGACGGGTTGGAGACCTTCTGGCTCCAAAGGTGCCTCATGCTGCAGTGGTCGGTCCTGACGCTGAATGGCCGCGCAAGTAAATACGGCCGCCAATGCTGGACGACTAGTACCAGAGTGCGTAGCTCACTGTCATAGGCGGAGAACTCCTTTCACCGGTCGGTGAAGGCCTTGCTGTAGTAGGTGATGTGGCAGCCTCCTTGCATGAGGACGACGCCAACCCCCTTCCCAGAGGGGTCACACTCCACAACAAATGGCTGGGAAAAGTCGGGCATACTAAAAACCGGCGCCGCCACAAGCGCGCGCTGCAGGCTGTAGAAGGCCTCCTGGGCGGTAGCTGATGCATACTGAGATCTGTAGTGGATTTTAAAATGTTAATTTTGTGTTCAACTTAAAAATTGATGGCGAAGTCAAGACGTCACGGGTATTCGCGTGTGATAATTTAATCAAAACTTTTGTAAACCCGCACAAGTGACTAACGTTTGTCCGCTTTCAACAATATAATTAACTTTTGCACAAGTTTATTGATAGAGTAAAACGATAACAATGAGAACCAGCTAACGACAAATGAACGACAAACCAGAGTATGGATTATTTTGTGGGAATCAAGCTCTGAATAATTATTAAACATTTGCAAGCTTTCATAAAAGGAAGACTAAGACTAAACGAGATGTGAAATGAAGAGCGGTTTACCAACAACAAGTGCAAGGGAGAGAGACATGGCTTACCTTTTGGCAGCAGTAGGCATTTCCTAGGACTGGAAAAAACAGCAGGAAAGGGATTAGGTAGAGGTCGCTAAGCAGTGGGCAACTCCATCTGCTGTCATTTGGACGTCGAGAGCTGTCGTCGGGAGTTGGGAGGTGGAAACAACGAGCTTTTGCGGGCAATACCGAGAAACAGAGTTTAACCACCGTTTCCCTATTCAATCCCGTCTGTCTTGGGCAGGCAACATGCAACCTTAAATAGAACTCTAGTAAGTTTCAAAACCTGCTATTATAATAAGGAAAAAAGTGGGTTGCGTTGCTGTTAATTGATTCCAAGGGTATTTCATAAAGCTACAGTAAAGGACAAAGAAGCATTTAATGGAGTTTAATGTAGCTGTAGACCTGCTGTTTTTAAATGACTGCCAGCTATTTAAAAAAGGAATTTGACTATATGGAAGGGCATCGATTTTCAATGGAAATGACAAGGCAACAGTTTCAATAACATTAAATGGGAAAGGTTTTAAAGTGGCGATCCGTTAACAATATTAAAGGGGAAGAGTAAAGGACAAGACAGCCATTTAACAATATTAAATGGGAAAAGTTTTGGGAGGGACAGCCGCCAATGGGAATGAATAAGAATGCCAAGAGATTTATTAATTAAATCTGAAATTAAGTAAATGAGTTCCTTATGAAATTAATTACAGATTTAATTATATAATAATTTCATTTCTTGCCTGCCCAAATTAACCCTAGTTCTAATTTGACGGACCAAATTTATTTAGGATCTTATTGGCCGGTCACACCAATAAGTCGTACACAGAACGCGATACAAAATACAACATTACATGAAAAATAAAGGACAACTTGCGCACCAACATGCACTACAAATTATTTAAATAAAATGCAATAAAAAATAACGATGCACTTCCGGTTGCATCAATTCTCCCGGGCTTGAAGGAGCTCGACCCCGTCGAGACTATGATGGAACCAATCACTGAAACTTTTAAACAACGATCTGGATCATGCACTGCCCCTGCCTCGCCATGGTAGGACCCATCACCGCAACACAAGAACTTTTGGCAAACCCTCCTTCCTAAAAAGAACGAAAAACTCATCTCCATTGAAAAAATATATCTCCAGGCGATGAAATCAACCGCAGAGTTATCGTTTTCCAAATATTCTCGAAAACTGTTAGTCAAAAATGCATGCATTACATGCAATTGTTTAATAAAAATTAGAGTTGCAAGGAGGTGAGTACGACAAAGTGAGAAAGAAAGTGGGCCAATAAAACAAAAAAAGAGATTAGGCCAAAAGGAAGCATGATCAACTTGTGGATTCATTAAAATATATTGCATTATACGTACTAGTGCCAGACACCTACGAAAGTCCGCAAAATCAAGATCAACTATTGGCACATCGTTACCCACAAACATCTAACTAACACCGCAAATTTTTAAATTGAGCCCAATCTGTTTATTTAAAACCAATCACAAAAATCTCTTAAACCGTGTCCCTATTAGGATTAAAAGTTCTTCGAGACGTTTCAATTTCCTTAATAAAGCTAACCCCAAAAAATTCAAAATTCATTTGATGAAGCCAAAAATGCTCACGTACACTCACGGAATAGTGGTGCGAACTAAACACGTGATCGCCAAATATAAAATCAACGTGTGGTGGTGCTGGCAGATCAGCTAAACCGGATGACTCACCAGAGCCAAGTGCGTCTTCCTGGAGTAGGGGTCCAGGCAAAAGTGCGACACTAAATAATAGTGGTGTAGGGGGAACTAAGGAATGTGAGGGCGATGGTGACAAGGTCCTCCCAGGAGCCTTAGGAACAAGACTATTCTTCCGGGGAAGAAAAACAATCTTGCTTCCACAGTGATCGAAGGAATGAGAGTTCCTTACACCATCATGCACGACACGCCTATCGTACTGCCATGCTCTACCTAACAAGATATGACAGACATCGATGGGGGCGACATCACATAGAACAGAATCCTGATACACATCCCCAATAAAGACCTCTACAAGATAACAATGAGTTACGGGCATAGTCATGTGACTATTAACCCCAGATAAGTGTTAGGACCGCTCCAAGGGGTGCGTCTCGAGTCCTAGCTTCTTAACCATACGTTGGGAAACAAAATTTTCCATGCCACCACTGTCAATGATGATGGAACAAAAATGTCCCTGACTGCGCGCAGTAGTGCGAAAAATCTCGTGTCTCTGAAAATCACGCTCAGTGAACTCACTAGGAGAAATCAAGCTATATCGAAGGACACAAACTAAGCGTTCAACTTGTTCTCCCTCGACCTCAATAACATTATCATACTCAAGCTCGGGCTCAGGTTTGGGGTCACTAAGGAAAACTCCATATTCTGGCTCACGCACATCAGCGGAATCAGTTATTGCGACGAAGTGGCGTCGCAGACACTCAGAAGATTTGTGCCCAGGCTCCATACACTTGAAGCATCAGAATACTCCAGTGTTGGGCTTGGATCCCATGAGCTCCTTACCTCTAGTGAGGCCAATAGGAGGAGCTGGGGTCCCAGTAGTGACCGGAGGAAGATGATCAGTATTCTTAGAGGTGGGTGCAGTGGCGGTGGTGCTCGAGAAAGGCCTATTAGTGAACCTATGCCCAGATGTCCTCTTCTGAAGCGATGCCTCCACTCTTCGGGATTGGCTAGACACTTCACCCAAATATCTAAAGTCATACAACTCTAACTCATCCCTAATAGCATAGCGGAGCCCGTTCAGATAACGGGACACCGTCATATCGTCCTCCTCGTGCGAGTCTAGTCTAGACTACAACACTAAAAACTCGTGGGTGTACTCATCCACGGAAAGCTTGTCGTGTCGAAGGTTGTGGAACCTTCGATAAAGAGTTTGCAGATAGTCCGGTGGAGCATATCGCTTCCGCAGTTGCAACTTAAACTCTACCCACGTGGTGATAGGTGTTAGGCCTAAGGTGTATCGAGTGCGCTCTAGTTGAACCCACCAAACTTGTGCCGGTCCTTTAAGCCTAAGGATGACATATTCAACTTGACGATTCATATGCATTTGTTTCCATGCCATGAACCTTTCCACACGCTCACATTAATCGAGACATTTCTCGGGCTCCACGTGCCCCTTAAAATCACCTACATCAAGCTTAACTCCATCGTCCAAATGGGGTTGGCGACGGACTCTAAGGTCAGTCTGTGCAGGATCTGCGAGTCTAGGATTTTGTTCCTCTTGCCTAGGATTTTTTTGAGGAGGCCAATTTAGTCTCAGGTGACGTTCAACTTCTAAGTTATTAACTGTGGTTCTCAAGTTGTTTACCATGTGGTTTGTGTCTCTCACATTGGCAGTGAGTGCTTCTACCGTCTTCATCAGTTCACCCATTCGGTTAGCTAGGTCATCTATACTGCCATTGATTCGTTCTATGCGACTTTCCATATTTTTTAAATTAAAAACTTAATAAAAAATTCTAAAAATAATTAAGAAAAACTTCACTCTTTTTTTTAGAAAAAAAGTGCACTCAAATTTTTTTATTTTTGTAAAGTTAGTTTTTTTAAGTAAAAAAAGTTCCTTTTGTTTTTTGAAAACAATTTTTTTTGAAATAACACAATAAAATTTAAACAGGATCGTTCAAGTCACGATAAGATTGATTCGAACCGATCTTTGATACCAAAATGATGCATACTGAGAACTGTAGTGGGTTTTAATATGTTAATTTTGTGTTGAACTTAAAAATTGATGGCGAAGTCAAGACGTCACGAGTATTCGCGTGTGATAATTTAGTCAATTTTTGTAAACCCGCACAAGTGACTAACGTTTGTCCGCTTTTAACAATATAATTAACTTCTACACAAGTTTATTGATAGAGTAAAACGATAACAATGAGAACCAACTAACGACAAATGAACGACAGATTGGACTATGGATTATTTTGTGGCAAACGAGCTCTGAATAATTATTAAACATTTGCAAACGTTCATGAAAGGAGCGGTTTACCAACAATAAGTACAAGAGAGAGAGACAGAGCTCAGCTTTTGGCAGCAGTAGGCATTTCCTAGGCCGGAAAAAAAAACAGCAGGAAAGGGATTAGGCGGAGGTCGCTTAGCAGTGAGAAACTCCAGCTGGCGTCATTGGGACGTCAAGAGCTGTCGTCGGGAGTTGGGAGGTGGAAACAACGAGCTTTTGCAGGCAATACCGAGAAACAAAGTTTAACTTCAGTTTCCCGATTCAATCCCGTCTGTCCTGGGCAGGCAACATGCAACCTTAAATAGAACTCTAGGAAGTTTCAAAACCTACTATTATAATAAGGAAAAAAGTGGGTTGCGTTACTGTTAATTGATTCCAAGGGTATTTCATAAAGCTACAGTAAAGGACAAAGAAGCATTGAATGGAGTTTAATGTAGCTGTAGACCTGCTGTTTTTAAATGACTGTCAGTTATTTTAAAAAGGAATTTGATTATATGGAAGGGCAACGGTTTTCAATGGAAATGACAAGGCAGCAGTTTCAATAACATTAAATGGGAAAGGTTTTAAAGTGGTCGACCCTTTAACAATATTAAAGGGGAAGAGTAAAGGCCAAGGCAGCCATTTAACAATATTAAATGGGAGAAGTTTTGGGAGGGATAGCCGCCAATGAGAATGAATAAGAATGCCAAGAGATTTATTAATTAAATCTGAAATTAAGTAAATGAGTTCCTTATGAAATTAATTTCAGATTTAATTATTTAATAATTTCTTTTCTTGCCTTCCCAAATTAACCCTATTTCAATTTGACGGACCAAATTTATTTAGGATCTTATTGGCCGGTCACACCAATAAGTCGTACACACAACGCGATACAAAATACAACAATACATGAAAAATGAAGGACAACTTGAGCAACGACATGCACTACAATTTATTTAAATAAAATGAGATAAAGTTAAAATAACGATGCTCTTCAGGTTGCATCTGTAGGCCCACACAGGAAGGTTACCCCCTTCTTCAAGAGGTCCGTCAGTGGCCGTGCCAAGTCCTAGTAGTCGCGGATGAAGCGGCGGTAGTAGTCGGTGAGCCCCAAGAATCCCCGCACGGCCCGGAGGCTTGCCGGGGTCGGCCACTGCAGACAACCTCGATCTTTTGTGGGTCCATGGCAAGCCCTCTGGTGGAGATGATGTGGCCCAGACACTCGACCTGAGGCTGGCCGAAGGTACAGTTCTTCTGATGGACAACGAGCTGGTGTGAGGCTAGGAGGCGGAGGACTGTGGCCTGGTGGGTCAGGTGGAGCTGCCAAGAGGAACTATAAAACAAAATATCGTCAAAAAAAAACCAGGACGAACTTACGCAGGTGCGGGCGGAAGATGTCGTTCATGGTGGAGTGGAAGGTGGCTGGGTCATTCGTCAAGTCGAACGACATAACAAGGAACTCATAATGACCATCATATGTCCGGAAGGCCGTCTTGGGCACGTCCTCTGCGCGCACTCGGATCTGGTGGTATCCCGAGCGTAAGTCCAACTTGGAGAAAAGCGAGCACCCCGCAATTCATCCAACAGCTCCTGGATGACGAGGATGGGGTACTTGTCCGGTACCGTGAACTTGTTCAGCTCTCGGTAGTCGACGCAAAACCGCCAACTACCGTCCTTCCGCACGAGCAGCACTGGGCTAGAGAAGGGGCTGACACTCAGGCTGGATAATGCCGGCACGCAGCATCTCGACCACCATGGTCTCCATGGAATCCTTCTTGTCGGGGCCATATCGATAAGGGCTTATAGAGACTGCGACCATGTCGGGCTGCAGGGTGATGCTGTGGTCGAACGCCCGTGGTGGTGGAAGTCCATGCGGAGCAGAGAAAAGTGTTGGATCGTCATCGAGGAGTCGCTGGATGTCCGGATGGACAGGCGGTGGTGTCGGGTCAGAACCCAGCTGCACCTGCCACAGGAGAACGCTGAGATCCGGGTCGAGCATGCGAAGAATGGAGCGGAGGCTGGCCGGGGAACAGGCTAGGGAGGGGTCGCCCTGAAGATGGTGGGTCGCGTCCGCTGCCTCAAAGTCCATAGTAAGGCTTCCCCAGTTATGCTTACAATCCCCAAGTGTGCGCAGCTAAGCCACGTCAAGTATGGCGTCCAACCCGCCACGATCGAAGACGTAAAAATCGGCCGAGCCCGAGAACATGCCGATGGAGAATGACAGACCGATGCATCGGCCAGCCGTGCGGCACCGTCGGCCGTCTCCGTGGGAGACATGGAATCCTGGTACTAACGTCACTGGGAGGCGGAGTGTCTCGAAAAGGTTCTTGGAGATGAAGTTGTGACTGGCACCGCTGTCGATCATAAGGACCACTGGTGTCCTCTGAAGGGTGGCCGCCAACTTCATGGTCCACGGGCCGGTGATGCCGCGCACCGAGTAGCACAAAATCTCCAGGCTCTTGAAGGTGGGGCCCGACTCTGTGCTAGTGGGTCTATCGTCATTGAGCTCGAAGGCCGGCCATGTCAATCTCCTATTCCTCGACCTCTAATAGCAGCCGAAGATCCCTGTGGGGGCACTTGTGGGTTGGTGAGTACGGATCCTTGCAGTGGAAACAAAGGCCTTTTCCCCGAATTTCAAGGTAGTCATGGTGAGAAATCTGATGAGTAGGGGGGCGAGGACGGGGGGTAGCGGCTGCTGCTGTGGCGGGGGACGGCCTGCGACAGGAAAAATATATGGGGTTGTCCGATCCAGTGGAGGCGGCGGCCGAGAAGCGGCATGCCGGGAAGGGGCCGAAAGAGGTGGTGTGAACCGGACGGCCGGGGCGGAGGTGACAGTGGCGAAGTCAGCTTCCACAAAATGGGCTTGCTCCATTGCGCGAGACAGAGTAGTGGGGTCGTGGACCCGAAGATGATTGCGAATGTGTGGCCGTAACCCGGCAAGGAACGTGCCCAAGTAGTGGTCCGGCGAGAGCCGGGTACGTGGGTGGCCACCTGAATGAAGTCGTCGATGCAAGCGTCCAAGGAGTCGGCTTGGCGGGCGTTGCTCAAGCGCTCATAAGGGTTGCCGACATTGCAGTTGTCGTAGCGGCGGATCAACTCGTCTTTGAGAAGCGGCCAAGTCAAGGCTGGCGAGGACTAGCAGAGCCAGCAAATCCAATAAAGGGCCGAGCCCTCCCTGAAAATTGTGGCGAGGGGAACCATTTGAGTTGTGGGCGTTCCGTGGATGTCGAAGTAGTGCTCGGCCCGTGCAAGCCAACCAGAAGGGTCGGTCCCGTCGAAGACCAGTAATTCGAGGCGGCGGTGGGCGGTCGAAGAGAGGTCGGACAGTTGATGGTCGCCAGGTGGTAGCTCGCCGAGGATGCTGGCCGCCGTGGTGGTAGCGGACTGCTGGGCCGACAGAGTAGCCGGGGTAGGAGGGCGGGCTGCGAGGAGGGCGTGGATGTCACAGACGGGCACCTAGAGATCCGAAAGGGTCGTATCGACCCGATCGAGGCGGTCGGAAAGAGCCGCCGTGGCGGGGGCCGGATCAGAGTCACACGTCATGCTGCGGGAGAAGGGGCATGCGTCGGGACCGCAGAGAGGAGAAACGGGGAGTCCGACAGAAGCGAAAGCCGGGAAAACGACGATCTGGCGTGCAACGGCCCAGTGGATCAGGAAAGGAGAAGCAACGACGACCGAAATCGGTGGTCGGTCGTGCGGCACAGCGGAGTCGCGATGCGGCGAGGGCGACACATGCCGGTAGGCCAGAACAATTGTTAGCTTGAGGTGGGAGGTGTGTTGGAGGCTGGGGTCGATGTCGGCGTGCTGCACGGGACGTCGGGCGGAACGCGTGAGAGAGAGGGAGGCGGGATATGCTGATGGCTAGGGCAAATAGGAAGAGGCCGCTGGGTCGGTTCTCTCTAGTCCAAATCCAAATACAAAAAAACTGCAGAAAGATGAAATAATAGGTTCACATCTCTCCTTATATAGGGAGAGCCCCACACATGCCGAACGGCCATACAACATAAAATCAAAGTGCGAAATAAAATGCGAAATATAAATTGAAGCGAGGCCCGCCAAGTGCTCCACGGGTTTATGCCTCCTCCGTCCCTCGCGCGTGCCTAGTGTATATGCGCGCGAAATGCCTTCCTTCGACCGGGTCCGCTCCGTCCGTATCAGGAGTTCTCCATCCCTTCCGACGAACTCCCTAAAGTGAAAATGAGAGAACTCACCCCCATCAAGTTGGTGAACTAACATCTCCTTCAAGGGACGAGCAAGTCCCTCCACCCTTTTCAGATATCATTCGTCATGAACAAGCCCCGCTTGGGTTTGAAGTGCCCTGTCTGCCTCAGTTCATGGAAAAAGAAAATCTAACTTACGACTTACAAGCTTTTGAGTTTGCCATAATTCTATGAGACCCATCTATTAGTATCCGCTGCAAGCTACTATCCATGACCCTTAGTGGGAAAACTAGAGATTGGTTTGATTGTTCACCACCTCGATCCATCAACTCTTTTGCAAGCATTCAAAGGAAACTTTTGATGTGTTTTTTCACCTCGAAGAAGCGAAAAAAGGTCCTCAAGCACTCTTCCAAATCAAGCAAGGCGAGTTTGAGACACTTTATGACTATATTGATAAATTCCAAGAAGAAATTCTTGACATCGATGATGTTGATCAGAGCATGTATCGAGTTGCTTTAATGTGCGGCCTTCAACAAGGATTACGTAACTGTGAAATTAACCGTGATCCACCCAAGTCCTATGGAGACCTCATCAATAGAGGTAATAGATTTATCGAAGGATAGAAGGCAAACCCAGATTTAATCTCCCCTCTTTCCCAAGTGATACGTCAACAGGAGTATTCTCTTTGTGGCTGCCCTCCTGTTAGTTATGAGACCCATTTTCCAAAATGTGATCAAGAGTCTAAACCACTAGTATCTCAACATGAGATGTATTCTCAACATCAAAATTCACCTACACCTCGACATTTTCGACAATCAAGAATGTCAGAGTGATGCTTTATTACCTCAGATATATCTCCACAATCTACGTCACACAACATATCTACATCTACTCGTTCATTCTAGCCATGCATATGCTCCTCTTCACGCATTCAAGGGAATGACTCTCAAAAAGAGTATACAAATTTAATTATCTCTATGAAAGAAGTCCTTCAAATTATCCATAAGGAGCTTGATTTTGCAAGACCTCTCCTCCTACGACCTGATCATGGGAGCCGTCACAAGGACTTATTTTGTCAATACCACATGAATGTGTTGCGTTCCGAAGCCTGGGAGCGCGTTTGCCGGCGGTTATCGCCGGAACCCTCCAGGATCGATACCAGAATGGGTGCGGCGGTTAGAGGGAGGCGGAATTTTGAGAGAGAGAGAGAGGTTGAGAAAGAGAAGATTGGATGAGAGGAGAAATTAAACTTTATTTCTTCTTGTCCATAACCGGACCATAGCCACCATATAAATAGAGTCTCAAGAATTAAATGCGGACCCCCCGTTTGGGCCTTAAACAACAGGAACAAAATAAAATCTAGCCATAATTAATCAGGCTGGATTAGGCATAAAATAATATGCTGAAAAATTAGAGTTATTATTATTCGTACTAAATTAGGCATAAAATAATTTGGTAAATCATAATGTTGCACGTGGCTCCATGGTGGTGTTGCGGCTACGGTAAACCTGTCCCCAATGTGGGTCGCCCGTGATGAAGTCGTCCGCCATTGGCGCCGTAACATTTGCTTGCTCGTCGGAAGACAGCTTGTCCTCAAGTTGTGTTGGAAGGTCCACGATCGGGTTTGTTGGCGGTTCGTCGATGAAACGTTTGAGTTGGGACACATGGAACACGTCGTGGATATGTGCTTCCGATGGAAGATGGAGGCGGTAGGCGACTTCGCCAATGCGTTTGGCCATCTGAAAAGGGCCGTAGAACCGGGGTCCCTATTTGGTGGATGTGTTGGTGTGGTGGAGCGTTGACTGGCGGTATGGCCGGCGCTTGAGCCACACCCATTCTCCAACTGTGTAGACGACGTCGCGATGGCCGCGATTATATGTTGTCTCCATGCGGTGTTGGGCTCGAAGCAGATGTTTGCGGGCGGAGGCGAGCCTGTGATCCCGATCTCGTAGCTGTTGATCCACGGTTGTCCCGGTATCCGGCTGTGCTCGTAGGTAATGAGCTTGGGAGGGTCGCGGCCATAAATGAGACGAAAAGGTGTTGTTTTGAGGGCCGAATGGTAAGACGTGTTGTAGCAGTACTCGATCCACGGAAGCCATGTGACCCACTCCTCGGGGTGTTCCCCAGTCAAGCAGCGGAGGTACATCTCCACCGTCCGGTTGACCACTTCCGTTTGACCATCAGATTGCGGATGGTATGCCGAGGAGAGTTGTAATGTCGTGCCGCTGAGCATAAAAAGCTCCGTCCAGAAATGACTGGTAAAATTCTTATCGCGGTCGGACACAATACTTTCCGATAATCCGTGTAATCAGAAGATTTTGTTGAAGAATGTTTGAGCCACTCGCTCCGCGACGAGTGGACGGGCAAGTGGTAGGAAATGTGCCCCCTTTGAAAATCTGTCCACCACGACCATCAAGACCGATTTGCCCCTGCTTCGTGGAAGTCCTTCGACGAAATCCATGGAAATATCGTCCCAAATTTGGGTCGGTACTCGTAACAGTTGTTAAAGCCCTGCTAGTAGTAAGTTGACCGCCTTCTGCTGTTGACTAATGGCGCATTGCGCGATAAATTCTTGGACATAGAGGCGAAGTCCCTTCCAATAGAAAGCGTCCCGAACACGGTGAAGGGTCTTGTGAACCCCTTCATGAGCCCGATCATGTGCTTCCCTCACTATGGTGGGGATGTGGGGGGAAGTGAGGCTCAAGTAAATGCGGTCCTTGTAGAGAATGAGTCCGTCGTGCGCCTTCCATGCGGGTGGTAAAAGGCCCTCTTGTGCGCGGTGGAGTAACTCGGCGAGGGGAGGGGAGTTGATGTTGTCGTCCCGGATGTCGTCCAACAATGGGGCGGTCAGCCGTGAGATGGCGCATATCTTGATGTCGTCGTCGGGGTGGCGGCACGAGAGGGCGTCTGCGGCCCTATTGAGAGTACCCGCCTTGTATTCGAATGTGAAGTCAAATCCCAATAGTTTGCTTACCCACCGTTGTGGTATGGTGGTTAACCGTTGCTCCAAAAGGTACTTCAAACTATAATGATTCGTACGGACGACGAAGGTACGACCCCATAGGTAGGTTCGCCAATGTTGGACGACCTTTGCTAAGTCGATCAGTTCCAACTCATATGCTGGCAACTTGCGCTGGTGTAGCGCGGTGCGGCGGCTGTAGTAGGCTATTGGGTGTCCAAGTTGTTGAAGGACGGCGCCGCATCCCATAACGGAGGCATCGCACTCGATGACGAAGAGCGTGTTGAAGTCCGGGAGTTATAAATATTGTTATAAATATTGTTATCAAAGCCGAGCCCATAAGGAGAAAAGGGAAAAGTGTACCTTCGCCGGGGAGAACAGGGAGAAGCAAGTCGAGGCTCCTTCGAAGGAAGGCGACCTCGAAGTCCTTCTCCAGGAAGAACTTGTGCAGCTTGGCGTTGTCGCCGGATAGCGTTGGAGGCCGATATACCTACTCGCTCTTTTGCTGGGGGGAGAAGAGTATGTTACCCAGGTCGCCCTTGATGAAGACGATCTTGGATACCCAGTTGTGGTTTTTGTTTGCGGTCTCGCGAACCTTGATGTGCTAGCCCATTAGATAGGCGACCCAATCGTTGGTCGCACGGTAGGTGAAGAGCTTGCGGAAGACGACGAGGTTGAATTCAATCCGCTCGCGGCGGAGGTGACAAGCGAATGCGACCATCATGACGATCACGTTCGGGTTCAGCTGCGCGGGCACCGCGCCGAAGAACTTGAGGATCTGGCGGATCTCCCGCCAGAGGGGTAAGAGCAACCCCACCTCGAAGTGCGAGATGGGGAAGGCGAGCTCATCCCTGTAGAAAGTGTTGATGGCCTCGCCCTCTGCGGGCCAACGCGCCTCGTAGCCGGGGGGCAAATACTCGGTCTTGAAGGCAGCGAGCTCGCGCTCGGTGGTATTTCCGTCAAAGAATAGGTACTCGACAAATTGCCGAGCACACTTGCAGCGCCCGTCGGCGTCGGGTCGTGCCTTGCCCATATCAGCTAAAGGTTGGGGCGCGAGAGCAGGTAGCAAGGAGAGCGACAAGAAGGGGGGGGTATGAATGCAGTAAAGGCGATGGCCCAGGGGGTAGGTGAAGGGGCCTATTTATAAAAAAAACAAAATTTATGGCCGAGCTGACCGGTCAGTACAGCTTGCCAACCCCAGCTCGCCGACTCCCACTCGCCAACTTGGCGACCTAGCCTATCTTAGTACGAGCCGATCCTAGAAGGCACATCCTACAATTTCAAATTACATGCAAAATTCAAAAAAATTATTTAAGTTATTACAGACAGGGGCATTCGCATCCCCAAGAGAGAAGTTCATAATAATCAAAGAAAAGATTGGTCAACCCGCGCGAGCTGAGGTGTTGGGGGGCGAGGGCCGGTAGGCTCAGTTAGGGAGCCATTACCATCTACCCCGGCCTCGCGTCCCCATCCCCGGAGGTCGCCGCGGGTTGAGTAACTCGCGGACCAAGTCCAGGTCGCGACCAAAGGTCTGCAGGTTTTCATCAATTCTCTCCATAACTGGGGTGGGGGACATCATCTCGCCCGCCGAACCGTGCTCGACCTTATCCGCGAGCAGCACGAAATCCTGCTCCAGCGCCTGCAGCCTCTGCCCGCGATATGCATCGTCCTCTCGAAGTTGGTGCAAGGCGGAGTCCCGCTTCTTCAATATCTCTATTACTCGCCGTCTCAACTCGGCAGGGTCCAGCGAGTCGTCCAGAAAGCTTTCCATCCCGGGATCAGGGGGTGGCGAGTGACGAGCTTGTTCAGAAGATTCCTCGAGTTCAGATGGAGCAGGGAGACCTGCGAAAAACGAACTCCGGTAAAGAAGGGGTACGAACGCGACAAATATGTCTGGGAAAAATGTTATAATAAGAGCGTGGCTTACGGGATGAGCTCGACAGTCCTTGAAGGGTGTGCGGAGGCGGCAAGGCTAAGTTCTTACCGCGACCAGGGGGATGGACCCCCAGGGAAATGAGGCTGAAGCTGGGAACCAGGATGCCCCCGGCCCTTTCCCCCGTGAGCGCAGGAGCAGGTGCAGACTGCTGAGAAGGAGCGTGAGCTGGCGACTTGGACTTCAGCGAGTCCAGCCCCGTGGTCCCTAAGGGAGATGATTTGCTCTGAAGGCGAGCGTTGGGGGGAGTCTGAGGCCGCGGGTCATCGGGCGGGGTGTGGACTCGCGACGTGGAGGACTCAGCATCAGTCTGGCGGCGTTCAGGGTCGGCGGGAATGCCGACAGCCATTTTCCCCTTGGGGTCGGCAGCCGGTTTTGAGGAGGCGAGCCTGGGAGTCAAGGTGAACTCCAGGTCGCGGTAGATGGATTCAGCATCCTTCGGGATGAACTTGGACTTGTTAGCAGGATTGGATCTCTCCGGCTCGCGCAATGCGTCGTGGGGAGGCAGGCTGACTAGCGCGTCAGCGCGAGCGACGTTGAGCTCGCGGGCGCGGATAAGCTTCTCCTGGAGCTCTTTGGAGAGAGACATCTCGACAAGACTCAAGTAAGGGAATGACGGAGGCCACCCAGGTACGCGGGCATGTATTTATAACCGCTGGTGGAGCCCACCAAAAGATTCTCTGGCCCCTGTCGCACTCGCCGCATATTGCAGGGTTAGATGTTTCTTTCCGAGCTTGAGCCAACATCGTAAAGAGCGGAGATTGTATACAACCTCATATCTGGCGAGTAGTGGTCGATAGAAGCCAGACCGGCCAAAGTCTAGCAGTCTGCCTCGCCCAAGTGGGGCATACCGCTTGAGGGGCGAGTGGAGCAGGTCGGCTCTCACTCGCCCCAGTGGCTCGATGAAGCAGCGGGCGAGTGAAGCAGGCCGACTCGCACCCATCACAGGAGGCTCGGCACGCGGCATGCGAGCGGGGCCGGCCGGACCCTCACTCGCCCAGGGTCGGGCAGAGGTGGCGAGTGCCAGCCCCATCGAGCACTCGCCGCCCCCAGTGAGTGGGGGTTCCGGAGGACCACTCGCCCAACCTCTTGTGGGGTGTTTTTACTATTTTGCCCCCGCTGGTCTGTCCATGGCCTGCTAGGACAGCGAAGGTTGGCTATTTGCAGACTGTTTTCAGAAATCTATAAATAGACCCAAGGGGGTACCTCAGAAGACATGCTTACTTGTCCCCCGGTTTTCTTGCACTTTCTGAGGTATTCTTAGCTCGACATTTGGTTAGGGAGGGGAAACACTCTAAGATCTTCCGGGCGTGTGGTGAGACCTCCACGCCGAGCCCTTGGGTTTGTCCCTTGTTCTTTTTCCTTTGTTGTTTAGCTCGCAGGAGGGAAGCAAGTGCGCGATCACCCCTTCCTCTAGGGTGAACTCCATAGAGACCGAGTTTTCGATTTCAACATAATGGATCCCTACACAATCATGAGATGAATCAGAACCAATATCTATGATCTTGATATTCCGACTAACAGGAGTATCCATCCCATATTTAATTCCGAGAACTTAACGCTATACTACAAGCTTCACGAGCATGTGGACTCATTTTGTGGATATCCTCTTGAGCCTATACCCCTATATCCATTGGAGCCTACAACTCCATATCCTCAGGCCTGCACCCAGTCCACTTCTGAGCACCACCTACCTTTGGATCAGTCGCCTATGACTTCACTGTCTGCACTAGTAATCACACTGGGACTTCCTGCACATTAATGGATTATTGATATCGTGGCTCATGCATGCATACCACGCCAGTTAGTCAGACGCAGGAGTACCATTGACGATGATACTTTCTCATCGATGACACTTGGACGACCTCCGATGGATCTCGTCGAGTCTTATCTGACATGTATCGAAAGAATTCTGATCTTTATTCATCAGGAGATGAATTCTTTCAATCCGGGGAGAATGATGGGGAGTAGAGACGCATATTCGCAACGGAGGAAGAGTTTTGGGTCCGTTCGGCTCCGATTGGCTACTTACCATATATAACATATCCATATTGATGATTCTACTCCATGGATGCGTCCGGCCCGTCGTTTGCACACGATTTCATATATTATATTGTTGTTGACTTTTATTTTGATGTAATTGGGCTTTCTCATCTCTGGTCAATCATAGTTGTTGATGGTGAGATGCCCTAGTATCTCTTTATTATAATATGAGTATATGGGGGCTGGCATCAGCTATTGCAAAATTCAGAGAAAGATCATTCCCGAATTCCCGCGATCACTCCACGGTGCCGACTCCGTGGAACACCAGGTGATGACTCCTTGGCCCTCTCCCGGTCTCCAAAGGTAACCCTAACCCTTAGCCATCTTTCCCCACCATCAAATCCCTCCACCACCATACCCACATCTTTCTAACAACTAGCTGCCGCTCCCCTTTCCCTGCTATCCTGCAACAACCGCACCATCCTCCGCCTACAACCGCCCATACAACACCCTAATCACCCCGCCGCCAGCCCATACCTGCTGTCCAACAACAACCACCCATCCCTCTGCCTACAGCCGCCCATCCCACCACCTCCCTTTGCCTACAACCCCTCATCCAGCCATCTCAACCCCTCCTTCCCTCTCCTCTACAGCCCGACATCTTGATCTGTCCAGATCTGCCTACATTCAGGGTTTTCTGGCTGTTTTCCTGCCTATTCCATCAAACCCCAACCCCGATCTCACCCCTCCAAACTTGATGCCACCCGTGAGCCTCCTGGAGGACCCACCAACCGTTTATTTTTGTTGCTCCAGCCTAGATCCCATCCCAAACCTCTAGATCCAGCCACTGTCCCATCATTTTAGCCACCAGTTCCTCTTCGGATCGTCCCTATTGTGCCGCACATCTCCGGATCTGCTCTCCTACGACAAGCCCCATGCACTGTGAGTTGTTACTTGTTGTATGGTACTTTAATTCTCATTATTCATATATGGTGTTATGATTTTCTGTTTGTTTGGATCTCTTGAATATTAGTTGTTTGTTTTGGATTATTCTCGTAATTTGCATGATCAATTTGCCGTGAGCTCTTGCATTGCACCCGGAGGAAAACCTAATTTTTCTTTGCCCTAAAGAATTATTTTGTTATTTCTAAAATCATATGCATTTGATTTAATATTTATTATCTGATTTTGATTTCTCTTTTGGGCTTTGCATTGCATGTAAGGTTTGGACATCGTTCATCTGCCGCCTATAGATTTGTTCCGTGTCAAGAAGTCTCTTTGAGCCACTAAATATTTTGATAAGGAGACTCTTAGAATCACTGGATTATTTTAAAGAAAGATTCTTAAAACTCTATCATTGGTTCCTTTGTAGAGGGATTCTTAAAACTCTTTTGATCTGAATAGTTGATGATGTTTTAGATGAGATGAATCTGATCGACTATTCTTGTTGAGGAGAAGAAGACAGAACGAGGATCAACAACTTTGTTTTTTTCTTGAGGGCTTGCAAAGACTGACCATTTTTTAGTTCAGAGAAGAAGAGAAATTGGAATAAGACTCAGAAAGAAGAGGAGTCCTTGAGATCGTCAGGGAGATGAAAATAATGTGATCTTTTCGTTTGAATCAGGCCATTCAATTCACTCTTCTACATTTCAGTTTGTATCTTTTCTATTTGTTGGAGACCGTCTGAATCATCAGCTTCCTTCTTCATTTCAGATTCGTCTCTTTCCATATGAGGAGCATTCCTTCTTCATTTCAGATTCGTCTTTCCATGTGAGGAGCATCAACGATTACATTTGAAAGACAATCACGACCTTAATCTACTTCTTTCTTCATTTGTCATTCATTGGAGAATTCGACGTAAATTTAGCAAACCGTCGATTACTTCTTGACTTTGATAAATTTCTTTGTATATAGAAATCGGTGTAGGCTGACTTCTTTGTTGCCGAACTCCGATTTCTTCTGCTATGCATTCATACAATTTGACGCATGTTGTCTTGGTTTTTCGATGTACGTCCAATACTTTTCGATGCACATAGCCTTCTGTCGATGTTTGACCTTAACTTTCTTAGATTGCATAAATTTTTTGCTATACAATTTACAAGGCATTTTCTAAATCATATATTTAATCTGATGCATGAAATCAAGAGGTTTTTCACCACATAGTTCACTCCCAAGTCCCATCCGGCTTTGGATCTGTCGTCTATGACTTCACCATCTATACTAACTGTGAAAAAATTTAAATAACAAGGTTTTTATTCCACAAAAAGGTTTAGTTACATGAATTTGACCCCCGATTTATTGGGAGAAGAGAAAGAAGGAAAATATACAATAGACGATGTGACACTAAAATACAACATGCGGATAAACGGTTGAAAAATTTCAGACCGCTATAACTGAGCGGTTAGATAGGACTCTACATAAGTATCCGCCGGTCTCTACTCTGTCCGCTGCCGCCGACATCAATCAGCAGTCCTCTCTACACAAGCGGGTAGAAGCCTAAATCCGCCAAACTTCAGGTCCTCAACTCCCTTGATCATCAGGTCGCAACAATAACCTCTACCTGCAGCTTCAGCTCTGCCTCTATCCGCAGCTTTAACTGTTACTCAGACCGCGACCTCTATCCGCAGCGACTTCAATTTCTTGTCCGCCAAACCCGCAACAACGGGTTGAACAAGCCTCCTTGTACTATTAAGGAGGTGGCTTCAATGATCCCAGGTTGGTTAGATCTTTGACCAAACCGCCAGAGGCAGTCCTCAACAAAGTTAGAGCCAGACTGCCAAGGATAACCTGCCAGTCCGTTAAACTCCAGATCGCCAAGCTTAATCCGCTACTATCAATCCGCCAGACCGCTTGGACTAAGCCGTCAGACCGCCAAACTTCTAGGCCGCCTGGACCAAGCCGCCAGACTGTCAATTTTCCAGACCGCCTGGACCAAGCCGCCTGACTACCAAACTGCCAGACCGTCCGACAAAAATGCCAGACCGCCATGCTCCACAAAATCTAACACTTCCCCTGTAACGTCCCGAATCGCACTAGGCCCCTCGTACGTGTTTTTGAGTCAGGAGAGCTGACTTTGGTTCAGGGGGAGTGCTGACAACACGACAGCACATGTGAAAAGGAGGATAAATCAGTCAAACAAGGGACACGGGTAGAGACACGGGCGTGTCCCTACTCGTGTGCGTGTGTGTCGAGTTGAACTCGACACAGCGTGTCGAGATCGACGAACTTCGTGTCGAGATCGACGAATTTTATGACACGGGTAGAGACACGGACGTGTCCCTACCCGTGTGTCGACGTGTCGAGTTGAGCTCGACGAGTCGTGTCGAGATCGACGAAAATGGGTTCGATGAAGTGTTCGGGCGAGACACGCCCCGTGTCACGGGCGTGTCTGGGGCGTGACCTAGGGCGTGTCCTCTTTTGTGTCGACACTCGAGACTTTGGTCGACGAAAATGGTCGACAGAGGGAACACGCCCAGTGTCACGGGCGTGTCCCATCCGGCACGGGCGTGTCGGATGGCGTGTGTTTCCTCTGGTCGATGATCAGCGCTCGACGATCGTCGAGTGTCAAGTATGGGGTACACGGCCTGTGACACGGGCGTGTCACAGGGCGTGTCCCGCTCATCCTCGAGTAGCTCTCGTGTAGGTCGAAATATACTCGAGTAGGTGGAAAAGTACTCGAGTAAGAGGGGGTTATACGGGCGTGTCATCCCTGTGACACGGGCGTGTCATCCCTGTGACACGGGCGTGTCCTATCCGGGTACTCGAGTAGTTGGTTTTCTCTCGAGTAAGTCCTCTCGAGTACTTCTCGAGTGGGTTACACGCCCCATGTCACGGGCGTGACTGGGCCGATACGGGCGTGTCCCACCCGTGTGTCGTGTCGAGTATTAAACCGACGCATAAAAACCGTCGTAACGCTTCGCCTAAGCAGGACACGGGTAAGGACACGGGCGTGTCCCTACCCGTGTCACTTTTATATAAAAGGGGAAGTGATAACCCTAGCCGTTTTCACTCCTCATTCCAGCCGTTTTTCTGAGAGAAACTCCTGTTGAGAGAAGGAAGTCGCTGGATCTAATTCTAGAGGAGAAGATCCGCCGCCGCCGTGGAAAAGAAGATGCCGCCGAGAAGAGTCACGAGATCCATGTCCGGAAATGGTGGAAACGCCGGAAATGATGTTAGCTTACTACCCTCTCCCTTGGTGCTAGATCTTTAGTTATTTTCTTAGGAGAGATATCGACTCAAGAGAGTCTTGATGGAGAGAAGGAGTTTTCTAGGGACGGCCATGCTAGGACATGTGTTCTAGGTTTTAGACCTCTTCAACCTCCCCTTTCTTCTAGGTGATGATGGGTGGATGGTTTCGTGAAGAATCATGGCCCCTTTGAGGGTGAATAAGGGAGGAGGAAATTTTGGAGTGATTTTGGAAGATCGACTTCGAGAGGAAGATGAACCGATGCCGTTCATTCCTCTTTACGAAGCGTGCAGAATCTGTATTCTCCGCGCAGCGATCTTCTTGGCCATTTTCATGTAGGATGTGGCCAGATCTGAGCTTTTGACTAAACACGAAAGTTGAAGCCCTTGAAAATACCTTTCCAACGAGTGGTTGCACGTCTTCATGCGAAGTCTGTAGCCACGGGAAAGTATGAACGAACATGACGTCCGATAAATCCTGCATGCAGAAATTGTGTTCTGTACGCAGCGGACTTCAAGGCTGATTTCAAATAGGATACACTCAAATCTGGGTTGTGGGCTGAATAATAAAGTTGTAACCCATGGAAAGACCTTTCCATCGAGGGGTTACACGTTTTCACCGGATTCCTGTAGCTTCGGGAATCTCCGGTCGAAGTTGTTGTCCAGATTTATTCTGCACTTAAATTCTGGGGTTTATATAATATGAATTTGAATTCGGTGGAATCGATGTTGCTAATTAACTCTAGATTTTGATGAACTATTTTATGCTGACCACCGTAGTGCTATGAATGATAAATCTTGTTAATTAGATTTCATAAAACTGAATTGTGGAGCAAACTTTAATGCATGATATGACTTGCTAAAATTGATAGATTATTATAAATTCGCACCATGTTTATAATATGATGAATGAAATGACTGCATACAAATTGGTAGATTATTAATAATGCGCATCATGTTTGTAATATGTTGAAACCATTTGGAATGATAAATAAAAGGATAAACCATGACCATGAGCATGTATGATGGTTAGAATGAAATGTAGTAGTCCAATACTTAGAGCGTAGACTCCCTACGGGTAGTATTGTGGATGGATGTAAGTGCGGTGTTGACCGTCACTAGTTGGGTTCGAGTTGAGATGAGGTATAGATGGATGGTTGGGCTATGCCCTCGTGCTTACTTCCGAGGCCCCTTCCATGCCACGGTGTCGTGGCATTTGCATGCGGCATGAGTCGACACGCGGTGTCGTAATCCTGGGTTAAGGATAGTGTGACAGGTCTACGACCTCGCCGATCGTCACACCGACGGGAGTTGACGGTTAGACTTTGGGCGGTTGGGCTGTGTCCTCGGTGTTCACGTCCCGAGGCCCCTTCCGTCCCAAGTGAACGGTTGGGCTGTGCCCTCGTGCCTTCTTCCGAGGCCCCTTCCGGGTCACACCAGGCCAGTTCGGGCTGTGTTCTCGGTGCACATCTACCTGAGACCCCGCTGGGCCATAGTACGCTTGGGCTCCGCTGTTGTGTTTTTAGCGTTGAGGCGTACAGAGGCCTAGGTGAAGTAGTGTGGATACCCGCCTAGTAATAGAGATGCCCGCTCTACTGTCACCGCCTGGCCACGACGGCTGATACCTGACAGATTAGCTACTTGCTCGAATAGTGGGAACTATAGTCTGTGTCGACATAGCAATTGCATGTGTGTGATCATGGGTGAGTCATTACATAACATACATACCATTACATAGCATTGCACAAACAAGACCCGCATCGTATAAGTTTTTATGGGCACTCTTATACGATGAGTTACTTTTATGTAACCCGATTCGTGTGCGTGTGTGTCGAGTTGAACTCGACACAGCGTGTCGAGATCGACGAACTTCGTGTTGAGATCGACGAATTTTATGACACGGGTAGCGACACGGACGTGTCCCTACCCGTGTGTCGACGTGTCGAGTTGAGCTCGACGAGTCTTATCGAGATCGACGAAAATGGGTTCGATGAAGTGTTTGGGCGAGACACGCCCCGTGTCACGGTCGTGTCTGCGGCGTGACCTAGGGCGTGTCCTCCTTTGTGTCGACACTCGAGACTTTGGTCGACGAAAATGGTCGACAGAGGGAACACGCCCAGTGTCACGGGCGTGTCCCATCTGACACGGGCGTGTCGGAGGGCGTGTGTTCCCTCTGGTCAATGACCAGCGCTCGACGATCGTCGAGTGTCAAGTATGGGGTACACGGCCTGTGACACGGGCGTGTCACAGGGCGTGTCCCGCTCATCCTCGAGTAGCTCTCGTGTATGTCGAAATATACTTGAGTAAGTGGAAAAGTACTCTAGTAAGAGGGGGTGACACGGGCGTGTCATCCCTGTGACACGGGCGTGTCCTATCCGGGTACTCGAGTAGTTGGTTTTCTCTCGAGTAAGTCCTCTCGAGTAGGTCTCGAGTGGGTTACACGCCCCATGTCACGGACGTGACTGGGCCGACACGGGCGTGTCCCACCCGTGTGTCGTGTCGAGTATTGGACCGACGCATAAAAACCGTCGTAACGCTTCGCCTAAGCAGGACACGGGTAAGGACACGGGCGTGTCCCTACCCGTGTCACTTTTATATAAAAGGGGAAGTGATAACCCTAGCCGTTTTCACTCCTCATTCCAGCCGTTTTTCTAAGAGAAGCTCCTGTTGAGAGAAGGAAGTCGCTGGATCTAATTCTAGAGGAGAAGATCCGCCGCCGCTGTGGAAAAGAAAATGCCGCCGAGAAGAGTCACGAGATCCGTGTCCGGAAATGGTGGAAACGCCGGAAATGAGGTGAGCTTCCTACCATCTCCTTTTGTGCTAGATCTTTAGTTATTTTCTTAGGAGAGATATCTACTCAACAGAGTTTTGATGGAGAGAAGGAGTTTTCTAGGGACAGCCATGCTAGGGCATGTGTTCTAGGTTTTAGACCTCTTCAACCTCCCCTTTCTTCTAGGTGATGATGGATGGATGGTTTCGTGAAGAATCATGGCCCCTTTGAGGGTGAATAAGGGTGGAGGAAATTTTGGAGTGATTTTGGAAGATTGACTTGGAGAGGAAGATGAACCGATGCCGTTCATTCCTCTTTACGAATCGTGCAGAATCTGTATTCTCCGCGCAGCGATCTTCTTGACCATTTTCATGTAGGATGTGGCCAGATCTGGGCTTTTGACTAAACACGAAAGTTGAAGCCCTTGAAAATACCTTTCCAACGAGTGGTTGCATGTCTTCATGCGAAGTCTGTAGCCACGGGAAAGTCTGAACGAACATGACGTCCGATAAATCCTGCATGCAAAAATTGTGTTCTGTACGCAGCGGACTTTAAGGCTGATTTCAAATAGGATACACTCATATCTGGGTTGTGGGCTGAATAATAAAGTTGTAACCCATGGAAAGACCTTTCCATCGAGGGGTTACACGTCTTCACCGGATTCCTGTAGCTTCGGGAATCTCCGGTCGAAGTTGCTGTCCAGATTTATTCTGCACTTAAATTCTGGGGTTTATATAATATGAATTTGAATTCGGTGGAATCGATGTTGCTAATTAACTCTAGATTTTGATGAACTATTTTATGCTGACTACCGTAGTGCTATGAATGATAAATCTTGTTAATTAGATTTCATAAAACTGAATTGTGGAGCAAGCTTTAATGCATGATATGACTTGCTAAAATTGATAGATTATTATAAATGCGCACCACGTTTATAATATTATGAATGAAATGACTCGATACAAATTGGTAGATTATTAATAATGCGCATCATGTTTGTAATATGTTGAAACCATTTGGAATGACAAATAGAAGGATAAACCATGAACATGAGCATGTATGATGGTTAAAATGAAATGTAGTAGTCCAATACTTAGAGCATAGACTCCCTACGGGTAGTATTGTGGATGGATGTAAGTGCGTTGTTGACCGTCACTAGTTGGGTTCGAGTTGAGATGAGGTATAGATGGATGGTTGGGCTGTGCCCTCGTGCTTACTTCCGAGGCTCCTTCCATGCCACGGTGTTGTGGTATTTGCATGCGGCGTGAGTCGACACGCGGTGTCGTAATCCTGGGTTAAGGATAGTGTGACAGGTCTACGGGCTCGCCGATCGTCACACCGACGGGAGTTGACGGTTAGACTTTGGGCGGTTGGGCTGTGTCCTCGGTGTTCACGTCCCGAGGCCCCTTCCGTGCCAAGTGAACGGTTGGGCTGTGTCCTCGTGCCTTCTTCCGAGGCCCCTTCCGGGTCCCACCAGGCCAGTTCGGGCTGTGTTCTCGGTGCACATCTACCCGAGACCCCGCTGGGCCGTAGTACGCATGGGCTCCGCTGTTGTGTTCTTAGAGTTGAGGCGTACGGAGGCCTAGGTGAAGTAGTGTGGATACCCGCCTAGTAGTAGAGATGCCCGCTCTACTGTCACCGCCTGCCCACGGCGGCTGATGCCTGAGAGGTTAGCTACCTGCTCGAATAGTGAGAACTATAGTCTGTGTCGACATAGCAATTGCATGCGTGTGATCATGGGTGAGTCATTGCATAGCATACATACCATTACATAGCATTGCACAAACAAGACCTTCATCGTATAAGTTTGTATGAACACTCTTATACGATGAGTTACTTTTATGTAACCCGATCCTTAACTTATAAGTTTGTATGAACATTCTTATAAGTTAAGTTACTTTCCTGCTGTAGTTACTTGTTGATTTACTAATTGCTCATGTAGAATTGCTAGCTATAATATTGTTACACTTGTAGAACTGTTAGAGTAAAATGCTATTAATTTTATTGTAGCACTACCACCTGCTTGTACCTGTTACACTATTTATTATACTTGTACCCTTGCTCTTTTCTCCGCCCGGTGCCGAGGAGTCGCCGGGGGAGCGGATGCGAAGCCACTTAGTCTTTTCGACTAACGGTTGCTACGTCTTCCTTTTTAGGAGGTCACCCCGCAGGTAGAACAGCCACAGACTTTGCAGCAGGACAGCAGGCCAGGACGACAGGGTTTGAAGTGACGGTGCCGTTGCTACCGTCGGTTACGGATGTGAGTGTTGTGAGATTCTGTTGTAGCCCGTTTGGGAATTTTATAGCTGTACTCTGATATTGTAGAAGCATGTTTTAGCTTCTCTTATTTGATGTATTTGGATATATATGCTTAGTGTGGATTTGACTTTTTCTTGCTTATATTATGGTTGGGTTGACATGTATATATTGATATTAGTTGTAGCCGACGGAATAGACGTCTTGTGGTACAGGTTAGACCGTGTGCTAATGCTACCGCAAGGCGGCTGTTCTGCGCATAAGACTCCCCTTCGTGCCGTGTTTTGGGATCCGGGAGGGGGGGGGGGGTCTTACATCCCCTCAAGTTGATGCATATATATGTCAATCACGCACAGCTTGTCACAGACACCTGAAAGAGAAGAGGACACTGGTTTGGTAAAGACGTCTGCAAGCTCCTTGTCAGAAGTGATGAATGAAGTACAAATATGATTTTTCAAAATTTCTTCTCTGACGAAGTGGATGTCAACTTCAATGTGTTTTGTCCTTTCATGAAAAACTGGATTCTTTGATATATGCATAACATCCCGGTTGTCACAAAATATGGGTAAAATATGGTCATATATCTATCACAGGTCAAGCATACGGGCACACAACCATTTTAACTCGCAAGCGGTCGATGTCATGCCTCAGTATTTAGCTTCAACGTTTGATCGTGACACAACAGATTGTTTCTTTTTTTTTTAGTTGACAAGATTTCCTCCCACGAAGGTGCCAAAATCAGAAATAGACTTTCTATCTTCTTTATTGTCGGCATAGCTAGCATCAGAATATGCTTCAACCTTCAGATGATTATGTTTTCGAAACAATAACCTCTTCTCTGGAGACCCTTTCACATGCTCCAGAATTTTCAAGGCGGAACGAAGATGACATTCTCTGGGAGCTTGCGTAAACTGACTGACCTTCCATACTCCATAACGAATATCAGGTCTGGTAACAGTCAGATAGATGGGTTTTCCCACGAGTCGCCTGTATATAGTACTATTTAAAAGAAGAGGTAAATCCTCCGTCCAACTCTTGTCATCACCAAAGGCCATAGGACAACGAACATATCTTGCCCCAAGAAGACCAGTTTCTTTCAAAAGATCTAACATATACTTCCATTATGAGAGCACCGCAGAGTTGTGTTTCCGCAATATTTCTATTCCCACGAAGTACTTAGGAGAGCCCATATCTTTTGTAACAAAATGTTGCCGAAGATAACTCTTTGATAGATCAACCGCTTTCTTATCATCACCAGTAAGAAGAATATCATCCACATATACAACAACAACCACATGAAATTTAGTATTCTTGCGAATAAAAAAAGAGGGATCAATAGAACTCCGAGTGAAGCCAACAAGAGAGACAACCTTGCTGAACTTGTCGAACCAAGCTCGTGGGCTTTGCTTTAGACCATAAATTATCTTCTGTAACCTGCATACCTGTAACTCCCACTGAGCAACATACACAGGAGGTTGATCCATGTAAACTATCTCTTGTAGACCACCATATAAGAAGACATTCTTCACATCTAACTGATATATCTCCCAACCTTTGTTAACCGCTACAGAAAAAAGAACACGGATAGTGCTGATGTGAGTAATTGGAGAGAATGTATCAAAGAAGTTGACACCATATGTTTGACTAAAGCCTTTGACAACAAGCCTAATCTTATAGCGGTCAATAATGTCATCAGGATGAAACTTGATGACAAAGACCCATTGATAACCAACCACATCCACACCTAGAGGAGTAGGGACAAGAGTTCAAGTGCCCCTTTTGGTTAAGTTCTTCATTTCTTCATCCATTGTCGCTTTCCACTTCGGAACAGAAAAAGCCTCCTGATAGTTAACCGAGACAACATTTGTCGAGAGAGCAAGGACAAATCTCCTTCTAGCTGAGGATAGATGAGCATAAGTTACAACATCATGAATGAAATGTTTAGTGCACGTTCTAACCCCCTTCCGTAGAGCAATATGAAGGTGAAGATCCGACTTGTCTTCTGTTAGTAGATCCATCCGTCAGAGAGATTACTAGCTGGGTACTGTCAGCAGTTATTCCAAAGGCAAGGGAGAATCAAAAGACAGAGACGATGAGAGAGGAACTGGTATGGGAAGAGGAAATAATGACATAGAAGGTGGAATAGATGCAGGTGAAGGAACAAAAACAATATGAAGAGATGGTGAAACATCAGATGGTGAGAGTAGAAGCTTGAGAAAAATAAGGTATATATTCAAAGAATATTACATCAACAGAAACAAACTGTTTACTGAGCAGAGGATCAATTGACCGATACCCTTTTTGGGTCGGACAGTAGCCCAAAAAGGCGCACTTTACCGAGCAGAGTGAAAGCTTGTCATGACTAGGAGAAGGAGAATGCACAAATGCTGTGTAGCCAGAAACACAGAGAGGTAAAGAAAAAGGTTGAGCTCCTGGATGTAAAATGGAGAATGAGGTGTCGCCCTGAAGAACCGATGAAGGAATACAATTGATGAGATAGCAAAAATGAAGCACAACATGCCCCCAATACGATTGGGAAACATTCATCTGTGTGAGAAGGGTGCGAGTAATATCCAGGAGATGTCGATTTTTGCGCTCAACAACCCCATTTTGTTGAGATGTGTTTGGACAACTAGTTTGATGAACTATGCCCGATGCATGCAAAAATAAAAAAAATTGTTGACTAAGATATTCTCGAGCCTTATCAGTTCGAAGAACTTTAAGAGAAACATCAAATTGAGTTTGTATCTAATTATAAATGGTCGTAAACACATAATAAAGTTCAGAATGTTATTTTAAGAGATACAACCAAGTAAATCGAGAGAAATCATCAACAAATATAACAATATAAACTCCCCCTAACAACTGTCCTAACAGGAGCAGGACCTCAAATATCTGAATGAACAAGTTCAAATGGATGAGAAGAACTACGTCCTTGTCATGTTGGAAAGGAATAACGATGATGCTTGCCAAGTTGGCAAGTCTCATAGTTTAAAGAAGAGTCCTCCTTAGGCAAAACCGATAGGAGTTGGTAGATGAGACTGGGAGGAGGATGAGCAAGGCAAAGATGCCATTGCCGAAGGGAAGTGGAGAAAGCAGTGATATTGTCGAGGAAGAAGAGTGCATTGCTTTCAGTCCCAGTAGTAATCTTCTCCTTGGAATGTGGATCCTGAAAGGAACAAGTATTATATGTAAAGGTAAACATGCAGTTCAACGGTTTACAAAGAGCAGAAACAGATAGTAAATTGCACAGAAAAGTCGGTATGTAAAGCGTGTCCTCAAACCGCAGAGTCAGAGTGACACACACTGTACCAGTCCCGCATACTTGAGACGGATTACTGTCCGCAACAAAAACCGAACGAGACTGGTTATGCTTATCCAAGTAAGAGAATAAACCAGGATCACCTGTCATGTGATTAGTAGCTTCCGAATCAATCAGCCACTTACCCTGAGTGACTACATTAACACTGCCAGAAGAGGAGGCAAGAGACGTGAACTTTGTGTTGTCACCCGCAGACAGGCAAAGATGAGGATATATTAGCCCAGCAACGATCAACAAGATGACCCGCCTTGCCACAATGAGAGCAGACATGATGAGACACACCACGCTCACCTGTATGACCTCCACGACCACTAGAATTACCAGAGCAAATCTGATGAGCTAATGTGCCCGGATGGGGTGGGGAGGCAAGTAGAGGACATTGAAGAAGGATGGTAACAACTGCAATACGTCAGCAGTAACATCAATAGTGAGATAATCAGCTTCGCCAAGAATTTGTTGCCTTATCATGTCATAAGATTCTGGAAGGCGAAGAAGATAACACACAACCAGAAGCTCCTGGAAATGTTTGTGCTGCTCAGCTAGATCAGCGGAGAATAGATGATGTTGTTGAATTTCGGCGCCAAGAGCTTGCACCTCCTAATAAGCAGTAACATGAGTCATAGTAGGGCGAACAAACAGATCAGCATATAACGTGTATATGCACGAGGTTTGAGCATCTTTCGAATACAAAGCAACAAGATGTGTTCAAGCGGCTTTAACGGTCTCATCATGTCGAATAACAGGTAGACACTCATCAGAGACACTATTAGCAAGCCACGCCCTGACCAACACATCATTGACATCTCGGTCATCAAAGGAAGCAGATCCATGAGCTGGAGGGTCATTAGTGAGATGATGACCTTTGTGTTGAGATCTCAGCAAAAATCCAAATGAAACACTCCAGTTTGGATAATTCGGAGCAACCAACTTGGAAGCAGTTCCAAGATTGCGAGATGGAGTAGAAACAGTTTGTGCGGTTTGAGAAGAGGATGCAGATAAATTGGAAGAAGAGCACTCGGTATCCGCCATGAAGAAGGCGGCTAGAAAAAGAATCCATGCGGTTAGAAGGAAGGTCAGCGGGCGGTTAGAAAAACCAGAGTCCGCAAAAACTGCAAAAACTGCGGAAGAGCAAGGATCATATAAACTGCAGAAATCGTAGAAACTGGAGAAACCGCAGAAGGCGGGCAGTTAGAAAAATGGAATCCGCAAGGATCACAGAAGAGCAAAGAGGGCGGTTAGAAAACTGGAAACCGCAAGGATCGGGTGAGTTCTTATACCATGTGAAAAAATCTAAATAACAAACTTTTCATTCCACAAAAAAATTAAGTTACATAAGTATGACCCCCTATTTTTAGGGAGAAGAGAAAAAGGAAAAATACAATAGATGACGTGAGACTAAAATACAACATGCGGATAGACGGTTAAAAAATTTCAGGCCGCTATAGCTGAGCGGTTAGACAGATTGTCTGCTCCACACAAGTATCCGCCGGTCTCTACTCAGTCCGTTGCCGCCGACCTCTATCAGTGGTCCGCTGTACACAAGCGGATAGAGGCATAAATCCGCCGAACTTCAGGTCCTCGACTCCCTTGATCATCAGGCCGCAATAATAGCCTCTACTCGCAGCTTCAGCTCTGTCTCTATCCGCAGCTTTAGATGCTCCTCAGACTGCAGCCTCTATCCGTAGCGACTTCAACCTCCTGTCTGCCAAACCCGCAACAGCGGGTTGAACAAGCCTCCTTGTACTATTAAGGTGGTGGCCTCAATGATCCCAGGCTGGCTACATCTCTGACCAGACCGCCAGAGGCAGTCCACAGCACAACTAGAACCAGACTGCCAAAGCTAACCCTCCAGTCCGCTAAACTCCAGATCGCCAAGCTTAATCCGCCACTGTCAATCCGCCAGGCCGCTTGGACTAAGCCGTCAGACAGCCAAACCTCCAGACTGCCTGGACCATGCCGTGAGATCGACAATTCTTCAGACAGCCTGGACCAAGCTGCCAGACCGCTAAACTGCCAGACTGCCCGACCAAACCTCCAGACCGCCAAGCTTCACAAAATCTAACACTAACTGTCACTCTGGGAGTGATAACACATTATTTAACTTTTGAGAGCTTTGTTGATATTGTGGCCCACAAGTGCATCACCACGTTTGACGGACAGACACGAGTACTATTGGAGAGGATGCTCTGTCATTGTCTATACTTGAACAACCTCCGATGGACCACATCGATTCTTGCCCAACCTACAATAAGAATATAATGATTTCTATTCATCAGGAGATGAATTCTTTTAAGCTTGGGAGAATGATAGAGGTAGTCTACGCAAAAACACGGTGTAACACGAGTTTTGGGCCCGTTTGGGGCCGATTGGCCACCTGCCTTATTTGGTTTCACCATATTGACGATCCGACTCAATTGATGCGTCCGGATTTTTGTTTACTTGTATTTTCATATATTGCATTGTATTTTGCCGTCTTTAATTAATGTAATCGGGTCCGTTACATTAACGACAACCATATCCATTGTTGCAATGTATGCCCTATTATAGTTGATTATAAATATGAGTACGGGGACAACTACCAATTAATTGCTGAATTTTGGAGAGCTCTTCTTCCCGGATTCTGGCGATCCACTCGTGGTGATGACTTTGCGAGGCCCTAGGTGACCACTTCTAGGTGAAATATTTTTTATTTTCTTCCATCGTTTTGTATTCCTCTCCCAAACTGTAGCTTCCCCCTCTCCATAGCCTTCACTGGACCCCCAAGCCCATCCCCGAAAGCCTACCATCCACCGAATCCTTCTATTTCTCCTCTCAATAACCATCGCCTAATCGTGTATTGAAATCTCTTGTTTCCTCTCTGATGACTCACGCCTCTCCCACATATATCCGCTCATTTCTCCGACATGAATCACATCCCCTGCCTCCATCAAAATCCAATACCACTGCACCCTTTCTGGATTCGTGCATTAGGAATCCTGCATCCAACTGCACCTTTTCCTAGCCACCGAATAGCCAGATCCCCTCTAGCCAAGCCCCCATCCTGCAGCCCTATTTTCCCATCTGCCGGTGCCTCCCCTCAGCCCTCAGGAAGTCCCATCTAGGCCCGCAACTACCCCTACACTTGCCCCATTCAACAACCCCCCCTTTTCCCAATATGCCTCCCCTCAGCCCTCAGGAAGTCCCATCTTGGCCCTCAACTACCCCTACCCTGTCCCCATTCAACAACCCCCCCTTTTCCCGACAAACATCCCTCCCGACCTCAAATCTACCATCATTGCCACCTTGGGACAGCAGCTCTACCCATCCTTCGGCCGGATCTACAGAGCCTATTGTTACGCCCTACTTAGTTAGTGTCTTTATTGTATCAATCTTTGTTCTTCTTGTTATTGTATGGTGCTGTGAATCTATATATTCTTCTGGATCTATAGTATTGTGATTTTGCTCTAAGTTTTCTTGTGATTTGCATGAGTTGTTCTCAACGCGCTCATTTTGACCCTCCACGTTGAGGAAAACCTAAGCTTGATTTGCCTGAAAGAATTACTTTTGCCTAAAAGAATTACTTTTGCATTTCTTAGATCATTGACATGTGATTTAACCTTTTATTGTTGTGTTGTAATTTCGCCGTCGAACCTTGCATGTGTGTCAAATGTAGTAGTCAAGGAGAATAGCGTTGTTTTCCCACACTTCACGCTAGGATCACATTTTAGCCGAACAACCACCTAACCTACCCTACATCACAAAGATCTCTTGTTTAAACCAGAAAAATCCTTTACCTCATAATGATTCTTTGATGTTGATTGACTAACTTTGTTGATGCACCAAAATTCTACCATTGAGTGGTTTTGCTGACATTTTATTTTTCGAATAGCAAATAAGCAAAATTTTGCTGCTCTTGTAGTGCTGAAACATAATATCAAGTAATTGCCCGTCTTGTTTCAGAGATTCCACGTTGAGTTCCCTTCTTTGACGCCTTAGCATCATTACATGCTCTCCATCCTTATCAACAACAATAGAGTTGTTATGCATGTTATAGAAAGTCCTTTGATTAATGAACACACTGAACATATCAAGTTAGATTTTCAATTCCTTAAAGAGAAGTGGGAGAATAAAGTTCTTTTCATTTGCTCACATACCATTATCTTCACTGTTAGTTCATATTATCACCCAAGGCATTGTCTCCAAAGATATTCCACACCACTAGGGCAAGCTGACTTCGACAACACCTGCCCTTCAACATGAAAGGGGACGTTAAAATGTTGTTAACGATCTATTTATTTTTCTTTATTCAATTTGTGGCTTGGTTCCTCTTTTGTAGATAATCATATTTTCTATATTCTTGTACTGGTACTTTATTTAATGCTCTTTAGGGCCATTAGTACATGTAGAGAGTAGCAATCAAAGTGAGAGAAAAACAATGATTTTATTAATTTCTCATATATTCACTTAATACAACACATGTATCTGTGCATATATATAGGAAGAGAGAAGCGATTCTAAACTCTATCCTAAGATATGAGACTAATCCCTAAGAGAGCTTTACATGAGCCTTCAAGTTGGGTCTTTCTTCATAATTTCTTCAACACTCCCCTGCAAGCTGGAATATACAAGTCGTAGTAACCAAACTTGAACAAGAACTGAAATATAAATGTCGCGGTAGAGCTTTTGTAAGAATATCAACGATTTGTTTTGTAGCAGAACTATGTCTCAAGTCCAATTCCCTGAGTTGAACCACTTTTCCCGAATAAAGTGTCAATCAATCTCTATGCTTGGTACGATTATGGAACACAGGAATTTTGGCAATATGATTAGCAGCTTGACTATCGTAGAACAAGGTGGCAGAAGAGAAGAGTTTGACACCCAGCTGTCCCAGAAGACTTTCTAGCCTTGTTTACGAATAGACCTTCTCTCAAAGTTAAATACTATCCGTGTCTTGATCTCTTTGGCCGTCCACCAGCATTGGTCATTGCATCAGTTGGACGTCAAAAAGGCATTTCTCAATAATGATCTCGCTGTGACTGTGTACATGCATCAACCTCCCTGCTTTAAGACCATGAGAGAGTTATTTGTATGTCAGCTCAAGAAATCTCTTTATGGTCTCAAACAGTCTCAGCGTGTTAGAACCTCTAGTTCACATCTCTTTAGTTTGACAATATCAAATCCCGTGTTATATTTGATCATACGTGAGTTGGGTATAGTATGCAGGTTTACAGGTCGAAAAGAACAAGAAAATCAAGTTCTGGTACCTACCGCCGAGCGCTAGCGCTACCGCCCGCGCTAGCTTGGATTTAATTCTGCACGAGCTCTCAGTGACCTACCGCGTGGCGTTATCCATACCGCCGTGCGCTAGCTGTCTCGACGCCCGTTGAGTCGTATTCGTCGAGAAGATACTTCTACCGCCAGACGATACCCTCGTACCGCGCCGCGGTAGCGCAAAAAAGCGGGAAAAAAATTTTATTTGGATATTTTTCCAAAGCCGCTGGACAGGTGTCACCTTCACGCGCATCGACCTACCGCCGAGCGCTAGCTTTACCGTCGGCGGTAGCTTTCTTTTTCAAGATGTATAAAAACGCGCGTTTCTTTTCCTGGAGATATGACTAAGGAGAACAATTCACTCTAGTGTTCATCCGCCATCTGGAGAAGGACGAACTTTCATCTTCATTGAAGGAAAAACATTGTTTCTTTCTTCCGCCCATGATTGAAGCACTCCGACGAACGGAATCTTCAACGAACTTTTGTGGCTGATCGATTGCAAAGAGAACGATATTCAAAAGTATCGATCGCTCACCATTCCTCGGAGGAGTTCTACGTTTGAGGGAGAAATAATTTCTAAACTCTTTGTATTTTACTTTGAATTCTCTTTATTGTCTAGTGGCTTGTGTGTGAGAAATATCGACCGGAGGGTCGTCGAAATCTGTGAAGAGTTTCGTGAGAAATCATCCCGGTGAGGGACATCTAAATCGGGGGATGTAGTGGGGGTTTAAGACTCTTCCAGAGAGGAAGGTGAAGAGCCGACTCGAAGACCTTTTCGTGGGGAAATGGAGAGAGCCAACCAATCCATGTATAGGGTCGGTATAGAAAGAAAGAAAAGAAGTTTGCATTTCATCGCCTCCGATCTCCGACGTCATGGAGATATAGTTGTTCGTAATTGTAAACTACCATTGCTGTCCATGAATAAAATTATTGTTCGTTTATTCTTCTCGCAATTTTGTGGTTGTATGCTGGTAGATCCTTGATGATTGTGTGAGCCTCTGTAAGGAGAAGTTTTACGAAGAAAAATGACTTCTGCGACCTACCGCCGACAACTAGCAAGCTAACGCCCCGCGGTAGCCTCCAGAACCAGTTTTCCTTGGTAAAACTATTTTTAATTTTGAATTAACCTGAAAACCTTATTTACCCCCCCTCTAAGGTTTGTCACCCGATCCAACAAGTGGTATAAGAGATAGGTTATTCCAAAACGGTTTCACCGTCGGGAATAATGGTCAACCCTGATCTCGAATCGACTAGTGGGGATAAAAATTTGTACACAAGATTCATTAGCACCACCTCTATTTACAGGTGCGAACTATACCGTGTGGAAAACTTTATTGAGAAAATTCCTTATATTATTAGATATAGAAGTTTGGAACATGACGTGTATCAAGCCCGCCAAAGCTATGAATAGTCTGTTTTGCGGTCTCGGTCGTGAAATTTTCAAACTCATCTACACGCATTCTACTGCTTATGATATATGAAAATTTCTTGAGATTACTTATAGTTCTCTTCTGCAGATAATGAATCTGAGCAATTCCTTATGGATCCAAGTGAAGAATCAAATGAAGACTCACTTTTGGAGGAATATATAGCAACCACATCACGAGGAAGGGAAGATGAAAATTTATCGTTGGAAGAGCAGAGCCAAGAGAAAGATGACAAATGAACCTTGTGTTCAAATCATTTCTCGTCCAAGAGCGCTGTAAGAAAATCAAATTCCCTTCATGCTTGTAATTCTATTTCTACATTGCATGTACTAAATGCTGCTAAATGCAAAATCAAGAAATTGAAAATATTGACCTAAAATCACGTTTAGAAAATAACATTTTGAAAGCAAATGCCAATGTAGAATCCGCTATTGTTGTGCCTAATTCTCTCACATGCTCTTTAGATAAACATTCTACGCCTTGTAGTAATTGCAATGAACTAAAAGAAAAATACAAGGATCTTGAAGAAGAGTTTTTTTTGCAAAAGAACAAAATGAGAATTTATGTTTACAAAACTTATCATTGAAAAGTGATTGTGCAAGATGCAAGAATTATAAAATTGAAATTGATGTGATGAGTGAAACCTTTGAAGATTATAAGTGTAAGTATGAAACTCATATTGAATAAGTAGTTTCTCTTCTCAAAAATAACACAACCCACTATAACAAATCTAGACATAATTTCAAAATTCAGAATAAATATTTGGAAAGTAAAATCAACTTGCTTAAGGTGCTAATAAAGAAAAATTTTCAAATCATAAATTTATAATTTCAAACAAATGTCGGAAGCATGTTGAACATGAGCTCACACATATCGGTTAAACAAATCAAAGGGAGTAGAAAACTTCAAAAAATCAAACTACTCCCTATCTAAAATCAAGTCAACAAAAATTTTGACTTAGAAATCATCACGCAATGTGTTCTTATGATAAACAACATAAATTTAAATTGAAAAATCAATTCATCATATCTAAATCTCCATCGCAACGTTGCTCAATTGAAAATCATCACATAAAGACTCTAAGATATCATCATGAGATTTTGCAATATAAAAATGATATTAAAGCAATGTATGAATGGATATCCATTAGTAAAGATGACGCACCACTTCCAAAAAGGGCTTATGCATCCGTGTCTCCCCATAAGCTAACACACAGTATTTGGGTACCCAAGTTAACTGCCTCACACGGTCTCACTTGGGTACCTTAATCTCATATCTATTAATATCCACAAATTGCGTGAAGTAAGTTCAAAATGAACTGCATTATATCTTACTTTACAATATGCTTATTAGTCTTATTTGTTTGTTTCTTTTTATTGTTTTATTTATGTGTTTGAGCCAGCACGATATGCATTTCTAGCCACGAAAATCAGAAGAACATTAAAAATTATGCTGAGCAGGGTAGTGTCACGAAACTAATCACAATTGGCAAAAGTAAATGCATGATAGATATCATCAGCAATATCACTACCGGCTAGAGTTCACCATGTCCATAATACAAGTAGTGTCCAGAACCGAGGAGGCTTCTGTGGAGTAATATGAGTAGTTGCCTCAAAGTCCATAATACATGTTGGACTATGGGAAAAGCAGGATATACCTTAATTAAAGATGGTCACAATAGAGCCTAAAGACCGACTAAGCAAGCTATGAAGGTTCTGGAGCTGAGTACGTAATGCAACGATGAGGGGAAGTAGCAGTGGGAACATAAGTTGGAGAAGTGAGGGCAGCAGTTGCCATAGATACAAGATGTGTTAGAGGGACACCATTCTTTCAAAAGCACGTATCCTCAAAATGACTGTACCTACCACTGCAGGAACACATAGGACGCGGACTACTAGATCGACCTCTCCCCCGAGATCCAGCGCGGTCTCCACGTGACTGTTGAAGAAGAGCTGGAGAGACTGTGCCTGGAGTATCCGGAGGTACGGTCACCTTCAAGAGCATGAAAAACACATTAGAAAGAGATGACAAAGTCGAGGAGGAGAGAATATTTGCATGAACGTTGTGGAGATGTGGATGAACACGAGCCATCAACATGGCTATGCCAACAACTTCTTTTCGGGCTCGTTGTATGACGAGATCCGTCGTGAGAGGCTGATGTTGAATCCAAGCTTCAATCAGAATCTTGGACCATGCAACAAAGAAAGTGAGATCACTTTCCACTCCTGAGTCAAGAGATTGGAGATCGTTGAAGATGTCAAATAGGTGTTGCAAACTGTCCTTGCTAGAGTATAAGGAGTGAAGTTCGTCCCACATAGCTTTAATCGTGTCATGATACATGGCCATACGGTAGGGTTCACTGTCCATAGAGTTCAGAATCCACATCTGAACACGACCATCATCGAGGATCCAGTCCTCGGTAGTGGTTGTTGATTGTGTCTTGGTAAGGTGATGAAGAAGCCCTTTGGTCTGGAAAACCTGACGCATTGAGTGTACCAATTCCACAAAATTTTTGTGACCACTACGAGAGATAGTGGTGATTCAGAGCTCATCAAGAACTTCAAAAGGAATAGTTATTGCTCGAGCCGGAAGGGACAAGGCATTATTTAAGTTCTTGACCGTTGAGATGAGAGACCAAGAAGAGGATGCGACAAGGTCGGTTAAAAAAATCGGTAGGACAAGCGATCTCACCAGGCTGACAGGCAGACAAAGTGCTGCAACAAGCAATGGCTGCGTGGTTAGGCGACCAAGAGACGAGTAGATGCGGCCAGAAGATGGAGATGAACAGATGCGGCCGGAGACGTGCAGATGCGAACAGGAGACGATCAGACGAGTAGATGCAGTCAAGAGACGAGCAAAAGCGGCCAAGAGTCGGGCCGAGCGGTCGGAGCGGGTTGGCAGTGGCCAGAAGGAGGCAGATGCGCGTCGAGAAAAGGAAACTCACGCGAGCAGAAGAGGCCCGACGACCTGAGCGGGCTAAGAGAAAGGTGCGAGAGCTGTGTCTGGAGCGAGCAAAGGAGGGCAAAAGAAGTTTTGCGGACAGGAGAGCAGAAGTTCTGTGGCCAGAGAATTGGAGTCGTGCGAGCAGATATGTCGAGCTATGCGGACAAGCGGGCTTGACGATGATCAGGAAGTCTTGGAGAAGGAACTCTGCAAACAGAGGATGTGCGATCAGGTGGTCACAGTAAGTAGAGGAGGCTTGGCGACTAGAGCAGTTAACTTAGTAGAGATCGTGGGGAAGGCAAGTGATGGGTCCCAGAGCGGTGGAGAAGAGAGGCTATAAAAATAGCATGATGGGGGGGAGACAGGGAGAGCCGCGAGAGAGCAGTGGGAAACAGGGAGAGCTGCAGTCTTTAAATGTCAAACCACGCGAATAGTGAAAAAAAAGAAAAACGAAGGCGGTTGCAGGGCGGGACACCTAAAAACCAATTTTTTTTTCCTTCGGGAACGTTTCGCTCTGTTACCATGTAGAGAGTAACAATAAAGTGAGAGAAAAACAATGATTTTATTAATTTCTCATATATTCACTTAATACATCACATGTATTTGTACATATATATAGGAGGAAAGAAAAGATTCTAAACTCTATTCTAAGATGTGGGACTTGATGAGTCCAAATTATATATGGTTTTTCGGACTCATCTGGACTCGTTTTTACACTCTAACACTTCACTTGTAGTATTTTTTGCTCTTATTTCACTTATTCTCTATTTTCACTTGAAATGCACTTTTAGCCCGTTGTGCTGTGCAATTGCGCACTTATTCGTTGGGAGTAAGCACATGATGCTCCCCACCTCTTTATTTTTTCTTGTGTCATTTGTCTGCGCTTGCCGGTGGCATGTGGCCCCTGAGTTGTGGTTTTGGACAGGTAGGGGCAAAGCCCAACTTGTCTGATGAATTTTCTGCATTTCGCACGATCATGCTCTTTTCCTTTGCGCACTGGTGCTTTGTCTGCGCATTGTCTCATTATCGTCTTGATCGTCATGATCACTTGTTTGCACAACCGTGTGAATTTCCTTCCCGCACTGGACTTTTACCCGTGTGCAGTCTTTATGCTGAAATGTAGGGTTCTGCCTCTGCTCATGCATTTTGTTCGCTCACTGTCGATTTCGACCGTGCGAGAGTAAATCGCACGAGCTTCCTATTTTATCTGAACTCTTTATGATTTATTGTACTCGTGCGTTTCCTTCGCCCACGGTTGATTTCAACCGCATGAGAAGAAAATCGCACGAGCAGCTCTTTGGCCGGAAAATCATTGTTCTGTCCTGGCCCGTGCGTTTTTTTTTTGTGCACGGTTGTTTCAACCGTGCGTGAGTAAAATCACATGGGTTGAATGTTGGCCTGATTTGGAAATTTTACAGATTAATATTACACGTTTTGCATGCACGGTCGTGCGTTTGACCATGCGTGGCCATTTTTTGACAAGTTAACTATTTAAGTGTAGGATTTTGCCTTAATCAGAGGTCAAATTGATTCTGCACTTTTTCCCGCTCTAGTCTGCCCAGTTTCGCCGCCCATCGTGAGGAGGAGCTCCGACTCCGTTCCTTCTTCCTCCATCTATTAGGGCTTCTCCCTAGGCCGCCTCCATCATCCAAGGACCTCAAGGAAGAGATCTTAGCTTCATTATCATTATCATGGGAGGAGAACTTGCAAAGGATGTGGCCGAATTGTAATTCATCGGAGAAGACGGGTAATATAGGAGGAGGTGACAGCCCTCTCGTACCCTGTATGGTAGTAGAAGACCGAGCGAGGACGCGGAGTGACAGATCGACGAGTTCTCCCTTGAATCTTCCACTCGAGTCTCCGGATTCGGTTGTATCTCACGCTTTTTCTCATTTCTTGTTGAAGTATGTTGTTGTTTTCTCTATTGTTTCAATAATGTGCACATTATAAACCTTGATTCTAAGTGTAGTTCATATCTATGAATGTATTCGTGGTTTTGTGTGTTTGAGGTGTGCTTCCATCTTCCATTTGTGTTGTGAGGAATAGAGATTGCCACACTAGCAATTGCTAGGTGTGTGCTCTGTGAGGAGGTGAACTCGACCCTCAAATCCTCCTTTGTTTCCATTCCATCTGCATGCCTACTCGTCCATTCGCCAACCCAAGCAGTGCTCCCGCACTCCCCCCCGCGTACGCGCATAATCCCCACACCTTGTGAAGCAGTGATTGCGACCCGCATAATGTTAGTTTATTTCTTTCTTGCAATTGATCACCGCTAACCAAATAAAACCCAAATCATCGTTTTCAATCGCTATAATTAATTCTCTAAACAATCGAATCATAAGCCCCAACCTACATTCCTTCAAGATCGATACATGGGGATAGCTTCCTATTTGATATTACTTGAGCGACTGGTGCACTTGCCGTTTGCGCATCAGGACTAATCCCTAAGAGAGCTTTATATGGGCCTCAAGTTGGGCCTTTCTTCATAATTTCTTCAGTAGTACAGTTTGACTAATTTATTTATGTTATAAATATGTATATATCGTGAACCCAAAGATTTAACTTTATGTATCTTGTTTAGAGCTTTGCATTGTCCTTTTTAATGATCTATTTTTAATCTTCCTCATTCCTCTGCTCATAGACTCCTGTTGTTAGCACTTTTAATATCTAATAATTTATGACCTTTCTTATGGCCCATAGATTTTTCTCTCTATTTAATTTCTTACAAACCAGTGATGTTTGCTTTTTCTTAAATCATTATATCTCCGTAGTTCACAGATTCTCTTTCATTCTTATTAGATGTCCTAAAATTCCATGAAGCAAATTATTTTTTACAACTTGCTAGCCCTCCTCAAATTTTGATCATGATTATGTTAAGTGGTGACATGGCACTTATGAGTAACATCCTAGCCAACTTTTGTCTTCTTTTTTCCTGAAATTTGGTTAAATCACGATGTGCCACATATAAGTGACATCCTAATAAATCCATGGCTCTCTTAACAACTGGGTTGTACATTTCACTCTCCACTATCTGTTATAGTAATTAATTCCTATTCAAGGGCGGCTTGGTTAATCACTTGCCTTTCATCTAACAACACAACAAACACCAACACTCAAGTCTTTATCCCACTATAGTGGGGTCGGCTATATGGATCCTTTGTGGCCATTGTGCCCTATCTTTAGTCATAATCTCACTAATGCCTAATGACATCATATCTTTCCTTATAGTTTCATTTCAAGACTATATTGGTCTACCCATCTCCCGTTTAACATGCCTAGTGATTAAACTCACAACGACTAACAGGTGCCTCTAATCGTCTACTTTTCATCTAACAGTATCGTCATATGATTTCTTTATACTGGGCTACAATTATATTTGAATATTATCTGCATATATCTTGATGCCTTAAAGTGTTATTTTATCCGTGGATTGGGAATTTTTTTATTTTCTAATTGTTCTGCACTGTTTTTTATCTTCATATTTTCAAATAATTTATCTGTCAGCATAATGTTCTGACAATGATACCTGGCATGCGCTTGTTCAGCTATCAGTCAACTTTGAAGCAGCTTTTTCAGGAGTTCGAAAAGGTGGGAGAAGATTCAACTTCCCAACTAGCAACTGTTACAATGCGAATTATGCAAGCTCTTCAAAGCAACCTGGATGGTAAATCTAAGCAATATAAGGATCCTGCTTTGACTCATCTATTCCTCATGAATAACATCCATTACATGGTCAGATCAGTTCGAAGGTATGTTAATAATTTTCTTTGGATATATTAGTGGTTGAACATTCCATGGATTAGATAATCCCAGCTACTGTAATTTCTTCTCAGATCAGAGGCAAAGGATTTATTGGGCGATGATTGGGTTCAGAGGCATCGAAGAATTGTGCAGCAAAATGCAAATCAGTACAAGCGTGTAGCTTGGGCAAAGGTTGGACTACCTAAAATTAAATAATTCATATTAATATGCAACACCTTTTGTTTTTGTATGATCCCATATAACTTAGATTGAATGCAGTTGTTCTATTGACGCTGTTATGGTTTTATTGTAGACTTTGACATCCTAATATAGGTTCTGTTAGATTATTAAAAGTCTTATGGTAACCATCATGTTACTTTCCTTTGGATTATATCATATAACAACAAGGAACTCTTAAACCTTGCCACCCCTCCTCCATAACCGCTGACTTCATTCTACGCTAGTTGCCAAATCCTTGACATTTGTTACGCACAAGTTGCGAAAGGTTGTCAGGATCGCGATCCAGATCATAGGATCTTACGATCCTACGATCCAAATTTTATAAATCGATCCTGATTTTGTAAAGCGATACTCGATCCAACCCTACTATCAGATCCGATCCTATCTCGAAACAATCTCATCTAGGATCTCGATACTGACAACCATTGGTTGCGAGAACAAATTGAGGCGTTTTATTATTATTTTCGTAATTTACTTTATATTGACATTATAATTTGTAAGTGGGGATCACTCTCTATATAAGGATGAGACTAGAGAGTCTTATGGTTATCCTTTGACATCTCATTATTTTGAGGTCTTTTTGGAGAGGGACTTCAAGGTGACCAACTTCCGGGAGTTAGACACGAGTATTTCTTGTGACTTGTTCCATATTTTTATTCCAAACTGTGCGAACAGCAAACAAGTAGACCGAAAATTTGGAGCAACAAAATTTTTATTATCCAAAAAGGTATCTATTACAAATGTATGACCTTCCTTTTATAGAATGGAGGAGAGAAGAGAGATTACAAATAAGCAATGTGAGACTAATAATTACAGGAACAAGCATCTATACAAGACGCATAAGCCGCGCAGTTAGACTACCCGCACGGCAACTACAATGTACAGAAGAGAACTCGATAATATCTTCAAGTCGCCATAGACAAGATGCCAAACCGCTCAGACACCAATCAGCAACAACCCGGCTACCAAGCCGCTGGGATAAGCCGCCAGACCGCCAGATACCAACCAGCAACAGCCTAGCTACCAAGCCGCTGGGAGAAGCCGCCAGACCGCCAGACAAACCGCCAGAACGTCCAGTCTCCATGCTGCAACACTCCCCCTCAAGATGGAGCAAAGATATCAATCATGCCCAGCTTGTCGCAAATGTGAAACAAGCAAGCGGTCACCGGCTTGGTGAAGATATCTGCCAACTCGTTGTCAGAAGTGACGAACAGAGTACAAATTTGTTTCTTCAAAATCTCTTCTCGAATAAAATGACAGTCGACTTTTATGTGTTTTGTTCTCTCATGAAAGACCGGATTTTTGGAGATGTATATCGCGGCCTTGTTGTCGCAGAACATAGGAAGATGATAGTTGTAGACATCTCCTAAGTCAAGCATGAGAGCCCGTAACCACTTTAACTCACATGTGGTCGACGTCATACTATTATATTCTGCTTCTGCACTAGAACTGGAGACAATAGACTGTTTCTTGCTCTTCCAGCTCACAAGATTTCCTCCAACAAATGTCCAAAAGCCTGATGTTGACTTGCGGTCTAGTTTATCATCAGCATAGCTCGAATCTGCGTACGCTTCAATCCTCAAGTGACCATTCTTCTGAAAAAGCAATCCTTTCGCTGATGCTGCTTTGACATACTCCAATATCCTCAGGGCAGACTGTAGATGACACTCCATAGAAGCTTGCATGAATTGACTAACCTTGCCTACAATATAGGAGATGTCGGGTCTGGTCACCGTGAGACAAATGAGTTTGCCCACCAGACGCCGGTATCTCGTAGTATTGGGTAGAGGAGGTGAGTCATCTGTCCAAGTTTTATCTTCTCCAGTAGCCATGAGACATCGGGCAGGTTTAACACCAGTCAACCCTATCTCTTTTAGTAAATCAAGAGCATACTTCTGTTGGGAGAGGACCAAAAGGTTGGGCTTCCGAGAGATTTCAATCCCCATAAAGTATTTGGGGGAGCTCATATCCTTCGTGACCATGTGTTGACGAAGGTGTTATTTTGTCAAAGCTACCCCAGCTTGGTCATCGCCAGTAAGAAGAATGTCATCCACATATACAACATGAACCACCAGGCCCAAAGAGGTTTTGCGAATGAATAAGAAGTGATCGACAGAACTTCTTGTAAAACCAATGACCGCAACAATACCGCTAAACTTGTCAAACCAAGCCCGATACCTTTGCTTTAGGCCATAGATGCCCTTCTTCAGCCGGCATACTCGTGTCTCCCCCTGATCAACATACACAGGAGGTTGCTCCATGTATACATCTTCCTGAAGATCATCATAGAGAAAGACATTCTTGACATCCAGCTGTGAAATGAGCCAATCCTTGTTGACAGCCACAGAGAGAAGGACCCGAATGGTGCTGAGACGAGCAACGAGAGAGATGTCAAGGTAATCAACACCATAAGTCTGAGTGAAGCCTTTGGCGACCAGACGTGCCTTGTATCGATCCACGCGGCTGTCTGGACGGAACTTTACAACAAATACCCAGCGACAGCCAACCACATCAGTGCCCAAAGGGGGAGGAACAGGGGTCCAGGTACCCCTTTCAGTGAAGGTAGCAATTTCCTCATCCATGACAGTCTTCCAATGAGGAACAACAAGAGCTTACTGGTAGGTGCGGGGAGTGGCAGTTGCAGAGATAGCCAATACAAACGTCCTGCAAGAAGAAGTTAGACGATCATAGGAAACAACAACAGCCAGCGGGTGCTGGGTACACGTCCGCACCCCTTTGCGAAGAGCAATAGGAAGATCCAGGTCGGCATGTTCTTCAGTAACCGGAGCATCCGTGGCGGAGAGAGCTGGCCCGGGAGAGGAGAGAGATGACCGCGAAGAGGAGGGAGAGAGCAACGGTGGAGAGGGAGAGAGGAGGAGACGGTGGAGACGACGGTGGAGAAATCTCGATGGGAGTAGATGTGGTGGTGGGGACGGTAGGAGGAGCAGAAATATCTGGAGAGGGAGAGGAGTCAGAAGAGAAATAAGACGCATTATCGAAGAAGGTCACATCTGCGAATATGTATTGTTTACGAAGAACGAGATCAAAACAACAATAACCTTTCTGAGTAGTAAAGTAAACAAAAAAGACACACTTAGTGACACGTGGGGCGAGTTTGTCATGAATGGCGGAAGGAACGTGCACAAAGGCCGTGTACCTAAAGATACGCAGAGGGAGAGAAAACAGATCCTTGCTTGGATATATAATGGAGAATGGGGTTTGACCGTGGAGAACCGTGGACGGAATGCGAATAATGAGATAGCAGGAGATGAGGACAGCGTAGCCCCAATAGGAGCGAGGAACCTGCATCTGTGTCATCAGAGTGTGAGCAACATCGAGGAGGCGACGATTTTTACGTTCCACTACCCTATTTTGCTGTGAGGTATAGACACAGCTAGTTTGATGAATAATATCATGTTGGATACAGAAAGAAGAGAAATCATTACTAAGATATTCCTTAGCATTGTCAGAGCGAAAGATTTTAATAGATATATCAAACTGATTCTTAATCATATTATAGAACGATGTCCATACAGAAAATAGTTCAGAGAGATCCTTTAAAAGATACACCCACGTACATTGAGAGAAATCATCAATAAATGTTACAAAATATAAACTAACCCGACCTATTTTGAGGGTAGGAGCATGACCCCAGATGTCGGAGTGAACTAGATCAAACGGTCGGGAAGATCCACGACCTTGCTTCAGTGGAAAGGAGGAGCGATGATGCTTGCCAAGCTGACACGCGTCACAGTTGAGAGGAGGACTCTGCTGAGGAAGGTGGGGCAGAAGCTGACGAAGAAGTTTTGCAGGAGCATGACCAAGACGAAGGTGCCACTGGAGAAGATCAGTAGAAGAGGAGGAGAAGGCAGACAGTGTGGAAACGTTGTCAAGGAAGTAGAGGCTGCCGCTCTCAGTCCCAGTAACAATCGTCCGTTTGGAGCCCTGATCCTGAAAAAAACAAGTAGTAGAAGTGAATGTGACGGAACACTGTAGTTGTTTGCAAAGAGAAGTAACAGATAACAAATTGCAAGGGAACTTGGGCACGTAGAGGGTGTTCACCAAGCGAAGAGACGGAGTGACTTGAATCACTCCTGTTCCATTGACCGGTGAGGTATAGTGGTCCACAATAAAGACCGGGGCAACCGATCATGCTGTTCTAGGAGAGAAAAACATTGCGGATTGAAGAGAGAGGAATCAAAGAGGTCGCACACACAAAGGGCAAACAGGCGAACAGGGCGCAAACAGGCGGAAGAAACAAGTCGCGAAGATAGGTCGCGAGAAAAAGGATCAAGCCGCGCGGACAGGTCGCACAGACAGAGAAAGCTCACAGAATCAGGAGGAAAAGATCGAGTTCATCTGATACCATGTGCGAACAGAAAATAAGTAGACTGAAAATTTGTAGTAACGAAATTTTTATTCTCCAAAAAGGTATCTATTACAAAGGTATGACCTCCTTTTTATATAATGGAGGAGAGAAAAGAGATTACAGATAAGCAATGTGAGAGTAATAATTATAGGAACAAACATCTATACAAGCCGCATAAGCCGCGCAGTTATACTACCCGCACGACACCTACAATGTGCAGTAGACAACTCGACAATATCTTCAAGTCGCCATAGACAAGCCGTCAGACCGCGCAAACACCAATCAGCAACAGTCCGGCTACCATGCCGCTGGGATAAGCCGCCAGACCGCCAGACAACAACCGGCAACAGCCCGGCTACGAAGCCGCTGTGAGAAGCCGCCAGACCGCTAGACAAACCGCCAGACCGCCCGGTCTCCATGCTGCAACCCAAACGCAATCAAAAATTTCATTTCATAATATTAAAACAACTTTGCCATGTCCTCCCGCCCATCGAGCTACATGGAACCAACAATCTTCTTCAAGATGTGATCCTGTCCGTGACTTGCGTTTTCGATTAGATCTAGCAGCCACGACTCCCGCTCTCTGGTCATATTCATATGATCATATCTGCGACTTCGTGTCCTTGATTGGATACTCTCATTGACCCTCCAACTCCGATTCCTGACTACAACTATTCTAAAGGCCCTTTCACATCAACCTCCCTATTTTGCTGTCCTAGCAAGCTCGCCCAAAAGGCTCGCTGTTTCCTATAGTCGGGCGCACCTTTCTTGTTGTCTCACTCTTTATAACCGTCTTGAGTCGACCGTGCACATGTCACGCTCCCACTTCTCCACCTGTGTTATGACACATAACGAGTCGGACCCTCGATGGGGTCGCACGTATCAGTGGCGACCACATGCGCAGAACGTATGAGTGTTATCCTTGCTATTTTTCTTTAGTTCCAAAGGCTACGTGTCTTTTTATTCATTATGGTTTCTTGTTCCCACCTGTCTTAAGTCCAAGTAGGGGGGGGGGGGGGGGCGTATTTTTCTGAAACAAGCTTATATGGTTGGCTGGACCAATTGTTAGGTATGCAAGAATTTAGTTTCTCTCTTCACTCTCTAACCTTCATTCTTTTTCCCTTTTCCGAACTCCGCTGTTCCGCTCCTCCATGAAGGCCCTTGCCGCGTGACGGCGCTAGTGATCTCATTGGTAGCTTCTCGCTTCTCCTCTCGGGTTCTTCTCCGCCTCTAGCCATATCACACGCCGATCCCGCATGGGGCTTCTCTCTCTAACATCCGGTTACGAGATCTCAATCAGGAGCGCATAACAATTTGGTATCAGAGTCGAACATCGGCGTTCCCATCTTAGACACCTACTATGATGCTCTCTGCTCACTGCGCCAGTCACCTGCGCCCCCGCCACCATAGCCACTGATTTACTGTCTTCTCCTTTTCGTCACTCTTCCGCAATTTCCCTCCTTTGACGAAGGCGGGCCTTTGCCCACACAAGTTGTGGAGCTGTTACAGTACATGTTCAACACCCAAAATGCAAAGATGAAAGCCTTAAATGCCCGTTTGGGCGCCTTACAAGGCGCCCCGACTCTACCGCCAGTGGCCAATGCGGCCTCTCCCTCGACGAGTTGGGTGGACAGCGCGCTACCCCGAACAGCCGATTCCTCCTTCTCTCGCTCCATCCACATGGATTTCCCCATCTATGAAGGGTGTCAAGATCCACTTCTGTGGCTCACCCAATGTGATATTTACTTCTCAAATCAGCGTACCGATGAACGTGTAGGCATTGCTTCGTTCCACCTGCTCGGGCCGACACAATTATGGTTTACCCAACTCATGCAGGAATACCCAAACTCCTCGTGGGAGGACTTTCATGAACCGTGCACTCTCCAATTCGGGCCGGAACTGCTGGTAAATCCTTCGGCGACCTTGTAGCCCTCAATCAATCGAGTTCCATTGATGAGTACTTAGAGCAATTTCAAATTATGTTGTCGCGTGCAACCTACGTTTTGTTGGAGCAACATGTTCCCCTCTTCACAGCCGGTCTCCACTAACGCTTGCGTAGGGGTGTGGAATTCGAGCACCCGCCCGATCTAACGACCACCATGAGCCTTACGAGCGATTGCCTGCACCGCCTTCTACTGGACCGCCCGCCTCCAGGCTGCAGGGATCACGCTGCCACTCACCCTTCTTTTGCTCAGATTGACTCCAAGCACGCCATCGAAGAAGACCAATTGCGCGCCACTTTCCAGCGTCGTTTATCCCAGGTAGAAATGACGGCCTGCTACGAGAAAGGCCTATGTTTCAACTGTGACAAACCCTTCACTCCCAGTCACCAGTGTAAGCGGTTATTCTGGCTTGAAGTAGATGACCCCCCGATGACGAAGACGATGGAGCTGAGGATTCCACTACACCTCATCTCTCGATCCACACCATGGCAGCAATGCAGAAGGGTTGTACGATTCAGATGTATATTGATATAAGTGGGACGAAACTTCTAGCTCTCATGGATACAGGAAGCACCCACAATCTTTTCCATCAGCACAAGGCCTTCAGTTTGCGCTTTCCCTTTGCCTCCCGTAGCCAAGTCAGAGTGGTAGTGGTTAATGGCCAGTAGATGCCTAGCCATGGAGTTTGTAAGCGCGTGGCCTTCACGGTGGACGATTACTATTCCCACACAGATTTCTTCACGGTGGATCTCTGCGTCTTTGTGGTCATTTTGGGGTTCGTTGGTTGCGTACTTTGGGCCCCCTCACATGGGATTTTGACCTCCTCACTCTGGCATAGTATGCGAGCAACCGTTTGGTTCAGTGGCAATGCCAGGACCCAAGGCCGTCTCCATCCTCCTTTTTGGTGTAGACCGAGATCCTTGCTCCTCCCTCAGAGCAGGTGGACAACCACCCACCAGACCTCGCGGGGCTCCTCCACTCGTTTGTCAACCTATTCAGCCCTAGGTCGGGTATTTCACCCCACTACCGACAGGATCACCACATTTGTCTTCTTTCGTGGATGCCTCCGATCATGGTACGTCCATATCGCTATTCCTTCCACCAGAAGGACAAAATTGAGAGACAATGCGACCTCCTTCAGCAAGGCCTCATCTGGTGCACCGTATCCCATTTTTCTCTCCAATCCTGTTAGTTCACAAGGAAGACCACTCTTGGAGGCTTTGTGTCTATTATCGGGCGCTTAACTCCCATACGGTGAAGGAAAAATTCCATATTCCGGCGGCCGAGGAACTCCTAGATGAACTACATGGTGCTTGTTTTTTTTCCAAACTTGATTTGTCCTCGGGCTATCACTAGGTCCGCATGGCGCCGACCGACATAGAGAAGACAACATTCAGAACCCACCACGTCCATTTTAAGTTCTTGTTCATGCCGTTTGGCCTCAAGGGCCCTCCCTCCACTTTCCATGCATTATTGAACGAAGTATTCCTCCCTCTCTTTAGCAAATCCGTACACGTTTTTTTGACGATATTCTAGTCTACAACAAGTCTTGTGGAGAGCACATGAGTCACCTCCACATTGTTTTTTCGCTTGCTTTGCTCTCACAAGTTGGTTCTCAAGTCCTCCTATGCTCCTTTGAATAGAGCTCAGTCACTTATCTCAGGCACCGATCCACTGTTTGAGGGTTTTGGCCGACCCGGATAAGCTTCAAGGGGTGATGCTGTGGTCTATGCCCCAAAGCTTTGTCGCCATTGTGCCCTATCTTTTTTCATAATCTCACTGATGCCTAAGTACATCATGTCTTTCCTTATAGTTTCATTCCTAGTGTTAATTGGTCTACCCCTCCCTCGTTTAACATGTCTAGTGACTAGACTCTCACAACGCCAAACAGGAGCCTCTAATGGTCTCCTTTGTACGTGTCCAAACCATCTTAGACGAGCTTCTCGCATTTTCTCTGCAATTGGTGCTAGTCCTGTCTTATCCCTGATAAATTCATTCCTAATTGTATCCAATCTCCTGTGTCAACACATCCACCTAAGCATTCTCATCTCCGCAACTCCCATTTTTTGCTCATACACACAATTCACTTCACAACATTCAGAACCATAGAGCATCGCGGGTCTAATTGCAGTACTGTAAAACTTGCCCTTAAGTTTTAGTGGTACTTTACGATCACATAAGATCCCTGACGTGCCTCTCCACTTCAACCAACCCGCTTGGATTCTATGTGTCACATCTTTATCAATACCTCCGTACTTTTTGAACTATCGAACCAAAATTTTTAAAACACTCACTATGAGAAATATCTTGATCACCCAACTTAATAACGAAGTCATCCGTCCTTCTTGTACTGCTAAATTTAAGCTCCATATACTCTGTCTTTGCCCTGCTCAACCTAAAACACTTCTTTTCTAAAGTATCTTGCCAAGATTCAAGTTTTGCGTTAACACCCTAGTATGTTTCATCAACCAAAACGATATCATCCGCAAACAATAAACACCAAGGTATTGCTTGATGCAAATGTCTGGTGAGCTCATCTAAGATAAGGGTAAAGAGATAATGGCTTAAAGCTGAACATTGATGTAAGCCAACAGTTATAAGGAATTCCTGTGTTAATCCTCCAGATGTCCTCACCCTTGTCACTGAATTTGTATACATATCTTTGATTATGTCAATATATGAAACATTTACACCTTTCTTTTCTAAGACTCTCCATAAGATCTCTCTTGGAACTCTATCATAAGCCTTCTCAAGATCAATAAACAACATATGCAAATCTTGTTTTCTTTCTCGATAGTTGTTAATGAGTCTCCTCAAGAGATGCATAACTTCAATAGTCAACCTCCCTAACATGAATCCAAATTCATTCTCCGAGATATTTGTCTCCCGTCTTACTATTCTTTCTATTACTCATTCCCATAATTTCATAGTATGACTCATCAATTTAATTTTTCTGTAATTAACATAATTTTGTATATCTCCTTTATTCTTATACAAAAGTAGCAAGATACTTTCTCTTCATTGGTCTGACATCCTCTTTGACTTCAGTATCATATTGAAAAAACATATAAGCCACAAAATTCCTTCATTTTCTAGACATTTCTATACTTCGATATGTATATCGTCTGACCCAACAATCTTTCCATGTTTCATCTTATTTTTCACCTGAATTTTACGATAATATGTTATGTTCCTATACTTCTATGATTTACTTAACTCTTACAAGTTCAATTCATTGTCTTTTGTTTCATTATAGAGTTGATAAAAATATATTTTACATCGTTTTTTAATATCCATATCATCGGTCAAAACTATATCTGTCTCATTCATGATGCATTTTACTTGACCTAAATCTCGTCTTCCTTTTTCTAGCTTGAGCAATTTTATATATGTCACGCTCTCCATCTTTGCTATATAGATCTTTATAAAACTTTTCATAAACTTGACTTCTTGCTTTACTTAATGGTTGTTTAGCTTCTTTTTTTGATGACTTTATACCTGACTAAGTTTTCATTATTCCTACAACCGTAGAGTGATTTATAGCTAACCCTCTTTGACCTCACTTTGTCTTGCACTTACTCTTTCCACCACCAAGATTCTTTATTTGGGGTGGGGGACGACCTTTTGATACTTCAAGTACGTTCGTTTCACTTGTCTTTAAATGTAAAGACATAACTTCACATGTAACATTAGGATCAACATAAGAGTCATCAACTAGTTGTTCCATAACTGCCGTATTTAAAACAACCTGTTTTTCTATCTTCAAGTTCCACCATCGAATTTTTTGAAATATTTTTGTTCTCATTTTAAATTTATTATATTTAATTTGTACATCTAACAACCTAAACCTCCGTTGTGTTGTTAAATTTTCTCCTGATATGACTTTGCAATCATTACAAATCATTTTATCCATTTTGCGGGTCATAAAAAAGCAATTTGTGACTTATTTGGTCCGCTTTTAAACGTAATTAAATGTTCTTCATTTTTTATGAAAAACGTATTTGATACAATTAGCCCATGTAATTCGACAAAGTCTAAAATTGTACAACCCCATATCCGGTGAGTGAGATCGACAAGTGCCAGCCCAGCCATTTGACGTAGTTCGAATCAGGCAAGTCAGCCAGGGGGGATGGCGAGTGCAGTGGGGTAGATCGACTCGCCTAGATTGGGGTAAAACAGGTGCGGGGAGAGTGGTGTAGATGAGCTCGCACTCACCCCCGGATCTCTGCAGTATTAGGCGAGTGTGGCAGGCAAGGCCCACACTTGCCACTGGGCCATAGGGAGGCGGCGAGTGCCAGCCCCATCGAGCACAAGCCGCCCTAGGCGAGTGTGAATTTCATGGATCACTTGCCCAGAGATATTTTTCCATTCTACCCCCGTTGGTCTGCCAGTATCCCCCCAAACAGCAGAGTTACGTTGTTGGTAGACTGGTTTGGGCTGCGTATATCCGTTCAGAACAACGGAGAGGCGCTGTTGGCATATCACTTTTAGAAAACTATAAATAGACCCAGAGGGTTATCTCAGAAGGCAAGCTTTCCAGTTTCCTACTTCCGAGCTCTTCTTGCGCTTTCTGAGGTGCCCTTAGCTCAATACAGGCTAAGGAGGGGAAGCTCTCAAAGATCTTCCGGGTGTGTGGTGAGACCTCCTTGCTGGAGCCTTGGGTCAGTCATTAATTCTAAGTCTTCTGTCAGTCAAGCTCATTAGGAGAAGTAAGTGTGCGGTCGCCCCTTTCCCAAGGATTTGAACTCCACAGAAGCCGGTTTCCGGTTTCAACATTTTGGTGCAGTGAGGGTGGAGTGTGACTAGCACAGAAAATTTGAGCAAGCTCAATGACTGGAGGTGATGGACAAGGATCTTACCCACTCTCCACCTCCCCTCCCTCTCGCCACCATCGGGATGTTCGAGGATTTCAGGAAGGAGATGCAGAACCCCGACATGTTCGCACTCGGAGCACGCGACGAGTGCTCAAAACCCGCGTCCCAGTGGTCGCCGCCCCAGCTCTGGGCGAGAACGCCCCCGTCAGGCGACCTGGGAAGGAAGCTGCGGAGGAAGGCAGCGAGCGAGATCTGCCAGGGCGAGCTTTGTTCCCCGGCTCGGCAAGCGCGGGACGAACCCGCGAGGTGGAGGCACGGGATCGCCCGGCTCGCCTAGCGGGAGAGGGGAGTCCTTTCAGCGAGCTGGTCTTGTCTGCCCCAGTTCCAGAAGGGTTCCGCGAGCCGGAAATGTCCTACTACACCGGAAGGGATGATCCGGTCCAACACATCCAATGATTCAAGGATGTGGTTTCGATCCGACAGATGTCAGATGCCTTCAAATGCCGGCTCTTCGCCATCACCCTCAAGGATAAGGCGAGGGATTGGTTCCACCAGCTTCCGTCCAGCTCCATTTACTGTTTTGAGGACCTGCGCCATGGGTTCTTGCTGAGGTTCATATCTTCCAAGAAGAGGAAGAAGGAGTCTGAGTCTCTGTTCCTCATCAAGCAGGGAGCGAACGAGACGTTGGGAAGTTACGTGGATAGGTTCCAGGAGGAGGTCCTTCAGGTGCAGGAGATGCCGGGGTACACCCTCATGGTTGCCTTCACACTTTGGCTGCAGCAGGGGTTCTTCAGGATGGAGCTGAAGCGGGTGCCCCCAGTGTCTTTTGAGGAGCTGATGGAGAGAGCAGCTCGGGAAGTCGAAGGGGGAGGCGTCGAACCCGGCGTTTGTCAGGAAGCTGACCAGGTGGGCAGCGGAGGAGGATAAGGAGCTAGGAGATGGCAAGGGGCAGGAGGCCAGGAGGGCAGAGCTTAGGCAGAGGGAGCAGTAACAGCAACAACGGAGGTGGGGACGACAGGAACCGAACAATCAGCGAGGTTGGAGGCAGCAGGACTGGAAGGATCATGGCCAGAGGAGAGGTTACCACGGAGGAGACAATCGCCAAGGAGGGCAGGGCCAATTCAACCCTCCAGTTTGTAGGCAGGGCCAAAGACCTCCTCTCCCCGATCAACATCAGGCTATGACGATAGCCTTGGGGAGGAGAAGGAGAGGCTTCCAGAGGAGGAGGCAGGAGGTCAGGGCGGAGCTGCCGTACTTTGACTTCCACCATGATGAAGGGCATGCGACGACCACCTGACCAGAATTCCTGGAGATGAGGGGAGCCATAGGGCAAGCCCAGCAACAACACCAACAACGTCAGGAGGTGCAGATCGAGGAAGTCCTGCCAGGGGCAAAGGGGGATAGGTGTGAGGACCAGGCGAGGAGTGATCGAAATGATCCACAGGGGGGTGGGAGTTTAGCCCGCCCCCAAGGCGAGCCTCCACACCATATACCGCCGGAGCGTTGCCTCCACATCCCTAACCCCACCCCCAGATGAGAAGATTTCCTTCTCCCGGAAGGACATGCCAGATCACGAGGATCCGTTCTGCGATGCCCTGGTCATTCAGACTGCCGTCGAGAAATTTACCGTCTCCCGGATCCTTGTGGATAATGAGAGTTCCGTCAACGTCGTCTTCAAAAAGGCGTTAGGAGCGATGAAGGTGGAGGCCAGGAGGGTGTTGGCCTCGGATGGGCCTCCGTTCGTGTTCTCCGGGGAGAGGAAAGAGGTAGAAGGAGTGGGGCTCCATGTTACCTTGGGGGGCCAGTTCAGAAACTGCAGGTTCGTCATCATGCACGCTCATAGCAGCTACAACGCCATATTCGGACTGCCCCTCATCAGCGCCTTACGTTGTGTGCTATCCTCTTTCCACCAATGCCTCAAGTTCAATGCCGAGGGCATCCAAGTACGTGTCCGGGGAGACCCCAAGGTAGCAAGGGAGTGCTACGTGAACGCGGTCAACTCCATCTCCTAACAAGGAGGTGTCGAGGAGATGGAGCGGAGGATGGAGGAGCTGTCTGGCCAGGAGGCCGCGAGAGAAGCTGAGGGGGAGGAGGTAGAGGAGGAAGAGGTTCGCGCCCGTGGGGGAGGGGTAGCGGAAGTTCTGGAGGAGCTGACCGAGGTGGTGGCCGTGGAGGAAGCTGAGGAGGAAGTTCTTGCTCCAGGCAAGGGTGCCGCTGGTGTGGGGAGAGCAGTCCCGCCTGGAGGTAGCAGAGGAGGTGGTGGAGATGGGGGTTCTCACCCAGGGAGGAAGGGTGCAGATAGTGCGGGTCAGCGAAGGACCAAACCCGAAGGACCAGAAGAGGATGCTGAAGTGCATCTAAAATAACATCGACATCTTCGCATGGAGCGCGACGAACATGCCAGGGATCGATGCGGATGTGGCTTGACACCGCCTCAACCTCGACGCCGATGCCCGTCCCATCCGGCAGAAGAAGAGGTCCACCGCCGACAAGCTGGCCAAGCCCATCCGAGAGGAGGTGGAAAAGCTCTTGAAGGCGGGGTTTGTATCAGAGATTCAGTATCCAAGCTGGGTCTCCAATGTGGTGATGGTTAAGAAGGGGGATGTCGCCGGAGAATGTGTATCGACTTCTCTCTTTTAAATAAAGCATGTCCTAAATATTGTTACCCCTGTCTCGAATCGACGCGTTGGTTGACTCAACCGTCGGTTTTTCTCTAATGAGTTTTTTAGATGCGTTTTCAGGTTATCAGCATATCGAGATGCATGCTACTGTTATAAAATGATGCACTTTGGGCTGAAAAATGCAGGGGCAACATACCAAAGGATGATGGATCTGGTCTTCCGGGTGCAGAAAAGGCGGAACCTGGAAGTGTACGTAGACGACCTCATGATCAAGTGTCGGGACGTGGACTCACACCTCCAGGATTTGGAAGAGACCTTCAACACCCTTCAGAAATATAAAAATATGGCTGAACCCCTTGAAGTGTGTCTTCGGGGCGAGCGGGGGGAAGTTCGCAGTAGTGGAGCCCAACCCTGACAAGGTGAGGGCAATCATGGAGTTGGGGTCGCCTCGGAACGCCAAGGAAGTCCAGCGTCTGACAGGGAAGCTGACAAGGCTGAGTAGGTTCATTTCTCGGGCTGGGGAGAAGTTCTCGCCTTTCTTCAAGGCGCTGAGAGGTGGCCAGAAATTTGAGTGGTCCGAGTAGTGGGAGAAGGCCTTCCAGGCCTTGAAGAAACAGCTGACCCAGGCTCCGCTTCTCTAGGGGCCGAAGGAGGGGGAAGATTTGTCCATGTACCTTGGGGTCGGGGCCGAGGCCCTGAGCTCCGTCCTGGTCCGGGAAGAGGGCAAAAAGCAGCTCCCGATCTACTATGTGAGTAGGGTCCTGAGGAATGCAGAGCTTCGGTACCCTATTTTGGAAAAGTTGGCCTTCGCCCTGGTCATCTCGGCTCGGAGGCTCCGACCCTATTTTCAGGCCCACTCCATCCGGGTAGTGACTGACCATCCGCTTCGCAACATCTTTGAGGGGGTGGAGCACTCTGAAAGATTGGCAAAATGGTCGGTGGAGTTGAGCGAGTTTGACATATCTTTTGTTCCTCGCCTCTTAATCAAGACCCAAGCGATGACCGACTTCCTAACCGACTATGTGGTCGAGGTGGCAGAGGTCGAGCTCACCCATCCGATCCCTTGGAAGGTGAATGTGGATGACGCCTCCGAAAAACACTCAGGGAGCAGGACCCTGTAAGGAGGATTGTCAGGCAAGGGTATTTCTGGCCGACCCTGGACCATGATGCCATGGAGTTTGCAAAAATGTCTCAGAAGTGCCAGCTGTTCGCCCCCTCCAATTGCTACCAGTCCAGAGACTCAGAAGCATCACTGCGTCCTGGCCCTTTGCTATCTGGGGAATGGATCTTGTGGGACCCTTCCCCCAGGGCAGTGGGCAGAGGAGGTTCTTGCTAGTAATGATTGACTATTTTTCTAAGTGGTTGGATGTCAAAGCGCTAGCCAAGGTGACCTCCCAGGTGATCCAGAATTTTTTATGGGGGGAGATCATTTACCGTCACGGATTACTCCAGGACATTGTCACAGACAATGGACCACAGTTTTCCAGCACGAAGTTCATCAGATTTTGTGGTCATCTTGGATTCTCGGGATTGATCTTCGGTTCTCGTCGGTCCACCATCCCAGGAGTAACGGGCAGGTGGAGGCGGAAAACAAAATAATTGTGAACTTGTTAAAAAAGAAGGTTGAAAATCTGAAAGGGAGCTCAGTGGAGCAGCTCCCTTCAGTTCTTTGGCCCTGAGAACCACTCCCTTCACAGCCACTGGGGAGACCCCCTTCAAACTCTCCCATGGCTGCAAGGCTGTACTCCCAATAGAGTTCGAGGTCCGGACGCCGCGGGTAATAGAGGCGGAGGACGGTGGAGTAGAATGGAGGGTCGAGAACGAGAACGAGCTGCGACTCTCCTTGAATATGACAGAGGAACTTCGAGATGTGGCCGTCGTTAGGCAATAAGAAATTAAGCGGCGGATCGCCAAATATTTTGACAAACATGTTAGAATCAAACAGTTCGCGGAAGGGGATTTGATCATGAAAAAGGTAGATGCCGCAGGATGGTCAGCTGCTATGGGAAAACTAAATCCAAATTAGGAGGGTTCGTTCATTATCAAGGAGGCATTGAAGTCGGGGAGGGGGGGGGGGGGTATCACCTCCGGAATGTGGAGGGCGAGACCCTAAGTCACACATGGAGCGGTGATGACCCGAAGCGTTTCTATCCCAGAACCATGTACGTAACATCTTTTTATAATATGAAATCTCTTGACATTTCAGACTTTTTTCCATAGATTTTATTTGCATTGGATTGTATGAATGGGTGAAAAATCCACCAACTCAGACCCCGAGCAGATCCCGCTGCCAGACTCCCATTAGCTGACATGGCTGGATGTCACTCGATGGAGTCTACCCAGACCCCGAACAGATCCCGCTGCCAGACTCCCACTAGCTGACAGAGCTGGATGTCACTCGATGGTGTCTACCAAGACCCCGAACAGATCCCGCTGCCAGGCTCCCACTAGCTGGCATGACTGGATGTCAATCGATGCAGTTTACCCAGACCCCGAGCAGATCCCGCTGCCAGGCTTCCACAACCTGGCAGGGCTGGATGTCACTCGATGCTGTCTACCCATACCCCGAGCAGATCCCGCTGCCAGGCTCCCACTAGCTGGCAGGGTTGGATGTCCCTCGATGGTGTCTACCCAGACCACGAACTGATCCCGCTGCCAGGCTCCCACTAGCTGGCAGGGCTGGATGTCACTCGATGGTGTCTACCCAGACCCCTAGCAGATCTCGCTACTAGGCTCCTACTAGCTGGCAGGGATGAATGTCACTCGATAGAGTCTACCCAGACCCCGAATAGATTACGCTGCCAGGTTCCCACTAGCTGACAGGGCAGGATGTCACTCGATGGTGTCTACCCAGACCCCGAGCAGATCCCGCTGTCTGGATCCCACTATCTGGCAGGGTTGGATGTCACTCGATGGTGTCTACCCAGACCCCGAGCATATCCCGCTGCCAGGCTCCCACTAGCTGACATAACTGGATGTCACTCGATGGTGTCTACCCAGACTCCGAGCAGATCCCGCTGCCAGACTTCCATTATCTAGCAGGGCTGAATGTCACTCAATTGAGTCTACCCAGACCCCGAGAAGATCCCGCTGCCAGACTCACACTAGCTGGCAGGGCTGGATGTCACTCGGTGGTGTCTACCCAGACCCCGAGCAGATCACGGTGTCAGGCTCCTACTAGCTGGCAGGGCTGGATGTCACTCGATGATGGCAAAAGGAAATTCTCGAGCTGCTCCCGCTGTCAGGCTTCCACCTAGCTGACAGGGCAGGGGCCCTCAGTGGACGTCTCTGGAACCAAGCCTTGGGCTGCTCTTGCCAGTCAACATGAGGCATTCGAAGGTAAACTTGGGGCAGAGGCCGAGGACAAAAATCATATGGGAAACAAAAGGTCAGATCCAACAATCTCCAGAAAACCAGGTAGTGGCAAGCCGAGATCTCGACAACTACTAAGGCACAACAATAACTCAGCAAAGCAATGCCAAAGGAAGGCAAACTGTGTCTCACCTCCAGCTCACACTTACCTTCTAAGGGGACGCGCGAAAACTACTAGGCGAGTGTGAATGCATGGGGCTGTTTTCGGCAATTGCATTCCACCCCATCAGGTTTTTACTTGGGAAAGCCAGGCCCCGATAAACTCCTAAGGGGAGGGGGGAGAAATCTCGCGGGCAAGTAGGATGGTCGCGAATCCCAGCGTGGCTAGTGGCCTAGACCCTACTACTAGGGCAGGGCGAGACCCCGAGGTCTTCGCACGGGTATGTATTCTAACTCAACAAATAAATTCTAGCGGCGAGTTCTACCCTGGAGAGGTCATGCGGCAAGGGGGTGACGCGCGCGTGCGAGTGCAATACAATGAACAAACGCAGAAAGGAAGAACATTTGCTAAGTAAAATTTTCATTAATATATCCTTTCGGTTACAAAAGAGCTTGCCTCACGGCGAGGTTACAAAATTAGGGGGGGGGGAATCATTACAGGAAAATAAAGAAAAATACAAGTCAGCTCTCATCCTCTCCCCCAGAAGGATCATCCTTAAAGCCCGACACTTCTCTAAAGGGCTTGTCGAAGCTGTCTTCCGGCTCTCCAGGAGTAGGGATGGGGAGGAATAGCTCCGACAGCAGGTCCTTGGCGGTCACCTCCTCGCAGTCCGCCGTCAGCACCTGTAGATCTCGCATGACCTGCAGGGTATGATCAGCAGTTTTGATAGAGTTGACCCGCAACATTTCGTTGACCTCCGTCTGGCTGAAGATCTTCATGTTTTTGCCTTAGGCGTTCAACCCGCCGCGAGCTGGAGGGAGCAGGCAATCCACCAGGCGAGATACCTCACCCTGGAGCAGCTTATTCTGCCCCTCCAGTTGCTTATTCTTCTCCTCGAGCTCGGCAGCGCGAGTGCGCAGGCGGTCTGCGGTTTTAGCATCCTGCGAGGCGAAAGTGGGTAAGAAAGGAAGTTACGAAAGCCAAGTAAAATGGGAAAAGATTAACTAGCACTTACCACCCCTCGCACTCTTCTCGATGATGTCCTCGACGATCCCCAGCCTCCTCTTCAGGTCGGCGACATCGTCTTAGGCGAGGTTCCGGGCTTCCTCGGCACTCGCCAGCTTATGGTTTAGAGTGAAGCCGCGGCGGACGGACATTTGCGCATGCTCCATGGAACGCATTTGGGCTCGCGTGCATTCATGGGCAAGTCACTGGAGGGTCCTGTCATCGTAGTCCTCGACGTCCTCGCGTCCATAGAGCCCGAAGCCGATGGCAAAGGCGTGCCCGCTGGGAGGGAGGCGCTCAGACCAAGAAGGGAGGAGGGAGGAGATGGAAACCCGGTGGGCCTGCTCATCTCACTCGACCATCAGCTTGCCGACTTGGTCTTTCACCTTCCCGTCGAGACCAAAGTTCCGATGGTCCTTCGACAGCCCCGGCTCGCGGGCCAGGAGCCCCTCGGTAGCTGGGGAGGCGGGGAGACCGCCATCGCTGCGCTCTTTCTCCAGCGAGTCGAGCAAGACCGGCCTTTCCTTGGAGGCCACCATCTTCTTGAGCTTCTTTTGTGGCGGCGGTAGGCGAGGCGAGCTGGTGCTGGAGAGCTTAGCCCACTTTTGGTTGGAGGAGGGCTTGGTGGATTCCCGCTCCTTTCGGTGAGCCACCACAGCCACCTTCTCTCGCGTGAGTGGGTCGGGGTACACCCTTGAGTTCGCGAATGGCGGGTTCTCCGGGATCAGCCGCTCCCCTGCAAAATAACTTTTGTTAGAAAAGGTATTGGCGAGCCCATTGTAAAAGTAACAATGACAGGTCCTACCTTCGCCAGGAAGAATTGGGAGGAGCGAGTCGAGGCCCCTTCGTAGGAAGACGACCTCGAAATCTTTATGAAGAAAGAACTGATGGAGGATAGAGTCGTCACCCGTCAGGGTCGGCGGGCGGTACACCTCCTCGCCCCGCTGGATTGGCGATAAGGGGATGTTTCCGAGCTCTCCCTTGATGATGATGAACTTCGTGAACCAGTTATTGTTCTTGTTGGCCGTCTCGCGCACCTTGAACTGCGAGCCGGCGAAGAAGGCGACCCCGTCGTTGGTGGCGCGGTAGATGAAGAGCTTTTGGAAGACAGTGAGATTGAATCCAATCCGCTCCTTCCGAAGGAAGCTCGCGAAAGCCACAAGCATGACGATCGCGTTGGGGTTCATCTGCGCGGGGATGACCCCAAAATACTTTAGCACCCGGCAGACCTCCGGCCAGAGGGGCAGGCGAAACCCCACCTCGAAATGCGAGATCGGGAAGGCGAATTCGTCATTGAAAAATGTGTTGATCGCCTCGCCTCACCTAGGCCGACACGCAGTGAACCCTGGCGGGACATAGTCCGCCACGAAGGTGTGAAGCTCCTCCTCCGCGGTTTTCCCATCGAAGAAGGGGTACTCAAAGATTTGCTTAGCTCAATTGGACCGCCCGTCAGCATCAGCTCGCGTCTTGCCCATTTCTATAGATCTCGACGCGAGTGAAAATGACGAGAAGAGCAACAAAGGGAGGTATAAGCCGACTATAAATGTGATATGCTAAGGGTATGTAAGGGGTCCTATTTATAGAAAGCAAATTAAACCTACCGAGCCGAATGCTCCAGCGCAGCTCGTGGGCCTCAACTCGCCAGACCCCCGCGACCTGCACTACCCTAATTCGAGCCGAGTCTATAGCGCAACGTAATTCACGAATAACAATCATTGGAAATCAGATTTAAAAATAGTTTATTACACACAACAATGTCAAATGTTCAGAAAATACAATAGAGGAGGAATTATTATCATAACATGCGAGAGCTCGTGGTCTAAGGGGCGAGTGCCGGTAGGCTCAACTCGGGAGCCATTTCCATCTACCCCGGCCTCGCACCCCCGTCTCCGGTGGTCGGTGAGGGTTGTTAAACTCGCGAACTGTTTCTAAATCCTGATAAATGAAGCGCAGGTTCTCCTGAATCCGATCCATGAGCGGTCCTGGGGAAGTCATCTCGCTTGCCGAGCCTCGTCTCACCTCATCCGCCAACAACACGTAGTCCTGTTCCAGCGCGCGCAGCCACTGCCCGTCAACAACTCTCTCTTCTTGGAGCCCGCGCAGCGCGAGCCCGTTACTTCTTGAGGATCCCGATGGTTCACCTCCTCATCTCGGCAGACTCTATGGAGGCGTCCAGGAAGTCTTCCAGTGCGTTAGTGCGTTGCGAGGAGGTGACGAGTAGAACCCTGGATCGGAGGATTCCTCAGCTTCAGATTGACCGGGAAGGCCTACGGAGATAATTAATCCAAATAAGAAACTCGGGGTCCTAAATGTGGCGAATGCGCCAAGCTAACTATGAGAGATAATCTAGTGGAGGTGTGGTTTACGAGAAGAACTCGGCTGTCCCTGTTGGAGGGGGGAGCGAGAGGAGAGATAAGGGTCTTTCCGCGACCCGGGAGATAGGAGCTTAGGGAGATGACCAGTTGGAAACTCGAGTTGGGGTTTTCCCCAACACCTCCCCATGCAAGTTCGGGATCGGGGGTAGGAGCCTGAGGATGTTCGCGAGCCGGCGTGTTGGACGACAGCGACCCCAACCCTGTGGTCCCAAAGTTAGGCGCCGGGATCTTCTCGCGGGTGTCAGTGGCAGGTTGGAAGCGCGAGTCTATCAGAGGAGAGTCGACTCGCGTCAGAAGGGTACCCGCATCGCCTGAGCGAGCACCAGGATTAGCGGGGATGTCTTCAATCCCCTTCCCTTTGGGTTCGGCGGCCGTCTTGGAGGAAGAGGCGAGTCCACGATCTGGCGTAGGGACCATATTAACATGGACGGCCTCACCGACTTTGGTGTCAGGTTTGGCCTTTTTACGGACTTATGTTGCGGTGATTCACGTGATGACGGTTTTGAGAGCCTGGGGCTCAGCTCGGCAGCGCAGAAGGAGTTGAGCGCCCTGGCGCGTTTGAGCCTCTCTTGGAACTCCTTTGAAGGAGGCATGATCGCAGAAAACAGGAAGAGTGGGGATTGACACCGCTCTCCTAGGCAGGCTGGCATATATATAGCAGCTTGTCGCTGCCACCAAAAGATTCCCTCCGGCTCCTGCTGCACTCGCCGAATCTCTCGGAGTTGGATGATTCTTTCCGAGCTTAGAGCAACATCGCAAAGAGCGGAGATTGTGTACAACCTTATATCCGACGTGTGGGATCGACAAGAGCCGGCCCGACCATTTGGCACAGTTCGAATCAGGCAAGTCAAACAGGGGGGATGGCGAGTGCTGTGTGGTAGCTCGACTCGCCCAGATTGGGGTAAAACAGTGCGGGGCGAGTGGAGTAGATGGGCTCGCACTCGTCCCTGGCTCTCTGTAGTAATAGGCGAGTGGGGCAGGCCAGGCCTGCACTCGCCACTGGGCCATAAGGAGGCGGCGAGTGTCAGCCCCATCGAGCACTCACCACCCTAGGCGTGTGTGAATTTTATGGATCACTTGCCCAGAGATATTTTTACCATTCTACCCCCATTGGTCTGCCAGTATCCCCCCAAACAACGGAGCTACACTATTGACAGACCAGTTTGGGCTGCGTATATCCGTTCAGAACAGCGGAGAGGCGCGGTTGGCAGTCCACTTTCAGAAAAATATAAATAGACCCAGGGGGTACCTCAGAAGGCAAACTTTCCAGTTTCCTACTTCCCAGATCTTCTTGCGCTTTCTGAGGTGTCCTTAGCTCAGCACAAGCTAAGGAGGGGAAGCGCTCTAAGATCTTCCGGGTGTGTGGTGGGACCTCCGTGCTGGAGCCTTGGGTCAGTCCTCAATTCTAAGTCTTCAGTCAGTCAAGATCGTTAGGAGAAGTAATTGTGCGGTCGCCCCTTCCCCAAGGGTTCGAACTCCACAGAAGTCGGTTCCCGGTTTCAACAAAAATGGTTCGTCTTTCTTCATTCCTTTCTCCATATCCTCCATGAACGGTCGTGTAATCTACATTTTTCCTCCCTATATGTCCATTTAAGTCTCCTCCTATGAAAATTTTCTGTTTGTGAGATTTCTCTTACTAAATCATCTAAGTTTTCCCAAAATTGCACTTTAATAGTTTCACTTAATCCTACTTGTGGCATGTAAGCACTGATCACATTAATAGTTTCCTTTCTTATGACCAATTTAAGAGCTAAGATTATATCACCTTTTCTACTTACCCCAACAACTTCATCCTTCCACGTAGTATCCACAATACTACCTACTCCACTGTTTGTTTTATTTTTTTCCGGTGTACCATAATTTAAAACCTGAATTATCTAAAAATTCTGCTTTCTCACCCACCCATCTAGTCTCTTGCAAACATAAAATATTTATCCATCTCTTAATCATCGTATTCACTACTTCCATCGTTTTATTCGTTAGCGTACCTATATTCCAACTTCCAAACCAAAGTCGATCACAATTCCTACGACATACTTCCCTAGGACATCTAATATATGATGACTTTTGCCTATTTAACACTACACCCAAATTTTTTTGGAGGTGCAGCAGTCCTTACCAAGACACCGCATTCGGAGCTTACGACGTATACTATTGCATATTTAACACTACACCCAAGTACTGGAGATGCAACGGTCATTGCCAAGATGCCACATTCGGATCATGCGACACGTTCCTTAAGGGGAACAACCTAGCTTTTGCACAATTTCTCAAATGATCCATATTCATAAGGGTGACTAAATTTTACGCTCGCCGTCTACCTAACACAACCCTCATCATTTTTCATCCGAGCTTGGGACCGGCATAGGCTGGTTTTGTAGTTCCTTATCTTACTTTGATAAATTATGTCATGCTTGCAAATATTACATCTCTTGATTAAAAATCCAAAATCATCTTTAAAACTACAACTCTTATCTTACTCATGCTTGTAATTGCCAAACAGATGTTTTCAGAAAATGATTAAATATAATTTTTTTGTTTGGTTACTACTAAAAGCTTGATCATGATTAATTATTCATTCATCAAATACCTTTATCAAGCCACTTTCTCTAAATAAAATACAATAAACTAATAACACTTTACCCCACCATCTTTTGATAATACCAAAAGTGAGAGAATAAATATAAGAAATATTTCATTTAGGGGGAGTACAAAAAAGGAAGCATTTATGTAGGGTGGAGCATCCATTTAGGGAGAGTATGCACATCACGCTTATCATTTACTATAAACACCACACCTACTATATATGTTTATTTCTTCATAGATGATTTGTTATTATCAAAAGTAGGAGTTTGTTAGAACACATCTCTTGATTTGAGAATAACAAATCTCAGTTTGTATCTGATCCTGTTTGTTGTGTGTTTATAGTGCGCAGAAACCATAAGTTTAGTACTCCTTGGAATACAATTCAGAATGACAAAGATGGTGCTCTGAATCGGGTGCTATCGCGAGTGTTTACGCTACCGCTGGCGTTGGCATCGATTATTAAGGCAATATCGGTGTAAAAGGAAAGATCGGCGACAATATCGGTGTAAAAGGAAAGATCGGCGAGAAAGGAAGGCTGGCCGAGTCATATATAACAAGTTATACCGTAGTGCATTAGCACTAACGTCAGGCGTTAAAATATAGAAGGTCCGCCAATCTATGACTGATTAAGGAGCATAAAAAGAAGGTTGGAGCTAAATCAGGCAAGTGCTATCGTTGGGCATTAAGACTAACACCAGACATTAACTTTTGTAAACACCGTCATTCAGCCGCTGATCAAGGAGCAAAAAAGGAAGGAAATCCGACGACGCATGCTCAATATCGCTAACGTCAAGTGTTAGCACTAATGTCGGGCATTAAGAAGGCTTGTCCCAAATTTGGAACAATAGGTTACCATAATTCCCTGTGCGTGTGCTGGCCCGTTTACTAAAGCAGCTCCCGCTCGGCGGTAACTCTAGCGCTGACGCTAGTTTCTGAACCTATTTAAAGAGCAGACCTGCTCCTTTCAAAGATATCTCACACAAAACCTCTCTAGAGCCATACTTCAGATTTCTTTGTGAGAGCCCTCTACCCAAAGCCGAGAGAACTCCCTGCACCACTCAAGAGGCCGAGAACTTGACGAAGGATTCTACTTGATTATTCTACGAAAGGACACATCCTTCAATCTCGTTTTGAGTTCTTCATAGTAAGGGAGTTTTTATTTTCAATTTATCATTGTATCTTTATCTTTCTTGGGATTGAATTCGCGTGAGGTGTTGGCGACTAAGTCTTGCGAGACTTAGAGGGAAATTCGTCGCAGGAAGTTGCAACTGGGTCTAGGGCTAGATCTAGGGGGTGGCTCGATGCCTCATCTGGGGATAGATATGATAGAGCCAACTAGTCCTTGGTAGAAGAGTCGGTATAGAAAACCAAAAAGGTTTTTACTACCTCCTCAATCTCAAGCGTTATTGGGGTCCAAATTTTGTAAACAATATTTTGAAATGAAATTATCTTTTCTTCCATTTCTGGCTGATTGATTATTAAGGCTAAATGAAAAACTCTATTACTAACACCGAACGGTAATTCTAATCCCTTGCGGTAGCAACAAAAAACTCTTCTTTTCTGTTTTCATCAGTTTCTCATTTTAAATAAAAAAATAATTTAGAACCCTTATTTACCCCCCTTTAAGGGCACCTATTGATCCATAACTTACTTGTGCTCAAGGTTCAGCCTCATAGGTGATGCAGAGCAGAGACGAGGACGCGCTTTGGTCCCGTTCAGGCCTGATTTGACAACTTTTCATATATGCCGTGCCTGGATCGACGATCGGACTCCGCGATTGCGTCCGGAGCATCGCCGCGAGTCAAAATCTTATATTACTTTGTGTTTTTTGGACTTTTATTTCATGTATTTTGAGCCATCTCCCGTCAGCCAATCATAGCCGTTGAATGAGATGCCCTGTCATTTCTTTTCTTATAAATAGGAGCTATGGAGGCTGAACCAAGTCATTGCAGGTTTTGGAGACAGAAAATCCCGGAACTCCGCGATTACCTCACCGCTTCTTACCTCACCGCTTCTCCCCAAGGTAATACCCATCCATAGCCTTCTTCTTCCCCCTCTGAAACCCTCATCCGCAACCCATACAACCCCAAATCCCAACCCCCTACTAACGAATACTGTTCACGAACACTGTGCGCGATCAATGTTCACAATTACTATTCACCCGGGTACTGTTCACCCGAAACACTGTTCACGCCGACCTCCACCTTCCTTTCCTCCCTAATACGCCTACTCCCCTCCGTGGATCCACCATCCGAACAACCCTAAAATTCTAGATCCGTCCAGATTTAGGATTCTAGCCACCCGATCCGTTATTTCCACTACACAAACCTTCCATTTTTCCCCGGATCCGCTCCTAAATAGCGGATCTACCCATCCCCGGCCCAGATCTACTCATTCGTGGCCGGATCTGCCGTTTTACCATCCGTTATTACAATTTTCCGCCGCGGGCAGCCACCGTCACCGTCGTCTCACCACTGGTTCCAGCCCCGATCGCCGATCTACACATCCGACTCTCCAAATCTTCAGTGTCTCGGTTCAGCTCTCTATTTTGTGATCTTTTATGGTATTGTAATATTTGATTTGACATTTTCATTTGATGATTTACTGTATTGTGCAGCGGCTATTGCTTGTGTGAAAATTGGCTCTAGTATACTAATAATTGCAGGAATAATTATTCGCCGCACGATTTGCTTTGGCCCTCCGAGCGGAGGATGCCATTATAAAAATTGCTGAAATTAATTATTTGCGTGGTGCTATTAATTTCATTGCTTAATTTAATCGTCGCCGTGACCAACGGTTGCATTGCATTTTGGGTTGTAATAGTGTGTTACCGCTGCACCCGCACCTAGAGTCATAGTTTTTGAGCACCACTAGCCTACCCTACATCATTTTGGTATCAGAGGTCAAGGTTAGGCCATTTGCATGCTTCGTAGTGGTAGGTCTTAAATACTCATTGAGTTCATTTTTGTCTAGTTATCGCCGTCATTCGTCTCCTCCATTTGAATATCCTGAGTCTACCTATACCCGACCTCATAGAGCCCCTCTAGAGAGATCTTCATGTTATCATTATGATTATCGTCATTCCCCGCACACCACTCCTAGAGATCGTGTCAACCCCTCGACACTATTACATCATGCTAGAGGTGATCACCACGACGAGAGGTCCTCACGTCTTCATCATTACACCTCTCCGCGATTTCACGATGATAGAATTGAATATCGTTCAGGTCATCGCCACTACACATCTCCTCTAGGAGAGGAACCTGAGTTTGGATATGAGCGGCCTCCACTGCACGTTCACAAAGCTCATACGCACCCACGAGCACAATCTAATTATGTTAGGAACTACCGTCTAGACGACCCTCAGGAACCCTATAGAGGTCACAAACTGCAGGATCACAGTATATGTCAAGACCCTCCTAGTGTTCCTCCAATAGAGTTACATGAGGCTGAATTTATGCGATTAGTACTTGACCATTTTGATCTCTTAGAAACTCAGTTTGATCACCTAAGATCTACATTACGAAGACAGCCTAGGGATTTGGGTCAAGCCACCGATCCGCCGAGTAGTGCTCCTACCGAGCCAAGAGACCCGACACTTGGTTTTGATCCTTCTCAGTTTGATGAGATTCAATGCTCGTGTGATCTTGAGGTTGAATCTGATCATGACCCTATGATGCAGGTGGAGAGTGATACTAGCCTGACTAGTGAGCATAGTCACGTGGGTGAGGACGAGCGACCTAGTGATACTATGATGGTATACCCATCCTTTTCACCTCACCTAGACCTACATCTAGAGCTAGTGCCCCCTTTGAACAGAGACACAACTCTCAATGCTATATCGATTGATCCACACTTGAGTTCGGTCACCCTCTGCTCTTCCCTTAGGACTATCTCGAGTCACTTCACTACTGAGAGTCGAGAGTATGGTGTTGACTTCATTGTGGCTACCTCACCCAGTTACGAGGACACTACCTCTATCAGCAATACTCATCTGAGGGATCTTCCCATTATTAATGACTTCATTGTTGAACCTCCAGATAAGTCTCTTGATGAGCCACTACTCCCTTGTGAGGTTCATGAAGCTAGCGTTGACTTTGTTGTGGGTGTCCTACTTGCTCCCACTGACACTACTGTCATTGGTGCCCTCCTCGTGGTGGGCTATCCTATCATTATCGACCTATTCGGGATCAAGTCCCCGAGGGGCTCATTCGACAAGCCTTCCCTCCTACACTTTAGTGATAGATCGTGTATCCGCACTAGTGATCATCTCACACGTGATGACTTCTGGCATACACCCCCAGGTGAGCCACCTGATGGGCTATATCATTTGAGAGGTACCCATCACACCAGTGCTCCGCACTATTTTGTCACTGTCTACATCGTCCCTACGGGTGATGACGTCGGTCACGCTGGATTTTTCTATCGACCACCCGGTAAGCCTCCTGATAGGCCACCCCATATGTTAGTAATACACAAGTCATTGTCGGGCCTTCCCTTAGGATGTGTGTTGAGTATGTTGTGCTCTATGTGCATCATTTGCTTCATTTGCATGAATTAGTTGGGTCGCGTGTTCATCATTCGCATGCATTACATGAGTCGGTTCGTCGCCAAATAATAATGAGCAATGAAAGTTATGAAACCCATGCAGATAAGCGGAGGCGAGAACAAATATTTAATGTAGGCGAGAAGGTAATGGTGCGAGTCCGCCCTGAGAGGCTCCCTTCGGGGCCTGCCAAGAAGTTAAGCGCGAGGCGAATGAGTCCGTACTCCATTATTAGTCGTATTGGGACCAACACCTACCAATTGACATCCCGGCCAGTATGAGAATTCACCCTGTGTTTAATGTTGAAGATCTGACTCCATACTATGAACCTCATTACTATGTGGACCCGAGCAGTGGAGATGCCTAGTCACCTCCACTCCCACTGTCGTTACCTTATCACCCTCATACGTCACCCCCTCTGATGGCCACCCCAGTCCACCACTGTTGACATCCACCTACCTGGGAACTTGTCTTCTTTGGTTTCACCGCAGGCACCACCGATCGCACCAGGATACACCCTTCAAGAAATGAGCGAGGAGAGCATCACAGAGTTCAGATTCCACCAGTTTGTTCCTACTTCAGATGGGTCGCGTTGTCGCTACTTGGTACATTGGCGGGACCGCCCCGATGCAATTGACGTTTGGACACTTGCAACAGGGCTTGATCGATTCAACCCTGGACTTCGACTTCAGCACGACGATCTCCATTCACCGGAGATGACAACTTTGCACTCAGGGGGAATTGATTGGAGAGGACACCCTTCCGCCGACGACACTTGGACGACTTCCGGTGGACCTCTTCGAGTTGTACCTGGAGATCAACGAGAGAATTCCGATCCCAATTCACTGGGAGAAGCCGGGGAGATTAATGCGGAGCCGAGACGATGACGTGCTTTGGGCCCGTTCGGGGCTGATTTGACAACTTTCCATATATGTCGTGCCAGGATCGACGATCGGACTCCGAGATTGCGTCTGGAGCGTCGCCGCGAGTCAGAATCTTATATTACATTATTTTTTTGGACTTTTATTTCATGTATTTTGAGGCATCTCCCGCCGGCCAATCATAGCCGTCGAATGGGATGCCCTAACATTTCTTTTCTTATAAATAAGAGCTGTGGAGGCTGAACCAAGTCATTGCAGGTTTTGGAGACAGAAAATCCCGGAACTCCGCGATCACCTCACGGTGCCGTCGCCGTGTAACCCTAGGTGACGACTCTTAGGCGCCCAAACTCCTCCCCAAGGTAATACCCATCCATAGCCTTCTTCTTCCCCCTCTGAAACCCTCATCCGCAACCCATACAACGCCAAATCACACCCCTACCACCGAACACTGTTCACGATTACTGTTCACCCGGGTACTGTTCACCCGAAACACTGTTCACGCCGGCCTCCACCTTCCACTCCTCCCTAATCCGCAAACTCCCCTCCATGGATCCACAATCCGAACAACCCTAAAATTCTAGATCCGTCCAGATCTAGGATTCTAGGCTCCCGATCTATTATTTCCACCGCACAAACCTTCCATTTTTGCCCGGATCCGCTCCTAAATAGCGGATCTACCCATCCCTGACCCGGATCTACTCATTCGTGGCCGGATCCGCCGTTTTACCATCTGTTATCACAATTTTTCGCTGAGGGCAGCCACCGTCACCGTCGTCTCGCCACCGGTTCCACCCCCGATCGCCGATCTACACATCCGACCCTCCAAATCTTCAGTGTCTCGGTTCAACACTCTATTTTTTGAGCATTTATGATATTGTAAGATTTGATTTGACATTTTCATTTGGTGATTTACTGTATTGTGCTGCGACTATTGCTTTTGTGGAAATTGATTATAGTATACTAATTATTGCAGGTGGAATTATTCGCCGCACGCTTTGCTTTGGCCCTCCGAGCGGAGGAAGCCATTATAAAAATTGCTGAAATTAATTGTTTGTTTTCTACTTCAATTATTTGTGTGGTGCTATTAATTTCATTGCTTAATTTAATCATTGCCGTCATCAACGATTGCATTGCATTTAGGGTTCTAATAGTGTGTCACCCCTGCACCCGCACCTAGTGTCATAGTTTCCGAGCACCACTAGCCTACCCTGCATCAATAGGTGGTGCGGGTCCCCGACGGTAAATATCACGATGGCGTCGCTCAATGGGAGGTCGATCACCCATCAGATGCTGATCGGGACGTGAAGGAATGTCGGGATTGCCCTCAAGAGGGTCATATTGCCATGCCGACGTGTATCAAGTTTTCTAAATTTTCTAGGCGTTTATTTATTTCTGTGAGGTCATGACGTAAGTCTTGAAACTGGGTACCTATTGTGCCAAAACAGTCCAGGACAAATCGTTGTTCGAATTTGATCTAGTTGTTTGGTCATCAGTGACGTGCGGTTCAGACACGGGGGATCTAAAAACCCTACCACTACAGACCATCGACGTGGCCCAAACATAACTCTGATACCAATTGATGTAGGAGTGTAGGACATGGTGTGTGGTGCGAGACTACAATGCAATTTTAGTGGGTGGTGGGATGTTGACCTTACGACATTGACACCAAATGTTATGCGACCATGTAAGGATGTTATGAAATTTAAATTGATACGTACTAAAAGAAAAGACGCACTCCAAGGGGAAGATCCCACTTGGCCAGTCCTAGGCTCCAATTCCTTTTCATAATCCAGATATAAGAAAACCCAACAAAAGAAGACGGGAGATATATAACCCCTCCAAACAAAGCGAAACGATAAGTGAATGCAACAAATAAAATAAACATAAACAAAATGATCACGCCAAATCATCCTGCTGTAGTCCCATCTACCCATCTACTCCTTCAAGTATATACGCGTCATGTAGACGATTCTCCTTCCTCTAGGCCACCCTACTTTGTGTATGTAACAATACCCCCATCTAGATACTTTTCCTTGTCCCCAAAGCAATATTCCGGAAATTGGTTGTGAAAGTCGTCACGATCCAACCTCGTCTCCTCGGAGTGGGGGCGTTGGCATCATGCAACCAAAATCTGATCTCGAACCCGACCCTCCATAGTGTCGAGTTTATGGCCCAAGATACCCTGAGGAAGGTAAACTGTGGAGCCGCCAGATGCCATGTCCAGTGGAATGGTCTCCTCGACCGAGCTGTCTCCTTCCACCCCTTGAGTTGGGACGCGTGGAAGACCGGATGGATGTAACTATGTGCGGGAATACGGCGTCGGTAGGCCACCTCACCGATGCTGGCGATCTCCTCGAACCGACCATAAAAATGAGGAGATAACTTGGGATGAGAGCGAGTCGCCACAGAAGTCTGGCGGTAAGGTCGAAGCTTGATGAATACCGTGTCCCCACTTGAAACTGGATATCTAGTCGGCGCTTTTTCGCATAGTGGTTCATCTTCTGTTGTATGTGGGTGAGGTGGGTATTTAAGATCTGGAGAATCTTGTTATGGTCCAAACGCTGGGTGTGCACTGCTGCGAGAAGTCTCCAGACTGTTGCTGCTGCTAACCTTCAGACCGCAGCTTGCGGATAACCTCCAGACCGCATCTGCGGGAAGACCTGCAAGACTAGAAAGCCCTGCGAGAAGCTGACTACCAAACCGCAACACTGCTTGCTAAACAGTCAGACCGCCAATCAAAACCGCTGCCACTGACCAAACCGCCACACAATTAGACCGCCTGGACAAACCTCCTGACCGCCCGAACTACAAGCCGCTGAGATTAGAACATCAAACCGCCGAACTCTAACAATCCCCCTCAAGCTGGAACATATATATTAACCATCTGAAAGAGAAGCGGAAACTGCTTTCGTGAAGATGTCTGCCAGTTCTTTATTAGAAGCGACAAACGGAGTGCAGATTTGGTTCTTCAACACCTCTTCTCTAATGAAATGACAATCGACTTCAATGTGCTTTGTCCTCCCATGGAAGACAGGATTCTTCGATATGTAAAAAACGGCTTTGTTATCACAGAACATATGAAGAGGATGATCATAGACTTCTCCAAAGTCAAGTATAAGCGCTCGTAGCCACTTCAATTCACATGTTGTTAAAGCCATGCTCCTATACTCGGCTTCAACACTTGACCTTGAAACCACTGACTGCTTCTTGCTTTTCCAGCTAATAAGATTTCCTCATACAAAAGTACAAAAAACCTGATTTAGACTTTCTATCTTTTTTGTTATCCGCATAGCTGACATCCGAATACGATTCAATATTCAAATGATCATGCTTCTGAAACAACAAGCCCTTTCCTGAAGACCCTTTCACATACTTCAAAATTTTCATAGCATAACACAGATGACACTCTCTAGGAGTTTGCATAAACTGACTGACTTTCCTAACTGCATAACAAATATCTGATCTTGTAACAGTCAGATAGATGAGTTTGCTTACAAATCGCCTGTACACAGTACAATCTGAGAGAAGAAGAGAATCTTCAGTTGATGCAGGACGACGCGTAGGGTTTGCACTCCTATCAGTTTTTCTAGGAAACCCTAATGCATATAATATTCGATGAAATGTGCCAATGAAAATTGAGCGAAATTTGTACAAACTTTAAAAAAATGAAGCAACTAAATTCTTTGTAAATCACAAATTCGCTATTTTTGTTTTAAAATGATTTTTCTTAATAAAATGATTCAATTTTAAATCCGGGGAAAGAAGTTCGCAACTTTCGTTCTGTTCCACTTGTCGTAGCAAAATGGAAATCGTGAACTCCAAATACGCTTCCGTTTGGAATTTTCGACGTAGCGTTTGCTGACAAAATTCAGGCGAAAACCCAGCAATGAGTCTATTATATATGAGAAAATATGAAGACACACACAAAGAGACGTCTTTCCGTATTCTAAGTCGATGACAATCACGCGAGAAACTACTCGTCACCTTCGATTTCCCACTCCGAGGTCGGCCGCTATCGCATACGGGCACCACAGAGTTAAGTCGCTCTCTGACACGTCGAGGCACCAGGAGCCGATTGCGGTGCGAGATCTGATGGAGAGGTGGGCTAGGAGGAAAAATTAAAGCCGACGCGAGATCTGGCAGAGCAGCGACTGTGTCGGCCAGGCGGATCGACGTCGAGAAGCGTGATTTCTGCCGGAAGCGGGATCTGGGCTATCTGGCATGAGCGAAATCTGGCAGGAGAGCGATTTGGTGGAGCAGGTGCTTGTTCAAGCAAACAACGACGGAGTCGGCGAGGCCAAATTGCGACACGGATCTGGACGGCGAAGCTGCGCGAGGCAGGCGCAATCACGACTGGACGACAGACGAAGAGAAGGGTTGAGTGCCGAAGTTAGCGACGATATGGCTGCGGATGAACCCGGCGGCACACACGAGGTAGGCGGGGCGGCATGTCGAACCAATGATATGTATTGAAAAAAGATGCACTCCAAGGGGAAGATCTCACTTGGCCAGCACTAGGCTCCAATCCATTTTCAAAATCCAGATACAAGATAACCCAACAAAAGGAGTTCGGAGTTATATAACCCCTCCCAACAAAAAGGAAACGATAAGAGAATGCGACATAAAATAAAATAATATGACAGGAATGATCAAGCCAAATCATCCTGCTGTAGTCCCAACTAGCGGTCTAATCCTTCGAGAATATACGCATCACATAGACGATGTTCCATTCTCTAGGCCTCCCTCCTCTATGTTGGTAACATAAACTTAAAGGGATTTTTTAATTTTAAAAGTTAGAAGGGCGCAGCCTGTAATTTTGGTAACTCCGAGGGGAAGCTTGGGTAATTATTCCTATATATATATATGTCCTGATCCGTGACTGTTTATCGCTACACTTTAAAAAGATACTCTCAGGTGATATTCATTTGTTGGATTGAAATATCCAAGCCGTCTGAGTTTTTGTGTGGTAATTTATGAGAAATATTTATGTAGCTTACATAGTATTTGGCTCACAGTGTATTATGAATCATATTTGTTGTATATCATCTTGCATCGTAATCTTGACTTCATTTTAACCTGCAAAGACTTTGCAGGTAATATGACTACCAAATGCTTCTTAATACATAGTAAAATTCATTATTTAGGGAGTTCGCAGGGATCTTTGAGCTGGTTGCATGGCATTTTATGCTAAAGTTTCCTTTTTTTAATGAAATTCTCAAAATTTTGTGGTCATTGTCATCTTTCCAGATACTGCAGGCACTTTCTGTTCAAGGCCTGAATTCTTCTGGTGGTTCTGGCCATGGGGGAGGTGATGGAGGCAACAGCAGTGGAGTTTCAAGGGCAACTATAAAGGAGAGGTGGATTATGTACTAGACTTTGCACTTCTACAGCCATGTTGCTTTGAATATCTGAACAGAAAACTTGTCCTCATCAACAGGTTCAAGTCTTTCAACATGCAGTTTGAGGAGCTTCATCAGAGGCAATCTCAGTGGACAGTACCTGATCCAGAGCTGAGGGAGTCCTTGAGGCTTGCTGTTGCTGAAGTTCTACTGCCGGCATATAGGTTTTTTATAAAGCGCTTTGGGTGAGTTTCTTTCAAAATCCCTCCCTTATATGTCTAAACACCATAGATATTTAAATGAAGGCAAATGGTGCCCGTGTCCATTCCAGGATCCCTTGGTAACCAAAAAGTACCTTTTCCTACTCAAAACCTCTTGCACCACACCTCATACTTTTCTGGTTATTGAATCACCGTACACAAGGTTTCTTTGCTGCTTTGGGAGTGGAATCATGATACCCGCTTGTAACAAACCATGTGGCTCATTGTTCTGTAGAAGTGCTTTTGAGTAGTTTTTAACCAACAGGGAAATGGGGTGGGGGGGGGGGGGGACTGTTCGTGGCGGGCCCTGCAACCATTGTTTTTAAAATACTTCCACGCCTCCCCTTCCTGTCAACATCCCCTCCCTGTCAACATGTGTCAATGATTTTTTATTTTACTCAGAAGAGATGAAAAACAACAGCATATTTGTATGTCTGCTCCCGAGATCCTTATACACATATAGTTAATTATTTTAATACACACATAATTAATTAACTAAAGGAGAGTGACGCAGGACAAATTTATAGACGACAGATAAACGGGAATCTAACCCTACATGCTATGCAAAGCAGGACGGATAAAATCACAATTGAATACTAAACAATATCATCCCACACGGAATATTCAAAGCAAGGAAAAGAAATTTATTCAAGCGAGAAAGGCTTAGGCTTTCCTCCACGTGGAGGGCCAAAGCAAGAGCGCCCTGTCACAGACTTGTCTTAACGCAGGTATGTGATAGTACGATGATAAACCCTGCAAATCACAATAATAATCTATGAAAAACAACTACCATGCAAGATATTCAAAACAAATATAACATCAGATCCAATATAAATATGCTGGAAATGATAAACCAATACAACAAAATTTCACCAAATAGTGGGCTGATCAAGTCACTGAAGAATTTAGAGCTGGAGATGTGTGTATAACGATCCGAGGTGGAACCGGCTGCGTGGAAATAGTGACAGTGGCTGTTTTCGGCGGTGGAGGGTGGAATCAGACCAATAATGCTTTGATCCGGCCTCGTAGGTATATATCCGGGTGAGGAGGGGTAGACCCGACAATAAAAGGTCGGATCCTGACTGTAAATTTCCAGATCTGCACTGGCCCAGAAGTGGAAGGTCGATGGATAGTGGTTCCACTTATAAGGAAGGGCTGACGGCTAGGGTTCAGATTTGGGTTGGGGGAGACGGTTGCTGTGGAAGGGGGAAGAGTGGGCTATGGTGCTACTGGGAGGAGGGGGATTTGAAGGTGTCATATGGGAGGAGTGGGCCGGGCGGCTTGCTGGGTGGGTATTAGGGGGCCGGCGGTGGAGTGCTTGCAAGGGTGGTGCGGTTGGGGGAGTAGCAGGGGCGGGCGACTTCAAGTTTGATAGAGGTGGACCGGGTGGTTGAGGGGACTGGAAAAACCTTAGAAATGAACAGTTAATTTCATTATTCAATAGTTAAGGTGAATAGACAATGGAATTTGTTTCTGAACGGCAGTATGTGGCTTGTTTTTGATGTTGTAGGGGGGTTGCGGGAGGGTTTCAGAGGGGGAAGGAGGAGTTTAGGATTAAGAATACCTTGAGGATGGAGATACAAACCTAGGAGTGGTCGCCTAGGGTTACATGGAGTCGGCACCGTTGGATGATCGCGGGAATCAACTCTCCAAATTCTGCGAATGCCTAAAACCAGCCCACAAACCACCTATTTATAATAAAAGGAGAATTATGACATCCCACCATCGACGACTATGATTGGCTGGAGGTGGGGCCACTCAAATACATCAAAATACAAAGTAAAATAATGAAGTAATATGTCAAATCGATTCGCAATGTGAATCCGGACACATCTGCGGAGTCCGATCGTCGATCCGGGCACCCCATATATGAAAAGTTACCAATCAGCCCCGAACGGGCCCAAAACTTCTCCTACACTGCAGGTTCTCATCTCTGCTCCGCATCAATCTCCCCGACTTGTAAGAATTCATCTTCCGATGAATAGGGATCAAAATTCTCTCGATGTATGCCAGGTAAGACTCGCAGAGGTCCACCAGAAGTCGTCTAAGTGTCGTCGACGGAAGAGTGTCCTCGCCAATCAACTCCTCCCGACTGAAAAACTGTCATCTCCGGTGAATGGAGACGACCGTACTGAAGCCAAAGTTCAGAGGTGAATCGATCAAGCTCTGCTGCAGGTACCCAGGTGTCACCAACGTCTGTAGTAGGAATGCACTGGTGGAGTCTGGTTTCCATGATGCTCTTAAAACTCAACTCACGAGTGGTGGATCTCTGTGCGATCGGCGACGTCATAGGTATAACCAAAGAAAACAAGTCCCCAGGTGGGTGAGTGTCAGAAGTGGGTGAATAGTGGTGGTCATCAGACATGAGTGGGCTGTGAAGGTGGTAAGACAACCAGAGTGAAGGTGTTGGCGGATGGAAGTCCGCACTGCTTGAGTCCACATACTCGCGAGGCTCGTAGTATGACGTCAGATTTTCAACATTAAATACTGGGTGGATACCCCTACTTGTAGAGATATTAAAATCGTAGGTGTTTGCTTTGATCTGTCTCATGATTATATAGGGATCCATTCGCTTAACGCTCATGTTTTTAGCAAGCCTCGCAGAGAGCCTCACAATGCAGATTCTCACTTTCACCTGCTCGCCTTCATGAAGTACCTGTTCTTGTTAGTGAACATCTGCATGTGACTTACAAAATTTATTATCATTATGGATTCTTGGTCGGACCGACTCATGTCACACATGCAAATAATGAACAAACAACACAACAAACTCATGCAAATGATGAATAAACGACTCAACAGACTCATGCAAATGATGCAAATAAGACACCACAGACAATACATGCTCTCTATGGGAAAATATAATAATGATCTGAAAATCTATCACAGGAGGTGTCCTATCAGGAGGTTCTCTCGGAAGAGTGTAGAAAAACTCATCCTGAGTGTGCCGAGAGTTCTGGTGACTGTGCGAGACATCTACACTCAAATACGAGCTCGTAACGAGCCAAATATTTCTCAGAGAACGTAAGACATTAGGGGGCTCACCCGGAAGTGTGTACGAAAAGTCATCGCGAATGAGACCACCACTTAGGTGAAAATCGTGTACACCAACTAGAAGACGTGGCTCTATAGCGTGGTGAGTGTCCCCGAAAGTAAATAACTCGTCTGGTGAGTCAGCAGGTGTTGCGTCCCAAAACTCACCGAAAATGCGATGGATCACAAGATAGGACCCCACAATATCAGGAATATACCCACGTTTACTAAAGGAAAGTCCTAGATATTTGATGCTCCACTCAATATCCATCCATTGGGGCAATGTCAGGGACGATAATGGAAGTGACGTCTGTAAGTAGATTCTCATACATGAGTAGCTTACCTGAATCTCATCCTCACCACGATGTGGCGGATCATCAGGTGGCTCAACAACGGGGTCGTCATAGAACTTGTCACTAGGGTCATAGCAATGTTGCAGATGTCGGATGTCGGGGACACGTCGGTTTGGGTTTTCATGTCGGTTTTTTATATATCGGAGGATATATCGGGAATATTTCATATATCGGATTTTAATATTTAATTAATTATATATGTAATTACATGTTATTTTTTAATTTTTATACATATCACAGTACTACCTATTTTACAACCTATTGAACTTTTAAATATTAAAATCTATATGTATCATTTAACATACAACACTTTAAATATGAAAACTCAAACATAGCTCATTCTTCATCACCTGAAAACTCATCTATAGTTGGCAGAGTAGATAGAATATGATCTTCATCCGATGAACCCTCTAGATCTCCCTCGTCCACTTCAGATATTTTTCTCTTTCCCCTTCTTTGATAACTAATTGCCACTTCTTTGCTTGTAGCTAATCTTTGAGGTCTCCTTTCATCATGATCAGCGTCGACTATATTGCCAATTTGTGCCCATGTCAGCCCCTCACCAGGAAAGACTTCATCATCGTCATCTTCATCTTCATCCTCCTCAGCATCAACATTTACCATCCACTCTTGTACCATTCCAGAATCAACATTTTTAGCTGCCAATGGATCCCGAGATGTCTCTGAATATTTCGACTTTAGCAAAGCATTGAACTTTACAAATACTAAATCGTTCAATCTCTTGCTATCAAGTTTATTTCTCTTTTTAGAATGTATCTGTACATTTTTAAAAAAAGTTAAATAATGCATACAATCATATAATAAGATATAAATGTTTAATTACATAACTAAATTAATGTTTACCATCTCGAAGGTGCTCCAGTTCCTCTCACAGCCAGAAGATGAAGTAGTCAGACTTAAAATTTTCATGACCATAGTTTTAAGGTACGGCGTATCAGCACCGTTAAGCCGCCACCAATGTATTGTGAAAATTAAATTGACAACACAATGTATTAAACTATTAATTATTCATTTATTATACATAAATACATCATTATTGTTAATAAATATATATATTAAAATGTACCTGGATTTAAGTTGGGATTTTGTAGCTGTCTCTTTGCCATTTCTTTACCAAATAATCCTTATTGGTATTGGTAAACATCAAGCTCAGCGCTGATGTGATCCTGTGTAAAAGGATCTTTCCTATATATTCTTGAGAGACACTCAACAAAATCACTCATAAACCTTCCGTCAGCCTCAATCTCCACTCGATGAGAATAATAAAAATATGAGTTTAAGTAATACCCTGCAAAGTGCATAGGACTGTTCAATCTCCACTCGACAAAAATAATAAAAATTTGGGTTTAAGTAATAACCTGCAAGGTGCAGAGGGCTGTTCATCTTTTTCTCCCATCTGCTATCAATCAACTTCCATATAGGAAGATATTTGTTCTCTTGGTGATCGAGAACTACGACAACCTCTTCCCTAGCTTTTTTGATATCACCATATAACCACCCCATGGATGGTGTATCCCCGTCGACTCTTCTCAAAACTCGCACAAATGGTGTGAATATACCAACAGCCAGCTCGACATTCGCCCAAAATCTAGCGCTCATCACTATCATTGCAGCATACCATATGCAAAATAAAATATTAAGAAAATATTATAAAAGGGCAACTTTCAAAACATATATTTTAAATGAAAGTAATAAAGAAGCAATAGTTTTACCTGCTTTTCCCCAGCACTACTGGCCAACTTTGTTGCAGCCCACTTTGCAGATGTGAATAAACCCCTCAATTGATTCTTCTTCTCTAAGATGCTCTCTAAAGATAGAAATGCTGTAGCGAATCTCGTCACACCTGGTCGAATAAGCTCATGAGAGTCCAAGTCCTTTGTTGACTCTCTAAACATGTCGAGCGAGATGGTGTGACCATAGATGAATATAGAGAGTTGCCGGCCTAAGGAGATAACACTCTTTATTGCCTTCAATTTTCCTATATCTTGTAACAGTAGATTAATAGTGTGAGCCGCACAACAAGTCCAAAAAATCGTAGGTCTTTTCAAAGTCATAAGCTTTGCAGCAGCCATATTATTGGACGCGCTATCCGTCACAATCTGCAGGATACTATGCTCTCCTGGGCTCTCAGGGCTATCAATCGCCTCATCCAAGAAGTCAAAGATGAACTTCCCATCGTGTGTGGAGGAGGAGACATTCTTCGAAAGCCAGAATGCTACTCCAGAACTACAATGTATCATGATATTCATCACGCTCCTACCCTTCCGATCTGTCCACGCATCGGTCATGATACTGCAACCATTCAATTTGCATGTCTGCGTGAATATGCCCAACATCTCCTTCGTCCTCTCCACCTCCCCTCGTAAAATTTTCTCTCTCAACTCATAAAACGTTGGGATCTTCATCCCAGGTCCGCATAAACCAATGGCATGAGCCATCTACTGAAAGGATAAATTACATATGGCGTTAAACGAGATCCCGTTTTCATATGCCCATCTACCTATGTACACGACAGCATCATCTCTGGCTTTCTTTTTGTACTTACTCTCTATTGTGCTTTGTTGGGAATCTTTTCCCTTGGTAGACTCGGCAGCTGAATGAACAAACTGGTCCATTGGACCCTTTGAACCTGTGCTCCTAAGTATGCTAGTGTCCTCTTCTTGATCAACATGCACTCCTCCAATAACCACCTCATTTAAGATTGCTTCCAACTTGGCACTTTTAGCCCTCTTACTCTGTAAATTTGAGTTCAGCGCCGAATCCGCTTTAGCTTTAACGTCGGCGGGAACCTGAGGACATGGCTTAACATTACCCTTCCACCCAGCCAAGTGATGCTTGAAACGTGTAATTCCGCCATTCACTGTCTGCTTGCAGTAGTTGTATTTGATTCGGTTTGTGTCGTTTGCAACCAACTTCTCACCAAATGCCCAGAACGGATCTCTACCGGTTGGTACCAGAGATACGGGAGCCTCACTAGAACCAGCAGAAGAAGCCATTCTAATAGGACACAAAATGAAAATAATATTAGTTAAATGAAATGAAAAAATATTTAACATAACTATATCACGAGAAAAATTGCTAGTTGAAAAAAAATCAACATCATAAAAGCCCCATAACTTCATTAGATCGTTAGATCTTCAGATATCTTTTATATTATCCATGCAATACTTTATTTATCCAACAAAATTTTACATTCTCAGTAGTATACTGGTCTACAAAGTTATAACTATCATTCAAATTTTTAAAGTATCCAACACTTTATTCAAATTTTCAAAGCATCTCACACTTTATTTATTAAAAGACACAAAGCAGCAGGGCAACTAAAAATGTGCTTGGATATACATGCATCATTGATTGCAAAATGAAGTTGGATAAATAACTATTACTCGGGGTATTTCAAATCATTTGTTGATTAAAAGCAGCAGGACAATCAATGAAAGCTTCCGGCAGCAACTAATAAGACAAATAAAGCAACAAGGCAGCCACCAACAACTAAATGGGTCGGCAGCCACCAGTAACAACCCACAAGACAGCCACCATGCTACAGCCGACAGCTAGCACAACAACCAACAAAAAAATGCGGAGCGATAGAATGAGAGGGGGAGGTAGGGAAAAAATGAACCAGCCGAGAGAGAACCAGCGAGCAGGAAGAAGAAAGAGCACCAGCGAGCTAGAGAGAACCAGAGAACCAGAGCACCAAAGAGCACCAGCGAGTAGGGAGAAGAAAGAGCACCAGCGAGCTAGAGAGAACCAGAGAACCAGAGAACCAGAGCACCAAAGAGCACCAGCGAGTAGGGAGAAGAAAGAGCACCAGCGAGCTAGAGAGAACCAGAGAACCAGAGCCAGAGCACCAAAGAGCACCAGCGAGTAGAGAGAAGAAAGAATCAGCGAGATAGAGCGCCGACAGCGCGCGAGAGAGGGAGAGCACGAACGAGCTAGAGAGCACCAGAGAACCAGAGAACCAGAGAACCAGAGCACCAAAGAGCACCAGCGAGTAGGGAGAAGAAAGAACCAGCGAGATAGAGTGCCGACAGCGCGCGAGAGAGGGAGAGCACCAACGGGCTAGAGAGCACCAGAGAACCAGAGAACCAGAGGGCACCAACGAGCAGGGAGAAGAAAGAACCAGAGATAGTGTCGCCGGCGCGCGTGGGAGAGCTAGGGCAGGAGCGACGGGGAGAGCTAGGGCAGAGCGTGAATGAAATGAGCGGGGTCGGGGTGTTAAAACAGCACCCGACCCGCTCATTTCATATTATTATTAATAATTAAAAAAAAAAAAATTAAAAAACGCCCGAAATCGGGCGTTTTTTTGGGGCCGACATGTCGGCCCGCTTTTTTCAAACCGCCACACCCATAATCTGTGCCGGTTTTGTGTCGTTTTTTCTCCCAATCCTTCATGTCGGCCGACATGTCGGACATGTCGGCCGATATCCACAACAATGGGTCATAGTACTCCAGATGAGTACCATTGTGAGGGGTAGTGTCTCCGTGAATGAGTGACATAGCCACTACGAGATCAATATCAGGCTCTGGGATCTTGGTCGTGATGTGACTCCGGGCAATGACAAGGGGAGAACAATATAGACCTACACTCAAAAATGAGTTTGTGGGTGCGGTGTATAGGAATGAGTCTGTGGTTAGGGTGCTAACTATCCCGAGGCATGACAGAAGAAGAGGTGTGGGTGATGGGCACAACACTACATACTCAATAGGTCGCTCATGCTTATTCTCAGTTGGGGCCACAAGGGACGGGTCAAACACGAGAGATAGGTCACGTACTGTACTAAGCACCTCACTGGGGTGAGAGCAATCTGTATCAGATATCACTTAAGTCATGTCTGACAGAACAATGATAGGCAAAGTGGTGTCCTCCGTGTGGGAAGAGCTCGTACTGCTTTTGCGACTCTCAAAGATTGTTCATAACGAAGGGCGAGCTGATATGTCTGCTCGAGTGTAGAAAGTAGCGAATAAGAAATAACAAACGGATAGACTTTTGAATAATTGAAATTTTATTATCCAAAAAAGATGTCATTTACAAAGGTATGACCTCCCTTATATAGAATGCAGGAGATAGAGAGAGAGTATACAAACAATGTGGGACTAAACATTTACAGTACTGAGCGGCTAGAAATAAAGGAGACCGCACAGGCCGCGCGGTTAGACAGATGGGTTAACCGCTCGGCAACTCCAGCAGGATAGAACATGCCGCAATGGGAGACCGATAGACCGCCCGGTCTCCAGGCTTCAGAGTGAGACCGCCAGACCGCTCGGTCAACAAACCGCTGGATCAGACCGCAAGGCCGCCCGGTCTAATACTTCAACACTCCCCCTCAAGCTGGAGCATAGATATCAATCATGCCCAGCTTGTCACAAATGTGGAAGAAGGAAGTAGAAACCGGCTTGGTGAATATATCTGTCAATTCCTTGTCAGAGGTGACAAATGAAGTACAAATTTGTTTCTTCAAAATCTCTTCCCGAATGAAGTAACAGTCAACCTCTATATGCTTTGTTCTCTCATGGAAGACCGGATTTCTGGATATGTATATAGCGGCCTTGTTGTCACAGAACATAGGGAGATGACAGTCATATACCTCGCCCAGGTCAAGCATGAGAGCCCGCAACCACTTTAACTCACACGTGGTTGACGCCATACTCCGGTATTCGGCTTCTGCACTGGATCTGGAGACAACAGACTGTTTCTTGCTCTTCCAACTCACGAGATTACCTCCAACAAAGGTACAAAAACCTGATGTGGATTTACGATCGCCTTTGTCATCCGCGTAACTTGAATCTGAGTAGGCCTCAACCCTCAGATGACCATTCTTCTGAAAGAGTAACCCTTTGCCTGGTGCTGCTTTGATATACTCTAAAATCTTCAGGGCGGACTGAAGATGGCAGTCCCTGGGAGCTTGCATAAACTGACTGACCTTGCCTACATCATTAGCAATGTCGGGTCTAGTCACCGTGAGATAGATGAGTTTGCCTACCAAACGTCTGTACCTTGTGACATCAGATAGAAGAGGCGAGTCATCCGTCCACGTTTTGTCTTCTCCAATAGCCATGGGAAACCGAGCCGGTTTGACACCTGTCAATCCTGCTTCTTGTAGAAGATCAAGGACATACTTTCGTTGGGAGAGAACCAACGAGTCAAGTTTCCGAGAGATTTCTATCCCCAAAAAGTATTTCGGGGAGCCCATATCCTTCGTGACCAAGTGCTGACGGAGGTGCTTCGTCGTCAAGTCCACTCCATCTCGGTCATCGCCAGTAAGAAGAATATCATCCACATATACGGCCAAAACCACCAGTCCCGAGGCCGTTTTGCGAATGAATAAGGAGTGATCGGCCGAACTCCTTCGAAAGCCGATGGTAGCCACAATACCACTGAATTTGTCGAACCATCCCCGAGGGCTCTGCTTTAGGCCATAAATGGCCTTCTTCAAATGACATACACGTGTCTCCCCCTGAGCAACATACCCAGGAGGTTGCTCCATATAGACGTCCTCCTGAAGATCGTCATAGAGAAAGACATTCTTCACATCAAGCTGGGAAATAGCCCAATCCCGGTTAACAGCCACAGAAAGGAGAACCCGGATGGTGCTGAGGCGAGCAACCAGAGAAAAGGTATCAAAGTAATCAATGTCGTAAGTCTGAGTGAAGCCCTTGGCCACCAGCCGAGCTTTGTAGCGATCCACAGTGTCGTCGGGGCGAAACTTCACAACGAAGACCCAGCGACAGCCAACCACATCAGTGCCCACGGGAGGAGGAACCAGGGTCCAGGTACCCCGTTCAGTAAGAGTAGCCATCTCCTCATCCATGACAGACTTCCAATGAGGGAGAGCAAGAGCCTCCTGGTAGGTGCGGGGAGTAGAAGTAGCAGAGATAGCTAAGGCAAAACACCTGCGAGAAGAAGAAAGCCGATCATAGGAAACAACTGCCGCAAGCGGGTGTTGAGTACACGCCCGCACCCCTTTGCAAAGAGCAATGGGAAGATCCAGGTCGACAGGAGCGTCAGCGACGGGAGCGTCAGCGACCGGAGCGTCCGTGGCGGAGAAGGCTGGCCCGGGACTAGAGAGAGACGGCGGCGGAGAGGAGGGTGGAGGGGTGGGTGAGGAGACGGACTGGGAAGGAGTCGGTGGAGGAGGAGACGGAGGTGGGAAAACGTCGAGAGGCGGGGAAGGAACGGAGAGATGAGAAGGAAGAGAAGATGTAGGAGAGAAATAGGAAACATTCTCGAAAAAGGTCACATCCGTGGAGACAAACTGCTTGCGGAGAAGGGGGTCAAAGCAGCAATAGCCTTTTTGAGTAGTAGAGCACCCCAAAAGACACACTTGGTGGAACGGGGGGAAAGCTTCTCGCGGGTAGCGGAGGGAGCATGAACAAAGACCGTACAACCAAAGACACGGAGAGGGAGAGGAAAAGGTTCCTTGTGGGGGTAGAGAATGGAGAAGGGAGTCTGGCCGTGGAGAACTGTGGAGGGAAGGCGATTGATGAGATAGCAGGCGAGGAGCACAGCGTAGCCCCAGTAGGAGCGAGGGACGTGCATCTGCGTCATGAGAGTACGAGCAACATCAAGCAGGTGACGGTTTTTACGCTCCGCCACCCCATTCTGCTGGGAGGTGTAAACACAAGTCGTTTGATGAAGCAGACCATGTTGGTGAAAGAAAGAGGAGAACTCATGATTCAGATATTTCTTGGCATTATCAGAACGTAAAACTTTAATAGAAATAGCAAATTGAGTCTGAATCATAAAATAAAGTGATTGCCAAACAGAAAAAAGTTCAGAGCGATCTTTTAACAGATACACCCAGGTACAGCGGGAAAAATCATCTATAAAAGTGACAAAATAGGAACTGCCCTGACCAACAGTGAGGGTAGGAGCAGGACCCCATACATCAGAATGAAAAAGATCAAACGGGCGAGAGGAGCCACAACCTTGCTTCGGTGGGAAGGAGGAGCGATGATGTTTGCCAAGCTGACACGCATCACAGTTGAGCGGAGAACTGATAGGAGGTAAGTGCGGCAGAAGCTGGCGAAGAATCCGAGGAGGAGGATGTCCAAGGCGAAGATGCCATTGAAGGAGATCTGTGGAGGAGCAGTAGGCGGACAGAGCGGAAATATCGTCGAGGAAGTAGAGGCCGCCGCTCTCAGTCCCAGTAGCAATCGTCCGCTGGGTCCTCGGGTCCTGAAAAGAACAAGTAGTGTGAGTGAATAAGACGAAGCACTGAAGTTGCCGGCATAAAGTAGTAACTGATAACAAATTGCACGGGAACTTCGGGACATAGAGGGTGTCCTCCAAGCAAAGCGATGGGGTGAGTTGAACCATGCCCGTCCCATGAACCGGGGACGGTGAACCATCCGCCACACGGACCGGGGGTAAGCGGTCATGTGTCTCAAGACGGGAGAAGCAATGAGGGTTGCCCGTCATATGATTTGTAGCACCGGAGTCAATCAGCCATTTACCTTGGGTAACGACGTGGGCACTACCTGACGTCGTGGCCACAGAGGCAGACGGCCGAGAAGAGGCGGAGGCCGAAGAAGGAGCATCACCGGAAGGGCGAAGATGAGGATGTTTCTGCCAGCAGCGGTCAACAGAATGGCCGGTACGACCACAGTGAGAGCAGAGGAACCGGGATGAACCCCGTCCGCCGGAGTGGCCGCGGTTACTAGGTCCCCCCCTCTGAGCTTGGTGAGCAAAGGAGTCCTAGGAAAGGGGGGAGGCCAACAGAGGCCGCTGGAGCAGCGAAGTAACAGCGGCAATGCGAGCCGCAGTGGCATCCAAAGTAGGAGATTGCGCCTCACCCAAGATCTGCTGGCGGATCATATCATAAGAATCGGGAAGACGAAGAAGATAACAAACAACCAGGAGTTCCTGTAAGTGTTTGTGCTGGTCGGCCAAGTCCGCGGAGAAGGGGCGATTCTGGAGGATTTCAGCACTAAGAGCCTGAACCTGCTGATAAGCCGCAGCAGGAGACATGGAAGGGCGGGCGAAGAGATCCGCATAGAGAGTATAAATGCGGGACGTCTGGCCCCCCTTCGAATAGAGAGCAGCGAGGTGAAGCCAGGCGGCCTTGACCGTCTCATCATGGCGAATGACGGGAAGGCACTCATCAGAAAGGCTGTTGGCCAGCCAGGTGCGGACAAGAGCATCACTCGCATCCCAGTCATCAAACTCAGGAGAGGTACGAGGAGCAGGGTCATCGGTGAGGTGATGACGCTTGCGTTGAGAGCGAAAGAGAAAAGTGAAAGAAACGCTCCAATCGGGATAGTTGGAGCCAACAAGCTTAGAAAGGGTGTCAAGGTTGCCCGAAGGAGGAGGTGGAGAAGGAGCTGCAGGAGTAGTGGTGAGACCGGAAGTAGTCATAGAACCCAGCAAGAAACCGCAGCGGATAGAAAAGGAAGAAGCCGCGCGAACACAAGCGGCTAGAAAGCAGTCAAAGGCACAGTGGGGAAGAGGTCGCGCGGACTGAAAAGGCCGAGCGAACGGAAGAGAAGAGGAGACAAAAGCAGCGACTACAACAAGTCGCAGGCCGGGCGAACAGAAACAGGCCGCAACGACTAGGAAGTCGGAGAGGCAAGAAGGAACCAGGAGTGCGGCGACAACGAAACAGGTCGCGACGACAAATAGCAGTACGAGAAGAGAACCAAGGAGAAGCAAGTCGCGCGAACAGGGCAGCGGACAGAAACAAGCCGCGCGAACAGGGCGGCAGACAAAAGAAAAGGCAAGCCGCGAGACAGGCCGCGGAAAGCGGAAAACAAGCCGCGAGAATCAGAGAGCGCACACAATCAGGAGGAAATGACCGTGTGCTCTGATACCATGTAGAAAGTAACGAATAAGAAAGAACAAACGGATATACTTTTGAATAATTGAAATTTTATTATCCAAAAAAGATGTCATTTACAAAGGTATGACCTCCCTTATATAGAATGGAGGAGATAGAGAGAGAGTATACAAACAATGTGAGACTAAACATTTACAGTACTGAGCGGCTAGAAATAAAGGAGACCGCACAGGCCGCGCGGTTAGACAGATGGGTTAACCGCTCGGCAACTCCAGCAGGATAGAACAGGCCGCAATGGGAGACCGATAGACCGCCCGGTCTCCAGGCTTCAGAGTGAGACCGCCAGACCGCTCGGTCAACAAACCGCTGGATCAGACCGCAAGGCCGCCCGGTCTAATACTTCAACATCGAGGGACTTCAAGCTATGATAAACTACCTTAGTACGTATGTCAGACCAAAGTCCAGACCGAAATCGGGGAATGTTCATGGCCGGGTCCTCACAGATATCACTCATCACTAACTCATCAAAATGGTCCATGTACTCAGCGATAGACATGGATCCTTGTTGAAGGGAAAATAATTGGTCGAGCAAATGACTCCAATACGACGAAGGCAGATACCCTGACATAAAGTACGCTTCATGTCCACCCAACTAGTGATGTGACGAATACGGTCTCGCCCGTGGGTCCTCTCAACACTAGACCAATAAACTCTTGTCTGATCTAAAAGTTTAAGTTTCGCAAAGTTGACGCGACGTTCACCGAATAATTAAACGAAAGGGACAATAGTACGAGCCAATAACTGAGACTTGAGACTCGATGAGCTGTAAACGAAAGGGACAATAGTGTGAAACAGACTCTCAAGATCTCTCTCAAAGCGACGATTCTCATAATAGTCATCCCTAAGGTAATCGAGTCGAGTCGAAGGATCAACACGTTCCACTCGCGTGAAAAAATATGAACGACGACAATCATTATATTGATCATCTCTAGTGTAGTGGGGTCGTGACGGTGGGTCAACACGATCTCTAAAAGTGGTGTGCTGCGATCAAGAGTAATCGTTTTTGTAACGTGAGGATCTCCTTGATGCGACTCTATGGACGTGAGTGCAAGTGGAATCGAAACCTCCAAATTGACGAGAGGCGGATAAATAGGAACTTAACCCTACATGTTATGCAAAGCTCGACAAATAAAATCACAATTGAATAATAAACAATATCATCCCATGCAGAATATTCAAAACAATGCAAAGAAATTTATTCAAGCGAAAAAGGCTTAGGATTTTCTCCGCGTGGAGAGCCAAAGAAAGTGCGCGCTACAAATAAATCCTGCAAATCATAATAATAATCTAGGGCAAACTACCATACATGATATCCAAAACAAATATAACATCCAGTTCAATATAAATATACTGAAAATGATAAACCAATACAAAAGAATCTCACCAAATAGTGGGCTGACCAAAACGCTGAAGAATTCAAAGCCGGAGATGCGTGTACAACGATCCGAGGTGGAACCGGTGGCGTGGAAATGATGACTGTGGCTATCCTCGACGGTGGAGGGTGGAATCAGACCAAGAATGGATAAATCCGGCCACATAAGTATAGATCCGGGTAAGGAGGTGTAGATCCGATAATAAAAGGTCGGATCTTGGCTGTAAATTTCCAGATCTTGACTGGCCTGGAAGGAGAAGGTCGATGGATAGTGGTTCCACGTATGGGGAAGGGTTGGCGTTTAGGGTTCATATTTGGGTTGGGGCAGACGATGACTGTGAAGGGCATGTCTTCAAGTATCTGATTAACTCTTTCGGTCTGACCATCGGTCGTTGGATGATAAGCAGTGGTCAGGTTGAGTTCGGTGCCCAAAGCTTGCTGAAAGCCCTTTTAGAAATGAGATACAAATCTCGAGTGACGATATGATATACTCTGCAGTGGAATTCCATGTCGTCTAACTCTCTCTAACACAGATCTGAGCCATGTTCTTGGTAGGATGACCTTCCTTGTACGAGATGAAGTGAGCCACTTTAGTCATACGATCCACCATGCCGCAAATCGCATCATGCCCCCTTGGAGTACGGAGTAAACTTGTGATGAAGTTCATAGAGATGTCTCCCCACTTCCATTCAGAGATAGACAGAGATTGCAAAAGACCACCAGAATGCTGACGCTGTGCTTTCACCTTCTGGCATGTCAGATATCGAGAGATGAAACGAGCTATATAATTCTTCATACCAAGCCACCACACAAACTGCTTCAGGTGATACATCTTATTGTTGTCCGGATGACCAGATGTGTGGGATTCACGAGCTTCTCGGCAGATACGATCTAGCAATTTAGGAACATCAGTGATGCAAAGGCGACCACGGAAACGCAAGACATCATCAAAGATAGAGAAATCTGGAAGAGTCCCAAACTCAACCTGTTGGCGAATGCGTTGCAGTACGAGATCAGATGGTGGAGGGTGGAATCAGACCAAGAATGGATAAATCCGGCCACGTAGGTATAGATCCGGGTGAGGAGGGATAGATCCGACAATAAAAGGTCGGATCCTGGCTGTAAATTTCCAGATCTGGCCTGGCCTGGAAGGGGAAGGTTGATGGATAGTGGTTCCACGTATGGGGAATGGTTGGCATTTAGGGTTCATATTTGGGTTGGGGAAGACGATGACTGTGGAAGGACATGTCTTCAAGTATTTGATTAACTCTTTCGGTCTGACCATCGGTCGTTGGATGATAAGCAGTGCTCAGGTTGAGTTCGGTGCCCAAAGCTTGCTTAAAGCCCTTTTAGAAATGAGATACAAATCTCGAGTCACGATATGATATACTCCGCAGAGGAATTCCATGAAGTCTAACTCTCTCTAACACAGATCTGAGCCATCTTCTTGGTAGGATGACCTTCCTTGTACGGGATGAATTGAGTCACTTTAGTCATACGATCCACCATGCCGCAAATCGCATCATGCAGCTTTGGTGTGCGGGGCAAACTTATGATGAAATCCATAGAGATGTCTTCCCACTTCCATTCAGGGATAAACAGAGATTGCAAAAGAGCACCAGAACGCTGACGCTGAGCTTTCACCTTCTGGCATGTCAGATATCGAGAGATGAAGCGAGCTATATAATTCTTCATACCAGGCCACCATACAAACTGCTTCAGGTCATAATACATCTTATTGTTGTCCGGATGAGCAGATGTGTGGGATTTACGAGCTTCTCGGCAGATACGATCCAGCAATTTAGGAACATCAGTGATGTAAAGACGACCACAGAAACGCAAGACATCATCAAAGATAGAGAAATACGAAAGAGTCCCAAGCTAACCTGTTAGCGAATGCGTTGCAGTACAGGATTCTGCAAATATTTTACTTGTTCTACCCATAACGGACCAAAAACTTCTTCTTGATCCTCGGGTGAGATTATGGTTATCAGGATCGCGATCCGGAATGATCCTACGATCCATATTGTGTAAATCGATTCAGATCTTACCCAGGATCTAAATCGACACATCTACGACTGGGATCGCGATCCGGATCTTAGGATCTTTAGTATCGTGATCCTGACCCGATTCTACCGTTGTGGTCAAAGGTAACTAGAAACATGTCCAATCCTATCCCGACCTTATTCAATCGATCCAACGCCCATAACCCATTGTTTAACTTTATCCCAATCCCGCACCCATACCCCATCACAGAATTATATCATGTTGCTTTACCGTATCCCAAATGTTGATTGCCGACTGCAAATAGAGGCCAAGTGCGACTTCTTCGGTCCCTTTCAGTTCAGATTTGTTTTTATTGTTAGTAAACATTGAGTGTCTTACCTGAAACTGAAATTGAACTTAATATGATATTATCTTTTTATTTAATTATTCAAAAAAAATTTAATATAGTTATTCAAATACTGCTTAATTTATTGTTTTTTTATTAATTGAGTATGTAATTTAATGATACAAAATTCAATTTTATTTTTTAGTCTTAATTTATTAATGTTATAGGATCTTGCGATCCTCGATCTGATCCCACGATCTGATCCGATTCAACCTCAAAACGATCCCACCTAGGATCTCGATCCTGACAACCTTGGGTGAGATGGATATGTCCATCCTATCGAGGTCATCAATCAAGGCTGCAAGAGTAGCTGACATGAATGAACAATTGGAAGCAGAAGCCCGTCGACTCAACACATCTGCAACTGATTTAACTTTACCGGGGACGTACGTAAGCTGCAAGTCATAATCTGCTATGAATTCGATCCATTGTCTTTGACGAAGATTAAGATCATTCTGAACAAAGATATACTTCAAATTTTGATGGTCGGTGAAGAAATGACACTTCACGACATAGAGATAATGTCGTCAAAGCTTTAATGCAAGTACGACTGCAGCGAATTCCAAATCATGAGTAGGGTAGTTGTGTTCATGAACTTTCAACTTCCTCGACCCATAAGCGATAACACGATCATCCTGCATCAAGAATCATCCCAATCCAACTCCGGATGCGTCAGTGTAAATTGAAAAATCTGTCCCCTCTGTAGGAAATGCTAGAACTGGCGTCGAACACAGACGTTGCTTCAATTCCAAGAAGGCCTGCTCACACTGATCTGACCACTCGAATCTGGTATGCTTTTGAGTTAGCTGTGTCAGAGGAGCAACAAGAGAGGAGAAACCCTTGACGAAACTTCGATAGTAGCCAGCTAATCTAAGGAAACTGTGAATTTTAGTTGGGGTAGAATTCCGCTTCCAGTCTATAACTGCGGAAATCTTGGCAGGATCAACGGAAAACTCATCTCCTGAAATAACATGCCCCAAGAAAGCGAAACGATCTAGCCAAAACTCATATTTCGTCTGCTTGACATAGAGTTGATGCTGACGAAGAGTGGATAGAGTGAGTCTAAGACGTGCAACATGCTACTAACGAGTCTTGGAATAGACCAGAATATCATCAATGAACACAATGCTGAACTTAACAGATAATCGTTGAAGACACAGTTCATCATCCATAAAAGCAGGAGCATTAGTCAAACCAAAGGACATCGCCAAGAATTCAAAATACTCATACCGAGTTCTGAAGGCAGTTTTGGGGAATATCAAATTTCTTGATCTTCAGTTGACAGTAACCTGATCTGAGATCTATCTTGGAAAAGATGGTACTACCCTTTAGCTGATGAAAAAGATCATCCACGCGCGTAAGGGGATGGTTATTCATGACTATAACCTAATTTAGATATCGATAATTAACGCACAGTCTCATGCAACCATCCTTCTTTTTCACGAAGAGAACGAGGGATTCCCATGGTGAAGAGCTAGGACGAATGTATCTACGTTCAAGCAGTTCATCCAACTGCGATCTAAGTTCCTCTAGTTCACGCGGGGCCATGCGGTACAGAGCTTTAGATACGGGGCGCATTCTAGGCTCCACGTCAATGGAAAACTCCACATCTCGATCAGGAGGCATTCCACGCAATTCGGCAGGAAAAACGTCAGGAAGTTCAGAGACAATCAGGATGGATTCGAGTTGAGAGAGGCAGAATCCGAAAGCAAAGCATATACAAAACAAACATAAAATCCTTGACTAAGAAGACGTGTGACACGTACGATAGAAATTACCTTCAGATGGCTGCGGGTATGAACATGTACGCTGTAGTCTTTTACACGATGCTGAGATTGACCTTCTTTGCTACACAGTCTAGCTTTGCTCTATATGCAACCAACCAATTCATGTCCAAGATTACATCAAATCTACTATTTCCAGGACTATGAGGTCATTGGAGAATTGCAATTCACCATGCAATATCACACATTTGAGAATGACCCTATTACAAAGGTGCAGATAACCAACACAACGATCTCATAAGGAACCTCAACTGACGACGTAGGCCTACAATGGAGGTCCATAATATGACGAACGATGAAAGTGTGAGATGCACAAGAATCAAATAGAATTTGCATCCACTTATTCTTAACCCTAGATCTCCATAGAAATGGAATTTACAGACACAAATCATGATTGTTCGATACTAAGGCAGACAACTAAGCTAAGATGCATAAAACTAAAAACAACGCATACATACCAGAGATGACGCCGGCAGATGCGAGTGCTTCGCCCTGAAAGATGACGTTCCACACAACTTTGCCCTTTTCCTGAGCTCCCGAAACAGATTGCAGAGGTTTAGTGGGAATCAGGCTTTCCTTCATGGGGCAGTCATAGATATGGTGTCCAGCTTGTCCACATCGGTAGCAGACATTCTGCTTACGGCGACAGTCCTTTAACATGTGACCTGGTTTATTGCAGTAAGCACAAACAGTGGAGGAAGAGGCAGATGTCAACTAAGGTTGCTGTGCTGGAACGACCATCTTATGCTTCTTCGGGAGGGTGCGACAGACTTGGACGACATGGCCCACCATGTGGCAAAAGACACACACCTCTTTGGACTTGAGACCTTGCTCCTGAGATAGAGCACCCTTGTGCTTTAGGTTAGAGGTGACGACATTGCTAGAACCATGCTAGACTTTCTTGGCGGTATGATCCAGCTCAATAGCTTTCACTTGCAAGACGAGACCGGATAGCTCAATAGCTTTCACTTCAAAAATTCATGATTTAGGAGATTCGTAACATGTCGAGACCGGATGCAAATTTAGCGAAACAACTGTACAATATTTGAGTTCATGAATGCGGCAAGGGAGGACTTGAGTTATGGAGCCACATTCGCTCAATTCTTAGAACAGACCTAAGAAACCAGACAGACGTCAGAAACCGGATTCGATGACAACAGATTTGATGACACCAGATTCTTCGCCACAAGATTCAACGACGCGCACAAAACCGGATAAGGATCAATATATTTAGCAGGTTCAAGTATGTACGAGTGATATGATCGGCATACGCTACTTTTCTGAACACTAAATATTCTTTTAGATTAATAAATTCTCAGACATAAATATCCTCCAAATAGACTGTATATATGTATATACGTGCATGACACAAATCACCAATCATTTAATCGCAGCAAAGAATCTTAACTGTATCCTTCAAAATAATCATTGTGGATGTTCACATAAACTATATGTCTCCTAACCATCCATCAAATGGGATCCAATTCATGTAAGTGCGAATCCAAATGATACAATTCTTACAATTCCTAATAATTCTTATTAGGGTATTCGTTAATCATTCCAACATATTTCGGTTTATACATCAAACAAGAAAATTCGTATAATTATGAGATCAGACCAAATAATTGAAATTCAATGATTGCAAGGGAGAGAGAGATCTCTACTTGCCTGAAAGAGGCTAAAACTGGCGGCGGCTAAGTGCGCAAGCAAAAACAGAAATCCTGACTGGACCTGTTCAGGAACAATCACAGACAATATTTGATAAATATACCTGACAGGGATCCAAAATGCTAGCACAAATAATTAAACGATACATAACTAAAACGAGAGAGGGCTAAGAAATTTACCTCCCTCATGAGCGAGGGGACGAGAGATACCACGCGGAAACGGAGACTTGGCGATGCTTGAGTTAGGGGAAACCCTAATTCGGAGAGAATTTGGAGCGATTCCACCACTAGGAACGAGGAGGGGCACTGAAAAACACACATACACAAGGGTTAGACGACTACGATAGGGGCAAAAATCATGGATCACAAAATATATGAAATCGGAGCATAATCTTTACAAGAAAATTCATGAAAATCTGGATAGAGATGAACAAGAGTGGAATCTTACCAATAGGAATCAAAACCGGGCCCAAAGAAGAGAGGGAAGGAAACCCTAGACGCTCTTCTTGCAAAATCGGCCCAATCGGAGAGGAAGAGGGCTGCCGAGGGAAGGGGAGGCGGCTGCCTTCGCTGATCGACGAAGAGGAGGCCTTGCCGACTCTAGGAGAAAGAGAGAAGGGAGCAGTCGACCTCTGGAGGAGCAGGAGGCCGCCAGCCCTAGCATCGGAGGGGGGGGGGGGGGAAGCTGTCGACCAAAGCAAGAGGCGTAGAAGCCGGAGGAGGCGGCGCCTGGAGCAGGAGGAGGCGGCGACGTTCTGCGTGCGGCTGGCTGGAGACGGGAGGCAGAAATCGGCTGGATGCGGGAGCCGACGGGATGCGGGAGCGGGTTGCGGCTTCAGCAGGAGACGGGATTTGAGTGTGCGGGCTTGCGGGATTAAAAGAACCGGGGTGGGGGGGGGGGGGGGCTCGGGTAGGTAGGAATTAGGTTAGGTTTTTTTTTTTTAATAAAATAGGTTTTTATATAAAACCGGGTTGTTACAGTATGATCCAGCTCAATAGCTTTCACTTGCAAGACGACTCCCACAGTCTCGGCATAGGTAGTGGCGCCATTAGCTACCACATGCTGACAGCTATATAACATAGAGACGAAAACAAGATACGAGATACAATACAAAATGGATACGAGAAACGTGATTAAAAAAAGGATACGAAAAACTTTTTTTTAAGTTTTAATTATTTTATGATAAGTATTAATTAATATAAAAATCAGTGATCTAATAAACTAAGTGTGTATGTATTGAATTGTTACGAAAAATAATTTAATAAGATTACAACAAGGAATATACATATGAAAATCGAGGCTTCAATCTTATATTATATATCATTGACATTTCATATAATGATATAAATAACATTTCATCGGCCATGCTATGCTTATCAAAATCTTAAATCCTTTGCAAAAGTATTAACACTATAAACAAAAGGAAAACCTATTTATAACTTATAAGGAAATTTATCCTTGGCCAAAATGAGGAAACGTTCTCCCCTGTGGCCAAAATGAACACTGTCCGAGTTCTTCTATCCTTGGCTGTTCACCTTCATTGGCCTCTTTATCAGCTGGATGTTAAAAACGCCTTCCTCAATGGTGATCTTCAGGAGACTGTTTATATGCATCAACCTCCCGGGTTTGAGACCACAGGGGAGTCTCGGGTTTGTCATCTTCGGAAATTTATTTATGGTCTCAAACAATCCCCACGCGCTAGGTTTGACAAATTCAGCACGGTAGTCCGCAATATTGGCTTCACTAGGAGCTCGGCTGACTTCTCTCTCTTCACTCGACATCGGCCAACCGGAACAGTGATTCTACTTGTCTATGTTGACGATATCCTCATTACCGGCGACGATACTACATGGATACAACATACCAAGCAACAGTTGAACTCCGCCTTTCAGACCAAAAATCTTGGTAACCTACGATATTTTCTTGGGCTTGAGGTTGCACGACGGCCTGATGGTCTTATATTATCCCAAAAGAAGTATTGTATGGATCTTCTTCATGATGCTGACTATTCAGGATGCAAACCTACGGATACTCCAATGGACGCGAATCACAGGCTATCGGCCCATAGCTCTGACTCCGATGAGCTGCTTACGAATCCGGAATACTACAGACGCCTGGTTGGGAAACTGATCTACCTTACAGTTACTCGACCAGACATCTCCTTTGCCGTTGGAGTCGTGAGTCGATTTATGCATGCCCCGAGGACATCTCATCTTCAAGCTGTCGAGCGCATTCTTCGGTATCTCAAGAACGCTCCAGGACAAGGGCTTGTGTACAAGCCATCCACTTATTTATCCCTTGTTGCTTACTCTGACGCTGACTATGCCGGGTCCATTGATGATAGACGTTCCACAACAGGTTTTTGTACCTACTTCGGTGGACATCTCATAACCTGGCGTAGCAAGAAACAAAATGTGGTTGCTCGCTCTTCTGCTGAAGCTGAGTACCGCGCTATGACTGCTGTTGTTTCTGAGTTGACTTGGCTTGAGAGCCTTCTGAGAGACTTGGGTGTTCGTCTCTCATCGCCAGCGACCCTATTTTGTGACAGTCAAGCGGCAATCCATATTGCCAAGAATCTTGTATTTCACGAACGCACAAAACATATTGAAGTTGACTGTCACTTCATCCGAGAAAAGGTACAGACAAAGAAGATAAATTTAGAGCATGTTCCTGCTGCAAGCCAAGTTGCTGACATCCTAACTAAAGCTCTCTCCCGGCCTCTATACTACCAGTTTTTATCCAAGCTTGGTGCCTACGACTTGTACGCTCCAGCTTGCGGGGGAGTGTTAGAAAAGCCTACTTTAAGGCCCATCTAGGGGCCCATTCTTCCCTCTTCTCTCTCTCTCACTCTCTATTTGTATTAGTCCCACATCTTGGATTGGGATTTCTCTCTTCCTTCTTCCCCTATATAAATGTATTCATACTTGTAATTATTAATTCAAGAAGGATATACAAGGTTTGAAGCTTTCTCTATAAGGTTCAATGACATGCCTGAAAGGGGTTTCAATGCTATGAATAAAGGTGGTTTTGGAAACTCAAGAGGTTTCATGAGAAATCAATGAGTATTTTAATTCATTTTAAAACTCCAAAATCAATTTCGAATAAATATAAATTATTAAATCCTGAATTGATTGATATTTCTTGCAATTAAAAAAAATATCGCGCCTGCATCCTAACACCTTATACTACTGAACCTATTTATTCATAGTTGTGTTGGTCGGTCAAGCCAACAATCATAAACACCAAGATAAAATAAAAGTGTGATACAATGACGACAACATGCATATGACGATGACAAAAATACTTAAAAAATACACACACAAAACGAGCATAGCTCATTCAGATACGACCACAGATGCATCAATTCCCCAGGGTTGAAGGGACTCGGCCCCATCGAGGTTTGACAAAAACATGCAATAGAAAGATCAGGTCTGAGATGACTAAGCTTAGTGGCACTAATCCATGAACTGTCCGATATACTCATGCCCTTCCATGAAACGAGGTATCACTGATATATACAAGTGCACGTCTGAAACTCATGTACATCCAACACCTGCTCAATCTCCTTAATGATGGTTGTAGATGGGTATAAAGTTGGTTGTGGAGTGGAGGATGGTTTGAGTGTGGGTAGATTAAGGACATATTGGGAGGCTCACCAAAAAATGTGACAAGGCCAGTAATATTAAAGATAGGCGAGGTTTCAAATTCAGCGGGTAAATTTAAAAGATAAGCATTTGTGACAAGATATTTTTAAACCTGATATGGGCTGAAATGTCGTGGTTGTAGTTTGTGCTAGGTGCCCACGTGAAATTTTTCTTTCCTAAAAAAAGCAGGAACTCAATCTCCTTCTAAGAAATATAACTCACGGCGATGTTTATTCATCACATCCTTATATTTCTCATAAGTGGCTCACAAACTTTTAGCAATTAAGGCTTCACTTGTTTTAGCGGTGTCGTGTCGATCCGGCGGGTGGAAACGGAGAGTTCGAACCGGAGGGGGGAGGTGGCTGCTCCAAACCGAGCTTTTTGGGACGTTTCTCAAGGCGGGCGGGTGGAAACGGAGAAAACGCCGCCAGAGGTTCATTTGTTGTGAAACGCCCAAACAAATAGAGCCTTAACTTATGCAAAGATTTTAAATGTTTATCGAGTAACAATGGGTCAGGGTAGCCATAGACTATCTCAAAAGGAGATTTAGTAGTGAAACGATTATTTGAGCTGTTATATGCAAATTCTGCTTGCAGAATGGCTAAATCTCATTGCTTCATATGTTCCCCCACTAGACATCTATGAAAATCGCCCAAGCTTCGATTCACTAGCCTGCAGATGATAGACGCTGCTAAATTCTAGCTTGGTCCCAAGTTTTCCACATAATGTCCTCCAGAAATAACTCAAGAATCGATTGTCGCGATAAGAAGTAAGAGCGAGGAATCCCGTTTAAGCGTGCGATCTCTCGAAAGAAGAGATCAGCGGCGTGGGTGACATCTGACGTTTTTTCACACGGAATAAATGAGTCATCTTTGAAAATCGGTCAACCACGACAAAAATCAAGCTTGTCCTTCGTTTGGTTCGGGGCAAGCCTGCATCAAAGTCCATAGATACTTCATCCCATGGTCTCTCAGGAATGGAAGGAGGGGTGTATAGGCCGGTATTCTGCACGTGCCCTTTAAACAATTGATAGGTTGTGCAAGTCTTATTGAGATTAGAAACATCCTCCTTCATTTTAGGTCAATAAAATCTGGTGCTAGCGAGATATAGGAGTTTATTTTGCTCAACATGACCTCCTAACCCAGAAGAATAAAGCTCTTCTAGTAAGGTCTCACTACGTAGTCATTCAGAGATACAAAGACGAGTCCCTTTAAATGAAAAACCCTCTCTCAAAATATATTCCATAGTGGGATCAATACCACAAAACTGACATGCGGACCAAATCTCGCCAAAATATGGATCAGAAGGATAGATGCCTTTTTGTGTATCTAAGACAAGGATATGCGACTGAAGGGTGACTAGGACATGTGACCTACGGCTAAGTGCAACCATTGCTCTATTCAAAACACCAGATTTGTGTTTCAGATGGAAAGTGTACTCTCAAAGAAAAGCCACCCACTTGGCTTGTCTGCATACCTCTTTTTGAGAGTTTAAATGTCGAAGTGCAGCATCATGATCTGGATTAAGGATGAACTCGCATTGGATTAAATTGTGACGCCAATGACGAAGGGCTTGGACGATGGCGTAGAATTCTAAATCATATGGAATAACGAGTTTTGTCTTCGTTCAATTTCTCACTAAAGAATGTGACGAGCCGTCCCTTTTGACTTAAGAAAGCTCCTATTCCAATAATTGAGCCGTTGCAGTCTACATCAAAGATTTTCTCGAAATCGGAAAGTGCTAGCCTGAGAGAACTAGTCAACTTTTCTTTTATAAGAGAGAAGGCACGCACGACTTCGTTGGTCCAAATGAAATGACCCTTTTTAAGACAATAAGTTACAGGCAATATGAGAGTTCTAGAGTTCCTAATAAACTGCCGATAAAACGAGGCTAACCCGTGAAAACTGCGAGCTTCAGCGATAGTTTTTGGACTAGGCCACGACCCAACTGCTTGGATCTTTTCTGGATCAACATTAATTCATTCTGCCAACACAATATACCCCAAGAAGGTCAAACTATCAGTCAAAAATATGCACTTCTTCTGGTTTACATAAAGCTTGTTTTCTAACATGATCTGTAATACTTGATGTGAGTTCTCAAGATGTTAGTCGAGGTCGGTGCAATAAACTATGATGTCATCAAAGTAAATAACCACACAAACTCCCATCGAAAAACTTGGTGCATGAGTTGCATAAAGGTACTAGGGGCGTTGAAGAGGCTGAAAGACATCACAAGCCATTCGTAGAGTCCCTCGCTAGTCTTGAAGGCAGTCTTCCATTCATCCCTGGGTCGGATTCGAATCTGATTTTAACCGCTCTCGAGGTCTATCTTAGAAAAAACCTTGGACCCACTGAGCATGCCAAACATATCATCTAATCGAGGGATCGGATTGTTGGGTATTGTATCCACAACGTACCTGATTTGAAGAAGCCCCTGAACAAGCTAAGGTAAATAGACAATGTATTTGATAAAACCTTATAAGTTGTGCTTGCAGTTATTCCACGCTAAGTGCACTCCAATGTCAGGGTGCAGTAGGTCAATATACACGAGTCTGCACGACGTAATCCCTCGTTGAGCAGATCAGTGTGTTGGTCTACGTGCACTCTCTCTATTGGAGTATACTTATTTTCAAGTACAGGGCTGTGATCATGCAAGAGCAGACGAGAAGCAAGGATGAGTCAAAGAGCAGCTCATGGGTGGGAAGACGAAAAATTGACTAAGTGTGAATCGACGAGAATCACCAAGTGATTCTCGCCGATTCGGCGAGAATCACTAGTGATTCTCGCCGAATCGGCGAGAATCACCGGCTGATTCTCGCCGTCTCTATCCGGCTGCATCAAAGCATGCGACTTTGGCGCTAAGTCATAATCGACGAGAATCACTAAGTGATTCTCGCCGAATCGTCGAGAATCACTGGCTGATTCTCGCCGTCTCTATCAGGCTAAATCAGAGCATGCAAACAAGTCAACATCGACGAGAATCACCTTTGATTCTCGCCGAATCGACGAGAATCACCTTTGATTCTCGCCGATTCGACGAGAATCACCTTCGATTCTCGCCGATTTTGACTTGGGCAATTTTCTGGAAACCGCTGGACCGGATTCTGCCGCTGGCACTGTTTTGAACCGGAATTAGAGTTTCTTCAGGTGGGACCCATAACGGTCATAATGGAGTATTCTACCGTATAAATACACCTGTATTATTGAACAGTAACAGAGAGACAGAAATTCAAAAAGGAAGCCGAGCCGCGACGTGACCTAGATCGCGGATTCCGCTCCGCCGCCGCCGTCGCCGCTCGTGCTAGTTGGTCGCCGCTTTTGATCGAGATTCTTCCAGATCTCCCGGCGACAGAAGCTTAGCCAAGCATAGCGTCTCACGCGTCTATCCAGAGATCTCTTGTCTCTTGATTTGTTGATCGGGAAAATCTTCCCCATCCGAATCGATCGAGACGATTGATCCTAGTGTGACCGTTGGAAGACCATGCTAGCTTTGCTACGAAGACTGGATCTCCAAAGTACAGCAGCCGCACACCGTTGTCACCGCCGATCCCGAGAACCAAGCCGCCGCTCTTCTTGCCGCTGCCGGTTTCGGGGAGATTCTCTTCAAGTGAGATCTAGGGTTGTGGACTCTTCGTGACTTCTTGAACACGTCATCAAACGAAGAGGGACACCTTAGTCTCCGAAAGTAGTTTGTATCTCTTGTACATTCTAGTTTTACTTTTGTTGTAAAAGAACGTTGGTTACTAGTTGTAAGGGTTGGGTGCAACCCGTGTTGTGGGAGTGTTGACTCATACGTGTGGAAGGATTCCTTCCGATAGTGTAAGGATTGGATTTCAATCCTGTTGGTGAAGAGACCGAGTCGTCCCTTGTTGGGAGATAGGTCGAAGGGGGAAAGTGGATGTACCCAAATCGGGGAACCACTATAAATTGCTTGTGTACTCTGTTTGCTGTGTTGTTTTATTTTCGTGTGCAGGTACAATTTTAATTCCGCAAAAACGCTGCACGTCACCTATTCCCCCCCCATAGGTGAAGGTAGTTGACACTAGGTGGACTTTCAAGTGGTATCAAAGCGAGGTTACTCATCAAAAAGGTTAACACCTTGAGTTGAATCCTGCCGCCAGTGTCAAGAAGAAGGCAAACATCTACTATGGACGGGCTCAAGTTCACATGCAAGATCCCAGTGTGCACCAGGCTCAACTTTCCTATCTGGAAGGAAAGGATCAGGTTTTACATGAAAACAGTTGATCCTCGACTCTTCATGATCGTGGAGGAGGGACCTTATGTCCCCACTAAGGTCTCCACCATAGATCCTACCAAGAAAGTGCCAAAGAAACTTTCTGAAATGGACAAGGACGAGATGGTGCTGGTGGGACTTGACAAGAAGGCGCAGAACATTCTGGTCAGTGCGGTCGATGACTCAATGATGCAGAACTTCTGCAATTGCAGGACAGCAAAGGAGATCTGGCACTGCCTGATTATCCTAATGGAGGGCACTGATGAAGTGAGGGATGATCGGAGATCCCTTCTGAACCAGAAATATGAGACCTTCAGACAAGGGCCTAAGGAAGAGATCGGAGTCACCTTCGAGAACTTCCTCAAGATTGTCAATGCCCTCAAAGGATATGGAAGAGTGTTCACTGATGGTGAACTTAATGATAAATTCCTTAGGTCCCTTACTAAGGAATGAAACACAAAGATCTGCGCCATCCGAGAGTTTGGCAGACTGGCTGAAACAGACCCGCAAATTCTGTTTGGGAAGCTGATGTCCTATGAGCTTCAACTGAACACCAGGAAAGCAGAAGAAGAAGCTGAGAAGGCTGCCGCCAAAGAAAAGACTGTGGCTCTAAAAGCCATTCACTCCAGAAAAGGCAAGGGTGCGGTTTCATACCGTGCCAGGAAAAAGGATGAGGAGGAGGACTCCGAGCCATGCTCCTCCAGCTCAGAGCTGTCTGAGGAGGATTTCTCCCTCATCACCCGAGAATTCAAGAAGTTCCTCAAGATGAGGAATCAAAGAAAGAAAGACGGCTCCTCCTCCAGACTTCAGAAGAAAAATTATTCTTCTGACAGGTATGCTTCTAAACCGAACAAACATCGCTCCTCTGACATTATTTGTTTTGGATGCAATAAGCCAGAACACGTCGTGGCCGACTGCTACCAAGGCAAGAGAGAAAAATGGAAAGGAGAGGAGCACAAATCCTCTAGAGATAAGAAGAAAGAGCGGAGCTACATCGCCAAAGGCCAAAGACACTGAGTGAGTCTGATTCCTCAGACTCCAGTGATGATGAGGAAGCCTACTTCGGGCTGGTGTGTCGCTCCGACTCAGAAGGAGAATGCCCCCCATTTACTGGGAAGGTAAAAGCTCACACCCCTCTCTCCGACTCTGAATCTGATCCTGAGTCTCAGGATGATGACCCTGAGGATAGCCTTTCGGCCTGTGAAGCGGAGCTCCTCGAGAAGTATGAGCTTCTGCTCAACACTTTTGAGGAGTGCCGTAAGAGATTGAAGGCTGAGAAAAAGGAAGTGAAATTCCTTAAGGGTGAGAGTGTCTCCATAAGGGAAGAGATCATCAGTTTGATTTCTCTCCGACAGGAGCACCTTGACCTGACTTCAAAGCATTCAGAGTCTCTTAAGCTCCTTGATCTTAAGCAGGAGGAAGTCAACAAGTTGGAAGAACAACTTGCTGCAGAAAGGAAGATCGTCAAGAGCTTCTCTATGCCAAAAACAGTTCTTCCAGTAGTTGATACCTTCTCTGCTCAGGCCAAAGGAGCTGGCTTGGGGCATGTAGGGGTATCTGGTTCCTCATCCAGGAGAAATAGGAACCAGAGGAAGAATAAGGCTGCCAAGAAGGCCTCTGCTGCTGAAAAGGGAAAGGCTCCGCTCAGTCCTGTTGCGTTCAGAAAGCCTAGCTTTCCTTGCAACCAACATGACTTTGAATCAACCTTTGGTCATCATTTTCGGCCCTCGGTTGCAAAGCCAAAGAGCCGATATGATGGTTGGACCTTTCCCCGGAACTTCGGTGAGAGTGCCTTCAAGGCACCTTATGAGGAAATCCACATGAGAAATTATGGTCAATTCTCTAGCGGCCATAATGGAAGCAGACACCAAGAGTCAAGCCTGTTATACTGACGAAACAGAAGGTGAAGAAGTCATGTGACTGCAATCACTATGAGGCCTCCACCTCCAGATCCAAGGTCCCAGTTGTACCCACCATTCCCAGGGAAAAGCAGGAGCCTAGGAAGAGGTACAACAGATTTGACTGTTGGTGTTGTGGCAAAGTCGGTCACTTTGCCGTGGATTGTTGGTTTAATCCGAGGTATAACGAGACTCCCTATGTTAGCTATGCGAGGCCGACCACTCGTAAGGTTAACCAACCAAGGGGGAGTATGCTAACCAAGAATCTAGGACCCAAGTTCGATTGGGTTCCTAAGGGAAATTAATTTTGTTTTGCAGGAATATCCAAAGGCCACCAAAACGCCAATCTGGTACTTGGACAGTGGATGCTCCCGGCACATGACTGGGACAAGAAGCCTGCTGCGTGATTACACTCCAGTCAAGAATGGACCCAAAGTCATCTTTGGAGGGTCAGATCGGGGAGTCACCAGAGGTTACGGTATGATTTCCAACGGTATAATCTCTATCACCGACGTGGCTTATGTTGAAGGGTTAAACCATAACCTGATCAGTGTAAGTCAGTTATGTGACAAAGGTTATGACGTTAAGTTCTGCAAGGATAAATGTCTGATAATTTCACGTACCTCTTCTGAGACGGTATTATCAGGCATTAGGAACATAAATATCTTCTGCTTCAATTTTCTCAGTTTAGATTCATCTACCCCCGTATGTCTTGTGGCAACAGACAGTGCATCTCTTTGTGAACAATGACACAAGAGATTGACACATATTAATTTCAAAACAATTAGTATGCTGTTTTCTAAAAACTTAGTAAGGGATGCTCCCGTTATCAAGTGCATCAAAGATAGCCCCTGTCCTGCATGCCAGATGGGCAAACAGACTCGGGCTACCTTTAAGAGCATTGCAGACAAAGACTCTTCCCGATGTCTTTACCTTCTACATATGGACCTGTTTGGTCCAATGCAAGTTCATAGCTTGGGAGGCAAGTCCTATACGCTAATGATAGTTGATGATCATTCTCGGTTTACATGGGTGTTTTTCTTAAAACGAAAGTCGGATACGTTTGACATCTTCACTAGTTTTGTCAAGCAGGTTCAGAACGAATTTAACTGCCCAGTGGTCAAAATCAGAAGTGACCATGGAACAAAATTCGAATATGGTGCTATGACAGAGTTTTGTGAAGAACAAGGTATCTTTCATGAGTTTTCCTCCCCGCGCACTCCTCAGCAAAATGGAGTTGCGGAGAGGAGAAATAAAACTCTCATTGAAGCCTGCACGACAATGTTGAAAGACGCTTCTCTCCCAGAATACTTCTGGGCAGAGGCTGTCAATACAGCTTGTCATGTACAAAACCGGGCATTGATCAACAAGCATCATCGTAAGACGCCTTATGAGCTACTGAGAGGCAGGAAACCAACCATGTCCTACTTGAGGATCTTTGGTTGCAGATGCTATGTACTGAATAATGGGAAGTACCCGCGTACTAAATTTGGTGAAAAATGCTTCGAAGGCATATTCATGGGCTATAGTTCCCACAGTCGGGCATATAGGGTCTTCAATAAGAAAACCGTAGTGGTAGAAGAATCAATTAATGTTGTATTTGATGAAGGAAGTTTGCTTAACAACAATTATTCCAGTGGTATTCTTGAAGATGCAGGTGCACGACTTGAACAGCTGGATCTCGATGAGACCGCTAAAGATGAAACTCCTAAGTACGTCAAAGTTTCCACCTCCACGTCATCTGGGAATGTTGAAGATCAAAATGGAACAAATCTCCTAGAAGAAGGAGAAGCCCAAGAAGTAGTCGAAGCTCCAGACGCCAGACTTCTAGAGCTCCGACACGTGAGGGATCATCCTAGAGATCAGATCATCGGAGATCCTCGTGTCGGTGTCAGAACTCGAAGAGGTATTATTAACGAAATTTTGCATCTTAGCTTCCTGTCACAGGTTGAGCCAAAGAAGTTCGACGAGGCGAACAAAGATGCGGTATGGATTCTGGCCATGTAAGATGAACTACATCAATTCGAACGCTGCAACGTTTGAACGCTGATTCCCAGACCACACAAGCAGAATGTGATAGACAACAAGTGGATCTTCAGAAACAAACTGGATGAACATGGTGTCATCATAAAGAACAAGGCCAGACTGGTGGCTCAAGGTTACATACAGGAGGAGGGGATTGACTTCGACCAGACCTTTGCACCAGTGGCAAGGCTCGAGGCAATCAGATTGTTCCTGACGTACGCTTCGCACAAAGGATTCACAGTTTATCAAATGGATGTGAAATCAGCATTCTTGAACGGAGACCTGAAAGAGGAAGTATACGTCGCTCAACCCACAGGTTTTGTCAATCCTACTTATCCCAATCATGTATATTTTCTTAATAAAGCTTTATATGGTTTAAAACAAGCTCCACGAGCTTGGTATGAGATTTTATCTAGTTTTCTTCTTGAGAACAAGTTCTCTAGAGGTAAAATACATAAGACATTGTTTCTCAGGGAAGTCAAAGGCATGATTTTGCTGGTGCAAATCTATGTCGATGACATAATATTCGGCTCAACGGACAACAATTTTTGCAAAAAGTTTTCCAAACTTATGCAAGGAAAGTTTGAAATGAGCAGTATGAGAGAGCTAAAGTATTTCTTGGGACTTCAAGTGAAACAGTCTGAGGATGGAATCTTCATCTCTTAGACGAAGTTCACAAATGAACTCCTCAAGAAATTCGGCATGGAGAGTGCAACCTCTATGAGGACTTCAATGGGATCCACTATGTCTCTGGATAAGGATGAGAAAGGTAAACCTTTCGATGAAACCAAATACAGAAGCATCATTGGATCCCTGCTCTACCTTACTGCCAGTAGACCGGATATCATGTTCTCCGCATGTGTCTGTGCCAGATATCAGGTGAACACTAAGGAATCTCACTATGTCGCTGCAAAGCGAATTCTAAGATACCTTAAAGGTACTCCCAATCTTGGCTTGTGGTACCCGAGAAACAATGATGTCGAGCTAATAGGTTTTTCAGATGCTGATTTTGCAGGGAGTAGGGATGACAGGAAAAGCACTTCCGGGACGTGTCAATTCCTCGGAAGAAGGCTTATCTCATGTAACAGCAAGAAGCAGAATTGTGTAGCTACCTCCACAGCAGAGTCTGAGTACATCTCGGCAGACAGCTGTTGCGCACAACTCCTATGGATCAGAAACCAGTTAGCCGACTACGACCTTCAGTTCAAGGAAGTACCAATGTACTGCGACTCCTCCAGTGCAATTGCAATTGCCAACAATCCGGTATCGCACAGCAGAACGAAGCATATTGAAGTGCGCTACCACTTCATTCGGGAGCACGTGAAGAACAAGGACATCTCTCTCTGTTATGTCCCCACGGACAAGCAGATTGCAGACATTTTCACAAAGCCCTTAGACGAAGCCATGTTCAGTCTTTTCAAAACTGAATTGGGGATGCTAAACTATGAGGAATGAAGACTACAGAAGCTCCATGCTCGTGCATCTAGGGGGAGGCTTTGCCAGGAACTCCAGGGTGAGCACAGGTGCAAGAACTGAGGGGGAGCAAGGGGTCAAATGCTACAGACCCCGATTTGCAGAAGCCGAAAAGGGGGAGATTACCCTCTCGGCTAAGGCTAATTACCCTCTCGGCTAAGGCTAAGGTGGCTCCCAGTTTGCTCTCAAATTGGTATTGGTAATGAATATCTCTCTCAACTCAATTTCAAGGTTATGATTTTCATTCCCATACGCCTTATTCACCTTAGCTTGTAGGGTTTAGGCTTCTTCAAATAGGGGGAGATTGTTGGGTATTGTATCCACAACGTACCTGATTTGAAGAAGCCCCTGAACAAGCTAAGGTAAATAGACAATGTATTTGATAAAACCTTTTAAGTTGTGCTTGCAGTTATTCCACGCTAAGTTCACTCCAATGTCAGGGTGCAGTAGGTCAATATACATGGGTCTGCACGACGTAATCCCTCGTTGAGCAGATCAGTGTGTTGGCCTACGTGCACTCTCTCTATTGGAGTATACTTATTTTCAAGTACAGGGCTGTGATCATGCAAGAGCAGACGAGGAGCAAGGATGGGTCAAAGAGCAGCTCATGGGTGGGAAGACGAAAAATTGACTAAGTGTGAATCGACGAGAATCACCAAGTGATTCTCGCCGAATCGACGAGAATCACCGGCTGATTCTCGCCGTCTCTATCCGGCTGCATCAAAGCATGCGACTTTGGCGCTAAGTCATAATCGACGAGAATCACTAAGTGATTCTCGCCGAATCGTCGAGAATCACTGGCTGATTCTCGCCGTCTCTATCAGGCTAAATCAGAGCATGCAAACAAGTCAACATCGACGAGAATCACCTTTGATTCTCGCCGAATCGACGAGAATCACCTTTGATTCTCGCCGATTCGACGAGAATCACCTTCGATTCTCGCCGATTTTGACTTGGGCAATTTTCTGGAAACCGCTGGACCGGATTCTGCCGCTGGCACTGTTTTGAACCGAAATTAGAGTTTCTTCAGGTGGGACCCATAACGGTCATAATGGAGTATTCTACCGTATAAATACACCTGTATTATTGAACAGTAACAGAGAGACAGAAATTCAAAAAGGAAGCCGAGCCGCGACGTGACCTAGATCGCGGATTCCGCTCCGCCGCCGCCGTCGCCGCTCGTGCTAGTTGGTCGCCGCTTTTGATCGAGATTCTTCCAGATCTCCCGGCGACAGAAGCTTAGCCAAGCATAGCGTCTCACGCGTCTATCCAGAGATCTCTTGTCTCTTGATTTGTTGATCGGAAAAATCTTCCCCATCCGAATCGATCGAGACGATTGATCCTAGTGTGACCGTTGGAAGACCTTGCTAGCTTTGCTACGAAGACTGGATCTCCAAAGTACAGCAGCCGCACACCGTTGTCGCCGCCGATCCCGAGAACCAAGCCGCCGCTCTTCTTGCCGCTGCCGGTTTCGGGGAGATTCTCTCCAAGTGAGATCTAGGGTTGTTGACTCTTCGTGACTTCTTGAACACGTCATCAAACGAAGAGGGACACCTTAGTCTCCGAAAGTAGTTTGTATCTCTTGTACATTATAGTTTTACTTTTGTTGTAAAGGAACGTTGGTTCCTAGTTGTAAGGGTTGGGTGCAACCCGTGTTGTGGGAGTGTTGACTCCTACGTGTGGAAGGGTTCCTTCCGATAGTGTAAGGATTGGATTTCAATCCTGTTGGTGAAGAGACCGAGTCGTCCCTTGTTGGGAGATAGGTCGAAGGGGGAAAGTGGATGTACCCAAATCGGGGAACCACTATAAATTGCTTGTGTACTCTGTTTGCTGTGCTGTTTTATTTTCGTGTGCAGGTACAATTTTAATTCCGCAAAAACGCTGCACGTCACCTATTCCCCCCCCCCCCCCCCCCCATAGGTGAAGGTAGTTGACACTAGGTGGACTTTCACGGATAACGATATTTAATGATAATTTTGTTGATGACTCGACTCTCCACACACATGCCAAGTACCATCTTTTTTATGGACGAGGAGTGCAGGAACGACGCAAGGACACATACTCTCCTTAATATGACCTTTTTGATTTGGTTGGTGACTTGACGGTAGAGCTCCTCGGGCTCTTTAGGACTCATACGATACTGTGATAAATGTGGTAGGCTAGCACCGGGTATAAGATCAATGCAATGTTGTATATCACGTATGGGAGGGAGGCGATCTAGTAGCTCCTCAGGCATAATAGTAGAAAACTCATAAATAAGATAGCGCACTATAGTCGGAATCTCTGTGGACTCTTGACTGGTACCTAGAATAGCTAAAATTTAGACAACTTCAATCGCCTTCATCTCCTCCTGGAATCGGGTACCAGAAAGTAACATATGGGCCGGAGGAAAGGAAATCGCAGCGATAGGAGAAGATGTGCTTTCGTATGTAGACGGCCATTCTAAGTGATTGGGGAGTGGACCATTCTTTTGGGGTAGAAGAACGATCTTACACTCACTGCATTCAAAAATATAAGAGTTCCTTACACCGTCGTGAGTCACACGTCAGTCAAACTGCCACAGTCGCCCTAACAAAATGTGGCAAACCTCTATGGTTGCTAGATGACACCAAACAGAATCTTGGTAGAAACCCCTATAGAAAACTCGACTACGCACTGATGTGTGACTAGAATAATCATAGAACTAGTGACCCATGACAAGCTATACGGTTTTCTTAGAGGTTAGGTCTTAACTTTTAGCTTCTCCACCATGTGTTGTGACACAAAATTTTTCATGGTACTACTATCTATAATTATGGAGCAAAATTTATTCTGAATCGTACGATAGTACGAAAAATATTATGCCTCAGTCATTCATTTTTCGTGATGATTTTGGGGGTGAGGAGGCTATGTTGCATGACACAGACTAAGTGCTCTGTGCTCTCCTACCTCTACTTCGTCTACGATGACCGGATCTTGTTGGGAGTCCGTAAGGAAGACTCCATATTTAGGCTCCCGATCCTCCTTGGATTCAGTCACAACTACAAACTGCCTACGGGGACACTTTGAGGACTTGTGTCTTGGTTTCATGCACTTAAAACAATGAAAGGTTCCCAGGTTGGGTCGGCAACCCACAACCTCTTTGACCTTAGTTAAGGCAGGGGCGGAGTAGGGACACTAGTTGACCCTGGAGGGCGACTCTGCACGAGGGGTTTGGGTGTAGTCAAGGGCGAGTTCGTGTTAGAAAGTCTATCAAAAATCCTAGGCCGATATATTTCTTCTGTAGTGATGCTTATACAAGGCGGACCCTACTGGAGATCTCCCGTAGGTCTCGAAAATAATAAAGCTCTACCTGCTCACGAATGACATTATGTAGACCGTTCAGATAGCAAGACACAATCATATTGTCCTCTCGAATGTCTAACCTAAACTGGAGGATAAGAAACCCATTGGTGTAGTTGTCCACTGAGAGTTTATCCTGTCGTCGGTTGTGGAATTTGCGATATAAATTTTGAAGATAATCTGGGGGAGGGGGGACATCGCTTCCGCAACTGGGTTTTAAATTCGACCCAGGTAGTGATCAAGGTCAAACCTAGGTGAAGCAAGTATGCTCTAATTGGACCCACCAGACTAGTGCTGGGCCCTTAAGCCGAAGGGTGACATACTCGATGTTGGAACCAAAATATGTCACCAACTCTCCGCGCGCTATCCCTGAGCAGGGTGGTCGGCAGAGGTAAATGTGGTTCGCAAGCGATTGGTTACTAGCCCCCTGCGCATGGTAGAACACTGAAAAGGGAGTGCCGATGGCAGCGACGATCACCAGATATGACTCGCCGCAGTGAATGCCTCTGTTGGGATGGGTCTCTCTTGCGATGTGCCTCTCTTTATTATTTTGAGAAATATTACAAAATGTGGTGCGGCCACCCGGGGTATGTGCACGTACAATGACTAAAAGAAGAAAAGGATGGAGCTAAGTGTTCAGACCTATATCATGGCAGGTTCTGTACTAAGTCCGCGTGTCCCTTCCAAACACCCCTGGCCCCCCTTTTATAATAGAGGATAAACTGCATTGACGGGTCATGAACTGACAGACATTTAATGCCTTATTAACAGTGACATTAAATGTGTTGGAGCCGACGGTTCACATATCATTTGTTTGATAATATCAATTCTCATGTTGTATTTGATTACATCTTGTATTTGGTATAGTGTGCAGGATTACAAGTTCAATCGAAGCGAGGAACTCCATTCTGTGACCTACCTCCACGTACTTGCGCTCTACCGCGGCACGCTAGCGCTCTACCGCCGAGCGCTAGCCTTGTTTCAACCCGAATGAGCGCTCTGGATCCTACCGCATGGCGCTAGCCTCTGGATTTAATCTGAACAGGCGCGCTGGTATCTACCACGCAGCAATAGTTTCCTACCGTGCAGCGCTAGGTTCCTACCGTGCAACGCTAGCGTCCTACCGCGTAGCACTAGCTTCCTACCGCGCAGCGCTAGCTTCCTACCGCACATCGCTAGCTTCCTACAGTGCTGCGCTCGCTCACTTAACGATCGTCGAGTCGGATTCGTCGAGACGCCTGAACTACCACCAGACGATAGCTTGCTACCGCGCCGCGCTAGCACGAAAAAATGGAAAATAATCTTTTTGAATATTTTTCCAAATATACAGGACAATTGTCACATCGACGCGTAATGGCCTACCGCCGGGCGTGAGACTTACCGCCGACGGTAGCCTATTTTTCCAAAGATGTATAAAAGGCGTTCGTTTTCTCGTTCCTTGTACGACTCAAGACAGACAAGAATTCTCTCTAGGGTTCGGGAACCGCCTCTGAGCACCGTTCCGCCATCTCTGTCAAAGGAAGAGAAACCTGCCTCCCTCCCTTTCGCGCACGAAAATCTCCGGCGAGCCAATGAATACAATGACTATGAGGAGTTGATCGACTTCAACCAAACGAAGATCGTTAGTGCCGGTCACGCATCGCTCAACGGAAATTCTTTTGAGGGAGATTCAATATTAAACCTTCTTTATTCCTTTTTGTAATTCTCTTTTCTGTGTGATTGTGGTGAGGAAAATCGACCGTTGAAGGTCGTCGGAATTCGGGGAGGATTCCGTGAGAAATCATCGCGGGGAAGGGACGTCTAGATCGGGTGATGTAGCGGTGCTTTAAGACACTTTCTTGCGTGAAGTTGAATAGCCGACTTGAAGACCTTTCTTGGAGTGAAGGGAGAGAGCCAATCGGTGCTGGTAGTGGGTCGGTATAGAAAACCAAAAGAGTTTCTTCTTTCACCGCCTTCGATCTCCGGCGTCACGAAAATGAATTTTTTGTAATTGTAAAACACTTTTTTGATTTTGATTTAATAAAATTATTTATGTTCTTATTTCTGTGTATAACATCCAGGTTGATCTCTAGTGGATCTCTGAAGGGGGTGTATTTCTCTAAGGAGAAATTTGCCCAGGAAAACGAGGTCTGTGACCTACCGCCGCGCGCTAGCAACCTAGCGCCCCGCGGTAGCTTCCAGAACTGGTTTTTCTGGATCAAAATATTTCGATTTTTTTAATTAACGCTTAAAACCTTATTCACCCCCCCTCTATGGTTGGCCACACGATCCAACAAGTGATAACAGAGGAGGTTACTTCAAAAAGGGCTTAAAATCTTGAAGTAATATGGCCAACGCAGTTTACGCTTTCCTTATGGGACAAGGTGTGAGTAGATCTCTGCTGTTCATGGGAAGTGACTACAGCTATCTCTACTGTTCATGGGAAGTGACTACAGTCACTGGAGAACGCGGCTGAAAATCTTCCTAATGATGCAAAACATGGACGTGTAGGCCATGATTGAAACGGAGTACACCACACCCACTATCACTGTAGGTGATACCATATTAATCAAACCACAGGATAAATGGGATGACACTAACAAGCTAAAATGTACTAACAATGCAAAAGTCATAAACTCCTTATTCCGTGCATTGGATAAAACAAAATTTAATAGAATCTGCAATTGTGAAACTGCTTATGCTATATGACGTTTACTTGAGCTTACTCACAAAGATACCTCTCTGGTGAAGGAGTCAAAACAGTTTTGACTGGAGTCTGAATATGAACAATTCCGGATGGAGATCGACGAAGAGGTTGATAACATGTACACATGCTTCGCAAAGATTGTCGATGCCTCTAGATCTCTGGGGAAGACATTCTCAAATGGAGACTTGATGCAGAAAATCTTGCGATCTCTTCCTCCACGGTTCAATCCAAAAGTGACCGTCATTGCTGAGTCACACAATATCAACACTTTGGAAATTGAAAGGCTCATTGAGAATTTGAAGACCCATGAACTAGAGTTGAAGATACAAAGTGAGGAATACTCAAAGAAGCCAAAGAAGAAAGCTCTAGCGCTGAAAACAAAAGAGTCTGATGATGAAGGTGAAGAAAGCTTATATGTTCGGGAATTTAGAGGATTTCTGAAGGATCCCAAAAGACAAGAAAAGTACAAAAGTTTTTTAAAGAAAGGTGCAATAGAGAAAAGGTGGACCAAATCAACAAAGTGGTCAGAAAGAGACAAAGAAAAGTTTATTCCTGAGTGCTACCACTGTCACAAGTCTGGACACATGAAGAGAGATTGCCCAAAACTCCAAAAGAAAGAAAAAGGGAGGCAGGGTAGAGACAAAGGAAAAAAGAAAGTGCTCAAAGCCTCGACATGGGACGATGCTATTTCTGACAAGTCGAGCACCTCCGACTCAAGCAGTGAAGGCGAGGCAAATCTCTGTGTAATGGGGGAACATCACAATGATTCAGTTGATGAATCCAGTGTCCATAGCGACACTGAGGTAACTCTTCCCACTTATATAGAACTCCTTGAATTATATGATACTCTGTGTACTAAATTAGATGATGTGGGTAATAAGAATAATGCTTTGAAATATGTAAATAAACAATTGAAAAAGGAGTTGAAATGCGTGAATAATGAACTAGTGAAATGTGAAAAAGAGAAGGTTAAGTGCCAAGAGTGTTCTCACTCCTTGTGCACAATAAAAGAATTAGAAGAAAACCTCTTTGAGACTTCCTCCAAAATTGACACTCTTACTAAAGACAGGAAAGACTTGTAAAGGAAGCTTCAAACTTCTCGTAGTCACATTGAGAATGGAAAGAAGCAATTCGCGAACCGGTGTGTGATGCTGGTCATAGAAAACATCGCGTTAAAGATGAAGATCCATGACCTGAACCTTGCCATCCAAAAGTTTGGAATAGGCCAAAAATCTATGTATATGCTATTGCGTTATCAGTGTCAGAGATCTAGAAAATTCGGGATTGGATACAAACATTGTGAGCTACCGCCCGACAGTATCTCTACAACCAGCAATAGTTCGTTTCCAACAAATCCAGCCAAACGGTTTATGAAACATAACGCCTATCATGTTAGATCGAAAAATCCATATCCTTCGTCTAGAAAGAACCCGAGTACCACACAGAAGGCGATATCCACCGCCTATGTGATGTGTGCCAAATGTAATAGATTTGATCACACCTCTGGCTCTTGCTGGAAGAGAGTGATGAATAAAATGACTCAAGTTTGGATGCCGAAGTCAAATACCTATATTATGGGTGAAACAACTTGTGTAACCTGATCTTTACCCTCATCCTCTTGTTGAGTGTGTTGGTAGACTAAGGACATGAAAATGTGGTATTTGAAGACAAGTTCCTTAGCCTGGGGAAGTAGAAAGGGGACATGATAATTTTTTTGGAATAGACTGCAAATGACAGCTTTCTTGGTGTCGACAGCATGGGTAATGAAATATTTTTCTATTTCAAATGTTTTATTTGTAGAAGTTTAAGAACAAAATTTTATTTTTATTAGTCAACTTTATATTAAGTGTATGAATGTGCTGTTTTGAAAGCTCTACAAATACATAGTTGATACATCGAACACCATGTTGCTCATTGCACCTAGAAACCATAGTCCTATATATGTTTCCTTAGGAACAAATACATAATCTCGTCCACTATCATTCATCCATTATGATTTGTCTCACAATAGCAGGGCGTAGGTTTGTGTGTATTAGAAATGTTAACTTGTAATACACGCCTTGTCCTTAACTGCGGAAGGGTTCCAGTAGGTCCTTGTGTGGCGCTGCGGAGAAAGAGTGTTAGGTTGAGCGGGTTCTGGTGTGTGCATATGAGATTAACACCCCACCCTACGACACTTGTGCAGCTACTCGTGCTAATCCGTCACTTACAACGGGGCTAGGGTGGCGACATATTGCTTGAGTCAATCATGTCTTGAGTATTTTCATATTTGTCCATACACATAGCACAGATGCTATTTCATGTCTCATCATCATGTTCGTCAATATCATGCGTAATACTCTATCGTGCTGTTCTATTTATTTTTGCATCGTTTTTCGTTTGTTTTGTTTGCTTTGTTTAATTGTTTTTTAGAAAATAAAAATATATATAAAACACAAAATAAACACAAAAAATCTGTGGATCGTTCATTCTTAGGACACACATGACTAGAAACTAGCGCACAATTATTACGTACAATGTTTGATTTAGGATCGTTAATCTCTGTGAACATTGTCTACTCCAATGTTGTCAGGATCGAGATCGTAGATAAGATCGTTTTGAGGTTGGATCAGATCAGATCGTAGGATCGGATCAGATCGTAGGATCCGATCAATGATTGCATGATCCTACAACATTCATAAATTAAGACTACAACAAACAACAACACTCAAGCCTTTATCCCACTATGTGGGGTCTGCTATATGGATCCTTTGCCTCCATTGTGCCCTATCTTTTGTCATAATCTCACTAATGCCTCAGTACATTATGTCTTTCTTTATAGTTTCATTTCAAGTTTTTATTTGTCTACCCCTCCCGTTTAACATGCATCGCATCGTGACTAGACTCTCACAACGCTTAACAAGAGCCTCTAATGATCTCCTTTGTACGTGTACATTCATAAATTAAGACTAAAAATAAAATTGAATTTTTTATCAGTAAATTTCATGCTCATTTAACCAAAAAATCAATAAATTGAGTAGTATGCGAATAACTATATTATTTTTTTTTGAATAATTAAATCAAAAAGATAATATAATATTTAGTTTAATTTCAGTTTTAGGTAAGACACTAAATATTTATTAACAATAAAAACAAATCTGGACTGTAAACGGCCGAAAAAACCGCTCTTGACCTCAATTTGCAGTCAATAATCGACACTTGGAATACAGTAAAACAACATGATATGATTTTGTGATATAGTATGAGGCGGGATTGGGATAAAGTTAAACAATGGGTTATGGGTGTTTGACCGGTTGAATGAGGTCGGAATAGGTTTGGGCATGTTTATAGTTAGTTACCTTTGACCAGACCGGTAGAATTGGGTCAGGATCGCGATCCTAAATATTCTAAGATTCGGATCGCGATCCCAATCGTAGATGTGCCGATTTAGATCGTAGGTAAGATCTGAATCGATTTGCAAAATCTGGATCGTAGGATCGTAAGATTCTATGATTCGGATCGCGATCCTGATAATTATGGTCTACTCTTGTCATGATGTGTCAAATCTGTAGGTGCTTTGATACTGAGTGCGACTAGACATGATAGTATCTGTTGAATTTGTCTCTAGGTATGTGTGAGGATTTAGGTAGTGTAATGACTTTACACTCTTCACACATCCCTAGACGAAGCACTCATGTAGAAACTTTATGCGTACACGGTATAACTTGTGATTTTGTGTATAATACATTAGAAATAACTTGAATAATCAATGTCACGATATACATGTGCTTATGTAAAAGTTAGAGCTTTGGACCAAATCTCTAGTGATTATGTCTTTTGTATACAAGTTAAAATGCATCTATCTATGTCGGGTAAATTTCGATTGATTCAGGGTCCTTGAATTGAACACTATAATCATGATAGTACGACAAATAAATCAACAAAATAACTACACATGCTATCAAATCATGTGTCAACGATACCCCCCAAGCACTACTCACTGCTCCTGATAAGTCTTCGTGAGCATTGTGAGGATGAGCAACTTGGCTAACAGAATCGTTTTGATCTTGTGCAAAGACTAATTCTTTAGTTTAGTGCCCCTTCTTCTAGTTTGGTTTGACATAGATAGACATGTGACATGATTTTTCATTTTATTTCTTTCGTAATAACATATTGAATTATTGAGATTAAACATGTACTAAATGTTAGTTCTACCTGATGTTTTTCTTTTGATGCTACATGTTCAAATGTCATTGCTCTATCTAATGTTTCCATGCATAAGAATTAGACTGAAACTACACTATATGTCTACAACATATAAGTACTAGTACACAATTTCTATTCTTGACGTTTACAATGTTGCACTGTGTTAATTTCTATAAATCTCTTAGTATTATACTTCAAATCGTTGCGTACTTAGTTTTACCTGTGTTGCCTAATTCTCTTCGCTCTGAAATCTCCTATGATTTGCTTCTGTGTACTCCGCTTGTGTATTTGACCCATACGCATTAAATTCTCTGATTTATGTTTGGTCATCTCTATTATGGTTGCTTCTAGTTTCACTTTATAACGTGCATGGTTTGATCTTTATCACGCTTATTTTAGACTGCATTTTTTCTCGTACATGCGTATAATAGATTTTCGATCTAGCCCACCCCTTTCGATAATATCAAAAGGAGGAGAATAGAATGTTCATGAGTCATGAGCTAGGGAGATCACATTAGGGGGAGCTTGTTGAACTGTGTGTACGTTGATAAGGGGAGCAAGTAGAGCACACATATAAGGGGAACACATGTGTAGGGGGTGTTACAAGTGACCTGAAACCTGACTAGTTAAAGTTTATTTCGTATTTGCACTGTATCATGCATCTCAGCTATTATATCTCATGAATTAGATTTGAAATTATCAAAAAGGGAGTTTGTTGGAGCTGACGGTTCACATATCCTTAGTTTGATAATATCAATTCTCATGTTGTATCTGATCACATCTTGTGTTTGGTATTGTGTGCAGGTTTATAGGTTCAATCGAAGCGCGAAACTCCATTTTGTGACCTACCGCCGCTCTACCGTGGAGCTCTAGCCTGGTTTTAACCCGAATGAGCGCTCTGGATCCTACCGTGTGGCGCTAGCGTTACCGCAGGCGCTATCCCCTGGATTTAATCTAAACAGGCGCTCTGGTTGCTACCGCGCAGTGCTAGCTTCCTACCGCGCAATGCTATCTCTCTCAACGATCGTCGAGTCGGATTCGTCGAGACGCCTGAGCTATCGCCAGACGATAGCTTGCTACCGCGCCGCATTAGCACGAAAAAGCGGAAAATTATTTTTAAATATTTTCCAAATATGCAGGACAGCTGTCACATCGATGTGTAATGGCCTACCGCTGGGCACTAGCCTTATCGCCGACGGTAGCCTATTTTTCCAAAGACGTATAAAAGGCGTTCGTTTTCTCGTTCCTTGTACGACTAATGACAGACAGGAATTCCCTCTAGGGTTCGGGAGCCGCCTCTGAGCACCGTTCCACCGTCTCTATCAAAGGAAGAGAAAGTCGCCTCCCTCCAGTTCGCGCACGAAAATCTTCGGCGAGCCAAGGACTACAACGACTACGAGAAGTTGATCGGCTGCAACCAAACGAAGATCGTTATCGTCGGTCACGCATCGTTCAACGGAGAAATTCATTTGAGGGAGATTAAATATTAAACCTTCTTTATTTTTTTTTGTAATTTTCTCTTTTCTGTGTGATTGTGGTGAGGAAAATCGACTGTTGAAGGTAGTCGGAATCCGCCCCCGGATTCCGTGAGAAATCATCCCGGGGAAGGCACGTCTAGATCGGGTGATCTAGCGAGCCTCTAAGACACTTCCTTGCGTGAAGATGAAGAGCCGGCTCAAAGACCTTTCTTGGAAGAAAAGGGAGAGAGCCAACCGGTCCGGGTAGTGGGTAGGTATAGAAAACCAAAAGAGTTTCTTCTCTCACCGCCTCCGTTCTCCGGCGTCACGGAGATCAAACTTTTGTAATTGTAAAACACTTTTTGATTTTGATTGAATAAAATTATTTGTGTTCTTATTTCTGCATATAACGTCGTGGTTGTTCTTCGATGGATCTCTGAATGGAGTGTATTTCTCCAAGGAGAAATTTGAACAGGAAAACCAGGTCTGTGACCTACCGCCTTGCGCTAGCAAGCTAGCGCCCCGCGGTAGCTTCCAGAGCTGGTTTTTCTGTATAAAAAATATTTCAAAATTTTTAATTAATGCTTAAAACCTTATTCACCCCCTCTAAGGTTGGCCACACTATCCAACAAAATGCGCAGACACCCGAGATACATGAAGAGTCGGTCAACGGAGACTAAAAGAAGAGGCTGCACGAAACCATGCGACGCTGCTTGAGCTGGATCAAAAATGAGGAGTCTGCGCGACCTTGGTCGTAGTTTCCGTACGTACTTCAGACTGGAGCTTTCAGACTGTATCTTGAAAAGTTGCCCGATGGTCGCCTGATGACTGCCTGCACCGTACTTTGTCACGCCCCCGGGGGTGGGGGGTCCGCGAGTTCTCTGGAGTGCCCGCCCGAGAGGTCGGCGGACAACGAGAACAAATGCTTGACATGTAGTCTCTGCTTCCTCCGGAAGCTCTCATTCGTCGTCGCAAGATTTGGGTTAACATAATCGCCGCACTTTTTTGGCAGACCGCACGGTCTCTGGAAAAGTAGACTGGTAATCGCAAATACTGCGACCATAAGATCGTGGCGCAGGCCTATAAATAGTGCAGGCTGACCCAACTCTTCTTCACCCTTTATTTGCAAACTTGAACCTTGTTGTGAATGACCGACATGGACTAGGGCGTTCTGGAAAAATTGATGTCAGGGGCCAACGAGCTTGCTAGAGGTCCTGCATCGCGACCTCTTGTCAAGAGCCCACCAGCCGGAATAGGTTTGCTGGAACATTTGAGGAAGGTGGTGGTCAAGAGGGCCCGCCCTGTCAGGAGGTGGGTGATCGCCTTTAGTTCCACCTTGAAGACTACTGTGCTTAAATGAAACCTCCAAGCGACGATTGACCTGGTGAGGGGGCCTATTATCCATAATGCATTAGGGGAAGAGGTGTTGACAAAGGCGTCATCCTCCATACGGATGTCTGTAAGTATGTTCCATTCCAAGGATGTATCGACTGCCGGTGATTCGACGAAAATCCTATAGTTTGATGCCTCTGAGGGCATTATTTCTCGCAGGATCTTCGAGGGCACTGTGAAGAACCCGGGGGAGGTCGCGACGAAACCCATTTCTAGATGGCGCAGCTGGAGGAAGAGGTAGCGCGGGTGCATGTACATGAACAAAAGATGCCAGAGAGCTTACCTGGAGGCCGGTTGTCGCCCAAGAGGGCCAATATTGCGGACGCCCTTGGGCCTCAACGAATCGTCTGGCGGTCGATCATCATTCCCCCTGCGGTGGTAGCAACCCCGACGAGCAGCCACAATTCCATGTATAGCTACAAGCCGCTCGTACGCATGGGGAATTAGCGCAACAAGCCTACTTGAAGCGTGTAGGTCTTGAGATGGCCAAGCGCCCTCTCTTTGGCTTCGAGCGGTCATCGGTCCCGCGACAAATTGACTTCCAAGCCTTCGGCTCTCCCAAGGGTTGCGGCCGTTTGGCTAGACCGTCATCAATCGCAGCCATCCTGACCGATGTCTTTGGTAAAGAGGACGCATGAACCGAAAGATCGCCGCTTTCGGCAAAAGGTATATCCCTGCAAAGTACGTTGAGATTATCTGAAAAGAGACTATTTTCCCCCTTACCTGCAGCGTCTCCTTGCGAAGGGGAGGTACTGACGTCGATCCTGCGCACTTTGCGGGTACCCTGTCGCAGATCAGTGCACGGGTCGCCAAGTTGGAGATGGAGTTCGCCAAATTGGAGGCGGAGCTTGGTCGTCCCGACGGATAGCTGAGGTCGCGCGACCTTTCTTTATTTACTTTTTGTGAGATGTGATTGCATCAGTAATAAATAATCTTTTATTTATTTTGTTTCCTCGCCGTTTATTCTATTATCGATACTGTCCACGGCCTACCTCCGGACGGTATCTGTCCGCGCGGTCGAGAACTTGCGAGGGAATTGAGCGTGCTGTAGTACTTGCGAAAGGGCGCCTTTTGGAGCCGCTTCTCTCTTTCGCTGAGACTATTAATAGAGAATCCCACCACTCTTTGTTTATTCTAAGAATGCTAGTACCTTCTCAAAAAATGGCGCGAGTTCCTCCCCCTCCTAAATCTCGATGCATGGCCGCCTTCCTTAGTGACAAACCGACATGCCCAACGATTGACCGTGTGGACTTTGCGGTCTTCCTGTTTAAGCATCCACTGGGAGGGACTCTATCTGCGCGTCCACCGAATAGACAGGAGAGGGTGATCTCAGTATATAAGGGAGTCCTTGCCGTCCCCCTTGATCACTTTGGGGTAGGCTGGACTTTTCCCATTTTACTAGAGGTCGTGAATATTCTGAGCCATTGCAGGATTTTGCCCGCTCAACTGTCGCCCAACTCTGTGGAGATCATTATGTCCTTTGTGATGTACCTGAGGTTGGAGATGATAACCTTGTCCTTGGAGTTGTTCCGCTTTCTCTTCAATACGCAGGTCTTAAAGTGCGGACAACTGCAATTTCGATCTGACAAGATGCAAATCGTGAACGTGGTGGGCGCTCCCACAGGTTGGCGATCTCGATTTGCGTTCTTTAAATGTGATCCGGGCGGCATCAACACTCTTCCCTCCTTCCACGCGGAGGAGGTATTCTACCCCGCAGGTTTGTCCGCGGTTGACTGGTTGATCATTCGCTACTTGGAGAGGGCGTATTTGGATACGCGGTTTTATGTTTGTTGGGTAAAAGAAGTGGTGGATGCCCCTATCGAAGAGTGTAAGTCTTTTCGAAAGGTTTTTAAGTATTTTCGCGTACCTGTTCTGAGGCTTTTTGTGATCTGTAATTGTCTTGATGGTGTCGGGGCCGGCAGTTGGGCTCCAGACCGCGAACCCCATCCACGGGCAAGAGGCTGGTTACTCAAGAACCACCCGCTCGACCACAATCAGGCGCCAGCACATCTACCGCCCCGCCTCCAGGGCAGAGTCCGTACCTTGAATTGATTGTTCCGCCGATCATCAGGGGGGCCTTACTCCATGAAAATACTTACCAACCAGCCCTCCTGGAGAGAGACCGCGCGGGTTCACCATCATGCATTGACAGTTTCCAAGGCGGTCTGCGGCTCGGCCGATCTTGGTGAGATAGAGGCGATCCCCGCGGCGGACTTGTCCACAAGAGCCGCCACGACGAATTTGCAAGTTTTCTCCTGCAATAGTGCGGACTGGAGTCTCCTTGACGATGCATTGGCCGCGAATGCCCTCCTGCGAGAGAGATTGATGGTAAGACCTAAACATATCCATAACCTTTTCTCTCTTAACTGTGCGGAGAAATAACTATTTCGCGGTCTCTTGCAGGAAAAGAGAGCGGCAGACAAGATAATTCTTCTATGAGAGCATGCCCGAGCTGCCAAGCGCGGGGCGGGGACGGCGATCTGCCTCCTGAAGGTGAACAATGCGTTGAAACATGCTTTCGCAGGTGTTGAATACAAAACTCTTTTTGCGAGCAACCCAGAAGCGGCACCTCCGAGCTCAGAGGAGGGCTCGCCGTAATACTAATGGCGACAAAGTTTTTCCTTTTTGCGGATTTTTTGGTTCCTTAAATGTTATATATAGATTTATTTACTGGTGTAAAGGTCTTACTTGGTTTTAGCTGTTACTTTGATTCCATTCGCTGTATTTTATTTTTATGAATGTGAGTAGCGGGCGAGTGTAGTCTAAGAGCTCGCACATTCGAATTAGAGAAACTTAGGCTTCATTTGTTTGGGCGTTTCGCTGCTCGGTTTTGGGCAAACGCCGCCAGAAGGAGGGTAAACAAATGAACCTCCGACGGATTTTCCCCGTTTCCACCCACCCGCCTTGAGAAACACCCCCAAAAAGCTCCGTTTGGAGCAGCCACCCCCCTCCGATTCGAACACTCCGTTTCCACCTGCCGGATCGAACCGCCACCGCCAAACCAAACGAAGCATTAGACTGCCCCAAGCCAAGTGTCGGTTTGATATGGAGAAAACGTAGGAGATCTCATACCTAGTGTCCGACCATTTAGATAGGAAAATTCCTGGCGACCTCGTACTGGGTGTCCGCCTATTTAAATAGGAAGAATTCCAGGCGACCTCATGACGAGTGTCCGCCTATTTAGATAGAAATAATTCTAGGCGACCTCGTGCCGAGTGTAATCCTGTTTAGATACGAGGTGATCTTGCGTCGATTGTCCGCCTAAAGCGTTGTTCCGAACGACTATTTAAAGCGTTGCGAATTGTCAAGCCGACGGATCTTGGCGACGTGTTGCGAGTCGTCGAGCGAGCACCTGTTGGAAAAATCTTGGCAAAGCAACACGACTCGCTGGTCGGACAATCGCCTCTGGAAACGAAAGGGAGTACTTATACTCCTTTGGAGGAGTTATCCGCTACTCCGTATGGTTCGCTTGCCAAAGGTTAAGGATTCCAACTGGACCCAAGGCATCCGCAGGGCTCTCGTCTGTGCGCAACGCTGAAGAATGTTGTTGGGGAATAAGCGCATGTTACTCAGAGCTTGATCTCGGAAGGAAAACAATAATACTGGCAACTCCTCGATCAATGCGTGACTGGTACACACATCCAGACCTGCCACATATGTCGCACGAGAGTATCTTACGAGGGCAGTCATCGCGGTCTTTTGGTGGGGGAAGTGACTCACACCGACAGGAGGGTTGGAGGCCTGATGACCCAGGTTCTACGATGCCCGGATACGTCCAAAGGGGTCCCAACAGGCACCGATAACCATTCACGGGCGTTAATCCTGGATCTGTTTTAGTTTGTTTTGAATGGGGAAAAATTCCAGGGGAGTGTTTCTCGCATGAGCTGAAACTTTTCTAAAGAGAAGATATTAGATCTTTTGTTATGACAAAACATGCAAGACTCTTAGATTGATGATAAGAAGTGTTTGGAGAGTAAGGAGTAGGCAGAGAGCACAAAACCGCAGACGTCGTGCCATTTGCACTTGCTAGGCAAGCTGGCTGCTCTTGCCGTCGTTCTCCACTGGGAGCGGGATGTATTCCTCCTTTATTCTAGCAAACCAAGCCCCTTTGACTGACATCAGGACATACTTGTCCACCAGGTCCGCAGTTTGTGTACCTTTAAGAGGAAGTGGGATGTATTCTTCTACCGTGCGTGGAGATTTGGTCCCTCCTACTCGTGGAGGCATGTACTCTTCAGCTGAATTCACTGATCGGATATATCATTTTTGGGCCGTCTTTGGATCGCTCCTGACCCTGAACTGTTTCCCCCCTAGCGGGAACTTCAAAACTTGGTGGTAGGTTGAGGCGATAGACTGAAAGTCATTCAAGAGGGGACTCCCAAATATCACATTGTAGTTGTTGGGGCATCAATAACCAGGAAAGACTCCTGCCTAGCTATTCCACATAGGATGACTGTCATATTTATGCTCCCTTCGACTTCCTTCATTTCCCCAGAGAAACCATAGAGGTGGCCGCCACATGCTTTCAAAGGATTGTCCTTTTTCAATATCTCGTAAGTAGATTTGAATAGGACGTTGACGGAGCTTCCTGTATCTATCAGGATTCTGGCGGCTGCGTAATCCCCCAAGACGGCTTTGATGAGGACCGCGTCATAGAATGGGTTGATAAATTGAGGTAAGTCTTCTTCCTTAAACGTCACTGCTCCGCGAGGGGGTGGACCTGCTTGGCATAACACACAATTTTATAAATATAATACTGATAAATGACTGAGAGGACTTGCTTGGCATAGGTGACCTTGAGCGTTTCGGCAAATAAGGTCAGGACACTTTCAACCACAACAAGGAAAAAATGGTCACCGAGGGGCGATTGGAAGAGCTATGTTGTCGCTTCCCTCCTAGATCTGAAAGATTTGCAATAAAATCTTCGTTGTTAAATACTCCTTTGATAAATTGGTACTCCCTTTCTATAAGCTCTCTGCATAAGTCTCGGGCTTCTTCTCACTGATCATAAATTTAACAACCCGGGCCGAAGCTCATTGGTAAACGCGACTCGGTAGACTTGGGGGTCTACATCTGGTTTTTCCATGATCATACTCTTGAACCGATCTACATATTGTTCCATCGTCTCTTTCGACCTCTGCTGTATTTGGAAAAGTGCATCGACGTCCGCTTTTCGCTACTTCGAGGTCACAAATCTTTGCAGGAAGTCCACCCTTATCTCCCTAGAGGAGGTAACTGAGCCTGGGGGAAGACTATGGAACCATTCCGTTACCTTTCCTTCAAAGGTCGTAGAGAGGACCTTACAACGCAGACCCTCAGGAAGCGGTTGCAAGGATACGGTGGTGTCGAAGGCTTGAAGGTGAGAAGACGTGTCTTCCTTCCCTGTGATGTGGGGAAGAGGGGCTCTCGGAAGCCATTAGGAGTAGTCTCCCCGACAATCCCAGGGAAACTGAAGAGAAAACCTCCGCCCCTCAACTGATGTTTGATCCTCGAAGTGCAGGAACCTTCCAGGTCGGGCGGCCTCTTGGAAGAGCTACCGGCGGATACAGGCGGCGTCCTCTTGCAGATGGACTGGGGGAGGATTTGCAGGAGTCGCGGGCTCTCCCGGGTGCTCGGCGACCTGTCCTCCCCGGTGGTTGGTTACCAACTCATTGACTAAACCGTGTAGCCCGTCGAATTAGACGTGGATGACAGGTTGCTCGCGGTCCGGGCTCTGTCCGCCTGCCATGAGAGTGGTCTCGTCGGCCAGTGGGGATCCGAAGGTCGCAATACCGCTATAGACTACAAGGGTGATTTCTCCAACCACTTGTGTCCTCGCTTGGCACACCAAATTCTATTGGAACCAAAATATGTCACCAATTGTTGGGAATATTATCCTCCATGTTTCATAGACTTGATTTGAAGAGACATCACCATCAACACTAATAGCATAGTTGTATTTGATGTTGTTTAAACTCATCATGTGCAAGATGTTCCATGGAACAAGTTTAGACAGGTTGTCTAAGTGGTTGTGACAGGTGGTCACAAGGTGGAGAAGTGGAGAGACAGAAATCTGTCTAAGTCCACAAACGTTGAGTGAAGCCAGTTCACTCAATGCTAGAAGCTAAAGAAGATTGCTGGAAAGGCTGAAAATCGCCTAGTGCACAGGCGTTGAGTGAAGCCAGTTCACTCAACTTCAGATGACAAAAAGCGCTGAGTAAGGTGTGGACAGTCAAAGTCTAGCAGTCTGCAAAACAATTCTGCGGCTAAGTCAACAGGCGTTGAGTGAAGGCAGTTCACTCAACGCCATATATCAAAAGACGTCGAGTATTGCTGAGTCTGTCAAAACCTCTGCATTGACAAGCTGAAAAAACGACTAAGTCCACAGACATTGAGTGAACTCAGTTCACTCAACGCCATATATCAAGCAGCGTTGAGACAAGCTCAAGCAGTTGTAGATTTTGTCAAGAAGTCTGGCTAAGTACATAATCGTTGAGTGAGCACAGCTCTCTCAACGCCAAAGCAGGAGTCAACAGAGGTCAAAGCCTGAGAAAAGGGATAGATAGAAAAATCTGTTTAAGTCCAAAAATGTTGAGTGATGACAACTCACTCAACGCACTCAACGCATCAGCAAGCTGGCAGACTTCAGAGAAGTGGCTAAGTACAAAAGCGTTGAGTGATGAAGCTTCACTCAACGCTCTCAACGCCTAGCAGATAAAGAAAGTTGCAGGTAAGTTCAGGGGCGTTGAGTGATGAAGATTCACTCAACGCACTCAACGCCTGACAGTGTAGAAAAGAATTGGCTAAGTCCAGAGTCGTTGAGTGAAGTCTGTTCACTCAACGCACTCAACGCCTGGTGCAGAGAATTTGACTAAGTCCAGATTCGTTGAGTGAAGGCTATTCACTGTTCGTTGAGTGAATACTATTCACTCAACGCACTCAACGTCTGGAGTTAAATCTGAGAATTTTTCTAAGTCCACAAATGTTGACGTCAGCCAAAGTCAACAAGTTCAAATTTGTTGCGGGTAAGCTACAGAACACGACAAATAGCGCCAGAGGCCTACGTCACGTCTTCTTCCGTTAAAGCAAGGTGCAGCTGACTGCCATAGGTGGTCCCCACTGCTTCTTGGAGACGTTAATTGGTGAAAGATAAAAGGGACAAGATGCACTGAAGGAACTTTGATTTTTAGGGTTTTCTTATTTCGAAAAATTGCGGCTGAACTTCTTCTTCCTCGTTATTTTTGCCGAGCTTGAAGCTTGAAGTTGTTGATGCGCGAAAACGGCACCGCCTAGTTAACACGGAGGAGTGTTCGATCTCACGGGCAAGATGAAGAAGAGGATTGCGGGGTTGAGGAGAGGGAGGAAGCTTTTGAGTGCTCGAGAGTGGAGCAAGCGCTTGTTCAAGGGTTTCGGGGATAAAAGAGAGGTTTGTTGCAAGCAGCCGGGAAGGCTGATGATCAGCGGAGAAGGTTGATGATCAACAGAGAAGGTTGATGATCAGCGGAGGAGGTTGATCAGGAGTTGTCGAGCAGACGGTTAATTTGACGGTTGTGCTTGCAGGTTGACGCCAAGAGAGCTAAGTTGAGCTGAGAAGAAGAGGGGCCGCTAGCAGCGGCAACAGCAGACTTCGCTCGCCGCGGCTTAAATGTCACTCTTGCGACGGACTTTACTTTGATTAATATTGAGTTATTACAGCTTGCAATACACCTTTACAAGAAAGAAATAAAGGGGTACAAAGGGAAGCTGGCGGCTAAGGACGGAGTGCCAGAAGAGAGGCCGCGCGGACTGAAGAGCCAGGTCGGCAGGCCGCGCGGTTAAGGGAAGATGGGAGGTCGCGCGGTCTGACAACTGAAGCCGGCAGGCCGCGCGCGGCTAAGAGAAGAGAAGGTGCGGGCTGGAAAAAGGAGTCCGCAGGAGGTTGCTGACTTAAGCTTGTTGTGGGCTGTCTTCGAGCGTGAGCACCTTGACGATGTCTCCACCTGACCTCAGTGGAGGTATGATGGTATATTTATAGGCCCGAGGAGGTAACGACTTCCGGTGACGTTACCCCCGGTGAGACGGTAACTTGAGCGCGAAGAAGATGGAGTCCGCCGAATCCGCAACAGGCCGCGCGGACTGGGGCTTGCTTCTGGAACTGGTCCTGCTGACGGCGGACTTGGAGGAGTCCGTCCCTACTGCTGGCGGACTGAGAGGAGTCCGCCCGAACTGAGCTGATCGAGCCCACTCCAAGATTGTGCGGGCTGAGGGACAATCCGCCCGCTGCTGAGAAGCGGGAGCTGCAAGCTGAGTGGCGGACTGCGAGGAGAATCCGTAGAGTCCGCCGCTGCTGAACTGAGCGAGCACGTGCTAAGGGTGAGAGCTGAGGAGGTATCCGTTAAGCCCGCCGAGTCCGCACGAGTCCGCGCGGTCTGGGACCTGGAGATGGTTCTGCTGCCTGGCGGACTGGGAGGAGTCCGCCACTACTGATCGAGCTCGCGCCAAGACTGTGGGCTGAGGGAGGTTGACCCTGTTGCTGGAGAGAAGCAAATGCTGGAGGCTGAGGAACGAAGATGAGGCCTATCCGCCGAATCCGCTGAGTCCGCGGAGTCCGCCTCTGCTGACAAGCTGAGTCCGCCTATGTTGTTGAATGAGGCGGCTGGCTGCTGAAACTGCTGGGGTTCGCCAATGTAAGCGGACTGGAAGGCTTGACTGCACTTCGAGTCCGCCCAGCTCGCGATGAACGGGATGTGCGCTGATCTTTGCAGGTAACCGGAGAGCTGGAGCGTCCGCTCTCCTTAGGCGGACTGATGAAGCTGGCTGCCCATGCTACTGGAGTCCTCCACTGTTGAATGGAACTTGCCGCACCTGCTGGGTGAGAAGGGATGGGCAACCTGCCGGACTGACGAGGCAGGCCACACGTGTTGGCGAGATGGAAACTGTGGTAGCTGGCTGGCGGCCTGGGGGCAGGTCAGCACTTTTGTTTGGCGGTTTGAGCAGATAGACATCCGAGTCCAGCAAAGGAGACACCTGTTGAGAAGCTTGCAGTTTAGCTGACATGGGGAGCGGCCTGCAGGGGCGGACTACAGAAGCAGTCCGCGGCACCTGCCGACCAAAGGGACAAGCCGCGGCTTGGGCGGTCAGACAGCTGAGACCGCCCAAGCCGTGCAGCCTGAGCGGACAGAAAAGTCTGTCCGCCCATCCTAAAATGTCGCGACCTCCAGGAGGAACTCGGTGCAGGCCGCGACTAGCGAGCTGGCTGCCTTGGGAAGGATCGCCGATTTCGTGGTTAAGATAATCCCCGCACTTTTTTAAGTTCAGAAGGGAACTTCGAAAAAGTTGGAGACGCACGAAAATCGTGATCCACCCCAAAGGAAAAGAAGGTTGCAAGGAGAGATAGAACCTGATGTCTCTCCTTAGCAGTTTGGTGCTGACTGTCGTTTTCCTGCAAAGGAAAAGTTAGTGTTGACATGTTTGGGAGATACATCTTGTCTGTACCTTGGTTTGCCTTTGCGAAACGAAGAAGTGTCTTTCACTGAGTTCTGCAAAACGAAGGTGAGAGGAAAACTTGAAAGCATAATAACTTGCAAGTACTTGATGGAGGCTTGCAAGCACCTGTTATCCTCTGCAAAAGGAAAAGTGAGGAGTATGCAAGAAAGAAAAATGAGTTGCAAGTACCTAAAAGGAACTTGCAAGTATTTGCTGGTTTCTGCAAAAGAGAAGTTAGAAGCAAATATGAGGGTAAAGAAAGCCGTAAATACCTGAAGGCAACTTGCAGGTATCTGCTGATCTCTGTAAAAGTATAGTTAGAAGCAGATATGATATATGAAAGTTGCAATTACCTGTGAAGAAAATTGCAAGCATCTGCTGATCTCTGCAAGAGTAGAGTTAGAAGCAGATATGGTATATGAAAGTTCCAAGTACCTGTGATGAAACTTACAAGCATCTGCTCATCTATGCAAGAGTAGAGTTAGAAGCAGATATGGTATATGAAAGTTGCAAGTACCTGTGAAGAAACTTGCAAGCATCTGCTGATCTCTGCAAGAGTAAAGTTAGAAGCAGATTTGTTGAAAAGACTAATTTGCAAGTACCTGGGTAAGGCTTGCAGGTGCCTGCTAATCACTGCAAAGATAAGAGTGAGCAGCAGACATAAAATAATGAGCACGCTGCAAGTACCTGGACGGAACTTGCGAATGCTAACTGCTGATGAGATAAGATGGATATGATCAAATAGCAGAGGAAATGCCTGATGAACTATGCCGATAATTGAATGAAGATCAAAGCAGAGTAGTGATCTTCTTGCTATATTAGAGTTGATATCTTTAACATGAACTCCAGATCAATAAGTCGAGTGTTGACTGTTGACATGATATGATGGATATGATCAGATTAGCAGAGAAGAAGCTTGACGAATTCTGCCAATCTTTACTAGATTCCAATAGCATGATTTGATGATCAAAGAGAGTTAGATTCTCTGATCAATGATTGATGTCGTTGGCACTTGGTAAGAGTAACGAATAACTTTGTGAATCATCATCTGATAGAGCTTAAGCAAGCAGTGAATAAAAGATGAGAGTAAACGAAATGATCGTTGCAAATCCTTTTGGTAGGTCGGATTTAACATGTTCACCTGTGAAAAAGGCAGTTGATAAAAAAGAGGTCTATACTCAGAGATGACCAAGAAAGACTGGATGCTGTCACAGGAGATTACCCGTGAGCCTTATGCATCGCTTGCCTGAGAAAGGTCGTCACGAGTATAGTCCTACTAAGAGCGGGCTAGCCGCGCATCCTTTATAAGGGCACGAAAGAAAAAAGCACGGGAAATCCTGAGAAGGATCGCTAGATACACTGCTCTCATGCCTCGGGTACAACATCACTGATCAATGAGACTAGCTGCGCCAAGTGGCCTAAAGCATTGCTTGTCTATGGAAGGATCAGTGGAATTGTGGATCCCGCGAAGGCACGGATTGAGAGTACCATAGAGTATTCGGCCATCACAGTTGTGAGATGATTGAAGAGACAAGGCTACGCTTGGTCGCCATTGCTTGTCAAGCAAAGATGATCGTAACTGCAATGTATCCTTAACGGAGCACAGCAGAACTAACACATGGGCCTTCCCGACGCACACTGTCTCAGATACTGGCTAGGATCCGAAGTCCCGTATTCCTCCACATGAGAGTTGGATAGCCCCCACTACACATATGCGAAAACTCCCCGCGATATGTGGTCATTGTGGCCTTACGCCGGAATCCAATCTCGAGGGGGCCTATAACAAGAATCGACAATATCTCAGTGGTTTAGTGATCTCTTTGGCAAAGAGGAAACAGAGGAAGAAGCACTCCAAAAAGGGAAATGTGTCAGTATGAGATCCCTGATGAAAACTTTATTGAAAAACAAGAATGAACACTTAGAAGTGTTTTGTAAGAGAAAATGTTTGAAAGAGTAAGAGTAGAGGTAACCCATCATGGTTGTGAAAAAACTTTGAAGAACTGTGAAGTCCTTTGTCGGCTTAGAATAGTCTTCCAAGCGCGCTCTCGTCATCGGCATCGAAGCATTCAACAACATTGTTAACAAGGAGAGGGTGCTCTTCGACTAGGCTCACTCCTCTTGAGCTACCAGGAATGTCTGCAACTTCTTTGCCCTTTGAGGTTGCTGGATTAGGACAATCATCTTTGGGAAGCAGGTCACGCATCTTACCCTGCCGCAGCATCCTTTGCACTAGTTGGCGGAGTGCTCAGCAGTTCTCAGTTAAGTAGCCTGGCTCTTTGTGGAATTCGCAATATGGTTCTGAGTCTCTAGAACTTTTAATCAGCTAGTCGATAAGGTCTTTTGTAGTTAGTCTTATCTTTCATGACTTGGCTTACTTCTAGCATGACTTCATCTAGTTCAGACTCATGCATGTCATTGTCTTGCTGTTGATGAACTGCAGTTGTTTGTGAAGTTGGAGCTAGTGGTAGCAATGGAGTACGATCATGGTCCTGGAAGGGATATCGATGACGCTGAAACCTTCTTCCCTTCCTTGAGTGAGTTGGAAAATCTTTGTGAGGAGATCTCGGAGGTTGCTTGTGAGAATGATCTTTCTCTGATACAAGCTTGGAGACGAAGTCTGGGTTGCTCTTTTCGCCTCGGATGTAGGAGTTGACTAAGACAATCAACTCTTGGTACGTTCTTGGTGCTGGACATTGGCTTCAAATTTGAGCGGCCCTTTACGAAGACCGTGGATAAGAGTCACTCGGTATATTTCTTGACCAACAATCTTGATGCCCAAGATTTCTCTCTGGAATCGATCAACGAACTGAGACCAATTCTCGTTCTCACGCTGCTTGATCTCAAAGAGGGCTTCTGGACCGCCCTTTCTCTTGGTTGAAGTAGAAAATCTGAGCAAGAACTCCCTTCGCAGATCAGCAAAGGAAGTGATGGAGTGATGACGAAGACCATAGAACCAATCCCTCACTTGCCCATCAAAGATTGTGACAAGGAGCTTGCACTTAGTTGCATCTGAGAGAGTTTTGAGAGCAACGACTGATTCGAAGGCTTGAAGATGCTTTACTGGATCGGTCTCTCCAGTGTAGATTGGTAACTGTGGCTCTCTGAAATTAGCTGGAGTAGGTTCATGACGAACATTCTCTGTAAATGGCGAAAGCTCTTCCTGTTCTCCTACAGCATAAGGATAAAAGGGAGCATAAGCTGCAGCTGCAAAAGAAGCAGGAGGATAAAAGCGAAAAGTTGCCGCAGGAGCAAAGGTAGGAGCTGATGGGTAAGGATGACTTTCCTGAAAGTTGAGAAATCTTGCAGGACTTCCCCGGGCTGCTTCCCGGAAGAAGTTTTGACGAGCTGCAAACTCTTCATCTTGAGGTCGCAAAGTGGCTGCAGGCCCTTGCGGAAAGGTTGCTGTATAAGGAGGATAGACCGGCGGATAAGCTGGAGGTTAAGCTTGTTAATGCTCCAATGTTGGGGTTAGATTGACGGGAGCAGCTGGAGCAGCTGGAGCTGATGTAGGTTGAGTGTCTAATCGTTGTGTGATCACATCAAACAATTGATTGATTGCTTAGAACTGCTGAGCATTTTTACGGCGTGATTGCTCAAAGGCCTCCCAGAGAGGATCATCTCTAGGACTTCATTGAGCAAGGTTCTCGGCTGAGCGATGATCTGACATGGCTAACTGTCGGTTTTCACCGTCTGTTCGGATCTGAAGGCCGCGTGTTAACTGTTGATGCGCGAAAACGACACCGCCTAGTTAACACGGAGGAGTGTTCGATCTCACGGGCAAGGTGAAGAAGAGGATTGCGGGGATGAGTGCTCGAGAGTGGAGCAAGTGCTTGTTCAAGGGTTGCGGGGATAGATGAGAGGTTTGCTGAGAGCAGCCGGGAAGGCTGATGATGAGCGGAGAAGGTTGATGATCAGCGGAGGAGGTTGATCAGGAGCTGTCGAGCAGACGGTTACTTTGACGGTTGTGCTTGCAGGTTGACGCCGAGAGAGCTAAGCTGAGCTGAGAAGAAGAAGGGCCGCTAGCAGCGACAACAACAGACTTCGCCCGCCGCAGCTTAAATGTCACTCTTGCGTCGGGCTTTCCTTTGATTAATATTGAGTTATTACAGCTTGCAATACACCTTTACAAGAAAGCAATAAAGGGGTACAATGGGAAGCTGGCGGCTAAGGAAGGAGTGCCAGAAGAGAGGCCGCGCGGACTGAAGAGCCAGGTCGGCAGGCCGCGCGGTTCAGGGAAGAGGGGAGGCCGCGCGGTCTGGCAACTGAAGCCGGCAGGCCGCGCGCGGCTAAGAGAAGAGAAGGTGCGGGCTGGAAAAAGGAGTCCGCAGGAGGTTGCTGCCTTGAGCTTGTTGTGGGCTGTCTTCGAGCGTGAGCACCTTGGCGATGTCTCCACCTGACCTCAATGGAGGTATGGGGGTCTATTTATAGGCCTGAGGAGGTAACGGCTTCCGGTGACGTTACCCCCGCTGAGACGGTAACTTGAGCGAGAAGAAGATGGAGTCCGCAACAGGCCGCGCTGACTGGGGCTTGCTTCTGGAACTGGTCCTGCTGACGGCGGACATGGAGGAGTCCGGCCCTACTGCTGGCGGACTAAGAGGAGTCCGCCCGAACTGAGCCTGTCGAGCCCGTGCCAAGATTGTGCATGCTGATGGACAATCCGCCCGCTGCTGAGAAGCGGGAGATGGAAGCTGAGTGGCGGACTGCGAGGAGAATCCGCGGAGTCCGCCGCTGCTGAATTGAGCGAGCACGTGCTAAGGGTGAGAGCTGAGGAGGTATCCGTTGGGTCCGCACGAGTCCGCGCGGTCTGGGACCTGGAGATGTTCTGCTGCCTGGCGGACTGGGAGGAGTCCGCCACTACTGATCGAGCCCGCGCCAAGACTGCGGGCAGAGGGATGTTGACCCTGTTGCTGGAGAGAAGCGAATGCTGGAGGCTGAGGAACGAAGATGAGGCCTATTCGCCGAATCCGCTGAATCCGCGGAGTCCGCCTCTGCTGACAAGCTGAGTCCGCCTATGCTGTTGAACGAGGCGGCTGGCTGCTGAAACTGCTGGGGTTCGCCAATGTAAGCGGACTGGAAGGCTTGACTGCACTTCGAGTTCGCCCAGCAACAGGTCTCCCAAAGATGTTCTCTCAGACAGTCGTGCAGGACGATACGACAGTATATATTCCCGCAATGATGTTCTTCAAGCAAGATGGGTTGTCCCAAGATGTCTCATGCAGGTCTCGCATAAATGTTCTCCCAGACAGTCGGCGAAAATCTCGCCGAAACAGCGGGAATATTAGCAGTGGACAGAGATGAAATATCACAACTCCCGTCTGATGGAGGAAAGCAGAGCTGTGGAAGGGCTTGCATCCGCGGTTGAAGAGGAACGACAAGTTTTACACATTGGGTTTTGCGAGTCTCGTGAAGCGGCAAGTTTGCGGAGTTAAAAGGAAATCTATTAAAGGGTGAGGAGGGTTCCAAGTGGGGTGTGGAGTTCAAGTGGAGCGCTATTGTGTGCGAGTACCCTAAAGGAGGAGGAGAGGGTGTGCGAGTATTCGAAAAAGAGTCGAGGTCGCATGAGGATGGGACAGTCACTAGAACTCAGAGAGAGTTCGTGCGAGGTCACTTGACTCCGCGTGTGAGGCCAGTAGAATTCACGTGAGAGGAGACTTTCTTGTGAGGCCGGGGCAATTTGAAGGATGCTATGAAAGATACCACCCCAGGTTAGACTGTTTAACTCTAGAGGGGGGGGGGGGTGAATAGAATATTTTAAAATTTTTTTAGATTTTTATTGCATAAGTAAAACAGTGATACTTATAAGTGTAATCAGAAAGTGCAGAAATAAAACTAAGCTATTCAGCAATAAGCACACAAAAAGAAATAAGATAACATCACAGACGACACAATAATTTTATAGTGGTTCCCCTAAAACTTGGGTACATCCGCTCTTCTACCACCCTGATAGGAATCCACTTAGGTTTTTGTTCAGGTGCCCTGCCACCAATCAGGTTTTTGCTCAGGTGCCTGTCACCATAAGATTTGCTTCAGGTAGATCAGGAAACGCTTCAGGCTTTTGATCAGGTGCCTAAAAACCAAATCAAATCTTTTGATCAGGAGACTTGCAACCAATTGTTTAACTTTTGAAGGGAGCTAGAACTCTGTGTACAGTGGGGTAAAACAAATAAAACTAGATGTGTCTTCTCTTTTCTCAAATCAACAGAGAAGACTTGTGGATCCTTGATGGTGTCAAAGCTCCCCCTGAGATGAAGTTCTGTTCAAGAAGAATGAGAGCTTTGCATGGTGAGTATGTCTTCTTGAAAAGTTCTCCAGAAAGCTGTAGACATATAGAAATTGATTCTCTTGAAAGCTTGCTGGAGGAAGATCACTTGATGAAGATAGTCCATAGCTTTTTCTTTGTGTATATCAGTTATGTCTTGTTCTCTATTGTCTTCGCTGTGTGTTATATTCTTCTCTTGTCTCTATCGACTGAAAGAGAAAATTCTTTTATATATCTCTGTCTAATTCTCCTTTGGATTTTGAAATCCTTTTGCATTAAATGCTGACTTCCTGGAGAATGTAATGCGGCTGGAGAGAATATCTGCATTAATGAATTTCCCAAACTGTCCTATTAAAAACGACAAGTAATATTCCTGATGAAGACCATAATCAATGCTGCCACTAACAGTTATAATCAGAGAATATAAACATTGATTATTCAGGAATTACTGTAAGAGAATAAGGAAAAAATGAGGGAAAAATCCAAGTCTGAAACTGCACAGCAATCGTCGACCAGAGAACAGATTTCGTCGCCCTAAGATCAAACATCGTCGACCAGAGAAATCATGTTCGTCGACTTTGGAAATCTTGTTCGTCGACCTAAGAATCAAGTTCGTCGACTTGAGTTTAGCAAACTGCTTTCAGTTAAAAAAACTTCTCAATTCTGTGCTCCAAGTTCGTCGACCTGATAATATAATTTCGTCGACTTGAGTTCAGAGAAAGTATTCTGGACTTAATGTGTTGAAGTTGAACTTCCAAAATTCGTCGACCTGAGCTCGAATATCGTCGAGCTGAACTCAGAGAATTGATTCTGAGTTCGTCAAGCGAAGCACGACTATCGTCGAGCGGAGCACGACTATCGTCGAGCTGAGTTCGACGAACGTCGAACTCACTTTCTGAACTTGATTTCCTTCTAAATCTTTGAGTCTTCTGCTATCTTCTATTGGCTGGTCCATGTGAGGTTGATTATAAGGACTTAGCCTAAACTATAGGACACAGACATGACCCTGGCTATACATGGTTGGTCAAATATCCTAGTTAGTGAACCTACTCCAAATCAAACTAGGGATCCAACAATCTCCCCCTATTTGGGTGAGGTCACTAATACAAATAAAATGAAAACTTTCACAAAGTAGTAAGAAATATATCTGACAGAAAAATTAAAACATGCAGCAATTATTTACAATGTAGCTTTGTGACAACAAATAGATATAAAGTTCAGACAAACAGAGACAAAATAAATTACTCTCATTTCTTCTTCTTCATCTTCTCATTTTGCATGTCAGAAAACTGTGTAAACTTGATTTCCCTATTTGGGTCTGATGCTTGCTTCTTGGACATTGTCATATCAGTAGCTCCAAAAATATTCAGAGATGTAGCTCTAGGCACAACAGCCTTTGGATGTAGGTTCATATAAGCATCAACATTAAAGAATTTGTTAGCTTTGTCATACCTTTTTAATTCTTCTTTTCTGTATTTGGACATTGTTGAATATTGTGAAGGGTCTTTTCCTTTAGCTTTAGCTTTGTTTATCATTGAAAGTCCAACCAGTTCCTGGAACGAGGCCATTCTAGCAGTTGTCTCTGTCTCTGGATCCACAAATGGAATGGGAGGAGACTCTGGCCTTTTAGCACTGTCAGCTTTTACTGGTTCAAGAACTTGCTGTTGCTGTTGCTGATGATGTTGCTGTTGTTGCTGATGTCTGCTTGAAGAGTACCTCTGCTGGCTGCTTCCTTGAGATGATGATGATCTACCATGTTGTCTATGGTATGTTTGAGCATATGAGGTAGACCTCTGAGAAGTGCTACCTGAAGCCCTAGCAACAGGTGGAGGAGGAGGAAGAGGTCCTTTCCTGTGTCTCTGAGGAGGAGGAGAATATCTCCTGCTGTTCTTACTTGTTTTCTGCTCATTCTTAGACATCCACATCCAGGCTGGCATTTCAAGGTAAGAAGTGATGTTCTGCGGAATATAATAAGGAGTATCATGAGTGAGATTTCGCTTGGGAGCAGCAATTGGAGAAGCCTTTCTTTTCCTAGACACTTTCTTCTTGGCAGAAGGGCTATCATCAGAATCATCAATATCATCATCATCTTTTTCAGAGGAGGATCCCTGAGTATTATCATATAAATCATCCAGAGCATTCAGAAGAGCTTTGTCAATTGGCTTGTTAGCCTGAGGCTGTGCTTGAGGTACTGGAGCTGGAGCTGGAGCAACTGCTTGAGGTTCTGGAGCCTGAGGCTGTTCAACAACTGATAAGTTTTCTGCCTCTATATCTGCCATGATTATTTCATCCAAATCTGGCAGTGGACTGTCATCCATCTTATAAGTAGGAGCTGAGACAGCCTCTGGAGAAGAGATATCTTTGGAAGGGGATATTGTTTGAATCTCTGTAATTGCAAAATTGTCCTTAAGTTGCTTGGCAACTGTGGGACTAATACGTGCTGTATAAGGTATAATAGCCAAGGAGGGCTTTAGGCAGACAAAAGAAGAGAACTTAAATAAATTGAATCAAAAGAATTCAACAAACTGAACAATCCACTGTATGATGGACAAAACAATCCCCAACAGTTATTCTTTCTGTATCCTCTATAGCTGTATCTGTATCTAGAACCATATAAATATCTGTATCTGAAACTTCTGCTGCTGCTGCTGAAACTGGAGAAGCGTCTTCATTGAGCATCTCCCCCTGCCTGATTTCAGCAGAATCTGGAATCAGACCCCTAGTGGATGGAGGGACAGAAGAGGCATCAAAGAGAGCACAAAGAGAAGAAATAGAATTAGCAAGAGGTGTAATGACCTCTGCTATAAGAGTCATAAGCACCGAAGTGATGTGCTCCAGGATGGTGGACAGGGAAGGAGAAGCTGTGTCCATAAACTCAGGTGGAGTTTGGGTGGATACAGAGTGATTAGCAGAAGGAGTGGCATCAGGGAGGATGTCATCCTGTGGAGAGGATGGTGCAGGGGATGGTGTGTGACTGGGAATGTCATGGACAGGAGAAGTAGGTGTAGATGGTAATGATGTGAGCAGATTAAAGGTAGTGGATGAGAAGAATGTGTCAGTGTTGATGGCTTGTAGGTGGGATGGTGGTGGAGATTGAGGAGGTGTGATATGTTGTGGAGATTGAGGAGGTGTTGGCAGATAAGTTGGTGAAGGGATTGAGATGGCTGGTGGTTGCAGAGGAGGAAGTGATGATGGCTGGGGAGAGGGAGGAGTTAGTGTTGGAATGGATATGGTTGATGAAGGAGGTGGAAGAGGAGCTTCTTCAGAACTAGGGTGGGGAGTGGCTGTATCAGCCCTGGTGCCCTCAGAAGGCCTGAAGGAGGAGGTAGCCTTGGTTGGCTTTGTGATCCTTCTCTCCCATCTGCCAAACAGGGCAGAGGTTAGCCTCTTGGAGACATTTATGAACGCTGGTCTGGAAACCAGATGTTCAGATGCTTTCTCCTGCAGAAAAATCCCCAAAACCTGTCCAAAGCAGACTTCTTTCTTGTTGTTCTTCTTCTTAATCAGATCAAATAATAACTTACCCCAGTTAATTCCTTTCTTATCAACCAAGGCAGCCATCACCAAGAACTGGTGCCTGGTGATGTAGTCATGTGTTGTATGCTTGCCTAACAGCACCTTCCCGGCTACATCTGCTAAGAACTTATATTCAGCAGACAAGTTCTTTTTCAGTAGCTTATTAGGATTATCTCCAGAATGATCCATTTTGATTAACATATTGTTATATTTCGCAGAGTCCATTTCTATCTCATCAGCACCATTTAATAGACCGAAGATTTCGGTTAGTATATTCGGAGAGAGGGAAACCTGATTACCAGAAATAGTTCCCGTCATATTGTCTTCAGAGGTTGATGAAGTAAAGACCCATTCTTTAATCTCTGTCATTGCAATCTTGATGCGGCGGGTCATAAACTGCTTCAAATGTTGATCTTCAAACAACTTCAGGATTTCCACAAAGATTACGTCAGAAAACTGAAAAGAGTCGAAATCTATATCCAAACCCATATTGAATTTCATGGTGGAGAGAGCGATTGCTGGAATCGCCATGAATGCACCTGCAAGAGAGAAATAAAGATCAAGTGCAAAAGACTGAAAGCGCGGGACTGAGGTCGAAGAAAACCTAGATATAAGGTTTTCAGAATATGAACCGCCATACTCCGTTCGACGAAAAACGAAAAGATCTTCGATCTGAGTTCGACGAAGTATTTTAATAGAAAGTGAGTTCGTCGATCTCAGTCTGAAGAAGACGAATAAATCGTCGATCTCAGTTCGACGAAAAATTCACTGAAGCAGGAATCGTCGATCTCCGTTCGACGAAAATAGTTTCACTAAGAAGTGATCGTCGAACTCAGTTCGACGAACTCTTCACGATGAGTTCACAGATCGTCGATCTCCGTTCGACGAACTGTCAACAAATCGTCGACCACAGACAAAATTTAAATTAATTCATCTCTATTGATCATTTGTAACTGATTTAAGAAAAACAGTTGTTTCTTCTCATCCAATGGCTTGGTGAAGATGTCTGCCCTTTGTAAATCAGTGGAAATAAAGACAAGATTAATTTTCTTTTTTCTACACAATCTCTAATGAAATGATGTCTTATTTCTATATGCTTGGTCCTAATATGATTCACTGGATTTTGTGCTATGGATATTGCACTGGTACTATCACAATATATAGTTGAATTATTTAAGTTGTATCCATAATCTAGTAGTTGGTTTTGTATCCACAAAACTTGTGAGCTGCCAGCAGCTATATATTCTGCTTCTGCAGTGGATGTGGACACAGATGTTTGCTTTTTACAGAACCAGGAAACTAGGCCATCACCAAGGAACTTGCATGTTCCTGTTGTGCTTTTTCTGTCTACTCTACATCCAGCATAGTCAGCATCTGAAAATCCAGTTAAGTCAAATTCTGACTCTAATGGATATAGATGTCCTAGATTTGGACAACTTTTTATATATCTCAAAATCCTTTTTAGCAAAATATAATGAGATTATTTAGGGTTCACTTGGAACCTAACACAAATGCATGTTGTAAACATGATGTGTGGCTAGGGGTGTGCATGCAAAACCGAAAACCGACCAAACCGCCCCAAACCGCCCAAACCGAACCGATTTTACACCGAACCGAACGACTCGGTTCGGTTTTGGTTTTCCTCTCTGAAAAACCGAAGCGCACCGACTAATAATGCATGTAAAAGTATTACCAATAATGATATTTTAACTATTTTTATTAACTAAATAATGTACACAAATTATATCAACTTAATAATTTTAATATCATTTGAACCAAAATAAATTTTTGTAATGCATATTTTATGCATCAAGACAAATTAAACATTTTGTTGAACTGATTTTTTTTATATCTTTTTTATATTTATTATTCGATTTCACAATAAAAATATTTAATCATTTTTTAATGTAATATGAGTTATTAGCTATAATATATCGTATGTAAATAAAGCTTGATGATATTAATTTTTTAATTGTCATACCTTTTTTAAAATTTTCTTGAGATATTTAAGTACACAATTATTTTAAATAGTATAACTGAAAAACCGAAAACCGAACCGAGCAAACCAACCAAAAAACCGGACCGAGCAAACCGACCAAAAAACCGAACCGAACCGATAACCATCGGTTCGGTTTCGGTTTGGGTCCAAACCGACCCAAACCGAACCGCTTACACCCCTATGTGTGGCCTACTTGCTGTGAGATATAATAAGGAACCAACAATGTCCATATACAACTTCTGATCAACCAGCTTTTTCATGCTCATCAAAATCTATCACAGTATTTGCAGACATGAGTCTTCATTGCTGAGGCATCACACATCCCAAATATTTTGATAAGCTCCTTAGCATATTTAGATTGGGAGATGAAGATACCATCAGATGATTGTTTCACTTGGAGACCAAGGAAATATGAAAGTTCACCCATGCTACTCATCTCAAACTTTGAATGCATAAGGTTAGAGAATCTTTTGTATAGTTTGGGATCAGTTGAGTCAAAGATAATATCATCTACATAAATTTGTAATAATAAGATTTTTTCTTTATGATGCTTAATAAAAAGAGTCATATCTACAATGGCTCTAGAAAATTTATGTTCTAACAAGAAGCTAGCTAAGGTCTCATACCAAGCTCTTGGAGCTTGCTTTAAATCATAAAGAGCTTTATGCAATCTAAAGACATGAGAGAGATAGGTTGGAGAGAAAACCTGATGGTTGCTCCACATATACTTCTTCTTTGAGATCTTCATTTAGAAAAACACTTTTAACATCCATCTGATAGATTTTGAACTTCTTGAATGCAGCATATGTAAGGAAGATTCTTATAGACCTCAAGTCTTGCAACATGAGCAAATGTTTGATGATAATCAATGACTTCCTCTTGCCTATAGCTTTGAGCTACTAGCCTTGCCTTGTTCCTCATAATGTTGCCTTCTGCATCCAACTTATTTCTGAATAACCATTTGGTTCCAATGACTGGATAGTCTTTGGGTCTAGGAACCAATTCCCAAACTCTGCATCTCTCAAATTGATTGAGCTACTCTTGCATTGCAATGATCCAGTGAGGATCTTGCTCTGCATCTTTAATGGATTGGGGCTCATGTTGAGAGAGGAAACAAACAAACATCAAGTCAGGGTTGAGTTGATGTCTTGTTTGCACACCAGCTAGAATATCTCCAATCACTTGAGATCTAGGATGATCTCTAAGTGTGACAAAATCAGTGAGAGCAGCTGGTTGAGAAACAGCTTGAGGAATAAATTCCTCTTGTGGAATTTCAATAGCTGTTGGATAGGGTTCAGTCACCTCTATACTTTCTTCTTCAACTTGTTGAGAGAGATGTATTGGAACCTCTTGAGTGAGTCTTAGATCATCCACTCTCTCACACAAGTGAGGTACCTGCAAAGTTCTGTTGGTAGAAATTTTTTTTTTCTTATAAGACATGTTAGCTTCATCAAAAGTTACATGAACAGATTCCTCAATTTTTAAAGAAAATTTATTAAACACTTATATGATTTGCTGAATTGAGAATATCCTAGAAAAATTCTCTCTTCAGTAGCTTTAGCTTCAAACTTTCTAATATATTTCTTGTCATTATTATGAATATAACATATACAACCAAAATTTTAAAATAGGTGATTTTAGGTTTCTTCCCTTTAAGTAATTCATAGGGGGTCTTATTCTTAAGTTTATGTATTAAACTTCTGTTCAGTACATAGTTTGATGTGCTCAAAGCCTCTGCCCAAAAGGATAGGGGCATGTAAGCATCTGCAAGTAATGTGCCTGCAACTTTAATTAGGGTTCTATTTTTCTTTTCAGCTATCACATTTTGTTGGGGAGTTATAGGAGCTGAGAAGCAATGTCTGATACCTTCCTTCTCACAGAACTCATGCATAAGAAGAGATTCAAACTCAGTACCATGATCACTTCTGATCAATGCAACTTGAGTAGAGTACTCAATCTGTATGGTCTTGATAAAATCTGTAAGAACCTTAAATGTATCTGACTTAGATTTCAGAAAGAACACACAAGTGAATCTTGAGAAGTCATCTACTATAACTAGAGTATAAGATTTTCCTCGTAGATTTTGTACAATAATTGGGCCAAAAAGGTCCATGTGTAGCAAGTACAAGATCCTAGGTGAATCACTCTTATTAACTGATTTAAAACTAGATTCAGTTTGCTTGCCTAATTGACAAGCCCTGCAGAGGTCCTTCCTTCTTGTAGGGACCAGAGGACAATCCTCTAACAAGCTTGCTTTTAGATAACCTAACAATGTTTTTCATATTAACATGTCATAATCTTTTATGCCATAAATCATTTTTATTGCTAACAAGATTAACTAACATATATCTGATGTTGCAGAATGAAAATCAGCTACATATATGTTGCCTTGTCTATTTCCAATCAAAACAGTTTAGTTTTTTTAGTAGAAATAATACAAGAGCTGGAGTTAAAGTGTACTTGATAACCTTCATCACATAATTGACTTATGAAAATGAGGTTATGTTTCAGTCCACTTACATATGTAACCTTTTTGAAGGTAACTGCTCCAATCTTAACTTCTCCAAAGCCTTCAGACTGACCACAATTTGAGTCACCAAAGATCACCTTTGTTCCCATCTTGGACTTGTAATTATTTAAGTTGTCCTTGCTGCCAGTCATATGCTTGGAGCATCTACTGTCCAGATACCATTGTTGATTTAAAGCTGGACAGCTCTTTACCTGAAATGTTAAAAATTAGTTGTTCTTGACCCAGATTACTTTGGGCCCTTTATTTTTCTGATATGAAAAACTTGATATAACAGAAAATTCAGGTTGAGATTTATATCCTAAGGGATGGTATCTCGTGGGTGGAATTTCCAAATTAGCAAAAGGATTAAAGGTTTTCTAGGTTGATTAAAGTTTCTGTTAAAATTATGATTTTTGTTAAGTCTGACTGAGTTCGACGAAAAGTTGTAAGTTCGTCGATCGAAATTCGACAAAATGGGAAGAGATCGTCGATCTCTGCTCAGAGAATGAATATATTCATTTTCTGCGCCCCAAGTTCGTCGATCTCTGCTCGACGAACCATACAGGATTCGTCGATCGCAGTAAGATGAGTTATTATGGATATGGTTGACGTTCGTAGATCGTTGATCAGAGTTCGACGAACTAGCCACATTTCGTCGATCTGACTTCGACGAAATCTGTTGAACTTTGTTTTTATTTAGAATTTTCGTGTTTCTGTTCTGGTGGTTTTTAGATTTAAGCAAGTCTTCTGTGGGTTGCTTATTGTTTATTACCTTTTTTCTTTAGCTGAAACAAATTTTATGGGGGTTGATAATATATTTTTCTTAAGTATGGGAGGTAGGCTTGATGAAGCACTTAAGCCCAGCTTGTCATTCAGTCTGACATTGACTGTACTTGTGATGTCCATCAGCTTAAGGCTTCTCCCATTGAGAGATTTCTCAAGTTGCTTAGCCTCACATAGTTCTGTTTTTAGAGAAATAATTTGTTCATTTGTTAAAATAGATCATTCTTAAGATTAGTGTTTTCAGCAAATTTATTATCAAATTCAGCTTGTCTATCTCTTAACATTTTGATTTCTTTTTCAGATTTTATTAGATCATTACGTAGAGCTTTGAATTCATTTTTAAAATCAATAGAATTAAAGTCAAAGGAAGAGATTACCTGATCCTCTTCTGTCTCAGATTCCTCTTCTGATTATTCAGAATAATTTTCTGCTTGATCTTCAGCATCAGGCCTGCTGCAAAAGGCATTAATTGTCATGAGGCAAACTTCTCTTGCCATGACTTCTTCTTCATCTTCATTGGAGCTGGAAGATGAGGTCTCTTCATCAGTGTCACTACAAGTTTCAGCAATGAATCTTTTTTTCTTTCTTTTATATTTGTTGGAGAAGTGTTTGCTTGAGTGTCTGCCTGAATTCTTTTTGTTCTCTTTCTCTTTTCTTCTATCTCTTTTCTGAGCTTCTGGGCATTCAGGAAGAATGTGCCCATGCTTTCTGCATCCAAAGCAGACAATCTCCTTGATGGGAGTTCTGTCATACTTAGGCTTATCATCATTCTTGGATGACCTTCTCCTAAAATCTTTCTTGGCCAGTTTGTAGAACCTTTTGGCGAGCAAGCTCATCAACTCCTCATTGGCATGAAGCGTTTCAGATTCTTCTGTTGCTTTGAAAGCAATATTGTGCTCCTTGTTTGAAGAGGTTGAGACCTTCATTTCAGCAGCCTCTCTGGTCTTTATTAACTGTTCATAAGATTTTAGCTTTTCCAAGAAAAGATTCAGTGGATATCTCATTCAAACTTCTGGCTTACTTGATTGGCCAGATCCTGGAGTCCCTAGTGCTGGGAAAGCACATCAGGATCTTGTTATTAATCTCAGTTAAGGAGATATCTTTATCCCGGGTTTTTAGTTCATTGATGATAACATTGTGCCTATTATACATCTCAGCCACTAATTCAGATTCCTCCTTCTTGAAGTTCTCATATTGAGATATTAGGAGGGATCTTCTATCCTTTCTTTTATCTGCTGAGCCTGCCACCATCTGGTTTAGAGAGTCCCAGATTTCTTTTGCAAAGGTGCACTCAGCCACCTTCTGGAAGATGTCATCTGACATGGTTTGAGCCAATATATTCATAGCTTTTGCATCAGCTATTTTGACTTTCTTCTGAGCATCAGTCCAGTCAGGTGGTGGAACTGCATGAGTGCTAGAAGTTGTTATAGATGTGGATGCTGTTGGTTTGAGGAGGTCCTGTCAAAATATAGTTGAAAATATCCTCATCAATAGAGTTCATGTACAACTTGATTCTTGCCTTTCAGATTGCAAATTTGTTTAAGTTGCAGACTGGAGGTCTGGTGCTAGCATAATCTTTATTTTATGTCATTGCTGTAACAATAGAAAAACTAGAGAAGAGAAAAACAATCTAACAAAGATCTTGGTTCAGATGTGAATCTGTGAAACCAAATAGAAACCTTGCTTTGATACCAATTGAAGGATGGTACGAAAGATACCACCCCGGGTTAGACTGTTTAACTCTAGAGGGGGGTGAATAGAGTATTTTAAATTTTTTAGATTTTTATTGCATAAGTAAAACAGTGATACTTATAAGTGTAATCAGAGAGTGCAGAAATAAAAATAACCTATTCAGCAATAAGCACACAGAAAGAAATAAAATAGCATCACAGACAACACAAGAATTTTATAGTGTTTCCCCTAAAACTTGGGTGCATCCACTCTTCTACCACCCTGTTAGGAATCCACTCAGGTTTTTGATCAGGTGCCCTGCCACTGATCAGGTTTTTGCTCAGGTGCCTGTCACCACAAGATCTGGTTCAGGTAGATCAGGAAACCTTTCAGGCTTTTGATCAGGTGCCTAAAAATCAAATCAAGTATTTTGATCAGGAGACTTGCAAACAAGTGTTTAACTTTTGAAGGGAGCTAGAACCCTGTGTACAGTGAGGTAAAACAAATAAAACTAGATGTTGTCTTCTCTTTTCTCAAAGCAACAAAGAAGACTTGTGGATCCTTGATGGTGTCAAATCTCTCCCTGAGATGAAGTTCTGTTCAGGAAGAATGAGAGCTTTGCAAGGTGAGTATGTCTTCTTGAAAAGTTCTCCAGAAAGCTGTAGACAGATAGAAATTGATTGTCTCTTGAAAGCTTGCTGGAGGAAGATCACTTGATGAAGACAGTCCAGAGCTTTTTCTTTGTGTATATCAGTTCTGTCTTGTTCTCTATTGTGTTTTCTGTGTGCTATATTCTTCTCTTGTCTCTATCGACTGAAAGAGAAAATTCTTTTATATATCTCTGTCTAATTCTCCTTTGGATTTTGAAATCCTTTTGCATTAAATGCTTGACTGCCTGGAGAATGTAATGCGGCTTGAGAGAATATCTGCATTATTGAATTTCCCTAACTGTCCTGGAGAGCTTTGCAGGGTGAGTATGTCTTCTTGAAAAGTTCTTCAAAAAGCTGTAGACAGATAGAAATTGATTGTCTCTTGAAAGCTTGCTGGAGGAAGATCACTTGATGAAGATAGTCCAGAGCTTTTTCTTTGTGTATATCAGTTCTGTCTTGTTCTTTATTGTGTTCTCTGTGTGCTATATTCTTCTCTTGTCTCTATCGACTGAAAGAGAAAATGGTGACTGCCTGGAGAGCTTTGCAGGGTGAGTATGTCTTCTTGAAATGTTCTCCAGAAAGCTGTAGACAGATAGAAATTGATTGTCTCTTGAAAACTTACTGGAGGAAGATCACTTGATGAAGAGAGTCCAGAGCTTTTTCTTTTTGTATATCAGTTCTGTCTTGTTCTCTATTGTGTTCTCTGTGTGCTATATTCTTCTCTTGTCTCTATCGACTGAAAGAGAAAATTCTTTTATATATCTCTGTCTAATTCTCCTTTGGATTTTGAAATCCTTTTGCATTAAATGCTGACTGCCTGGAGAATGTAATGCGGCTGGAGAGAATATCTGCATTAATGAATTTCCCTAACTGTCCTATTAAAAATGACAAATAATATTCCTGATGAAGATCATAATCAATGCTGCCACTAACAGCTATAATCAGAGAATATAAACATTGATTATTCAGGAATTACTGCAAGAGAATAAGGACAAAATGAGGGAAAATTCCAAGTCTGGAACTGCACAGCAATTGTCGACCAGAGAACAGATTTCGTCGACCTAAGATCAAAGATCGTCGACCAGAGAAATCGTGTTCGTCGACCTGTGAAATCTTGTTCGTCGACCTGAGAACCAAGTTCGTCGACCTGAGTTCAGCGAACTGCTTTCAGTTAAAAAAACTTCCCAATTCTGTGCTCCAAGTTCGTCGAGCTGATAATATAACTTCGTCGACTTGAGTTCAGAGAAAGTAATCTGGACTTAATGTGTTGAATTTGAACTTCCAGAATTCGTCGTACTGAGCTCGAATATCGTCGAGCTGAACTCAGAGAATTGATTCTGAGTTCGTCGAGCGGAGCACGACTATCGTCGAGCTGAGTTCGACGAACGTCGAACTCACTTTCTAAACTTGATTTCCTTCTAAGTCTTTCAGTCTTCTGCTGTCTTCTGTTGGCTGGTCCATGTGAGGTTGATTTTAAGGACTTAGCCTAAACTCTAGGACACAGACATGACCCTGACTATACATGGTGGGTCAAATATCCTAGTTAGTGAACCTAGCCCAAATCAAACTAGGGATCCAACACAATTACACAAAATCATTGATTTTGCATAAGGCTGGGAATATTGACGTGAAAGATATTCTGCGAGTAAGATGGGCTGTCCCAAGATGTCTCATGCAGGTCTCGCATAGATGTTCTCCCAGACAGTCGGCAAAAATCTCGCTGAAACAGCGGGAATATTAGCAGGTGGACAGAGATGAAATATCACAACTCCCGTCTGATGGAGGAAAGCAGAGCTGTGGAAGGGCTTGCATCCGCGGTTGAAGAGGAACGACAAGTTTTACACATTGGGTTGTGCGAGTCTCGTGAAGCGGCAAGTTTGCGGAGTTAAAAGGAAATCTATTAAAGGGTGAGGAGGGTTGCAAGTGGGGTGTGGAGTTCAAGGGGAGCGCTATTGTGTGCGAGTACCCTGAAGGAGGAGGTGAGGGTGTGCGAGTATTCAAAAAAGAGTCGAGGTCGCATGAGGATGGGACGATCACTAGAACTCAGAGAGAGTTCGTGCGAGGTCAGTTGACTTCGCGTTTGAGGCGTGTGAGGTCAGTAGAATTCACGTGAGAGGATACTTTCTTGTGAGGCAGGGGCAATTAAACAAAATCATTGATTTTGTATAAGGCCAGGAATATTGACGTGAAAGAAATCATGAGAGGATTCAGTTTAGTGTGAGATACCATGTGAAAACTTGAAATATAGAGATTTTATTATTTGAAATTATGTAGCTTATTACAAGAGAGCCCCCGTCTTTATATTAAGTAAAGGAGGAATAAAAAATTACATTTGGTGATGTGATATTAAGTACAATAAGAGAATTTGCAGTGGGCCGCTTAGATGGGCTTTAAGCTCTTGGACTTTCAACAGTCTTTAACATGGTCCAAAGAGGGAGAATCAAACTGATACCTGCTTTTGTTAATAACAAGGGGAGAGATAATATGAACGATTGGGAAATATCATACTTATGTGAAAATCATGTCTTTAGGGGAAGATCATATATTTAGGGGAAACGATCATTTAGGGGGAACTTAATTAATTTTGTATCAATTATGCTAAAATGATTATGACATTGACACTAGTATGAAAACTTACCTTATTGTATTCTTTATTTCCAAATTTGAACATTTTTACTATCAAAAGAGAGTTTGTTGGACCATGAGTCAACACATCCTCTTGGGCACATCCTTGATTTGAGAATAATATATCTTTGTAAATAATTGATTAATATTTGCAAGTGTTTTCATAGCATGGAGGTTCTGGAATCTCTTATGACATGTCTTGGGATCCAAAACAAATACCGATTCTAAAACGTTGAATTGAAGACCAATTTTGTATCCTAGCGCCGGCGATAGCCACTACCACCCGGTCATAGCACTCTTGACGTACGTTGTTTCCATACAGAGCCTTGGTGAAATTGGATTTTGCCATAAATAGTTCACGAATGATTATACCAACAACGATATCTACTATTGCTCGATATAGCCTGGATCTCTTATTATGACAACAATACGTCTCAACGCGTCTTCGTGGGAAGATAGGTGGGATATTCAAGTTTACTACTGCCCGACTATAAGACTTACCGCCCGATGATATTCCTTTTATAACAACATTGCACCATCATGCGGACTGAACGGTGATTGGAGCGCACCTAAATATGGAAATCTTTGTCGTGCTGAGGAGGAAAAATTAGTGCGGGACTCATTTTTTGACAATACCGCCCGACGATAGCCACTACCACCGGCTGTAGCCACTACCCAGTTATATCTAAATACATATTTTTTCTTGAAATCCTCATCTCTTTCAATTCCAGCACGAATGTTCTTCAATGAAAGGGCGTCCAAGCTTCCTATATTTCCACGTTTCAATGAACATCTTTTCGAGGAAGATCGATGTCTAACAACAATATTTCGAGCGAATAGCTCGCGTTCTACCATGACGATTTCCAGCGGCTCTTTCACATCTTCCTCTGGCAAAAGATTATTAGGAGTTTTTTAGGTGAAGTTCTATTTATCTTTTTGTATTCTTCTTGTTTGATCTTTGATTTCTAAATCTTTGTATTGTATAGGAATTCTCCTCGTGTATGGCAACTAAGTCTTTGTTAGATCTAGGGAGTAGGGACGGCTTGAGGTAATTTGCGGGTAGATTAACTAGGGCTAGGCATGAGCGAATTTGGGGATGGATTTTTTAGTGTCAATCAATTCTTAAGGTGAAGAGTAGGGTATATAAAACATCAAGATTTATTTTTCATTGTCTTGATCTAAGCTGTATTATGAAAAGATATTAGTACAGATGTGATGTAGGATAGGCTACGGGGGTGCACAAAACCTAGACTTCTAGGGTTGGAATGCAAGAGAAACACACTAATCCTAAATCTAAATGCAATGAGAAGCCGTCGGGACAGCGACAAAATAATTTAGAGCAATGAAAATCCCAACCAACGCAGTTAATTGAAAGGACAAAAAAAACAAGCATTCAATTCAGCAATTACTTAATGGCTTTCCTCCGCTCGGAGGGCCAAAGCTAAACGTGCGGAGAATAGATCCCAACTGCAAATTATCAGCGTATTGCAACAAAATTTTACAAGTACGAATCCAATTAAAACACAGTAGTCAATCCAATAATAATGTCAAATCAAATGTTCCAATACAACAAGGAGACTCACCAAAGTAGTGGGCTGACCGAGACACTGAAGATTTCGAAGCCGGATGTGTGAGACGACGATCGAATGTGGAACCGACAACGTGTAAATGATGACGGTGGCTGTCCTCGGCGGTGGATGGTGGAATCGGACCGGAAATGTGTAGATCCGGCCATGTAGGGATAGAACCGGGTGGGGGTGGATAGATCTGGTGTCTAGAGAACGGATCCGAGCCTGGGAATGATAAACCGGTCGAGGGAAAAACGGATCGGGGCTGTACTGTCCTAATCGGGAATATTTTTGGCAGGAACGGTGGTGGGGAAGTGGATCCATGGAAAAGGAGTGAGTGAGGAGGCCGACCGGTGGTAGGGGAAGGTGTGTCCGGACGTGGGGAAGAGGGGACAAGGATGCAGGGGCTGAGGAGGGGGCATCAGGGCTGTAGCAGGGGCGGGTAGGATGTGTTGGCAAGATTGTTTGGTTTGACCGAAGTCAAAGGACAAGAGAGAGAATATATATAATATTATGTATATATTTTAATAGTGGTGGTTGACTAGTCAATGGTTGTTATTATATATATATATATTTATAATAATATAATAGTGTGTATTAATTAAAAGGAGGAGGCGTGAATTCAAAAGGCGTGAATTCAGATGGCGTGAATAGTGAGACACATGGCATATCCTCATTGGTTTGCTATGCCTATAAATAGACATGTATTTCCTTGAAATAAAGTTAAGCAGAAGCCTTGCAAGGTGGCGGAAGTGTTCCGTGAAAATTGAGCAGCTTTTGCGGCTAATTTTCTGCATAATATTGGCGATCTCCTATTGGCGCAGTCTCCTATTGGCAAATAGGATAATATATGAAAAGGTGGCAGACATGCTTGAAAGCTTGCAGAAAGAAATTTCTTGCGGGTACTCCTTGCGGACATCAGCTCTATTTTGCGGACAGAATTTGAAGCTCCAGGCATTGTGCGATTAGAAGTGTCAAGGCGTGAAATTTGTAATACCCTCTTTGGGTCTTGTGTTGAGTTGTAATTTTAAGTCAAGATTGTCTTTGTGTTTTGTAATCTCTTTTGTTATAATAGAGAAGTTGTTTGCTCCCATTCTACTGTTGTGCCCATTACTTTCGTTTCCAACAGTCGTATCAGAGGGAGGTTACGAACCTTCGAAGTTGCTCGGAAGAGTTGAAATCTTGAAGTGATGGAGATGGGTAGTGCTATGCCAGGACAAGTTCCCAAGTTGACAAAGACAAACTACGACAACTGGAGCATCCAGATGAGGGTGCTACTTGCTTCAAAGGAGTTGTGGGAGATAGTCGAGGACGGCTATGAAAAGCCTACTGCAGAAGCAGAAGCGGCGTTGACTAATGCCCAGAAGACGGTGTTGAGAGAGTCAAGGAAGAGGGACAAGAAGGCGCTGTTCTTGTTATACCAAAGGGTCGATGAAGCGACCTTTGAAAAGATCTCTGATGCGAGAAGTTCAAAAGGGGTATGGGAAGTATTGCAAAGCTCCATGCAAGGAGTTGATAAGACTATGAAGGTGAAGTTGCAGTCTCTGCGTGGAGAGTATGAAGGATTGAAGATGCAGAGCGCGGAGAAGGTTGGCGACTATGTGACCCGGCTGCGGACGCTTGCAAATGAAATGAAGCGCAACAGAGAGACGATTGATGATGTCAGTTTCATGGAGAAACTTCTGCGGTCTATGTCAAAGAAGTTCAACTATGTAGTGGTGACGATATAAGAGTCGAAGAATCTAACTCAAATATCTATCGATGAACTCATAGGCTCTTTGCAAGCTCATGAATATCGCATGCTACAAGATGAAGAGTCAAGTGACTTAGAGAAAACACTTCAGATTCAGTTGAACTTTGGAGAGAGTTCAGGAAGAGGAGGTGACCAGCGAGGTCGAGGCTACCAAGGCAGAGGCAGAGGAAGAAGAGGAGGAAGACATCAGAACTTCCTGAGAGAGACAAAACAACCTCAAGGTAGAGAGCAAGAAGGAAGAGGAAGAGGCCGTGGAAGAGGCCGAGGCAGAGGCCGTGGTGGAATGACACAAGTCCAATGTTACAACTGTAACAGGTTTGAGCACATGAGTTATGACTGCAGACTTCCGAGGAGGAATGAGGAGACCAACCACTATGCTGAAGGAAGAAACACTGGTAGTGATCCAATGATGTTCTTGACTTGCGGAGGAGCTGAAGGAGGTAGAAATGAAGTTTGGTACTTGGACACAGGAACGAGCAACCATATGTGTGGTGAGGAGTTGTTCGCTAACCTTGAACCAAGTGCTGGTGAGGTTAGTTTTGGTGATGCTTCAAAGATCTCAGTAGAAGGCAAAAGTTTGATAGTGGTCACCCTCAATTGCGAGAAGGTGCATCTCAAATATGTGTTCTATGTTCCTGGCTTGAAGAGTAACATCTTAAGCCTTGGACAATTGGTGGAGAAAGGTTATTGCATTCAGTTGAAGGATGGTTCATTGGTTATGAAGAACCATCGAGGAAAAGAGGTGGTGAAGGTAAAGATGACGACGAATCGTCTCTTTACGTTGAGTATGGATGCTGAGGAGACGATATGCTTAGAAAGAACTGAAGAAGAAGAAGAGGCTTGGTTGTGACACCATAGAATGGGTCACTTAGGATTCAGTGGTCTGAAGCTTCTATCGCATGCAAAGATGGTGGAAGGTTTGCCAAAGATTTTACCACCACAGAAGATTTGTGAAGCTTGTACGAAGGGCAAACAGAAAAGACATACGTTTGAAGGTGGAAAGTCTCGAAGAACAAGGAGCCAACTTGAACTAGTTCACTCAGACATTGCTGGTCCGTTTGATATTACCTCAATTGGCGGAAGCAAATACTACATCAACTTCACTGATGATTTTAGTCGGAAGTGTTGGGTTTACATCTTGAAGAAGTTTGAGGCCCTTGACAAGTTCAAGTAGCTCAAGGCAATGGCTGAAAAGGAGAGTGGACAGTACCTGAAGGTACTTAAAACTGATCGAGGTGGGGAGTACACCTCAAAATTGTTTGATTCTTTCTGCAAGAAGCATGAGATTGCTCATCAGTTGACTGCAGCTTACTCACCTCAACAGAATGAAGTTGCTGAGAGAAAGAACTTGACGATTCTGAACATGACAAAGAGTATGATAAATGACAAGAAGTTGCCGAAGATGTTCTGGGCTGAAGCAGTACATTGTGTTGTGTACTTGCTAAACAGATGTCCGACAAAGTGTGTGAAGTTCAAGACTCCATATGAAGCATGAAGTGGATGGAAGCCAAGTGTGCAATACTTGAGAGTGTTTGAGTGTGTAGCTTATGCTCACATCCCTGATCGGAAGAGGGAGAAGCTTGATGATAAAAACAAGAAGTGTATATTTGTAGGCTACGCTCCGATGATTAAAGCTTACAAGTTATACAATCCTGTGACAAAGAAGGCGATTATCTCACGAGATGTCTTGTTTGAGGAAGACAGTTGTTGGAGCTAGAATGAGAAAGAGAGAAGCATCAAAAGTATGTTTTATGATGATGAAGAAGAAGAAGGTGGTCATGAAGCTGAAGCTGCGGATGGTGGAGCTGAACCACCATCACCACCGAGCAGAGATTCAGGGCGAGCTTCAACTCCCTGCTCTAGTGGAGCAAGCACCAGCAGGAGCATCTTTGAAGGTTCTCAACCTAGGATGAAAAAGTTGAAGGAGATCTACGAGTAGACGGAGCTAATTCATGCTAACTTTTTTTATATTGTCTTTTAGCAGAATGTGAGCCGTACTCATATGATGAAGTTGCTCAAGAGACGACTTGGAGGAAAGCAATGGATGAAGAGATGACATCCATCAAAAGGAATGATACTTGGGAGTTGGTTACTCTGCCGGCAGGTCATAAGCTCATTGGTGTGAAATGAGTGTATAGAGTGAAGAAGAACAAGGATGGAGAAGTGGAGAAGCACATGACAAGACTCGTCGCGAAAGGCTACCGACAAGTCTAAGGTGTGGACTACGACGAGGTCTTTGCTCCAGTGGCGTTCTTAGACACTATCAGAATGATCATTGCACTAGCTGCTCAGTATAAGTGGAAGATCTGTCAGATGGACGTCAAGTCCGCATTTCTCAATGGTTATCTGGAAGAATATATGTATGTCCAGCAGCCTCCTGGATATGAAGTGAAAGACCAAGAGAGGAAGGTCTACAAATTGAAGAAGGCGTTGTACAGGTTGAAGCAAACGCCTCGTGTGTGGAATGAAAGAATTGATGGATACTTTCAGGAGAACAGGTATATGAAGAGCCTGTATGAGTATGCACTTTACACGAAGGTGTAGAAGAACGGTGATTTCATGGTCGTGTGCTTGTATGTTGACGACATGATATTTACCGGCAACAGCTCTCTTATGTTTGAAGAGTTCAAGAAGACGATGAAGAAGGAGTTCGAGATGACTAATCTAGGAGAACTCACTTACTTCTTGGGCATTGAGGTACAACAGAGTGAAAATGAGATCTTCATTTCTCAGAAGAAGTACGTAGAGGAAATTATGAAGAAGTTCCGGATGGAGAATAGCAAAGCCATCTCTACTCTTGCTGATCCGGGAATGAAGTTGAGGAAGGATTCGAAGGAGCAAGCAGTTGACTCTACGATTTTCAAGAGTCTAGTAGGAAGTCTACACTACCAGACTTTCACTAGGCCCGATATCATATATGCGGTTGGAGATGTTAGTAGATATATGGAGGAGCCGAAATAAGATCACTTCACAGCAGTGAAGATGATCTTGAGGTATGTGAATGGGACGAGAGATCATGGTTTGATGAACGCAACTGCAGAGGAGTTGAAGCTGGTCGGGTACTCCGATAGTGATTACGGAGATGTGAATGACCGGAAGAGCACTTCTGGATACACTTTCCATGTGGGAACAGGTGTGTTCTCATGGAGTTCGAAGAAGCAGGCAAAAATCGCCTTGTCCTCGTGTGAAGCAGAGTACATAACAGCTGCAGCATGTACTTGCCAGGCTATCTGACTGAGGAACTTATTGCAGGAGATTCATCATCCGCAGGTTGGTCCTACGCCGTTGTACGTGGACAACGTGTCGGCAATTCAGCTAGCAAAGAACCCAGTGCTCCATGGATGCAGCAAGCATATAGAGACAAAGTATCACTTTCTTCGAGAGCAGGTGCAGCAGAAGGTGATGGAGTTAGTCTACTGCCCCACAAGAGAGCAGATGACAGATATTTTTACGAAAGCGTTGAAGGCTGAGACGTTCATAAAGTGCAAAAGTAAACTCGGCATGTGCAGCCGTGTTTGATGGGGAGATTGTTGGCAAGATTGTTTGGTTTGACCGAAGTCAAAGGCCAAGAGAGAGAATATATATAATATTATGTATATATTTTAATAGTGGTTGTTGACTCGTCAATGGTTGTTATTATATATATATATATATATATTTATAATAATGTAATAGTGTGTATTAATTAAAAGGAGGCGTGAATTCAAAAGGTGTGAATTCAGATGGCGTGAATAGTGGGACACATGGCATATCCTCATTGGTTTGCTATGCCTATAAATATGCATGTATTTCCTTGAAATAAAGTTAAGCAGAAGCCTTGCAAGGTGGCGGAAGTGTTCCGTGAAAATTGAGTAGCTTTTGCGTCTAAATTTCTGCATAATATTGGCGATCTCCTATTGGCGCGGTCTCCTATTGGCAAATAGGATAATATATGAAAAGGTGGCGGACAAGATTGAAAGCTTGCGGAAAGAAATTTCTTGCGGGTACTCCTTGCGGACATCAGCTCTATTTTGCGGACAGAATTTGAAGCTCCAGCCATTGTGCGATTAGAAGTGTGAAGGCATGAAATTTGTAATACCCTGTTTGGGTCTTGTGTTGAGTTGTAATTTTAAGTCAAGATTGTCTGTGTTTTGTAATCTCTTTTGTTATAATAGAGAAGTTGTTTGCTCGCATTCTACTGTTGTGCCCATTACTTTCGTTTCCAACAGGATGGATCAGGTGGAGTTGGCTCTGGGAAAGGGTGGCCGATGATGTTGGAGGCTGCATGGGCGGCGGATGTGGGGAAGGTTTGCTGGAGGATTTCAGTGTGCTGTAGAGGAGATAGGTGCGGTGGAAAGGGGAAGCCAAGGTAGGGAAAAGAAGGATATGGATGGGTAGTACCTTGGGGGGAAGATTGAGCGCCTAGGAGTCGTCACTTAGGATTCCACGGAGTTGGCATCGTGGGGTGATCGCGAAGTTCCGGGATAAACTTCTCCAAAACCTGCAATGAGTCTCAACCAGCCCGCTACCTGTCCTATTTATAATAAAACAAAGCTAGGGCGACCCACCTTCAATGACTATGATTGGCTGGTGGTGGGGCAATCAAAATACAATAAAATAAATCTAAAATAATAAAGTAGCATATAATTTTGACTCGCGACGCGGATCCGGACACATCCGCGGAGTCGGATCGGCGATCTGATCAAGCCTTCCTGCGTGGGTAAACGAACGTGGGTCCTGCCTTGCGGCAAACCTCTCTTGGTGCACGATCTGATAGATCCCCATCAAGATGCTTAGTTTTCCTTTTCAATTCTAAAAAACTTATTTTTGTTGTGCTTAATCCTTTAAGTGTTTTTATAGTTGATTGCTTGAAAAGAAAAATATCGAGAGATCTTATTTATTTTTATAAATAGGATCAATTTATTTTCATAAATCCCCATTTAACATAGCCTCTCTCTTCGTGTGGTAAAATACACTTAGCAATTCTTGCCTCGAAATGACATGTTACGAGAAGGAGAAAATGCTTGCACTAATTTAAAATAAAGATACAATCACAAGACATACTCATGCCCAACTTCTGGAGGTAGGTTCCTCCAAGAAGCCCTTCTGCAAAGATGGACACCCAATCTCTAATGATCAAAAGATGAAAACAACTCTCCCATACCACCTCCTTATATAGGGAGGGGGACTCACATATCAATAAACATAGAACAATAAAAACAATACAAGATATAATAATAAGATACTCACACGTCCGTAACAATACACCCCCACCAGAAAATCGACCTTGCCCTCAAGGTCGGAGTGCCTCCCTCCATCTAGTAGTGAAATGCCCTCGATTGGGCATCGTAGAGGTGCCCGGAGCGCCATACGGCGGTTCATCCGCGATCAGAAGAGCATCAATGTCAGCCGACCTGATTTCGTTCACGTCCTTTCCGATGAGAAGGCGGAACTCCTTCATCGGACAATCATGAGTCAGCGAGTAGGGTTGTTTGTAACGGAAGCACAGACTCCTCCTCCATAAGTATTTGTATTCTTGGTTGGACCGGCGGTGAGTAGGGAGATGATGGTTGTTGTGAGGTGGCGGTGGTTGTTGTTTAGGCAGGGGAGAAAAATATGGTTGGTTGGGAGATTTGGCGGGAGACAATTAGGACGGATGGTCCCCAGATAGCATGAGGAATTTGGCCTGCACGAATGGGGAGAGGTCAATGGCTTGGTTAATAGTTAATTATTTAAGGGTGCGGTGGCTGGCTTGGATATGTGGTTGTAGGTCGTGCATGAAGTAGGCCAAGTAATGGTCGGGTGGAAGACCTGAAACATGAGTGACCATCTCGATAAAGGACTCCACGTACAAATCAATGGAGCCGGTTTGACGGACTCCGCAAAGGTGCTCGATCATGGAGCCGGAGTAGCGGTTATCATAGCGCTGAATAAGGGCCTCCGTGAGAGCTGTCCGGGTGAGGTTGGGGGAGAACTGGCGGAACCCGCGGGCCTAGTGGAGGGTGGACCCTTCCATACTGACAATTGCTTTGGAGACCTGCTGCATCTGAGGAATCTGGTAAATGTCAAAAAACTACTCGGCGCGGGCAAACCACCCAAGAGGGTTAGTCCCGTTGAATGTGAGGATGTCGAGGCGTGGGTGTTGTGGAGGAAAATATGTCAATGTGGGATCTGCGGGGGCCAATGTGCTGGGGGATCCCAAGGCAGTGGCAGCAGCAGGAGGACCTGAGTTCTGGCTGGTTTGCAAATTGTGGAGGATGGCCATAATTGTCGTGACTGCTCGGCTTGAGCCTCGAGATGAGAGTTGATGGGGGAGAGGGCGTGTTTGAGGGCTTCCACGCGGGATTCCATCAGACTCTTTGGCATATGAAGACGATTGCACAGAGCTGGAGGTTGGCATGAGAGTGCTGGAGTCGGGGGAGGTGCGCTCGTGGTCGAACGATCGCTGTGGAAGGAAGGGATCTGGCCGGCGGCGGATTGGAGCTGGGCTGGCGGTGGATTGGAGTTTGCATTGTGGATTGCTGAGAGTAGGGAGTCGGGAGTTGGCGGGGCTAGGTCTGGCAGATGACAGAAAGGGAGAAAGGGCACTGCTCGGAAACACAGTGTTGCGCTCGGTGCTGGTGACAGACGTAGCGGACGACGCAATCGGAGATCGTTTCTGGCGACGGCCTTGGTGGACGACGGGATCGGCTAGGGCACAACAGCGAGTGAGTGATCTGGATGGCGCCGTCGGTTGGTGTGAGGTTGACTCGCGGATATGGCGACGAAGAAGCAACTGTTTTGAGCGCTGATGCCGACGCAGAAAAAAGGCATGAATGAAACCCGGCGGCACGATGCAGGCGGGAACGACAGGTTGGACCAATGTTACGAGAAGGAGAAAATGCTTGCACTAATTGAAAATAAAGATATAATCACGAGGTATACTCGTGCCTAACTTCTGGAGGCTGGTTCCTCCAAGAAGCCCTTCTCCAAAGATGGAGACCCAAACCCTAATGATCAAAAGATGAAAACAACTCTCCCATATCACCTCCTTATATAGGGAGGGGGTCTCATATATCAATTACCATAAAGCAACAAAAACAATACAAGATATAATAATAAGATACACGCACGTGTGTAACATGATATCACTGAGTGCCTTCTCAAACTGAATTTGTTCTTATAATATTCATCTTCAGTGGATATATATAATATCTTCCATGAAGACTAAGCAATACTGTTAGAAATGATAGTTTTATCGCAGATGGAAAAATCCAATGTTTTCTGTACACGTACTTTCTTATTTTTAATAGAAAAACCTGTTTAAATATTTTTAGCGTTCATTTTTCGTCCAACCTCTAACTCCAGTGTTGGTCTGGTTTCAGGCCTCTTATTGACAATGGCAAAAATCCCCAAAAATATGTTAAATATACTGCAGACGACCTGGACAGAATGCTCGGTGAATTCTTCGAAGGAACCACGTGGAGCGATCAGAAGCGTTGATCTAATACCTCTTTTGATCAGGTTTACCCTTTTATTTATCCTCTCTTGAAAGCTTTTTGCAAGCTAAAGAACCTATAGATTGCAAGCTGATCGAACTGTATTTTATGTTTGCCTCTTCATGTGCCAGTGTCAAGTAGCTTTTTTTTCTTAATTTTTTTGTTTCTTCTGTTCCATCCATCATCTTCTTTAGATTTCATGTGTAATAACACCATCTTGTGGAAATTCTTATACTTATGGAGAAATGTTATCACAATTATTTGCATCATTTTTGTAAATCTTTATTTTAATTTGTTCCTGCCCAGTGCCGCCTGTAATGCTAAATGTTGATTATGAGAACTAACTTTAGTATGGCAATCTTTGCAAATATAATATTATGAAAACAAATTTTAGGACAGTTTATGGATCTTTAATTTGGGGGTTATAAGTAAATCTTGTTTGACTATTAGCAGCTCAAAAATAATCCGGTTCAAATTGAATATGTGCTTTTTGTAACCATCTTTGTATTTTATTAGCAAACCAATATCCCTCTCACGACCGAAACAAATCGCTCCTCACCTAGCCCTATTTTCGTGATTTCTACTTGGACGGGGAAGAGGTCGGTGTTCGCAAGGGCTCTCCTTTCACTGCTTTGACGATCGGTGGCTGACAGTCACTGCTGGGTCCAGAGGAGGTCGACGGTCGCTGCTTTGAAAGGGTAAGGGACTGCGCGCAAGGTTTGTTCTCGCTGTTTAAGACTAGAAGGGATTGCAGGCTAGGTCGGACCTTCATGGGCGATTTTCCGTAGTCTACACCCTTTGCTGCCATATTCTCTATTCCCATGGGTTTGCTCACATTTTCAACTATCCTAGGCTCTGTTTGTCGAGACTTATTTTCACCGGCAAGCGGTTACGATTGCATGGACTGGACCTTAATTAAGGTTGTAACCGCTTACCGGGGAAAGTAAGTCCCCCCCAAACGGAGACTTTATGATTTGAGATGCTTTTTTAAAACTTTTGAGATCAATTTTTTGGGAAAAACAATCTTGCACTGGGTTTATGTAGAAGTTGAATTTGCTAGTTGTTTGGAGATGATGACAGTTGAAATTGAAATTCAGTTTTCAATTTCACGAGCATTCTATATGTTCCAATCACAGAAAGTTCAGTAATGGCAAGCAATATTTTCCTAAAGGATTGCCGCAGTTTCTTCTTTCCATGAATCAAAATTGCCTGGATCAATGTTTTCCTTTGCTCTGAACATGCTATCAGCTGATGCTTGCACAAGAACATCTACTTTATCTGAATAGAAAGAAAAAAATGTGCGAGTTTAAATTTGAGTTTGATTAACCAATATTGAGGGCTACAATGTTGGAATAATTCTTGTATCAAAATACATCTTTTTTTCATCGGATTAATCGGTTACTTCCATTCATAAGTTTATTTTCATAAGATTGACACAGGTATTATCACCATCATGAAAATAAAACTAATTTTGAACAAACTGGATGAAGTTCCTTAGGTGAGGTTGTGCATTCACAAACAACAGTCCATAACCACAGTTCACGAAGGCCACTCTCGTGCCAAAAGGGGTGATTGTCTAGGCGACTTACAAGATGCCGCTCTATTATGATATAGAAATAAAGAGAATAGTGGTTGATGTTGATGCTAAACTTTTCTTTGCAACCACAGAATGCTTCAATATGATTTTAAAAAAAGTAAGGGGAGAAGCTAACTCTAGGTTACAAAGATTGTTCGTGTTGGTCAAAACTTTTCTTTGCACTTCTCTTTAGGCCCCATGTTACCAGGCAAAAGAAGTCAGCCATAAATAGCAAACCATCAAAAGCAGAAACAGACAAAAAAGCACAATCCAAGATGCCAATGCTCAAAGAAAAAGTAAGTTGAACAATCTTAGGCTCCATTAAGTTGAACAATCTTAGGCTACGTTTGGCACGGTGGTTGCGGTCGTAAACTCATTGGTTAAATCGTCATTCGTTAATGATCACTTAACAAATATTAGCCGTTTGAACATAAAAATGAATGAAGTTTTTTAGGTGGGCATTAATGAATGATATTTCAACCCGCATGTTCATGACCGCCACCACCGTTTCAAACTGAGCCTAAGATTGTTCAACTTATTTTTTCTTTGAGCATTGGCATCTTGGATTGTGCTTTTTCCACTTCCCAAAAACCGATTCAAATGGATGCATTAAGGCTTATGGTTGTTTCTGCAAAGGAGACGTAATCCAACCTATTGAAACTCTCAGAACTAGGATTATTATTGAGTGGTGTTGTAGGCACATCATTTGTGGATATTTGTGCACCACAAAACCTATAAAGTTATCTAAAATGACCTAAATTTTAAAAATCGCATGCTATTGCACACCTGCCTTGACTCATGGCCAACTCAGCCTCCTCTTTCGTGATTCTCTCTCCCTTCTTTTCCATCGACGACACCCTGCAGCCCTTGTCGACCACCATTCCAGCTGGCTGTTCCTTCCTCTAGACGGGTAAGATCTCTTCTACTTCTTGTCTCCTTTTGGGGGATAATAACACTCTATTTCGTTTAGGATTTCTAATTTTGGGTGTCATTTTTGCTCGAGATTGTTGAGTTTTCCTTCCTGTTGACGAAATGTCTCTTTCTATTTCAATTTGCAGCTCATAGCAAGATAAAACTTCTCATTTTCTTCTCATTAATCTCCATCTTTTGGGATGCTGTCTATTTTGGTTGTCTAGAAAATAGGCAATAAAATATTTTCCCGATGCACATAAGATGAACTAATTCAGTTTTAGCAAACTTGGTTCTCTTTTAGTTTTTGAAATCTAATCTACTGAAAAAATAACTCTTGCTTGTTGTGTTTTGATGAATGTTCTATTATTGAACTATAAAATTTATGTTGTTATGAAATGATTGTGGTGCTTTCATGATAGTTTGTTGTGTTTATCTTCTTGGCAAATGAAATGTGGTGTTTTCTTGAGTTTATTTTGTGTTGTCAAATGCTTGTGGTCTTTCTTTGAAAGATAATCTTTTGGAAAGCATGATATTTATTCAAAAATATTTTTTTTGGGGGTGGGGTGGGGGGGGGGGGGGGGGGGGGGGGGGGGGGGGGGTGGGGGTATTTATATGTTAAAATGAATGTGAAGCAGACATTGTCATTAGTTGAGCACTAATCTAAACTAGCTTAGTGGATGTTGGGTTGGACCTTGTCACATATACGACATTCCCTAGTAAAGAGGACCAAGTAAAGTGGGCATGTAACGTTACTAAATGAGTGTAATTTGTTGTTGTTACTCAAGGAGCAAATCAACTTGATGGGAGAGCAAAACCAAGGGTTTTTCTAGGTTGTCATATGGGTGGTTCTCCTTGTGATAATCAACTTTAAAAGGGTTGGGTGAAGAAAAGTATAAGAAAACAAATTCACAAGGTATGGATGTTCATTCTATTTACTTGGACAAAAAAGGTGTGTGTGTGGATGAATAAAAAGTTGAAGTTAAATGTGAATTGCATAATCATGAATGTGTACATCTTGTGACACAGTTATGATGCAAGACTAAATTATAATAAATAATAGATTGCCAAGGAAATGAATGCATTTGGTGTAAACTCTAGAAATTTATTGTCTACTTTAATAAAAGAGAAATCCAACCAATTCTTGTCATAAGAACCATTTATAATGAGAAGAATAAGTTGTACAAGAGGAAACTTGATGTTGAAAATCCAATTTTGTTTCTATGTAAGTGCAATAGAGATGCAGAATACATGAGTTATAATCATATTAACCATGTCGGTAATAATTTGGAGAGTTTATTTTTCTCTCATCCAACTTCTATTCAACTAAGCGTCATGTCTCTTGATGTTTTTTTATCATGAATGCATCTTATAGATTAACTTTGTTTCCCATTGTTTGGATGACATCTACAAATATGACGATTTTCTCAACATTTACTTTTATATATAATAAAATTAAGCGTAGTTTTAAATGTGCTTTGTATTATTTTAAAAATATGTTGGACGCAACTTGTTTATCTAATGTAATGATAGTTGAAAGGGAGGTGGCTTTAATGAATGTCATAAAAGTGATTTTTCCTCGAACAATAATTATATTATGTCAGGTATACATTAACAAAAATATATTAACGAATTGTAAGAAGTTTTAAAAGCATGGTGAGGAATGCATAGTTTTTTACAAGAACGACTTATAACACGTGATTGAATATTTTCTAAGCAAAGACTCACAAATATTTTAATACTGTTGGGTCCATTGATCCCAATGTCCCAGATTTGAAGAAGGCCTACAGGACAATGTCATACACATGTTTGTATTTGATGCATACCCTAAGTTCTATGTATGCAGGTGGTTACTTGTTACACTGATTTGATAAGTTGTATAAGTAACAATGATAGGTGGACACATGGAAGAATGTTGAAAAGACAGAAATCTGTGTAAGTCCACAGGCATTGAGTGAAGACAGTTCACTCAACGCCAGATGGCCTTAAGCATTGAGTAAAGACTAGACAGTCAAATCCTCAGCATTACCAAGACAGAAATCTTGTTAAGTACAGAAGCATTGAGTGATGGCATTTCACTCAACGCCCAGAGCCAGATGCGTTGAGTAAAGCTCAAGCAGTCAAAACCGTAGAAGAATCTGTCAAGAATTCTGGCCAAGTCCAAAAGCGTCGAGTGAGGACAACTCACTCGATGTCAGATGAGCAAAGCGTTGAGTGGAGCTCTTGATGTCTAATCAACAAAAGATGTAGACAGAAAATCTGTCTAAGCCCAGAAGCGTTGAGTGAAGGCAGTTGACTCATCGCCAACTCAATAGAAATTCAACTTAGTATAGAAGCGTTGAGTGAAGGTTGTTCACTCAACGCCTCAGCAAGATGATGGGCAAAGGCAGAAAGCATTGAGTGCAGAAGCTTCACTCGTTCCCTTCATACAGAGAAAAACGGCCAAGTCCAAATGCGTTGAGTGATGAAGGTTCACTCGACGCCTAATCTGTTCTTCAGCTAAAAGTCTATATTCGTTGAGTGATAACTAATCACTCAATGCCTGGTGTTTGGAGAAAACTGACTAAGTGTTTTGGCATTGAGTGACAAGTCTTCACTCAACGCATATGATGAATTGTTTGAATTTGACTAAGTCCACAGGTGCTGACGTCAGCAGAAATTCAAATGTTACGGGAAGTCTACAATACACGACAAATGGCATCGCTTGCCTATTGTACAACATTTAATGCAAAAGTAGATCTACAACTACCAACTCCAGTTGGGCCGAATGCTCAAAGAGTCGTTGGACGGCGGGATAGACAAGACGAGATCAAAGAAGAACAAATTAACTTTTTGGAAAGTAAAAAACTTCTTCTTCTTCCTCTCAGATGAGTTGTAGAGCTTGAAGAAATATTCATTCTATTGATCTAAAAGTTAAAAGAAAGTTAGTTGATTGATCTACTCAACTTCAACAACAAGTTCAGAGAGCTTTCTCTCTGAGGTAAAAGAAGCAACAAAGCAAGCACTTGTTGCAGTGACTTCACAGTTCCAGTAGGCCCAATCTTGAAGATACATTCTTGTAGCTGTGAAGGAGGCAGGGCTGAGGTTTCTCAGTTCAGAAAGTGGTAACACAAATAAAATTTTTCTGGTGTTCTACATCATCAATAAACAACATTCTAACTGTAGGATCTTTCAGAAGATCTAAGATGTAAGGCTTTTGAGCCTGAGTTGCAGGATTCTTGTGGTGAATCTGAGTTGTAGGATCCTCCTGTGGATCTAAGGTAGGGCTGTGTGCCTGAGCTATAGGAGAGTTTCTATAACACCCCCATCCGTCACATGGGATATAACAGAAGGTCTGACGGGGCCCCACGCCATATTCCACAGACAATCAGTGGAGTTACATATTAATACCAAAACACTATGAAACCATATCGAAACCTAAAACAAAGCATTCTAGCGGAAGCTTTTAAATATGTTAGAAGAACCCATCACAGATCATGAATGTCCACTATAGCCCAAAGTAGGAAGGAAAGAACAAATACACAATGAGTCTTGGCCTTATGGTCTTACAAAGTTTTCTTAAACAATAAATGTTTTACATACTTCGGCATGCAGACCGGCCATACATGAAGATAGTAAAGTAAAAAACTTCTCTTTGACCTTCAAGGTCCATCACAACATCCAGGGCTTTAGCTCGCTACTTACCACTTGACTCACCTGTTCCTACAAGAACGATCCACCGAACGGTGGTAAAATAAGGCAACGGTCAACTAAAGCTGACCAAATTATAATGACCTCAAACCTTGCTCGGGGCGTCAAAGCTCCTTCCCTGCATTGTATTAGCAGAACCAAACATAGTAATGAACGTGCAATTTAAGCACACTTCACTAAAGACGTAGGCACGAATGACACACACTTCGTGCACTCAGGGCACATTCTCGGTGTTCAGACAAAACCTAGAGATGCACCACCATTCTCTAAACGACAACAACATGAGCATTTTGGTAGTCTTTATGGCCGGCGCATGGCCTAAGACCCGTAACTATGGCAGCAACAGGTAACACTACCCACGGACGCTCGGCATAGCTACTGGGTAGGTTAGACCCTTTCCCGTTGCTCACATAGTCGGGCAAATACCCACGACGCGGGTCGGCCTCCTCATTCCCATTTCTTTGATATTTACACAAGTGGCTCTCAGGGCACTAAGTTGCGCTCTCAAATCTCTCAGCACCAAATCACAGGCCCCAGGTCTCCACGACACATGCCACAATCACTGGCCCCAGTTGTCTCTATGACACAGTCCTCAATCAAACCTCTCAAAGAGCTAGCGCCTGCAGTATCACTACGGTCGCGCCGCATCTGCCAGAAATGCGATTCTGCCCAGTTTTTCAGGTGCTCCTTGGAGTTAGTCCCCAAGTTTCCCTGTTGCAATCTACCGTGTAGAAACCCGAAAATCAAACATCATGAAGTCTTCTCCGACCAATACAATCATAATGAAACATCACCAATCCATAACAATCCGTTCAGATGGGCTTCACGCACCATGCTTATGATCGTACTTCGATTCCGAACTCTATATGCAAAAACTACGGGGATATACCGTATCTACCCAAAGGAAAACCTCACGCTCGCCGCACACTCGCGGGAGAGGATTTCTTATGCAAAAGGACGAGGACTTCACATGTCTAAGTTGAAAATTGTTACCATTTGCGCTCTCTTTGGTTCCATGCCAAAGGTCTAGACGGGGAATGCGATGACAACGACCTTGCCTCCACAGATCTGGACTCGGCTTTCGAATCTGAGGTTCGGAACTCCAATGTTGATGAGATCACTCTCCGGCGCCGCTGCTTCCACTCCAAGAAAAATAGGCCAACTCCAAATACAAAAGAAAATGAAGTGAAAATGGCCACATCAGGCATATATACCAAGCTACCGCCACGCGGTAAGTAGCTACCGTCGCGTGGTACCTTAATTCAACGCCTCGTTTCGAGCTCAACCTCCCAAACCCTCCAATCATAGACCGACACGTGGCCACATCATTTCGGAAATGCTACTGCCGCGCGATAGGACGCTAACGCCGTGCGATATAGGACGTCGATTACGACATGCCACCATCCACTATCGCAGCGCACTAACTTCTACCGCCCCACGCTATGATACCGAGAACTATATCAATTAAATTGACCCAGCTATCGCCAGCGGTAACACTATTAACGGGCGATAGCTTCCCAAGAGGTCTGCGAGATTAATTCCCCGGTTACCGCCCCGCGGTAATAACTTTACGCCGCTCGGTAACGTCTTTCTCGAGAACTTGACACTTTCTCGAGGACTCGATACTTTCTCGAGAACTCGACGCTCTCGACGCAAATCTTGGAGCTACCGCCGCGCGGTAATAGCTATCGCCGAGCGGTAACCCCCAAAGAAGCATCTTCCACCTTATGAAATTTGGGGCATTACAGTTTCTCTGTGAGGTAGGATCCTATGTGGATCTGATTTATAGTGTTATCCACCTAGCCTGAGCTATAGGACATTGAGAAAAGTCTGAGGTAGGTGATTTGTGAATCATTGAGCTGTAGGAGCATTGCATGCTCTGAGTGGTAGGGCCTTGGGCCTGAGTTTAGGACTTGGTGGGGTCTGATAAATCTTGAGGGATTTGAGTTGTAAGCTCATTGAGCTGAGTTTGGAGGAGTTGCCTTGTAACACCCCCTATCCGTCACATAGTATATAGCAGTAGGTCCGGCCGGGGCCCGACGCCATATACCACAGACAGACCGGGTGGTTACTTATGGAAACCATCCAACCAATCTCATCGTCCTACACAGAGCATTCTAGCGGAAGCAGTTTGTATAAGTTGTAAACAAGAACCCAGCATAAGAGCACGAATGTCCACTAACATGATAATAGGAATGCTATTACAAAATACTCAAAAGTCGGCCTTAAGGCCTTACAAAATGTTTCACTTGTCTTTTACATGATTTACAAACCTCGGCTCGCAGGCCGGCCATACATGAATAAAACATAAAACATTTCCACTTGGGCCTTCGAGGGCCAGCTTCGCAAAAAGGGCTTTAGCCCGCTACTGACCGCTTGGTCCAGCTGCACCTGCAAGCAAACAAACCACCGCACGGTGGCAAACAAAGCAACGGTCAGCAATGCTGACCAAATTATAACGATCCCGCCCCCAACTCGGGGCGGCGATGCTCCTTCCCTGCATTTCATTAGCACAAGCGAGCAATGCATATAACCATAGCCATTTCATCACAGACGTTGGCTCGTACGGCCACACGTCCCGTGCACTCAGGGCACATTCTCGGTGAACCGGTCGATGTTACGTCAATTGAAGCCATTAACATTCCGGACTCACCACCGCCACTTAGACGGCCATTCCTATGAGCAATTCGTCTTCATGGTATTGGTCACGTCAATTTAAGCCATTGACCACCGAAGACCCCCATTTATGCCAACGGCGAGTGCCATGTAACTTTAGGTCTCTCTAACCCGAACGACATAAAGCGGGTACGGCTCCATCTAACCCGTGCTCACATCGCAACGACAATTTAAGCCATATGCGCGGGTCAAACTTTCACCGAGTCCCATCCTACCGCAATACACATAACCCCGTTATGTTCAAGTTGGCTCTCAGGCCACCAAGTTGGCAAGACCTCGTGTCCGCCCAGTTTTCCGGGTGCACCTTTGGGTTAGTCCCCAAGGCTCCCTGCTGCAATCTACCGCGTAGAAAACCCGAAAAACACCCAATAGCACGGAGTCTTCTCCGGCCTTATGCAATGCAACATCACCGATCCGAACTACATGTCCGGGTAGGCTTCAACCAAAATGCCTATGTCCGTTCTCGCATACGGACGCTAAACAACGGGGACTTCACATATCTACCCAAAGGAACGCCTCCAACTCTTCGCAAACTCGCGAGAGAGGGCTTCCTATGCTAAGAAAGAGAGCTATCATGCTCACAAGTGAGGATCGTTACCCTTGCGTTCCTCTTCGGCGCCATCGAAAAGTAATCGGATGGAATTGACCGCACTAGCGTTGCCTCCGCGGATCCGGAGTCGGCTTGCGATTCGGAGCTCCGAAGCTCCTCCAATGGCGGATCTAGCTCCTCTTCTTCTTGCCTTAGCTCTTCTTTCTCCAAGGGTTTGGAGAGAGAACAAGTGGAAAAAGTGAGGGTTTTCTAAGTCAAAACCCGGGTATATCCCTTCAGGAACAACCCCCAGCCGTTGGATCTTCAGTCAAAGAAATGAACGGCTTCGATTCGGGACTGAAATGCCCAATCTGGGCCGAACACGGCCTGGCACACGCCCGTGTCCAGGGCCGTGTGCCTCATTCGCCGTCAAAATCGAATCACCTGGAACCTCACACGGGCATCGAACACGCCCGTGTTCGATCTGACACGCCCGTGTTCCACCTGACACGGCCGTGTAGCTGGCCGTGTACCCCATAATTTTCTCCCTTTTTCAACCCGAGCACTGCACGGGTTCTGGGACACGCCCGTGTCCCTACCCGTGTCACCTTGACACGCCTGGACCCCAGGCCGTGTACACGGGACATTTCGTCGAGTGGAGATCGACGACTCGATGACACGGCCTTGGACACGCCCGTGTCCTAGGCCGTGTGCCTTGTCTCGACGATCGTCGAGTACATCTCGACGATTTCACGGCTAAGTGTCGACACGGGTCGACAAGCCCTGCGACACGCCCGTGTCGCAGGCCGTGTGCCATGTCTCGACACATTGTCGACACCAAAGTGTCGACTTCGCGGGACGAGTGTCGACACGGGTTGACACGCCCTGCGACACGCCCGTGTCGCAGGCCGTGTGCCCTGTCTCGACACCTTGTCAAAGCACTGTGTCGACTTCACTGCTAAGTGTCGACACGGGTCGACACGCCCTGGGACACGCCCGTGTCCCAGGCCGTGTGCCTGCAGCCAGAACTCAAACTGGCCCAAAACATCCCCCTTTGCTCCTTTGAGTTTCGGGGCGTTACATGCCTTATCTAACACTCTGTTAGAAAGGTGGGAGGGACAGTGGATGTACCCATAATCTGGAGAACCACTATAAATTCTTTTGTGCTGGTTGTGCAATCTTGAAAGCTAAGTTAAAATAAACCACAACACACCAAAGAACATAAAAATTTTAAAAAGACCAAAAACCTATTCACCCCCCCCCCATCTACGTGATTATATACTGTTGAAACGAAGGACTTTCAAGTGGTATCAGAGGGAGGTTACTCAAAAAGGACTTAATAGTATGAGTTGATCTCCAAAAAGTAGCTTAGAATATCCTTATGGGTTCAGGAGAGAACCATAAGGATTTGGGCTCCATGAAACTTCCAATCTGCAGGAAGGAGAACTTTGGTATCTGGAAGGTAAGGGTCAGATTATTTATGGAGGCATCCGACCCCAGGATTTTCATCACTGTACAGGAAGGACCCTTCATCTCCATGAAGGTTTCAGTTCTGAATGCCACTTTCCAGACTCCTAAGAAATATTTTGAGATGTCCAAGGATGAGATCATTCTGGCTGCCATGGACAAAAGAGCACATAACATAATTGTTAGTGTCATTGATGATTCTACATTCCAGAATCTTATACATTGCAAGACTTCCAAGGAAATGTTGGACACTCTGGTTGTCTATATGGAAGGCACTGTAGAAGTCAGGGATGACAGGAAATCCCTACTTTATCAAGAGTATGAAGTCTTCAAGCAGGCCAAGAAAGACTTCATAGCTGAATGCTATGAAAAATTCTTTAGAGTGGTGAATGAGCTAAGGACCTATGGGAGGGTCTTCAACAACTATGAACTGAATGACAAGTTTCTTAGATCTCTAACTAGAGACTGGGACACCAAGATATGTGTCATCAGAGAGGTGACCAAGCTTGCTGAATCTCCTCCACACACATTGTTTGGAAAGCTGCTCTCCTATGAGATGTAGGTATCTGCCATAAAGGAGGAGGAGACAACCAGCAGAGCACAAGCCAAGGAAAAGACTGTGGCCTTTAAGGATGAGTGCTCCAAGAAGAGCAAGGAGCGGATTTCCTCTCCCCCCAGGAGGCCTGCAGATTCAGACAATTCTGAGTCAAGTTCATATGACAGCAACATGTCGGATGGGGAGTTTGCTGCCTTCTTAAGGCAATTCCAGAAGATGATGAAAACAAAGCAGTGGAGGAACATGACTTCCTCCTCTTCTCATCACAAGAAGGACCACAACAATGCTGAGAAGAATAACTCTAAGATAGACAAGTATGACACTAAACCCAGTAAACAGTTTTCTTTTAATGTTGTTTGTTACTGCTGTAGCGAGATTGGGCATGTCATTGCTAATTGCCCAATCAAGAGGAAAGAGCAGAAGAAATCTGAGGAGAAGAAGCATCACCACCAACACAAGGGCAAGAAGGAAAGGTCCTTCATTGCCAAAAAAGAGAAGAGCTAGAGTCAAAGTGACTCAGCCTCTTCAGATTCTGGCGAAGAGGAAGCCTACATAGGGTTTGTTGCTGTAGTTGTTGATGAAGAGGATGAAGACTATCCTGCTGTAAGGATAGGTATCAGGGCCCCTTTATCACACTCAAAAGGTGATTCTGAGGTGGATGAAGATGACAGTGACTGCTATGGTCTCATGACCATGACAGATAAAGAATCTAGCCATGATCAGTCTTGTCTAGATAAGGTATATTCACTGTCCAGCTTCTCTTTTGGTTCAGGCTATGAGACTAATCCCAATTCTAATGCATCCTCATCCAGTGATGAAGATGGGTCAGAATCTGAGGAAGATGTTAATCAATTGATTGACATGTATGCCGCTCTTCTAGATGCTTTGAAGAGAAGCAAGAGGTTGGCCAAGAAACAAGCTGAGGAAATTATCTCCCTACAGCTAGCTACTTCCCTGCAGTCTGAATCAGCATCTTTGCTAGATCAGAAGATGATGGAAGTCAACCAACTGAAGGCCATCACAATCATCCAGATTGGGACCATCTGCCATAGGAACACAATAATAATGGATCTTGAAGAGAAGCTCCAAAGGGAGAGAAGGATTGTGGCTAAATACTCAAAGCCCAATACATTATTGCCCCTGATAGATTCCTTCTCCTCTCAAAAGGATAAGAGGGGTTTGGGATTCAAGGGGAACCCTAGAGTTGGTCATTTCAAAGGGAAAGACAAACCTCCAATTCAGCCTCCCAACTCTTTTAAGAAAGTAGTGTTACCTTCAAACAGGTTTGACCAAGAAAGTATCTATGGTCACTAGTTGAATGGAAGATCCCCAAGTACGAACAAAAATGTTCATAGTTATGGTGGAAGGTATGGCAAGGGGATAAGTGCTTTTAAGGCCTTACATGAGGAAATTCAGATGGCCTATCATTGACCATTTGTCTTTGGTACCCCAACCCCCTCACTCATAAATAAGGCAGTGGCTTGTGATCAAGCTCTTCCAGCAAACTCTCAGACCATAGGTAAGTCAGTCAGAAACTATGACTTGGCTATCTCTAATGCCATCAACAATTTGTCAACTGTAAAGAAAACTGCTATTAGTGGTATTCAAAGTAAGCCAAGTAAATATACTAACAGACTTACTTTCAGTCATATCCTTGCTGAGAGAAACTTGAAAAGGGCTGTTGCTCTCCATTCTGAACAGATTACTGTTGGCATGTCCACAAGTGCAGTTCAGAAGAGGGGATACAATATCCATGAATGTTTGTGTTGTGGTAAAGTAAGTAACTTTGCCATAGATGGCTGACACAATCCAAATGTTTCTAGGGCAAGAGTTAGTCTTCCTGTCAGAAAAGTTGCAGGTAGGCATGTTCAATTTAAGAGTAACATGCACCAAGGACCCAAATTCTCCTGGGGTCCTAAGGTTACCTAAATTATGTTTTGTAGGATAGTCCAAGTACCCAAAGTCCAAGTACCCATACTCCTATATGGTACTTGTATAGTGGATGTTCACGGCACATGACTAGAACAAGATGTCACTTGAAGGACTACACTCCTGTGAAGAATGGACCTAAAGTTATCTTTGGAGGTTCAGACAGAGGAATCACTAAGGGAAATGGTAGCTATATTTTCTTCTTCAGCCTGAGAATGTGCTTGATCTTCTGGCTCAATATCTGTAATAACTTGAGCCTGAACACTGTCAGTCTCTGGTTCCATATCTTAAAACATGAATTCATCAAGATTGGGCATGGGGGATTCAGCCCAGCCAAAAGTTGGAGGTGAGAAAGCCTTTGGCTCTATATAACTTTCTTGTTATGTAATATTCTCATTAACTATAAGACTTGTCCTTAGTTGTTCCAAAACTATAGGACTTATCTGTGCCATGTAGCAGACTATAGCTTTAGAATAATTATCAAAAGCTGGTAAGGTGGTGCTATAAACTGTATCAAAAAAATAAAGGAATGAAGAAATATCAACTCTGTGATTAATGATAAAATCACAAACAGTGATGATTTCTGGAATTGAAAAATCTGTTGATTATTCTTCTGTACAAACTGGAAGCATTTTGGTATCTGTTGCTGCAACTTGTGGAATTACTGCTGCTGGAGTTGCTGCTGGAGCTTCTTCATGAACTGCTGGAGCTTCTTCATTGGATATCTCCCCATGCCTGAATTCAGAGAGTCCTGAACCCAGGCCCCCAGAAGAAGGGTTAGTGGAGAAGGCAGCTAGCTGTGAAGAAAGAATATTGATGGAAGCAGCAAGTGGGACAATGGCCTCATCTATGAGTTTCTTGAGTGTAGGGGTAATAAACTCAAGAATGTTGGCTGATATAGAAGATAAATCAACATACATGCAATCATTTGGATTAGTAGATGTTGAAGGTTGGTTGACAATAGAATAGAATGACATGGAGCAGGTTGGACAGATGGTAAATGGAGGGTGTTGGAATGTCAGTTGGAATGTTGGAGGTTGAGACATCAGGGAGGATAATATCTTCCTGAATATGGAAATGAGGTGGAGATGTATGAATTTGAGGTGAAAGAGGTGGAGTGTGTTGTGGAGATGGAGATGAAAGTAGATCAAAATTTAGTGATGACAGTAGTGGATCCGTGTCATCAATATGTGATGGTAGATGTAATTGAGGAGGTTGAGATGTTGTATCCTCAAGAATGTGGATTGGTTAGTGTGGAGATGGTGGCCTGGATGGTGAGACAGGAGGGATGGAAATAGAAGGTATGTTTGTAATGACTGTGGATGGTTGTTGAGAAGGAGAGACATCAACAAATGGAGTTGATGAAGGAAATGTGTAATGATGTGGAGATGGAGGAGGAGGAGAGGTAATGTGAGAAGCAGGAGCTTCTATTGGGGTTGGTGAAGTGGCTATTTCGGCCCTTGTGTACTTTGAAGCTATCCTAGAAGAGGAAGCCCTGAAGGGCTTTGGGATAACCCTCTCCCATCTGCCAAAGAGGGCAGATGTAAGCCTCTTAAAGGCATTGATGAAAATGGTCTGGGAGACCAAAAGTTTTGGAACCTTTGCCTGTAAGAAAATTCGCAGAACTCTACCAAAACTAAAATCCTTCTTAGTAATCTTCTTCTTAATCAAATCAAACATAATTTCACCCCAATTCACTGTTTTTTGACTAACTAGGGCACTCATCAGAAGGAATTGGTGCCTGGTTATGTAGTCATGGGTAGAGTGCTTGCCCAAGATTACCTTGCCAACAACATCTGCTAAGAATTTGTATTATGACAAGTTCTTCTTCAGCAATTTGTCAGGGTTTCCCTGGGAGTGACCTATTATAACTAGCATACCATCAAACTCGGTGCTAGATAGTTCAATATCATCTTCCCCATTGATAAATCCAAAAATTTCAGTTAGAATAACAAAGGTAAGAGAAACATGGTGTCCAGAAATCGATCCAGAAATGGAGGTTTGATCTGGAAAGGTTGTTGTGAATATCCATTCCTTGATTTCTTGCACTGAAAGTTTGATCCTTAAGGTCATGTACTTTCTCAACTATGGAGCCTCAAACAAGTGAAGGATGTTCTTGAAGATTTGATCAGAATGGCTGAATGAATCGATGTCAATGTCAAACCCTGCATCAAATTTCATGCCAGAAAAGGTCGCTGCCAAAATCACCATTGCCTGCAAAAACAAGAGAACAAGTGCAAAATAACTGGAAAGCGCGAGATGGAGTTCGATGAAAACCCAATTATAAGTTTTGAGAAGATGAAAAGACGAACTCCGTCCAACGACAAATAAAAACTTCGAACTCAGTTCGACGAAAAATTTCATAAAGAAATAAAAGCGTCGATCTAAGTTTGAGGAGGGGGAAAAACAATTCGTCGTTCTCCGTTCGACAAAAAAATTTCCTGAAACAAATTTGTCGATCTCCATTCGACGAACAGTTTCACAAAGGAAGGTTTGTAGATCTCCGTTCGACGAACACTCTATGAAGAGTTCGTAGTTCGTTGATCTTCGTTCGACGAAACATGAACAATTCGTCGATCATAGACAGAAATCAAATTAAAGCTTCTCCATTAATCATACCTAGCTGATTTAGGAAGAACGGATGTTTCTTTTCATCTAATGGTTTGGTGAAAATGTCTGCTCTTTGTAAATCAGTAGAGATAAAGACAAGTTTAATTTTATTTTTCTCCACACAATCTCTAATGAAATGATGTCTAATCTCTATATATTTTGTCCTACTATGATGCACTGGATCTTGTGCAATAGAAATTGTACTGTTATTTTCACAATAGATAGTTGAATTATTTAAGTTGAAACCATAATCCAGGAGCTGATTTTGAATACACAAAATTTATGAACAACAACTACCTGCTGCTATGTATTCAGCTTCAGCAGTTGATGTGGACACAGAAGTTTGTTTTTTACAAAACCAGGACACAAGTTTATCACCAAGGAACTGACATGTTCCTGATCTACTTTTCCTGTCCACTCTATATCCAGCAAAGTCAGCATCTCAGAATCCAGTTAATTCAAATTCTGACTCAGTAGGATACCAGAGTCCTAGATTAGGACAACCCTTTATATATCTTAAAATCCTTTTTATTAAAATAAGGTCTGATTCTTTAGGATTTACTTTAAATCTAGCACAAATGCAAGTAGTAAACATAATATCAGTCCTACTAGCTGTAAGATACAATAAGGACCCAACAATAGCCCTATATGTTTTCTGATCAACTGGCTTGCCCTGTTCATCAAAACTAACTACAACATTGGATGACATGGGTGTTTTCTATGCTGAGGCATCTGTCATCCCAAATCTTTTAAGTAGCTCTTTAGCATGTTTAGACTGGGATATAAAGATACCATTAGGAGTTTGCTTCACTTGGAGACCAATGAAGTTGGATAGTTTGTTGGATCCCTAGTTTGATTTGGGCTAGGTTCACTAACTTAGGATCTTGTGACCCACAATGTATAGCCAGGGTCATAGTTGTGTCCTAGAGTCTAGGCAAAGTCCTTAGAGTCAACATCACATGGACCAGCTATCAACAAGACTGCCAGAGACTCAAGACTTAGAAGATTTCAAGACTCTGTAAAGTGAGTTCAACGTTTGTCGAACTCAGGTCGACGATAGTCGTGCTCAGCTCAACGATCTCAGAGAAAATTCTCTGAGCTGAGCTCGACGAACATGCTACTCAGGTCGACGAAAACTTGGACACTACAACAACACTTCAAATTCAGAAAACATCAAGATATTCTAAGTCATTAGTATCAGACTTTGGTCGACGAACTTAGTTCTCAGCTCGACGAACTCTATTCTTTGGTCGACGAATCTTAGGACTACAACAACATTCTGTCAAGACTATGTTCTCAAGTCTCAGGTCGACGAACTCAGTTCTCTGCCCGATGAATTCTGGAATTATCTACTTCAACAACTTAGAACCAGAAGACTTGTGTCGACACTCAGAGTATATGTCGACACCAACTGAGTCGACACTAGAAGAACTTGTGTCGACACCCAGATCATCAGTCGACACTTTGGAATGGTTATGTAGACACCACACAGAAGACTTGTGTCGACACACATAATATTTGACAACTCCAGAATAGTTGTTGAACTCCAGTCGACGTACACATTTACCAGCTCGACAAACTTCAGACACAGAATAAGCAAAGTTCAGAAGAGACATCAGTTCAGTTTCCAGCTCGACGATCATGGAACTAAGCTCGACGAACAGAAGCCGTCTGGTCGACGAACACAACATATTAGGTCGACGAACTGTGGACTCAGTTCGACGATTTCTATCAATTGTTCGATGATTCCAGACTGAGTCATTTCCAGCCCTGTCCCCATGATTACTGCAATAATTCCTGAGTAATCAATGCTCTAACATTATCTGAATATAACAGTTAGAGGAGCATTAATTAGGATATTCTCCAAGATTATTGCTTGTCATTTTTCCACGGGACGGTTGGGGAAATTATTCAATGTTGCTTATTCTCTAGGCCGCCAGCATTGAATGTAGAAGGAATTCAAAATTTGAAAGACCAATTTTCCCAGGAAATATAAAACGAGATTTTTCTCTCTTTCCTGATAGTACAACATACAGATAAAAAGAAAGTCAGAAAAATATACACAGAGAGAAGATTACTGAATCAGACAAGAAAAATACAACCCACCTGCTGTCAGTCTGACACAAGATTTCTGATACTGAAGAAGAAGAACAATCATTCAAATATCAAGAGTCTTCATTCTTCAAACTCTCCAGGACACTTCACAGGACAACAAATCTTCCATCTGTCAAAGAAGTTCCTGAAGACCTCTCTGATCAAGGCTGAAAGCTTGAAGGCTATCACCCTGTTCAAAGCTCCAGTTCTCCTGAACTCTTCTACATCTCAGGGGGAGCTTTGACCACATCACTGAATCCACATAGTCTTCTCATTGTGATTGAGAAAAGAAGATTTTCATCACTCTCTCATCCCCACCTCTGTAAATTGTTGTCATCTCCCTTCAAAAGTGATTCCTGATTACAAGTCACCTGATCAAAAGACTTGAGGATTTGATTTTTGAGCACCTGATCAAAAGCTCATTGGTGTCAGACACCTGATCAAAAACCTGAGTGGATTCCTACTAGGGTGATAGAAGAGTGGATGTACCCAAGTTGGGGAACCACTATAAAATTTCTTGTGTCGTCTGGTTGCCCCTTTTCTTTTTGTTCTTGTTGTGCTTGTCTTTTTAGGACTGCTGTGTGCTTATTTACTTTAGTTTAATTCTGCACCTTTTAATTACAGCAAAAGCTGTAATAATTTTATAAGTACCTACAAATACTCTATTCACCCCCTCCCCTCTAGAGTATATTAGATCTAACACATCACTTTCAATTGGTATCAAAGGAGGTTCCTTTGGTTGTACAAGCTAAACCTTGAACCAAAGATCCTTTATTAGATCTAAACATTATTTCATTTTCATTTAGATTATAAACACAGCCATGACACAGAACAAGGATTATGCAAGCACCAGACCTCCAGTTTGCAACCTTAATAGGTTTGCCATCTGGAAGGCAAGAATTAAGTTGTACATGAACTCTATTGATGAAGATATCTACAACTCTATTTTGACAGGTCCCCCACAAGCATCTACATCTACAACATCTTCCAGCAACAATGCAGTCCCACCACCTGAGTGGACTGAAGCCCAAAAGAAAGCAAAGATTGTTGATGCCAAAGCCATGAACATATTGGCTCAGACTATGTCAGATGACATCTTTCAGAAGGTGGCTGAGTGCACCTCTGCAAAACCAATCTGGGATACACTTAATCAAATGGTTGTTGGCTCAGCAGATGAGAGGAAAGATAGAAGATCAAACCTTATCACACAATATGAAAACTTCAAGAAGGATGAGGCAGAAACAGTTAAAGTGATATACAATAGGCTTAGCTCCATCATCAGTGAGCTAAGGACCTTAGACAAAGAAAAACCTTGACTGAAGTGAATGACAAGATCCTAATGTGCTTCCCAAGCTCATGGGACACCAGGATCTGACCAATCAAAGAGGCCAGAAGCTTGAATGAGATTTCAACTGAATCTCTCCTAGGAAAGCTCAAATCTGATGAGCAGCTAATCAAGTCCAGAGAAGGAGTGGAACACAAGATTCCTCCTCCAGCAAGGAAAGAATAATCCATTGCATTCAAGGCTGCTGAAGAAAGTGAAGCTCCAATAGTCAATGAAGAGCTAATGAGTCTCTTTGCCAAGAGATTCTTCAAAATGGCAAGGAAAGACTTCACAAGGAAGTCATCCAGAAATGACAACCAGCCAAGGTATGACAAAACCCACACCAAAGAGGTAGTGTGTTTTGGGTGCAGGAAACCAGGACATTTCATGTCTGAATGTCCTGAAAATCAAAAGAAGGAAAGAAGAAGAGAGAAGGAATCAAGAAGCAAGCATTACAGCAAGCCCTCTTCCAGTAAGCACAAAAAAGTAGGTCAAAGGATTTGTGGCTGAAACATGGAGTGACACAAGATGAATCCACATCTTCCAGCTCCAGTGAAGAAGAAGAGTTGGCCAAGGCAAAGGAGGTTTGCCTCATGGCAATTGATGCAAGCAGTAACAGATCAGATACAGATGAATCTAATAATGAGGAAAACCTGTCAGCTGAAGATCAGGTAATAGCATCTTATGATTTTGAATCTGATGAATTTAAATTTGAATTTAAAAACCTTTGCTTTGATTTGATAAGCTCTGAGAAGGAAATTAAACTTCTCAGAGATAAATTGAATGATCTAGATAAAATCACTTCTGAAAATGCAAATCTATCAAGTGAACTGAAATCTGCAAATGAATAAATTACTTTTCTGAAATCAGAACTTAGCAAAGCTAAGATATTAGAAGAATCATTAAATGACAGAAGTTTGAAATTGCTAGATATAACCAGCACAGTAAATGCTAGAACTAATAACTACAGATTAGGATTATGAGCCACATCCAGTGAACCAACCCTAATCCAAAGGAATCATCTTTCAATACCTGTAAATTTTATCTCTGATAAAGAAAAGAAAAACACTGAACAAGTAAATAAGGTTAATAAAATTCTAGAACAAATTGAAGCCAATGACAAAATTAAAAACCAGAAGAATGATAAAAATAACAATGTTCAGCAATTATCGTCGAACTCAGATCGACGATATAGGAGCAGATCGTCGAACTCCGAACGACGATCTTTGAACGCAAACTTCAGTAATAATCATTCGTCTAACTGCGATCGACGAACTTTGTATGGTTCGTCGAGCGAGGTCGACGAACGTGGGGCACAGAAAATGAATATGTTCATTCTCTAGGCAGAGATCGACGATCTCAACCCAACTCGTCGAACTCTGGTCGACGTACTTACAAAAATTCGTCGAACCCAGAAAGACTTAACCAAAATTTTAACTATAACTGCAACTTAAATAATTCTAGAAAAGCTTTTAATCCTCTAGCTGATTGGGTTATACCACCTAGAAGATATCACCCTCTAGGATATAAATCCCAACCAGAATTTTCAGTTATTTTCAGCTTCTCATATCAAAAAAACAAAAGACCCAAGGTAACCTGGGTCAAGAATATTTAACTGCTTTCATTGCAGGAGAAGAGCTGTCTAGGAGTGAATCAGCCATGGTACCTGAACAGTGGATGCTCTAAACACATGACAGGTAGCAAGGACAATCTCACCAATTACAAGTCCAAGCGAGGGTCAAAGGTGATCTTTGGTGATTCAAAAAGTGGCCAGTCTGAAGGATATGGAGCAGTGAAGATTGGAGCAGTTACATTCAAGAAAGTAACATATGTAAGAGGACTCAGACATAACCTCATCTCAATAAGTCAACTTTGTGATGAAGGTTATCAGGTAACTTTTAACTCTAGCTCTTGTATTATTTCATCTAAAGGAAACAAACCTGTTTTAATTGGAAATAGACAAGGCAACATATACTTAGTTGATTTTCTATCTGTCACTTCTGATATCTATTTACTTAATTTAACTAGTAACCAGAATGATTTATGACATAAAAGACTAGATCATGTAAATCTGAAAAACATTACTAGGCTATCTAAAGACAACCTTGTTAGAGGTCTACCTCCTGGTCCCTACAAGAAGGAAGGCCTTTGAAGGGCTTGTCAATTAGGCAAGCAAACTAAATCTAGTTTCAAATCCATTAATAAAAATGATTCACCTAGCATTTTGTATTTGCTACACATGGATCTTTTTGGACCCATAGCTGTACAAAGCCTACGAGGGAAATCCTACACTTTGGTTATTGTGAATGACTTCTCCAGATTCACTTGGGTATTCTTTCTAAGATCTAAGTCAGATACATTCAAGGTTCTTACAGATTTTCTAAGGACCATATAGATTGAGTTCTCTACTCATGTTGCATTGATCAGAAGTGATCATGACACAAAGTTTGAGTCTCTTCTTATGCATGAGTTCTGTGAGAAGGAAGGTATCAGACATTGCTTCTCAACTCCTAGAACTCCTCAACAAAATGTGGTAGCAGAAAGGAAAAATAGGACACTCATTGAAGTTATAGGTACATTGCTTGCTGATGCATACATGCCGCTAACCTATTGGGAAGAGGCTGTACACACTGCAAACTATGTCCTGAACAGAAGCTTAATTCACAAACTAAAGAATAGGACTCCCTATGAATAACTAAAAGGGAAGAAACCTAAAATGAACTATTTTAAAGTATTTGGTTGTACCTGTTATATACATAATAACAACAAGAAATACATTAGAAAGTTTGAGGCTAAGGCTGAAGTGGGAATTTTTCTAGGATATTCCCAAGTAAGCAAAGCCTATAGGGTCTTTAATAAATCATCACTGAAAATTGAGGAATCAATTCATGTAAGATTTGATGAGACTAACATGTATTGCAAGTAGAAAGAAGTTTCTACCAGTAACTCTTTGCAGGTACCTCACTTGTGTGAGAAGTTGGATGACCTAAACCTTACCCAAGAGGTTCCAACTCAGCCCTCTCCATAAGTCAATGAAGATAGTGAAGAAGAAAGCATTGAAGGGATTGACTCTCCTCCAACAGCCAACATAATTCCACAAAAGGAATTGGTTTCAAATGCTGTTGCACAACCAACTCCACCCACTGATCTTGTCACACTTAGGGATCACCCCAGATCTCCAGTGATTGGAGACATATCAGTAGGTGTACAGACAAGGCATCAACTCAATCAAGATGTGATGCATGCCTGTTTTCTCTCTCAGATTGAACCTCAATCCATTCATGATGTAGAGCAAGATCCCCATTGGATCATTGTAATGCAGGAGGAATTAAATCAGTTTGAGAGATGTAGAGTTTGAGATTTGGTTCCCATACTAGAAAACTACCCAGTTATTGGAACCAAATGGGTATACAGAAATAAGCTTGATGCCCAAGGAGTTATTGTGAGAAACAAGGATAGGCTTGTTGCTCAAGGCTACAGGCAAGAGGAAGGAATAGATTATAATCAAACCTTTGCTCCTGTTGCAAGGTTAGAAGCCATAAGAATATTCTTAGTCTATGCAGCCTACAAGAAATTCAAGGTCTACCAAATGGATGTGAAGAGTGCATTATTGAATGGAGTATTAAAAGAAGAGGTTTATGTTGAACAACCTCCAGGTTTTGTCTCTCCAACTCATCCTTTGCATGTATTCAAGTTGCATAAAGCCCTCTATGGTCTAATGCAAGCTCAAAAAGCTTGGTATGAGACCCTAACAAACTTTTTATTAGAGCATAAGTTCATTAGAGGCATAGTAGATAAAATACTTTTCACTAGACATCATAAGGACCAAATCTTGTTAGTACAAATATATGTGGATGACATCATCTTTGGGTCTACTGATTCAAAATTGTGCAAGAGGTTTTCTGACCTCATGCATTCCAAATTTGAAATGAGTAGCATGGGTGAGCTTTCTTATTTCCTTGGTCTCCAAGTGAAACAGCTCCCTGATGACATCTTCATATCCCAAGCTAAATATGCTAAAGAGCTAATAAAGAAGTTTGGGATGGCTGATGCCTCAGCAAAGAAAACACCTATGGCTACAAATGCTGTGATTGACTTTGATGCATCAGGGAAACTTGTAGATCAGAAACTATATAGGGACATTGTTGGGTCTCTACTATATCTCACAGCAAGCAGACCTGATATCATGTTTGCCACATGCCTTTGTGCTAGGTTCCAGGTGAACCCAAAAGAATATCACCTTATTTTCCTAAAAAGAATTTTGAGATATATAAAGGGTTGTCCTAGTCTAGGCCTATGGTATCCCACAGAATCACAATTTGAGTTAACTGGATACTCAGATGTTGATTTTGTTGTATGCAGGGTGGGCATAAAAAGTATCTCAGGAACTTGCCAGTTCCTTGGTATGAGATTAGTGTCCTGGTTTTGTAAAAAGAAATCATCTGTGTCAACCTCCACTGCTGAGGCAGAATACATTGCAGCTGGTAGCTATTGCTCACAAATGCTGTGGATACAAAACCAATTACTAGACTATGGTCTCAACTTAAATAATTCAACTCTACTTTGTGCTAACATAAGTGCTATAGCCATAACACAGTATCCAGTCCATCATAATAGGACAAAACATATAGACATTAGGCATCATTTCATTAGAGAGTGTGTAGACAAAAATAAAATTAATCTTGTCTATATCTACACTGATTTACAAAGAGCTGATATATTCACCAAACCTCTGGATGAGAAAAATCATGTATTCTTTATAAATCAGTTTGGTATGATAAATGAAGAAGATTTAGTTTAAGTTTTGTCTGCACTCGATGAACTTTCCAAAGTTCGTCGAACGGAGTTCGACGAACCGGGGAGAGTTTGAGAGATCTTCGTCGAACAGAGGTTGACGAACTCTCTGTGAGCGAAACAATTTTCGTCGACCGAAGATCGACGAACTTGCTTCAGAAGATATTCGTCGAACGGCGTTCGACGAATTGTCTTCAATTCTTCAGGATGAGATCGACGAATTATTTACTTCTAAATCATTTCGTCGAACTCAGTTCGAAGAATTGCTTTTGTTTTCGTGGAACGGAGTTTGTCGATTCATATTCTGGAAAACCTTATATCTAGGTTTTCTTCGACCTTCATCCCGCTCTTTCTGTTCTCTTGCACTTGATCGTCGTTTCTCTCTTTTGCAGGTGATTCCATGGCGATTCCAGCAGGAGCTCTAGCCGCTATGAAGTTTGACACCTGTTTTGATGTCGACTTCGAATTGTTCCAGCACTCGGATCCAATCTTTCTATATATTTTGGAACTTCTGGAAGAAAAAAATTTGAAGAACCTGATGACTTCAAGGATAAAATTGGCAGGAACAGAAATCAGAGAATGAGTCTATACTTCATCCACATCTGAAGAAAATACTATGACAGGATCAATCGCGGGTAACACTGTTTCCTTAACTCCCGCAGTTTTAACTGAAATCTTTGGTTTGACAAATGGGGAAGAGGAATTAGAAATTGATTCTGAAGAGTTTGATACGATGCTAAATCTGATGGGTTATGCTGTTGACAACCCAAATAAATGGTTGAAGAAACATCTGTCTGCATCATACAAGTTTCTGGCAGACATTGTTGGGAAGGTCTTGCTTGGCAAGCATACTGCCCATGACTACATCACAAGGCATCAATTCTTGGTCATGTGTGAAGTGATAAATAAGAAGCAAGTCGATTGGGCTCAGAAGAAGCAGAAGAAGTGATTTTGAACTCTATTTATCTTTCTGCATTATTTATAACTGCTTTATATTTTCTGAACAAAGCTCATGTATATATATATCTGTTGTATGTGTTATCTATCTCTGCCAGATATATGTTTATTTTTCTGCTTTGTTTATTTTCAGTTTAAGTCTGAGTCTGTGGTTAGTAACCTCACCCAAATAGGAGGAGATTGTTGGATCCCTAGTTTGATTTGGGCTAGGTTCACTAACTTAGGATCTTGTGACCCACAATATATAGCCAGGGTCATAGTTGTGTCCTAGAGTCTAGGCAAAGTCCTTAGAGTCAACATCACATGGACCAGCTATCAACAAGACTGCCAGAGACTCAATACTTAGAAGATTTCAAGACTCTGCAAAGTGAGTTCGACGTTCGTCGAACTCAGGTGGATGCTAGTCGTGCTCAGCTCAATGATCTCAGAGAAAATTTTCTGAGTTGAGCTCGACGAACTTGGTACTCAGGTCGACGAAAACTTGGACACTACAACAACACTTCAAGTTCAGAAAACATCAAGATATTCTAAGTCATTAGTATCAGACTTTGGTCGACGAACTTAGTTCTCAGCTCGACGAACTCTATTCTTTGGTCGACGAATCTTTGGACTACTACAACGTTCTGTAAAGACTATGTTCTCTAGTCTCAGGTCGACGAACTCAGTTCTCTGCCTGACGAATTCTGGAATTATCTACTTCAACAACTTAGAACCAGAATACTTGTGTCGACACTCAGAGTATATGTCGACACCCACTGAGTCGACACTAGAAGAACTTATGTTGACACCCAAATCATCAGTCGAGACTTTGGAAAGGTTATATCGACACCACACAGAAGACTTGTGTCGACACACATAATATTTGACAACTCCAGAATAGTTGCGGAACTCCAGTCGACGAACACATTTACCAGCTCGACGAACTTCAAACATAGAATAAGCAAAGTTCAGAAGAGACAGCAGTTCAGTTTCCAGCTCGACGATCATGGAACTCAGCTCGACGAACAGAAGCCGTTTGGTCGACGAACCCAACATCTCAGCTCGACGAACTGTGGACTCAGTTCGACGATTTCTGTCAACTGTTCGACGATTCCAGACTGAGTCATTTTCAGCCCTGTCCCCATGATTACTGCAATAATTCCTGAGTAATCAATGCTCTAACATTCTCTGAATATAACCGTTAGAGGACCATTGATTAGGATATTCTCCAGGATTATTGCTTGCCATTTGTCCACGGGACAGTTGGGGAAATTATTCAATGCTGCTTATTCTCTAGGCCGTCAGCATTGAATGTAGAAGGAATTCAAAATTTGAAAGATCAATTTTCCCAGGAAATATAAAAAGAGATTTTTCTCTCTTTCCTGATAGTACAACATACAGATAAAAAGAAAGTCAGAAAAATATACACAGAGAGAAGATTACTGAATCAGACAAGAAAAATACAACCCGTCTGCTCTCAGTCTGACACAAGATTTCTGATACTGAAGAAGAAGAACAATCATTCAAATATCAAGAGTCTTCATTCTTCAAACTGTCCAGGACACTTCACAGGACAACAAATCTTCCATCTGTCAAAGAAGTTCATGAAGACCTCTCTGATCAAGGATGAAAGCTTGAAGGCCTATCACCCTGTGCAAAGCTCCAGTTCTCCTGAACTCTTCTACATCTTAGGGGGAGCTTTGACCACATCACTGAATCCACATAGTCTTCTCATTGTGATTGAGAAAAGAAGACTTTCATCACTCTCTCATCCCCACCTCTGAAAAGGGTTGTCATCTCCCTTCAAAAGTGATTCCTGGTTACAAGTCACCTGATCAAAATACTTGAGGATTTGGTTTTTAAGCACCTGATCAAAAGCTTATTGGTGTAAGACACCTGATCAAAAACCTGAGTGGATTCCTACCAGGGTGGTAGAAGAGTGGATGTACCTAGGTTGTGGAACCACTATAAAATTTCTTGTGTCATCTGGTTGCCCCTTTTCTTTTTGTTCTTGCTGTGCTTGTGTTTTTAGGAATGCTGTGTGTTTATTTACTTTAGTTTAATTCTGCATCTTTTAATTACAGTAAAAGATGTAATAGTTTTATAAGGACCTACAAATACTATATTCACCCCCCCCAGCTAGAGTATATTAGATCTAACACATTACTTTCATAGTTACCCCTACAATTCATTTCAAACTTTGAATACATCAGGTCAGAAAATCTTTTGCAAAGTTTGGAATCAGTAGAGCCAAATATTATATCATCTACATAGATTTTGACTAGCAAAATTTTTTGACTTGTGATGTATAATAAATAAAGTCTTATCTACAATGCCTCTAATGAACTTATGCTCTAAAAGTAAGCTAGCTAAGGTCTCATACCAAGCTCTTGGAGCTTGCTTTAGACCATAAAGAGCTTTATGAAGCTTAAAAACATAAGAGAGATGAGTTGTGGAGATAAAACCTTGAGGTTGTTCAATATAAACTTCCTCTTTTAGTTCTCCATTTAGGAATGCACTTTTGACATCCATCTGATAGACCTTGAACTTCTTGAATGCTGTATATGCAAGAAAAATTCTGATGGCTTCAAGTCTTGCAACAGGAGCAAAAGTTTGATCATAATTAATGCCTTCTTCCTGTGAATAACCTTGGGCTACCAGCCTAGCTTTGTTTCTCACAATTAATCCTTGTGCATCCAGCTTGTTCCTGAAGACCTATTTAGTTTCAATAACCGGGTAATCTTTGGGTCTTGGAACTAACTTCCAAACTCTACACCTCTCAAATTGATTGAGCTCCTCTTACATTGCAATAATCTATTGGGGATCTTGCTCTGCATCCTCTATGGATTGAGGCTCAATTTGAGAAATGAAGCAAGCATGCATCAGATATTGGTTGAGTTGATGCCTTGTTTGCACACCAGCTTATATGTCTCCAATCACTTGAGATATGAGATGATCTCTAAGTGTGACAAGATCAGCAGGAGGAGTTGGTTCATCAACAGCTTGTGGAATTAATTCCTCTTATAGAATTATATTTGTTGTTGTGGGTTCAACTGCTTCAACAACTTCTTCCTCACTGTCTTCATCAATCTATGGAGAAGGATGCAATATAACCTCCTGGGTAAGGTTTAAATCATCCAACTTCTCACACAGATAGGGTACCTACAAAGTGTCTATGGTAGAAGAATCCTTCTCCTTGTAAAACATGTTAGCTTCATCAAAGGATATATGTACATATTCTTTTATTTTTAATGTTGATTTGTTAAATACCCTATAAGCTTTGCTGACTAGGGAATATCCAAGGAAAATTCCCTCTACAGCCTTGGCTTCAAATTTTCTTAGGTGTTTCTTGTTATTATTGTGAATATAATATTTGAATTCAAATACTTTAAAGTAATCTACTTTAGGTTGCTTCCCTTTAAGTAATTCATAGAGAGTCTTATCCTTTAACTTATGAATTAAACTTCTGTTAAGAATATAATTTGCTGTGCTTACAGCCTTTGCCTAAAGGATAGGGGCAAATAAGCATCTGCAACCAATGTTCCAGCAGATTCAATAAGGGTTCTATTTTTTTCTTTCAACTATCCCATTTTGTTGAGGAGTTCGAGGTGTAGAAAAACAATGCCTGATACCTTCCTTCTCACAGAATTCTTGCATGAGAAGAGATTCAAACTCGGTGTCATGATCACTTCTGATCAATACAACCTGAGTTGAGTACTCAATCTGTATGCTCTTAAGAAAATCATAAGAACTTTTAAGTTATCTGACTTGTTTCTCAGAAAGAACGCCCTAGTGAATCTAGAGAAGTCATTAACAATACTTAGAGTGTATGACTTTCATCCCAAACTTTGTACAACAATAGGGCCAAAAAGGTCCATATGTAGCAAGTACAAAATCCTAGGTGAATCACTTTTGTTGATGGATTTGAAACTATTTTTAGTTTGTTTGCTTAATTAATAAGCCCTGCAAAGTCCTTCCTTTTTGTAAGAACCAGAAGGCAGTACTCTAACAAGTTTGTTCGTAGATAATTTAGCAATGTTCCTAAGATTTACATGACCTAGTCTCTTATGCCATAAATCATTAGTTGAACTAATTTGGTTAAATAAGCAAATTTTTGTATTAGCAGATTTGAAATTAACAATATATATGTTTCCTTGTCTAATTCCTGTTAAAACAGTTTTGTCTTTATTAGAAGTAATGATGCAAGATGACTGATTAAATGATACATGTAAGACCCTCTTTTTTTGCAAAACTACCGGGGTCATATGCCCAAAACCGCTGCTTTGCGGTGACACCAACACACCCGAGAAGGTCGTCACTACAAAACGTCGATCCTGCCGGCCATACCGATCGCAGAAGAGTAAAATGAATATACGAGTACATGAAAACTCAAATACTGGTCCACAAAAATCACATGAAATATACTATAATTCTCCACGAAGGGAGAGTCCACAGTAATGATAAAGTAAAGTATTATAGAGGGCTCCTGCCCGATACATCAAAATCCTCACTATAAATCACAAAATCGCGGAAGCAAATCTATAATATCTACTACTGGTTGGGACTCACTGTCCCTGCTGGTTGGACTCCCGTGCTAGACTTCCCCGTCTCCATGCGCATCGACCTCTGGTGCTCCGTCTCTTGGTTCGGCTCCACGATCCCCTAAAATGATTTTGTCAACGACCGTTAGTTTAAAAGACTAAGTCCTATCATCCCCCATCCCTCCCCCATGGCTCCTACGCACTGAGCGGGGAAGAGGAAAGGGAAGATAATGAGGCTGGAGAGTAACAAAGGTAAGCAGGTGGCAGTGTAACTAGTCTATCATGAGTTCATAAACAGAGCGAGTATATGTGAGAAGTAGTAAGTAAGCAGCATAAGTATATACAAGAGCAAGTAAGCATGTATAGTATGAGATGGTAAATTAAGTAACCATGACCTATAGGAATGCCCATACAAACCTATAGACCATGGGGTCGTTTTGTAAGACCTATTGTATAAAGTGTCACATACAAATTTATACAATAGGTGTCATGGGTTATATGCAATGATGATGTTATGTCATGCAAGTATGCCATGATGTATACATGCAAGTGCAACATACACACTCGACTCTATGCACACAGAACTTTAGTTTCCCCTTTCTGGAGCCTAACCTCCCAGGATACCTCCGTAGTGGCAAACGGAAGCGGTGGGTTGGACCTCGCCCACCTCTAAACCGGTATCAACACCAGACCTATCGTAGCCTCAACGCTGGTTCACTAAGCGGAGCTCCTGCGTACTCTTCTCAGTTGTGCACCGAACTTTATTTGGCCCAGTGCTAAACCTCACTTACCGAATCAACGTATTGGTATCGGTGTGACGACTTTCTAATACCGAAGACCCATCACCATATATCTTATGCACATGCAACATTAATGTATTTCCCACCGAGCCAAAGCTCCCCGAACTATTCCATCCATCTCAACTATCTACCGAGCCAAGAGCTCCCCGGACTAACCCGTCCGTCATAGTTATCTACTGAGCCATCGGCTCGCCGGGCTAACCTGCCCATCACCAAAACCACCGAGCCAACCGTCCGTGTGAGCCAACCTAACTCCCACCACCCTGGGGAGTGTGAGTGTAAGTGTAACCCTATATTATTTCTAATTACTCTTGTAATCCATTTAGTCTTACAGTTGACGTTAACCTTGGACTGCCCAAGGCATTCTCTGTGAAGGGCTCTCGAGGGTACTACGAACTACGATGGGATGAAGCCCAAAGCTCCCTTTTGCAAGACACTTACTATTATTGGTTATTACCCAATTCCCAATCCCTTTTAACATTATTCTAGATCTAACCCTAGTGTATTTTGACTCTCTCTCTCCAAAGGAAAGATGATCTTTCGTCGATCCCGAGCACCTCTTAACACTAGTCAACCCAACTTTCTCCTCATCAAGACTCCTAATGAAGCTCTCTTTTTCTTTTTCACTTTACCAAGATCAGTAAACCAATAACCCCATCTCCCTATGTCCATTCCACTTATTATCACAAATTTCGCAGTTTTACTAAATGCAGACCAACCTAAGCTATATGATATACATGATAGGAGGTACTCCAAAATTTCATCCAATTGCCCGAAGATAATTGATGAGGGTCTATCATGACATATTTATCCCAAATCCAGAAACTTGTAATTTTCCTAATTAATTTACATTCAATAAATTTTTCCAAAAATTAGGCCATGAGTAATTTTGAACATGAAGTACTAGATTTCCTTAAGTTATGGCCTCCCAAAAATTTGAATACCATATGATATCAAAATGTCAGTGAATACTAAATTTCACAGATTTTTATAAATGTAATAACCTCTAAATAATTAATTCAAAGTAATTCAAATAATTGGAGTTAAAGAAAGGAGTACCATAAATCATAGCCCAAAAATTACATAAAAATTACCAGAGCCTTATAATGATCATAAAACACTACCGACTATGTTTCATGTAATTCCAAGGTCAGTAGGCTATATAGAAAAATACTTCAAGTAAATCCATAAAAGTGCACTTGTGAAGGAACATTCTTATAAAGTCATCCAAATGACATGTAATAATTTTATAGGCTTTATTTATGCCCTAAAAAGTTCTCTGGCCAAGTAGCATAATTTTACAGTAAGATACACTATTTATTATCTATTTATCAAAATAGGGTGCACTAGTTCACTTTAGACATGAAGTACTAAGAAGAAATGTCGAAATGATCCAAATAATTCATTAGTGGCTCTAAATGATATTTACTTAACCTTTCCAGAGTTTCATACCATCCTAAGACAAATAAACCATTAATACTTCAAGATCATAAAAATGGGCAAGGTGGGGATTATACCTACAAGTATGAGCTACTGTTTTCTAAAAATCCTATAATAACTTCCAGAGCCTCATATTGTTATAAAAACTCTTCTACCAAAATTTCATAATGATCCAAGGTCATATGACCCTCAACATTTTCATAAAATGTATAGGCCCAAACTATCTCTAATTGGTTTAAGCTGTGTGCCTAAGTCTAAATGTCACCAAATTTCTTCCTAGGGTTTTCACCACCCTAAGATCACATGGACTAAACGCCAAGTCCATACAAGGACATATCACCCCATGTCCTTCATAAACCACCAAAGTTCATCCTTAGAGTTTGAACTAGGGTTCTAGGAAAAATCGACCCTATTCCACCCCAACCTCCATGTGAGGGTGTTAAAACTAACCGTGCAGCTCTGGCCCAAGTCCCAACCCCTTTGAGTGAGAATTGCCCCCTCTATGCCCCAAACACTCTATGCCCTAATTTAACCCCTTAAGGGCCATACTTTGGTCTCACCAAACCCTGTCCAAATCGAACGAAATTGAGCTGAAATGTTTACCATAGTCATTCCATGACCATAAGAGACAGACACCAAAATTTAGGTGGGTTTAGAGGTCAGTAGACCCCTTAAATAATTCATGCAAGGTTTATTAAATTCCTACAAACCTTTAGGAAAATGTTTCCACAAAATTCCCATTTTTTGATAAGATATATGTCTAGGTATGAATGGCCTATGCTCCAAATTTCAAGTCATTTGGAGATCAGGATTGATGGGGGCACTCCAATCAATCTCTGTTCAGCCCTATATATAGACCTCACCGAAATCAGTGTTGAATTCTGACCTGAATTCCAAATTGGTTCAAATCAATTTTAAATTACAGTAGACTCATAGTGCTACAACTTTCGTGTAGACCACATTTACTGTAGGGGCCCCTACGTATTTTTAATAATTAATTCAAAACAGCCAAAAAACTGTGATAGAAAATAAATAAATCAAAATTTAATACCCTAGAACTAGCACAGATCTTAAAGCAGATCGAGTGGCTCTGGCATTGTCTTCTTCCTCCAGCCAATGGCTGAGATCAACCCGACCTGCAGCATATTCCAAGCTCATTTTTCGGCCACCCAGCCACCTACCTGGCCGTCGACCACTGCCACCACCTTCGTTGAGGTGGGGGCTATCGCCGAAGGGCGGCATGACCACCGGAGTGGCGGTGAAAGTGGTGGTATGCACTGATACCACCTGTGAGGTTAGACTGTTTAACTCTAGAGGGGGGGGTGTGAATAGAGTGTTTTAAAATCTTATCAGATTTTTATTGCATAAGTAAAATAATGATACTTATAAGTGTAATTAGAGAGTGCAGAAATAAAAACTAAACTACACAGCAAGCTGCACACAATAAATATGTGAGAGCATCACAGACGACACAAGAATTTTTATAATGGTTCCCATAAAACTTGGGTACATCCGCTCTTCTACCACCCTGGTAGAAATTCACTCAGGTTTTTGATCAGGTGTCCTGCCACCAATCAGGTTTTTGCTCAGGTGCCTGTCACCACAAGATCTGCTTCAGGTAGATCAGGAAATCCTTCAGGCTTTTGATCACGTGCCTAAAAACGAAATCAAATCTTTTGATTTAGATACTTGCAATCAAGTGTTTAACTTTTGAAGGGAGCCAGAACCATGTGTACAGTGGGGTGAAACAAATGAAACTAGTTGTTGTCTTCTCTTTTCTCAAAGCAACTGAGAAGACTTATGGATTCTTGATGGTGTCAAAGCTCCCCCTGAGATGAAAATCTGTTCAGGAAGATGGAGAGATTTACAGGGTGAATAGGTCTTCTTGAAAAGATTCTCCAGTAAGCTGTAGACAGATATAAGTTGATTATCTCTTGAAAGCTTGCTGGAGGATAAACACTTGATGAAGACAGCACAATTCATTTTCTTGAATGATTTTTGTGTGTGTTTTGTCTCTGCTATCGACTGAAAGAGAAAATCTCTTTTATATATCTCTGTCTAATTCTCCTTTAAATTTTGAAATCCTTTTGCATTGAATGCTGACTGTCTGGAGAATGGAAATGCAGCTGGAGAGAATATATCATTAATGAATTTCCCCAACTGTCCTATTAAAAATGGCAAGTAATATTCCCGATGAAGACTATAATCAATGCTGCCACTAACGGCTATACTCAGAGAATATAAGCATTGATTATTCAGGAATTACTGCTATAGAATAAGGAAAAAATGAGGGAAAATTCCAAGTCTGGAACCGCACAGCAATCGTCGACCAGAGAATAGATTTCGTCGACCTAAGATCAAAGTTCGTCGACCAGAGAAATCGTGTTCGTCGACCTGGGAATTCTTGTTCGTCGACCTGAGAACCAAGTTCATCGACCTGAGATCAGCTAACTGCTTTCTGTGAAAAACTTCCCATTTCTGCGCTCTAAGTTCGTCGAGCTGATAATGTAACTTCATCGACCTGAGTTCAGGGAAAGGATTCTGGACTTAAGTGTGTTGAAGTTGATCTCCCAAAATTCGTTGACCTGAGCTCGAATATCGTCGAACTCAAGTCAGAGAATTTACTCTGAGTTCATCGAGCGGAGCACGACTTTCGTCGAGCTGAGTTCGACGAACGTCGAACTCACTTCCTAAACTGATTTTCTTCTAAGTCTTTGAGTCTTCTGCAGTCTTTTGTTGGCTGGTCCATGTGTGGTTGATACTAATGACTTAGCCTAAACTCTAGGACACAATGACATGACCCTAGATAGACATGGTGGGTCAATTATCCTAGTTAATGAACCTAGCCCAAATCAACTAGGGATCCAACAATCTTCCCATATTTGGGTGAGGTCACTAATAGACATGAAATAAAAATAATCACAAAGTAGAAAATATATCTGGCAGAGAAATTAAAACAGCAGCAGATATTTACAATGTAGCATTGTGATAGTACATAAATAAGAGTTCAGACAAACAGAAACTTAACCAGAATAAACTCATTTCTTTTTCTTCATTTTCTCATTTTGCTTATCCTCTATCTCCTTGTCAGCTGGCTGTGTGAACTTGATTTCCCTATTTGGATCTGCTGCTTGCTTCTTAGACATAGTCATATCAGCAGCTCCAATGTTATTCAAATATATGGCTCTAGGAACAACAGCCTCTGGGTGTAGATTCATATAGACATCTACATTAAAGAATTTGTTATCTTTCTCATACCTGTTTAATTCCTCTTTCCTGTATTTGGACAGTGCTGAATACTGGGAGGCATCTTTTCCTTCAGCTTTAGCCTTGTTTATCAATGATAATCCAACCAGTTCCTGGAACCTGACCATTCTAGCAGTTGTCTCTGTCTCTGGATCCATAAATGGAATGGGAGGAGACTCTGGCCTTTTAGGACTGTCAGCTTTTACTGGTTCAGGAACTTGCTATTGCTATTGCTGAGGATATTGTTGTTGTAGCTGTTGTCGAGGTTGTTGTTGCCTGCTGGAAGAGTACCTTTGCTGGCTGCTTCCTTGAGAAGATGAGGATCTACCATGTTGTCTAATGTATGTTTGAGCATATGCGGTAGACCTCTGAGATGATCTGCCTGAAGCACCAACAGCAGGTGGAGGAGGAGGAGGACCTTTCCTGTGCCTTTGAGGAGGAGGAGAATATCTTCTGCTTTTCTTTCTTTCCTTTTACTGATTCTTGGACATCCACATCCAGGCTGGCATCCCAGGATAAGGAGTAATTTTTTGAAGGATATAGTAAGGGCTATCATGAGTTGGATTTGGCTTAGGAGCAGCAACTGTAGGAGCCTTCCTTTTCTTTGAAACTTTCTTTTTAGCAGTAGGGCTATCATCAGAATCATCATCATCATCATCTTTTTCAGAGGAGGATCCCTGAGTATTATCATATAAATCATCCAAAGCTTTCAGAAGATTTTTGTCAATTGACTTGTCAGCCTGAGGCTGAGCTTAAGGTACTGGAGCTGGAGCTAGAGCTGGAGCAACTACTTGAGGTTCTGGAGCCTGAGGCTGTTCAGCAACTATTTTATTTTCAGCAATTAACAAGTTCTCTTCTTCCATGTCTGCCATGATGATTTCATCCAAATTTGGCAATAGACTGTCATCCATTTTATAAGTAGGAGCAGAGACAGCCTCTAGAGAAGAGATATCTTTGGGAGAAAATATTATATGAGTCTCTAAAACTACAAAACTATCCTTGAGTTGCTTAGCAATTGTAGGACTAATAGGTGATGTATAAGGTACAATAGCCAAGGATGGCTTTAGGCAGATAGAAGGAAGAATGCTTAAATAAACTGTATCAAAAGAATACAACAAATTGATCAAATCCACTGTGGGATGGACAAAGTAATCACCAACAATTATTATATATGTATCCTCTATAACTGTGTCTATATCTAGAACCATATATGTATCTGTATTTGAATCTATAACTGCTGTTGCTGCTGAAACTGGAGAAGCATCTTCATTGAGCATCTCCCCCTGCCTGATTTCAACAGAAGCTAGAATCAGACCCCTAGTGGAAGAAGGAGGCATAGAGGAGGCAGCAAAGAGAGCAGCAAGAGCAGAAATAGAATTAGCAAGAGGTGTAATGACCTCTACTATAAGAGTCCTAATCGCTGGAGTGATGTGCTCCAGGATGGTAGACATGGAAGGAGAAGCTGTATCCATAAACTCAGGTGGAGTTTGGGTGGATACAGAGGGATTAGCAGAAGGAGTGACATCAGGGAGGATGTCATCCTGAGGAGAGGATATGGAAGGGGATGGTGTTGGACTGGAAATGGTATGAATATGAGAGGTGGGTGTGGATGGTAAGGAGGTGAGCAGATTGAATGTAGGGGATGACAAGAATGTGTCAGTGTTGATGTCTTGGAGGTGGGATGGAAGAGGAGATTGAGGTGGTGTGATATGGAGTGGAGATTGAGCAGGTGTTGGCACATGTGTTGGTGAAGGAATTGAGAGAGCTGGTGATGTAGTCCCGTCCTAAAAGATCCTATACGGACGACGTATCGACGACTCTCGCTACGTTCAACTCCCTCTTTTCTGCACACTAACGAAACGCAGCAAATACAATGGATTTTATTTATCTTTTGCGCTAACTTACGGGTAGCCGAACCGCAAGTGGATCGGAGATTAGCTATAGGCCAAAATCCTCTCTGGCTAAAAGGAACAATATTGGTTCCGACGAGCTTGGAGTTGTACCAAAATAGATCCACCAAAGAAATCATGATTCGAAAGTGGTAGGATCTATCCCAACTAAATAAAAAGCGAGGATCGCCAATCCTCTCGTTAGTTTTCGGAAAACAAATGAAAATCACAAATCTATTATGAGTAATACCACGAAACATTAAGGCTTTGAAAATCCACGCAAAAAAATCGTCCACCACACGAACTATCAAAGAGGGAAAATCTCTTGAGTAGGAATTTCGTTACACCTCTCGGAAACGTAGATCCGAGATTTTTTTGGATGCACAAGAAATAATCGCTCTTCCCTTGAAATCCGCGGGAAGCGCACCACGGATGAAGAACTCGTCCGTCTTCCCCGCTTCACGCCGTAGAAGTTCACCCAAGCCTTTCTTTCTTGCACTTGTATCTTCTCCTCCATGGTTGCCCGAAAACCTTTGAGATTGTTGGATAAGAGCGTGGATGAGAGGATGTAGTAAGGAAGAGTGATGAGGGAAGAAAAGAGAATAAGAAGAGAGAGAGGGGCGGCCAAGAGCTAGAAGGAAGGGAGACACCCTTGGGCGGTGGCAAGGAGAGAGGGAAGGGGAAGATAGGAAATTAGGTTTTGGAAAATTCTTGGTTGATTTCAATATTTGTCTAAATGACAAAAAGAGTTTTGGCCTTATATAAGGCTTACATCCAAGGGGCTATTAGCAGCCCATAATTAGTGGCTAAACCCACACCACAAGTTCAAAATGATAGAAATAAAATAGTTTAATACAAAACACATAAATGGATAGATGCAGACCACAAACTAGCAAGATAAATTAAATTTAAATATTGTTGTGTGGGCGAAGATTGTAGCCGTGACCGCTACGGCGCCGCAAGTCTTTGGCCGGTGGATCATCATCATCATCCGCCACTACCCCATGATCACCAAGTGCGCCATGGATGTCATCTTCATCACCAAGTTGGCCATCGTGGTGGCCATCGCTATCAGCTGGTTGTTGTAGAGGAGGAACTGAAGATGGCTGGGGAGATGGAGGAGTTATTGTTGGAATGGATATGGTTGAAGAAGGAGGTGGAAGAGGAACTTCTTCAGAACTAGGGTACGGAGTGGCTGTATCAGCCCTTGTGCCCTCAGAAGGCCTGGAGGAGGAGGAAGCCTTGTAGGGCTTAGTGATCCTCCTCTCCCATCTGCCAAACAGGGCAGAGGTTAGCATCTCGGAGGCATTTATGAACACTGGTGTGGAAACCAGATGTTTAGATGCCTTCTCCTGTAGAAAAATCCCCAAGACCCGTCCAAAGCAGACTTCTTTCTTGATGTTCTTCTTCTTAATCAGATCAAATAATAACTGACCCCAGTTAATTCCTTTCTTATCAACCAAGGTAGCTATCACCAAGAATTGGTGCCATGTGATGTAGTCATATGTTGTATGCTTGCCTAACAACACCTTCCCAACTACATCTGCTAAGAACTTGTATTCAGCAGACAAGTCCTTTTTCAGTAGCTTATTAGGGTTATCTATAGAATGACCCATTTTAATCAACATAGTGTTATACTCCTCAGAGTCCATTTCTATCTCATCTGCACCATTCAATAGACCGAAAATGTCGGTTAGTATATTTGGAGAGAGGGAAACCTGGTTACAAGAAATAGTTCCTGTCATGTTATTTTCTGTTGTGGAGGAAGTAAAGACCCATTCTTTGATCTCTATCATTGCAATCTTGATTCTCAGTGTCATGAACCGCTTCAGATGTTTATCTTCAAACAACTTCAAGATTTATATAAAGATTGCGTCAAAGAACTGGAAAGAATCGAAATCTATATCAAAGCCCATATTGAATTTCATGGTGGAAAGAGCGCTTGCTGGAATCACCATGAATACACCTGCAAGGGAGAAACAAAGATCAAGTGCAAAGGAACTGAAAGCGCTGGATGGAGGTCGAAGAAAACCTAGATATAGGATTTCAGAATATGAACCGCGAATCTCCGTTCGACGAAAAAAGAAAAGATCTTCGATCTGAGTTCGGCGAAGTATTTTAATAGAAAATGAGTTTGTCGATCTTAGTCTGAAGAAGATGAATAAATCATCGATCTTAGTTCGACGAAACATTCACTAAAGCAAGGATCGTTGATCTCCGTTCGATGAAAGCTGTTTCACTAAGAAGTGAGCGTTGAACTCTGTTCGACGAACTCTTCACGAGGATTTCACAGATTGTCAATCTTCGTTCGACGAACTGTCAACAAATCGTCGACCACAGACAAAATTTAAATTAATTTATCTTCATTGTCCATTCCTAACTGATTTAAGAAAAACAAATGTTTTTTCTCATCCAATGGCTTGGTGAAGATGTCTGCCCTTTGTAAATCAGTGGAAATGAAGACAAGATTAATTTTCTTTTTGTCTACACAATCTCTAATGAAATGATGCCTTATTTCTATATGTTTGGTCCTACTATGATGCACTGGATTTTATGCTATGGATATAGCACTGGTACTTTCACAGTATATAGTTGAATTATTTAAGCTGTATCCATAATCCAGTAGTTGGTTTTGTATCCACAAAACTTGTGAGCAACAACTGTCAACAACTATATATTCTGCTCTTGCAGTGGATGTGGACACAGTGGTTTGCTTTTTACAGAACCAGGAGACTTGCCTATCACCAAGGAACTGACATGTTCATGTGGTGCTCTTTCTGTCCACTCTACATCCAGCATAATCAGCATCTGAAAATCCAGTTAAGTCAAATTCTGACTCCGACGGATATAGAAGTCCTAGATTTGTACAACCTTTTATATATCTCAAAATTCTTTTTAGTAGAATATAGTGAGATTCTTTAGGCTTCACTTGGAACCTTGCACAAATACATGTAGCAAACATAATGTCTGGCCTACTTGTTGTGAGATATAATAGGGACCCAACAATGACCCTATACAACTTCTGATCAACAGGATTTCCATGCTCATCAGAATCTATCACAGCATTTACAGTCATGGGTATCTTCATTGCCGAGGCTTCACACATCCCAAATCTTTTAACAAGCTCCTTAGCATAATTAGATTGGGAGACGAAGATACCATCAGATGATTGTTTCACTTGGAGACCAAGGAAATATGAAAGTTCACCTATGCTACGCATCTCAAACTTTGAATGCATAAGGTTAGAGAACCTCTTGCATAGTTTGGGATCAGTTGAGCCAAAGATAATATCATCTACATAAATTTGTACTAATAATATTTTATCTTTATGATGCTTAATAAAAAGAGACCATATACAATTCCTCTAGAAAATTTATGCTCTAATAAAAAGCTAGCTAAGGTCTCATACCATGCTATTGGAGCTTGCTTTAAACCATAGAGAGCTTTATGCAATCTAAAGACATGAGAGGGACAGGTTGGAGAGATAAAGCGTGGTGGTTGCTCCACATATACTTCTTCTTTGAGTATTGCATTTAGAAAAGCACTTTTTACATCCATTTGATAGACTTTGAACTTCTATAATGCAGCATATGCAAGGAAAATTATTATAGCCTCAAGTATTGCAACAGGATCAAATGTTTGATCATAATCAATGCCTTCCTCTTGCCTATAGCCTTAAGCTACTAGCCTTGACTTGTTCCTCATAATGTTTCCTTCTACATCCAATTTATTTCTGAATACCCATTTAGTTTAAATGACTGGGTAGTCTTTGGGTGTAGGAACCAATTCCCAAACTCTACATCTCTCAAATTGATTGAGGTCCTCTTGCATTGCAATGATCCATTGGGGATCTTGCTCTACATCTTTAATGGTTTGGGGCTCAAGTTGAGAGAGGAACAAGCAAACATCAAGTCAGGGTTGAGTTGATGCCTTATTTGCACACCAGCTGAAATGTCTCCAATCACTTGAGATCTAGGGTGATCTTTAAGTGTGACAAAATCAGTGGGAGGAGCTGATTGGGTAACAGCTTGGGAAATAAATTCCTCTTGTGGAATTTCATTAGCTGTTAGAAAGGGTTCAGTCACCTCTATACTTTTTCTTCACTTTCTTCTTCAACTTGTGGAGAAGGATGTATTGGAACCTCTTGGGTGAGGTTTAGATCATCCAATCTCTCACACAAGTGAGGTACCTGCAAAGTGCTGTTGGTAGAAATTTCTTTCTCCTTATAACACACGTTAGCTTCATCAAAGTTCACAAGAATAGATTCTTCAATTTTTAAAGTAGATTTATTAAACACCCTATAAGCTTTGCTGACTTGGGAATATCCTAGAAAAATTCCCTCTGGAGCCTTAGCTTCGAACTTTCTAATGTATTTCTTGTTATTGTTATGAATATAACATATACAACCAAATATTTTAAAATAGGTGATTTTATATTTCTTCACTTTAAGCAATTCATAAAGAGTCTTATTCTTAAGTTTATGTATTAAGCTTCTGTTCAGTACATATTTTGCCGTGCTCACAGCCTCTGCCCAAAAGGATAGGGGCATGTAAGTATCTGCAAGTAATGTGCATACAGCTTTAATTAGGGTTCTATTTTTCCTTTTAGTAATACCATTTTGTTGAGGAGTTCTAGGAGCTGAGAGTAATGCCTGATACCTTCCTTCTCACAGAACTCATGCATAAGAAAAGACTCAAACTCAGTACCATGATCACTTCTAATCAATACAACTTGAGTAAAGTACTCAATCTGTATGGTCTTGATAAAATCTGTAAGAACCTTGAATGTATCTGACTTAGATCTCAGAAAGAACACCCAAGTGAATCTTGAGAAGTCATCAATAATAACTAGAGTATAAGATTTCCCTCCTAGGCTTTGTATAACAATTGAGCCAAAAAGGTCCATGTGTAGCAAGTACATGATCCTAGGTGAATCACTTTTATTAACTGATTTAAAATAAGATTTAGTTTGCTTTCCTAATTGACAAGCCCTGTAGAGGCCTTCCTTCTTGTAGGGACCAGAAGGCAAATCTCTAACAAGGTTGTCTTTAGATAACCTAGCAATGTTTTTCATATTAACATGTCCTAATATTTTATGCCATAAATTATTTTGATTGCTAACAAGATTATGTAAACATATATCTGATGTTGCAGAATGAAAATCAACTACATATATGTTGCCTTTTCTATTTCCAATTAAAACAATTTGATTTTCTTTAGTAGAAATAACATAATAGCTGGAGTTAAAATATACCTGATAACCTTTATCACATAGTTGACTTATGGAGATGAGATTATGTTTTAGTCCACTTATATATGTAACCTTTTTTAAAGTGACTGCTCCAATCTTAACTTCTCCAAAGCCTTCAGACTGACCACAATTTGAATCACCAAAGATCACCTTTGCTCCCAGCTTGGACTTATAATTATTTAGGTTGTCCTTGCTGCTAGTCATATGCTTGGAGCATCCACTGTCTAGATACCATTGTTGATTTAAAGCTGGACAGCTCTTTTCCTGCAAATAAAATAATTAGTTGTTCTTGATCCAGATTACCTTGGGTCCTTTATTTTTCTGATAAGAAAAACTTGATATAACTGAAAATTCAGGTTGAGATTTATATGCTAAATGATGGTATCTCCTAGGTGGAATTTCCCAATTAGCATAAGGATTAAAAGGTTTACTAGATTGATTAAAGTTTCTGTTAAAATTATGACTTTTGTTAAGTCTGACTGGGTTCGACGAAAAGTTGTAAGTTCGTCGACTGAAGTTCGACGAAGTGGGATGAGATTGTCGATCTCTGCTCAGAGAATGAATATATTCATTTTCTGTGCCACAAGTTCATCTATCTCAGCTCGACGAACCATACAAGATTCGTTGATCGCAGTAAGACGAATTATTATGGTTAATATTTGCGTTCATAGATCGTCGATCGGAGTTCGACGAACTAACCACATTTCGTCGATCTGAGTTTGAAGAAATCTGTTGAACTTTGTTTTTATTTGGATTTTTCTTGTTTTTGTTCTTTTGATTTTTAAATTTAAGTAAGTATTTTGTGGGTTGCTTATTGTTTATTACTTCTTTTTCTTTAGCTGAAACAAATTTTATAAGGGTTGATAATATGTTTTTCTCAAGTATGGGAGGTAAGCTTGATAAAGCACCTAAGCCCAGTTTGTTATTTAGTCTGGCATTGACTGTACTTGTGATGTCCATCAGCTTAAGGCTTCTCCCATAGAGAGATTCCTCAAGTTGCTTAGCCTCACATAATTCTGTTTTTAGGGAAATAATTTGTTCATTTGCTAAAACTAAATCATCTTTAAGCTTAGTGTTTTCAACAAATAAATTATCAAATTCAGATTGCCTATCTCTTAGCATTTTGATTTCTTTTTCAGATTTTATTAGATCATTTCATAATGATTTGAACTCTTTTTTAACATCAGTAGAATTGAAGTCAAAGGAAGAGATTACCTGATCCTCTTCTGTCTCAGATTGCTCTTCTGATTCTTCAGAATTACTTTCTGCTTGATCTTCAGCATTAGTCCTGCTGCATGAGGCATTAATTGCCATGAGGCAAACTTCTCTTGCCTTGGCTTCTTCTTGATCTTCACTAGAGCTAGAAGATGAGGTCTCTTCATCAGTGTCACTATAGGTTTCAGCAATGAAACCTTTTTCTTTTCTTTTATATTTGCTGGAGGAGTGTTTGTTTGAATGCCTGCTGGAATTCTTCTTGTTCTCTTTCTCTTTTTTCCTGTCTCTTTTCCGAGCTTCTAGGAATTCAGAAAGAATGTGCCCAGGCTTTCTGCATCCAAAGCACACAATCTCCTTGGTAGGAGTTCTGTCATACTAAGGTTTGTCATCACTCTTGGATGGTCTTCTCCTGAAATCTTTCTTGGCCAGTATGTAGAATCTTTTGGCCATCAATCTCATCAACTCTTCATTGGCTGGAAGGGTTTCAGATTCTTCTATTGCTTTGAAAGCAATATTGTGTTGTTTCCTTGAAGTGGTTGAGGCCTTCAGTTCAGCAGCCTCTCTGGTCTTGATTAATTGCTCATAGGATTTGAGCTTTCCCAAGAGAGACTCAGTGGATATCTCATTCATGCTTCTGGCTTCTTTGATTGACCAGATCCTTGAATCCCAAGTGCTAGGGAAATACATCAGGATCTTATCATTGATCTCAGTCAATGAGATATCTTTGTCTAGGGTCTTCAGTTCATTGATGATAACACTAAGTCTGTTATACATCTCAGCCACTATTTCAGATTCCTCCTTGAAGTTCTCATATTGAGATATTAAGAGGGATCTTCTATCCTTTCTTTCATCTGCTGAGCCTGCCACCAACTGGTTTAGAGAATCCCAGATTTATTTTGTAGAGATGCACTCAGCCACCTTTTGGAAGATATCATCTGACATGGTTTGAGCCAATATATTGATAACTTTAGCATCAGCTATTTTGGCTTTCTTCTGAGCATCAGTCCACTCAGGTGGTGGAACTGCATGAGTGCTAGAAGTTGTCGTAGATGTAGATGCTGTAGGTTGAGGAGGACCTGTCAAAATATAGTTGAAAATATCCTCATCAATAGAATTCATGTATAGCTTAATTCTTGCCTTCCAGATTGCAAATTTGTTTAAGTTGCAGACTGGAGGTTTGGTGCCAGCATAATATTTATTTTGTGTCATTGTTGTAATAATAAAAAAAACTAAAGAAGAGAGAAACAATCTAACAAGGATCTTGGTTCAGATGTGAATCTGTGAAACCAAAGAAAACCTACTTTGATACCAATTGAAAGTGGTGGTATGCACTGATACCACCTGTGAGGTTAGACTGTTTAACTATAGAGGGGGGTGAATATAGTGTTTTAAAATCATATCAGATTTTTATTGCATAAGTAAAATAATGATACTTATAAGTGTAATCAGAGAGTGCAGAAATAAAAAATAAACTACACAGCAAGCAGCACACAATAAAAATAAGAGTGCATCACAGAAGACACAAGAATTTTTATAGTGGTTCCTCTAAAACTTGGGTACATCCACTCTTCTACCACCCTGGTAGAAATTCACTCATGTTTTTGATCAGGCGCCCTGCCACCATTCAGGTTTTTGCTTAGGTGCCTGTCACCACAAGATCTGCTTCAGGTAGATCATGAAACCCTTCAGGCTTTTGATCAGGTGGCTAAAAATCAAATCAAGTCTTTTGATCAGGAGACTTGCAACCAAGTGTTTAACTTTTGAAGGGAGCTAGAACCCTGTGTACAGTGTGGTGAAACAAATGAAACTAGTTGTTGTCTTCTCTTTTCTCAAAGCAACTGAGAAGACTTGTGGATTCTTGATGGTGTCAAAGCTCCACCTGAGATGAAGATCTGTTCAGGAAGATGGAGAGCTTTGCAGGGTGAATAGGTTTTCTTGAAAAGATTCTCCAAAAAGCTGTAGACAGATAGAAGTTGATTATCTCTTGAAAGCTTGCTGGAGGATGAACACTTGATGAAGACAGCAAAATTCTTTTTCTTGAATGATTTTTTTGTGTGTTATGTCTCTGCTGTCGACTGAAAGAGAAAATCTCTTTTATATATCTCTGTCTAATTCTCCTTTGAATTTTGAAATCCTTTTGCATTGAATGATAACTGCCTAGAGAATAGAAATGCGGCTGGAGAGAATGTATCATTAATTAATTTCCCCAACTGTCCTATTAAAAATGACAAGTAATATTCCTGATGAAGACCATAATCAATGTTGCCACTAACGGCTATATTCAGAGAATATAAGCATTGATTATTCAGGAATTACTGCTATACAATAAGGACAAAATGAAGGAAAATTCCAAGTCTGAAACCGCATACCAATCGTCGACAAGAGAACAGATTTCGTCGACCTAAGATCAAAGTTCGTCTACCAGAGAAATCGTGTTTGTCGACCTGAGAATTCTTGTTCGTCGACCTGAGAACCAAGTTCATCGACCTGAGATCAGCTAACTGCTTTCTGTGAAAAACTTTCCATTTCTGTGTTCTAAGTTCGTCGAGCTGATAATGTAACTTCGTCGACCTGAGTTTAGAGAAAGGATTCTGGACCTAAGTGTGTTGAAGTTGATCTCCCAGAATTCGTCGACCTGAGCTCGAATATCGTCGAACTCAACTCATGGAATTTACTCTGAGTTCGTCGAGTGGAGCACGACTTTCGTTGAGCTGAGTTCGACGAACGTCGAACTCACTTCTTGAACTGATTTTCTTCTAAGTCTTTGAGTCTTCTACAGTCTTCTATTGGCTGGTCCATGTGTGGTTGATACTAAGGACTTAGCCTAAACTCTAGGACATAATGACATGACCCTGGCTACACATGGTGGGTCAATTATCCTAGTTAGTGAACCGAGCCCAAATCAACTAGGGATCCAACAGGCGGTTTCCGGCGAACCCACAAGGATGAAAAAGCCATGAAAATTTGTAATTCCTCAAACCCGATGGGGCTCAATTGAGCCTGATTTCTCTCCTAAAAGATCCAAGATGCTAGCCCACGAAGAGATGAGAAGAGGAGGACCTGTTGGGAGAGCTGGAGGCGGGCCGATTGTCGGAAAGCCATGGATGGTGGCGGCACCGTCAGGTGTTTTGCAACAACATTATCAACTTGCTCGGCTCCTTCAGGTAAAGTGTGGAACCGACTCCTCTAGGTCCAGGGATGCGTTTAAGGTGGTTAATTGGGGAAGGGGAGGGCCTAACACCAATTGCCATTAAAGGCCATGAAAGCTCTAATTTTCGGCCATGGTGGATCTCTGAATTTATCCACCTAGAGGCTGGGAAAAACCTCTGGTCTCCTCTAACTGATGAGGGGAAGAAGAATCAAGACTTTAGAATCAGTTGAAGTGAGACTCTTGCTCTCCCATGGACATTAATGGATTTCTCTCTCCTCTTTCTCTCTTCCTTATGGGAGAAATTAAATTCAGTCACTTGGTGGCTGGCTATGATTATTCAACTCCTCATAATTGATGAGGGGGAATGTATCCATCAATTGGAGAGGCCCTTGGTCTCCCTTGGCCATGAATGACCTCCCTTTTCACTCTCTCTCCTCTATTAAAGGGAAAATGGAGTTTTTCTCACTCCTAGTCATCAAGGCCAATTTTGATGAATACTCTAGCCTAATGACACCCCACTGACCCCCATAATATTCATGGAACTATGGCTAGCCTATGGGGGATTGGGCTTGAGCTTGAGTTAGCCCATTTGAGCTAGTTTGACCTATTTCAAGGATTGAGTTGACCTTGGTCAAATTGACCATTTGGGGGTACCCCAATGGGTCCTTGGTGACCCATTATCCTCCCCTAAAGTCTAGGAAGGCTTGGGTATTGTTGGTTGGCCATCTTGGGGCTCACTTGACCATTAATTAGAGCACTTTTGACCCTTTTCGGGCTAGGGTTGACTTGGGTCAACTCTATAATGCCCCAAAACTCGAAAATCATTCGGTAGCATCTGAAAGCCAATCTGGGGCCTGGCAAGGGTTACACGACCTTGGACACGGGCGTGTCCCTGGTCATGTCCTGCTACGAGTTCAACGATTTTCTGCGTGGTCGACGAAATACATTCGACGATCCCTGGAGCTCGGGTACACGGCCTGAGACACGGGCATGTCCAGGGCCGTGTCCTGCTCTGTGTCGGTAGGGTGATGTTAAGCGAGGCACACGGCCTGGGACACAGGCATGTCTCGATCGGACACAGTGTATCCATGTCGGACACGGGTGTGTCCAGGGCCATGTCCTTCTCTGTGTTAAACGGGCTGTGTCGGGTGAGGGACACGACCTGGAACACGGGCGTGTACTTGTCGATACGTGTATGTCGAATGTTGACACGGGCGTGTTTAAGCCCGTGTCCTGGTCAGGACGTGACAGTTTCCTGTGTCTCTTGAGGGACACTCCCCGTGACACGGGTGTGTCATAGGCTGACACGGGCGTGTCAAACAGTACACGGGCATGTCTGAGCCTATGCCGTGTTCTGTGTTCAACGATCGTTCTCAGATCGTGAGACACGGCCTGTGACACGCCCATGCCACAAGCCGTGTTCGGCCCAGGAAAGTGTTTTTAAGTGCGAATCGTGGCCGTTCATTTCCTTCAAATGGGATCCAGCGGTTCAGAGATCTCCCTGCTGTTATAAGGCCGGGAGTTGAGGGCTAAACCCTCATTTTCTCTTGGGTTTTCTCTTTCTAAAGTGTTGGAGAGAGGGGAGAGCAAGGAAGAAGGAGAAGGAGAGATCCGGCCGCCGGTGGAGCTTCGGAGTCCCAAATCGCGAGCCGAGTCAAGATCCATGGAGGCGAGGTCGTTGCAGTGCTTTCTATCCGACTAGTTTTCTATGGCGCCAAAGCAAACCTCTAGGGTAACGATTCTTTTCTTGGACATGTGAAGTCCTCTTCCTTTCTGCATAGGAAACCCACTCTTGCGAGTATGTAGTGAGTGTGAGGTGTTCCTCCGGGTGGACATGTATAGTCCTCTTAGTTTTACATGTAGAGTCCGGAATCGAACTACGGACATACGCATGGTGTGTGAAGCCTACCCAAACAAGTTGGTCTGGATCAGTGACGTTTCATTATGCATGAATAGCCGGAGAAGACTCTGTGCCGACGGTTGTTTTCGGGTTTTCTACGTGGTAGATTGCAACAGGGAGCCTTCAGGACTAACCCCAAGGTGCACCCGGAAAACTGGGCAGATGCGTGGTTCTGCCATCTTGGTGGCCTGTGAGCCAACTTGTACATAACTGGGTTATGTAATATTGTGTGATCGATACTCGGGCTTCGGGGAAGCTTGACCCGCGCCGTTGACTTAAATTGACGTGGCGATGTGAGCAACGGGTTGAGTGGAACCATACCCGCTCTATGTGGTTCGGTTAAAGAGACCTAAGGTACTTGCCACTTACCAATGGCATAGAGGGCGGGTCTTAGGCTTCGGCCGGAAAGACTATAATGTCCACGATGTTGTCGTCCTGGGGGCGGTGGTGGACCGGGTTCACCGAGAATGTGCCCTTAGTGTACAGGGTGTATGGCCGTGCGTGCCTACGCTTGTGGTGAAATGTGCTTAAATTATACTTTCACTATCTTGTTTTGTTATACTAATAAAATGCAGGGAAGGAGCATTGCCGCCCCGAGTTTAGGGGTGAGATCGTTATAATTTGGTCAGCTTAGCTGACCTTTGCTTTTGTTTGCCACCGCTGCAGGGGAATGTTGATTGCAGGTACTGCAGAGCCTAGTGGCATGTAGCAGGCTGAAGCCCTGGTTGCTATGCAGGCCCTCGAAGGCCAAAAACCAATGTTTACTTTTATGCTCATGTGTGGCCGGCCTGCGTGCCGATGTTTGGAAGACATTTATTATTTAAAGTAAACTCTTGTAAGGTCATAAGGCCAAGTACTTTGTGTATTTGTACGCTCATTCCTGTTGTGGGTTTTTAGTGGACATTCATGTTGTGTCTTGGGGTCTTATAACTTTTAAAAAAAGCTTCCGCTAGAATGCTTTGAGTTAGGATGCGTGTTCCTTTGGCAGTAATTTGGTATTAATACGTAACTCCACTAGCTGTCCATTGTATATGACGTGGGGCCCCTGCCGGACCTTTTGTTATATCCCATGTGACGGACGGGGGTGTTACAATTTGGTATTAGACTACTGGTTTCGGTCTTGCTTATTTGAATTCATGGGCGAATTCTTTTAAGGGGTGGTGAGCACATATATGCGTCATCATTATAACATGAAAAGAACCCACGAATGTCCACTTAGGAATGAAAATACACTTGTTTTGAGTAACCTGAGTGTTCCAATGATTGGTTTTAGCAATCTGTGTGTCGCCTAATCGAGGGTTTTTGCTATTATAGGTGACTAGGAGCGGTGCTGGACATTCAGAACGTCCGCAATCGGCGGAGAGCTGTGCCCCTAATGATGTGCCTGCAACCCCTCCTTCAGCAGAAACCATTAGACTGGTGGCTGAAGCGGTGTTTGCAATGATAAACGACCAGTAAGGAACGCAAGTGTAACATCCTGCCCCTGCAGTGGAGCAGGTACCGCTTCGAGAAGCAGAACCCAGAAGGGTAGAACAAGTGGTGCTAGAGCCATTGATACCTAGAAGAGCAACAGAGAAGCAGCTCAAACATGTAATGAGCTTTAACCCTCCAGTGTTTTCGGGAACTGGAACTCCAACCCAGACTGAAGATTGGCTCTCTCGGGTGCAGGGAGTCTTGACAGCCATAGAAACAGAGGAATGGCAGAAGACCACCATAGCCACCTTCTTGTTGGATGGAGAGGCGAGGTTGTGGTGGGAAGGGTTGGAGCTGCATCACTTGGCTGGAAGGAAACTCATGGATGTCTCGATGGAGGAGTTCTCAAGGTTATTCTTGGCAAGATACCTCCCCTCGGCTCAGAGGATTGCTATGGAGAATGAGTTCCAGAGACTGACGCAGGGAGATAATAGCATGGATGAGTACCTCCACGAGGTTACGCGGTTGGGTCGTTATGATAGCTCTACTTTGGATGATGAGGAGCGTAAGACCAACCAGTTCTAAGAGGATTTGTGGGATGACCTAAGGCGACGACTCTCGGGGCCTATGACGCAGGGTTTCCTAACCCTGGTCAATTCGACCCGATCTTTGGAGAAGGATATGAAGAGAGTCCAAGAGAAGGACTTGAGTGCGAAGGAGGAGTTCAAGATGCCGAACTCCTCAAAATCTGTGTTCCGTAAGTGGAATAAGAAGGCTAGGACTTCATGCCCGACCGCTTCTTCTGGTACATCTAGGGAAACTAGATGCCGAACTCCGAGCATATGTTACAACTGTGGAAAGCCGAGGCATTATGCCCGAGAGTGCCGGAGCGGACGTCCAAAGTCCGAGAGAAAGCCGGCAGCAACATACCAGAAAAAGGGGAAGACGGTGGAGTCAACCGCATCCCACTATGCTCCCGCCCAGCCTAGAGTGTACAATCTTGGTCTTCAGGAGGCCATAATGCAGACTGACGTGGTGATATGTATGAGTTAATTAAAGGCAGATTAACTTTATATATTTGTTATCTTTTGAGCATTAGTTTATGACTTCTTATACTAGGCTTTGTTTTGATTTTCGATTATCCGGCGAGAGCACTATTCGATACGGGAGCTTTGCATTCCTTTTTGTCCGAAGGATTTATATCACGCATCGGAGTATCTTCTTCGATGGCAAGGGAAAAATTGGATGTGTTGTTGCCTAATTGGTGTTCAATGCGCGCAGATAGAGTTTGTTGCGTAAAGATATGGATCGGGGGTCAAGAGTTTGACTTGCAAGCATCCCTACTGCCGTTAGTGGAGTTCGACGTGATCTTTGGGATGGATTGGCTCTCGGAGCAGCGAGCATACATTGATTGCATCCGGAAGGAGGTCAAATTGGGAACTGATCGTGAGACTACATTTGCGGGCATGAAACGGCCAACCAAGACTTTGATGTCTGCTCTCCAGGTTGTTAAGGCAGTTCGTGCTGGTGTAGAGCTATTTTTCACTTTAGTGGAGGCTTCGAAGCCCAAGCCTAGTATGGACAGTATCCTAGTTGTGTCTGAGTATCCTGACGTGTTCCCTGATGATCTCCCTGGAGCCCTGCCTCAGCGAGAGATTGACTTCACCATTGAGCTGGTGCCATGTGCCAAACCTGTGTCACGCTCTCCGTATCGGTTAGCGCCTAAGGAGATGACAGAATTGAAAGTGCAACTTCAAGAGCTGTTGGAGCAAGGTTATGTGCGTCCATGTTTGTCGCCTTGGAGCGCGCTGGTCCTCTTTGTTATGAAGGACAGAAGTTTGCGGCTCTATATCGATTACCGAGAGTTGAACAAGCTAACAAAGAAGATTAAGTACCCGATCCCAAGGATTGATGATCTGTTCGACCAGCTGGTCGGGTCGTTTGTGTACTCAAAGTTGGATCTGAAATCCAGATACTATCAACTGCAGATAAGGGAAAGTGACATCCCCAATACAGATTTCAGCACACGCTATGGGCATTATGAGTTCACCGTCATGCCGTTTGGGCTTACTAATACGGCATCCATGTTTATGGATTTGATGAACAAAATGTTCAGAGAGTACCTGGACCACTTCGTGATAGTCTTTATCGACGATATATTGGTGTACTCGCAGTGCGAGGAGGATCTTTTCAAGCATCTGCATATGGTGTTGGAGACATTGAGAAGGAATCAACTTTATGCCAAATTATCCAAATGCGAATTCTGGTTATCCTCGGTAGCATTCCTTGGTCATATAGTTAGTGGAGAAGGGATTGTGGTAGATCCGGCAAAGATAGTTGCGTTACGGGAGTAGCCTGTGTTATCTTCAGTGGCAGAAGTACGGAGTTTTCTTGGACTTGCGGGCTACTACAGGCGCTTCGTAGAGAACTTCTCACGGATAGCGTTATCCCTCACGACTTTGACGAGGAAAGATCAAAATTTTGTGTGGTCGCTGGAGTGCGCGCAAGCTTTTGAAGAACTGAAAAGTCAGTTGACCATGGCGCCTATTCTATGTTCGCCTAGTGGGACCGAAGGATTTGAGATTTATAGAGATGCTTTGGGAAGTGGCTTAGGTTGTGTTCTACTACAGCACGTGAGTGTAATAGCTTATGGCTCGCGCAGCTGAGGGTGTACAAGAGGAATTATCCGGTCCATGACTTGGAGTTAGCGGCCGTGATATTTTCCCTGAAGCTGTGGAGGCATTACCTGTACGGTGTGAAGGTCGATATCTATACCGATCACAAGAGCCTGAAAAACTTATTTGATCAAAAGGACCTAAACACGCGGTAGTGGAGGTGGATAGAGTTCCTGGGTGACTACACCTTCAAGATACATTATGTGCCTGGGAAAGGAAATGCGGTGGAGGATGCGTGGGGTCGCAGGGCTACCGCGCAGGCCAACTAGTTATCGGTTCATGTCGAGCGTTTGATTCGGGATTTGGAGTCTTTAGAGATCTCTTGTGTTGACAAGCAGACGAGTGCCGAAGCACAATTGAACTGGACCGAGGTGCAGTATGAACTTGCTGATAGGATTCGACAAGCTCTGGTTGGGGATGACAGCATGAAGCAGATCATGGATGAGGCTTTGGATGGGTCAAATTCTCAATTTATTGTTTAGGATGGACTATTATAGAGGAACAGTCGTTTGTGCGTCCCAAATGTGGGTAAACTGCGGGAGGAATTGATATACGAGGCTCATCATACCAAGTACTTGATTCACCCAGGGAGCACAAAAATGTATTGTTATATGAAAAAGTTGTTATGGTGGCCAGGACTTAAGAAGGACGTGGCACTTTATGTGGCGAAGTGTCAAACGTACGCCTTAGTGATGGCGGAGTGTCAGAAGACCGGAGGTTTCTTGAAGTCCTTACCTATCTCGGAGTGGAAGTTCGACGATAATTCAATTGATTTTGTGCATGGGTTGACAAAGTCGTAGAAGGCAAACGACGCTAGCTGGGTGATCGTAGATCGGTTGACGAAAGTGTCGCACTTCATTCCGAATAGGAAGGATGATTCGGTGGAAAAGCTAGCAAAACTCTATGTAGATAACATTGTTCGACTGCATGGTGTGCCCCGCAACATCGTGAGTGACCGAGATGGTCACTTCACGTCCAATGACTGGAGGTTGGTGCAACAGATGTTGGGAACCAAGCTGAGTTTCAGCACGGGCTTTCATCTACAGATGGATGGTCAGACCGAGAGGGTCAACAGGACGATGGAGGACATGCTTCGCATGTGCGTCTTGGGTTTCGGAAAGCGGTGGGAAGATCACCTGTATATGGTGGAGTTTCCTTATAATAACAGCTACTAAGCGAGTATTCAAATGGCGCCCTTCGAGGCCCTTTACGGTAGAAAATACCGCACGCCGTTGTCTTGGTTGGAGACGGGTGAGTCGAAGTGGTACAAACGACAAGAAGTGGAAGGCGCCACTTCGTTGGTACAAATAATACGAGAACGATTGGTGATCACTCAGGACACGCAGGCTAAGTACTATAATACTACGCACATGAACGTTGAGTTCGCTGTTGGCGACTGGGTATATTTGAAAATTACGTCGTTCAAGGGTGTCTCTCGGGCACGACGATTGAAGAAGCTAAGTCAGAGGTACCTTGGACTGTTTGAGATTCTAGAGCGAATTGGTGAAGCGGCATATAAACTAAAGTTATCAGTGGAACTGAGTGGTCTATACGACGTATTCCACATATCAGTGTTGCGGAAGGCAGTGCAAGAGCCTTCACAAGTGATTACGGTCGATCAAGTACCTGTTGATAGTGGATTGACGACGAAGGTCAAGCCCGTTCGCATTGAGGACTCTGAAGTCAAGCAACTTCAAAACAAAGTCATCAGGATGGTCAAAGTCCGATGGGACAACTACGGTCGTGGGGACCTTTCGTGGGAGTGAGAGCAGACCATGCTTGAGGAGTATCCCGAGCTCTTCTACTCAGGTACCTTTTAAGTTTGAATACTTTTCATTCTATAATTTCGGGACAAAATTCTTTTAAGGGGGAGAATTGTAATGGCCCAAAACTCAGAAATGATTCGGTAGCGTCTTAAGGCTAATATGGGGCCTGGAAAGGGTCACACAGCCTTGGACACGGGCGTGTCCCTGGCCGTGTCCTGCTACAAGTTCGACGATTTTCCGTGTGGTCGACGAAATGCATTCGACGATCCCTGTAGGTCAGGTACACAGCTTGAGACACGGGCGTGTCCAGGGCCGTGTCCTGCTCTATGTCGGCAGGGTGATGTTGAGCGATGCACACGACCTGGGATATGGACGTGTCCCAGTCGGACACGGGCGTGTCCAGGGCCGTGTCCTTCTCTGTATAAAACGGGCTGTGTCAGGTGAGGGACACGACCTGGAACACGGACGTGTATTCGTTGACATGGTCGTGTCGAATGTTGACACGGGCATGTCTAAGCCTGTGTCCTGGTCGGGATGTGACGTTTTCCTGTGTCGCTTGAGGGACACGCCCCGTGATACGGGCGTACCATAGGCTGACACAGGCATGTCAAATAGTACATGGCGTGTCTGAGCCCGTGTCCAATTCTGTGTTTGACGATTGTTCTCAGATCATGAGACACGTCCTGTGACACGCCCACGGGAGTGTCACAGGCCGTGTTCGGCCCATGAAAGTGTTTTTAAGTGCGAATCGTGGCCGTTCATTTCCTTCAAATGGGATCCAACGACCGAGAGATCTCCCTGTTGTTATAAGGCCGGGAGTTGAGGGTTAAACCCTCATTTTCTCTTGGGTTTTTTCTTTCTAAAGTGTTGTAGAGAGGGGAGAGCAAGAAAGAAGGAGAAGGAGAGATCCGGCCACCGGTGGAGCTTCAGAGTACCAAATCGCGAGCCAAGTCAAGATCCGTGGAGGCGAGGCCGTTGCGGTGCTTTTCATTCGGCTAGTTTTCTATGGCGCCAAAGCGAACCTCTAGGGTAACGATTCTTTTCTTGGACATGTGAAGTCCTCTTCCTTTCTGCACAGGAAAACCGCTCTCGCAAGTATGCGGTGAGTGTGAGGTGTTCCTTCTTGTGGACATGAATAGTCCTCCTAGTTTTGCATGTAGAGTCCGGAATTGAAGTACAGACATAGGCATGGTGTGAAGCCTAGCCGGACAAGTTGGTCTGGATCGGTGATGTTTCATTATGCATGAATAGCCGGAGAAGACTCTGTGCCAACGGTTTTTTTTCGGGTTTTCTACGTGGTAGATTGCAACAGGGAGCCTTGGGACTAACCCCAAGGTGCACCTGGAAAACTTGGCAGATGCGTGGTTCTGCCATCTTGTTGGCCTGGGAGCCAACTTGTACATAACTGGGTTATGTAATATTGTGTGATCGATACTCGGGCTTCGAGTAAGCTTGACCCGCGCTGATGACTTAAATTGAAGTGGCGATGTGAGCAACGGGTTGAGTGGAATCGTACCCGCTCTATGTGTTTTGGTTAAAGAGACCTAAGGTACTTATCACTTACCGATGGCATAGAGGGCAGGTCTTAGGCTTCGGCCGAAAAGACTATAATACTCACGATGTTGCCGTCCTGGGGGCGGTGGTGTACCAGGTTCACCGAGAATGTGCCCTGAGTGCACGGGGTGTGTGACCGTGAGTGCCTACGCCTATGATGAAGTGTGCTTAAATTGTACTTTCACTATCTTGTTCTGTTATACTAATAAAATGCAGGGAAGGAGCATCGCCGCCCCGAGTTTAGGGGTGGGATCATTATAATTTGGTCAGATTAGCTGACCGTTGCTTTTGTTTGCCACCACTGCGGTGGAACGTTGATTGCATGTGCTGCGTAGCCTAGTGGCAAGTAGCGGGCTAAAGCCCTGGCTGCTGTGCAGGCCCTCAAAGGCCAAAAGCCAATGTTTACTTTTATGCTCATGTATGGTCGGCCTGCATGTCGATGTTTGGAAGACATTTATTATTTAAAGTAAACTCTTGTAAGACCATAAGGTCAAGTACTTTGTGTATTTGTACGCTTATTCCTATTGTGGGTTTTTAGTGGACATTCATGATGTGGCTTGGGTTCTTATAATTGTTTTAAAAAGCTTCCGCTAGAATGATCTGAGTTAGGACGCGTGTTCCTTTGGCAGTAATTTGGTATTAATACGTAATTCCACTAGCTGTCCGTGGTATATGGCGTTGGGCCCCGGCCGGACCTTCTGTTATATCCCATGTGACGGACGGGGGTGTTACAAACTCAGCCTCTTTGGTTGACCCCAATGGGTCCTTGGTGACCCATTGGCCTCCCTTAGGGCTTGAGAAGGTCTAGGTGTGTCCTTTTGCCTAAGGGGAGGTCAATTGGGCATGGGTGAGCTTAGTTTGACCTAATCAGGGCTTGGGTTGACTTTGGTCAACTTGACCTTTTAGTTGACCCTAGTGGGTCCCTATAGCTCCAATGGACCCTCTAATAGGTTTGTGATGTTGTGGTGGGGTCATGGAGTCATGGTGGAGTCATGTGGTCATCCATAGGCTAGTAATTGAAATTCTGCTATTTGCAGAGCAAGGTGGTCTCACCTTCATGCCTAGGTTCACTTTGTCTTCTTGGGTTTCTAGGGTTTTGTCATGACCTAGTCATGACAAAATCACTCCTAGGAGTCTAGTTGTCTGAGGGATGTGACAAATCCCTATACATAAAAATAAAAATTTCGTCCTCGAAATTCAAGTTTGTCCTACGTGGTTTCAAGTATGAGAAGTAAAATGTAACATCCCGAGAGTTTATAGGGTATACCTGATGTGAAAAGCTTTGGGTACCTTTGCTGCATCAAGTCCTGTGGCTCCCACGTATGCTCCTCTTGTCCATGATTGCTCCATAAGCCCTTCACCAGTGAATCCTTCTTATGTCGCAAGACCCGCATCCCAGTATCGTCTATCCGGATCGTCTCCAGATGCACCGATCGATCAGAAGCTATAGGCCCATCTGTCATCGTAATCCGCTGTTTCGGCCGAATTAGAGCTCTCCTGAGGGAGGAGACATGGAAGACGTCGTGCAAACCTGCTAGCTCTGGTGGCAGCCCCAGTCTGTACGCCAAGGGACTGATCTGCTTCAGGATCCTGTAAGGCCCCATGTATCTCAGACTGAGCTTATTCCGACCACGCACCCGCAAGACTCCATGCATCAGTCGTATCTTTAGAAACACCCGATCTCCTACCTGAAACTCTACCTGACGATGTCGAGCATCGTAATACTTGGCCTGCCTGCTCTGGGCCTCCAACATCCTATCTCGAATCAAGCGCACCTGAGAATCCGTATCCTCGACGAACTCCGAGCCAAGTGCCTTCGGATCCTCATCCTGGATCCAAGACAAAGGAGTCCTGCATCTCCGTACGTATAAAGTCTCATAAGGGGCCATGCCGATGCTTGATTGGTTGCTATTGTCGTACGAGAATTCGATCAACGGTAGATGCCTCTCTCATGGCTCTCCGCGGTCTAGTATGCAAAACTCATCAAATCCTCCAGTGTCCGATTGGTGCGCTCTGTCTGTCCATCCATCGGAGGGTGGAATGCTGTACTAAATGTCAACTGGGTCCCCAAATATGCCTGGACCAACCTCCATTCCTTAGACGTAAATTGACCATCACGATCGGACACTATCGTTCTCGGCACTCCATGGTATTGGACGAACTTCTCAACAAACCTCCGCACCAAGTCACCCACTAGAGCATCCTTCTTGATCGGTAGAAATCTGGCCATCTTCGTCAATCGATTGACGATCACCCATAGCGAGTCATTCCCCACATGTGACCGAGGAAGACCTTGTATGAAATCCATGGCGATATCGTCGAACTTCCACTCCGACAACGGAAGTGGGTGCTGTTGATGCGCGAAAACGGATGAGAGGGGAGGAGAGGGTTGTAGTCGCGGGCACCAACAGCTAACAGGGTGTGTTCGGTCTCACGGGCAAGGTGAAGAGGTTGATGGTTGCGGGGATAGAGGAGAGGAGGAAGCTTCTGAGTGCTCGAGAGTGGAGCAAATGCTTATTCAAGGGCCGCGTGGATAGAGAAAAGAAGGGTGTTGATCCGAGTGAGGAGATGGTAGGGAATGTTTATTAAGAGCTGTCGAGCAGAAGGTTACTTTGTCGGTTGTGCTTGTATGTTGATCTAACAGAGTTGAACTGAGAAGAAGAGAGGGGCCGCTAGCAGAGGCAACAACAGACTTCACCTGCTGCGGCTTAAATGCCACTCTTGCGAGGGGCTTTCCTTTGAATAATATTGAGTATTACAACTTGAGTTACACCTTTGCATGGAAATCAAATAAAGGGTACATTGGGGGAAGCTGGCAGCTAAGGAAAGGAAGTGCCAGAAAGGAGGCTGCACAGACTGAAGAATAAGGCCGACAGGCCGCACGGTTAAGAGAAGAGAGAGCGCGGACTGAGAAAGGGAGTCCGCAGGGGTTGATGGCTTGAGCTTGTCGCCGGCTGCCCTCAAGCGCGAGAGCAATGAGAGCCTGAGCCTGTCCATTGAACGAGAGGTGTGGGGTCTATTTATAGGCCCGAGGAGGTAACGACTTTCGGTAACCTTACCCCCGGTGAGACGGTAACTTGTGCGACTAGATAACGGAGTCCGTCGAGTCCGCAATAAGTCGCGCGATCTGGAACTTGCTTCTGGAGCTGGTTCTGCTTCTTGGAAGACTGGGAAGAGTCTGCCCCTGTTGTACTGAGCGAGCCCGCGCCAAGATGTGCGAGCTGAGGGATATCCGCCCGCAACTAGGAAGAAGCGGGTGCCGAGATGCTGGTCATGTAACAACCCCTATCCGTTGCATAGCATTTAGCAGAAGGTCCGGCCGGGGCCTGACGCCATATACCACAGACAGACCGGGTGGTTACTCAATGGAAACCATCCAACCAATATCCAACGTCCTACACAGAGTCATTCTAGCGGAAGTAAATTAAAGTTACAAGTTAAAGAACCCAACCAAACATGAATGTCCACTACTCAAAAACCCAATAGAAATGAAGTACAATACACAAGTACGATGGCCTTAAGGCCTTACATTTGTTTACTCAAATAACATGTTTTCCAAACCTCGACATGCAGGCATGTCACACATGAATAAAGCTAGTAAACACTCAATTTAGGCCTTCGAGGGCCGACTCAGCAACTTGGGCTTTAGCCCGCTATTTAGCACTCGGCTCCGCAGCACATGCAAGCAACAATCTACCGCACGGTGGCAAACAAAGGCAACGGTCAGCTATGCTGACGAAATTATAATGATCCTGCCCCCAACTCGGGGCGGCGATGCTCCTTCCCTGCACTTTGTTAGCATAATCTAGCATTAGTGTAATAACACAACAACACAGGCGTAGGCACTCACGGCGAAACACCCCGTGCAATCAAGGCACATTCTCGATGAACCGATCAACGTCACGTCAGTTCATGCCATAGACGCCTCAGTCTCACCACCGCCACAAGGACGACCAAATCTCGTGAGTAATTAGGTCCGTCCGGCCGATGTCACATCAATTTAAGCCACAGACAACCCGAGACCTCCTATCTATGCAAACGACAAGTCCCACATAGCTATAGGTCGCTTGTACCGAACGACATAGACCGGGCACGGTTCCGCTATACACATTGTTCACACCGTAACGTCAATTTAAGCCATATGCCCGGGTTAGCTCCCCGAGTCCCAAATCGTTACACACAACACATAACCCAGTTATGTTCAGGTTGGCTCCCAGGCCACCAAGTTGGCAGAGTCTCGCATCTGCCCAGTTTTTCGGGTGCACCTTGGAGTTAATACCCTAGGCTTCCTGTTGCAATCTACCGCGTAGAAAACCCGAAAAAAATTCGTTCGCACAGAGTCTTCTCCGGCCATTCAAGCAATGCAACATCACCGATCCAGACCAACTTGTCCGGGTAGGTTTCACACATCATGCCTATATCCGTTATCGATTACGGACTCTACATGTACACAACGGGGACTATTCATGTCTACCCGAAGGAACGCCTCAACTCACCGCAAACTCGCAAGAGCGGGCTTCTTATGCAAAGGAAACGAGAGCTTCACATGCTCAAGTAGAGAATCGTTACCCGAGCGCTTTTCCTTGGAGCCATGGAAATGTATGTGGATGGAAATCACCGCAATCTCCTTGCCTCCGTAGATCCGAAGTCGGCTCGCGATTTGGAGCTCCGAAACTCCGCGGTAACCGAATCTAGCCTCCTTTCTTCTTCCTTGCTCTCCCTTCTCTCTAGACTTTTAGAAATAGACTAAGTGAAAGAAGTGAGGGATTTGAAACCCTATTCTCGGGTATATCCCAGTAGGAACAACCCCCAGCCATCGGATCCCAAAATAAGGAAACGAACGACCACGATTCGTAGCTGAAATGCAAAATCTGGGCCGAACACGGCCAGCGACACGCCCGTGTCCAGGGCCGTGTCCCCCATTCGCCGTGGAAATCGACGCGTCTCGAATAACACACGGGCACCCGACAAGCAGATGGATGGTCAAACCAAGAGATTCAATAGAACAATGGAGGACATGCTTCGCAAGAGATCTCCAACACCTCCAACTCATGAACCAACAGCTCGTCATGGACCGACAGTCAATTGGCTTGAGCTGGGGCCCGACGACTCAACGCGTCCGCAACCGCATTGCCTTTACCAGGCACGTAATGGATCTTGAACGTGTAGTCCCCCGGGAACTCCATCCATCTTCTATGTAGTATGTTTAGATCTTTTTGATCCAACAAATATTTCAGGCTTTTATGGTGGGTATAAATATCGACCCTCACCCCATACAAGTAGTGTCTCCACAGCTTCAAGGCAAAAATCACGACTGCTAACTCCAAGTCATGGACTGGATAATTCCCCTCGTGCACTTTCAGCTATCTCGAGCCATACGCTATAATGCTTCCATGCTGCAGTAGCACGCAACCCAAACCACTGCCCGAAGAATCGCTGTAGATTTCAAATCCTTCGGTCCCACTCGGCGAACTCAGCACAGGCGCCGTGGTCAACCGACACTTCAACTCTTCAAAAGCTCGAGCGCAGTCCGGCGCCCAAACGAACTTCTGCTCCTTCCTCGTCAAAGTAGTGAGAGGTAATGCTATTCTTGAGAAGTTCTCCAAGAAGTGCCTGTAATAGCCGGCAAGCCCCAGAAAACTCCGGACATCCGCTACCGTAGAAAGCACAGGCCACTCTCGTATCGAAACAATCTTCGCCGGATCCCCCGCAATCCCCTCTCCACTCACTATATGACCGAGGAACGCCACTGAAGACGACCAAAACTCGCATTTGGAGAACTTGGCGTACAATTGATTTCTCCTCAGCATCTCCAAAACCAAGTGAAGATGCTTGAAGTGATCTTCCTCACTCTACGAGTACACCAAAATGTCATCGATGAAGACGATAATAAAATGGTCCAAGTATTCCCTGAATGTCCTGTTCATCAAATCCATGAACACTGACGGCGCATTCGTCAGCACAAACGTCATGATCGTAAACTCATAATGCCCGTATCTCGTACTGAACGCTGTCTTAGTGATATCATGAAAGTGAGCAGTAGATCAAGAATACTCTAGAGGGGAGGGGGTGAATAGAGTATTTAGAGCTTTATAAAATTCTCTATGTGTAATGCAAATTAGTCTAAGTGCAGTAGTAAATAAATCAAAATATAAAAGCACAGAAACTAACTACCATAGCCATAACAAGAAAACAAAAGAAAGAGGGCAACCAGATGACACAAGAAATTTATAGTGGTTCCCCAACCTGGGTACATCCACTCTTCTACAATCCTGGTAGGAATCCACTCAGATTTTTGACCAGGTGCCTGACACCAATGAGCTTTTGATCAGGTGCTCAAAAACATAATCCCCAAGTCTTTTGATCAGGTGACTTGTAACTAGGAATCACATTTGAAGGGAGATGACAACCATTTACACAGTGGGGGTGAGAGAGTTGATTATATCTTCTCTGTCAACAATCAGAGAGAAGACTTGTGGATTGTTGATGGTAGCAAATGGCTGCCCCTGAGATATTGAATGGTTCAGGGAAATATGGAAGCCTTGCTGCAGGGTGATAGACCTTCAAGCTTTTAGCCTTTATCTGCAGGATCTTCTTGACAGATTTGATAGTTTTTGTCCTTGGAAGTCCTGGAGTGTTGAAGTAAGAAGACTCTTGATTTTGTATGATTGTTCTTCTTCTTCTGAGAGCAGATCTTCTTTTTGTATCAGAGCTTTTGTGAAAGGAGCAGATAAGCTGTTAAAGACAGACTGACTGAAAATCTCTATGTCTGTGTATGCTGTATCTCTGTAATTGCTCTGGAACTCTGATTGTTCTTACTTGCTGTCAGGAAAGAGAGAAAAATCTCTTTTATATTTCCTGAGGGAATTTTCTTTCGAAATTTGAATCCTTCTACGACAATCAATGTTGGCGGTCCTTGAAAATAAACTGCATTAATTTCTTTCCCCAACTGTCCCTTGGAAAAATGGAAAATAATAATTCTGATGAAAGCTGTGATTAATGTACCATCCAACGGTAATATTCAGAGAATATTTTATCATTAATCATTCAGAAATTATTGCATTAGACTAAGGACAGAAGTAATAAATGCTAAATCTGGAATTGTCAAACTGATGACAGAATTCGTCGAGCTGATAACTGTGTTCGCCGACTGCAGTTCAGTAACTATTCTGGAGTTAGAATATTTACATTTGTATCTGAAATGAAAGTTAAAGTCTCCAGAATTCGTCGACCTAAGATTTGATTTCGTCGAGCTGAGTTTCTGGAGTTGTCAAATATTTTATGTGTCGACACAATTACTCCTGGTGTCGACACAGGTGGTGTCGACTGATATCCTGTGTGTTGACACAAGTCTTCTGTGTGGTGTCGACACAACCTTTCCAAAGTGCCGACTGATGATCGGTGTGTCGACACAAGTGCTTCTAGTGTCGACTCAATTGGTGTCGACATATACTCTGAGTATCGACACAAGTCTTCTGGTTTTAAGTTGTTGAAGTAGATAATCCAGAATTCGTCGGGCAAAGAACTAAGTTCGTCGACCTGAGACTAGAGAACATAGTCTTGACAGAATGCTGTAGTAGTCCAAAGATTCATCGACCAAAGAATAAAGTTCGTCGACCAAAGTCTGATTCTAAGGACTTGGGATATCTTGATCTTTGCTGAACTTGAAGTGTTGTTGTAATCCAAGTTTTCGTCGATCAGAGAATGTAGTTCATCGAGCTCAACTCAGAGAATTAACTCTGAGATCGTCGAACTGAGCACGGCAATCGTCGACCTGAGTTCGACGAACGTCGAACTCACTTTACAGAGTCTTGAAATCTTCTAAGTCTTGAGTCTCTGGCAGTCTTGTTGATAGCTGGTCCATGTGATGTTGACTTTAAGGACTTGGCCTAGACTCTAGGACATAATTATGACCCTGGCTATACATTGTGGGTCATATGATCCTAACTTAGTGAACCTAGCCCAAATCTTACTAGGGATCCAACAATCTCCCCCTATTTGGGCGAGGTCACTAATTACATACTCAAATCAAAATTGAAAAATAAACAAAGCAGAAAAATCATATATCTGGCAGAGATCAATAACACATGCAGCAGATATATATGTACATAAGTTTTGTTCAGAATATAGAGCAGTTATAGATAATTGTAGAAAATAAATGAGTTCAAAATTTTCTTCTTTTGTTTCTTTTCCTTTGGCGTTTCTTGCTTGCTCTTCTCTCCAGGCTTTGTAAACACAATCTCTCTGTTTGGATCTGAATCTTCCACTTTTGTCATTGTCATATCAGCAGCCCCTATAATCTTCAATGATGTGGCTCTGGGGACAACTGCTTCTGGGTGCAACTTCATGTAGTCATCAACATTGAAAAACTTATTTGCTTTATCAAATCTCTTGAGCTCTTCTTTCCTGTACTTTGACATTGTTGAATATTCAGAAGGATCCTTTCCTTCAGCTTTGACTTTTTTAATCATAGAAAGGCCTACTAGTTCCTGAAACATGGCCATTCTAGCAGTATTAGCTGTTTTAGGATCTTCAAAAGGAACAAGAGGAGAGGATGGTCTTTTAGAGCCTTTAGCTGGTTGATGTTCAATGAATTGTTGTTGATGTTGTTGATGTTGCTTTCCTGAAGAATATTGCCTGTGCTGGCTGCTTCCATGTGATCTCCCTTGGTGTATTTGATATGTTTGAACTGGGGCAGATCTTTGAGGATATGTACTTGAAGCACCAACAGCTGGAGGAGGTGGAGGAGGTGGATCTTTTCTGAATCTTTGAACTGGAGGAGGAGAGTACCTTCTGCTTTTATTCCTCTCCTTCTGCTGATTTTTGGATAACCACATCCAAGATGGCATACATTTGTACAGAGTTATCTTTTGGAGAATATAATAGGGAGTGTCATTGTTTGGATTTGGCTTTGGAGCAGGAGGAGGAGGGACTTTTCTTTTCTTGGATACTTGCTTCCTCTTAGATTCATCATCTGAATCATCTTCCTCATCCTCATCCTCATCAGTATCATTATCTGATCCTTGAGGGTTATCATATAGGTCATTGAGTGCTTTCAGAGCCTCAGCAGAAATGATTGGCTTTTCAGGAGCTTGAGCAGAAACTTCAACAGGACCAAGAGAAGAAGCCATAGTAGAGACTGGAGAACTGGTTCTGACAGTGCTTTCAGCAGCTGTCTTACTTTATTCTTCTATATCAGCCAAAATCAAATCATCCAGATTTGGTATGGGTGAGTAATCCATTACAAATGTTGGAATAGAAATAACTTCATCTGGAGATGGCATGACTGCTGGCTTTGAAATATCAAAACTATCTCTAAGTTGCTTAGCAACTTTTGGAGAGATTGGAGAAGTATATGGTACAATAGCCAAGGATGGCTTAGTAGGTACTGCTGGAATATAATTCAGAAAGGCAGTATCAAAACTTTTCGATAAATCAACTAAGTTTACTGTGAGATTAATTATGAATTCAGAAACAGAAAGAATGTCTTCAGCAACTGTCTTTTCAGGGACAGACTCATCAAGGTCCATGTCAGTCTCAATGAAATGAATCAAATCAATTAAATCTCTATCATCAGGAATAAAATCTGCATCCATTGGAATTAAATCTATATCTACTAGTAGTGCTTCTGCCTCTGCTTTTACTGGAGCTGAGATTTCTGCTTCTGCTGGAGGTGCTGCAGCTTCTTCATTAAGCATCCCCCCTGCCTAGTTTCAGTGTATACTGGTGCCAGGCCCCTGAATGAAGAGGGGGCAACAGTGAAGGAAGAAAGTTGAGCAGATAGAGTAGATATGGAGGTAGCAAGAGGTATAATGGCCTTTGCTATGATTGATTTTATGAGGGGTGTGATGATATCAATGATGGAAGATATGGTGGAGGGGTCCAATGTTGGAGCAGTGGATGTTTCAGATGTTGTGTGAGTAGAAACATATGGAGGAATGATAGATGGTGGTGGAGATTGAGGAGTAGCATCTAGCATGATTGTATCTGTTTGTAGATGGAAAGATGGTATGGTGGACAAATGTTGTGGAAGAGGAGATGGTGGTGGTGAGGGAATATTTGTGTCATGGGGGGAAACAGGTGGTGTTGGTGGTTGGTTTTCCTGAAGGGTGGAAGATGGGATCTCTATAAGATCAATTTGTGGAGATGTAGGTGGAATAGCTAGAAGAGATGATGAGGGTGGAATGATCTCTTCATCAGGGTGGGGAGTGGCTCTTACAGCCCTGTGCTTTCAGACGCTGTGGTGGAAGATGGTGATGCCTTGGAGGGCTTGACTATTGTCCTCTCCCACCTCCCAAATAAGGCACAGGTTAGCCTTTTACTGGCATTTATGAATATGGTCGGTGAGATCAGTGATTCATCAGCCTTTTCCTTTAAAAGATCCGTATGATCCTTTCAAAACAGACTTCCTTCTTGTTGTTCTTTTTCTTTATCAAATTAAATATGATTTGAGCCCAATCCACTTCCTTCTTATTAATTACTGCACACATAACCAGAAACTAGTGTCTGGTAATGTAGTCATGGGCAGTATGCTTACCCAGCAAAACCTTTCCTACAATATCTGCCAAGAACTTAAATTCAGCAGACAGATGTTTATTTAACAACTTATTGGGATTATCTCCAGTATATCCCATTAAACTCAACATCATATCATATTCTTCTGAATCGATTTATAACTGTTCTTCACCATTAATCAATCCAAAAATCTCAGTAAGTAAAGCGGGAGATAAAGATACAGAGTTACCCGCAATTGTTCCGATCATAGTGTCTCCTCTGATGTAGATGTATAAACCCACTCTATGATTTCAGTTGCAGACAGTTTTATCCTTGTTGACATCAGATTTTTCAGTTTCTGTTCCTCCAGAAGTTCCAGTATATGCAGAAATATTGGATCTAAATGTTGAAAGGATTCGAAGTCGGCGTCAAATCCCGTATCAAACTTCATTCCGGTTAGGGCACTTGCTGGAATAGCCATTGGAATCACCTGCAAGAGAGACAAACGGCGATCAAGTGCAAGATAACAGAAAGCGCGGGACGGAGGTTGAAGAAAAACCTAGATATAAGGTTTTCCAGAATATGAATCGACAAACTCCGTTCCATGAAAATTAAGAAATTCTTCGACCCGAGATCGACGAAATAATTAATAGTCAAATAATTCGTCGAGCTCTGTCTGAAGATTTGAAGACATTTTGTCGAGCTCCGTTCGACGAAAGTTTTCTGAAGTGAATTCGTCGATCTCCGTTTGACGAAAACAACTTCACTCACAGAGAGTTCGTCGTCCTGCATTCGACGAATATTTCACAAACTTTCCATAGTTCGTCGAGCTCCGTTCGACGAACTTTGGCAAATTCGTCGAATGCAGACTTAAACTAAACTAAGTCTTCTCCATTGATCATTCCCAGCTGATTTATAAAGAAGAGATGATTTCTCTCATCCAGAGGTTTGGTGAATATATCAGCCCTTTGTAAATCAGTGTAGATATAGACAAGCTTATTTTGTTTTTGTCTACACACTCTCTTATGAAATGATGCCTAGTGTCTATATGCTTTGTCCTACTGTGATGGATTGGATTCTGTGCTATGGCTATAGCACTTGTGTTATCACAAACTAGAGTTGAATTATTTAAGTTGATACCATAGTCTAGTAATTGATTTTGTATCCACAACATCTGGGAACAATAGCTACGTGCTGTAATGTATTCTGCCTCAGTAGTTGAGGTAAATATAGATGACTGTTTTTTACAAAACCAGGATACTAATCTCATATCCAGGAACTGACAAGTTCCTGAAATACTTTTTCTATCCACCCTGCATCCAGCAAAATCAGCATCTGAGTATCCAGTTAACTCAAATTTTGATTCTGTGGGATACCATAGGCCCAGACTAGGACAACCCTTTATATTTCTCAAAATTCTTTTTTAGGAAAATAAGGTGAGATTCTTTTGGGTTCACCTGGAACCTAGCACAAAGGCATGTGACAAACATGATATGAGGTCTGCTTGCTATAAGGTATAACAGGGATCCAACAATGGCCCTATATAGTTTCTGATCCACAGGTTTCCCATGTACATATGAATCAATTACAACATTTGTAGCCATAGGTGTCTTCTTTGCTGAGGCATCAGCCATCCCAAACTTTTTGATAAGCTCTTTAGCATACTTAGCTTGGGAGATGAAGATGCCATCAGGGAGCTTCTTCACTTGGAGACCAAGGAAGTAGGAAAGCTTACCCATGCTACTCATTTCAAATTTAGAATGTATGAGATCAGAGAATCTCTTGCATAATTTTGAATCAGTAGACCCAAATATTATATTATTCACATATATTTGTATTAACAGTATTTGATCCTTATGATGTCTAGTGAAAAGTGTTCTATCTATAAAACCCCTAATGAATTTATGCTCTAACAGAAAGCTGGCTAGAGTCTCATACCAAGCTCTTGGAGCTTGCTTTAGACCATAGAGAGCTTTATGCAATTTGTAAACATAAGAGGGATGAGTTGGAGAAATAAAACCTAGAGGTTGTTCAACATACACCTCTTCCTTGAGTACTCCATTCAAGTATGCACTTTTCACATCCATTTGATAGACCTTGAATCTCTTGTAAGCTGCATAGGCAAGAAATATTCTGATTGCTTCCAACCTTGCAACAGGTGCAAAGGTCTGGTCATAATTTATTCCTTCTTCTTGCCTATATCCTTGTGCAACAAGCCTAGCCTTGTTCCTCACAATCACTCCTTGGGCATCCAGTTTGTTTCTGTATACCTATTTGGTTCCAATGACTTGGTAATCTTGAGGCCTTGGAACCAAATCCCAAACTCTATATCTCTCAAACTGATTTAATTCCTCCTGCATTGCAATGATCCAGTGGGGATCTTGCTCTGCATCATGGATCGATAGAGGTTCAATATGAGAGAGAAAACAGACAGGCATCAAATCTTGGTTGAGTTGATGCCTTGTCTGTACACCTGCTGATATGTCTCCAATAACTTGAGATCTGGGGTGATCCCTAAGTGTGACAAGATCAGCTGGTGGTGTTGGTTCTGCAACAACATTTGGTATTAATTCCTCCTGTGGAATTATGTTTGCTGTTGGGGGAATATCACTCCCTTCAATGTCTTCATCTTCACTTTCTTCAATGACTTGTGGAGAAGGATGAGTTGGAACCTCTTGGGTATGGTTTAGTCCATCCAAACTCTCACACAAGTGATGTACCTGCAAGTTGCTTCTGGTAGAAATTTCTTTCTCCTTGCAAGACATGTTAGCTTCATTAAAAGTAACATAGATAGACTCCTCAATTTTTAAAGTTGATTTGTTATAAACCCAATAGTTTTGCTTACTTGGAATATCCTAGAAAAATTCCCTCTTCAGCATTTTCCTCAAACTTTCAAATATATCTTTTGTTGTTTGTGTGAATATAACATATACAACCAAAGACTTTAAAATAGTTTATTTTAGGTTTCTTCCCTTTTAGTAATTCATAGGGAGTCCTATTCTTTAGCTTATGTATCAGGCTTCTGTTCAGGACATAGTTTGTAGTGTTCACAGCCTCTGCCCAAAAGGATAGTGGCAGGTAAGCATCTGCAAGTAATGTACCTACAGCTTCAATGAGTGTCCTATTTTTCCTTTCAGCTACCCCATTTTGTTGAGGAGTTCTATGAGCTGAGAAGCAATGCCTGATACCTTCCTTCTCACAGAACTCTTGCATAAGAAGAGACTCAAACTCTGTGCCATGATCACTTCTGATCCATGCAACATGAGTAGAAAACTCAATCTGTATGGTCCTGAGAAAATCTGTAAGAACCTTTAAGGTATCTGACTTAGATCTCAGAAAGGATACCCAAGTGAACCTGGAAAAGTCATCCACAATAACCAAGGTGTAGGATTTCCCTCCTAGGCTTTGTACAACAATAGGTCCAAAGAGATCCATGTGTAGCAAATACAAAATTCTAAGTGAATCACTTTTATTTACAGATTTAAAACTAGATTTAGTTTGTTTGCCTAGTTGACAAGCCTTGCAGAGACCTTCCTTCTTGTATGGACCAGAAGGTAGAACTCTAACCAGGTTGTCTTTACATAGCCTAGCAATGTTTTTCATATTAACATGACCTAGTCTTTTATGGCATAAGTTATTCTGCTTACTAATTATATTAAGTAAACAGATATCAGAATTGGCAGATAAAAAATCAACTAAATATATATTGTCTTGTCTATTCCCAATTAAAACTGTTTGGTTTTCTTTATTAGAGATAATACATGAAGATGAACTAAAATGTACCTGATAACCTTCATCACATAATTGACTTATGGAGATGAGGTTATGTTTGAGTCCTCTGACATAAGTAACTTTCTTGAAAGTAACAACTCCAATCTTCACTTCTCCAAAACCTTCTGACTGGCCACATTTGGAATCACCAAAGATAACCTTTGGCCCTAACTTGAACTTATAGTTGGATAGATTGTCCTTGCTGCCTGTCATATATTTGGAGCAGCCACTGTCCAGGTACCAAGGTTGATTCACACTTGGACAACTCTTCACCTGTAATGAAAAATAGCTAATTGTTTTTGACCCAGGTAACCTTGGGTCCTTGGTGATTTACATAACTGTAACTGGAAATGTAAGAACATTCAGGTTGATTCTTGTAACCTTTAGGATGATATCTTCTTGGTGGTATTACCCATTGATTAAAGGGATTGAAGTTGCTATTAGAATTTAGTTTTCTGCTAATAGAATCTGGGATTGACGATTTCTGGTTGGATCGTCGAACTGAGCTCGATGATGTTGGATGAGATCTTTGATCTCTGCTCGAAGAATGAAAATAATCATTCTCGGGGTACCAAAATCGTCGATCTCTGGTCGACGAATCATACTGATATCATCGATCGTAGATCAAAGAATGATTACTACTGAAGTTTGCGTTCAGAGATCGTCGTTCTGAGTTCGACGATCTGTTCATATATCGTCGATCTGAGTTCGGCAATAACTGCTGAACATTATTATTTTTATTATTCGTCTGGTTTTTAATTTTGTCCTTAGCTTCAATTTGTTCAAGAACTTTAATAACCTTATTTACTTGTTCAGTGTTTTTCTTTCCTTTATCAGAAATAAAATTTACAGGTTTTGAAAGATGATTCCTTTGGATTAGGTTTAGTTCACTTGATGTGGCTCCTAATCCTAATCTGCAGTTATTAGTTCTAGCATTTACTGTGCTGATTATATCTAGAAATTTCAAACTTCTGCCATTTAATGATTCTTATAATATCTTAGCTTTGCTAAGTTCTGATTTCAGAAAAGTAATTTGTTCATTTGCAGATTTCAGTTCACTAAATAGATTTGCATTTTCAGTAATGATTTTATCTAGATCATTTAATCTATCTCTGAGAAGTTTGATTTCCTTCTCAGAGCTTATCAAATCTATGCATAAGTTTTTAAACTCAAATTTAAATTCATCAGATTCAAAATCATAAGATGCTAATACCTGATCTTCAGCTAACAAGTTTTCTTCATTATCAGATTCATATGTATCTGATCTGCTACTGCTTGCATCAATTGCCATGAGGCAAACTTCCTTTGCCTTGTCCTCCTCTTCCTCTTCATTGGAGCTGGAAGATGTGGATTCATCTTCTGTGTCACTCCATGTTTCAGCCACAAATCCTTTGTCCTTCTTTTTGTGCTTACTGGAAGAGGACTTGATTAACTGCTCATAAGATTTGAGCTTTCCCAGGAGAGATTCAGTTGAAATCTCATTCAAGCTTCTGGCCTCTTTGATTGGCCAGATCCTGGTGTCCCATGAGCTTGGGAAGCACATTAGGATCTTGTCATTTACTTCAGTCAAGGTGATTTCTTTATCTAAGGTCCTTAGCTCACTGATGATGGAGCTAAGCCTATTGTACATCACTTCAACTATTTCTGCTTCATCCTTTTTGAAGTTTTCATATTGTGTGATGAGATTTGATCTTCTATCTTTCCTCTCATCTGCTGAGCCTGCAACCATTTGGTTGAGTGAATCCCAGATTGCTTTGGCTGAAGTGCATTCAGCCACCTTTTGAAAAATGTCATCAGACATTGTTTGTGCCAGTATGTTCATTGCCTTGGCATCAGCAATTTTTGCTTTATTCTGGGCCTCAGTCCACTCAGGTGGTGGAACTGCAGTTGTGCTTGAAGATGTTGCTGTAGAAGTTGAAGTTTGAGGGGGACCTGTCAAAATAGAGTTGTATATATCCTCATCAATAGAATTCATGTATAATTTAATTCTTTCCTTCCAGATGGCAAACATGTTTAGGTTGCAAACTGGAGGTTTGGTGCTTGCATAATCCTTGTTCTGTGCTATTGCTGTGTATATAAATCTAAATGGAAATAAAAATAAAATTTAGATCTAACAAAGGATCTTTGGTTCAAGGGTTAGCTTGTACAACAAAAGAAACCTCCTCTAATACCAATTGAAAGTGAGCAGTTAGATCATGAATACTCTAGAGGGGGGGGGGGTGAATAGCGTATTTAGAGTTTTATAAAATTCTCTGTGTGTAATGCAGATTAGTCTAAGTGCAGTAGTAAATAAATCAAAATATAAAAGCACAGAAACTAACTACCACAGCCACAGCAAGAAAACAAAAGAAAGAGGACAACCAGACGACACAAGAAATTTATAGTGGTTCCCCAACCTGGGTACATCCACTCTTCTACCACCCTTGTAGGAATCCACTCAGGTTTTTGATCAGGTGCCTGAAACCAATGAGCTTTTGATCAGGTGCTCAAAACCCAAATCCCCAAGTCTTTTGATCAGGTGACTTGTAACCAGGAATCACTTTTGAAGGGAGATGACAACCCTTTACACAGTGGGGGTGAGAGAGTTGATTATGTCTTCTCTATGAACAATCAGAGAGAAGACTTGTGGATTATTGATGGTAGCAAATGGCTCCCCCTGAGATATTGAATGGTTCAGGGAAATATGGAAGCCTTGCTGTAGAGTGATAGACCTTCAAGCTTTTAGCCTTTATCTGCAGGATCTTCTTGACATATTTGATAGTTGTTGTCCTTGAAAATCCTGGAGTGTTGAAGTAAGAATACTCTTGATTTTGTATGATTGTTCTTCTTCTTCTTCTGAGAGCGGATATTCTTTTCGTATCAGAGCTTTTGTGAAAGGAGCAGAGAAGCTGTTGAAGACAGACTGACTGAAAATCTCTGTGTCTGTGTATGCTGTGTCTCTGTAATTGCTCTGGTACTCTGATTGTTCTTACTTGCTGTAAGAAAAGAGATAAAAATCTCTTTCATATTTCCAGAGGGAATTTCCTTTTGAAATTTGAATCCTTCTGCGGCAATCAATGCTGGCGTCCTTGAAAATAAACTGCATTGATTTCTTTCCCCAACTGTCCCTTGGAAAAGTGGAAAACAATAATTCTGATGAAAGCCGTGATTAATGTACCGTCCAATGGTAATATTAAGAGAATATTTTATCATTAATCATTCAGAAATTATTGTCATAGACTAAGGACATAAGGAATAAATGCTAAGTCTGGAATCGTCGAACTGATGACAGAATTCGTCGAGCTGATAACTATGTTCGTCGACTGGAGTTCATCAACTATTCTGGACTTAGAATATTCACAGTTGTATCTGAAATGAAAGTTAAAGTGTCCTGAATTCATCGACCTAAGATTTGATTTCACCGAGCTGAGTTTTTGGAGTTGTCAAATATTCGGTATGTCGACACAATTACTCCTGGTGTCGACACAGGTGTTGTCGACTAATATCCTGTGTGTCGACACAAGTCTACTGTGTGGTGTCGACACAACCTTTCCAAAGTGTCGACTGATGATCTGGGTGTCGACACAAGTGATTCTAGTGTCGACTCAGTTGGTGTCGACATATACTCTGAGTGTTGACACAAGTCTTCTGGTTCTAAGTTATTGAAGTAGATAATACAGAATTCGTCGGGCAGAGAACTAAGTTCGTCGACCTGAGACTAGAGAACATAGTCTTGACAGAATGCTGTAGTAGTCCAAAGATTCATCGACCAAAGAATAAAGTTCGTCGACCAAAGTCTGATTCTAAGGACTTGGGATATCTTGATCTTTGCTGAACTTGAAGTGTTGTCGTAATCCAAGTTTTCGTCGATCAGAGAATGTAGTTCATCGAGCTCAGCTCAGAGAATTAACTCTGAGATCGTCGAACTGAGCACGACAATCGTTGACCTGAGTTCGACGAACGTTGAACTCACTTTACAGAGTCTTGAAATCTTCTAAGTCTTGAGTCTCTGGCAGTCTTATTGATAGTTGGTCCATATGATGTTGACTCTAAGGACTTGTCCTAGACTCTAGGACACAACTATGACCCTTGATATACATTGTGGGTCATATGATCTTAACTTAGTGAACCTAGCCCAAATCTTACTAGGGATCCAACATATCACTCTCCCTTATTATCAGCTGATAGTAACCGGGCTTAAGATCCAACTTAGAGTACACCGTCGACCCGACTAACTAATCAATTAGATCATCAATCCTTGAGATCGGGTACTTGTTCTTTTCCGTTAGCTTGTTCAATTCCCGATAATCAATACAAATTCTCAAGCTCCCGTCCTTCTTCTTTACAAAGAGGACCAGTGCGCTCCATGGCGACGAACTTGGATGCACATACCCTTGCTCCAACAACTCTTGCAGTTGAACCTTCAGCTCCGTCATTTCCTTAGGCGCTAGCCGATACAGAGATTGATTGATATTTTTCGCATCAAGTTCGAAAACTTAATGCGGTTAAAACTCCAAAAATAGGTGAGGATGCGCGGCGCCCCAGACGATTTTATTTAAGTAGAAAAGCGGATTTAGTTTTTATTTAGAAAACGGGGCACGCGTATTTATTTAATTTGGATATAAAACGGTTTAGATCGAGTTTTAACGAAAGGAGGCAAGTGCACCTATCATGAGTAGTACAGGATATTCCGGGTGGAATATCGAGGTCGTATTGTTCTCGGGGTCGGTTTGATTATTTCTACTCTTCCTTGGAGGGGACTATTATTTTACCGATAAATACTTGTCGGGTGATTTTATATATAATCAAAATAGAAAATGAAAGCATGAAGGTGGAGCCGATGAAGAGCTTAGCTCGATGGCACCGAATTAAATTCGAACTAAAATAGACTTTTAATAAAAAGAGATCCTAAGTTTCAAAATAATTAGGGCGGAGACTTGGCCGTGTAGGTTCCACTAAAATGAGCTCACCTATCTCTAGGATTATTGCTCACCTGAACATTAAGACTATTCGACCGGGCTCTCGTCCGACGAAGGATTCCTCTTAATGCCCGCATTACACTAAGAACCCCGGTATTGGGTTGGGAACCCAATCCGGTAAAGTTGGCGCGCCTCCTCTCTCGAGGGTTAGTGCGGAACTCCATTTACCAAGGGGTGATCGGTCCATACGCACGGCCTCTCGGCTAGCTAGCGTATGGACTACAGAAATAGGGCCCACACATCGATTATGTGGTACTACGCGTCGTAAACCCCGGGCAAACCTTAAGTGATTTTAATTAATTAGAAAATAAGGACCTTTAATTATTTCAAGCTATTTTATCTATCCCAATGCTCTTCGATACTGAGGGCTAAGAACGTTAGCCACTCATCGGAATGAGGACGGAAGCGATTGAAAGCAATAAAGTTAAAGCAGTAAAATAAAGCAGGAAAATGAAAGCAGTAAATGGAAAGCAGTAAATTGCAAGTCCTACTCAAACGAGTAGGACTGAAATGAAAGCTGTAAAGGTGCAAGTCCCGGCTCAAATGAGTGGGCAGGAAAAAGAAAGCAAGCCCTACTCAAACGAGTAGGAGAAAATAAATGCGATTACATGTCCATCTCAAATTATTACAGTAAAATAAAGACCGACCATTTAACTTAAGTGAGTAGACTGTAAATAAAATCCAACCTGAAAGTCCACCTATTGTCAACTACCTTCACCTATGGGGGGGGGGGAATAGGTGACATGCAGCATTGTTGCGGAATTTAGAATTGTACCTGCACAAGAAAACAAAACAACACAGCAAAGAAGGTACACAAGCAATTTATAGTGGTTCCCCGATTTGGGTACATCCACTTTCCCCCTTCGACCTATCTCCCAACAAGGGATGACTCGGTCACTTCACCAACAGGATTGAAATCCAATCCTTGCACTATCGGAAGGAACCCTTCCACACGTAGGAGTCAACACTCCCACAACACAGGTTGCACCCAACCCTTACAACAAGGAACCAACGTTCCTTTACAACAAAAATGAAACTAGAATGTATAAGAAATACAAACAACTTTTGGAGACTAAGGTGTCCCTCTTCGTTCGATGACGTGTTCTTGAAGTCAACGAAGAGTCCACAACCCTAGATCTCTCTTGGAGAGAATCTCCCCGAAACCAGTGGAGGCAAGAGGGGCGGCGGCTCGGTTCTCGGGATCGGCGGCGACAACGGTGTGTGGCTGCTGTACTTTGGAGATTCAAACTTCGTAGCAAAGCTAGCAAGGTCTTCCAACGGTCACACTAGGATCGATTGTCTCGATCGATTCGGACGGGGAACGTTCTCCCGATCAACAAATCAAGAGACAAAGGATCTCTGGTTAGACGCGTGAGACGCTATGCTTGGTTAAGCTTCTGTCGCCGGGAGATCTGGAAGAAACCACGATCAAGGTCGGCGAACAACTTGTACGAGCGGCGACGGCGGCGGAGCAGGTTTTGCGATTTAGGTCAAAGGTCGGCGGCTTGGCTTCGTCTTTTTCTGTGTGTCCATCTGTTCAAAAATACGCGTGTATTTATACACCCGAATACTCCTTAATGACCGTTGTGGGTCCCACCAGAAGAAACCCCAAGCCCAGTTCAAAACAGTGCCAGCGGCAGAGTCCGGTCCAGCGGTTTCTAGAAAATTGCCCAAGGCAAAATCGACGAGAATCGAAGGTGATTCTCGTCGAATCGGCGAGAATCAAAGGTGATTCTCGTCGATTCGGCGAGAATCAAAGGTGATTCTCGTCGATGTAGACTTGGCTGCACGCTCTGAGGAAGCTGGAAAAAGACGGCGAGAATCAGCCAGTGATTCTCGACGATTCGGCGAGAATCACTTGGTGATTCTCCCCGAATTGGCGAGAATCACTTGGTGATTCTCGTCGATTAACACTTAGACGATTTTTCGTCTTTCCGCCTCTGAGCTACTCTTTGACTCATCCTTGCTCCTTGTCTGCTCTTGCAATATCACAGCCCTGTACTTGAAAATAAGTACACTCCAATAGAGATAGTACACGTAGGCCAACACACTGATCTGCTCAACGAGGGATTACGTCGTACAGACCCGTGTATATTGACCTACTGCACCCTGACATTGGAGTGCACTTAGCGTGGAATAACTGCAAGCACAACTAGAAATATTTTATCAAATACATTGTGTATTTACCTTAGCTTGATTAGGGGCTTCTTCAAATCAGGTCCGTTGTGGATACAATACCCAACAATCTCCCCCTATTTGAAGAAGCCTAAACCCTACAAGCTAAAGTGAATAGAGCGTATGGGAATGAAAATCATAAACTTGAAATTCAGTTGAGAGAGATATTTATTACCAATACCAATTTCTTGAGAGCAAACTTGGAGCCACCTTAGCCTTAGCCGAGAGGGTAATCTCCCCCTTTTCGGCTTCTGCAAATCTGGGTCTGTTGCATTTGACCCCTTGCTCCCCCTCAGTTCTTGCACCTGTGCTCACACTTGAGTTCCTGGCAGAGGCTCCCCCTAGATGCACGAGCCTGGAGCTTCGGTAGTCTTCATTCCTTATAGTTTAGCATCCCCAATTCAGTTTTGAAAAGATTGAACTTGGCTTCGTCTAAGGGCTTTGTGAAAATGTCTGCAATCTGCTTGTCCGTGGGGACATAACAGAGAGAGATGTCCTTGTTCTCCACGTGCTCCCGAATGAAGTGGTAGAGCACTTCAATGTGCTTCGTTCTGCTGTGCGATACCAGATTGTTGGCAATAGCAATTGCACTGGAGGAGTCGCAGTACATTGGTACTTCCTTGAACTGAAGGTCATAGTCGGCTAACTGGTTTCCGATCCATAGGAGTTGTGCGCAACAGCTGCCTGCCGAGATGTACTCAGACTCTGCTGTGGAGGTAGCTACACAATTCTGCTTCTTGTTGTTCCATGAGATAAGCCTTCTTCCGAGGAATTGACACGTCCCGGAAGTGCTTTTCCTGTCATCCCTACTTCCTGCAAAATCAGCATCTGAAAAACCTATTAGCTCGACATCATTGTTTCTCGGGTACCATAAGCCAAGATTGGGAGTACCTTTAAGGTATCTTAGAATTCGCTTTGCAGCGACATAATGAGATTACTTAGTGTTCACCTGATATCTGGCACAGACACATGTGGAGAACATGATATCCGGTCTACTGGCAGTAAGGTAGAGCAGGGATCCAATGATGCTTCTGTATTTGGTTTCATCGAAAGGTTTACCTTTCTCATCCTTATCCAGAGACATAGTGGATCCCATCGGAGTCCTCATAGAGGTTGCATTCTCCATACCGAATTTCTTGAGGAGTTCATTTGTGAACTTCGTCTGAGAGATGAAGATTCCATCCTCAGACTATTTCACTTGAAGTCACAAGAAATACTTTAGCTCTCCCATACTGCTCATTTCAAACTTTCCTTGAATAGGTTTAGAAAACTTTTTGTAAAGATTGTTGTCCGTTGAGCCGAATATAATGTCATCGACATAGATTTGCACCAGCAAAATCTTGTCTTTGACTTCCCTGAGAAACAATGTCTTATCTATTTTACCTCTAGAGAATTTGTTCTCATGAAGAAAACTAGATAAAGTCTCATACCAAGCTCGTGGAGCTTGTTTTAAGCCATATAGAGCTTTATTAAGAAAATATACATGATCGGGATAAGTAGGATTGACAAAACCTGGGGGTTGAGCGACGTATACTTCCTCTTTCAGGTCTCCGTTCAAGAATGCTGATTTCACATCCATTTGATAGACTGTGAATCCTTTGTGCGAAGCATACGCCAGGAACAATCTGATTGCCTCGAGCCTTGCCACTGGTGCAAAGGTCTGGTCGAAGTCAATCCCCTCCTCCTGTCTCTAACCTTGAGCCACCAGTCTGGCCTTGTTCTTTATGATGACACCATGTTCATCCAGTTTGTTTCTGAAGATCCACTTGGTGCCAATCACATTCTGCTTGTGTGGTCTGGGAACCAGCATCCAAACGTTGCATCGTTCGAATTGATGTAGTTCATCTTGCATGGCCAAAATCCATGCCGCATCTTTGTTCGCCTCGTCGAACTTCTTTGGCTCAACCTGTGACAGGAAGCTAAGATGCAAAATCTCATTAATAGTACCTCTTCGAGTTCTGACACCATCACGAGGATCTCCGATGATCTGATTTCTAGGATGATCCCTCACGTGCCGGAGCTCTAGAAGTCTGGCGTCTGGAGCTTCGACTACTTCTTGGGCTTCTCCTTCTTCTAGGAGATTTGTTCCATTTTGATCTTCAACATTCCCAGATGACGTGGAGGTGGAAACTTTGACGTACTTAGGAGTTTCATCTTTAGCGGTCTCATCGAGATCCAGCTGTTCAAGTCGTGCACCTGCATCTTCAAGAATACCACTGGAATAATTTGTGTTAAGCAAACTTCCTTCATCAAATACAACATTAATTGATTCTTCTACCACTAGGGTTTTCTTATTGAAGACCCTATATGCCCGACTGTGGGAACTATAGCCCATGAATATGCCTTCGAAGCATTTTTCACCAAATTTAGTACGCGGGTACTTCCCATTATTCAGTACATAGCATCTGCAACCAAAGATCCTCAAGTAGGACATGGTTGGTTTCCTGCCTCTCAGTAGCTCATAAGGCGTCTTACGATGATGCTTGTTGATCAATGCCCGGTTTTGTACATGACAAGCTGTATTGACAGCCTCTGCCCAGAAGTATTCTGGGAGAGAAGCGTCTTTCAACATTGTCGTGCAGGCTTCAATGAGAGTTTTATTTCTCCTCTCCGCAACTCCATTTTGCTGAGGAGTGCGCGGGGAGGAAAACTCATGAAAGATACCTTGTTCTTCACAAAACTCTGTCATAGCACCAGATTCGAATTCTATTTCATGGTCACTTCTGATTTTGACCACTGGGCAGTTAAATTCGTTCTGAACCTGCTTGACAAAACTAGTGAAGATGTCAAACGTATCCGACTTTCATTTTAAGAAGAACACCCATGTAAACCGAGAATGATCATCAACTATGACTAGCGTATAGGACTTGCCTCCCAAGCTATGAACTTGCATTGGACCAAACAAGTCCATATGTAGAAGGTAAAGACATCGGGAAGAGTCTTTGTCTGCAATGCTCTTAAAGGTAGCCCGAGTCTGTTTGCCCATCTGGCATGCAGGACAGGGGCTATCTTTGATGCACTTGATAACGGGAGCATCCCTTACTAAGTTTTTAGAAAACATCATACTAATTGTTTTGAAATTAATATGTGCCAATCTCTTGTGCCATTGTTCACAAAGAGGTGCACTGCCTGTTGCCACAAGACATACGGGGGTTGATGAATCTAAAGTGAGAAAATTTAAGCAGAAGATATTTCTGCTCCTAATGCCTGTTAATACCGTCTCAGAAGAGGCACATAATATTATCAGACATTTATCCTTGCAGAACTTAACGTCATAACCTTTGTCACATAACTGACTTACACTGATCATGTTATTGTTTAACCCTTCAACATAAGCCACGTCGGTGATAGATATTATACCGTTGGAAATCATACCCTAACCTCTGGTGACTCCTCGATCTGACCCTCCAAAGATGACTTTGGGTCCATTCTCGACTGGAGTGTAATCACGCAGCAGGCTTCTTGTCCCAGTCATATGCCAGGAGCATCCACTGTGCAAGTACCATATTGGCGTTTTGGTGGCCTTTGGACATTCCTGCAAAACAAAATTAATTTCCCTTAGGAACCCAATCGAACTTGGGTCCTAGATTCCTGGTTAGCATACTCCCCCTCGGTTGGTTAACCTTACGAGTGGTCGGCCTCGCAGTGTTAACATAGGGAGTCTCGTTATACCTCAGATTAAACCAACAATCCACGATAAAGTGACCGACTTTGCCACAACACCAACAGTCAAATCTGTTGTACCTCTTCCTAGGCTCTTGCCTTACCCTGGGAATGGTGGGTACAGCCGGGGCCTTGGATCTGGAGGTGGAGGCCTCATAGTGATTGCAGTCACATGACTTCTTCACCTTTTGTTTCTTCAGTATAACAGGCCTGGCTCTTGGTGCCTGCTTTCCATTATGGCCGCTAGAGAATTGACCATAATTTCCCATGTGGATTTCCTCATAAGGTGCCTTGAAGACACTCTCACCGAAGTTGCGGGGAAAAGTCCAACCATCATATCGGCTCTTTGGCTTTGCAACCGAGGGCCGGAAATGATGACCAAAGGTTGATTCAAAGTCATGTTGGTTGCAAGGAAAGCTAGGCTTTCTGAATGCAACAGGACTGAGAGGAGCCTTTCCCTTTTCAGCAGCAGAGGCCTTCATGGAGGCCTTATTCTTCCTCTGGTTCCTGTTTCTCCTGGATGAGGAACCAGATACCCCTATATGCCCCAAGCCAGCTCCTTTGGCCTGAGCAGAGAAGGTATCAACCACTGGAAGAACTGTTTTTGGCAAAGAGAAGCTCTTGACGATCTTCCTTTCTGCCGCAAGTTGTTCTTCCAACTTGTCGACTTCCTCCTGCTTAAGATCAAGGAGCTTTAGAGACTCTGAATGCTTTGAAGTCAGGTCTAGGTGCTCCTGTCGGAGAGAGATCAAACTGGTGATCTCTTCCCTTAGGGAGACACTCTCACCCTTAAGGAATTTCACTTCCTTTTTCTCAGCCTTCAATCTCTTACGGCACTCCTCGAAAGTGTTGAGCAGAAGCTCATACTTCTCGAGGAGCTCCGCTTCCCGGGCTGAAAGGCTATCCTCAGGGTCATCATCCTGTGACTCAGGATCAGAGTCAGAGTCGGAGAGAGGGGTGTGAGCTTTTACCTTCCTAGTAAATGGGGGGCATTCTCCTTCTGAGTCGGAGCGACCCACCAGTCCGAAGTAGGCTTCCTCATCATCACTGGAGTCTGAGGAGTCAGATTCACTCAGTGTCTTTGGCTTTTTGGCGATGTAGCTCTTCTCGTTCTTCTTATCTCTAGAAGACTTGTGCTCCTCTCCCTTCCCCTTTTCTCTCTTGCCTTGGTGGCAGTCGGCCACGACGTGTCCTGACTTATTGCATCCAAAACAAATAATGTCAGAGGAGCGATGTTTGTTCGGTTTAGAAGCATACCTGTCAGAAGAATAATTTTTCTTCTGATGCCTGGAGGAGGAGCCGTCTCTCTTCCTTTGATTCCTCATCTTGAGGAACTTCTTGAATTCTCGGGTGATGAGGGAGAAATCTTCCTCAGACAACTCTGAGCTGGAGGAGCATGGCTCGGAGTCCTCCTCCTCATCCTTTTTCCTGCCACGGTATGAAACCGCACCCTTGCCCTTCCTGGAGTGAATGGCTTTTAGGTCCACAGTCTTTTCCTTGGCTGCAGCCTTCTCTACTTCTTCTTCTGCTTTCCTGGTGTTCAGTTGAAGCTCATAGGACATCTGTTGGGTATTGTATCCACGATTACCTAGATTTGAGGAAGCCCCCTGTCAAGCTAAGATGAATTCACAATGTATTTGATAAACTCTTTCAAGTTGTACTTGCAGTCTCTCCACGCTAAGTGCACACCAATGTCAGGGTGCAGTAGGTCAACATACACGGGTCTGCACGACGTAATCCCTCGTTGAGCAGATCAGTGTGTTGGCCTATGTGTACTCTCTCTATTGGAGTGCACTTACTTTCAAGTACAGGGCCGCTCATATGCAAGAGAAGACAAGGAGCATGGAGGATCAAGGAGCAGCTCCTAGGTGGAAGACGAAAAATCGTCCAAAGTGATTCTCGCCGAATCGGCGAGAATCACTAAGTGATTCTCGCCGAATCGTCGAGAATCGTCAGTGATTCTCGCCGACTCCTTCTGGCCATCTCAAAATGGTGCCAAGTGAGATTCGGCGAGAATCACTTGTAATTCCCGCCGAACCTGTGGTCAAGCAGCCCATGAATACCAAGTCCAATTCGTTGAGAATCGACAAGTGATTCGACGAGAATCACAAACGATTCTCGACGAATCGTCGAGAATCACTTGGTGATTCTCGCCGATTCGTCGAGAATCGTTTGCGATTCTCGCCGATTTTTACTTGGCGTTTTCTCAGAATGCTGCTGAACCGGATTCTGCTTCTGGATTTGTTTGAACCGGATTTTGGGGATTTCATTTGTGGGTCCCTCAAACGGTCATATTTGAGAATCCTACAGTATTTATACACAGGTATTTTGAACAGTAAACATACGGAGAAGAGAGAAAGAAAATCCGACGGCGACGTAACCCTAACTTCGCGAAATCGCTCCGCTCCGCCGCCGCCGCTCGCGTGAAGTGGTCGCCGCTGCTGATCGCTCTTCTTCCCGATCTCCGGTGACAGAAGCTTAGCAAGGCTTGAGTCTCACGCGTCTATCCGGAGATCTCTTGTCTCTCGATTTGTTGACCGGGAAAACTCCCCCGTCCGAATCGATCGAGACGACTGATCCTAGAGTGACTGTTGGTAGACCTAGCTTGCTTCGCTACGAAGTTTAGATCTCCAATTTCTGCAGCCACTTTTCATCGTAGCCGCCGATCCCGAAGCTTGCCGCCGCTAGTGTGCCGCCGCCGGTTCCGGGGAGATCTTCTCTAAGAGAGACCAAGGTCGTAGACTCTTCATCGACTTCAAGAACACGTCGTCGAACAAAGAGGAACACCGGAGTCTCCAAGAGAAGTTTGTATCACGTGTACATTCTACTTTTATTTTATTGTAAAGGAACTTTTGTTCCGTGGTGTAAGGGTTGGGTGCAACCCGATTTGTGGGAGTGTTGACTCTCACGTGTGGAAGGGCTCCTTCCGTTAGTGAAGGGATTGGATTTCAATCCCGTTGGAGAAGTGACCGAGTCGTCCCTTGTTGGGGAGATAGGTCGAAGGGGGAAAGTGGATGTACCCAAGTCGGGGAACCACTATAAATTTGCTGTGTATTCTGTGTGCTGTGTTTGTTGTTTTTATTGTGCAGGTACATCTGTAAATTCTGCAAAAGAACCCCACGTCACCTATTCCCCCCCCATAGGTGCACATAGCCGACACTAGGTGGACTTTCAAGTGGTATCAGAGGCAGGTTGCTCTTCAAAAAGGTTAACACCTTGAGCAGAATCCTGCCACCAGTGTCAGAAGCATGGATCTGGATTATGACGTATTGCCACTCAAACTCCCTGCATGTTCAAAGGATTATTATCCCATCTGGAGGATGAGAGTATTATTTCACCTGGATGCCATCGATCCACGAGCATCCCTCATCCTGGAAGAGGGTCCGTTTATCCCCATGAAGACCTCCGACTCGGGGATCCAAGTGCCCATGTGCATTGCTGAGATGACAGAGATGGAACTCTCACTTTTCCAACTGGACTAGAGGATTCGACAAATTATTATGGATGTCTGGTCTGGAGCCTCTCACTCCAGGTTGGAAAAATGTAAAACGGCTAAATCTCTGTGGATGACGATCTCAGAGCTTATGGGGGGGTCAGAGAATGCTGAAATATGCTGCCAATCAGAGGATGAAGCGTATGTGGGAGTCCTCACCTCTGAAGATGAATGCAAGGATCCTTCGGATTGCATCAGAGCTCCAGTATCCTTGTCAGAGACTGAAGAAGATAGTGAGGAAAGCAACTCCGACGAGGACGAAACACTGGTCACTGATTCTAATGACAATAACCCAGATGAGCAGGTATCATCTTCATCCTGTCCCACATCTTTTGACTTTTCTGAAGACAGAAACTGCTCCCCTCCAGAAAATACTGATTCCCTGAAGAGAGCCCTTCAGGAAAACAATCTACTTGCTGAGGAGCAAGCTCGAGAGATTGCTCGACTGAAGATCTTGTTGGTTCTCCAATTGGCGTCCAACAAGGTCAAGGACTCTAAGATCTCAGCTCTAGAGAATAGTCTAGAAAATGAGAAACGTATAGTATCTAACTTTTCCAAAGTTGATGCTATAAAGAGAAAACAAGAAACCGGGTGGATCTCCCGGATTATCCAGGGATGGAGAAATGGGGAAACGGTGTTCCGACCTCCCACTCCAAGCGGGAAGGCAATTCATCATGCCTTCAGGTATGACCACAGGAATAATTGTGGTCACTGCAAGGGTGAATTGTCCCCATGTGGAAACGTCCATAGTGCAAGAGGCGTCATGGCCACCCATGAGGAAATACCTAAGGCTCATTCTGAGCCCTTTGTATTCACGGCCACTGCCACAACAAAGTGTGGATCTGCAGGTCCTAGTTCACAGAAGAATTCTCTCCATTCGAGGACATGGGATAGGGAGAATAGACGTCAGGATGTCAGGCTTCATGGAGCCCCAGCAAGGAAGATGTCTGAAAGAATGGCACCACCTTCTCGGCCTCATAACGCCCACATCATGCATTCATTTCACCCTTCCTCATGCCTCGATGGAAGAGGAATTTGTGCGACAAGAACATGCCCTATCCCTTTTAGACCTAGGACCGTGGCTACATCAGTCACTAGTTCAGGTCGAAAACGGCGATACAACATTCACTCTTGTTGGTGCTGCGGGAAAGTGGGACACTTTGCGATTGACTGTTGGCACAATCCCTCTGTGCCCACCGCAAGGGGTTATCCATGTTCTAGGGACAGGGGTAGTCTTCCTGACAGGTTTTCTGAAGGAAGGCAGTTGCGTGCTCATGCTAATAGAAACCTAGGACCCAATATGATTTGGGTTCCTAAGGTATAGTAATTCTGTTTTGCAGGGTAGTCTAGTTCCCGTAAATACGATGGGATCTGGACAGTAGGTGGCTCAAGGCTTATTTGGAACAAGCGTCTGCAATAACAGATGTGCTACCTGTTGAGCATACTCACTTCAAGCTACTAATATGTTCCATCTGTGGGACTAAAACGATAACTCTCCAAATCCCAGGTAACTTTGATCAGTTCAAGGACTTGTGTCATGATGCATCCTCATTCAAATTAAATATATATATATATATATATGTTATCCTTGTGTATAAGTATACTTATGCTCATCATATATGTATGCACCTTTAAGGAGAGATTACCTCGAGGCATGCAAATCATTACACATCAATAAAAGGTTAACCAAGATATGTCATTGCGAATTTCGACAAATCTCAATTGACATCAAAAAGTGTCTGGAGAAGCCTCGCTCAAATCCAAATAGATTGTCGTTATAATAAACATGTATTTATTAATCTTGTGTTAACTTGACACTCGAAGAATTTGAAAATTGTGCAATGCTTCCCAAAGTTTCAAGACAAACATCAATATATACTCCAAATCCCGCCGACCCATTTTATATCTCGCCAAATTAGACAAATCCCGTCGAATCCCGCCGAAGGAGCTTGCCGACCGCTCGGCTTCCTTAAGAATCCCGACGACTGATATAAATCCCGCCGAAACCGAATCCCTCTCACAGCCGTCGCCCGTTCGCCTTCCTCACGACTCGCGCAAGAACTCACCCGACGACCCTCGCACAAGAGAACTCCCCAAGACTCGCGCACGGGCACTTCCGCGAACTCGCCGACACCCGCAGCCCTCCGACGCTCTTGTCGACGCCGTCGAATCGCTGCTGTGTGTGACCATCTTCTCTCCGCAAGGTACTAGCAAGGCCGCACCCCACGGGATACTCTTCTCTCCACCGAGGATCTTCTCGAAGCTCGTCATCTCACCTGCGAGTAAGCCCTTAGGTAACCTCCTCCTCAATGGCTCCAAGGCCGAACCCCAAGTGATGTTCTCCTTTTGAATGTTCACTAATGTTCAGAGTCGGGCTTCTTTCTAGATCCTCAATGGCCCCAAGGACGACTGCAGGCTTGATTTCTGGTTGCGAGCTGGTTTGCACTGGTTTTGCTCATGCCTCGGACGAGTTCCGGAACATCATTCTCATGCTGGAAGAAGCCGGACTAACCTTCGTATTGGAGCATCCTTGCAAAGTTTTAGATAAAGAAGTGCTGGAGTTCTTCTCTACCGCAAGGCTTCGAGACAGAGACTCCATCATCAAGAGCAAGGTGGTTGGGACTAAGGTAAAGATGTCTGCCAGTAAGCTAACACGCTACCTGCAGCTCTCAAGTGCGGAGCAGGAAGACTATTTGGAGGACGAGGACAAAGCCAGAACCCTCCTGTTCTGCAGTCTACCAAGAGGCACTCGATCAATAAAGCGAAAAGAGATGAATGAAGAAGGGAAGCTCCTATCCGACATCATAGGAAAAGTACTCATCTGTAAGCCAGGCTCCCATGATCATATCTCCGGAGATATGTTCAAAATTCTCATAGCCGTGGTCTGCAGAAAGAGGTTCAACTGGGGAGAGTTGATGTTTCAAAAGATCAAGGACACTCTGGGCACTCCAAGCTTCGGCCGCATCATCAGTCTATATCTCAACCAGCTCAACGGAGACAGATTCGACATGAGCAAAGGAGTTCCTCTACATTACTTGAAAAAGATGGATGCTACTGTGTTTGATCGATGGGAGCGGCGCATCAGGCAGCCGGCTGTGGAAGAGCAAGAGGAAGTATCTCCAGCAACCTCCCCCGGTGAAATTCCTGATACTGTGACTGCAGGAATCGAGGGGGAGACTCTACCCACTCATTTGGATATAATATCTGAAATCGCCCAGGTGGCAAGGGATGCGGTGGCAGAAGTTCATGAAGAAAGTGAACCTGGGTTGGAGGATGAGGAGGTCCTGAACAGAAACACCCACGAAACTGAAGCTGAGGCACTGGACACTGCTGATCAAGAAGTGGAAGAAGATGCTGATATGGATGAGTTTTTGGATGAGGACGGAGAGGACGAGGTAAATGAGGGCCATGAAGTGTTTGAATCTCCGGATACTGATGAACCTCCTACTGATAAGTCTGCACCAGTGGAGGGGGAGGTAAATGAGGCCACCAACATTCCTCCCATAGAGGCTGTGATTGTATCCAGCACTACTGATGCTTCTGCTGCCGAGCCAGAGCAAGGCCAAGAAGTGCCTCCGGGTATTTCACTACGAGATGACCTAGCCATTCACACTGTACATATAATTCAGGGCATCGTGAATGAGCTTAAAACCTCTTTTGATAAAGCTCAGAAAACAATGCTGCAAGAGATTAAGACTTCTGAAGATCTCATACTGAAGAATATGGTGGCAATCAACCACAAACTGGATATGATGGAGAAGAAGTTTGAAGAAAAGTATTCTGCGGCCGGCGAAGCTGTCACACTGTTAATGGCCGGCTTGAAAAAGACTACTGATACTCTGGCTGTTGTCAATCAGAATGCACACGTTGTGGCCAACAATATTCAGAAATTTGATGGCAACATGGTCACTTTAAATGCAAATCAGCAGGCCCTAGTCACTGAATTCAGCAAGACAACTAAGCACATTGATGACTCCTTGCACTCATATGCAAATTGCATTGCTGACGAAGCCAAAAAGGGGGAGAAGGAGTATATCGCTAAGCTGGCTGAGCTCCAAGAAAGCATGGATGCAAACTTTGCCCAATCAAGCAAATACGTCTATGAGAGTTGCTGGTGGATGCTACAACAGGCACTGGGCACGTTAGGCGTCGTCCTACCTGACCAACCTGCCGGTGTTCAGGTTCCTGAGACTTCTAAGGCTGCTGAGGAAGTACATATTGCTGAGGATGTAAGTACAAGTGCTGCTGATATTTTCACTGATGAAGCTGACGCTAGGGCCATCTCCAAATCTAAGCTGAGAAGTATGTTTGACCAGGAGGCTTTAGCTAAAGCAAGGGGAAAGAGGAAAGTTCAGGAAGGGACATCAAAGGAGACACCAACTCAAAAGAGGATCAGACTAAGTGAGGAGGATGTAAGAAACGAAAGGTGGAGCCCAGTCTCAAGGAACATCATCCTAGACACCTTCCGGCTGCAAGAAAGAGGAGAGATAAATCGAAATGAAGCATATAGTCAGTATGAATGGGAGACGCACAAAGCATTTGAAGCGAAACGCAACATTTTCTTCAGAAACAACAAGGATCCAGACAAAGTTGCTCCTCCTAGGTACTACCCGAAGCCCAAGGAATACATGGAAAGGCAGAGCAAAAAGTACTTGGCGCAAACTCTTAAGGGTGACGGAGCTAAGGACAAATAGTCATTATTTTATAGCTGGTCACGGTGTATTAAGAACATTTAACAATTATTACTGTCGTGTGAACAATTCTGACTTATAGGTGAATATATTTCTCTTGGTATATATATATATATTCTTGAATGTGTGAATGACTCAAGTCCTGTTCTGATTGCATTTATTACCTTGTGTTGCATAATTAATTTTTTAAATGCTATAATTATTATTCGATAGGTGTTATTCATCTTAGCTAGTAGGGTTTTGGCTTCGTCAAATAGGGGGAGATTGTTGGGTATTGTATCCACGATTACCTAGATTTGAGGAAGCCCCCTGTCAAGCTAAGATGAATTCACAATGTATTTGATAAACTCTTTCAAGTTGTACTTGCAGTCTCTCCACGCTAAGTGCACACCAATGTCAGGGTGCAGTAGGTCAACATACACGGGTCTGCACGACGTAATCCCTCGTTGAGCAGATCAGTGTGTTGGCCTATGTGTACTCTCTCTATTGGAGTGCACTTACTTTCAAGTACAGGGCCGCTCATATGCAAGAGAAGACAAGGAGCATGGAGGATCAAGGAGCAGCTCCTAGGTGGAAGACGAAAAATCGTCCAAGGCAAATTCGACGAGAATCACCAAGTGATTCTCGCCGAATCGGCGAGAATCACTAAGTGATTCTCGCCGAATCGTCGAGAATCGTCAGTGATTCTCGCCGACTCCTTCTGGCCATCTCAAAATGGTGCCAAGTGAGATTCGGCGAGAATCACTTGTAATTCCCGCCGAACCTGTGGTCAAGCAGCCCATGAATACCAAGTCCAATTCGTTGAGAATCGACAAGTGATTCGACGAGAATCACAAACGATTCTCGACGAATCGTCGAGAATCACTTGGTGATTCTCGCCGATTCGTCGAGAATCGTTTGCGATTCTCGCCGATTTTTACTTGGCGTTTTCTCAGAATGCTGCTGAACCGGATTCTGCTTCTGGATTTGTTTGAACCGGATTTTGGGGATTTCATTTGTGGGTCCCTCAAACGGTCATATTTGAGAATCCTACAGTATTTATACACAGGTATTTTGAACAGTAAACATACGGAGAAGAGAGAAAGAAAATCCGACGGCGACGTAACCCTAACTTCGCGAAATCGCTCCGCTCCGCCGCCGCCGCTCGCGTGAAGTGGTCGCCGCTGCTGATCGCTCTTCTTCCCGATCTCCGGTGACAGAAGCTTAGCAAGGCTTGAGTCTCACGCGTCTATCCGGAGATCTCTTGTCTCTCGATTTGTTGACCGGGAAAACTCCCCCGTCCGAATCGATCGAGACGACTGATCCTAGAGTGACCGTTGGTAGACCTAGCTTGCTTCGCTACGAAGTTTAGATCTCCAATTTCTGCAGCCACTTTTCATCGTAGCCGCCGATCCCGAAGCTTGCCGCCGCTAGTGTGCCGCCGCCGGTTCCGGGGAGATCTTCTCTAAGAGAGACCAAGGTCGTAGACTCTTCATCGACTTCAAGAACACGTCGTCGAACAAAGAGGAACACCGGAGTCTCCAAGAGAAGTTTGTATCACGTGTACATTCTACTTTTATTTTATTGTAAAGGAACTTTTGTTCCGTGGTGTAAGGGTTGGGTGCAACCCGATTTGTGGGAGTGTTGACTCTCACGTGTGGAAGGGCTCCTTCCGTTAGTGAAGGGATTGGATTTCAATCCCGTTGGAGAAGTGACCGAGTCGTCCCTTGTTGGGGAGATAGGTCGAAGGGGGAAAGTGGATGTACCCAAGTCGGGGAACCACTATAAATTTGCTGTGTATTCTGTGTGTTGTGTTTGTTGTTTTTATTGTGCAGGTACATCTGTAAATTCTGGAAAAGAACCCCACGTCACCTATTCCCCCCCCATAGGTGCACATAGCCGACACTAGGTGGACTTTCAACATCAGCTTCCCAAACAGAATTTGCGGGTCTGTTTCAGCTAGTCTGCCAAACTCTCGGATGGCGCAGATCTTTGTGTCCCATTCCTTAGTAAGGGACCTAAGGAATTTATCATTAAGTTCACCATCAGTGAACACTCTTCCATATCCTTTGAGGGCATTGACAATCTTGAGGAAGTTCTCGAAGGTGACTCCGATCTCTTCCTTAGGCCCTTGTCTGAAGGCCTCATATTTCTGGTTCAGAAGGGATCTCCGATCATCACTCACTTCATCAGTGCCCTCCATTAGGATAATCAGGCAGTGCCAGATCTCCTTTGATACCCTGCAGTTGCAGAAGTTCTGCATCATTGAGTCATCGACCGCGCTGACCAGAATGTTCTGCGCCTTCTTGTCAAGTCCCACCAGCACCATCTCGTCCTTGTCCATTTCATAAATTTTCTTTGGCACATTCTTGGTAGGATCAATGGTGGAGACCTTAGTGGGGACATAAGGTCCCTCCTCCACGATCATGAAGAGTCGAGGATCAACTGCTTCCATATAGAACCTGATCCTTTCCTTCCAGATAGGAAAGTTGAACCTGGTGCACACTGGGATCTTGCCTGTGTACTTGAGCCCGTCCATAGTAGATGTTTGCCTTCTTCTTGACACTAGCGGCAGGATTCTACTCAAGGTGTGAACCTTTTTGATGAGAAACCTGGCTCTGATACCACTTGAAAGTCCACCTAGTGTCAACTACCTTCACCTATGGGGGGGGGGGGAATAGGTGACGTGCAGCGTTTTTGCGGAATTTAGAATTGTACCTGCACAAGAAAACAAAACAGCACAGCAAAGAAGGTACACAAGCAATTTATAGTGGTTCCCCGATTTGGGTAGATCCACTTTCCCCCTTCGACCTATCTCCCAACAAGGGACGACTCGATCACTTCACCAACAGGATTGAAATCCAATCCTTACACTATCGGAAGGAACCTTTCCACACGTAGGAGTCAACACTCCCACAACACAGGTTGCACCCAACCCTTACAACAAGGAACCAACGTTCCTTTACAACAAAAATGAAACTAGAATGTATAAGAAATACAAACAACTTTTGGAGACTAAGGTGTCCCTCTTCGTTCGATGATGTGTTCTTGAAGTCAATGAAGAGTCCACAACCCTAGATCTCTCTTGGAGAGAATGTCCCCGAAACCAGCGGCGGCAAGAGGGGCGGCGGCTCGGTTCTCGGGATCGGCGGCGACAACGGTGTGTGGCTGCTGTACTTTGGAGATTCAAACTTCGTAGCAAAGCTAGCAAGGTCTTCCAACGGTCACACTAGGATCGATCGTCTCGATCGATTCGGACGGGGAAGGTTCACCCGATCAACAAATCATGAGACAAAGGATCTCTGGTTAGACGCGTGAGACGCTATGCTTGGCTAAGCTTCTATCGCCGGGAGATCTGGAAGAAACCACGATCAAGGTCGGCGAACAACTTGTACGAGCGGCGACGGCGGCGGAGCAGGTTTCGCGATTTAGGTCAAAGGTCTGCGGCTCGGCTTCGTCTTTTTCTTTGTGTCCATCTGTTCAAAAATACGCATGTATTTATACACCCGAATACTCCTTAATGACCGTTGTGGGCCCCACCAGAAGAAACCCCAAGCCCGGTTCAAAACAGTGCCAGCGGCAGAGTCCGGTCCAGCGGTTTCCAGAAAATTGCCCAAGGCAAAATCGACGAGAATCGAAGGTTATTCTCGTCGAATCGGCGAGAATCAAAGGTGATTCTCGTCGATTCGGCGAGAATCAAAGGTGATTCTCGTCGATGTAGACTTGACTGCACGCTCTGAGGAAGTTGGAAAAAGACGGCGAGAATCAGCCAGTGATTCTCGACGATTCGGCGAGAATCACTTGGTGATTCTCGACGACAAGTGATTCTCGACGAATCGGCGAGAATCACTTGGTGATTCTCACCGAATCGGCGAGAATCACTTGGTGATTCTCGTCGATTAACACTTAGACGATTTTTCGTCTTTCCGCCTCTGAGATACTCTTTGACTCATCCTTGCTCCTTGTCTGCTCTTGCAATATCACAGCACTGTACTTGAAAATAAGTACACTCCAATAGAGAGAGTACACGTAGGCCAACACACTGATCTGCTCAACGAGGGATTACGTCGTGCAGACCCGTGTATATTGACCTACTGCACCCTGACATTGGAGTGCACTTAGCGTGGAATAACTGCAAGCACAACTAGAAATATTTTATCAAATACATTTTCTATTTACCTTAGCTTGATTAGGGGCTTCTTCAAATCAGGTCCGTTGTGGATACAATACCCAACACAACCATTTAACTCCTAGCGAGTAGGCGGAAAATAAAAGCTAACACTCACGCACTCGACATAAAATTAAAACACACCAACTCTAAAGAAAGTAAACACACTCTACTGGAATTGAAATACGGACACACACGACAGAAATGAAAACGCACACGTACAAGTTCTACTCAAATGAGTAGGCGGGAAATAAAAGCACGCCATTTAACTCTTAACGAGTATGTGAAAATAGATGCAACACACGCACACACTCTACAGAATTGAAAGAAAACAGTTTAAACTAACTCATACACGCACGCACACGTACAAAAAAATAGGAAAAGATAATTGACCGAAAAATTAAAACAACTACATTTTTACCGATAGAATGCGGTAGAAATGAATAAAAAGTGAAAATAAAATTTAAAGGAGCAAAAAAATTGCAAATAAACGAAAAGTGCAAGTGCTAGAAAAATTGAAATGAATACATTTTTACCGATAGAATGCGGTAGAAATGCATTAAATGAAGAAATAAAATTAAACGGGCAAAAAGTTTTTGAAAATAAAAGCAAAAAATGAAGTGTTTGAAAAATTAAAATGCTTACGTTTTCATTCTTATAACTTTATAGAAACGCAAAAAAAAGTGGAAATAAAACTAAAAGAGAACGAAAAGTTTTACGATCCTAAAGAGCCTAAGTTAAAGAAATTTAAAAACCACCTTTTAAAACATTTTTATAAACTCATAGGAATGAAAACTACGTACAAATAACAAACTAAACCTAAACAAGTACGGAGCATGAAAATAAAATTGCGATTATAACAGCTAGAAAATTGATAAATTCCTAAGTTAAACTAGTTACAAAAGCTAAGGAAAAACATAAAAAGCACAAAAAAGGAAATGAAAAATTACTTAAGGTAGGGCGCTTAGGCAGATTTTCATTCATCATAGAGGAGAAAATGAACATTTCTATTAAGTAAAAAAGGGTTACAATAAACATAAAACAAATACATAAAAAAGGGGGGAGAGAAAATTCCCTTACAATGGATAAACAGCCCCCAAGAATAGCCCTAACATAAGCAAAGTGGTTCAAAAAGTGGAACAACACCTCAAACAGAAGGCTGCAATTTATATACCAAAAATATCATCGGACACGCCCTCGGACACGGGCGTGTCAGTGGGCGTGTCGACACTATTTAAATGGCGGCCGTCAATTAACTGGAGATTTGACTTGGCAGCTGAAATCGCGGCGGTCACGCCCATAGTCACGAGCGTGACATTGGGCGTGTCAGCTTTATTTATCATCAGAATTCGGCGATTTGACGGCGTTGTTGACTTTTGGAGGTCCACGTGGCAGTCACGCCCCTGGTCATGGGCGTGACCAGTAAGGACACGGGCATGAAGGGGAGGTTGAACTGGGCGTCATTTGTATAGAAAGTCGTCGGCGGCGGTTTGTCGGGCCAGGTGGAGATGTACACGCCCCAAGTCACGAGCATGCCTCTGGGCGTGTCGGGTTGAGTCGACGAATGTCGAGCTGAAAAATCGTCGAGCGGGAAAATGGGTTCGACGATCGTTGAGCGGTAGTCGTCGAGCAGACAATCGTCGAGCATAGTATCGTCGAGCGCGCAAATCGTCGAGCTTGCTGAAGTAGTCACGCTCCAGGTCACGGGCGTGACTCTGGGCGTGTTGCGGAGGTTTCGACGATCGTCGAGCGGAAGTCATTGAGCGCGAGATCGTCGAGCGGAAATCGTCGAGCACTGGACACGGGTCATGTCACGTGCGTGTGACCGGCCCCGTCAAGCTATTTCTTCAAAAATTGGCTGATTCACTGGATTTTGATGTGTCACGCCATGCTCATGGGCGTGACCCAAGGAACACGGGCGTGACCCATGCAAAAATTTGACTTTTCATGAAATTTTTCAGAAAATCAAAACAAAGTAGGTTAGCAAAATATTTACAAAATAAGAGCAATTTATTAAAGAGATATAAGTAAAAATGACGAAAAGTAACTAAAATGACTTTTTTATTATGCACAAAAATACGTATATTTACAACTCATCAAATATCCCCATACTTAAGCGTTTGCTATTCCAAAGCAAAAGTTGGAGATGAATTTATAAGGATTAAAAGAAATCCGAAGTTTAACTACCGCTTGACTTAATTGAAAGAAAGATCAAAATGAATATCCAAGGTATACGAGTTAAATCCTAAATTATGGCATAAATTTAAATAAAGGAAGAGTTTCAGCTAAAAACTTCTGATATAAACGAATAGATATCAAAAAATTTTATTTATTAGGCTAACAAAATTACATTTGAATATGAAAACTTTAGTTTTGTAAAAATTATACGAAATAATAAAATTTACAAATTATGCTCTCAAAAATATTTTAAAATTAAATCTAGAATCTTTTGAAGTTGGCGGAGGGGGTGTTGGTTTATGAAGAGGGCTTTGATTTAGAGGCGAGGATATATTTTTTCGCTCGAAACTCTAATGATTTTTTTTTCGAATATGGATGTTAGGAAAATGAAATCTTATTTTGCATAACATAATTTTTTTTACAATCTTCATAATAATTCAATGTATATGTATAGGAGTAATGCATTTTATCCTCTTACTCCGTAACATATAATCTTTTCAAATATTGGATGCCTATGTTTACGGAACGAAATCTTATTCTCATTGACATAGGATCTTTAAGGATCGAAATCATGCCAAGTATGACATGAAAAAAATGAGAGGGTTTTGCAAAAATAAAACTAGGCTTAATAAAACATTTTTGAGAGCAACCTTTATAAATTAAACGTTCCAATATTTCAAAAAAAAGCTTGGAGTAAACATAATATGAAATCTAAAGTTGTTATTTTCTAACAAAATAAATATGTAACTATTTAGATAAGTAGAAGTGGTGCTGAAAACAGGTCTTTATCTAAATAAAAAAGGCATACGAAAATTTTAAATCGTAATCCCAAATATCTAAATCTATCGATCTTCAATTAATAAACGAATAGTAAGCAAAAAATTAAGATAATTCACTTATAAATTAACTCGCAACTGGATTTTTGGAGAGCGAAAAGGGTGAAGAATTGAGATATTCGATTTATTTGTTAAATAATTTAAAAAACATATTTTTTGGAATTTTAGGGTTTTTATCTCTTTTTTTAGTATTTGTTTTGTGATTATAATCTTTTTTTGAATTTTTAAAGGTGTTTTATCTTCTTTTTTTTAATTTTTATTTTTTTATTTTTGGTTTTAATAATTTTTTAGATGTTCTTGGTTTTTTAGAGTTATTTACAAAAAAAGGATGAGAAAGAAGAGTTATTTACAAAAAAGATTGGGGGGAAGAGAGAAAAATTTTTTATTATATTTTTTTTATTTTTTTAAAAAAATCTCAAAGGCGGCCCGCAAACAAACTCTTATTTGGGTGGTTGGTTCGATGAGTCGAACGCCGCGGACATGCTAAAAAGCGAGCTTTTAAAAATAAGAAGAGGGGGGGGGGAAGAGAATTATTTTTACAATGGAGTTTTAGCCTGCAAAAAAATTGGAACTAAATTTTTTGTTTTAAAATTTTTTTTTAATGATTTTTTTAATGATTTTTTTTTGAGTTTTTGGATTATAAAAACAAGGGAATTTTTTTAGGTTTTTGTATTTTGTAATGATTTTTTTTTTTCGATGGGTGCAGAAAATAAAGGTGTAGAAAATAGGAAACTAAGAAGACACCCTCATACTTAAACCCAACATTGTCCCTAATGTTGCAATCTAAGTATACGGAACGAATAAGATATAAAAGGAAATATGTACAAAAATAAAAGTGGAGGGGAGAAGCTCCCCTAAGACGAGGTCGGGAGGCCCAGGGTGATACCCTGCATTATTAAAAAGAAATAGCCAAAATAAAAGAATAAAAACAAAAACGATAAACTCGGCAAAAGGGTGTAGGCGGTAGGGGGTGGCAAGTGTGGGTGATACGAAGGTAGCTAAGGCCTTAGCTACATGAGCGCGACAGATATGCGGTCCCCTAGCGTGCACAAAAGCGAAGTGCGCCGAAGAAAAACAAAACAAGTTAAAAATAGAATAAAACAAAACAAAATATATGCAGTTTTGAAAATTATTGTATTTTTTGGTGTTTTTAAGTAGGTTTTCTAATTTTTAGTTGGTTTTTAGTTTTTTTTTTAGTTTTTAAGTTTTAAGTTTTTCTTTTTTTTGTTTGTTTTTTTTCATTTTCAAGTTTTTTAGATGTTTTAGGTTTTTTGAGGTCTTAGGTTTTTTTTAGAGTTTTAGTTGTAGTCTTTTTTTTGATAAAAATAAGGAAAAAAAAATTTTAAAGTTTTTTTTTCATTTTTTAGATTTTTTGGTTTTATAGGTTTTTCAATTTTTTTGTTTTATGGGTGTTTTAATGTTTTTGTTATAGGTTTTTCAAGTTTGTAGAGTTTTTTTTTGAATTTTAGTTTGTTTTTCTTTTTCCTTTTTTTTGTTAGTAGAAAACGATGTCATTTCAAAATTATTATTTTATAGATAATAATAATAATATGATAAATAATAATTTTGTTGAAAGTTTTTGGTTTTTTAAGTAGTTTATTATTATTATTATTGTTATTATTATTTTTTTCATATCTATATAGGTAAAATTAATAGTTCTCCATGGTTCAAAATAACGACACGAATTTCCCCGGCAATGGCGCCAAAAACTTTATTGATATTTTTCGCATCAAGTTCGAAAACTTAATGCGGTTAAAACTCCAAAAATAGGTGAGGATACGCGGAGCCCCAGGCGATTTTATTTTAGTAGAAAAGCGGATTTGGTTTTTATTTAGAAAACGGGGCGCGCGTAATTTATTTAATTTGGATATAAAACGGTTTAGATCGAGTTTTAATGAAAGGAGGCAAGTGCACCTATGGTGAGTAGTACAGGATATTCTTGGTGGAATATCGAGGTCGTATTGTTCTCGGGGTCGGTTCGATTATTTCTACTCTTCCCTGAAGGGGACTATTATTTTACCGATAAATACTTGTCGGGTAGTTTTATATATAATCAAAACAGAAAATGAAAGCATGAAGGTGAAACCGATGAAGAGCTTAGCTCGATGGCACCGAATTAAATTCGAACTAAAATAGACTTTTAATAAAAAGAGATACAAAGTTTCAAAATAATTAGGGCGGAGACTTGGCCGTGGAGGTTCCACTAAAATGAGCTCACCTATCTCTAGGACTATCGTTCACCTGAACATTAAGACTATTCGACCGGGCTCTTGTCCGAGGAAGGAATCCTCTTAATGCCCGCATTATGCTAAGAACCCCGCTATTGGGTGGGGAACTCCGGTAGAGTTGGCGCGCCTCCTCTCTCGAGGGTTAGTGCGGAACTCCATTTACCAAGGGGTGATCGGTCCATACGCACGGCCTCTCGGCTAGCTAGCGTATGGACTACGGAAATAGGGCCCACACATCAATTATGTGGTCCTACGCGTCGTAAACCCCGGGCAAACCTTAAGTGATTTTAATTAATTAGAAAATAAGGACCTTTAATTATTTCAAGCTATTTTATCTGTCCCAATGCTCTTCGATACTGAGGGCTAAGAACGTTAGCCACTCATCGGAATGAGGACGGCAGCGATTGGAAGCAATAAAATTAAAGCATTAAAATAAAACAGGAAAATGAAAGCAGTAAATGGAAAGCAGTAAATTGCAAGTCCTACTCAAACAAGTAGGACTGAAATGAAAGCTCTAAAGGTGCAAGTCCCAGCTCAAATGAGTGGGCGGGAAAAAGAAAGCAAGTCCTACTCAAATGAGTAGGAGAAAATAAATGCGATTACATGTCCATCTCAAATTATTACAGTAAAATAAAGACCGACCATTTAACTCAAGTGAGTAGGCGGTAAATAAAATCCAGCCATTTAACTCCGAGCGAGTAGGCGGAAAATAAAAGCTAACACTCACGGACTTGACATAAAATTAAAACACACCCACTCTACAGAAAGTAAACACACTCTACTGGAATTGAAATACGCACACACACACGATAGAAATGAAAACGCACACGTACAAGTCCTACCCAATTGAGTAGGCGGGAAATAAAAGCACGCCATTTAACTCTTAACGAGTAGGCGAAAATAGATGCAACACACGCATGCACTCTACAGAATTGAAAGAAAACGGTTTAAACTAACTCATATACGCACACACACATACAAAAAAAATAGGAAAAGATAAGTGAGCGAAAAATTAGAACAACGACATTTTTACCGATGGAATGCGGTAGAAATAAATAAAAAGTGAAAATAAAATTTAAAGGAGCGAAAACATTTGCAAATAAACGAAAAGTGCAAGTGCTCGAAAAATTGAAATGAATATATTTCTACCGATAGAATGCGGTAGAAATGCATAAAATGAAGAAATAAAATTAAACGGGCAAAAAGTTTTTGAAAATAAAAGCAAAAAATGAAGTGTTTGAAAAATTAAAACGCGTACGTTTTCATTCTTATAACTATATAGAAACACATAAAAAGTGGAAATAAAACTAAAAGAGAACGAAAAGTTTTACGATCCTAAAGAGCCTAAGTTAAAGAAATTTAAAAACCACCTTTTAAAACATTTTTATAAACCCATAGGAATGAAAACTATGTAGAAATAACAAACTAAACCTAAACAAGTATGGAGCATGGAAATAAAATTGCGATTACAACGGCTAGAAAATTGATAAATTCCTAAGTTAAACTAGTTACAAAAGCTAAGGAAAAACATAAAAAGCACAAAAAAGGAAACGAAAAATTACTTAAGGTAGGGCGCTTGGGCAGATTACATCATAGAGGAGAAAATGAACATTTCTATTAAGTAAAAAAGGGTTACAATAAACATAAAACAAATACATAAAAAAAGGGGGAGAGAAAATTCCCTTACAATGCATAAACAGCCCCCAAGAACAGCCCCAACATAAGCAAAGTGGTTCAAAAAGTGGAACAGCAGCTCAAACAGAAGGCTGCAATTTATAGACAAAACATTTCATCAGACACGCCCTCAGACATAGGCTTGTCAGTGGGCATGTCGACACTATTTAAATGGCGGTCGTCAATTGACTGGAGATTTGACTTGGCGGCTGAAATCGCGGCGTTCATGCCCATTGTCACAGGCGTGACATTTGTCATGTCGGCTTTATTTATCACCAGAATTCGGCAATTTGACGGCATTGTTGACTTCGGGAGGTCCACGTGGCAGTCACGCCCTGGTCACGTGCGTGACCAGTAAGGACACAGGCATGACGGGGAGGTTGAACTGGGCGTCATTTGTATCGAAAGTCGCCGGCGGCGGTTTGTCGGGCCAGGTGGAGAAGTACACGCCACAAGTCACGGGCGTTCCTCTGGGCGTGTCGGGTTGAGTCGACGAATGTCGAGCTGAAAAATCGCCGAGCGGGAAAATGTGTTCGACGATCGTTGAGCGGCAGTCGTCGAGCAGACAATCGTCGAGCGGAGTATCGTCGAGCGCGCAAATCGTCGAGCTTGCTGAAGTGGTCACGCCCCAGGTCATGGGCATGACTCTGGGCGTGTTGCGGAGGTTTCGACGATCGTCGAGCGGAAGTCGTTGAGCGCGAGATCGTCGAGCGGAAATTGTCGAGCGCTGGACACGGGTCATGTCACGGGCGTGTGACCGGCCGTGTCAAGCTATTTCTTTAAAAATTGGCTGATTCACTGGATTTTGACGTGTCACGCCATGGTCATGGGCGTGACCCAAGGAACACGGGCGTGACCCATGTAAAAATTTGACTTTTCCTGAAATTTTTCAGAAAATCAAAACAAAGTAGGTTAGCTAAATATTTACAATATAAGTGCAATTTATTAAAGAGATATAAGTAAAAATGACGAAAAGTAACTAAAACGACTTTTTTATTATACACAAAAATACGTATATTTACAACTCATCAGAGATCATGACACATGTTTAGCACCTGACACTAGCTTAATCGTGAAATCTATCTCCCGTTGAGGCGTGGCTCCAGGAAGATCAACAGGGAACACATCAGAGTACTTCAGCTACCACTAAAATACTGTCCAAGGTAGGCTTAGGCTTTACAACCTCCACTAGCACAAAGAACAGCTCTGCACCAGCACGAACAGCCTTCACCACCTAAAGAGCAGACATCAACGTCTTGATCGACCCTTTCAAGCCCGTGAAAGTCGTCTCACGACCTGTTCCCAACTTAACTTCCTTGCGATCGCAATCAATTAAAGCATGCTGCTCCGAGAGCTAGTCCATGTCAAATATTACGTCGAACTCCACCAGCGGTAGTAGCGACGCTAGCAAATGGAACTCCTGACTCCCAATATGAATCTGAATGCCACAGATTCTCTCTCCTCGTGCATCGAACACCCATTGGGCAACATCACATCCTGTTTGTACTTCGCCATCAAAGAAGGTACTCCGATGCGCGATATGAACCCTTCGGACAAAAAGGAGTGTGAAGCTCCCGTATCAAAGAGTGCTCTCGCCGGATTATCACGAATCAAAACAAATCCTAAACAAGCAGTGGTAAGGTAACACGTGCATAACAAGTATTTAAAAATTGACTTGCTATAAATTTAAACCATACCTGTCACCACATCCGCTTGCTTAATGGCCTCATATTGGCCAAGATTATAAACTCTTGGTTGAGCCGGAGCATAATGGGACGCGGTTGACTCCACCGCCTTTCCCTTCTCTTCATAAGTTGCTCCCGACTTCCTCTCGGACTTGGGACGTCCGCTCCAGCAGTCGCGGGCAAAGTGCCCCGACTTTCCACGAGTAAAATATGCACCCGGGATCCGACCCGTAGTCGCCCCAGAAGCACCAGAAGAAGGAGCTGGACCCGATGTCCCAGCCTTCTTAAAGATCTTACGGTACCCAGACTTTGAGGTAGTGGGCACCTTGAACTCAGACTCCTTATCACCAAAGATTTTCTTTGCTTGTACATTCTTCAAGTCCTTCTTTAAAGACCGGGCCGTGTTGACAAGGGTCAAGAAGCCCTACGTCATCGGCCCCAAGAGTAGTAGCCTCAAGTCATCCCTCAGACCTTCATAGAAACAGTTCGTCTTACGCTCCTCATCCGCGAATGTGGAGCTAACATACCGACCCAACCGAGTAAACTCATGGAGATACTCATCCACGCTACTCTCTCCTTGCACCAACCTTTGGAACACATTCTCCAAAGCTATCCTCTGCGCCGAAGGGAGGTACCTTGCCATGAACAGTCCCAAAAACTCTTCCGTTGGGACGTCCGTAATTTGCCTACCCCTCAAGTGATGTAGCTCCAAGCCTTCCCACCACAACCTAGCATCACCATCTAGAAGGAACGTAGCTATAGTGGTTATCTTCCACTCCTCCATTTCAATAGCTGTCAGGACTCTCTTCACTCGGGAGAACCAGTCTTCAGCTTGAGATGGGGTTCCCAACCCCGAGAATACAGGAAGATTAAAGCTCATAATGTGCCTGAGTTGTCTTTCAGTTGCTCGCCTCGGCACCAAAGGCTCCACTACTACCTGCTCCACTCTTCTCGGTTCATCCCTTTGCAGCGGTACCTGCTCCATCGCAGGAGCGGGCTGCTGCATTTGTCGTACAGGCTGCGCATTGATCATGGCAAACACTACTTCGGCAACCAATCATATTGTTTCAGCCGAGGGAGGTGTTGCAGGAGCATCGTTTGGTGCACTACTAGCCTCAGAAACTTGGCATTCTGACGGCTCAGCACCGCTTCTTGTCACCTATAGTTGTACAAAACACCGTTAAGCGACCATACAAAATTGCAAAAAGCAATTATAAGAAACGCAGGTTCCTCAAACACATGTATTTTCATTACTAAGTGGACATTCATGGGCTCTTTTGATGTTATAACGATGACACACACATAGGTGCTCACCACCCCTTAAAAAGAATTCGGCCACAAATTCAGTTTAAGCCCAACCAAAACAATGAGTCTGATACCAAATTATAACACCCATATCCGTCGCATAGCATATAACAGTAGGTCTGGACGGGGCCCGACGCCATATACCACAGACAGACTGTAACGCCCCGAAACTGAAAAGAGTGACGGGAGGCGTTTTGGGCCAAATTTGAAATTTGGCAGGGGGCACACGGCCTGGGACACGGGCGTGTCCTAGGGCTTGTTAGGCTCGAGTCGACGATTTGGCCGAGATGTTGACGAATTTTGGAGTCGACGATCGTCGAGCAGCGAACACGGCCTGAGACACTGGCGTGTCTCAGGGCGTGTCGAACTCGTGTCGACGATCGGGCCGGGAAGTCGACATTTTCACTCGACAATGTGTCGAGACAGGGAACACGTCCTAGGACACGGGCGTGTCCAAGGTCATGTCGGGTGGTCGACGAACTGCGCTCGACGAAGTGTCGAGATAGTGAACACGGCCTGGATCCCAGACGTGTTCGGGTTTGACACGGGCGTGTCAAATAGGACACGGGCGTGTCCAAGACCCGTGTGAGTCTCGGGTTGGTGTTGGTCCTGTGTTGATGGGGGAACACTCCCGGGAACACGGGTGTGTACTGGCTAACACGGGTGTGTCAGGTCGAACACGGGCGTGTCAGATGCCCGTATGTTTTTCGAGACTCGGCGATTTTGACAGCGAATGAGGGACACGGCCCTGGACACGGGCGTGTCACAGGCCGTATTCGGCCCAGGTTTTACTTTTCAGCTACGAATCGTAGCCGTTCGTTTCCTTATTTTGGGATCTGATGATTGGGCGTTATTCCTACTGGGATATACCCGGGATTGGGCAGTTGAAACCCTCATTTCACTTGAGTGGTTCTCTTTCTAAGTCTAGAGAGAGGGGAGAGCAAAGGAGGAAGAAGAAGCCTAGATCCGGTCACCGGCAGAGCTTCGAAGCTCCTAATCGCGAACCGACTTCGGATCTACGGAGGCAAGGAGAGTGCGGTGCTTTTCATCCGCTTACATTTCCATGGCGCCAAGGAAGAATGCTAGGGTAACGATTCTCTACTTGAGCATGTGAAGCTCTACTTCTTTTGCATAGGTAAGCCGGCTCTCGCGAGTTTGCGGTGAGTTTGAGGCGTTCCTTCGGGTAGACATGAATAGTCCCCGTTGTGTACATGTAGAGTCTGTAATCGAGAACGGATATAGACATGATGTGTGAAGCCTACCTGGACAAGTTGGTCTGGATCGGTGATGTTGCATTGCATAATTGGCCGGAGAAGACTCCATGTGAATGTTTGTTTTTCGGGTTTTCTACGTGGTAGATTGCAACAGGGAGCCTTGGGGATTAACTCCAAGGTTCACTCAAAAAAGTGGGCAGATGCGTGGTTCTGCCAACATGGTGGCCTGGGAGCCAACCTGAATATAACTGGTTTATGTGATTGTATGGGAGATACGGGACTCAGGGAAGCTTGACCCGCGCAGACGACTTAATTTGACATGCGGTGTGAGCAACGGGTCAGGTGGAACCGTACCCGATCTATGTTGTTCGGTTAAAAAGACCTAAAGTTACTTGGCACTTGCCGTTGGCATAGATGGAGGGTCTTAGGTAGTGGCCAGAAAGACCATATTGCTCACGAGAGTTTGCCGTCCTGGGGGCGATGGTGAGTCGGCGAACTTTGGCCGTGATCACCGAGAATGTGCACTGAGAGCACGGGGCGTGTGGCCGTGCGTGCCAATGCCTGTGATGCAATGTATTTATATACTGCTTGGTTATGCTAATAAAGTACAGGGAAGGAGCATCACCGCCCCAAATTGGGGGCGGGATCGTTATAATTTGGTCAGCATTGCTGACCGTTGCTTTGATTTGCCACCATTGCGGTGGATTGTGCTTGCAGGTGATGCGGAGCCGAGCGGTAAATAGCGGGCTAAAGCCCAAGTTGCTGAGCCAGCCCTCGAAGGCCTAATTTTGAGTGTTTTCTTTTATTCACGTATGGCCGGCCTGCGTACCGAGGTTTGAAAAACATGTAATTGGAGGAAAACAATTGTAAGGCCATAAGGCATGTACTTGTGCATTTGTACTTCATTCCTTTTGGCGTATTAATGGATATTCATGCTAGTGTTGGGTTCTTTATTATTGCAACAATTTTAATTGCTTCCGCTAGAATGCTCTGTGTAGGACGTTGTTATTGGTTGGATGGTTTCCATTGAGTAACCACCCAGTCTGTCTGTGGTATATGGCGTCGGGCCCCGGCCGGACCTACTGCTATATGCTATGCGACGGATAGGGGGTGTTACAATTTGGTATTAGACTACTGGTTTCGGTCAGGCTTAAAATGAATTCGTGGACGAATTCTTTTAAGGGGTGGTGAGCACATGTGTGTGCGTCATCGTTATAACAGCAAAAGAACCCATGAATGTCCACTTAGGAATGAAAATACACGTGTTTGAGGAACCTGCGTGTTCCTATAATTGCATTTTGCAATTTTGTTTGGTCGCTTAACGGTGTTTTGTACCACTATAGGTGACCAGAAGCGGTGCTGTGCCATCGGAACGCCGAGTTTCTGAGGCTAGTAGTGCACCAAATGTTGCTCCTACAACACCTCCATCGGCTGAGACCATACGATTGGTGGCCGAAGTAGTGTTTGCCATCATCAATGCGCAGCCTGCAAGGCAAATGCAACAGCCCGCTCCTGCGATGGAGCAGGTACCTCTTCTAGAGGTTGAGCCTTCAAGAGTGGAGCAGGTAGTAGTGGAGCCGTTGGTGCCAAGGATGGCAACCGAGAGACAGCTCAAACATGTCATGAGCTTTTATCCTCCGGTATTCTCGAGGTTGGGATCACCATCTCAAGCTGAAGACTAGCTCTCCCATGTGAAGAGAGTCTTGACAGTGATGGAGACGGAGGAGTGGAAGATGACCACTATAGCTACGTTCCTATTGGATGGAGACCCTAGGCTGTGGTGGGAGGGTTTGGAGCTGCATCTATTGAGAGGTAGGAAACTTACAAACATCTCGATGGAGGAGTTCTCGAGACTGTTCTTGGCTAGGTACCTCACTTCGGCTCAGAGGATAGCTTTGGAGAATGAGTTCCAGAGGTTTGTACAAGGAGAGAGTAGCGTGGATGAGTATCTCCACAATTTTACTCGGTTGGGTCAGTATGCTAGCTCCACCATCGCGGATGAGGAGCGTAAGACCAACCGTTTCTACGAAGTTCTAAGAGATGACTTGAGGCTACTACTCTCGGGGCTGATGACGCAGGGTTTCTTGACCTTGGTCAACACGGCCCGGTCCTTGGAGAAGGACATGAAGAATGTTCAAGCGAAGAAAAGCTTGGGTGACAAGAGGACTGAGTTCAAGGTGTCGGCTAACTCAAAGTCTGGGCACCATAAGTTCTTTAAGAAGGCTAGGACTTCGGGTCCAGCTCCTTCTTCTGGTGCTTCTGGGGAGACTACGGGTCGGACCCCGGGTGCATGTTTTACTTGTGGGAAGCTGGGGCACTTTGCTCGTGACTGTTGGAGCGGACGTCCCAAGTCTGAGAGGAAGCCGGGAGCAACTTATGAAGAGAAGGGCAAGGCGATGGAGTCAACCGCGTCCCATTATGCTCCGGCTCAACCAAGGGTTTATAATCTTGGCTAACAGGAGGCCATCAAACAAGCGGATGTGGTGACAGGTATGGTTTAATTTGTAACAAGTTAAATTTCTTTAAATACTTGTTATGCGTATGTTACCTTACCACTGCTTGTTTAGGATTTGTTTTGATTTGTGAGTTTCCGGCGAGAGCACTCTTTGATACGGGAGCTTCACACTCCTTCTTGTCCGAAGGATTCATATCGTGCATCGGAGTACCTTCTTCTATGGCGAAGGAAAAGTTGGATGTTTTGTTACCGAATGGGTGTTCGATGCGCGCAGATAAAATCTGCGGTGTTAAGATTCGCATTGGGAATGAAGAGTTCGATCTGCAAGCATCGTTACTACTGTTGGTGGAGTTTGACGTTATATTTGGCATGGACTGGCTCTCGGAGCAGCAAGCCTATATTGATTGCGGTCGCAAGGAAGTCAAGTTGGGAGCAAGTCGTGAGACGACTTTTACGGGCTTGAAAGGGTCGAGCAAGACGTTGATGTCTGCTCTTCAAGTGGTGAAGGCTGTTCGTGCTGGTGCAGAGCTGTTCTTTACACTAGTGGAGGTTGCAAAGCCAAAACCTACATTGAATAGTATTTCAGTGGTAGCTAAGTACCCTGATGTGTTCCCCGCAGATCTTCCTGGAGCCCCGCCTCAACGGGAGATAGATTCACTATTGAGCTAGTGCCAGGTGCAAAGCCTGTGTCACGATCTCCATATCGTCTAGCGCCTAAGGAAATGACGGAGCTGAAGGTGCAACTTCAAGAGTTATTGGAGCAAGGGTTTGTGCGTCCAAGTTCGTCACCTTGGAGCGCACCGGTCCTCTTTGTAAAGAAGAAGGACGGGAGCTTGAGACTTTGTATTGATTATCGGGAGTTAAACAAGCTAACAGAAAATAACAAGTACCCAATACCAAGGATCGATGATCTTTTTGATCAGTTGGTCGGGTCGACGGTGTACTCTAAGTTGGATCTCAAGCCTGGTTACTATTAGCTGAGTATAAGGGAGAGTGATATCCCTAAGACAGCGTTCAGTACAAGATACATGCATTATGAGTTTATGGTCATGTCGTTTGTGCTGACGAATGCGCCGTCAGTGTTCATGGATTTGATGAACATGACCTTCAGGGAGTACTTGGAACATTTTGTGATCGTCTTCATCGACGATATTTTGGTGTACTCGCAGAGTGAGGAAGATCACTTCAGGCATATTCATTTGGTTTTGGAGATGCTAAGGAGGAATCAATTGTACGCCAAGTTCTCGAAGTGCGAGTTTTGGTTGTCCTCAGTGGCGTTCCTCGGTCATATAGTTAGTGGGGAAGGTATTGCAGTGGATCCGGCGAAGATTGTTGCGCTATGAGAGTGGCCTGAGCTTTCTACGGTAGCGGAAGTCCGGAGCTTTCTGGGTCTTGTCGGCTATTATAGGCGCTTCGTAGAGAATTTCAAGCGGATAGCGTTACCTCTTACTACTTTGACGAGGAAGGAGCAGAAGTTTGTTTGGACGCCGGTGAAAGAACTAGTGCCTAAACACGTAGAGGGGGGGGGGGTGAATAGGTGCACTTAATCTTTCTAAACTTTTAAGGCAGAAATACAGTACAGTAATTGCAATTCACAGCACAGAAAACACAACAATCACACAAGCATACAATCACAGAGAGCACACATGATTTATAGTGGTTCCCCAAGGTCTGGGTACATCCACTTTCCCCATTCGCCTATCTAGTAGTGTACTAGATTCGGCCCAACTTCTCCACTACTTCTCAGATCCACAGATCTTACAGCTCAGAACCCAAACAGGTTCCTACACCTCAGAGTGATCCCACTTCTACAACTCAGGCACAAAGCCCTACCACTCAATCTTCACCAAGACCTACACTCAGCCTTAAACAAGGCCTACACTCAGCCTTCAACAAGGCCTACACTCAGAGAAATGTATCTCCTACACTCAGGCACACAAAGCCCTACCACTCAGCCTTTATAAATATAGGCTTACAACTCAGATCCCTTAGGATCCTACAGAAAATAAAGAGTACAAAGATTAATAACCACAACTCTGATTGAGAAAGTTGAGTTGACTAGCTTCTTGATGAGTTCTTGAAAGAACTTTGCAGAGATCAAACTCCCTTGGCTTTCTTCAAATCTTATTGAATTAGAACACAGTAGGGTTGTATCTCTATGCAGATGATCTTCAATCAACTGCTGACTTAAGATTCTGATATCAATCTGAATCTTCCTTATCAGCCTGGTTCAATAGGTGTCTTCTTAGAAGGAGCTTTATCTCTCCAACTTCTTAGATCTTCACTTGAAGGTCTTCTTCTAGTTGTATTGTCTTTCACTTCATTGATTGCTTCTGCTCAATCTCTTTCCGTTGAAGGAATAGGCCTTTATATAGGCTTTCTTCATGGTGACCGGCTGATCCGGTTTCTAATGATCTTCTGACAGCTCTGACAGTAGCAGTTGACCGGTTGAAATTGCAGCTGTCAAGTCATCCAGTCACTTCTTGAAATCTCTATCACTGTCTGAAAGTGTCGAGACAGTTAGTCTTTATGTGTCGACACAAATAGACCAAGTGTCGACACAAGTAGACTAAGTGTCGACACTAGCCTTCATGGTGTCGACACAACTCCTTGTGTTGTAGAAACTGCTTCTCGACACTGCTTCTTTAGAATGTGTCGACACTGATTATGTGTGCATGTCCTTCTTCTTCAATACTTAGTCGATTTCTGCTAAGTGTCGACACAACTCCTTTGGATCGACACATCTTCTTGTATTGAAACTTGTTAAGTGTCGACACATATCCTTTGTGTCGACATATGCCTTCTGTGTTGAAACTTTTGCTGAGTGTCGACACATCTCCTTTGTGTCGACACATTCTTCATGTGTTGAGACTTTTGCTGAGTGTCTACACATCTCGTTTGTGTCGACACATTCCTTCTGTGTTGAAACTTTTGCTGAGTGTCGACAAATCTCCTTTGTGTTGACACTTGTACTTAAACTCTATTGAAGTTTGCTGAGTGTCGACACAGCCTCCTAGTGTCGACACTTTTGATGTCGACAAAGTTCCTCTGGGTGTCGACACTGCTTCTGTAAGACTCCCCCTCCCCGGATCCCAAAACACGGCACGAAGAGGGAGTCTTATGCCCGGAACAGCCGCCTTGCGGTAGCATTAGCACACGGGCTAACCTGTACCACAAGACGCCTATTCCGCCGGCTACAACAATATCAATACATCATGCCAACCCAACCAAATAAATAAGCAAGAGAAGTCAAAATCCACACTAAGTTATAATGTCCAAATACATCAATAATGAGAAGCTAAAACATGCTTCTACCATATATCAGAGTACAGCTAAACATTGCCCAAACGGGCTACATCAGAGTATCAAATACTAACATCAGTAACTGACGGTATCGACGGCACCGTCACCTCAGGCCCTGTCATCCTGGCCTGGCTGTCCTGCTGTGTAGTTTGCGGCTGCTCCACCTGCGGCGTGACCTCCTAAAAAGGGAGACGTAGCAACCGTTAGTCGAAACGACTAAGTGGTTTCACATCCGCTCCCCCGGCGACTCCTCGGCACCGGGCGGAGAAAAGGAACAAGAGTATAGTATATAACAAGTATGCAAGTAAAGGAAGTACAAGCAGGTGGCAGTAGTGTAAGAGTAACAGCATCATAATCAGCATTTATGTAAAAGCTACACTAAACTAGCAAGTATAAGTAACAGCAGGAAAGTAACTTAACTTATAAGAATGCCCATACAAACTTATAAGTTAAGGATCGGGTTACATAAAAGTAACTCATCGTATAAGAGTGCCCATACAAACTTATACGATGAGGATCTTGTGGTGCAATGATATGAAATGCTATGAATGCTATGCAATGACTCACCCATGCACACCCATGCAATTGCTATGTCGACACAGACTATAGTTCCCACTTTTCGAGCAGGTAGCTAACCTCTCAGGCATCAGCCGCCGTGGCCAGGCGGTGACAGTAGAACGGGCACTTCTACTACTAGGCGGGTATCACACTACTTCACCTAGGCCTCCGTACGCCTCAACGCTAAGAACACAACAGCGGAGCCCATGCGTACTATGGCCCAGCGGGGTCTTGGGTAGATGTGCACCAAGAACACAGCCCGAACTGGCCTTGCGTGACCCGGAAGGGGCCTCGGAAGAAAGCACGCGGACACAGCCCAACCGTTCACATGGTCGGAGGGGCCTCGGGACGTGAACACCGAGGACACAGCCCAAACCGACCAAGTCTAACTGCCAACTCCCGTCGGTGTGACGACTGGCGAGCCCGTAGACCTGCCACACTATCCTTAACCCAGGATTACCACACCGCGTGTCGACTCACACCACATGCAATTCACAACCTCATCATACCATGGAAGGGGCCTCGGAGTGAGCACGAGGACACAGCCCAACCATCCATCCACACCTTACCTCAACACGACCAGAACAGGTGGCGGTCAACACCGCACTTGCACATTTACTATAAGATGCCAATAGGAGACGACCCACTATTGTTGGACTCCTAAAGTCAATCCGATATATAACATATGCATGACCATGGGTTACCCATCTATATATCATCCCAAGTGATTTCAACATGATATAAACAAGATTTGCTCTTACGACAATCTACCGAAGTATTATCAAATCAATCCAATTAAACATAAGGAAATCAACAGGCCTCAAGCTATCTTGCAATAATAAATTGATTTCTAAAACAGTAAATATTATCATCCATAACACTTTGGTGGTTAACATAAAATTATTTCACCAAAACCACGAATTAATTGCGACATTGGATCCACCAATTTCAAATCCACAACGTATGTAGAGACCCAGAATTTCAGCGCAGGATTAGCACTGGACAACAACTTCAACCGGAGTTTCCTGAAGTTACAGGAATCCGGTGGAGGCGTGTAACCCCTCGTTGGAAAGGTATTTCCATGATCTACAACTTTCATACTCAGGTCACAACCCAGATCTGAAAATAACTTACTCGAAATCGGCTTCAAAGTTCACTGCGCACAAAACACAATTTCTGTGTACAGGAATTGCCGGACAGCAAACTCGATTAGGCTTTCCCGGGGCCACAGACATCACCTGAAGTCGTGCAACCACTCGTTGGAAAGGTATTTCCGAGGGCTACAACTTTAGTGTTTAGCCAAAAGCCCAGATCTGCACCTATCCTACAAGAAAATGGCCTAGAAGATAGCTGCGCGCAGAATACAGATTCTGCGCGCATCTTAAAGAAAATGAACGGCATCGGCCCGTCTTCCTCCTCAAGCGATCCTTCCTAAATTTTCCAGAAATGTCCTCCTCCCTTATTCAACCTCAAGGGCCAAAACTCCTCATGAAACCATTCACCCATCGTCGTATTGAAGAAAAGGGGAAGGGTTGAAGAGATCTAAAATCTACGATTCAAATCCTAGCATGGCCAAACCTAGAAATCTTCTCCTCTCCATCAAGCTCTCTTGAGCCGATGTCTCTCCTAAATATCTAAGATCTAGTACCAAGGGAGAGGGTAGGAAACTCACGTTGGCTCCAGCGGTACCACCATTTCTTGCCATGGATCGCGTAGTTCTCCTCGGCGGCATCTTCTCTTTCACGGCGATGGCGAATCTCCTCTGGTAGAACTTGCTCCAGCGGTTTTCCTCTCACCAGCAGTTCTCACAGGATATAGGGGGTGAAATGAGAGTGAAAACGGCTAGGGTTTCCTCTGCCCCTTATATACAAAATATGACACGGGTAGGGACACGGCCGTGTCCGTACCCGTGTCCCGCTTCCGCGAAACGGCCGTGGCGGTTTCCATGTCGGTTCAATGTTTGACACGGGTAGGGACACGCCCGTGTCCCGACCCGTGTTCACATGACACGGCCGTGTGCCTGGCCGTGTCATTGGCCGTGTACTTCTCGGGTTGCATCTCGACACTTCTCGTCGAGCTCAACTCGACGCACACGGGTAGGGACACGCCCGTGTCACTACCCATGTCCCCCGCTCGACTATCTCGACGCATCTCGACGATCTCAACACGCTTCGTCGAGACCATCTCGACGCACACGGGTAGGGACACGGCCGTGTCACTACCCGTGTCACCTGGTGTCGACACAGTTCGACGATCTCGACACGCCTCGTCGAGCTCAACTCGACGCACACGGGTAGGGACACGCCCGTGTCACTACCCGTGTCACGCCCGTGTCTTTTTACACTGATTTCTCCACTTCTCCACAAGTGCAGTCCAATTCCCTGCACTTCTCAGGACTTGAGTAAACCCTCCTGACTCAAAAACACACACACTAGGGGCCTAGAGCGATTCGGGACGTTACAAATCCTATAAACAAAATAAAAGATTTTGTCCCCGAAATCAGGCTTAGGCTGTGTGGAGAAAAGCTTAACAGGAAATTATCATATGTTTTTAAATAAGATTACCTTGGGCAAACAACTCCGGGTAGCGTTGCTGCATCAAATCCATTGGCTCCCACGTGTACTCCTCTTTCCCATGATTCGACCATAGTACCTTCACCAAGGGTACACTTTTGCGGCGCAAAGTTCTTGTCTCGCTGTCAACAATCCGCACCGGCTCTAGTCGCACAGACCTATCTGATGCCACAGCACCATCAGTAGTGGGAATATACTGGTCGGGCCGCAATAGTGCTTTTCGAAGCGACGACACATGGAACACGTCGTGGAGATTTTCTAGTTCTGGTGGTAACTCCAACCGATAGGCCAACGGGCCGATCCTTTCTAGTATAATATAAGGCCCAACATACCTCGGGCTGAGCTTTTTCACCCCACGTACCCGCGACACACCATGCATCGGCCGAATCTTGAGAAACACTTTTTCGCCCACTTGGAACTCCACCATCCGGTGCTTTTTATTGTAATATTTTGCCTGTCGACTTTGAGCCTCCAACATGCGATCCCGTATCAATCTGACCGCCGCATCAGTGTCATCTATGTATTCGTTTCCCAATGCCTTCGGATCTTCATCTTGCACCCAAGACAAGGGAGTCCTGCACCTTCTTCCATAAAGGGCTTCATGGGGCGCCATGCCGATGCTCGCCTGGTGGCTATTATTATAGGAGAATTCCACTAGTGGCAAGAGCCTTTCCCATGGCTCTCCTCTGTCCAGCACACATAACCTCAATAAATCTTCCAGTGTCCTGATGGTCCTTTCAGACTGCCCGTCCGTCTGTGGGTGGAATGCAGTACTAAAGGTTAGGCGCGAGCCCAAATACGCCTGTACCGCCTTCCACTCATTAGATGTAAACCGACCATCCCGATCCGAAACAATTGTCTTGGGCACACCATGATACCGTACAAATTGCTCCACAAAAAGGCGTACCAAAACATCCACGTGTGCTTCCTTCTTCATTGGAATGAACCGGGCCACCTTTGTCAGTCGATCAACAATAACCCACACTGAATCATTCCCGGAGCGGGAACGGGGTAACCCATGAACGAAGTCCATGAAGATATCCTCGAACTTCCATTCGGGGATGGGCAGCGACTGCAACAAACCACCGGGACTCCTGCATTCAGCCTTCACTCTTTGGCAAGCTTCGCAATGTGTAACATAATAGCGAACATCCTTCTTCATTCCCGGCCAACACAAGGTCTTTCGCAATCCGGCGTACATCTTAGCAATACCCGGGTGCACTGAATATTGAGAGGAATGTGCCTCTCTCAAGATATCCTCCCGAATTTTGCCGCCCTTGGGAATATAGAGTCGGCCATGAAAATAAACAAGGCCGTCTTTGAGTGTGTACTCATCGGTGGTCCCATCTTCAATTGCCTTGATTGCCGGGGCCAAAGCCGCATCCATTCCTTGCTCCACCCGAATCCGGTCTCGGATATCACAAACTATGCTCATGTTGGCCAAATACTCCGCATACTCTGCCGAAGGAGCCTTGAATACTAGAGTAATTTCCATCTCCTCGACCATCCGAGCCAACTCCATACTCATCAACTGAGACTCTGGGCTAGAGCCTGGCGCTTTTCTACTCAAGGCATCGGCTACCGAGTTCGCTTTCCCGGGGAGGTAGTTCATGGTGAACTCATAGTCGCATAGAAATTCCAACCACCGCCGTTGTCTCAGGTTCAACTCCTTCTGAGTGTGGACATACTTCAAGTTCTTGTGATCGGAAAAGATCTCGCAGTGTACGCCATATAGGTAATGCCTCCAGACCTTCAAAGCGAAGACCACTGCTCCCAACTCCAAATCATGAACCGGGTAATTGATTTCATGTTTCTTTAACTGCCTTGAAGCATATGCGATCACGTGCCCATGCTGCATCAATACCGCTCCCATCCCTTGATATGAAGCGTCCGTGTAAACTTGGAATCCTTCCTTCCCCAACGGAAGTGCAAGGATGGGGGCGGAGGTAAGCCTATCCTTCAACTCTTGAAATGCTGCTTCACATTGAGGAGTCCACTCAAATGACACACCCTTCTTCGTCAAGGAGGTAAGAGGAAGGGCAATCTTGGAAAATCCTTTCACGAACTTGCGGTAGTAGCCAGCAAGTCCAAGAAAGCTTCGTACATCGGCCGCCGACTTCAAGGGCGACCACTCCTTCACGGCCCGCACCTTAGCTGGATCCACAGCTAATCCTTCTCCACTGATCACATGCCCCAAGAAGGCAACCTCCTTAAGCCAGAATTCACACTTGCTAAACTTGGCATACAAGGCGTGCTCCTTCAATTTCTTTAAAACCAAGATCAGGTGCTCGACATGCTCCTCCTCCGTCTTTGAGTAGACTAAGATGTCGTCGATGAAAACGATGACGAAGATGTCCAAGTATGGTTCAAACACCTTGTTCATCAGGCTCATGAAGGCCGAAGGGGCATTTGTGAGCCCAAACGGCATTACTGTGAACTCATACAAACCATATCTCGAACTGAAGGCCGTTTTCTGGATGTCCCCTTCTTGTATCCTCAACTGATAGTATCCGGAGCGCAAATCCAATTTAGAAAACCAATGTGCTCCCACTAGTTGATCGAACAACTCATCGATCCGAGGTAGTGGATAAGTGTTCCGCACCGTCAACCGATTGAGTTCCCGATAATCTATGCACAATCGCAGGGTTCCATCCTTCTTCTTTACGAACAGCACAGGGGCTCCCCATGATGATGAACTGGGGCGAACGAACCCTGAATCCACCAGTTCTTGCAATTGAACTCTAAACTCCGCGAGTTCTTTCAGAGCCATTCTGTACGGAGCCTTGGATACAGGCTTGGCACCTGGTACTAGATTGATCTGGAAGTCAACCTCTCTATGCGGAGGTAATCCTGGTAGCTTCTCAGGAAATACCTCGGGAAAATCCCGCACAACCCGTACATCCTTTAATTCCAACGCTTCCTCCTTCAACTCGAACCAGATCATGAAGACCTCGTCCCCCTTACTATGAGCTTTTACAACCTGGACGGAAGATAATATCATGCGAGGTGCGAAGCCAATACCTTGGAAGATGACGTCAGAGTCTCCATGTCTCAAATAGATCCGCTTCTCCGCGCAGTCGATCCTCGCGATGTGCCAATCCAGCCATACCATGCCCAAAATGATGTCAAACTCCGGCATTCTCAGAATCGTGGCCGGCGTATCAAAGGCCTTCCCATCAATAAATAACTCAAACTCGCACTTGGCAGTTGCGATCATCTCCGAGCCATCCGGAAGGCGTACACGTCGGGCTATGCTAGTGAAGTACTGTACATCCTCCACGTCTTTTATGAAATCCTCGGACACAAATGAGTGTGAGGCACCGGTATCGAACAGCGCATAGGCTGTATTCCCGCCGATAATCACGTTGCCTAAGTACCAACAACCAAAACTTATTGCTAGTGGCTAGTATGTTCTAATCAATTCAAGTTAGACCATGCAAATATGTAAATTAATTAAATCATACCTGCAATCACATCTTGTGGGTTCCGTTCCTGCGCCATGTCAAGCGCGTACACCTGATCCCGGACCGGTCCGGGGTTTCCTCTTGGCGGTCCTCGTCCTCGACCACGCATATATCCCCGCCCTCGTGGAGCTGCTGGAGGGAGAGCAGGACGGAGAGCAGGAGGGAGAGCAGGAGGGGCGTTCCCATATAGCTGCGGGCAAAAATGCCGGATGTGGCCCGGCTGGTTGCATTCGAAGCACACCAGACCACGACGCCCTTCAGGTTGTTGAAATCGCTGAGGCTGTGGGGGTGGAGGCAACGCAGGCGGCTGCGGAACTGGATGCTCCACCCTATAGTTTCGGTGGACACGCCCTCCACCTCTTTGATAACCTCTTCCTCCTCTGAAGTCCCGCCTCCTTCTATTACTTGGGCCGGCTTCCATCACATCCTCTGCAGGCCTCTTACTACATCCCAGGTGGTCCGCCTCCAATCTTTTCGCCATATCAATGATCTCCGCCAAGCTACCATCCGCTATAAACAAAAGGGACTGCCTTAGGGGATCTCACAGCCCTTTATAGAAGCTCTTGGCATAACATCTGTCATCCAACTCATAAGAATCTGCAAACCTTGCGAGATGCTGGAATTCCCGCTGGTATTCTGTAACCGACTTTGATCCCTGCTTTAGTAGAAGGAACCTCTGCTCAAGCTCATCTCGGGCCGATGTAGGGATAAAGTGCTCCAAGAAAATACCCGAGAATTCACTCCAACTTATCTCAGTGTAGATTCGGCCTTGGAAGGTAGAGCCCATGAGGGACTTCCACCACCTCTTCGCATGTAAGTCCAAGACGGACACTGCCAATGTCACTGCCATGTTGGCTGGGTAACGGATACCAGCCAACAACTCCTGTATCGTGTCTAGCCATTCCTCTGTACGTACGGCTGACTTCGTCCCAAGGTAGACGGGAGGGGAGAGAGCCCGGAAGGTGCTCAGCCAGTTGGAGCTCGGGGCCTGTTGTTGCACCGGAGCCTGCTGTGCCTTAAAAGCATCAAGAATGGCGGTGAGCGTCTGCCCCAACTCAGACTGTTCGAACTGAGTGGGTATGGGAGGGGTAGGAGTACCCCCCATCGGCTCAACATGCAGTGGAACCTACACATACACGACAAATTTGTGGTCAGGTTGGCTAAACTTAAGGTCAAAGTTGGACAAACTTAATGTGAATTACATATGGGCACACCACTGCTTCCGCTAAGTCAGTTTGTCCCCAAACTGACTAACCAAACGGGGGTGGCACCATTGTTGAATGACTTCTTAGTTGAGGATCGTGGCAAACTGATACCATTTGTAAGACTCCCCCTCCCCGGATCCCAAAACACGGCACGAAGAGGGAGTCTTATGCCCGGAACAGCCGCCTTGCGGTAGCATTAGCATACGGGCTAACCTGTACCACAAGACGCCTATTCCGCCGGCTACAACAATATCAATACATCATACCAACCCAACCAAATAAATAAGCAAGAGAAGTCAAAATCCACACTAAGTTATAATGTCCAAATACATCAATAATGAGAGGCTAAAACATGCTTCTACCATATATCAGAGTACAGCTAAACATTGCCCAAACGGGCTACATCAGAGTATCAAATACTAACATCAGTAACTGACGGTATCGACGGCACCGTCACCTCAGGCCCTGTCATCCTGGCCTGGCTGTCCTGCTGCGTAGTCTGCGGCTGCTCCACCTGCGGCGTGACCTCCTAAAAAGGGAGACGTAGCAACCGTTAGTCGAAACGACTAAGTGGTTTCACATCCGCTCCCCCGGCGACTCTTCGGCACCGGGCGTAGAAAAGGAACAAGAGTATAGTATATAACAAGTATGCAAGTAAAGGAAGTACAAGCAGGTGGCAGTAGTGTAAGAGTAACAGCATCATAATCAGCATTTATGTAAAAGCTACACTAAACTAGCAAGTATAAGTAACAGCAGGAAAGTAACTTAACTTATAAGAATGCCCATACAAACTTATAAGTTAAGGATCGGGTTACATAAAAGTAACTCATCGTATAAGAGTGCCCATACAAACTTATACGATGAGGATCTTGTGGTGCAATGATATGAAATGCTATGAATGCTATGCAATGACTCACCCATGCACACTCATGCAATTGCTATGTCGACACAGACTATAGTTCCCACTTTTCGAGCAGGTAGCTAACCTCTCAGGCATCAGCCGCCGTGGCCAGGCGGTGACAGTAGAACGGGCACTTCTACTACTAGGCGGGTATCACACTACTTCACCTAGGCCTCCGTACGCCTCAACGCTAAGAACACAACAGCGGAGCCCATGCGTACTATGGCCCAGCGGGGTCTTGGGTAGATGTGCACCAAGAACACAGCCCGAACTGGCCTTGCGTGACCCGGAAGGGGCCTCGGAAGAAAGCACGAGGACACAGCCCAACCGTTCACATGGTCGGAGGGGCCTCGGGACGTGAACACCGAGGACACAGCCCAAACCGACCAAGTCTAACTGCCAACTCCCGTCGGTGTGACGACTGGCGAGCCCGTAGACCTGCCACACTATCCTTAACCCAGGATTACGACACCGCGTGTCGACTCACACCACATGCAATTCACAACCTCATCATACCATGGAAGGGGCCTCAGAGTGAGCACGAGGACACAACCCAACCATCCATCCACACCTTACCTCAACACGACCAGAACAGGTGGCGGTCAACACCGCACTTGCACATTTACTATAAGATGCCAATAGGAGACGACCCACTATTGTTGGACTCCTAAAGTCAATCCGATATATAACATATGCATGGCCATGGGTTACCCATCTATATATCATCCCAAGTGATTTCAACATGATATAAACAAGATTTGCTCTTACGACAACCTACCGAAGTATTATCAAATCAATCCAATTAAACATAAGGAAATCAACAGGCCTCAAGCTATCTTGCAATAATAAATTGATTTCTAAAACAGTAAATATTATCATCCATAACACTTTGGTGGTTAACATAAAATTATTTCACCAAAACCACGAATTAATTGCGACATCGGATCCACCAATTTCAAATCCACAACGTATGTAGAGACCCAGAATTTCAGCGCAGGATTAGCACTGGACAACAACTTCGACCGGAGTTTCCTGAAGTTACAGGAATCCGGTGGAGGCGTGTAACCCCTCGTTGGAAAGGTATTTCCATGATCTACAACTTTCATATTCAGGTCACAACCCAGATCTGACAATAACTTACTCGAAATCGGCTTCAAAGTTCACTGCGCACAAAACACAATTTCTGTGTACAGGAATTGCCGGACAGCAAACTAGATTAGGCTTTCCCGGGGCCACAGACATCACCTGAAGCCGTGCAACCACTCGTTGGAAAGATATTTCCGAGGGCTACAACTTTCATGTTTAGCCAAAAGCCCAAATCTGCACCTATCCTACAAGAAAATGGCCTAGACGATCGCTGCGCGCAGAATACAGATTCTGTGCGCATCTTAAAGAAAATGAACGACATCGGCCCGTCTTCCTCCTCAAGCGATCCTTCCTAAATTTTCCAGAAATGTCCTCCTCCCTTATTCAACCTCAAGGGCCAAAACTCCTCACGAAACCATTCACCCATCGTCGTATTGAAGAAAAGGGGAAGGGTTGAAGAGATCTAAAATCTAGGATTCAAATCCTAGCATGGCCAAACCTAGAAATCTTCTCCTCTCCATCAAGCTCTCTTGAGCCGATGTCTCTCCTAAATATCTAAGATCTAGCACCAAGGGAGAGGGTAGGAAACTCACGTTGGCTCCAGCGGTACCACCATTTCTTGCCATGGATCGCGTAGTTCTCCTCGGCGGCATCTTCTCTTTCACGGCGATGGTGAATCTCCTCCGGTAGAACTTGCTCCAGCGGTTTTCCTCTCACCAGGAGTTCTCACAGGAGATAGGGGGTGAAATGAGAGTGAAAACGGCTAGGGTTTCCTCTGCCCCTTATATACAAAATATGACAAGGGTAGGGACACGGCCGTGTCCGTACCCGTCTCCCGCTTCCGCGAAACGGCCGTGGCGGTTTCCATGTCGGTTCAATGTTTGACACGGGTAGGGACACTCCCGTGTCCCGACCCGTGTTCACATGACACGGCCGTGTGCCTGGCCGTGTCATTGGCCTTGTACTTCTCGGGTTGCATCTCGACACTTCTCGTCGAGCTCAACTCGACGCACACGGGTAGGGACACGCCCGTGTCACTACCCGTGTCCCCCGTTCGACTATCTCGACGCATCTCGACGATCTCGACACGCTTCGTCGAGACCATCTTGACGCACACGGGTAGGGACACGGCCGTGTCACTACCCGTGTCACCTGGTGTCGACACAGTTCGACGATCTCGACACGCCTCGTCGAGCTCAACTCGACGCACACGGGTAGGGACACGCCCGTGTCACTACCCGTGTCACGCCCGTGTCTTTTTACACTGATTTCTCCACTTCTCCACAAGTGCAGTCCAATTCCCTGCACTTCTCAGGACTTGAGTAAACCCTCCTGACTCAAAAACACACACACTAGGGGCCTAGAGCGATTCGGGACGTTACAGCTTCTAAGTGTCGACACAGATTATTTAGATATTTCTTCATTGTGTGTCGACACTGCCTGTATGTGTCGACACTTTTCTTCTAGTGTCGACTCTGCATTCCTGGTGTCGACACAATTACTCTAAGTGTCGACACTGCTTCTCTGGGTGTCGACACAAGCCTTCTTAAGTGTCGACACTTCTCTTTTGGGTGTCGATACATGGACTTAGAGACTTTTCCTGCAAACCTGCAGTTACTTAACCTGCACAAAAAAACTCAAAGCACATCAAATACATCATGATGTATATCATTGAGTAGGGTGAGGCTTCTTCAAATCAGATACATATATTCCAATGTACCCAACAATCTCCCCCTATTTGGAGAAGTCATAACCCTTAGTCAATGATATACACCATACATAACAAATTCTCAGTATGATGTAAAACAGTAATATATGACAGAGAAAATACTTAAACATGCATGAACAGAACATGTATATACCATTAGCTCAGAACAATTAATGTAATAGATGAACATATAACATTGTTCTTACAAATTCTAACATTTACATTAATCAAAAGTTTACATAGAGTTTACTACAAATTATAACTTGTAAACTTAAGAAAATGCTCTCCTAAGGCTGCTCTGGTTCCTTGATTACAATCCCCTTTCCAGATTGAATCTTTGCTTGAACTGGGGCTTCATTGTCATCAACAACAGCAGGATTCTTCCCTTTAAGATCTTTCTTTTTCAACTCTTTAGCCTTTATCTTCTGCCTTTCAAAATATTGATAAGTATTGGGAAAATACTTGCTAGGCTCCTGTGCATTAGGAGGTAGCTTTCCCAGTTTAGCCTTTCTTCTATATTGTACAATGACCTCTTGCCTATTCTCATGCTTCCTCCACTTTAGGTCAGAATACCACTTGCCTCTATCCAGGACATTATCCTTAGCAGCCTTCCATGCAGTCAAGATGATATTCCTGGAAGTGGGGCTCCATTGTTCAAAATCAGGTCTCAATTCAGCTTGCTCTCTGAATCTTTTCTTAGACAATTGAGTCTCTTGTTCCTTTAATAAGGCCTCTTGCTCTTTGAGTATTGCCTCTGGCACAGGCTGAACAACTTTCTCTATGATGACATTCTGATTTCCCTCAGGTGGACTATACATAGACTGTATCTCTTGATGTATCATGTCAAAGTCTGGTGGAGGGTATATCACTTGAGCCACTTCAGCTTACTCTCCTCCAAGGTATGCAGGATTGATTCCAGACTCTGCAACATTGTCATCATCACATAAGGGTGGATATCCAAGGGTGGCTCTAATGGAATTTGAAATCCATTTGGCATGATCAGAGCCTGCCTTGACTAATACCCTCTCCCCCTTTATGACTTCTCTCTCTATATGATCCCTCAGATCATCTTTCTGAAATCTTATCTGGGCATTCAGATAGTTAACTCCATCTTTATAGAAAGGTTTTAACCTTTGGAGCTTGTCAGTAATTGCCTTCTGAGAGTCTTCAATGGCAGTTTTAATAGCAGTTAGGCTCTCTTGCAATTGTTTGTCAAATTCTTCTTTGGCACTTGCACTTAATGTAGTCTGAGCAGTAGCTATATTTTTCATTTCAGTTATAATAGCATTATGTGAAGCAGTGAGATTATCATTCATCCTTATCTGGTTCTCCAAGACATAGCCTTGCTTCACTTCTAGGTCATCAAGTTTTGTCTTTATTTTCTCTTGATGTGTGGCCAGATAGATTACTGCATTTCCTCCCTTATGGAAACAATCAGTCATTTCCTTCTTATTAAGATTCACTTCAAATCTGATAGATTTGATGTCTTGTGCAAGATCAAACTGCAGAGATTTATGGCCTTCATTCATATACTTTGCTAGAGCTTGCCTTTGCTCATCCAGCTTGATTTGCAATGCTACCATCAGAGAACTATAATCAGTAGTGGTGGTAGGCTGTGGAGCAATTGTCTGTAGGGCTTTCTTATAGTTCTGGCTCCTTCTTTTGAAAACATGGAACTTCCTCTTCTTGGCTCTAACAGCCTCTTCATCCTCTGAAGCAGATGTGCTGACTATGTCTACTCTTTCCTTAGGACTAGGAGGTAACTCCTTCTCAGTCCTTTGTGGTTCCTCAGCATCCTTGGGCTTCTCAGTCTCTTGTGTAGCAGTTTCCTCTACACTCTCCATATGCTCTCCCTCAATATGGGCCTTCTCCCCCTCAACATCAGCTATTTCCTTAGGACTAGGAGGTAACTCCTTCTCAGTCCTTTGTGGTTCCTCAGCATCCTTGGGCTTCTCAGTCTCTTGTGTAGCAGTTTCCTCTACACTCTCCATATGCTCTCCCTCAATATGGGCCTTCTCCCCCTCAACAACAGCTATTTCTTTCTCAAGATATGTCTGTACAAGATCAGGGAATAGCTCTTCTAAAGTAAATTCCTGTTGAGGAAGGGCTGGAGAATCTCTTATCTCATCAACCACTTTATCAGCAATAGATGTGTCCTCCATGACAACATCATGTGGTTGAGGTTGTATCTGTGTTTGCTGATGAACATCAGGTAATGAATCAGTCAAAACTTCATCCTCAATAGTGAAATCTAATTGACTAATTTCAGTGATTACCTCTAGAATGGTTTGTGTAGCCCTTTCACTCTCTAGTGGAGTTGGCTCTTCCACAAGTAGAGGCTCTCCCTAGAGTGGATCCAGGTGAATTGGGCTAGCTGGTGGTAGCTCCCCCTGTCTCTGAGCATCTTCTTGTCTAGCTGGAGACTGTCCAGCATTTCCTGTCTCTTCATCATCAGGAGTAAAGACCACTTGCTCTTCAGAGCTGCTGGAGGATTCTTGAGCCACAGTGGCTGTCTTCTTCTTCTTCTTCTTCTGAGTTGTATCCTTTACTGGAGTTGGCATTTCTTTTGTCAGCACCCTATCCCATCTTGAGAAAATTCTGACATCCATTCTCCTCATGTGATTTATCTTAGAACTAGCTGCTTGATTCATCACCTCTGGAATACTTCCAGCTAGGTATAAACTCAGAATTCTTCCCAGATTGGGCTTCTTCATACTCTCTTTTATCTTTTCAAACATAACTGCAGACCAATCAGTATCTAGTTTGAAGATAATCTTTGTCATCAAATTGAACATCTGAGCTGAAATTCTGTCATGTCCTCCAGGCTTGCTCAGGATGACCTTGCCAACTATCTCAGACAAAAACTTTCCTTGGATGTTCATTCCTTTTCTGTTGAAAACAGGTCCAATTTTCATGTTTGAATCCAGTCCACACAATCTCAATGCCTCTCTAGTCTTAGAAGCAGATACATCTTCTTCCTCCTTTATTCTTGGTAGTTGAAGTACCTTCCTTAGACGTTTTGGTGTGACCTTGACTTTGGTCCCACGAACTCTGGACTTAATCTTGAGTCCAGTATCATCAAGTGATGCTGCACTCAAAAATTCAAGGACCTGTTTCTTCCAGATCTTGATTGGTTCTGATACAAGATATTCCAATCCAGTCTCGGCAATTAGGGTTACCACGCCTTTGATCTCGGGTTCCGCGTCATCAAATGCATGTCGCACGAGCTCATATCCTTCATTAACATTCTCTTCTAGCTTGGGCGCCATTAGGGTTTGAAGAAATTTTGAATTTAGAGAAGGGAGATATCGACACACAAGTTTGGTCTCGAAACTTTGGTGAGAATGTCGACAAACAATGGCAAAAACCTATTTATACCTTTCTAGATCGAAGGTGAAAAGGCGCGTCAAAATACTTAAATTGTGTCGACACTGTTGAAAAGTGTCGACACTGACTTATAATGTCTCGACGACTATGTGTAGACACAAGTATAGTCGACAGAATATATGTGTCATCACTTGTATATGTGTACACCACTTAGCTCGACACTTAGTCGAGACTCTACTAGACTAATTCTGTGTAAAGCATAAGTGTTGACACCACCTTGGATGTGTCGAAACCTACACTGCATGTGTCGACACAAATTCTCTGAAGTGTTAGCACAGACTTAGTAGATGTGTCGACACCAGTTCTCTGAAATGTCGACACCACTACTATGTGTCGACACAGACAATTCTGTGTGTCGACACCTTTTTACTTAGCCAATTTTTGTAAACTATTCTAAGTTTATCATCCCTAATTCAATTTTAAATTTATTGAATTTGGTTTCATCTAAGGGCTTAGTATACATATCAGCTAGCTGATTATCTGTATTAATATACTCTAGTGAAATATCTCCTTTTTCCACATGTTCTCTTAGAAAATGATATTTTATTTCTATGTGCTTAGTCCTAATATGGGAGACAGGATTATTTGCAATAGAAATAGCACTTGTAGAATCACAAAATAAAGGTGTTCTACTTACTTGAATACCATAATCTTCTAGCTGGTGTTGTATCCATAGTAGTTGTGTACAGCAGCTTCCTGCAGCAACATACTCTGACTCAGCTGTGGAGATAGCCACACTGGTCTGCTTCTTGCTACTCCAAGACACCAGCCTTCCACCTAGAAATTAACAGGTACCTGTGGTACTCTTTCTATCTTCCTTGCAGCCTGAAAAATCTGCATCTGAATAACCTGTCAGTTCAAAATCTCCATTCCTAGGGTACCAAAGGCCTAGATAAGGAGTGCCCATAAGATATCTCAAAATTCTTTTGACTGCTGTCAAATGAGATTCTTTAGGGCAAGCTTGGTACCTAGCACAGACACATGTAGCATACATGATATCTGGTCTACTAGCAGTCAAATATAGAAGGGAGCAAACTATCCCTCTATACAAAGTTTCATCTACAGGTTTCCCTGCATCATCTTTGCTTAGAGACATTGTTGACCCCATAAGAGTTTTCATGGTAGTGGATGATTCCATACCATACTTCCTTATCAATTCTAGGGTGAACTTAGACTGGCATATGGATAAACCATCCTCAGTCTGTCTAACTTGGAGACCCAAGAAGAACTTAAGTTCCCCCATACTGCTCATTTCAAACTGTCCTTGCATTAGTTTTGCAATTTTTTTGCAAAGACTACTTTCTGTAGACCCAAATATGATGTCATCTACAAATATTTGGACTAAGATAATCTTGCCTCTGGATTCCATAAGGAATACAGTCTTGTCTATTTTCCCCCTTGTGAATTTATTCTCAATGAGGAAACTAGACAGGGTTTCATACCAAGCCCTAGGGGCTTGTTTTAACCCATACAAAGCCTTCCTAAGTCTATAAACATAATTAGGTTTAGTAGAATCAACAAAACCTGATGGTTGTTCTACATAGACTTCTTCCTTCAGATTTCCATTCAGAAAAGCTGACTTAACATCCATTTGGTATACCTTGAACCCTTGAAATATTGCATAGGCAAGGAACATCCTTATTGCTTCCAGTCTTGCTACTGGAGTAAAGGTCTGATCAAAATCAATACCTTCTTCCTGCCTATATCCTTTTGCAACAAGTCTAGCTTTGTTCTTTATAATTACTCCATTTCATCCAACTTGTTCCTAAAGATCCACTTAGTTCCAATAATGTTGTGGCCCTTTGGTTTAGGAACAAGCTCCCAGACTTTGCATCTTTTGAACTGGTTCAGCTCCTCTTGCATTGCCTCAATCAAATGAGGGTCTAGGATTGCTTCTTCAAATTTCTTTGGCTCTACTTGGGATAGAAAGCTGAAGTAGAGAACTGAACTTAGATTCCCGCTCCTTGTTTGTACCCCTTGTCTGAGATCTCCAATAATTTGATTGGCTGGATGATGTTTTAAATGCCTATTTACTGGAGGCAGCCTGTCTTCTGGTTGTACACCTTCAGCTTCTTCATTCAGCAGCTCCTCTTGGTCTTTCTTCAGCAACAGGAGTATCTTGTACTCCCCCTGGACAGCTGCCACTATCATCCACTTGCTGACTTGCAGTAGAACCTTCTTTAATAGTAAGCTTGTCCATCTTCTCAGTCACACCTGTGGAGCTGCAAACACTTCTAGACAATTCATTGTTAATGAGTATAGCTTCATCAAACACTACATGAACTGACTCTTCTACAACTTGAGTAGTCAAGTTTTAGACCCTATAAGCCTTACTGTTGTTTCTGTACCCAACAAAGATCCCCTATTGGGATTTGGCAGCAAATTTGGTTAAATAAGACTTACCATTGTTAAGTATATAACATTTACAACCAAAGATCCTGAAATAGATAGATTTGGTTTTCTGCCCTTCACAATCTCATAGGGGGTCTTATTATGGCTCTTGGTGATAGTAGCCCTATTGATCACATCACATGCAGTATTAACTGCCTCAGCCCAGAAATATTCTGGGAGAGATGTGTCACTCAACAAGGTTCTACCAGCCTCTATCAAGGTTCTATTTTTCCTTTCAGCAATACCATTTTGCTGAGGTGTGCTTGGTGAGGAAAATTCCTGAAATATCCCAAACTCTTCACATAGCTTTGTCATACTATCAGACTGGAATTCAGTACCATGGTCACTTCTTATTTTGACCACTGTACTGTCTAACTCATTCTGAATTTGTTTGACAAAACTATAAAAGATACTAGGAGTTTCAGATTTTTGCCTTAGGAAGAATACCCAGGAAAACCTTGAATAATCATCTACAACCACAAATGTGTAGACCTTCCTACCTAGGATGTGAACTGGCATAGGACCAAAAAGATCCATATGCAAGAGGTATAGGCACCTCACAACATCTTTGTTCTCAATGCTATGAAAGGTGGATTTGGTCTGCTTGCCCTTTTGACAAGCTGAACATATCCCATATTTTATACACTTAACCTGAGGACCATTCCTCACTAACTCTTTGCTAAAGAGTTGACCAATTGTCTTGTAGTTAAGATGAGCCAGCCTCTTGTGCCATTTAACACAATGTGAGACTTTCTCATCAGCTACAAGACAAATAGGAGAAACTATGTTCTCACACATAATGTCTAGACAATAGACATTTCTCTTCCTATATCCTGTCAGAATGATCTTTTGATCACTTGACCTACTGATATGACAACCATCCTTGACAAATGAGATGTCATATCCTAAATCACTCAGCTGACTTATGCTAATGAGGTTATGTTTCAAACCCTTTACATAAGCCACTTGAGTAATTGTAATTAGGTTGCTAGAAATGTTACCAAAGCCTTTGATGATTCCTTTTTCTGAACCACCAAAGGTAACCTTAGGACCATCCTTGATTGGTGTATAGTCCTTCAGCAATCCCCTAGTTCCAGTCATGTGCCTGGAACATCCACTATCCAAGTACCATATTGGGGCATGACCACTTGGACTCACCTGCAAAACAGATTACTTAACCTTAGAACCCAAATAATTCTTGGGTCCTTGGTGCAAGTTAGTCTGACTCTTAACAAAACTACCTATTGCTTTTCTAGCAGGCAGTTTGCTACTCACCTTGGCACTTGAATTATGCCAACAATCTATGACAAAGTGGCCTACCTTGCCACAACACCAGCACTCAAATCTGTTGTACCTTTGGTTAGGTACAACCCTGGCTGTTTTATCTACAGCAGGCTTCTTGTTGAGTACTGGGGCTTTGCCCTTAGACTTGGACTTTACAGTCCAGGCAGGTTTTGTAAACCCTAATCTAGTTTTACCCTTATGAGGTACAAACTCATCTATCAAAGGTAGAACAGATTTTGGTTTAGAAAAACTTGCTACAATATCTCTCTCCTTCAGAAGACTAATCTCCAGATTTCTAATTTGATCATTTTTAAATGTAATAGTCCCCATCTGAATAACTGTAATATTCTTCAGTCTGGCTATTTCATTTAATTTCTGATCTAATAACTTGTCAAAATCTGTTGCAGCCACTTTAAGACTAGCAATCTCCTAATCCTGAGTCTTGGCCAAGAGTTCGCTTTTCTTCAAAGCCTGCGACAATACTCTATATTCATCAATTAACTGATGAATGTCTCCTTCAGATTCAGATCCACTCACATCACTTGATGCTGATGTATCTGATTCTGATCCAGCACTAGAAATTGAACTTGAAGAACAATTTTGTACCTGACTAGGTCCAGGCTGATCCTGGATTTTGTCTCCTTCTGATAAGGCCATCAGTCCCTTGCACTGAATGTCCTCATGCTCATAAATTGAGTTCATTAGCTGCATGAACTCATTTTCTTCTTCTTCAGCAAACAAGTCAATATAGGCTTCAGCTTCTGAACTGTTTCTGAAGATGACATATCAGTCAGACTTTTATCCTTCTTGGCAACAAAGGACCTTTCCTTTTTGCCCTTGAACTGTGTCTTCTTCTTGTCAGTGGACTCTTTCCTCTTTTCTGGACAATCAGCTATTACATGTCCTTGTCTATTGCAACAATAGCATACTATCTTTGAGGATGTAGTTTTACTAGACTTGGACTTTTCCTGTCATTCCTTGATGACTTCCTATTCTGATAATAGTCATCTTTTGTCTGTGAAGTGGATGACTTGGACCTCCACTGCTTCTTCTTTATAAACTTCTGAAAGTGCCTAGTAAATGCAGCAAAGTCTTCATCACTTTCACTGCTTTCTGACTTCTTGCTATCTGAAGTATCTGTCTCAGCCTCAACAACTTTTTGAGGTGGAGATGGAGACTTGCCTTTATATTTCCTTGTGGCTTCAGTCTTGAAGGCCACAGCTCTTTCTTTGTGCTCCACCCTAGTAGTCTTTTCTTCCTCCTTCCTTACCATTAACTGCATCTCATAAGATAACAGTTTTCCAAACAAAGTTGGAGGAGGAATGTCTGCTAATTTGGCCATTTCCCTTATGGCACAAATCTTTGTGTCCCAGACCTTTGTCAGGGATCTCAAGAACTTATCATTCAATTCATAATTGCTGAACTCTCTTCCATAGGACATCAATTCATTGACTATCCTATAGAATTTCTTGTAGCATTCTGTTATGCTATCAGACCTGCCTTGTCTGAAGCTTTCATTCTCTTGATTTAATAAAGACTTCTTGTCTTGTCTTACCTCTTCTGATCCTTCCATATAGACTATCAGTGTGTCCCACATTTCTTTTGATGTTTTACAATGAATCAGATTCTGAAATGTGGCATCATCAATTGCACTTTCAATAATATTCTGAGCCCTCTTGTCCATAGTGGCCAGAATAATTTCATCCTTAGTCATTTCTGAATAGTCTTTTGGAGTTCTCTGATTTGCATCCAGTACAGATACTTTCATTGGCACATATGGCCCTTCTTTAACTGTAATGTAAATTCTTGGGTCAGAGGCTTCCATAAAAAGTCTAACCCTTTCTTTCCAAATGCCAAAGATCTCCTTTCTGCAGATTGACAATTTCATTGATCCTAGCTCTTTATGATTCTCAGTTGAACCCATTTTCTTGATTCTTGATTATACTGATTCTGCCTACAGGATCTTTTACTCAGATTGTTATGTCCTTTTTGAGTAACCTCCCTCTGATAACACTTGAAAGAACTAGTGCCTAAACACCTAGAGGGGGGGGGGGTGAATAGGTGCACTTAATCTTTTTAAACTTTTAAGGCAGAAATACAGTACAGTAATTGCAATTCACAGCACAGAAAACACAGCAATCATACAAGCATACAATCACAGAGAGCACACAGGATTTATAGTGGTTCCCCAAGGTCTGGGTACTTCCACTTTCCCCCTTCGCCTATCTAGTAGTGTACTAGATTCGGCCCAACTTCTCCACTACTTCTCAGATCCACATATCTTACAGCTCAGAACCCAAACAGGTTCCTACACCTCAGAGTGATCCCACTCCTACAACTCAGGCACAAAGCCCTACCACTCAGTCTTCACCAAGACCTACACTCAGCCTTAAACAAGGCCTACACTCAGCCTTCAATAAGGCCTACACTTAGAGAAATGTATCTCCTACACTCAGGCACATAATCCCTACCACTCAGCCTTTATAAATATAGGCTTACAACTCAGATCCCTTAGGATCCTACAGAAAATAAAGAGTACAAAGATTAATAACCATAACACTGATTGAGAAAGTTGAGTTGACTGGCTTCTTGATGAGTTCTTGAAAGAACTTTGCAGAGATCAACCTCCCTTGGCTTTCTTCAAAGCTTCTTGAATTAGAACACAGTAGGGTTGTATCTCTATGCAGATGATCTTCAATCAACTGCTGACTTAAGATTCTGATATCAATCTGAATCTTCCTTATCAGCATGGTTCAATAGCTATCTTCTTAGAAGGAGCTTTCTCTCTCCAACTTCTTAGATCTTCACTTGAAGGTCTTCTTCTGGTTGTATTGTCTTTCACTTCATTGATTGCTTCTGCTCAATCTCTTTCTGTTGAAGGAATAGGCCTTTATATAGGCTTTCTTCATGGTGACCGGCTGATCTGGTTTCTAACAATCTTCTGACAGATCTGACAGTAGCAATTGACCGGTTGAAATGGCAGCTGTCAAGTTATCCAGTCACTTCTTGAAATCTCTGTCACTGTATGAAAGTGTCGAGACAGATAGTATTTATGTGTCGACACAAATAGACCAAGTGTCAACACAAGTAGACTAAGTGTCGACACTAGCCTTCATGGTGTCGACACAACTCCTTGTGTTATAGAAACTGCTTCTCGACGCTGCTTCTTCAGAATGTGTCGACACTGATTATGTGTGTCGACACATGTCCTTCTTCTTCAATACTTAGTTGATTTCTGCTAAATGTCGACATAACTCCTTTGTGTCGACACATCTTCTTGTGTTGAAACTTGTTAAGTGTCGACACATCTCCTTTGTGTCGACACATGCCTTCTGTGTTGAAACTTTTGCTGAGTGTCGACACATCTCCTTTGTGTCGACACATTCTTCATGTGTTGAGACTTTTGCTGAGTGTCGACACATCTCCTTTGTGTCGACACATGCCTTCTGTGTTGAAACTTTTGCTGAGTGTCGACACATCTCCTTTGTGTCGACACTTGTACTTAAACTCTGTTGAAGTTTGCTGAGTGTCGACACAGCCTCCTAGTGTCGACACTTTTGATGTCGACAAAGTTCCTCTGGGTGTTGACACAGATTATTTAGATATTTCTTCATTGTGTGTCGACACTGCCTGTATGTGTCGACACTTTTCTTCTGGTGTCCACTCTGCATTCCTGGTGTCGACACAATTACTCTAAGTGTCGACACTGCTTCTCTAGGTGTCGACACAAGCCTTCTTAAGTGTCGACACTTCTCTTCTGGGTGTCGACACATGGACTTAGAAACTTTTCCTTCAAACCTGCAGTTACTTAACCTGCACAAAGAAACTCAAAGCACATCAAATACATCTTGATGTATATCATTGAGTAGGATGAGGCTTCTTCAAATCATGTACATATATTCCAATGTACCCAACAGCCGGAGTGCACGTGAGCTTTTGAGGAGTTGAAATGTCGGTTGACCACGGCGCCTGTGTTGAGTTCGCCAAGTGGGACCGAAGGTTATGAGACTTATAGCGATGCTTCGGGCAGTGGTTTGGGTTGTGTGCTATTATAGCATGGAAGCATTATAGCATATGGCTCGAGAGAGCTGAAAGTGCATGAGAGGAACTATTCGGTCCATGACTTGGAGTTAGCGGTCATGACTTTTGCCTTGAAGCTGTGGAGACATTATTTGCACGGTGTGAAGATTGATATCTACACCGATCACAAGAGCCTGAAATATTTAATTGATCAGAAAGATCTGAACATCCGACAGCATAGATGGATGGAGTTCCTGGAGGACTATACATTCAAGATCCATTACGTGCTTGGTAAGGGCAATGCGGTGGTGGACGCGTTGAGTCGTCGGGCCCCAGCCCAAGATAATTGACTGTCGGTCCATGACGAGCTGTTGGTTCGGGAGTTAGAGGCGTTGGAGATCTTTTGCGTTGATAAGCAATTAAGTGCTAAAGCAGTATTGAATTGGACTGAAGTCCAATAAGACCTGACTGATCCGATTCGGCAGGCGTTGGATATGGATGTCCACATGAAGCAACTCATGATAGAGGCTCTAGATGGGTCAAATTCTCAATTCATTGTGGAGGACGGATTACTTTGGAAAGACGGTCGTCTGTGCGTCCCAAGCGTGGGCAATTTGTGGGTGGAATTGTTGTACGAGGCGCATCATACCAAGTACTCAATTCACCCGGGGAGCACAAAGATGTACCGCAATGTTAAGAAATTGTTCTGGTGGCCAGGACTGAAAAAGGATGTGGTGGTCTACGTGGCGAAGTGTCAAACTTGCGCCTTGGTGAAAGTGGAGTGCCAAAAGCCGGGAGGATTCTTGAAATCCTTGCCTATTCCGGAGTGGAAGTTTCACGACATTATTATGGACTTTGTGCACGGATTGTAAAGGTCGCAAAAGGGGAACGACTCCATTTGGGTGGTCGTAGATCGTCTAACGAAGGTGTCACATTTCATTCCGCATAGGAAGGATGATCCGGTTGAGAAATTGGCAAAGCTATATGTGGATAATATTGTATGGCTTCATGGTGTGCCCCGTAGCATCGTGAGTGACCGAGATGGACGGTTCGCGTCCAATGATTGGAGGCTGGTGCAGCAGATGTTCGAAACAAAGCTGAGTTTTCGCACAACCTTTCATCCGCAAACGGATGGGCTGACCAAGAGGGTCAATAGGACAATGGAAGACATGCTTCGTATGTGTGTCCTGGACTTTGGAAAGCAATGGGAATATCACCTATACTTGGTGGAATTCGCTTACAATAATAGCTACCATTCGAGCATTCAAATGGCGCCCTTCGAGGCCCTTTATGGTAGAAAATGTCGCATGCCGTTGTCATGGTTGGAAACGGGTGAATCAAAGTTGTATAAGCGATTAGGGGTGGAGGATGCTACTTCTTTGGTGAGAACCATTCGTGAGAGTTTGCTAATCGCTCAGGACCGCCAGGCTAAGTACTATAATGCCAAGCATAGGAATATGGAGTTCGCTGTTGGCAATTGGGTGTACTTGAAGATCAAGCCGTTCAAGGGTGTCTCGCGGGTGCGGCGCTTGAAGAAGCTAAGCCTGAGGTACCTTGGACCGTTTGAGGTTCTGGAGCGGATTGGTGAAGCAGCGTACCGGTTGAAGTTGTCAGTGGAGCTTAGTGTTCTACATGATGTATTCCATATATCGGTGCTACGGAAGGCGGTGCAAGAGCCTACGCAAGTGAATGCGGTCGATCAAGTGCTGGTTGATAGTGGGTTGACGACGAAGGTCAAGCCCGTACGTATTGAGCACTCGGAAGTCAAGCGGCTACGCAATAAAGAGATCAGGATGGTCAAGGTCTGTTGGGACAATTGCGGTCGAGAGGAGCTCTCTTGGGAGCGAGAGCAGACTATGCTTGAGGAGTGCCCGAAGTTGTTTCACTCAGGTACCGTTTAAGTTTTATGTTTCTTTCCTTTATGTAATTTCAAGGACGAAATTCTTTTAAGAGGGAGAGAGTTGTAACGCCCCGAAACTCAAAAGAGCGACGGGAGGCGTTTTAGGCAAAATTTGGAATTTGGCAGGGGGCACACGGCCTGGGACACGGGCGTGTCCCAGGGCGTGTCAGGCTCGATTCGATGATTTGGCCGAGAGGTCTACGAATTTTGGAGTCGACGATCGTCGAGCAGCGAACATTGCCTGAGACACGGGCGTGTCTCTGGGCGTGTCGAGCTCATGTCGACAATCGGCCCGGGAAGTTGACATTTTCGCTCGACGATGTGTCGATATGGGGAACACGGCCTAGGACACGGGCGTGTCCAAGGCCGTGTCGGGTGGTCGACGAACTGCGCTCGACTAAGTGTCGAGACAGTGAATACGACCTGGAGCCCAGGCGTGTTCGGGTTTGATACGGGCGTGTCAAATAGGACACGGGCGTGTCAAATAGGACACGGGCGTGTCCAAGACCCGTGTGAGTCTCGGGTTGGTGTTGGTCCTATGTTGATGGGGGAACACGCCCGGGAACACGGGCGTGTACTGGCTGATACGGGCGTGTCAGGTCGAACACGGGCATGTCGGATGCCCGTGTGTTTTTCGAGACACGTCGATTTTGACGGCGAATGAGGGACACGGCCCTGGACACGGGCGTGTTGCAGGCCGTGTTCGGCCCAGGTTTTACTTTTCAGCTACGAATCGTAGCTGTTTGTTTCCTTATTTTGGGATCCGACGGTTGGGGGTTATTCCTACTGGGATATACCCAGGATTGGGCCTTTGAAACCCTCATTTCACTTGAGTGGTTCTCTTTCTAAGTCTAGAGAGAGGGGAGAGCAAAGGAGGAAGAAGAAGCCTAGATCCGGTCAACGACGGAGCTTCGGAGATCCAAATCGTGAACCGACTTCGGATCTACGGAGGCAAGGAGAGCACGGTGCTTTTCATCCGCTTACATTTCCATGGTGCCAAGGAAGAACTCTAGGGTAACGATTCTCTACTTGAGCATGTGAAGCTCTACTTCATTTGCATAGGGAAGCCCGCTCTCGCGAGTTTGCGGTGAGTTTGAGGCGTTCCTTCGGGTAGACATGAATAGTCCCCGTTGTGTACATGTAGAGTTCGTAATCGAGAACGGATATAGGCATGATGTGTGAAGCCTACCCGGATAAGTTGGTCTATATCGGTGATGTTGCATTGCATAAATGGCCGTAGAAGACTCCGTGCGAATGTTTGTTTTTCGGGTTTTCTACATTGTAGATTGCAACAGGGAGCCTTGGGGATTAACTCCAAGGTGCACCCGAAAAACTGGGCAGATGCGTGGTTTTGCCAACATAGTGGCCTGGGAGCCAACCTGAACATAACTGGGTTATGTGATTGTTTGGGAGATACGGGACTCGGGGAAGCTTGACCCGCGCAGATTACTTAATTTGACGTTGCGGTGTGAGCAACGGGTCAGGTGGAACCGTACCCGATCTATATCGTTCGGTTAAAGAGACCTAAAGTTACTTGTCACTTGCCGTTGGCATAGATGGAGGGTCTTAGGCAGTGGCCAGAAAGACCAGATTGCTCACGCGATATTGCCGTCCCGGGGGCGATGGTGAGCCGGCGGACTTTGGCCGTGATCATCGAGAATGTGCCCTGAGAGCATGGGGCGTGTGGCCGTGCGTGCCAACACCTGTGATGCAATGTATTTATATACTGCTTGGTTATGCTAATAAAGTGCAGGGAAGGAGCATCGCCGCCCCGAATTGTGGGCGGGATCGTTATAATTTGTTCAGCATTGCTGACCGTTGCTTTGATAGGCCACTGTTGCGGTGGATTGTGCTTGCAGGTGCTGCGGAGCCGTGCGGTAAATAGCAGGCTAAAGCCCAAGTTGCTGAGCTGGCCCTCGAAGACCTAATTTTGAGTGTTTTCTTTTATTCATGTATGGCCGGCCTGCGTGCCGAGGTTTGAAAAACATGTAATTGGAGGAAAACAATTATAAGGCCACAAGACTTGTACTTGTGTATTTGTACTTCGTTCCTTTTGGCGTATTAGTGGACATTCATGATAGCGTTGGGTTCTTTATTAATGCAAAAATTTTAATTGCTTCCGCTAGAATGCTCTGTGTAGGACGTTGCTATTGGTTGGATGGTTTCCATTGAGAAACCACCCGGTCTGTCTGTGGTATATGACGTCAGGCTCCGGCCGGATCTACTGCTATATGCTATGCGACGGATAGGGGGTGTTACACAGACCGGGTGGTTACTCAATGGAAACCAGCCAACCAATATCCAACGTCCTACATAGAGTCATTCTAGCGGAAGTAAATTAAAGTTACAAGTTAAAGAACCCAACCAAACATGAATGTCCACTACTCAAAAACCCAATAGGAATGAAGTATAATACACAAGTACAATGACCTTAAGGCCTTACATTTGTTTACTCAAATAACATGTTTTCCAAACCTCGACACGCAGGCCGGTCACACATGAATAAAGCTAGTAAACACTCAATTTAGGCCTTCGAGGGCCGACTCAGAAACTTGGGTGTTAGCCCGCTATTTAGCACTCAGCTCCACAGCACCTACAAGAAACAATCCACCGCACGGTGGAAAACAAAGGCAACGGTCAGCTATGTGTTGAATTCTGTGAAGTGAAAGTGGGTGAATGGAAGGCTTGGGAAACCTATCCGCGCGGAGTACGCGGACTGGGTTGGCGGACTGCTAGGTCGGCAGGGATGTTGCAGGCGGTTTGCTCTGTGGCGGCCTGGGCGGTCTGTTCGTGCGGACTACGCGGACAGCAGTGGCGGTCTAACAGGCCAGTGTATGCTCAGCAGGCGGTTGTCTCCCAGAATGTAACCAGGCGGATAGGAATGCTATCCGCGGATTCCGGCATGAAGCGGACTGAGGAACTGGAGCTCGACTGACCGGTTTGGCAGTTGCCTTGGTCTTGCTCCAGTGGAGCGGCAAGTAGAAGTCGTGGAGACCGCCGGTCAGCGCGGACAGAAACTGGAGGTCGCCCGGTATGGCAGGCTAGATCCAGTATCTGCCAGTAAGTGCGGACTGGCCCTTGCGGCCAGTGGGCTGGACTTGGTGGGAATTGAACCAAGTCCAGGAGGCTCAGTCCGGGGAGATCGCGCAGTGGAGCGCGGGCTGGTTTCTCAGTCCTCCAAGCTTAGTAGAAGTGCTGTTGCCTTGTTTGCTAGCTTGGGGATATGCGGACTGGAGGATTGCTTGTGCAGGAGCGTGCGGACTGGAGCCAGAGTCCGTTGAGTCCGGTTAAGCCTTGTGATGAGGTTATGGACTTAGGAGTTGCGGACTGGAGTCTGCTGTTAGCGGACTGGATTGGCGTGTCCGCTAAGTCCGGAGGTACCTTGGAGATGAGGTAATGGACTTGGGATATGCGGACGGAAGCCGGGTGTCCGCTGAGTCCGGCAGGTGCCTTGATGGCGAGGCTGCGGGCTAGGGGTTTGCGGGCTGATGCCTTGTCCGCAGTTTGGCGGACACAGCTGTTGTGGAGTCCGGCTGTGGTGGTCCTGGCTTGGTCTCTGGCGGCAAGGCGGACTGGATATTGGAGTCCGGCATTGGAGAAGCTGGGGCGGACTGGCTATCTGCACAGGAGCGGCGAACTGGAATGTGTGTCCGCGGGCTGGCGGACACACTTGTTCTAGCTGCGGGTTGTGGCGGTGATCCTATCAGCTAGGGCGGTGACCATACTCATCGTCGTGCCTATAAATAGGACCCATGTCACATCAGGAATAGAAGAACCTAAACCGAAGTAAGTGAACAGTAATTGAGCTCGCGTAAGTTGCTGTGGTCTGGACTTTGTGTCCGCGCGGATAGAGAGTTGACCCGGTTGTGCTGTGCAGGTTGTGCGGATAGCGCTGGAAAGCCAGGACTTGGCTCTGATTGCGTTCAGGGACAGTGCGGACTCTGCGGTTAAGCAACAGGCGGTAAATAATAGGTCGCGGATAGCGACCAGGCGGTCTTCTCTTTGGCAACTTGGTTCGGGGTTCGGGAAGTCGCCTGCTTCAGGCGGACTGTTCCATTCGGTGGCGCAGCTTGTGCGGTCTGGCGGCTAGGCGACCTCGCGGTCAGGCGGCCTGCAGATCGGCGGTGAAGAGCTAGCATTGGAGGGGTGAGTCCGCGCGGCTTGGGTGCAGTCTCGCGACTTGGCGGACTGAGCGGACTCTACAGCAGTAGGTCGGCGGCTTGTTGATTGAGTCTGCGCGGCTTGTTTTTTGTTCTTGTCTTTGTAACTGTGTCTGCTCTCCCGGTGTTGGGTTTTGGTGAAGCATGTCTCGCCATGTATGTCTCGCTGTGTAAAGAAGTTTGCTCTTGATCAATAAAGAAGCTTGTGCTGCATGTGTTGCTGGTTGTTACTGCTTTGTTGAGATAACCCCTGCTAACTCCACGATCCGGGAAAACTTTCAACATTATAAGTGGGCGTTTCTCCTTCGGTTTGTTGAGTTTTCAACAGGGTATCCAAGGGGGCGTCTGCGGTTTGTTGAATTTTAACATGGTATCAGAGGGAGGTTGTTGGAGTGGTCAAGCAGTGCTCAATGGAAGTAGTTGCTTGTCTGTCGAGGAAACCAGTGGTAGAACCATGGCAGTGGAGGATGCAAGTTGTCTTGGTATTGATCTTCTTATAGAGGCGAACTGTGAACGGTGGAAGTCCTGTATGAAGAGCTTTCTTCTTGGCGAGGACCTTTGGGAGGTTGTATGCGGAGCAGGAAGACAAGAGGATACTGCTGGCAATGCTGAGGCGATGAGAGCTTGGAAGGAGGCAAATGCGAAAGCGGAGTCTATTCTCAAGCAGGTGATCTCATCGGAGCTCTTGGACCACATCAGTGGATGTCGGTCAGCTGCGGAGGTTTGGACTTCCCTTGATGGGTTGTTCAGGAAGAAGGTGAAGGTTGCTGCGGAAGATGGTCCCTCTACTTCATATCAGGAAGAAAGGAGTGTTGCTCCTAGGCGTGATAGGAAGAGGAAGGAAGGACCAAGGTGCTATAAATGCAAGCAGCAAGGTCATCTTTGGAAGGAGTGCAAGGTTATCTTGCTCTCGGCGAACGTAGCTCAGGTAGGGAGGAAGGAGAAGAACGTAGTTGGGATATCAACTAGTTCTGGAGTTGATCGGAGGAATGCCAGTGATAGTGCAGCTATCTGGCATGAAAGACTGGGGCATGTAGGGATGGACAAGCTGAAAGCAATGGCGGAAAGAAGACTCGTAAGAGGCTTGCCTAGATTGTCATCCTATGGCGATGGTCGGGGGTGTGCGGGATGTCAGGAAAGTGGAGCCTATCGCTTCATGGTTGACAAAGCACAATCCAGATGTAATGCACCATTGGCGGTTGTCCATTGTGCTCTGATGGGACCGACCGTCACGGCCAGTCTTGGAGGCAGCAGGTTCATGCTGATATTGGTTGATGACTATTCTGGGTATACTTGGGTATACTTCATGAAGAGGAAGTCCAGTATGGTACGCTTGTTTGTGGAGTTCAAGAAACTTGTCGAAGGCCAGCTCGGCCAGAGGATCAAGGTGTTGAGAACAAGTATCGGTGGTGAGGTTGGCTCAACCGAGTTCTCACACTTTTGCAGGAAGCAAGGGATCCGGATGGAGCTTTCTTGTGGACATACTTCACAACAGGGTAGTATTGCAGCTCGGATGATCCGTTGGTTAACGGAGACCTGCAAGTGTTGGCTTCAGAGTAAAGGAGTTCCGAAGGCTCTTTGGGCGGAAGGAATTGCCTGTGCTGCTCATGTCATCAACCGGATTCCTCTTAATCCGATCATAGTGAAGACTCCTTATGAGCTGATGTTTGGAGTGAAGCCCTCAGTGAAGAACTTTCGGGTGTTTGGATCTACCTGCTATTTACATTCTCCGGGTGCTCTCAAAACAAAGCTAGTCTTTGTTGGGTATGATGAGCAGAGAAGAAGATGGAGGTGTATGGATCCTGCGACGAAGAAACTCATAGTGTCGAGAGACATTGTTTTCGATGAGTTGACGCCGTATTGGGGTAGCTCTTATGTGGAGCTAGAGATTAGCAGGTCAGATGGTGGGCTGAAGGAGGCTGCTGCTAAGGAAGTGGAGTTGCCTGAGTCACCAGGTGCTCCAGGTTGTTCTAGCTCCGGGGCAAAGGCGTCAGAGTCGGGAAGAAGGGGGAGCGATGCTCCAGGACCTTCTGGCTCTAAGGCGGAGGCTTCCGGTTCAGGAAGCAAGGGGAGCGATGTTCCGGGCAGTTCTTGTTCAAGAGGGGAGTCTTCTGGTTCAGGTAGCAGGGGGAGCATTGCTCCAGGTGCTCTTGGTTCCAGTAAGGAGGCGTCTTGTTCAGGGAGCAAAGGGAGCATTGTTCCGGGTTTGACCGGGAACGTAGCTGGTTCAAAAGCAGCGGAGGTGGTTAGCCATGATCAGGTTCTTCGGAGATCGAAGAGGATCAGTAAGCCACCAGCTCGATATAGCGAAGGAAACATGGCGGACTTGGTCCCATGTCTCTTTGTTAGCCCTCAGGTCGAGCAAGGTACTTCTGGCTGTGATGACCCCACTAGAATCAAGGAGGTGGTTGACACCAAGGCTGTTGAGGTGACTTCTCTCAGAGGTAACAAGGCTTGGGCTTCTGTGTCCAAGGAAGTTGGTGATACTCCTGTGATGCATGAGTGGAGGTTGAAGCTGAAGAAGGCAGAGGGAAGCATGACTCTTTTTCGGAGATGCTGGAGGGCTCCCTCATGGTCCATGATATGCAGGGCGAGGACTATGTCTTGGACATCTCTTCGTAGATGCTATCGGAAGGACCAGGTGCAAGGTTACGGGAGCTGCTGGAGTTATTCACCACTTCTCACTTCAAGGGGGAGTGTTGAATTCTGTGAAGTGAAAGTGGTTGAATGGAAGGCTTGGGAAACCTATCCGCGCGGACTACGCGGACTGGGTTGGCGGACTGCTAGGTCGGCAGGGATGTTGCAGGCGGTTTGCTCTGTGGCAGCCTGGGCGGTCTGTTCGCGCGGACTACGCAGACAACAGTGGCGGTCTGACAGGCCAGTGTATGCTCAGCAGGCGGTTGTCTCCCAGAATGTAACCAGGCGGATAGGAATGCTATCCGCGGAGTCCGGCATGAAGCGGACTGAGGAACTGGAGCTCGGTAGACCGGTTTGGCAGTTGCCTTGGTCTTGCTCCAGTGGAGCGGCAAGTAGAAGTCGCGGAGACCGCCAGTCAGCGCGGACAGAAACTGGAGGTCGCCCGGTATGGCGGGCTAGATCCAGTGTTCGCCAATAAGTGCGGACTGGCCCTTGCAGCCAGTGGGCTGGACTTGGTGGGAATTGAACCAAGTCCAGGAGGCTCAGTCCGGGGAGATCGCGCAGTGGAGCGCGGGCTGGTTTCTCAGTCCGCCAAGCTTAGTAGAAGTGTTGTTGCCTTGTTTGCTAGCTTGGGGATATGCGGACTGGAGGATTGCTTGTGCAGGAGCGTGCGGACTGGAGCCAGAGTCCGCTAAGTCCGGTTGAGCCTTGTGATGAGGTTATGGACTCAGGAGTTGCGGACTGGAGTCTGCTGTTAGCGGACTGGATTGGCGTGTCCGCTAAGTCCGGAGGTACCTTGGAGATGAGGTAATGGACTTGGGATATGCGGACGGAAGCCGGGTGTCCGCTGAGTCCGGCAGGTGCCTTGATGGCGAGGCTGCGGGCTCGGGGTTTGCGGGCTGATGCCTTGTCCGCAGTTTGTGTAAGACCCCCCCTCCCCCTTACCAAGGAGGGCTACCGGATCTTATGCCCAGAACCGCCGTCTTACGGTGGCACTAACTCACGGGTTAGTCGACACCGCAACACGCCGATTCTGCCGGCTAGTACGATCATAAACCTGTAGGCCAATATGAGAAATAAGAAGTAAAACTGAGTATAAAATGCCATCAGTCCACAAGTCACAGTACAATCATATAAAGGAAATGAATAGTACATCACTAGTCCACAGAATAGTACAGAAGAAAGAGTAAAAAGGGCTTATGCCAAGTACAACAAATCTCTCTCTCACAAAATAGTAGAAGCGGAAGCTAAACTAGATCATCAGATCTCGTCCCACCTAAGGACGCACAGTAGTTGTAGTAGCCTGCTGAAGTGGTATCTGCTCCTCATCCCCTGCCTCCTCGACGTGCGGGTGCTCCATCTCCACGGGCTCCTAAAAATAGTTGGTCACCGACCATTAGTCAAAAAGACTAAGTCGTTTCCTCCGCACCTCGCCCCGCAGCTCCTAGGCACCGAGCGAGAGGACGAAGCGGAGGACAACAAGGGGTAGCAAAATGGAAGCAGGTGACAATATCTAACTAATGATGTAATAAGTACTGTAGTTCTACTCTAGCAATTCTATGTACGGTACAAGTAACAAGTAAGAGTAGTGCAGTAATGAAAAGTAAAGAAGCAGCAGTATGAATAAGTAAATAAGCTAAGCTACCACTATGCTATCGTCACAAACGTACCCTAACTTATATAAATGCCCATACAAATATATAAGTTAGGATTTCCAGGAAATTTAACTTATCATATAAAAGAGCCCATACTAATTTATATGATAAGGATCTATGAAGCGTATGACCTAATATGAATGAATGATATGATGCAATTTTATGCGCAGGGAAGTACAACTCACACACAACGACTCTGTGATCACATACCTTTAGTTCCCACTTTTTGAGAGCTAGCATCACTCTCGGGTACCACCGCTGTGGCTACGGCAGCAGCGGAGCGGGCGTCTCCGCTTCTAGACCGGTATGCACACTACCAAGCCTTAGACCCCTCTCATACGCCTCTGTACACGTCCAAGGTGCACTCTAGAGTCTCGCGTACGTACTTTGCTGACAAACCCGTCAGTCTTGTTGGGTCGGATGTGTGTTATCGGGGGTCGTCCTCCAGACCGCAGTGTAAAACAACCCACTGGCCCCTCTAACTCCCACAACCGCCTGGTGCACCGTACTGCCATCAGTGTGACGAACGGCCAGTACCGCATGCCCCGCCACGATATTTATGCACATGCAAGTAATTCATACCGAGCCTTCCGCTCGCAGGACAAAAACCCGTCCTGAATCCCTCCAACCCAAACCCGGGTGAGAACGCACATTAGTGCCATTATACCAACTCCCTCAAAACCAAAACGGGTGAGCATATTTCATGAATCTCTCCTACCGCATACGGGTGAGAAGGTACGACAATGTCCTAACCTATTATACTACTCTTGTCTACAGTTTATTATACTTAGAGGTTTAGGGTTAATCTCAGGACTGCCCCCGGTATTCCCTGTGAAGGGCTCTCAAGGGGCACTAGGAACTGTGTTGGGATTACGCCCAGCGTTCCCTTTCGCAAGGATATTTATTTTAGTTGATGGCTACCCATGTATCTCCCCAGCTCTCCTTATTGCTTTAGTATAACCCTAGTGACTTAAGGTATTACCGGGAAACCAACGGTCTTCCGCCGATCCCCGCTCCAGGTGCTAGCTAAGACTTGCACTTTTAATCCCTCACTAAGAAAAACTCTACCCACCAGGGTTACATATGTTGAATTCTCTATTATTTCTGCCGATAATCAATCCCCTGGTAATTCCCCTAAGACAAGACCTATTTGTGTTATGTGCAGACCATGACCTATGTTTACCCTAGAAATGTGATCTTCCAAAACTTAAGGCATCTTGCCTCTAAATATTTATCCTAAGGTATTATGGACTAAGGGAACTACCCTAAGGATTCTCATAACTTTTCCTGGCCAAATAGTCATTTAATTAATTCTTTTAATTTAAAAGCTAGGTCACTTTACACATGAAGTGGTTTGATTAAGCATCCACTGACCTAGGGAATTTTTCCTGAGAGGTATATTGACAAAATATTACTGCCTACAGAATTTCATAATTTTCCTTAAATTATTTATTATCCTTTTCAATTTAATATCAATTCCACAAAATTCCATTTTTCCAAATGATGTATAGGCAATATTTACACAAAAATTCCAGAATAATTACAGAGCTTTTGGGACACTAATTTAGGACTATTGGAAGAGAATCATCAACATTTAATGTAAGATGGCCTATAGGATTCCATTATAAGATATTAACCAAAATGCCATTATACTAATTTTAACACAAATAATGCATCCATTAAATTCTGAGGAATTTGTGAAAGACTAATAATAACTTTTTATGACAGTAGAAAAATTTCCAAATTTTTCAGAGGTATAAATCCATCAATTCAAGAATTTACAAAATAAGGGTAAAATGGGAAATTTAGGGTATCTATTCCAAAAATTCTTCAAAACAGAGGAATCATATTTTTCCTAAGTCAAAGGTGATGTTATCTATACCATGGCAAAGTTGTTTGGATTTGTACTTGAATAAATCCTATTTTCCAATTTTATTTCCAAACTAGCTATAATTAAAATAAATTCTAATAAATGGAATTTTGATTCCAAAAATTCCCTCATTAATTTGAGGGGTGAAATTTACCTTAATGAACCACTGTAATTAATTTCATGACTCTTGCATGCCACCATTGGGCTAAATATACCAATTTGCATTTTTGCTATTTGCACACCAAGCCTTAACATAGGCTAGCACATGCAAGTGGTTTCTCCCACATGCAGTGAACCCAAGGTGCTGAAAATTTTATCATGCACCAAGGATGACCCCACTGACCAACCACCAAAATTTGGGGCCATGGGGAGGAGTAGAACTCCATATATGTCATTTATTTAAATTTTGATATTTTACCAAAAACTATAGGAAAATATTTTCCACAAATTCCTAAATTTTGGCAGGAGGTAAGTAAGCCCTAATCATGCATGTGCCCAAAATTTGGGGTCATGGTGACTAATATTGAGGCCAGGGCATCCAATATAAATTTTGACCTAGTCTAGGACCAGTCCTAGGAGAAATGTCCTACAGGACTGTACATTACACCAAAATGTATGTTTAGGGTGGCATTTTAAAGGTAAGACCCTAGGATACATTTTTCATTGAGGGTCTAAGGTCTGGAAATGCCTCTAGGGGGCCTATATGTAACATGCAAAAGGACTGAATATATGTGACAGGAAATGTTACTATTCATACATTATATTAATTTAAATTAATGATCGGCGCACGAATCTTAAAGAAGAATCGACGGGATCTGGTTATCGTCTACGTCCAGCCAACGGCTGAGATCGAGCCGACCTGGAGCGATTTTGCCGGCGGTTTCCGGCCAGCTGAGACGTCGCCACCTCCGGCCAACGATGCCATCACCTTCACGGTGGTGGTGGCTATCATTTCCCGGCGATGGGGCGGCGGAAGATGGCGGCGACGGCGATCCCGAGCGGTTTCAGAAACTTAGAATTCCCTCGATTTTCTCACATGGCATCGGGCTCAATTGAGCCCGATCTCTCGCCTATTTGATCTAAGAAGCTATTACGGGTAGAGGTGAAGTGAAACACACCATAATCGGGGCTTGGCTGCGGGTCAGGCGGCGGTTTGCCGTGCTGGTGGTGCGCCGGCGAGCTCCTCCCCAAAAGTTCAATTCTCCACCGTTCTCCATGAGTAAGTAGTCGAATTCCACTCCTCTCGGCCTTCTGAAACTAATGGTGAGCTCTGTTTGGACTGGGGTGGCCTATAAGTGGAGATAACTCCAATGTTAGCTCGGTTTTGAGCTTTGGAGGCTTCACCCAGCATCCATGTGGCTCACAGCCCTGGTTTCCTGCTGGAATTAAAGAGGGGAGGTCAGCCACCTGGTCTTGGGCAGCCTAAGTCAGCTGATGGGGTGGCCATGTGGCCACCATTTCCTTCATTCCTCTTTCTCTCTCCTCTTCTCCTAAAAATTCCAATTTTACCCCCTTGCATGTATTCTCTCTCCTGATTTAGAGGGGTAGGGCTGGTCTTGTTCACTAGGGCTGACTATGGGCCAATTTTGGTGGGCTTGGTTCAAGGGGGAATGACTTAGCCTTCATTTCATTCCTTAGGTCAAATTGTTGACCAATTTGACTTTTGGGGTTGACTGGTCAACTATGGTGGGTGGACTGACCCCACTTGGTGGAAATGGGTCTAGTGGCACCACCCAACTTGGTTTGGGTCAAGGGGGTGCCCCACTTAGGTTAATTAGGCCTATGGGTGTGGGTTTGACCAAATTAAGCCCAAGGTTGACCTTGGTCAACTGGGGTCAAAATGTTGACCCAGTGACATACCCTAGGGTCCACTTAGATTGTTTTTAGGGTTAGGGCAATGTGGTGGGGTCATGTTGTGGTTAGGGTCCCCACTTAGGCTAGTTTGACCTAGTTTGACTATGGTCTTATAGTGGGCCCCACATGGCTACCACCCACTACCTAGGGTCAAACCTAGTTGGTGTCCTCAAATCTCACCCCATGCCTAACCCAATCTAAGTTGAGGGGTCTAGAAGTAACATGGGATGTTACAAATTCCAATAAACAAGAAAATAATTTCGTCCCCGAAATTTAAGTTCGGGTCTACGGGGTTCTAATTGCAAGAATTATCAAGAATCTTAAAAGCATAACTTAAATGTACCTGATGCGAATAGCTCCGGGTGTTGCTCCAGCATCAGATCTCTCGGCTCCCAAGTGTGCTCTTCCCGTCCATGGTTGGACCACAGCACCTTCACGAGGGGAACCTTCTTCTTCCGCAACACTCGGATGGCTGTATCGTCAATCCGGATCGGCTCCAATCTCACTGATCTGTCAGGCTCTACCGGTCCGGCTGTAGTAGTGATGTGCTGCTCCGGCCGAAGGAGAGCTCTCCGTAAGGAAGAGACATGGAAGACGTCATGTAGTGCACCCAACTCCGGTGGCAGCTGCAGTCGGTAAGCTAAGGGGCCGATCCGCTCCAGGATCAGGTAGGGCCCCATGTACCGTGGACTAAGCTTCTTGTGCCTCCGCACCCGTGAAACACCGTGTACCGGACGTATCTTCAAGAATACCCTGTCTCCAACCTGGAACTCCACCTGCCAGTGCCGAGCATCATAATACTTTGCCTGCCTGCTCTGGGCCTCCAGTAGCCGATCCCTGATCAATCGAATCTGAGCCTCAGTGTCCTCTATATAATCAGATCCCAGAGCCCTGGTATCCACATCCTGTACCCATGATAGCGGTGTCCGGCATCTCCTCCCATAAAGAGCCTCGTACGGAGCCATCCTGATGCTAGCCTGGTGGCTGTTATTATACGAGAACTCGATCAATGGCAGCAGCCTCTCCCAAGGCCTCCCCGTATCCAATATGCATAATCTGAGCAGGTACTCCATGGTCCGGATGGTCCGCTCGGTCTGTCCGTCGGTCTGCGGGTGGAAGGCGGTACTAAAAGTAAGCCGAGATCCCAAGTAAGCATGCACGGACCTCCACTCGCTCGAAGTGAACCGACCATCACGGTCCGAAATAATAGTCCTGGGGATACCATGATATCTGATGTACTGCTCCACAAATAGTCTCACCAGGACTGCAACTGGGGCATCCTTCCGAACTGGAATAAACCGCGCTACCTTGGTCAATCTGTCCACTATAACCCATATAGAATCATGCCCAGAGTGGGAGCGAGGCAATCCGTGTACGAAGTCCATAGCAATGTCCTCGAACTTCCACTCTGGAACTGGCAGTGGCTGTAGTAAACCTCCCGGGCTCTTGCATTCCGCCTTCACACGCTGGCAGGTCTCGCAATGGGTCACAAAATCCGTGATCTCCCTCTTCATCCCGGGCCAATACATAGATCTCCGCAAATCTGCCCACATCTTGGTGATGCCGGGGTGTACTGAATATCTCGAGCAATGTGCCTCCCGGAGTATGTCCTCCCGGATACTGCCTCCTGCTGGTATGTAGATGCGCTCCCGAAACCGAAGAAGATCATCCTGCAACGTGTAGCCCTCGACCTTGCCCCTCTCTAGGGCACTGAAAATCGGCTGTAACGCAGCATCCAGCCTCTGATGTGCTCGGATGCGCTCCTGTCTATCATCGCAGCTGATCACTGAGCTCAAATACTCTCTATATACCACTGGCTCGGTCTCGGACACCACGGTAATGTGCATGTCCTCCATCATCTGAAGCAGCTCTATGGACATCAATCGGGGCTCCGGTCCAGAAGTGCCGGCCCTCCTGCTCAAAGCATCCGCAACCGTGTTCGCTTTTCCCGGATGATAGTGGATCTTGTAATCATAATCACAGAGAAACTCCAGCCACCTCCTCTGTCTCAGGTTTAGGTCCTTCTGAGTATCGATATACTTGAGATTCTTGTGATCTGAGAAGATGTCACAATGAATCCCATATAAGTAATGCCTCCATATTTTCAGGGCGAAAACCACAGCCCCGAGCTCTAGATCATGTACTGGATAATTATGCTCATGCTTCTTCAACTGTCGCGAAGCATAAGCGATAACGTGTCCATGCTGCATCAAGACTGCACCCATCCCCTGATAAGAGGCGTCCGTGTAGATCTGGAATCCTTCGCTCCCGGATGGAAGCGCAAGAATAGGGGATGAGATGAGTCGGTCCTTCAGCTCCTGAAAAGCCGTCTCACACCGCTCTGACCAAACAAAATCTGCATCCTTCTTCGTCAAGGACGTGAGGGGGAGTGCTATCCTCGAGAACCCCTCCACGAACTTGCGGTAATAGCCTGCTAGTCCCAAGAAACTGCGGATGTCAGATGCGGTCTTCGGCCGTGGACAATCCCTCACCGTCTCTATCTTGGCTGGGTCCACAGCTAACCCAGCCCCACTGATCGTGTGCCCCAGGAAAGCCACCTCCTACAACCAGAACTGGCACTTCGAAAATTTTGCGTACATCCGTGTCTCCCTCAACCTCTGCAGGACCTGTGTCAAGTGCTCTGTATGCTCCTCTTGAGTCCGAGAATAAATAAGGATGTCGTCGATGAATACTATCACGAAGCGATCTAAGAAAGGCTCGAAAACACGGTTCATCAGACTCATGAATGCAGCAGGAGCATTCGTGAGCCCAAAAGGCATCACCGTGAATTTGTATAGTCCATAGCGCAAACTGAAAGCCGTCTTCGGTATGTCTTCTTCCCTGATACGGAGCTGATAATAGCCGGATCGCAAATCTAACTTGGAGAACCAGAATGCTCCCTGTAGCTGGTCAAATAACTCATCTATCCGAGGCAGAGGATAGGTGTTTCAGACCGTCAACCGGTTAAGCTCCCGGTAATCTATACATAATCGCAGTGATCCGTCCTTCTTCTTCACAAATAGAACTGGCGCTCCCCATGGCGATGAACTAGGCCGCACAAATCCTGACTCTACTAGCTCCTGTAGTTGAGTCCTGAACTCTGCTAACTCCCTAGGAGCCATCCTGTAGGGTGCCCGGGATACCGGCTTCGCTCCCGGTACTAGCTGAATCCTGAAATCCAAGTCTCTAGCAGGCGGTAGTCCGGGCAATTTCTCCGGGAATACATCGGAGAAATCCCGGACCACTGGAATATCTGAGATAGTCGCCTCTATTCCCACCATCTCGAAACAGACAATATAGACTTCTTCACCCTGCTCATGGGCCTTCACAGCCTGTATAGAAGATAACAGTAGGTGGTAGATAGGCTGGATACCTTCAACGATAACATGAGAGTCGCCATGTCTTAGCGTGATCCTCCTGGACGGGCAATCTATCTGGGCATGGTTCCGATGCAACCAGGCCATGCCCAAGATCAAATCAAAGTCCTGCAACTTCAGAATGGTCGCCGGCGCCTCAAATGCCTTGCCGCCAATCTCGGCCTCCATGTCACAATGTGCAGTAGTCCGCAGCTCCGACCCATCGGGTAGGCGTACCCTCATCTCTAGTCCAGGGAACCTCTCCACGCCTTCGAGTCCGTCGATGAAGGCCTCGGATACGAACGAGTGTGACGCACCCGTGTCGAAAAGAGTATGGGCAGGCTTGCCGCTGATCATGACTATGCCTGAGGTTTGTTTATGTGAAAGTTAATTGTTGTCCTATGGTTCCAGGTACTATGTATATATCATTGAAAAATTCAAGAAAACTCATAATTAACTTCAAGTACCTGTGATGACCTCCTCGGGATTCCTCGGCTCTGTGAGGTCCAAGGCGTATATCTGCTCCTGCTCGCGCCTCCTGCCATGATATCCCCGACCTCGGCCTCGTCCTCGGCCTCGTCCTCGGCCCTGCTGTACTGGGGCCACTAGAGGTGGAGGAGGAGGAGGGGGATGGAATCGGTGCGGGCACTCCGACCTGATGTGCCCAGGCTGGCGGCATCCGTAACAAACCACTTGTCGGTGGCCTCGGTCATCCTGTCTCCTCGGATCATGTATCTGTAGAGGTGGGGGAGCCAAAGCTGGAGGAGGCCCCTGCTCCTGCCTGAAGTTGGGACGACGACGTCCCCCACCCCTCCTGTATCCAATGGTCCTGCCTCTCTGAGAGCCCCTACTGCCCTCACCTGATGTCGATCCATCAAATGGTCTCTTCCCTCCGGCTCGCACCATCAGCTGGTCAGCCTCCAGCTTCTTCGCCATCTCGATGATCTGCCTGGATGTGCCATGTGAAATGAATAACAGAGCCTGCCTCAGATCATCCCTGAGGCCCCGGTAGAACCTCTTTGCATACCTCCTATCGTCGGTGTCCTGAATCCCCGCGAACCTGGCCAAGTGGGAGAACTCTCTCTGGTACTCAATCACTGATCTGGTCCCCTGCTTGAGGTTCAAAAACCTCTCCTCCAAAGCATCTCTGTCCGTAGCAGAGACGAAGTGTTCCAGGAACACATCGCCAAACTCCTCCCAAGAAATCTCTGACAGCTCAAAGTCCGCATAGGTAGTCTCCCGGACTGACTTCCACCATCTCTTCGCGTGGGCCTCTAGCACGGAGGTGGCTAGAGGTACTGCCTGGCCGACTGGGCAGCTGATGCCCGCTAAGATCTCGTGTATGGCCTCCAGCCATTCTTCCATCTTCACCGCATCCTCTGTCCCACGGTACGTCGGTGGGGACAGGCTCTTGAATGCACTCAGCCAGCTCGACCCCAGATTTGGCTGTGGAGCCGGGACTTGCTGGGCTCTAAAGGCATCCAAAATCGCCGTCAGGGTCTGCCCCATCTCCGTATGTAGGAATGGAGTGGCAGCTGGAGGGGGAGGAGCCACATTTTGCGGCGCTGCGACCTGTGGAGGTTGCATAAAGGTAAGGTTAGAGCAAAATTGGCCTAACAAATTGTACTTTGTGGACCATCTATGTGACTTTACATATGGGCACACCACTGCTTCCGCTGCATAGTTTGTCCGCAAACTAATGCTGGGGCGGGGGTGGTCCCATGTTGTGGACTTCTTTCTCATATGATCGTTGTTCAAGTGATACCAGTTTGTAAGACCCCCCCTCCCCCTTACCAAGGAGGGCTACCGGATCTTATGCCCAGAACCGCCGTCTTACGGTGGCACTAACTCACGGGTTAGTCGACACCGCAACACGCCGATTCTGCCGGCTAGTACGATCATAAACCTGTAGGCCAATATGAGAAATAAGAAGTAAAACTGAGTATAAAATGCCATCAGTCCACAAGTCACAGTACAATCATATAAAGGAAATGAATAGTACATCACTAGTCCACAGAATAGTACAGAAGAAAGAGTAAAAAGGGCTTATGCCCAGTACAACAAATCTCTCTCTCACAAAATAGTAGAAGCGGAAGCTAAACTAGATCATCAGATCTCGTCCCACCTGAGGACGCACAGTAGTGGTAGTAGCCTGCTGAAGTGGTATCTGCTCCTCATCCCCTGCCTCCTCGACGTGCGGGTGCTCCATCTCCACGGGCTCCTAAAAATAGTTGGTCACCGACCATTAGTCAAAAAGACTAAGTCGTTTCCTCCGCACCTCGCCCCGCAGCTCCTAGGCACCGAGCGGGAGGACGAAGCGGAGGACAACAAGGGGTAGCAAAATGGAAGCAGGTGACAATATCTAACTAATGATGTAATAAGTACTGTAGTTCTACTCTAGCAATTCTATGTACGGTACAAGTAACAAGTAAGAGTAGTGCAGTAATGAAAAGTAAAGAAGCAGCAGTATGAATAAGTAAATAAGCTAAGCTACCACTATGCTATCATCACAAACGTACCCTAACTTATATAAATGCCCATACAAATATATAAGTTAGGATTTCCAGGAAATTTAACTTATCATATAAAAGAGCCCATACTAATTTATATGATAAGGATCTATGAAGCGTATGACCTAATATGAATGAATGATATGATGCAATTTTATGCGCAGGCAAGTGCAACTCACACACAACGACTCTGTGATCACAGACCTTTAGTTCCCACTTTTTGAGAGCTAGCATCACTCTCGGGTACCACCGCTGTGGCTACGGCAGCAGCGGAGCGGGCGTCTCCGCTTCTAGACCGGTATGCACACTACCAAGCCTTAGACCCCTCTCATACGCCTCTGTACACGTCCAAGGTGCACTCTAGAGTCTCGCGTACGTACTTTGCTGACAAACCCGTCAGTCTTGTTGGGTCGGATGTGTGTTATCGGGGGTCGTCCTCCAGACCGCAGTGTAAAACAACCCACTGGCCCCTCTAACTCCCACAACCGCCTGGTGCACCGTACTGCCATCGGTGTGACGAACGGCCAGTACCGCATGCCCCGCCACGATATTTATGCACATGCAAGTAATTCATACCGAGCCTTCCGCTCGCAGGACAAAAACCCGTCCTGAATCCCTCCAACCCAAACCCGGGTGAGAACGCACATTAGTGCCATTATACCAACTCCCTCAAACCCAAAACGGGTGAGCATATTTCATGAATCTCTCCTACCCCATACGGGCGAGAAGGTACGACAATGTCCTAACCTATTATACTACTCTTGTCTACAGTTTATTATACTTAGAGGTTTAGAGTTAATCCCAGGACTGCCCCCGGTATTCCCTGTGAAGGGCTCTCAAGGGGCACTAGGAACTGTGTTGGGATTACGCCCAGCGTTCCCTTTCGCAAGGATATTTATTTTAGTTGATGGCTACCCATGTATCTCCCCAGCTCTCCTTATTGCTTTAGTATAACCCTAGTGACTTAAGGTATTACCGGGAAACCAACGGTCTTCCGCCGATCCCCGCTCCAGGTGCTAGCTAAGACTTGCACTTTTAATCCCTCACTAAGAAAAACTCTACCCACCAGGGTTACATATGTTGAATTCTCTCTTATTTCTGCCGATAATCAATCCCCTGGTAATTCTCCTAAGACAAGACCTATTTGTGTTATGTGCAGACCATGACCTATGTTTACCCTAGAAATGTGATCTTCCAAAACTTAAGGCATCTTGCCTCTAAATATTTATCCTAAGGTATTATGGACTAAGGGAACTACCCTAAGGATTCTCATAACTTTTCCTGGCCAAATAGTCATTTAATTAATTCTTTTAATTTAAAAGCTAGGTCACTTTACACATGAAGTGGTTTGATTAAGCATCCACTGACCTAGGGAATTTTTCCTGAGAGGTATATTGACAAAATATTACTGCCTACAGAATTTCATAATTTTCCTTAAATTATTTATTATCCTTTTCAATTTAATATCAATTCCACAAAATTCCATTTTTCCAAATGATGTATAGGCAATATTTACACAAAAATTCCAGAAACATTACAGAGCTTTTGTGACACTAATTTAGGACTATTGGCAGAGAATCATCAACATTTAATGTAAGATGGCCTATAGGATTCCATTATAAGATATTTACCAAAATGCCATTATACTAATTTTAACACAAATAATGCATCCATTAAATTCTGAGGAATTTGTGAAAGACTAATAATAACTTTTTATGATAGTAGAAAAATTTCCAAAATTTTCAGAGGTATAAATCCATCAATTCAAGAATTTACAAAATAAGGGTAAAATGGGAAATTTAGGGTATCTATTCCAAACATTCTTCAAAACAGAGGAATCATATTTTTCCTAAGTCAAATGTGATGTTATCTATACCATGGCAAAGTTGTTTGGATTTGTACTTGAATAAATCCTATTTTCCAATTTTATTTCCAAACTAGCTATAATTAAAATAAATTCTAATAAATGGAATTTTGATTCCAAAAATTCCCTCATTAATTTGAGGGGTGAAATTTACCCTAATGAACCATTGTAATTAATTTCATGACTCTTGCATGCCACCATTGGGCTAAATATACCAATTTGCATTTTTGCTATTTGCACACCAAGCCTTAACATAGGCTAGCACATGCAAGTGGTTTCTCCCACATGCAGTGAACCCAAGGTGCTGAAAATTTTATCATGCACCAAGGATGACCCCACTGACCCACCACCAAAATTTGGGGCCATGGGAGGAGTAGAACTCCATATATGTCATTTATTTAAATTTTGATATTTTACCAAAAACTATAGGAAAATATTTTCCAAAAATTCCTAAATTTTGGCAGGCGGTAAGTAAGCCCTAATCATGCATGTGCCCAAAATTTGGGGTCATGGTGACTAATATTGAGGCCAGGGCATCCAATATAATTTTTGACCTAGTCTAGGACCAGTCCTAGGAGAAATGTCATACAGGACTGTACATTACACCAAAATGTATGTTTAGGGTGGCATGTTAAAGGTAAGACCCTAGGCTACATTTTTCATTAAGGGTCTAAGGTCTGGAAATGCCTCTAGGGGGCCTATATGTAACATGCAAAAGGACTGAATATATGTGACAGGAAATGTTACTATTCATACATTATATTAATTTAAATTAATGATCGGCGCACGAATCTTAAAGAAGAATCGACGGGATCTGGTTATCGTCTACCTCCAGCCAACGGCTGAGATCGAGCCGACCTGGAGCGATTTTGCCGGCGGTTTCCGGCCAGCTGAGACGTCGCCACCTCCGGCCAACGATGCCATCACCTTCACGGTGGTGGCTATCATTTCCCGGCGATGGGGCGGCGGAAGACGGCGGCGACAGCGATCCCGAGCGGTTTTAGAGACTTAGAATTCCCTCGATTTTCTCACATGGCATCGGGCTCAATTGAGCCCGATCTCTCGCCTATTTGATCTAAGAAGCTAGTACGGGTAGAGGTGAAGTGAAACGCACCATAATCGGGGCTTGGCTGCGGGTCAGGCGGCGGTTTGCCGTGGTGGTGGTGCGCCGGCGAGCTCCTCCCCGAAAGTTCAATTCTCCACCGTTCTCCATGAGTAAGTAGTCGAATTCCACTCCTCTCGGCCTTCTGAAGCTAATGGTGAGCTCTGTTTGGACTGGGGTGGCCTATAAGTGGAGATAACTCCAATGTTAGCTCGGTTTTGAGCTTTGGAGGCTTCACCCAGCAGCCATGTGGCTCACAGCCCTGGTTTCCTGCTGGAATTAAAGAGGGGAGGTCAGCCACCTGGTCTTGGGCAGCCTAAGTCAGCTGATGGGGTGGCCATGTGGCCACCATTTCCTTCATTCCTCTTTCTCTCTCCTCTTCTCCTAAAAATTCCAATTTTACCCCCTTGCATGTATTCTCTCTCCTGATTTAGAGGGGTAGGGCTGGTCTTGTTCACTTGGGCTGACTATGGGCCAATTTTGGTGGGCTTGGTCCAAGGGGGAATGACTTGGCCTTCATTTCATTCCTTAGGTCAAATTGTTGACCACTTTGACTTTTTGGGTTGACTGGTCAACTATGGTGGGTGGACTGACCCCACTTGGTGGAAATGGGTCTAGTGGCACCACCCAACTTGGTTTGGGTCAAGGGGGTGCCCCACTTAGGTTAATTAGGCCTATGGGTGTGGGTTTGACCAAATTAAGCCCAAGGTTGACCTTGGTCAACTGGGGTCAAAATGTTGACCCAGTGACATACCCTAGGGTCCACTTAGATTGTTTTTAGGGTTAGGGCAATGTGGTGGGGTCATGTTGTGGTTAGGGTCCCCACTTAGGCTAGTTTGACCTAGTTTGACTATGGTCTTATAGTGGGCCCCACATGGCTACCACCCACTACCTAGGGTCAAACCTAGTTGGTGTCCTCAAATCTCACCCCATACCTAACCCAATCTAAGTTGAGGGGTCTAGAAGTAACATGGGATGTTACAAATTCCAATAAACAAGAAAATAATTTCGTCCCCGAAATTTAAGTTCGGGTCTACGGGGTTCTAATTGCAAGAATTATCAAGAATCTTAAAAGCATAACTTAAATGTACCTGATGCGAATAGCTCCGGGTGTTGCTCCAGCATCAGATCTCTCGGCTCCCAAGTGTGCTCTTCCCGTCCATGGTTGGACCACAGCACCTTCACGAGGGGAACCTTCTTCTTCCGCAACACTCGGATGGCTGTATCGTCAATCCGGATCGGCTCCAATCTCACTGATCTGTCAGGCTCTATCGGTCCGGCTGTAGTAGTGATGTGCTGCTCCGGCCGAAGGAGAGCTCTCCGTAAGGAAGAGACATGGAAGACGTCATGTAGTGCACCCAACTCCGGTGGCAGCTGCAGTCGGTAAGCTAAGGGGCCGATCCGCTCCAGGATCAGGTAGGGCCCCATGTACCGTGGACTGAGCTTCTTGTGCCTCCGTACCCGTGAAACACCGTGTACCGGACGTATCTTCAAGAATACCCTGTCTCCAACCTGGAACTCCACCTGCCGGTGCCGAGCATCATAATACTTTGCCTGCCTGCTCTGGGCCTCCAGTAGCCGATCCCTGATCAATCGAATCTGAGCCTCAGTGTCCTCTATATAATCAGATCCCAGAGCCCTGGTATCCACATCCTGTACCCATGATAGCGGTGTCCGGCATCTCCTCCCATAAAGAGCCTCGTACGGAGCCATCCTGATGCTAGCCTGGTGGCTGTTATTATACGAGAACTCGATCAATGGCAGCAGCCTCTCCCAAGGCCTCCCCGTATCCAATATGCATAATCTGAGCAGGTCCTCCATGGTCCGGATGGTCCGCTCGGTCTGTCCGTCGGTCTGCGGGTGGAAGGCGGTACTAAAAGTAAGCCGAGATCCCAAGTAAGCATGCACGGACCTCCACTCGCTCGAAGTGAACCGACCATCACGGTCCGAAACAATAGTCCTGGGGATACCATGATATCTGATGTACTGCTCCACAAATAGTCTCACCAGGACTGCAACTGGGGCATCCTTCCGAACTGGAATAAACCGCGCTACCTTGGTCAATCTGTCCACTATAACCCATATAGAATCATGCCCAGAGTGGGAGCGAGGCAATCCGTGTATGAAGTCCATAGCAATGTCCTCGAACTTCCACTCTGGAACTGGCAGTGGCTGTAGTAAACCTCCCGGGCTCTTGCATTCCGCCTTCACACGCTGGCAGGTCTCGCAATGGGTCACAAAATCCGTGATCTCCCTCTTCATCCCGGGCCAATACATAGATCTCCGCAAATCTGCTCACATCTTGGTGATGCCGGGGTGTACTGAATATCTCGAGCAATGTGCCTCCCGGAGTATGTCCTCCCGGATACTGCCTCCTGCTGGTATGTAGATGCGCTCCCGAAACCGAAGAAGATCATCCTGCAACGTGTAGCCCTCGACCTTGCCCCTCTCTAGGGCACTGAAAATCGGCTGTAACGCAGCATCCAGCCTCTGATGTGCTCGGATGCGCTCCTGTATATCATCGCAGCTGATCACTGAGCTCAAATACTCTCTATATACCACTGGCTCGGTCTCGGACACCACGGTAATGTGCATGTCCTCCATCATCTGAAGCAGCTCTATGGACATCAATCGGGGCTCCGGTCCAGAAGTGCCGGCCCTCCTGCTCAAAGCATCCGCAACCGTGTTCGCTTTTCCCGGATGATAGTGGATCTTGTAATCATAATCACAGAGAAACTCCAGCCACCTCCTCTGTCTCAGGTTTAGGTCCTTCTGAGTATCGATATACTTGAGATTCTTGTGATCTGAGAAGATGTCACAATGAATCCCATATAAGTAATGCCTCCATATTTTCAGGGCGAAAACCACAGCCCCGAGCTCTAGATCATGTACTGGATAATTATGCTCATGCTTCTTCAACTGTCGCGAAGCATAAGCGATAACGTGTCCATGCTGCATCAAGACTGCACCCATCCCCTGATAAGAGGCGTCCGTGTAGATCTGGAATCCTTCGCTCCCGGATGGAAGCGCAAGAATAGGGGATGAGATGAGTCGGTCCTTCAGCTCCTGAAAAGCCGTCTCACACCGCTCTGACCAAACAAAATCTGCATCCTTCTTCGTCAAGGACGTGAGGGGGAGTGCTATCCTCGAGAACCCCTCCACGAACTTGCGGTAATAGCCTGCTAGTCCCAAGAAACTGCGGATGTCAGATGCGGTCTTCGGCCGTGGCCAATCCCTCACCGTCTCTATCTTGGCTGGGTCCATAGCTAACCCAGCCCCACTGATCGTGTGCCCCAGGAAAGCCACCTCCTACAACCAGAACTGGCACTTCGAAAATTTTGCGTACATCCGTGTCTCCCTCAACCTCTGCAGGACCTGTGTCAAGTGCTCTGTATGCTCCTCTTGAGTCCGAGAATAAATAAGGATGTCGTCGATGAATACTATCACGAAGCGATCTAAGAAAGGCTCGAAAACACGGTTCATCAGACTCATGAATGCAGCAGGAGCATTCGTGAGCCCAAAAGGCATCACCGTGAATTCGTATAGTCCATAGCGCAAACTGAAAGCCGTCTTCGGTATGTCTTCTTCCCTGATACGGAGCTGATAATAGCCGGATCGCAAATCTAACTTGGAGAACCAGAATGCTCCCTGTAGCTGGTCAAATAACTCATCTATCCGAGGCAGAGGATAGGTGTTTCGGACCGTCAACCGGTTAAGCTCCCGGTAATCTATACATAATCGCAGTGATCCGTCCTTCTTCTTCACAAATAGAACTGGCGCTCCCCATGGCGATGAACTAGGCCGCACAAATACTGACTCTACTAGCTCCTGTAGTTGAGTCCTGAACTCTGCTAACTCCCTAGGAGCCATCCTGTAGGGTGCCCGGGATACCGGCTTCGCTCCCGGTACTAGCTGAATCCTGAAATCCAAGTCTCTAGCAGGCGGTAGTCCGGGCAATTTCTCCGGGAATACATCGGAGAAATCCCGGACCACTGGAATATCTGAGATAGTCGCCTCTATTCCCACCAATCTCGAAACAGACAATATAGACTTCTTCACCCTGCTCATGGGCCTTCACAGCCTGTATAGAAGATAACAGTAGGTGGCAGATAGGCTGGATACCTTCAACGATAACATGAGAGTCGCCATGTCTTAGCGTGATCCTCCTGGACGGGCAATCTATCTGAGCATGGTTCCGATGCAACCAGGTCATGCCCAAGATCAAATCAAAGTCCTGCAACTTCAGAATGGTCGCCGGCGCCTCAAATGCCTTGCCGCCAATCTCGGCCTCCATGTCACAATGTGCAGTAGTCCGCAGCTCCGACCCATCGGGTAGGCGTACCCTCATCTCTAGTCCAGGGAACCTCTCCACGCCTTCGAGTCCGTCGATGAAGGCCTCGGATACGAACGAGTGTGACGCACCCGTGTCGAAAAGAGTATGGGCAGGCTTGCCGCTGATCATGACTATGCCTGAGGTTTGTTTATGTGAAAGTTAATTGTTGTCCTATGGTTCCAGGTACTATGTATATATCATTGAAAAATTCAAGAAAACTCATAATTAACTTCAAGTACCTGTGATGACCTCCTCGGGATTCCTCGGCTCTGTGAGGTCCAAGGCGTATATCTACTCCTGCTCGCGCCTCCTGCCATGATATCCCCGACCTCGGCCTCGTCCTCGGCCTCGTCCTCGGCCCTGCTGTACTGGGGCCACTGGAGGTGGAGGAGGAGGAGGGGGATGGAATCGGTGCGGGCACTCCGACCTGATGTGCCCAGGCTGGCGGCATCCGTAACAAACCACTTGTCGGTGGCCTCGGTCATCCTGTCTCCTCGGATCATGTATCTGTAGAGGTGGGGGAGCCAAAGCTGGAGGAGGCCCCTTCTCCTGCCTGAAGTTGGGACGACGACGTCCCCCACCCCTCCTGTATCCAATGGTCCTGCCTCTCTGAGAGCCCCTACTGCCCTCACCTGATGTCGATCCATCAAATGGTCTCTTCCCTCCGGCTCGCACCATCAGCTGGTCAGCCTCCAGCTTCTTCGCCATCTCGATGATCTGCCTGGATGTGCCATGTGAAATGAATAACAGAGCCTACCTCAGATCATCCCTGAGGCCCCGGTAGAACCTCTTTGCATACCTCCTATCGTCGGTGTCCTGAATCCCCGCGAACCTGGCCAAGTGGGAGAACTCTCTCTGGTACTCAATCACTGATCTGGTCCCCTGCTTGAGGTTCAAAAACCTCTCCTCCAAAGCATCTCTGTCCGTAGCAGAGACGAAGTGTTCCAGGAACACATCGCCAAACTCCTCCCAAGAAATCTCTGACAGCTCAAAGTCCGCATAGGTAGTCTCCCGGACTGACTTCCACCATCTCTTCGCGTGGGCCTCTAGCACGGAGGTGGCTAGAGGTACTGCCTGGCCGACTGGGCAGCTGATGCCCGCTAAGATCTCGTGTATGGCCTCCAGCCATTCTTCCGTCTTCACCGCATCCTCTGTCCCACGGTACGTCGGTGGGGACAGGCTCTTGAATGCACTCAGCCAGCTCGACCCCGGATTTGGCTGTGGAGCCGGGACTTGCTGGGCTCTAAAGGCATCCAAAATCGCCGTCAGGGTCTGCCCCATCTCCGTATGTAGGAATGGAGTGGCAGCTGGAGGGGGAGGAGCCACATTTTGCGGCGCTGCGACCTGTGGAGGTTGCATAAAGGTAAGGTTAGAGCAAAATTGGCCTAACAAATTGTACTTTGTGGACCATCTATGTGACTTTACATATGGGCACACCACTGCTTCCGCTGCATAGTTTGTCCGCAAACTAATGCTGGGGCGGGGGTGGTCCCATGTTGTGGACTTCTTTCTCATATGATCGTTGTTCAAGTGATACCAGTTTGTAAGACCCCCCCTCCCCCTTACCAAGGAGGGCTACCGGATCTTATGCCCAGAACCGCCGTCTTACGGTGGCACTAACTCACGGGTTAGTCGACACCGCAACACGCCGATTCTGCCGGCTAGTACGATCATAAACCTGTAGGCCAATATGAGAAATAAGAAGTAAAACTGAGTATAAAATGCCATCAGTCCACAAGTCACAGTACAATCATATAAAGGAAATGAATAGTACATCACTAGTCCACAGAATAGTACAGAAGAAAGAGTAAAAAGGGCTTATGCCCAGTACAACAAATCTCTCTCTCACAAAATAGTAGAAGCGGAAGCTAAACTAGATCATCAGATCTCGTCCCACCTGAGGACGCACAGTAGTGGTAGTAGCCTGCTGAAGTGGTATCTGCTCCTCATCCCCTGCCTCCTCGACGTGCGGGTGCTCCATCTCCACGGGCTCCTAAAAATAGTTGGTCACCGACCATTAGTCAAAAAGACTAAGTCGTTTCCTCCGCACCTCGCCCCGCAGCTCCTAGGCACCGAGCGGGAGGACGAAGCGGAGGACAACAAGGGGTAGCAAAATGGAAGCAGGTGACAATATCTAACTAATGATGTAATAAGTACTGTAGTTCTACTCTAGCAATTCTATGTACGGTACAAGTAACAAGTAAGAGTAGTGCAGTAATGAAAAGTAAAGAAGCAGCAGTATGAATAAGTAAATAAGCTAAGCTACCACTATGCTATCATCACAAACGTACCCTAACTTATATAAATGCCCATACAAATATATAAGTTAGGATTTCCAGGAAATTTAACTTATCATATAAAAGAGCCCATACTAATTTATATGATAAGGATCTATGAAGCGTATGACCTAATATGAATGAATGATATGATGCAATTTTATGCGCAGGCAAGTGCAACTCACACACAACGACTCTGTGATCACAGACCTTTAGTTCCCACTTTTTGAGAGCTAGCATCACTCTCGGGTACCACCGCTGTGGCTACGGCAGCAGCGGAGCGGGCGTCTCCGCTTCTAGACCGGTATGCACACTACCAAGCCTTAGACCCCTCTCATACGCCTCTGTACACGTCCAAGGTGCACTCTAGAGTCTCGCGTACGTACTTTGCTGACAAACCCGTCAGTCTTGTTGGGTCGGATGTGTGTTATCGGGGGTCGTCCTCCAGACCGCAGTGTAAAACAACCCACTGGCCCCTCTAACTCCCACAACCGCCTGGTGCACCGTACTGCCATCGGTGTGACGAACGGCCAGTACCGCATGCCCCGCCACGATATTTATGCACATGCAAGTAATTCATACCGAGCCTTCCGCTCGCAGGACAAAAACCCGTCCTGAATCCCTCCAACCCAAACCCGGGTGAGAACGCACATTAGTGCCATTATACCAACTCCCTCAAACCCAAAACGGGTGAGCATATTTCATGAATCTCTCCTACCCCATACGGGCGAGAAGGTACGACAATGTCCTAACCTATTATACTACTCTTGTCTACAGTTTATTATACTTAGAGGTTTAGGGTTAATCCCAGGACTGCCCCCGGTATTCCCTGTGAAGGGCTCTCAAGGGGCACTAGGAACTGTGTTGGGATTACGCCCAGCGTTCCCTTTCGCAAGGATATTTATTTTAGTTGATGGCTACCCATGTATCTCCCCAGCTCTCCTTATTGCTTTAGTATAACCCTAGTGACTTAAGGTATTACCGGGAAACCAACGGTCTTCCGCCGATCCCCGCTCCAGGTGCTAGCTAAGACTTGCACTTTTAATCCCTCACTAAGAAAAACTCTACCCACCAGGGTTACATATGTTGAATTCTCTCTTATTTCTGCCGATAATCAATCCCCTGGTAATTCCCCTAAGACAAGACTTATTTGTGTTATGTGCAGACCATGACCTATGTTTACCCTAGAAATGTGATCTTCCAAAACTTAAGGCATCTTGCCTCTAAATATTTATCCTAAGGTATTATGGACTAAGGGAACTACCCTAAGGATTCTCATAACTTTTCCTGGCCAAATAGTCATTTAATTAATTCTTTTAATTTAAAAGCTAGGTCACTTTACACATGAAGTGGTTTGATTAAGCATCCACTGACCTAGGGAATTTTTCCTGAGAGGTATATTGACAAAATATTACTGCATACAGAATTTCATAATTTTCCTTAAATTATTTATTATCCTTTTCAATTTAATATCAATTCCACAAAATTCCATTTTTCCAAATGATGTATAGGCAATATTTACACAAAAATTCCAGAAATATTACAGAGCTTTTGTGACAATAATTTAGGACTATTGACAGAGAATCATCAACATTTAATGTAAGATGGCCTATAGGATTCCATTATAAGATATTTACCAAAATGCCATTATACTAATTTTAACACAAATAATGCATCCATTAAATTCTGAGGAATTTGTGAAAGACTAATAATAACTTTTTATGACAGTAGAAAAATTTCTAAAATTTTCAGAGGTATAAGTCCATCAATTCAAGAATTTACAAAATAAGGGTAAAATGGGAAATTTAGGGTATCTATTCCAAACATTCTTCAAAACAGAGGAATCATATTTTTCCTAAGTCAAATGTGATGTTATCTATACCATGGCAAAGTTGTTTGGATTTGTACTTGAATAAATCCTATTTTCCAATTTTATTTCCAAACTAGCTATAATTAAAATAAATTCTAATAAATGGAATTTTGATTCCAAAAATTCCCTCATTAATTTGAGGGGTGACATTTACCCTAATGAACCACTGTAATTAATTTCATGACTCTTGCATGCCACCATTGGGCTAAATATACCAATTTGCATTTTTGTTATTTGCACACCAAGCCTTAACATAGGCTAGCACATGCAAGTGGTTTCTCCCACATGCAGTGAACCCAAGGTGCTGAAAATTTTATCATGCACCAAGGATGACCCCACTGACCCACCACCAAAATTTGGGGCCATGGGGAGGAGTAGAACTCCATATATGTCATTTATTAAAATTTTGATATTTTACCAAAAACTATAGGAAAATATTTTCCAAAAATTCCTAAATTTTGGCAGGAGGTAAGTAAGGCCTAATCATGCATGTGCCCAAAATTTGGGGTCATGGTGACTAATATTGAGGCCATGGCATCCAATATAATTTTTGACCTAGTCTAGGACCAGTCCTAGGAGAAATGTCATACAGGACTGTACATTACACCAAAATGTATGTTTAGGGTGGCATGTTAAAGGTAAGACCCTAGGCTACATTTTTCATTAAGGGTCTAAGGTCTGGAAATGCCTCTAGGGGGCCTAAATGTAACATGCAAAAGGCCTGAATATATGTGACAGGAAATGTTACTATTCATACATTATATTAATTTAAATTAATGATCGGCGCACGAATCTTAAAGAAGAATCGACGGGATCTGGTTATCGTCTACCTCCAGCCAACGGCTGAGATCGAGCCGACCTGGAGCGATTTTGCCGGCGGTTTCCGGCCAGCTGAGACGTCGCCACCTCCGGCCAACGATGCCATCACCTTCACGGTGGTGGTGGCTATCATTTCCCGGCGATGGGGCGGCGGAAGACGGCGGCGACGGCGATCCCGAGCGGTTTCAGAGACTTAGAATTCCCTCGATTTTCTCACATGGCATCGGGCTCAATTGAGCCCGATCTCTCGCCTATTTGATCTAAGAAGCTAGTACGGGTAGAGGTGAAGTGAAACGCACCATAATCGGGGCTTGGCTGCGGGTCAGGCGGCGGTTTGCCGTGGTGGTGGTGCGCCGGCGAGCTCCTCCCCGAAAGTTCAATTCTCCACCGTTCTTCATGAGTAAGTAGTCGAATTCCACTCCTCTCGGCCTTCTGAAGCTAATGGTGAGCTCTGTTTGGACTGGGGTAGCCTATAAGTGGAGATAACTCCAATGTTAGCTCGGTTTTGAGCTTTGGAGGCTTCACCCAGCACCCATGTGGCTCACAGCCCTGGTTTCCTGCTGGAATTAAAGAGGGGAGGTCAGCCACCTGGTCTTGGGCAGCCTAAGTCAGCTGATGGGGTGGCCATGTGGCCACCATTTCCTTCATTCCTCTTTCTCTCTCCTCTTCTCCTAAAAATTCCAATTTTACCCCCTTGCATGTATTCTCTCTCCTGATTTAGAGGGGTAGGGCTGGTCTTGTTCACTTGGGCTGACTATGGGCCAATTTTGGTGGGCTTGGTCCAAGGGGGAATGACTTGGCCTTCATTTCATTCCTTAGGTCAAATTGTTGACCAATTTGACTTTTGGGGTTGACTGGTCAACTATGGTGGGTGGACTGACCCCACTTGGTGGAAATGGGTCTAGTGGCACCACCCAACTTGGTTTGGGTCAAGGGGTGTGCCCCACTTAGGTTAATTAGGCCTATGGGTGTGGGTTTGACCAAATTAAGCCCAAGGTTGACCTTGGTCAACTGGGGTCAAAATGTTGACCCAGTGACATACCCTAGGGTCCACTTAGATTGTTTTTAGGGTTAGGGCAATGTGGTGGGGTCATGTTGTGGTTAGGGTCCCCACTTAGGCTAGTTTGACCTAGTTTGACTATGGTCTTATAGTGGGCCCCACATGGCTACCACCCACTACCTAGGGTCAAACCTAGTTGGTCTCCTCAAATCTCACCCCATGCCTAACCCAATCTAAGTTGAGGGGTCTAGAAGTAACATGGGATGTTACAGTTTGGCGGACACGGCTGTTGTGGAGTCCGGCTGTGGTGGTCCTGGCTTGGTCTCTGGCGGCAAGGCGGACTGGATATTGGAGTCCGGCCTTGGAGAAGCTGGGGCGGACTGGCTATCTGCACAGGAGCGGCGAACTGGAATGTGTGTCCGCGGGCTGGCGGACACACTTGTTCTAGCTGCGGGTTGTGGCGGTGATCCTATCAGCTAGGGCGGTGACCATACTCATCGTCGTGCCTATAAATAGGACCCATGTCACATCAGGAATAAAAGAACCTAAACCGAAGTAAGTGAACAGTAATTGAGCTCGCGTAAGTTGCTGCGGTCTGGACTTTGTGTCCGCGCGGATAGAGAGTTGACCCGGTTGTGCTGTGCAGGTTGTGCGGATAGCGCTGGAAAGCCAGGACTTGGCTCTGATTGCGGTCATGGACAGTGCGGACTCTGCGGTTAAGCAACAGGCGGTAAACAGCAGGTCGCGGATAGCGACCAGGCGGTCTTCTCTTTGGCAACTTGGTTCGGGGTTCGGGAAGTCGCCTGCTTCAGGCGGACTGTTCCATTCGGTGGCGCAGCTTGTGCGGTCTGGCGGCTAGGCGACCTCGCGGTCAGGCGGCCTGCAGATCGGCGGTGAAGAGCTAGCATTGGAGGGGTGAGTCCGCGCGGCTTGGGTGCGGTCTCGCGACCTGGCGGACTGAGCGGACTCTACAGCAGTAGGTCGGCGGCTTGTTGATTGAGTCCGCGCGGCTTGTTTTTTGTTCTTGTCTTTATAACTGTGTCTGCTCTCCCGGTGTTGGGTTTTGGTGAAGCATGTCTCGCCATGTATGTCTCACTGTGTAAAGAAGTTTGCTCTTGATCAATAAAGAAGCTTGTGCTGCATGTGTTGCTGGTTGTTACTGCTTTGTTGAGATAACCCCTGCTAACTCCACGATCCGGGAAAACTTTCAACATTATAAGTGGGCGTTTCTCCTTCGGTTTGTTGAGTTTTCAACAGGGTATCCAAGGGGGCGTCTGCGGTTTGTTGAATTTTAACACTATGCTGACCAAATTATAACGATCCTGCCCCCAACTCGGGGCGGTGATGCTCCTTCCCTGCACTTTGTTAACATAATCCAGCAGTAGTGTAATAACACAACAACACAGGCGTAGGCACTCACGGCCACACACCCCATGCGCTCAGGGCACATTCTCGATGAACCGATCAACATCACGTCAGTTCAAGCCATAGACGCCTCGGTCTCACCACCACCACAAGGACGACCAAATCTCATGAGCATTTAGGTCCTTCCGGCCGATGTCACGTCAATTTAAGCCATAGACAACCCGAGACCTCCTATCTATGCCAACGACAAGTCCCACGTAGCTTTAGGTCGCTTGTACCGAATGATATACGCTGGGTACGGTTCTGCTATACTTGTTGCTCACACCGCAACGTCAATTTAAGCCATATGCGCGGGTTAGCTCCCCGAGTCCCAAATCGTTACACACAACACATAACCCAGTTATGTTTAGGTTGGCTCCCAGGCCACCAAGTTGGCAGAGTCTCGCATCTGCCAAGTTTTCTGGGTGCACCTTGGAGTTAATCCACTAGGCTACCTATTGCAATCTACCGCATAAAAAACCCAAAAAACAATCGTTCGCATGGAGTCTTCTCCTGCCATTCAAGCAATGCAACATAACCGATCCAGACCAACTTGTCTGGGTAGGCTTCACACATCATGTCTATATCCATTCTCGATTACGGACTCTACATGTACACAACGGGGACTATTCATGTCTGCCCGAAGGAATGCCTCAACTCACCACAAACTTGCGAGAGCGGGCTTCCTATGCAAAGGAAATGAGAGTTTCACATGCTCAAGTAGAGAATCGTTACCCTAGCGCTTTTCCTTGGCGCCATGGAAATGTATGCGGATGGAAAGCACCACAATCTCCTTGCCTCCGTAGATCCGAAGTCGGCTCGCAATTTGGAGCTCCGAAACTCCGCCGGTAACCGGATCTAACCTCCTTTCTTCTTCCTTGCTCTCCCTTCTCTCTAGACTTTTAGAAAGAGACTAAGTGAAAGAAGTGATGGATTTGAAACCCTATTCCTGGGTATATCCCAGTAGGAACAACCCGCAGCCGTCGGATCCAAAAATAAGGAAACGAACGGCCACAATCCGTAGCTGAAATGCAAAATCTGGGCTGAACATGGCCTGCGACACGCCCGTGTCCAGGGCCGTGTCCCCCATTCGCCATCGAAATCGACGTGTCTCGAAAAACACACAGGCACCCGACACGCCCGTGTTCGACCTAACACGCCCGTGTCAGTCAGTATACGCCCGTGTTCCCGGGCATGTTCCTCCATCAACACAGGATCAACACCAACCCTAGACTCACACAGGTCTTGGACACGCCCGTGTCCTAATTTACACGCCCTGTCATACCCAAACACGCCTGGGCTCCAGGCCGTGTTCACTGTCTCGACACTTCGTCTCGACACTTCGTCGACCACCTGACACGGCCTTGGACACGCCCGTGTCCTAGGCCGTGTTCCGTGCCTCGACACTTCATCGAGCAAAATCGTCGACTTCCTTGGCAGATCGTCGACACGAGCTCGATACGCCCTGGGACACGCCCGTGTCTCAGGCCGTGTTCGCTGCTCGACGATCGTCGACTCCAAAACTCATCAACCTCTCGGCCAAATCATCGACCAAAACACGACACGCCCTGGTACATGCCCGTGTCCTAGGCCGTGTGCCCCCTGCCAAATTCCAAACTTGGCTCAAAATGCCTGCCGTCGTTCTTTTGAGTTTTGGGGCATTGCAGGTCGAATGGCGGGCTGCATAGCGAATCCGCTGAGTTTGCGGAGGTTAAGTTGAGTCCGCCTTTACTGCTGAGTAGAGGCGAGGGTGCCAGCTATAAAGAAGCTAGAGCTGGGGTTCATTTATATCTGCGGACTGAAATGCGAGTCCGCCCAGCCCGCAGTGGAGAAGAGGTGGAATCCGCGAGCTGGCAGTGGTGGTCGACTGGGCGACCTGGCGGACGAAAGAAGCAGGTCGCCCATTCTGCCGAAGTTCGCCACATGTCAGAGGAAAAAAGGTTTGCCTCCCCTGCTGGGCGGCCTGGGCTTGGCGACCTGGCAGGTCGCGCATGTTGGCGAGGCGGAACCAGGTGTTGCGTGTTGGCGATATTGCTGATGGTAGGCGTCCTGGAGGCAGGCTGCTTCACGATGAGGCGGTCTGGTCGGCTTGATGTGCGGCCTACATGAGCGGGCTAAAGGAGACTTAACTCCTGCAAAGTACGTGGCTTATTGCCGGTCTGAGCGGATAAGCATACTAGTTCGCTAACGTTCGTCGTCACCTGCTGGGAAGAGAAGCACACGACGGTTAGCTGAACAAAGAGCGCGGGCTGCAGGGGTGGACTGAGGAGAGAGTCTGCGGCCCCTACCGACCACGGGAACGCTGCGCGACCTGGGCGGTCAGACCGCCCACGCCGTACGGCCTGAGCGGACAGAGAAGCCTGTCCGCCCATTCCCTGATGTCGAGACCTTCAGGGAGAACCCGGAGTAGGCCGCGACTAGCCAGCTAGCTACCTTGGGAAGGATCGTCGATTTCTGGGATAACATAATCCCTGCACTTTTTTAAGTTCCGAGGGAACTTCAAAAAATTAGGAGACCCATGAAAATCATGATCCACCCCAAAGAAGAAGGAGGAGGCAAGGAGAGATAGAACCTGATGTCTCTACTTAGGAGTTCGCTAATGCCTATCTTCTTCCTGCAAAGGAAAAGTTAGTTTAGGCATGTTTGGAAGGTACATCTTGTGTGTACCTGAGTTTGCCTTTGGAAAAATGAAGGAGACGCATCTTCCACTGAGTTGTACAAAATGAAGATGAGAGGAAAGCATAGAATGATGAAGGCTTGTAAGCACCTGTTATCCTCTGCAAAGAGAAGAGTAAGTTGTATGCATAAAGGGAAAAATAGGTTGCATGTACCTGAAGAGTACTTGCAATTATTTGTTAGTTTCTGCAAAAGAGAAGTTAGAGGCAAATATGAAAGTAAACTAAGCCGCAAGTACCTGAAGGGAACTTACAGGTATCTGCTGATCGCTACAAAAAAGGATTTAGAAGCAAACATGATATATGAAAGTAGGTTGCAAGTACCTATGAAGAAACTTGCAAGTATCGGATTATCTCTGCAAGAAAAGAGTTAAAAGCAGACATGATATATGAAAGTAGGTTTGCAAGTACCTGTGAAAAACTTGCAAGTATCTGCTGATATCTGCAAGAAAAGAGTTAGAAGCAGACATGATATATGAAAGTAGGTTGCAAGTACCTGTGAAGAAACTTGCAAGTATCTACTGATCTCTACAAGAAAAGAGTTAAAAGCAGACATGATATATAAAAGTAGGTTGCAATTACCTGTGAAGAAACTTGCAAGTGTCCGCTAATCTGATGTAGGGATGTCGGATCGGAGATCTCCGCGAAGCTAACGCTCTCCCTACGCACAACACGTCGTAGATCTACCGCACCTACACAGCACCTATCGCCCACAATAGTCCTCATCACAAAACGCAGCACAAACAACGAGGGAGGAATGGTCGACTCGAAAACGACGATCGGAAATTTGAGTCGGAATATTTCCCAAGAAAACACAAAGGTTGCCACTCCTTTTTGAGAGCAAGACCAAGGCTATAGGCCAAGATCCGCTCAGGCAAATATGATCCACCCGATCCGGAATTAAAAAGCCTTGCAATGGCGATTTCGATTCAAAACTTGCAGTGATTAGATTAAAGATCCGGAGAAAACGATTTGCGAAAATCCACCACAACTAAGGAGAAGAATCACACAAGGAGGAGGTAAGGGATTACCCAACCGGAAAGCTTTCACACGAGATAACTGTGGGAGAATCACTCTCTCCACGGATCCACCGGCGTCACACCGAATGGTTTGCAACCTTCTTCCAAGGAGTCGCACCGAAGGAAGCCACGCTGGAGTCGCACCAAACGGGGATGGAGGAGGCAAGGCTTGGCTTCACACCAAAGGGGAGGGGGCTGCTATGGACTTCTCCATGGTGGCCGAAATTTCCACAAGGGGGGTTTTTAGGTTTATTTTTCCAATTGCCTTAACTCTTCATGAAAGCCTCCTTTAAATAGGAGTTACAAATAAGCCTTAGCCCTTCATGATGGAGATTTAATCTTATCCATCCGAATGGCTAATTGCACACCAAAACTAAAATAGTTCAAATTGAAAATATAACAACACATGCAATGAATATAAAATTATCACATAAGCATAGGATAATTTTATATTCCAATTATAAAATAGAGTGCACGAAAAGGAAATAAATAAAACTAAGGCGTTGCCGTGGCGGTAGTACGGCGCGGGCGGAGGTTGTAGCGTAGCCGTCCGTTAGCATCATCGTGCCGCCTCACGTCCTTGAGTCGTATGGCCTTAGCAACCGGATCATCAACAGCATCATCAGCATCGTCTTCAACTGGTGGAGGAGGGGCCGCGCCATCAATCCTCCCCCGCTCAAATGCACGCATCTCCGTTGTGTGGTCCAAGCGATAGCGGTGAAGGAGAGCGGCATCCAAACTCTGCAGCTCCGTCTCGAGTACCCAAGAATCATCCGAAGGGGGCCGATCACGCCAACGGATGAGAAAGCGGTGGGTGTCGCCATCAGCAGTGGTAACTGGCTCAGCATCAAGTATCATCTCTGGAGTGGAAAACGTCCGTGGAAACCTGGGGAACATATTAGCAGTAGGCAGGAAAGAAGGCAACTTACCATCCGATGATATACCTGTGGGGACCGAAAGAGAGAGATCATCCGTACTACCACTCCCCAACCCATGAGAACTTTCAGTGGGAGAAGAAGACGACAAAGAAATCAACTCTTGTGGTGGTGACACAAACATCGTTAAATCCGAAACATTAAAAATGGGGGAGATACCCCAATCAGCAGGCAAGTCCAAAACGAAAGCGTTGTCACCTAGCTTTTTAATAATCCGAAAAGAGCCGGCGCGCTTTGTGCTAACTTTGTAACGGTGCCAGTTGGCAAGCGTTCGGGAACCAAACAGACTAAAACTAGATCGCCAATTTTGAAGTCTGATACTCTCCTATGTAAATTAGCGTGTGCTTGATAAGAGTCGTATTGCGTAGTCAAGGTGGCCCGTATACGTGCGTGTAAATCATGGATGTGCTGGGCGAAGGATTGTGCAAACTGACTTGCCTTGTACGTTGGGGGCAACGACACCAAGTCAAGCGGCACAAGAGCCTTATACCCGTGGACAATCTCATTTGGAGACAGACCCGTTGACCGATTCTTGGAATTATTGTAGGCTAATTGGGCATGGGGAAGGAGAAGATCCCAAGTGCTCTTGTGATCACTCACGAGGCATCATAACAAATTTCCTAATCTCCGATTAACCACTTCCGTCTGCCCATCAGTTTGGGGACGATAGGCAGAGGAAAACAATAATTTCGTTCCCATTAATATCCAAAGAGTCTTCCAAAAATAACTAGTGAATTTTACGTCATTATCCGATACTATGGTCTTTGGCACTCCACGGTGACTAACGACTTCTTTAAAATAAAGTTTAGCGACGTGAGACGCATCATTCGTCCTACTGCACGGGATGAAATAAACCATCTTTGAAAACCTATCCACAACTACAAAAATTGAGTCGTGATGGCGTAGGGTAACGGGAAGGCCTAATACAAAATCCATACTAACGTCGTCCCAAGGCATGGAAGGAATAGGCAAGGGTGTATATAATCCTACGTTGGTTTTACTACCCTTAGACACCTGGCACGTGCGGCAGCTACTCACTACCTGTCCCACCATAACCTTAAGTTTTGGCCAATAGAATTTGTCCTCTACTAACGTAATGGTCTTATCTCTACCGAAGTGGCCACTCAACCCTCCGCTATGCAACTCCCATATGATATGTAGTCGTAACGATGACTGTGGAATACATAGTTTCCCGTTCCTAAACAGGTAATCGTCCTTGATGACGTAGGCAGATATCGTCGTGGGGGAGCTATCCTGGGCAGAAAGATAGAAGTCCTGGAAGTCAGGACACGTGGCGTACTCATCCTTAATACGCTCAAACCCTACAACATGTACTTCCATAGAGGTGAGTAAAAGGGTAAGACGACTAAGGGAGTCCGCGACTCGGTTATCAGCTCCCTTAAGGTGCTTGAGATTAAACGTGTAACCTTGTAGGAAAGCGACCCACTTAGCGTGACGTGGGCTGATCTTATGCTGGCCATTGATGAAACGTAAAGCCTCATGATCGGAGAGGATCACAAACTCCTTGGAGAGGAGATAGTGCCTCCAATGGTGTAGACATCAGACTACATCATAAAACTCCCTATCGTAATTTGAGTAGTTCAGCTTAGGGCCGGACAACTTCTCGCTGAAATAACTAACGGGATGGCCCTCCTGGCTCAAGACACCTCCAATCCCCACCCCAGATGCATCGCATGTGAGCTCAAAGACTTTAGCAAAGTCAGGTAGACGTAAGACAGGTGCCTCAGTCATAAGCTCCTTGATTCGCTCAAAAGCATGGGTGGCGGACTTCGTCCACGTAAACTCTCCCTTCTTCATACAGTCTGTGATAGGCGCCATAATGCTACTGAAGTCTCGTATGAAACGACGATAAAACGTGGCTAACCCATGAAACTTACTCACCTCACGTAGGGTGGATGGCACGAGCCAGTCCTTAATGACCTGAACCTTGCCCGGATCGACTCGGATACCCTCGGAGCCGACTATATAGCCTAAGAACTCTACCTCCGAGACATAGAAAGTGCATTTCTTAAGGTTGAGAAATAACGTCTCCTTCCGCAGGGTGGAAAGGATCACTCTCAGGTGGGAGATGTGCTCGGTAGTAGAGGTGATATAAATCAGAATATCGTCAAAGTAGACGACAACGAACTTTCCCATGAATGGTTGAAAGACATGTGTCATCATCCGGTAGAAGGTACTAGGGGCATTGGACAACCCAAAGGGCATCACAAGCCATTCGTACAGACCATCCTTCGACTTAAATGCCGTCTTCCACTCATCGCCCTCTCGTATCCTAATCTGGTGATAGCCACTCCGAAGATCTAGTTTGGAGAATACGGTGGCTCCAGACAAGACATCCAACAAATCATCTAGGCGGGGAATGGGGAACCTATACTTGATGGTGATTTTGTTGATAGCCCGGCTATCAACGCACATCCTCCATGTACCATCCTTCTTGGGGGCAAGTAGGGCTGGTACAGCACATGGACTCATACTAGTCCTAATAAAACCCTTCGCTATCAAGCCCTCTATCTGAGACTGCAACTCTAGGTGAGCTGCGGGGTGGAGTCGGTAATGGGGCTGATTTGGCAAGGAAGACCCCGGGATGAGATCTATCGCATGCTGGATATTCCTAAGCGGGGGTAACGTGGACGTCAACTCATCCGGGTACACGTCCCTATACTCCTCCAACAGTACCCGTAACTCACTAGGTTGCTCATCCAAAATGCTAGAATCGGGCTTCGCACTCAAGAGGACTAGCGCATACATAATTCCATCAAAGAACGGATCTCTCTCAAACTCTTTCCTACCAACGAGATTCAACGTTTTCCGTTCTATCGGGATAGTGGTGTCCTTAGCCAAGACTACGGGCTCCTTCGGGACGGTCGGCTTCAAAGTGATGGTTTTGCCATTGAATTTGAACTCATAAGTGTTGGCTCTACCAAAATGGGTAACATCACGGTCGTATAGCCAAGGGCGGCCTAACAACAGATGACAAGCGTCCATCGGAAGGACATCACACCACACCTCATCAATGTAGGATTTGAATGAGAGTGGGACCAGGCATCGCTTGGTAACGGTTACAGAGAGCTTGTTGATCCAAGCGACCTGGTATGGGGTCGGGTGTGGTTCCGTGATCAAGGACATACGTGCAATGGCGTTCTCAGATACGACATTCACGCAGCTACCACTATCAATAATCAACTTGCAAAGCTTCTCGCCACTCTTAAAAATCAGAGAAAATATGCTCGTCCTCTTCCAATCATCTAATGGACGAGGAGTGGTCAAAATACAACGCATCACCATAAGGGGGTGATCGTCCTCTAAGTCACTAGGGACTCCTTTGGGGTCACTCTCCTCTGCGGCCTCGTATACGTAATCATCAGGGTCGGTAGTTGGCTCTAATAAGGCTAGTGTTTTTGTCTTTGTTGGGCATTTGTAGGCATAGTGGCCTTGAATGCCGCAAGAGTAACAAGTGGTGTTAGCCTTGCTAACCTTCCCGATAGGGACACGCTCACTCGCAGGGTTCTTGGAGTTCCTAGCGGTGATCACGATTGACTTCGACTCGGTAGATTTAAACTTTCCCTTATCAGGATATGTGGAAGAAGATGCCCCAGTGGTGGACTTGTTCTTCGCATGAGCGTAACGGGAGTGAGCCTTAGAGGCTAGGTATTTTTCAATGTCCAAGGCGGCATTGAAAGTCGTGTTCAAGTCCGTATGCCCATATCGCAAGAGCTTCCTTTGGATATCGGGGTTAAGGCCCTTTCGAAATCTAGATAAAGTGACTTCGGGGATCTCCCTAAGGTCACATCGCACCATTCGGTCCTTAAGTTCACCCATATATTCAGCTACCGATCTTGAGCCCTGCCGCAGAGTGGCAAGCTCATCGAACATCTGTGTCCGATGGTACGCAGGAACGTACTGATCGGTCAACAGGTTCTTCATTACTGGCCAACCTATAAGGGGGGCTCCGTGTCCGGTTCCTAATCTTCGCTCCTCATTCAGCCAGAACGTCTTTGCACGACCTGTTAACTTCATCCGGGCAACTTGGACCTTTTGGGGATCCGTCAGGTTGTGCCACTCGAAGTAACACTCCATATCCACAGTCCAGTTAAGGAAGATTTGGGGGTCTCCCATGCCATCATACGTGGGGGAATTTATCTTAATGGCCCTAGTAATGTCAAAGTATCGCTCGGGGCGGTGTCCTCTAGGGGGCACCCGCGGAGAGTCCCCATCAGAATCTGAATCAGAGTTATGTTGGTGCCGGTTGGGCCGGTCAACATTAACGGGTGGCGGGGGTGGCCTAGCTTGGTTTTGTAGGATCTGGGCTAAGACGTTCCTAAGCTCAGCCATTTCGGCACGAAGGCCCGCTATAGCCGCGGTGTTGGGATCACCATGCTCGTTCGCAGCCATACTAGACGTAGACGGGGTTGCGTACTCCGTTCCTAGCCTAGTGCGCATTTAGGTTTGGGAGGCCCCGGGCAAGATGAATTTTCCTAGGGCTGTAGCTATATTGAAAATAAGATATTTTTATATATTCCCAATGTGAATAACACGTAGATCGTTAAAAGTTTTTTTTTTGAAATTTTGCTGAAAAATAAAGATTTCATCCTGCTATTGGCAGACCACAGAAAATAATTTTTTTGATTTTCTAACGATCCGATCTCCAACAAGGAACGCAGAGAGGATGTTTGCAATGTGAAAGTTGAAACGACCGCCTCTGATACCAAATTGATGTAGGGATGTCGGATCGGAGATCTCCGCAAAGCTAACGCTCTCCCTACGCACAACACGTCGTAGATCTACCGCACCTATACAGCACCTATCGCCCACAATAGTCCTCGTCACAAAACGCAGCACAAACAACGAGGGAGGAATGGTCGACTCGAAAACGACGATCAGAAATTTGAGTCGGAATATTCCCCAAGAAAACACAAAGGTTGCCACTCCTTTTTGAGAGCAAGACCAAGGCTATAGGCCAAGATCCGCTTAGGCAAATAGGATCCACCCGATCCGTAATTAAAAAGCCTTGCAACGGTGATTTCGATTCAAAACTTGCAGCGACTAGATTAAAGATCCGAAGAAAACGATTTGCGAAAATCCACCACAACTAAGGAGAAGAATCACACAAGGAGGAGGTAAGGGATTACCCAACCGGAAAGCTTTCACACGAGATAACTATGGGAGAATCACTCTCTCCACGGATCCACCAGCGTCACACCGAATGGTTTGCAACCTTCTTCCAAGGAGTCGCACCGAAGGAAGCCACGCCGGAGTCGCACCGAACGGGGATGGAGGAGGCAAGGCTTGGCTTCACACCAAAGGGGAGGGGGCTGCTATGGACTTCTCCATGGTGGCCGAAATTTCCACAAGGGGGGTTTTTAGGTTTCTTTTTCCAATTGCCTTAACTCTTCATGAAAGCCTCCTTTAAATAGGAGTTACAAAAAAGCCTTAGCCCTTCATGATGGAAATTTAATCTCATCCATCCGAATGGCTAATTGCACACCAAAACTAAAATAGTTCAAATTGAAAATATAACAACACATGCAATGAATATAAAATTATCACATAAGCATAGGATAATTTTATATTCCAATTATAAAATAGAGTGCACGAAAAGGAAATAAATAAAACTAAGGCGTTGCCGTGGCGGTAGCACGGCCCGGGCGGAGGTTGTAGCGTAGCCGTCCGTTAGCGTCATCGTGCTGCCTCACGTCCTTGAGTCGTATGGCCTTAGCAACCGGATCATCAACAGCATCATCAGCATCGTCTTCAACTGGTGGAGGAGGGGCCGCACCATCATAATCACTACAAAGATAAGAGTGAGCAGCAGATGTAATATTATGAACTATGCTGCAAGTACTTGAGCGGGACTTGCGAATGCTAACTGTTGATGAGATAAGACGGATATGATCATATAGCCGAGGAAATGTCTGACGAACTCTGATGATAATTGAACCAGGAAAGTGATCTTGCTAGATTAGAGATAACATCTTTAACATGAAGTCCAAATCAATAAAGAGAAATTATCTTGATTAGACTCCAATAGTATGGCTTGTTGATCAAAGAGAGCTAGATTCTTTGATCGATTATTGATGTCATTAACATTTGATGAGAGTAATGAAGAGCTTTGTAGATCATCATCTGATAGAACTTTGAGCAAGCAATGCATATAAGATGAGAGTAAGCGAAATAACTGTTGCAAATCCCTTTGGTAGGATGGACTTAACCTGTTCTCCTGTGAAAAAGGAAGTTGATAGAAAGAGGTCTATATTTGGTGATGACCAAGAAAGACTGGATGCTGCCACAGGAGATCACAAGTGGGCCTTATGCATTGTTTGCCTGAACAAGGTCATCAGAAGTATAGTCCTACTAAGAGCAGACTAGCTATACTCCCTCGACAAAGCACAAAAGGGGGACATGCACAAAATCCTAAGAAGGAAGCGGCAGATGCACTGCTCTCTTGCTTCGGGTACAACATCTCTGATCCATGAGACTAATTGCACCAAGTGGCCTAAAGCATTGCTTGTCTGTGGAAAGATCATCGGAGTTGTGGATCCCGCGAAATCACGGATTGAGAGTACCATAGAGTGTTCGTCCACCACAACTGTGAGATGATCGAAGAGACAAGGCTACGCTTGATCGCCATTGCTTGTCAAGCAAAGATCATCGTAACGGTAATGTATCCTTAACGAAGCACAATAGAGCTAATACATGGGACCTCCCTTGATGCACACTTTGTGTTAGATGCTGGCTAGGATGCGAAGCCTGAAGTCCACCATCGTAGATTGAATAGCACCCACTACACATACGTGAACACTCCCCACAGTATGTGGTCATCGCGGCCTTACGCCGGAGAACAATCTACGGAGGGAACAACAAGACTCGGTGATATCTCAGTGGTTCAGCGATCTCTTTGGCAAAGAGAAAATAAAGGAAAAAGCATTACAAAAAGGGAACTGTGTCAGCACGGGATCCCTGATGTAAACTTTATTGAAATGCAAGAATCAACACTTAGAAGTGTTTTGTAAAGAGAATGCTTGAAAAATGTAAAGCAGAGTAAGAGTAACTGATATTGAATGGGAGGAGCTTTGAGGATTTGTTGTTTTTCTTTAGCTCAGAATAGTCTTCCAAGCTTGCCCTCGTCATCGGCATCAAAGGTTTCAACGGTGTTGTGAACAACAAGGCGAGCTCATTTGATGAATTGTAAATATACGTATTTTTACGTACGTTTAATAAGTTGTTTTGGTTTATTTTCATCATTTTTACTTATATTTCCTTAATAATTTGCTCCTATTTTGTAAATATTTTGGTAACTTACTTTATTTTGATTTTCTGAAAAATTTCAGGAAATTGTCAAATTTTGCATGAGCCACGCCCGTATACTTGGGTCACGCCCGTGACCTGGGCGTGACAACTCAAATCCCGTGAAATCGGCCGCGAATTGAAGAAAAATCATGTGACATGCCCGGCCACACGCCCGTGTCAACCCGACACGCCCCGTGACCAAGCCCGTGTCACCGCGCTCGACGTTTTACACTCGATGTTCGTCGACTCAACCCGACACGCCCGTATCAAGATGCGACACAGGCGTGTACACCTCCACCTGGCCGATAAGACACGTGCGGCGACATTTCGACGCGACCCGCGCCCAGTTCCACCTCCCCGACACGCCCACCGTCACGCCCGTGATAAGGGGCGTGACCTCCATGATTTCATTCGATGTCAACTTTGATGTCAAATCTCGCCAGCCGCATTTTGTACAGTGTAGACACGCCCCCCCCTACACGCCCCTGTCAGAGGGCGTATCCCATGAAAAATTTCTCAATAAATTCAGAGCTGCAGCTTGTAATCCTGTTCCACTTTTTGGATCCATTTTGTATGGGGAGGTGCTACCTAGATGGATTTTAAAGCTATGTAATGGGATTTTCTCTCTCTCTCTCTCTCTCTCTCTTTTGTTTTAGTTTTACCTTTGTAACCCTCTTTTAGTCTTAATACAAATGTAGTATTTTCCTCGTTATAATGTTTTGGATTTCATCTATGTGCCCACCCTTTGGAATCTTATTTTTCTTTTGTTTTAGCTTTATTTTTCTTGTCTTTAAAACGGGTGTGTGCGTGTATGAGTTTAGTTTTATGCTTAAATATATTTCATAGTTTTCATAGTTTAGTTTTTTTCGTTCTTTTTATATTCATTCTTATGAGTTTATAAAGATGCCTTAAAAATGGTTGTGTTTTTCTTTAACTTAGTTTTTTATTAGTATGTAAAACTTTTTGTTCTTTTCTGCTTTATATACACTTTTTAAGCTCATTTATAAAATCATAAGAAGGAAAACGTTATCGTTTTAATTTTTCAAGCATTCTCATTTTCATGTTTATTTCAAAAACGTTTTGCTCCTTTTATTTTTCTGACTTATTTTTACGCATTTTTACCGCATTTTAGCGGTAGAAATATATTCCTTTTAATTTTTCGAGCACTTGCATTTTTGCGTTTATTTGCAAACTCAATTGCTCGTTTAATTTTTATTTTAGCTTTTTATGCATTTTTACCGCATTCTAGCGATAGAAATGTAGTTATTTTAATTTTTCGGTAACTTAGTTTTTTTGCAATTTTTTTATGTATGCGCATTTATTTCCGCCTACTCGTTAAGAGTTAAATGACACAGTGTTTTATTTCCTTTACAGTAGAGTGTGTGAGTTTTCCTTTCCAGTAGAGTGTGTGAGTTTTTACATTCTGTTGTGTGTGTGTGTGTGTGCGTGTGTGTGTGTTTATTTTCATGTCGAGTGTGTGCATGAGTTTTAATTTCAATCGAGTTTGTGCGTGTGTTGCATTTATTTCCTCCTTCTTGTTTGATTAGGACTCGCTCTCATTTCTCCCGCCCACTCATTTGAGCCGGGACTCGCATTTTCTACTTTCATTTCAGCCCTACTCGTTTAAGTAGGTTAGCAATTTTCTGCTTTCTTTACAGCTTTCCTTTACTGCTTTATTTCCCGCTTTCATTTTACTGCTTTATTTTCTTGCTTTCACCGCCTGCCTTCCCCATTCCGATGAATGGCTAACCGTTCTTAGCCCTTAATATCGAAGAGCATTGGGATAGTTAAAAAAGCTTTAAATAATTAAAGGTCCTATTTTTCCAATTAATTAAAATTACTAAAGGTTTGCCTAGGGTTTACGAAGCGTAGAACCACATATCGATATGTGGGCTCTATTTCCGTAGTCCATACGCTAGCTAGCCGAGAGGCCGTATGTATGGACTGATCACCCCTTGGTAAAGAGAGTTCCGCACTAACCCTCGAGAGAGGAGGCGCGCTAACTCTGCCGGATTAGGTTCCCCACCCAATAGCGGGGTTGTTAGCGTAATTCGGGCATTAAGAGGAATCCTTCATCGGACTAACGTTCGGTCAAATAGTCTTAGCATTCAGGTGAGCGATAGTCTTAGACATAAGTGAGCTCATTCTAGTGGAACCTCCACGACCAAGTCTCCGCCTTAATTAATTTGAAACTTAAGATCTCTTTTTATTAAAAGTTTATTTTAGTTCAATTTCAATTCGATGCCGTTGCGCTAAGTATTTCATCGGCTCCACATTTATTGCTTTCTCTATTATGCTTTCTGTTTTCTGTCATTTTTTATTATATATAAAATACACTGCAAGTAATTATCGGTAAAATAATAATTCCCGCCAGGAAAGAGTAGTAATAATCGAACCGACCCCGAGAACAATACGACCTCGATATTTCACACCGGAATATCCTGTACTACACGTGATAGGTGCACTTGCCTGCTTTCATTAAAACTCGATCTCATCTTTTTATATCCAAATAATAAATCTGCGCGCCCCGTTTTCTAAATAAAAACCGAATCCGCTTTTCCTAAATAAACCGCCCGGGGTGCTGCGGGAATACTCACTAATTTTTGGAGTTTTAACCGCAACAAGTTTTTGTACTTGATGCAAAATAATCAATCAAATTTTTGGCGCCGTTGCCGGGGACTTGATGCAAAAATACCAAACAAGTTTTTGGCGTTGTTGCCGGTGATTTTTTGAGTCATTATTTTGAACCCTGGAAATCTATTAATTTTACCTATATCTATATATATAACAAAAATTTAAAATGGCCAACAAAAAAATAATAATACTAATAATAATAATAATAATACTAAAACTACCAAAAAAAATAAAAAAAACCTATAAAAATAAAAACTTGAAAAACCTATAAAACAAAAAAATCTAAAAAATAAAAATAACTATTTTTTTTTTCATTATTCTTATGAAAAAAAACTCAAACACTAAAAAAAAACAAAAACCTAAAAATCTAAAAACTAAAAAACTTTTAAAAAAATCTAAACAAACTAACAGCCAAAAAAATCTTAAAAAACCTAAAAAACTAAAAACCCACAAAAAATCTAAAAACCAAAAAATCTAAAAACAAAACAAAACCTACGTAAAAAAACTACCTAAAATAATAAAAAATCTACTTAAAAACACCAAAAAATATAATAATTTGATTTTAAAATGTATATATTTTGTTTAACTTATTTTATTTTAATTTGTTTTGTTTTAATTCGGCGCGTTTCACACTCTTGTGCGCACTAGGAGATCGCTTATCTGTCACACTCAACAGCTAAGACGTTAGCTTCGAGTCACACAAACACATACCCCCTACCACCCGCAACCTTTTAGCCGAATTTATCGTTTTTGTTTTTTCTATTATAGTTTCACTATTTATTCTAAATAATCCAGGGTATCAACCCGGGCCTTCCGAACTCGTCTAAGGGAAGCTTCTACCCTCCCTCTTTATTTTTGTACATATTCAGTTTGTCTATTATCGTTCCGCATACTTAGATTGCAACATTGGGGACAATGTTGAATTTAAGTATGTGGGTGTTTTCTTATTGTTCTATTTCTGCACTTTTATATTCTGCAATAATAATAATAATAATAATAATAAATCATCAAAAATATAAAAAATGCATAAAAATTAAAACCTCCAAAAAAATTTTTTCTTGTTTTTATAATCAAAAACCTAAAAAAATCCATAAAACAAAACAAAATTCAAAAAAAAAAATTCTTTTACTTTGTAAATATTGTTTTTGTAAAAATAAATCTTTCTCTTTCCTCCCCCTCTCTTCTTATTTGTAAAAGCTCGCTTTTTAGCAATCCCGTGGCGTTCGACTCATTGAACCAACCACTGAAATAAGAGTCTGTTCGCGGGCCATCAAGTTTTTACTTTGTACATTTTTATAAAAATCTCTTTCCCCCCTCTCTACTTCGTAAATAACATTTTTTTCCTCTTTCTTATAAATAACTTATCAAAATAAACTAAAAACTCTAAAAAATACTTAGAATATCAAAAATCCAAAAAAAAGATAATCAAAAATCCAAAAAAAAGAGAATAACTTCAAATATATAAAAAAGATAAGAACACCTTTAAAAATGCACAAAAAAAAGATAATAGTAAAAAAAAATAAAACAAAATGATAAAAACCTGAAAAAATCCAAAAAATTTTGTTAATTATGTAACAAATAAATCGAATATCTCATCCTTAACCCTTTTCGCTCTCCAAAAATCTAGTTGCGAGTTAATTTATAAGCGAATTTTTTTAATTCTTTGCTTACTATTCGTTTATTAATTAAAGTCTGATAGATTTAAGTGTCTGAGGTTAAGTTTTAAAAAACTTTTATGTCTTTTCCTTATAATAGAGAACTTGTTTTTCACCACCACTTCTAATTTTTATAAATAGAAGCTCGTCTTTTATGTTAGAAAATAACAACCATGGATTTTCATTATTTCTACTTGATGTTTTTAGAAACATAGGAACGTTCATTTTAAAAAGGTTGCTCTCAAAACTTTTTTATTAAAATCTAGTTTTCTTTTTGAAAAAATAAACTCACCTCTATTTTTTCATGTCTCACTTGACATGCTTACCCATATTTTATCCCTTAAAAAATCTTATGTCAATGAGAATAAAATTTCATTCCGTAAACATAAGCACCCAATATTTAAAAAGATTATATGTTATAGAGTAAGAGGATAAAATTTATTACTCTTACACATATGTAATGGGTTAATTTTATTACTATGAAGTTGAAAAAGAGAAAAAAAAATCATATTAGGATAATAAGATTTCATTTTCCTTGTACTCCAAAAAGAAAAAATATATAGAGATTCGAGAAAAAATTACCTCGCCTCTAAATCCAAGCCCTCTTCATAAACCACCAAACCATTTATCCTATTTCAATGATTCTAGAATTAATTTAAATTTTTTTGAGAGCATAATTTTTAAATTGCATTATTTCCTTTAACTTCTTTTAAGCTAAAGTTTTTTTATATAATTTCAATCTATCTTTGTTAAACTAACAAAAATAATTTTTTAATCTCTATTTTATTTTATCTAGAAGTCATTTTGAAACTCTTCCTCTATTTATAATATTTTCATAATTTAGGATTTAATTCTTTAACCCCGAATGTTTATTTTGATCTTACTTTTAATTAATTCAAGCGGTAGTTAAACTTAGGATTTCTTTAATTCCTTATAAGTTCATCTCCAACTTTTGCTCTGGAATAACAAAAGCTTAAGTATGGGGGTATTAGATGAATTATAAATATACGTATTTTTACGTACATTTAATAAGTTGTTTTAGTTTGTTTTCGTCATTTTTACTTATATTTCCTTAATAATTTGCTCATATTTTGTAAATATTTTGCTAACTTTATTTTGATTTTCTGAAAAACTTCAGGAAATTGTCAAATTTTGCATGGGTCACACCCGTGTACTTTGGGTCACGCCTGTGACCTGGGCATGACAACTCAAATCCCGTGAAATCGGTCGGGAATTGAAGAAAAATCATGTGACACGCCCAGCCACACGCCCATATCAAACCGACACGCACCGTGACCAAGCCCGTGTCACCACACTCGATGTTTTGCACTCGATGTTCGTCGACTCAACCCGACACGGCCGTGTCAAGATGCGACATGGGCGTGTACACATCCACCTGGCCGACAAGACACGCGCGACGACATTTCGATGCGACCGACGCCCAGTTCCACCTCCCCGACACGCCCACCGTCACGCCCATGACCAGGGGCGTGACCTCCACGATTTCGGCAGAAGTCAACTTTGATGCCAAATCTCGCCAGCTGTATTTTGTACAGTGCAGACAAGCACCTCCTACACGCCCGTGTCAGAGGGCGTATCCCATGAAAAATTTCTCTATAAATTCAGAGCTGATGCTTGTAATCCTGTTCCACTTTTTTGATCCATTTTATATGGGGAGGTGCTACCTAGATGGATTTTAAAGCTATGTAATGGGATTTTCTCCCTTTCTCTCTTTTGTTTTAGTTTCACCTTTGTAACCCTCTTTTAGTCTTAATACAAATGTAGTATTTTCCTAATTACAATGTTTTGGATTTCATCTATGTGCCCACCCTTTGCAATCTTATTTTTCTTTTGTTTTAGCTTTATTTTTCTTGTCTTTAAAACAGGTGTGTGCATGTAAGAGTTTAGTTTTATGCTTAAATAGATTTCATAGTTTTCATAGTTTAGTTTTTTCGTTCTTTTTATATTCATTCTTATGAGTTTATAAAGATGTCTTAAAAAATCATTTTGTTTTTCTTTAACTTAGTTTTTTATTAGTATGTAAAACTTTTTGTTCTTTTCTGCATTATATCCACTTTTTAAGCTCCTTTATAAAATTATAAGAATGAAAACGTTATCGTTTTAATTTTTCAAGCATTCTCATTTTCATGTTTATTTCAAAAACGTTTTGCTCATTTTATTTTTTGACTTCTTTTTACGCATTTCTACGCATTTTAGCGGTAGAAATGTATTCCTTTTAATTTTTCGAGCATTTGCGTTTTTGCGTTTATTTTCAAATACAATTGCTCGTTTAATTTTTATTTTAGCTTTTTATGCATTTCTACCACATTCTAGCGATAGAAATGTAGTTATTTTTATTTTTCGGTAACTTAGTTTTTTTGCAATTTTTTTATGTGTGCGCATTTATTTTCGCCTACTCGTTAAGAGTTAAAAGACGCAGTGTTTTATTTCCTTTCCAGTAGAGTGTGTGAGTTTTCCTTTCCAGTAGAGTGTGTGAGTTTTTACATTTTGTTGTGTGTGTGTGTGTGTGTGTTTCATTTCATGTCGAGTATGTGCGTGAGTTTTAATTTCTGTCGAGTGTGTGCGTGCGTTGCATTTATTTCCTCCTACTCGTTTGAGTAGGACTCACTCTCATTTCTCTCGCCCATTCATTTGAGTCGGCACTCGCATTTTCTGCGTTCATTTCAGTCATACTCGTTTGAGTAGGTCTTGCAATTTTTTGCTTTCTTTATAGCTTTCTTTTACTGCTTTATTTCATGCTTTCATTTTACTGCTTTATTTTCTTGCTTTCACCGCCTGCCGTCCCCATTCCGATGAGTGGCTAACCGTTCTTAGCCCTTAATATTGAAGAACATTGGGACAGATAAAATAGCTTTAAATAATTAAAGGTCCTGTTTTTCTAATTAATTAAAATTACTTAAGGTTTGCCTAGGGTTTACGAAGCGTTGAATCACATATCGATGTGTGGGGTCTATTTCCGTAGTTCATATGCTAGCTAGCCGAGAGGTCGTGCATATGGACTGATCGACCCTTGGTAAAGAAAGTTCCGCACTAACCCTCGAGAGAGGAGGCGCGCTAACTCGACCGGATTGGGTTCCCCAACCAATAGCGGGGTTCTTAGCGTAATGCGTGCGTTAAGAGGAATCCTTCGTCGGACTAACGTTCGGTCGAATAGTCTTAGAGTTCAGGTCAGCGATAGTCCTAGAGATAAGTGAGCTCATTCTAGTGGAACCTTCGCGGTCAAGTCTCCGCCTTAATTAATTTGAAACTTATGATCTCTTTTTATTAAAAGTTTATTTTAGTTCAATTTCGATTCGATGTTGTTGCGCTAAGCTTTTCATCGACTCCACCTTTATTGCTTTCTCTTTTATGCTTACTGTTTTCTGTCATTTTTTTATTATATATAAAATACCCGACAAGTAATTATCGTTAAAATAATAGTCCCTCTAGGGAAGAGTAGAAATAATCAAACCGACCCCGAGAACAATACGACCTCGATATTCCACACCGGAATATCCTGTACTACACGTGATAGGTGCACTTTCCTCCTTTCGTTAAAACTCGATCTCATCTTTTTATATCCAAATAATAAATCTACATTCCCCGTTTTCTGAATAAAAACCGAATCCGGTTTTCCTAAATAAACCGCCCGGGGCGCCGCAGGAATATTCACCAATTTTTAGAGTTTTAACCGCATCAAGTTTCTGAACTTGATGCAAAATAATCAATCAAGTTTTTGTCGGCGTTGCCGGGGACTTGATGTAAAAATACCAATCAGCATTCGTCGACTACGCTCACTCCTCTTGAGCAACAAGGAGCATCCGCAACCTCTTTGACCTTTGAGGTTGTTGGATCAGGATGATCATCTTTGGGAAGCAGGTCACGCATCTTACCCTGTCGGAGAATCCGTTGTACTAGTTGATGAAGGGCTCTTCAGTTTTCAGTTAGGTGGCCTGGCTCTTTATGGAATTCACAGTATGGATCTGAGTCTTTCGATCTTTGATCAGCTGGTCGGTAAGGCCTCTTGTAGTTAGCCTTATCTTTCATGATTTGGCTTACTTCTTGCATGGCCATATCTAGTTCACGCTCTTGCAAGTCATCATCCTGTTGTTGATGGACCGCTGCTGTTTGTGAAGATGGAGCTAGTAGTAACAGGAATGGATCTCGAGTTCGATCATGGTCCGGGAAGGAATATTGATGGCATTGAAATCTTCTTCCCTTCCTTGAGTGAGATGAGAAATCTTTGTGAGGAGATCTCGGAGGCTGCTTGTGAGAAAGATCTTTCTCTGATATAAGCATGGAGATCAAGCCTGCGTTGCTCTTTTCACCTCGGATGTATGAGTTGGCTAGGCCAATCAACTCTTGGTATGTTCTTGGTGCACGGACATTGACTTCAAACTTGAGCGGCCCTTCACGAAGACCGTTGATAAGAGCCACTCGGTACATTTCTTGATCAACAATCTCGATGTCCAAGATTTCTCTCTAGAATCATTAGCTTCAAGTCACACAAACACATACCCCCTACCACCCGCAACCTTTTACCCGAATTATCGTTTTTGTTTTTTCTATTATAGTTTCGCTATTTATTCTAAATAATGCAGGGTATCAACCTGGGCCTTCCCGAACTCGTCTAAGGGAAACTTCTACCCTCCCTCTTTATTTTTGTACATATTTCATTTTGTCTATTATCGTTCCGCATACTTAGATTGCAACATTGGGGACAATGTTGGATTTAAGTATGGGGGTGTTTTCTTATTGTTCTATTTCTGCACTTTTATATTCTGCAATAATAATAATAAAAAAATCATCAAAAATACAAATATGCATAAAAATTAAAACCTCCAAAAAAAACGTGTTTTTATAGACAAAAACCTAAAAAAATCCATAAAACAAAACAAAAATTCAAAAAAAATTCTTTTACTTTGTAAATATTGTCTTTGTAAAAATAAATCTTTCTTTTTCCTCCGACTCTTCTTATTTGTAAAAGCTCGCTTTTTATCAAGCCCGCAGCGTTTGACCCATCGAACCAACTACCGAAATAAGAGTCTATTCGCGGGCCATCGAGTTTTTACTTTGTACATTTTTATAAAAATCTCTTTCCCCCCTCTCTATTTCGTAAATAACACTTTTTTCCTCTTTCTTGTAAATAACTAATCAAAATAAACTAAAAACTCTAAAAAAATACTTAGAAAATCAAAAATCCCAAAAAAGATAATCAAAAATCCAAAAAAAAGAGAATAACTCTAAAAATAAAAAAAGAGATAATAACTTAAAATATAAAAAAAAAGATAAAAACACCTTTAAAAATGCACAAAAAAAAGATAATAGTCAAAAACAAAATAAAAAAAATGATAAAAACCCTAAAAAATCAAAAAATTGTTGTTAATTATGTAACAAATAAATCGAATATCTCATCCTTAACCCTTTTCGCTCTCCAAAAATCTAGTTGCGAGTTAATTTATAAGCGAATTCTTTTAATTCTTTGCTTACTATTCGTTTATTCATTAAAGTCTGATAGATTTAATTGTTTGCAGTTAAGTTTTAAAGAATTTTTTATGTCTTTTCTTATAATAGAGAACTTGTTTTTCACCACCACTTCTAATTTTTATAAATAAAATCTCGTCTTTTATGTTAGAAAATAACAACCATGGATTTCCATTATTTCTACTTCACGCTTTTAGAAACATAGGAACGTTCATTTTAAAAAGGTTGCTCTCAAAACTTTTTTTATTAAAATCTAGTTTTCTTTTTGAAAAAATAAACCTATGTTGACGCGCGGAAACAGCACCTGGGGCACAACTAACACAGAGGGGGTGTTCGGTCTCACAAGCTAGGAGAGGAAGAGGGATGAAGGAAGCTTTTGAGTACTCGAAAGTGGAGCAAACAGCTTGTCAAGGAAGATTACGGGGATAGAGGAGAGGCTTGATCAACAGAGAAGGTTGATCAAGAGAGGAGGTTGATCAGGAGCTGTCGAGCAGACGGTTAATATGACGGTTGTGCTTGCAAGTTGCTTGCCGAGATAGTTGAGCTGAGCTTGGAAGAAAAGAGGAGGAGCTGCTAGCAGCGGTAATAGCACACTTCGCCCGTCGTGGCCTAAATGCCACTCTTGCGACGGGGTTTCCTTTTATTAATAGCGAGAGTTACAAGCTTACTAGTACACCTTCACAATAAAGCACTAAAGGGGTACAAAGGGAGAAGCTGGAAGTTAAGGAAGAAGTTGCCAGAGACTAAGGAAAAGAAGATGCCAGAGACTAAGGAAAAGAGGCTGCTAGCAGCTGAGGAGGACTGGAAAACTGAGTCCGCAGAGCTTGCTGGCAAGCTGAAGGAAAGATGTGGAGGACTGCGCGGACTGGAAAACTGAGTCCGCAGGGCTTGCTGGCAAGCTGAAGGCAGGTTGTGGAGGACTGCGCGGACTGGAAAACTGAGTCCGCAGAGCTTGCTGGCAGGCCTTGTCTACTTCCCGCTTCCTTACAATTGAGAAGCAATGGGGGCTATTTATAGGCCCGGGGAAGATCAACTAGAAGAGGGGCCCAGTGATGTCATCATGATGACTTGCACGGACTCAGTGTACTGTAAAATGGAGTCCGTCAGGTCAGCAGGCGAAGCAAGCGGCAGGAGGCCGGGAGAGAACGGAGGCCGCCCGTTGCTGGGCGGACTGGGGCGGACTCCAGGGGAGTCCGCCCCTACTACTGCTGGCGGGCGGACGGGCGGACTCAGGGGAGTCTAACCCTGCTACTGCTGGCGGGCATATGGGCGGACTTAGGGGAGTCCGCCCCGGCTGACGGCAAGGTGGAGGCTGCCCCCTGCGGGCGGACAGGCAGACTCGGGGGAGTCCGCCTGGCTGGATGCAAAGCGGAGGCCGCCCCCTGCGGGTGGACGGGCGTACTCGGGGGAGTCCGCCCATGCTACTGCTAGCGGAGGTACGGGCGGACTCAGGGGAGTCGACCCCTGCTGCTGCTGGGGGGCGGATGGGCGGACTTAGGGGAGTCCGCCCCGGCTGACGGCGAGGTGGAGGCCGCCCCCTGCGAGCGGACGGGCGGACTCGGGGGAGTCTGCCCGGCTGGAGGCGAAGCGGAGGCCACCCCCTATGGGTGGCCTGGGCGGACTCCAGGGGGAGTCCTCCCGGCTGGACTGCGGAGCGGAGGCCGCCCCTCGGGGGCGGCCTGGGCGGACTCCATGGGGAGTCCGCCAGGCTGGACTGCGGAGCGGAGGCCGCCCCTCGGGCGGCCTGGGCGGACTCCAGGGTGAGTCCACCTGGCTGACGGCGAAGCGGAGGCCCTCCCCTCATGGGCAGAGGCCCTGATGGTAGGCTGTTTCCTGCAAATAAGAGTACTGCACGGTTAACGGGCCTAACCGCATGTCCTGCGATGGTGAGCTATGGGAACATCCCGCCACCCCGCAAGGCACGTGGTTGCTAGGGGACCTAGGCAGACAGGGAAAACTGTCCGTCTGCACTTGGACTTGTCGCGAATGCTAGGGAGAATATGAGAGTCGCGACTAGCCAGCTGGCTACCTTGGGAAGGATCGCCGATTTCTAGGTTAACATAATCCCCGCACTTTTTTAAGTTCCGAAGGGAACTTCGAAAAAGTTGGAGACCCACAAAAATCGTGATCTACCCCAACGGAAAGAAAAAGGGGGGCGAGGAGAGACAGAACCTGAAGCCTCTCCTTAGGAGCTTGGTGCTGCTTGTCTATTTTCCTGCAAGAGGAAAGTTAGGGTAGGCATGCATGGGTGGTACATTGAGTGTGTACCTGAGTTTGCCTTTGCAAAATGAAGGTGTGTCTTCCACTAGGTTCTGCAAAATGAAAGTGAGAGGAAAACATAAAGCATGATAGCTTGCAAGTACCCGATGGAGGCTTGCAAGCACCTGTTATCCTCTGTGAAGAAACTTGCCAGGGTCTGTTGATCTCAGTAAGAAGAGAGTTAGGAGTAGGCAAAACATGAAAATAGCTTGCAAGTACCTGTGAAGAAACTTGCAAGGGTATGTCGTTTTCTGCAAAGTGAGAGTTAGAAGCAGGTATTGCATTTAAAGTATAAGCTGCAAGTACCTGAATATGACTTGCGGGTGTCTGCTGATCACTGCAAAGAAAAGAGTGATCAGCAGGCATACAATAATGAATTAAACTGCAAGTACCTGGATGAGGCTTCCAGGTGTTTGCTGATCTCTACAAAGAGAAGAGTTAGAAGCAAACATGATATGAAATAAGCTTGCAAGTACCTGGGAGAGGACTTGCAAGTGTTTGTTGCTCTCTACAAAGAGAAGAGTTAGGAGCAAACAAGATAAGAAATGACTTTCAAGTACCTGAGGAGAAGGCTTGCAAGTGTTAACTGTTGATGAGATAAGGTCGATATGACCAAATAGAAGAGGGAATGCCTGATGAATACTTTATCATGAAGCCCAGATCAATAAATCGAGCGTTTACTATTGACAGATATGACTGGATTGCAATAGCATGGCTGATAGCGCTTGAGCAAGCGATGTATATGAAATGGGCATAAGCAAAATGATTGCTAGAAATGGTAGGTCAGATTAACCTGTTCACCTGTGAAAGAAGGCAATTGACAAAAAGTAGGTCTATACTCTGAATGACCAAAGAAGTTTGAATGTTGCGACAAGTGTTCCCCATGGGCCTCATGCATCACTTGCCTGAAAAAATCATCCCGAGTATAGTCCTACTCAAAGCGGACTGGTCGCGCATCCTCTAGGAGGGCACAAAAGAAAAAGTAGGGGAAAGATCCTGAGAAGGATCGCTAGAAGCACTGCTCTCTTGCCTTGGGTACAAGCATCACTGATCAACGAGACTAGTTGCACCAAGAGGCCTATAGCTTGTCTGTAGATTGATCAGTGAAGTTGTGGGAACCCGAGAAGGCACAGATCGAGAGTACCAGAGAGTGTTCGGACATCACAGTTGAAAGATGATCAAAGAGACAAGGCTACGCTTGATTGCCATTGCTTGTCAAGCAAAGATCATCATAACTATAATGTATCCTCTGCGGAGCACAGCAGAGCTAACACATGGGGCTCCCCTAGCACACACTCTGTGTCAGATGCCGGCTAGGATCCGAAATCTGAAGCCCAACATCGTGATTGAACTGCTCCCACTACACATATGGGTATACTCCTGCCATATGTGGTCGAAGCGGTGGTGCCAGAACAAACTACGGAGGGAATGTTTCAGACTCAGCGATATCTCATTGGTCCAGTGATCTCTAAGAGAGAGAAAAATAGAGGAAGGGGCATCACAAGAGGGGAACTGTGTCAGTATGAGATCCCTGAATAAAAAGCTTTGTTGAAAAGTAAGTAAATGAACACTGAGAAGTGTTTGGTAATGAAAATGTTCGAAGAGAGAGTAAGGGTTGAGAAAACCCATTAGAGTTGTGAGGAACTCTGGGGGACTGTGAAGTCCTTTGCTTGCTTAAAATAGCCTTCCAAGCACACCCTCATCGTCGGCATCGAAGCATTCGACGGCTTGGTTAACAACGAGGAGAGGAGGCTCTTCGACTTGGTTCGCTCCTCTTGAGGAGCATGGAATGTCTGCGACTTCTTTGCCCTTTGAAGTTGATGGATCTGAGCGATCTTCTTTGGGAAGTAGATCCTGCATCTTACCCTGCCGGAGCATCCTTTGCACAAGCTGGTGGAGTGCTCGACAGTCTTCTATTAGATGACCTGACTCTTTGTGAAATTCACAGTAAGGCTCTGAGTTTCTAGACCTCTGATCGGTCGGCCAATAGGGCTTCTTGTAGTTGGCCCTGTCTTTCATGATTTGGCTTACTTCTAGCACGGCTTCATTGAGATCAGACTCATGCAACTCATCGTCTTGCTGCTGATGAACTGCCGCTGCTTGAGAAGAAGGAGCTAGTGGTAGTAATGAATATTTAGCACGATCGCGGCTCGGGAAGGAGTATCGATGACGATGAATCCTTCTCTCTTTCCTTGAGTGAGTTGGGAAATGATTGTGAGGAGACCTTGGAGGATGCTTGCGAGAGAGATTCTCCTCGGATATGAGCTTGGAGACGAAGCCCGGGTTGCTCTTCTCGCCTTGGATATATGAGTTGGCTAGAGCAATCAACTCTTGGCATGTCCTTGGAGCACGGACATTGGCTTCAGATTTGAGAGGCCCTTCACGAAGACCGTAAATGAGAGCTACTCGGTACATTTCTTGATCAGTAACTTCGATGTCCAAAATCTCTCTTTGGAATCGATCAACTAATTGAGACCAAGTTTCACTCCCGCGCTGCTTGATCTCAAAGAGGGCTTTAGGACCACCCTTTCTCTTGGTGGAGGTAGAGAATCTGAGAAGAAACTCCCTTCGTAGATCAACGAAGGAGGTGATGGAGTGAGGACGGAGGCCATAGAACCAGTCCCTCACTTGCCCATCAAAAGTTGTCACAAGGAGCTTGCACTTGGTTGCATCTAACAGAGTCTTGAGAGCAACGGCTGACTCAAAAGCTTGTAGATGCTTTACTGGATCAGTCTCCCCGGTGTAGATTGGTAACCGGGGCTCTCTGAAATTAGCTGGAGTAGGCTCATGGCGAACATTCTCCGCGAATGGTGAAGGTTCTTCTTGTTCTCCAACAGTATAAGGAAAGAAGGGAGCATAAGCTGCAGCTGCAAAAGAAACAGGAGCGTAAAAAGGAAAAGCTGCTGCAGGAGGAGCAAAGGCAGGAGCTGCAGGGTAAGGATGACTTCCCTGAAAGTTGAGAAATCTAGCAGGACTTCCCCGGGCTGCTTCCCGGAAGACGTTTTGGCGAGCAGCAAACTCTTCATCTTGAGTTCGCAAAGGAGCAGCAGGACCTTGCGGGAAGGTTGTTGTGTAAGGAGGATACAACGACGTGCAAGCTGGAGGATAAGCTTGCTGGTGCTCCAAAGTTGGGGCTGGATCGATCGGAGCAGCTGGGGCAGCTGGAGTAGCTGCTGGTTGAGAGTCTATTCGCTGTGTGATTACAGCAAACATTTGGTTGATCGCTTGGAACTGCTGAGCATTCTCGCGGCGCGACTGCTCAAAGGCCTCCCAGAGAGGATCATCTCTAGGACTTAGAGCAAAGTTCTCGGCTGACTGACGGTCTGACATGGTTAACTGTCGCTGCTCACCGTCTGATCGGATCTGAAGGTCGCGTGTTAACTGTTGACGCACGGAAACGGCACCTGGGGCACAACTAACACGGAGTGGGTGTTCGGTCTCACAAAGCTAGGAGAGGAAGAGGGATGAAGGAAGCTTCTGAGTACTCTGGAGTGGAGCAAACAACTTGTCAAGGAAGATTGATGGGATAGAGGAGAGGCTTGATCAATAGAGAAGCTTGATCAAGAGAGGAGATTGATCAAGAGCTGTCGAGCAGACGGTTAATATGACGGTGGTGCTTGCAGGTTGCATGCCGAGATAGCTGAGCTGAGCTTGGAAGAAGAGAGGAGGAGCCGCTAGCAGCGACAACAACAAACTTCGCCGTCGCAGCCTAAATGCCACTCTTGCTACGCGCTTTCCTTTTATTAATAGCGAGAGTTACAAGCTTACTAGTACACCTTCACAACAAAGCACTAAAGGGGTACAAAGGGAGAAGCTGGCGTTTAAGGAAGAAGTTGCCAGAGACTAAGGAAAAGAAGCTGCCAGAGACTAAGTAAAAGAGGCTGCTAGCAGCTGAGGATCACTGGAAAACTGAGTCCGCAGAGCTTGCTGGCAAGCTGAAGGCAAGCTGTGGAGGACTGCGCGGACTGGACAACTGAGTCCGCAGGGCTTGCTGGCAAGCTGAAGGCAGGTTGTGGAGGACTGCGCGGACTAGAAAACTGAGTCCGCAGAGCTTGCTGGCATGCCTTGTCTACTTCCTGCTTCCTTACAAATGAGAAGCAATGGGGGCTATTTATAGGCCCGGGGAAGATCAACTAGAAGCGGGGCCCAGTGACGTCATCATGACGACCTGCGCGGACTCGGCGGATTGGAAAATGGAGTTCGTCAGGTCGGCAGGCGAAGTAAGCGGCACGAGGCCAGGAGAGAACGGAGGCCGCCCGTTACTGGGCGGACTGGGTCGGACTCCAGGGGAGTCCGCCCCTACTGCTACTAGCGGGCGGACGGGCGGACGGGCGGACTCAGGGGAGTCCGCCCTCGCTGCTGCTGGCGGGCGGATGGGCGGACTTAGGGGAGTCCGCCCCGGCTGACGGCGAGGCGGAGGCCGGCCACTGCGGGCGGACGGGCGGACTCGGGGGAGTCCGCCCGGCTGGAGGCGAAGCGGAGGCCGCCCCCTGCGGGCGGACGGGCGGACGAGCGGACTCGGGGGATTCCGCCCCTGCTACTGCTGGCGGAGGGACGGGAGGACTCAGGAGAGTCCGCCCCTGCTGCTGCTGGCGGGCGAATGGGCGGACTTAGGGGAGTCCTCCCCGGCTGATGGCGAGGCAGAGGCCGCCCCCTGCCGTCGGATGGGCGGACTCGGGGGAGTCCGCCCGGCTATAGGCGAAGCGGAGGCCGCCCCATGTGGGCGGCCTGGGCGGAGTCCAGGGGGAGTCCGCCCGGCTGGACTGCAGAGCGGAGGCCGCCCCTCGGGGGCGGCCAGGGCGGACTCCAGGGGGAGTCCACCCGGCTGGACTGCGGAGCGGAGGCCGCCCCTCGGGCGGCCTAGGCGGACTCCAGGGGGAGTCCGCCCGGCTGACGGCGAAGCGGAGGCCCTCCCCTCACGGGAGGAGGCCCTGATGGTAGGCTATTTCCTGCAAAGAAGAGCACTGCACGGTTAACGGGCCTAACCGCATGTCCTGCGAGGGTGAGCTATGGGAACAGCCCGCCGTCGCGCAGGGCACGCGGTTGCTAGGGGACCTAGGCGGACAGGGAAAACTGAGAGTCGCGACTAGCCAGCTGGCTACCTTGGGAAGGATCGCCGATTTCTAGGTTAACAACCCACCTCCATTTTTTCTTGTCTCACTTGACATGCTTACCCATATTTTATCCCTTAAAAAGATCTTATGTCAATGAGAATAAGATTTCATTCCATAAACGTAGGCACTAAATATTTAAAAAGATTATATGTTATGGAGTTAGAGGATAAAATTCATTAATCTTACATATATGCATTAGGTTAATTTTATTACTATGAAGTTGAAAAAGAGAAAAAAATCATATTAGGAAAATAATATTTCATTTTCCTAATACTCCAAAAAGAAAAATATATAGAGGTTCGAGAAAAAATTACCTCGCCTCTAAATCCAAGCTCTCTTCATAAACCACCAAACCACTTATCCTATTTCAATGATTCTAGAATTAATTTAAATTTTTTTGAGAGCATAATTTTTAAATTGCATTATTTCCTTTAACTTCTTTTAAGCTAAATTTTTTTATATAATTTCAATCCATCTTTGTTAAACTAACAAAAATAAATTTTTACTCTCAATTTTATTTTATCTAGAAGTTATTTTGAAACTCTTCCTCTATTTATAATATTTTCATAATTTAAGATTTAATTTTTTAACCTCGGATGTTTATTTTGATCTTACTTTTAATTAATTCAAGCGGTAGTTAAACTTAGGATTTTTTTAATTTCTTATAAGTTCATCTCCGACTTTTGCTCTGGAAAAGAAAAAACTTAAGTATAGAGGTATTTGATAAATTATAAATATATGTGTTTTTACGTATGTTTAATAAGTTGTTTTAGTTTATTTTCGTCATTTTTACGTGAAAGATATGGTACCTAAACACCTAGAGGGGGGGGGGGGGTGAATAGGTGACCTAATCCTTTTCTAACTTTGTTGGCAGCCAAACAGTTATATCACAGATTTCTAAGTAGTCTATTACAGCAATCAGCAATAATCAAACATACACAGCACATTCACAGCACAGCACACAGTGATTTATAGTGGTTCCCCAATCTTTGGGTACATCCACTTTCCCCCTTCGCCTATCTAGCAGTGTACTAGATTCGGCCAAACTTCTCCACTGTCTCAGAACCCAAATAGGTTCCTACACCTCAGGCCCAAAGCCTTACACCTCAGCTTTCTCCAAAGCCTACACTCAGCCACCCAGGCATACACTCAGCCAATCAAGGCCTACACTCAGAGTTCTTTAACTCCTACACTCAGGCTATCAAGCCCTACCCTCAGCCTTTATAAATTTAGGCTTACAATGTACTCAGATCCAAAGATCCTACAAGTTAAAATAGTATTACAACAAATAACTCAACAACTCAGAAAATAAGAGAGGAGTTGAGAGTTTCTTGCTGAGTTCTTGGAAGAACTCAGATAAATCCGAACTGACTTAGCTTCCTTCAAAGCTTCTTGAGTAGAACTGAATAAGTCTGAATCCTCTGCAGTTGTTCCTTTACCTCTGCTTCTTAAGATCCAGATGCTTCTGAATCCTTCTTCTCAGCCTAGTTCCAAAGACTGAATTCTTGATTGGAGCTCTCTCTCTCCAACTTCTTAGATCTGCCGCTGGACAGCAAGATCTTCTTGATTTGTATCACTTGGATAACTTGATCAGCAACCACTTGAACAAATCTCTTAGATTAATCTGAACTCAATCAGAACTTAATCTTCTTCTGTTAACTCTTAACAATATTAACAACCTTACAACCTTAGTTTCTGTAAACAGTCTGTGCCTATTTATAGGTCTTCTTCATGGTAACTGGCTGGTCCGGTTCATAACTGACTTCTGACATTTCTGACAGTTGCTGTAGACCGGCTGGATTGACAGCTGTCATGTCAACCAGTCACTTCTTGAAAATCTCTAATTGTTTATAAGTGTCGAGACTTTCTGTCTTTAAGTGTCGACACTTATAGTCCAAGTGTCGACACATGTTGTATAAGTGTCGACACAAGTCTACAAGGTGTCGACACAATTCCTTGTATGTCTCGACACAGATTCTTCTGCATGTGTCGACACTAAAATTGAGTGTCGACACAAATACTTGTTCTTTTAGCTTTTGATGAATTCTTCTATGTGTCGACACATCTCCTTTGTGTCGACACAATTTCTTGTGTTGAATCTGTCTAGTGTCGACACTGCTTCTTGGTGTCGACACATAGTCTTCTATGTTGAATCTTGCTGAGTGTCGACACAGCTCCTTGTGTCGACACACCTTCTTGTTGTTGAGACTTCAGCTGAGTGTCGACACATTCTTTTAGTGTCGACACTTGTACTTAGAATAATTTGCTGCTTTTTCTGTTCTTTGCTAAGTGTCGACACAGCTCCTTGTGTCGACACTTTCTTCAAGTGTTGAGTCTTTAGCTAAGTGTCGACACATTGTGCTGGGTGTCGACACTTACTTCAAGTATTGACTCTTTGGCTAAGTGTCGACACATTGTGCGGAGTGTCGACACTTACTTCAAGTGTTGACTCTTCTGATAGTGTGTCGACACATTGTGCTGAGTGTCGACACATTCTTCAAATGCTGACTCTTCTGCATAGTGTCGACACATTGTGTTGAGTGTCGACACTTGTACGTAGACTCTGCAGACTTTTGCTGAGTGTCGACACAGCTCCAAGTGTCGACACTTTCTGGTGTAGACTCAGCTTCTCTGGGTGTCGACACAGCTCCTTGTGTCGACACTTTCTGTCTGCACTTTTCTTCACTGAGTGTCGACACAGCTCCAAGTGTCGACACTTTCTGTCTGGTGTCGACTCTGTATCCCAGGTGTCGACACAATGACTCCAAGTGTCAACACTACTTGTCTGGGTGTCGACACAAGCTTTCTCAAGTGTCGACACTTTCCCTCTGGGTGTCGACACATGGACTTAGAATCTTTTTGCTTCTGTCCAGTACTTTCTTAACCTGCACAAGTAACTCAAACATACATCAAATACATTATGATGTATATCATTGAGTTGGGTGAGGCTTCTTCAAATCAGGTACATTTGACCAATGTATCCAACAATCTCCCCCTATTTGGAGAAGTCATAACCCTTAGTCAATGATATACACCATCCATAATTAAAATTACAAAATGATGTACAGCAGATTATATTTAACAGGGTAAACATAAACATGTAGAAATTCACACATGTATACACATTCAGCATTGCAGAATCAAATAAGAAATAGATGCTTCTCAGAACAACCATGAAATATATTTATCATAAATTGTTCTAACATTTTTCTAATACATCTTTAATGATTTACAAAAATGTTTCTCATACAAAGGATTACAACAATCTTCAAATTAATTCCTAATCTATTTCTGATCAGGTTCTTGGATAACAATTCCTTTGCCAGATTTGACTTTAGCCTTGACAGCAGCAGCAGCAGTAGGCTCAGCATCAGCAGGCTTCTTGCCTTTTGAGTCCTTCTTCTTTTGTTCTTCAGCCTTGATTTTCTGCCTCTCAAAATAATGATAGGGCTTAGGAAAGTACTTGCTAGGCTCCACTGCAGTAGGAGGTAGCTTTCCTAACTTAGCCTTTCTTCTGTACTGGACAATGGCTTCCTGCCTGATCTCATGCTTCCTCCATTCTGCTTCAGAGAACCACCTGTTTCTATCAGTAGTGTTGTCTTTAGCAGCTTTTCAGGCAGTTAGAATGATATTTCTAGAGGTAGGGCTCCATTGTTCAAAATCTGGCTTTAGTTCAGCTTGTTCCCTAAACCTCTTCTTTGACAACCTTGTCTCTTCTTCTTTGTCCAAAGCCTCTTGCATAGCTGCAGTAATAGGTTGAACAACCTTTTCCAGAACAACATTAGACTTGCCCTCAGTTGGGCTGTACATTGTCTGCACTTCTGCATGAATCATTTCAAAATCTGGAGGTGGATAAATGACTTGAGCTACTTCTTGTGGCTCACCTCCAAAATATGCAGGGTTCAGTCCAGATTCAGCAACTTCATTGTCATCACACAGGGGAGGATATCCAAGTATAGCCCTGATTGAATTTGATATCCATTTTGCATGCTCAGAACTTGCCTTGACTAACACTCTCTCCCCCTTTATGACTTCTTGAGCAACATGATCTCTTACATCATCCTTCTGGAATCGGATTTGACCATCCAAGTACCTGATTCCATCTTTAAAATAAGGTCTAAGCTTTGTAAGTTGTTCAGAGATTGTTTTCTGGGAATCTTGTATAGCAGTTTTGATAGCAGTAATCTCAGCTTGAAAGATTTTATCAAAATCAGCCTTTGCAGCATCAGCAGATGTAGATGGTTCAACAGACTTATTCTTTAATTCAGTGACTATAGCATTGTGGGAGGCAGTTAAATTATCATTCATTCTTAACTGATTTTCCAGCACATACCCTTGCTTCAATGCTATATCATCTACTTGAGTCTTGATCTTCTCCTGGTGAGTTGTCAAATAGACTACTGCATTCCCACCCTTGTGGAAGCAGTCAGTCATTTCTTTCTTGTTGAGATTCATCTCAAACCTTATAGATTTTATATCTTGAGCAAGATCAAACTGTAATGATCTGTGCCCTGCATCAACATAAGCCTCTATGGCTTTCCTTTGTTCATCCATTTTGATCTGTAGTGCAATCAGTAAAGCACTATAGTCAGCAGTTGGAGCTTGCTGAACTATAGGATGTGGGGCAATGGATTGTAGGGCTTTCTTGTAGCTCTGACTTCTTCTCTTGAATACAAAGAGTTTCTTCTTTTTAGCCCTAGTACTCTCCTCATCTTCAGAGGCAGAGGTGCTTGCAATATCAACTCTATTCTTAGGGCTCTCTGGTTTGTCTGCTTGCACATCAAGTGCCTTCTCAGTCTCTGGCCTTAAAGGCTCAACCTGAACTGATATGTGCTCCCCCTCAGCAGCAGCACTCTTATCTTCATCAGCAACCTTGTCCATGTCAAAATCCTCTTGATCTAAATTCAGAAAGAGGTCTTCCATTGTGTATTTAGGAGGTGACTGTGCAGGAGAAGTACTTGGTTCTTCAACTACTTGAGTAGTATCTGGAACATTTTGCACAACAGCAGATGTGTCTTCAAGAACAACATCTGGAGCTTGGCTAGGTAGCTGAGTTTGCTGAGGAACATCAGACAAATCAGCATCTTCTATAAGATATTCTAAAGTTTTTAAGTCAGTGAGTACCTCTTGAATAATGATGGTGGCTTGCTCACTGTCCAGAGTAGATGGTTCTTCTACTGCTGGAAGCTCCCCCTGGCTGTGATCCTTATGGATGGGGCTAGCTTGAGGCAGCTCCCCCTGGATCTCAGCTACATCTTGAGGAGCAGGAGACTTGACTACTGTCTCTTCCTCCTGATCATCAGGTGTGAACACCACCTGTTCTTCACTCTCAGAACTGCTGGAGGACTCTTGTGTCACAGCAGCAGTCTTTCTCTTCTTCCTGGGAGGTGTGATTTTCTCAGTAACTTGCTTCTCAGGAGTAGGCATATCCTTTGACAGCACCCTTTCCCACCTAGACAAGATCCTCATATCCATTTTTCTCATATGATTGATCTTGCTACCTGCAGCAGTGCTCATTACCTCTGGTATTGTACCAGCTAGGTAGAGACTTATAATTCTGCCCAGATTGGGCTTCTTCAGACTTTCCTTGATCTTTTCATAGATGACCATTGACCAATCTGTTTTTAGGGTGAAGATGATTCTTGTCATGATATTGAACATTGAGGCTGACACCCTGTCATGCCCTCCAGGTTTACTGAGAATGACCTTGCCTACTATCTCTGACAGAAATTTTCCTTGACTGTTCATGCCTTTTCTGGTAAAGACAGAACCTATCTTCATCTTAGAATCAAGACCACACCAGACCAAAGCTTCCCTGGTCTTGGATGTAGAAACTTCTTCTTCTTGAGTCTTAGGTAGCTGAAGTACCTTTCTCAGACTTTTGGGTGATACCTTGACCTTGGTTCCATGCACTCTGGATTTGATTCTGTATCCAGAGTCATCCACAGTTGCTCCAGTAAGGAATTCAAGCACTTCCTTCTTCCATATCTTGGTTGATTCTGAAACCAAGTATTCTAGTCCTGAATCGCTGACTAGGGTAACCACTGACTTGATATCTTGATCGCCATCGTCGAATGCGCCGCGCACAAGTTCGTAGCCTTCGTTGACGTTGTCCTCGAGCTTGGGAGCCATTAGGGTTTGGAGAATTAGTCTTTAGAAGAGAGAAATGTCGACACAAGAGTTTTGGTCTCGAAACTTTGAAAGCGTGTCGACAATCAGAGACAGAACCCTATTTATACCTTTCTGAATTTGAAGGTGAACAGGCGGGACAGCTAGCTTAACATGTGTCGACACTGGCAATAAGTGTCGACACAGACTTATAATGTCTCGACACACATGTGTCGACACAAGTTTAGTCAACAGATATTATGTGTCGACACAACATAACTCGACACATCGTCGAGACTTTACTTAGAAAATTCTGAGTAAAACATAAGTGTCGACACCATATTGAATGTGTCGACACCTACTTGACATGTGTCGACACTAACATTCTGAAGTGTCGACAATACATTCCTAGATGTGTCGACACATTTTTCCTGAAGTGTCGACACCACTATTCTGTGTCGACATAGACTTGTCTATGTGTCGACACCTTTTTACTTAGTCAATTTTCTAGTCTGTAAACTTAGTCTAAGTTTATCATACCTAGTTCAATTTTGAATCTATTGAACTTAGCTTCTTCTAGTGGCTTAGTAAACATATCAGCTACTTGTTCATCTGTTTTAACATATTCAAGTGAAATATCTTCTCTTTCTATATGTTCTCTAAGAAAGTGATATTTAATCTCAATATGTTTTGTCCTACTATGAGATACAGGGTTATTAGCTATTGAAATAGCACTAGTAGAATCACAGAAAAGTGAAGTTCTACTTACCTGAAATCCATAGTCCTCTAGCTGATGTTGAATCCACAGAAGTTGAGCACAGCAACTTCCTGCAGCCACATACTCTGACTCAGCTGTGGAGATAGCCACACTGGTTTGCTTCTTGCTGCTCCATGAAATTAGTCTTCCTCCTAGGAATTGACAGGTTCCAGTAGTACTTTTTCTATCTCTTTGCATCCTGCAAAGTCTGCATCTGAATAACCTGTTAGATAAAAATCTCCATTCCTAGGGTACCAGAGGCCTAGATAGGGAGTGCCCTTTAAATATCTCAAAATTCTCTTGACTGCAGTCAAGTGAGACTCTTTGGGGCAGGCTTGATACCTGGCACAAACACATGTAGCATACATGATGTCTGGTCTACTAGCAGTTAAGTACAATAGTGAGCCAACTATCCCTCTATACAAGGTTTCATCCACAGGTTTCCCTGCATCATCCTTGCTAAGAGACATACTTGACCCCATAGGAGTCTTCATGGTGCTGGATGAATCCATACCATACTTCCTTATGAGTTCTAGGGTGAACTTGGACTGACAAATGGACAAACCACTTTCAGTCTGTTTAACTTGGAGACCCAAGAAAAACTTCAGCTCTCCCATACTACTCATTTCAAACTGACCTTGCATAAGTTTTGCAAACTTTTTGCAAAGGCTGCTTTCAGTAGACCCAAATATAATGTCATCTACATATATTTGGACAAGTATGACTTTGCCTCTAGATTCCCTAAGGAATAGAGTCTTATCTATTTTCCCCTTGAGAACTTGTTCTCAATGAGGAAACTAGATAGGGTTTCATACCAAGCTCTAGGGGCTTGCTTTAACCCATATAAAGCTTTCCTAAGTCTATAGACATAATGAGGTTGAGTTGGATCAACAAAACCTGAAGGCTGCTCCACATAGACTTCTTCTTTCAAATTACCATTTAGGAATGCTGACTTGACATCCATTTGGTATACCTTGAATCCTTGATAGGTTGCATAGGCCAAGAACATTCTTATGGCCTCCAGTCTGGCTACTGGGGCAAAGGTTTGATCAAAATCAATACCTTCTTCTTGCCTATATCCTTTTGCAACCAGTCTTGCTTTATTCTTTATGATGACCCCTTGTTCATCCATCTTATTTCTGTAGATCCACTAACTTCTATTACATTGTGGTCTTTAGGTTTTGGAACCAATTCCCAGACCTTGCATCTCTTGAACTGATTAAGTTCTTCTTGCATAGCTTCAGTCCACTGTGGATCTTGTATAGCTTCTTCAAATTTCTTAGGTTCTATTTGAGACAGAAAACTAGAATATACTGCAGCATTCTGATTTCTGCTCCTTGTTTGAACTCCTTGTCTTGGATCTCCAATAATCAGCTCTACTGGATGATCTCTTAGATGCCTGTTGGCTGGAGGCATCCTAGCTTCAGGTTGAATCTCTTCAGCATCTGCATCATGCTGTATACCTTGGATTTCTTCAGCAACTGGCACATGTAGTTCTCCCCCTGGATAGCAGCTACTTTCCTCTCCTTGCTGTCTAGCAGCTGGTACTTCTTCTATAGTAAGCTTGTCCAATTTCTTTATCAAACCTGTGGGGCTGCATATATTGCTAGACAACTCATTGTTAATAAGTTTTGTCTCATCAAAAACTACATGCACAGTCTCCTCTACAACTTGTGTAGTCAAGTTGTATACTCTATAAGCCTTAATATTGTTGCTGTACCCAACAAATATTCCCTCTTGGGACTTGGCAGCAAACTTAGTTATGTAAGACTTCCCATTGTTAAGTATGAAGCATTTGCAACCAAAGATCCTGAAATAGGATAGATTTGGTTTCCTGCCTTTCACAACTTCATATGGGGTCTTGTTTAGCCTTTTAGTGATGGTAGCCCTATTTATAACATGACATGCAATGTTAACTGCTTCAGCCCAGAAATATTCTGGCAGTGATGTATCACTAAGTAGGGTTCTACCAGCCTCTATCAAGGTCCTATTCTTCCTTTCAGCAATGCCATTTTGCTGAGGTGTTCTATGTGAAGAGAATTCTTGAAATATCCCAAAGTCTTCACATAGTTTTGTCATGTTTTCAGACTGAAACTCAGTACCATGGTCACTTCTAATTTTGACCACAGTACTATTTAGTTCATTCTGAATTTGCTTGACAAAGCTGTAGAAGACACTAGGTGTTTCAGATTTCTGCCTTAAGAAGAACACCCAGGAAAACCTTGAGTAGTCATCAACAACTACAAAGGTATAGACCTTCCTACCTAAGCTGTGAACTGGCATTGGACCAAATAGATCCATATACAAGAGGTATAAACACCTCATAGCATCTTTGTTATCTATGCTTCTAAAGGTAGATTTAGTCTGCTTGCCCTTTTGACAAGCTGAGCAAATACCATCTTTGACACACTTAACTTGAGGACCATTCCTCACTAACTCTTTGCTAAAGAGTTTGCTAATAGTCTTGTAGTTAAGATGAGCTAGCCTCTTGTGTCACTTGACATAATGAGAGACTGTCTCATCAGCTACAAGACAAATAGGAGAACCATTGTTCTCAATCATAATGTCTAGACAGTAGACATTCCTCTTTCTATATCCTATCAAAATGATCTCTTGATCACTTGACCTCTTGATATGACAACCATTTTTAACAAATGAGATGTCATACCCTACATCACTTAACTGACTTATACTTATAAGGTTGTGTTTCAACCCTTTAACATAAGCCACTTGAGTAATGGTAACAAGGTTTGAAGAAATGTTACCAAACCCTTTGATGATTCCTTTTTCAGAACCACCAAAGGTCACTTTAGGACCATTTTTGATTGGAATATAGTCCTTCAGTAGTCCCCTTGTTCCAGTCATATGTCTGGAACATCCACTATCCAAGTACCATGTTGGGGTATGGCCACTTGGATTCACCTGCAAAACAAATTAATGAACCTTAGAACCCAAAGTAAACTTGGGTCCTTGGTGATTGTTAGTTTGCAACATGACACAGCTACCTACTGGCTTTCCACCAGGTAACTTGCTACTCCCTTTAGCACTTGCATTGTGCCAACAATCCAAGGCAAAGTGGCCAACCTTGCCACAACACCAATGTTGGAACACCCTATTACTAATTTGGGTCAGGATCACTATGTCTCTAGGAATCTATGTTTTGACCTTCTGTATAGCTTAATAGGTCAATTAGAATTGAGTCTAAGGGTTAGAAGGCTAGGATTGGAAGCTGCTCTGAAGACCCAAGTTTTCTTTTCTGGAGACCAAGTCCAAATCGTCGAGCTCAGCACGACGTTTCGTCGAACTCCGGTCGACGATCGTCTAGCTCAACTTTGCCAGATCGTCGATCTCCGTTCGACGATCGCTGAGCTCAAGCCTCATAATATCGTCGAGCTCTGGTCGACGATCGCTGAGCTCAGTTCGACGATCTTTGAGCTCAGATCGACGATTTCTTTGCTGCTTGCTTTTTCCAGTTCGCTGAGCTCAGCTCGACGATAGCAGAGCTCAGTTCGACGATTTCAGTTATCTTTCAGAATTCAAATTCAAATCAGATAGAAGTTATTCTGCATTTAATTCAGAAGATCTGCCAGCCATTTTCATTTACTTCTGGAGCAAGTTTCAAGGGATTTTTCAAGGAACAATTCAGTGGACTTTCCTTCAGAACATATTATGCAATTAAAGGCTGTAATCAATGCAGACCAACGGCTATCTTTGACAGAGTAATATCCTATTCAGAGACAGAGAATAAAAGAGAGAATGTTTTTGAATCAAAGAATACAGACAAGAATAAGGACACCTCTCAATACACAGAGACTCTAAAAATTATTCTGTCAACAAGAATTCAGAAGAACACTCATCAAAAAGAGATCAAGTTTTCAAACATTCTTCAGATCTCTTCAGCTCTCAAGTGTTCAAGGCCAACATCATTTCAAGACTCCAGACACTCAACATTTCAGCTTGCTGAAATCATCTTTTGCTGGAGATCCATCTTTGAAGGCCTATCACCCTCAGCAAAGCTCATCTTCCTGAAGATTTCAAGGACTCAGGGGGAGCTTTGACAACATCACTGAATCCACATAGTCTTCTCAGTTGCTTGAGAAAGAGAAGACTGCCATCACTCTCTCACCCCCATTCTGTAAAGGGTTTTTCAAACTCCCTTCAAAAGTTTGAATCTGGTTTTTGAGCACCTTGTCAAAAGCTCATTGGTGGCAAGACACCTGATCAAAAAATCTGTTTTGGTTTTTGAGCACCTTATCAAAAGCTCATTGGTGCCCAGGACACCTGATCAACTCATCCTGCAGTGGATTCCTACCTAGGGTGGTAGAAGAGTGGATGTACCCAAGTTGGGGAACCACTATATTTCCTTGTGTCATCTGGTTTTGCATGTTTTCTTTTTGTTTCTGGCCTAGATTCTCTTGTGCTTAGTTTCTGCATAGCTTAGTTTTGTGGTTTATTTTATTTCTGCTTCCCTGCTTACACTCATTACAACAATTGTTGTAAAGCTTTGCAAAAGTTTTTCTTTGTGTTTTTAAAAGCACCATATACTCTATTCACCCCCCCCTCTAGAGTATATCAGATCTAGTTTCCCCTTTCAATTGGTATCAGAGCCAGGTTGGTTAAACATACCATATCTGTTTGGTTGTACAGGCTAACACCTGAACCCCAAAGATCCCAAACTAGATCCTTCCTTTGTTTTCTAGTATTAAATTTAGTTTGCACAAGTCATGGCCCAAAACAAAGATTATGCAAGCACCAGACCTCCAGTGTGCAATCTGTCAAAGTTTGCACTTTGGAAAGCAAGGATTAAACTCTACATGAATTCTATTGACGAGGACATTTTTAATTCTGTTTTGACAGTGTGTCCCAGACCCCCAGAAAGTACAAGCACCAATGCTGTTCCACCTCCATCAGGAACAGATGCTGACATCAAAAGGTGGAAGGTAGCTGATGCCAAGGCAATGAACATTCTAGCTCAGACAATGTCAGATGACATTTTTCAAAAGGTAGCTGAATGCAATTCAGCCAAGGAGATTTGGGACAGGCTTTCAGAAATTGTCTCTGGCTCAGCTGATGAGAGAAAGGACAGAAGATCTCATCTCATCTCCCAATATGAGAACTTCAAGAAGGGAGAAACTGAATCAGTGGGAGACATGTACAACAGACTGAGTCTAATTGTCAGTGAACTGAGGACATTAGACAAAGAGATCTCACTAACAGAACTTAATGACAAGATCCTAATGTGCTTCCCCAGCACTTGGGATTCAAGAATCTGGCCAATTAAAGATGCCAGAAGCCTGAATGAGATCACCACTGAAGCCTTGTTGGGTAAGCTCAAATCTTATGAGCTACTCATCAAGAACAGAGAAGAAGAACAGAAGGCTGCTTCTCCAGCCACAAAAAGGGAGAAGACTATAGCATTCAAGGCAACTGAGGATTTGCCTGAAGAAAAAGGAACAGCCAATGATGAACTTCTCAGCTTGCTGGCCAAAAGATTCTACAAGATGGCCAGAAAGGACTTCAGAAGAAGATCATACAAGGAGCAAGACAAGCCAAGGTATGACAAGTCCATTGGCAACAGCAAAGACATTATTTGCTTTGGTTGCAGGAAACCAGGGCATATGGTTCATGACTGTCCAGAAAACAAGAACAAGGACAGAAGGGACAGAAAAGAAAGAAGAAAGGAGAAGGACTCCAAAAGGAATGGAAATAGCAAACCCTCCTCCAGCATAAATAAGCACACAAGGAAAGGATTTGTTGCTGAATCCTGGAGTGAGACTGAAGAGGAGTCAGAAGCCTCTTCCAGCTCAAGTGATGATGAGGATGATGCAGAGGAAAAAGAATTCTGCATGATGGCAATCAATGCCTCACAACACAACTCAGAGGAAGAGGAGTCAGAGTCAGACTCAGAGACTCAGCCTGAGGAAGATCAGGTAATCAGCTCTTTTGATTTCACTTCAGAAGATTTCAAAGTTGAATTTAAAGCACTATGTTTAGACCTGCTAAAGTCTGAGAAAGAGATCATCTCTCTCAGAAATCAATTATCTGAACAAAATGCTTTAAGATCAGAAAACCTCAAACTCTCTCAGGAGTTGGAGAACTATAGGGAACAGATAGCTTCACTGAAGAGTGAGCTCTCTGAGGCCAAGAAGCTTGAAGAATCTCTCAATGGGAGAAGCATCAAGCTAATGGACATCACAAGCACAGTGAACTCAAGATTCAACAGTACACTGGGCTTGGGTGCCTCATCTAGCCAACCTATTGTTCTAACAACCCCTATCAAGTTCATTTCTGACACGGGAAAGGGAGTTGTAGAGGTTGCCAGGAAAAATTCTGATCTGCCTCAGAAAACTAAAGTCCAGTACAAATCGTCGAACGGAGATCGCCGATCGCCGAATGGAGATCGACGATCGCCGAACGCAGCTCGACGATCTCAGGACAAATCGTCGAACGCTGATCGACGATCTCAGCCAAGATCGTCGAACGCTGCTCGACGATCCCATATACCTGACCTCAGCCATAGTCGACCGTCGAACGGAGCTCGACGATCTGACCCAAGATCGTCGAACTCAGCTCCAAGATCGTCGAACAGAGGTCAGAGCTCTGGAAATTTTTTCAATGGCAAGTCAAAATTGAATCCTGAGGGTTCTTCATCCCAAACATTTAACCCTTATACTGAATGGATTTTACCTCCAAGGAGATATCATCCGGAAGGATATAAGAGTCAGCCAGGGATGTCTTTCATTTCTGAATTTAAAGGTTATCAACCTAGGCCCAAGGTAAACTGGGTCAAAAACAAGTAAATTGTTTTATGTGCAGGTGAAGACCTATCCAACATCTAACCAGCAATGGTATTTGGATAGTGGGTGCTCTAAGCACATGACAGGGAACAAGGACAACCTAAATTCCTTTAGAGCCAAGCTTGGACCCAAAGTTATCTTTGGTGACTCCAACTTTGGACAAACTAAAGGATATGGAGAAGTCCAGATCGGTTCTGTAACCTTCAAGAAGGTAGCATATGTGGAAGGACTGAAGCACAACCTAATCAACATCAGTCAGCTATGTGATGAAGGCTACCAAGTGACCTTTAACAAAACCTTATGTAAAATCAAGTCAGAGGACAACACAACTGTGTTGACAGGTAAAAGGAAAGGTAACATCTACCTAGTAGATTTTCTTTCAACTACTATAGATATCTGTTTATTCAACTCAGTCTATAGACCAAATGTTTTATGGCATAAGAGATTAGGACACCTAAATCTTAGAACCATTGCTAGGCTCTCCAAGGACAACCTTGTTAGAGGACTACCTTCTTGGCCCCTACAAGAAGGAAGGACTCTGCAAGGCTTGTCAATTAGGCAAGCAAACTAAAAACAGCTTTAAGTCACTTAATAAGAGTGATTCACCTAGGATATTGTATCTGTTACACATGGATCTATTTGGACCCATCACAGTACAAAGCCTAGGTGGGAAATCCTACACTTTGGTGATTGTAGATGACTTCTCTAGATTCACTTGGGTGTTCTTTCTAAGGAAGAAGTCTGATAACTTTAAGTGTCTGACAGAGTTTCTCAAATGTGTAAAGATTGAGTTCAATACTCACATTGCCCTGATCAGAAGTGATCATGGGACAGAGTTTGATTCTCTTCTTATGCAAGAGTTCTGCCAGAGTGAAGGGATCAGGCATACTTTCTCAGCTCCTAGAACTCCTCAACAAAATGGGGTAGCTGAAAGGAAAAATAGAACCCTTATTGAATCTGCCACTACATTGTTGTCAGATGCTCATCTACCTCTATCCTTTTGGGCAGAGGCAGTGAACACCTCCAACTATGTGCTGAACAGGAGTCTGATACATAAACTGAAGGGAAAGACTCCCTATGAATTACTCAAAGGGAAGAAACCTAAAGTTGACTATTTCAAAATTTTTGGTTGCATTTGTTATATTCACAATAATGATAAGAAACATCTAGCAAAATTTCAAGCCAAAGCTGATGAAGAAGTGTTTCTGGGATACTCCATGATCAGCAAGGCCTATAGGGTTTATAATAAATCATCTCTGAAAATTGAGGAATCTGTTCATGTTTCTTTTGATGAAACTAACATGTCTTTTAAGGAGAAGATTTCTTCTACCATAGAACCTTTGCAGGAACACTCTCTAGTTGAAGATATGAACAAGCTACAGGTTGCTCAAGAAGAAGAAAGCAGTGAAGATGAAAGCAATGCTCAACATATTGAAGCTCCATTTGAAGAGCCAGTTGTTGTACCACAAGAGGAAACAACAACACAGGTTGGTGAACAATCAACACCCCCTGTTGATTTAGTAACATCAAGAGACCATCCAATTACCCAAATAATTGGAGAAATCTCAGCCGGTGTGCAAACCAGAAATCAGGTCAACCAAAACCTGTTGCACACCTGCTTCCTTTCTCAAATTGAACCTCAGTCCATTCAAGATGCAGAGCAAGATCCACACTGGATCATTGCCATGCAAGAGGAGTTGCATCAATTTGAGAGGAACAAAGTATGGGAACTAGTGCCCAAGCCTAAGGATCATTCCATTGTTGGAACAAAATGGGTATTCAGAAACAAATTGGATGATCAAGGAGTAATAATAAGGAACAAGGCAAGGCTAGTTGCCCAAGGATATTCTCAAGAAGAAGGAATTGACTACGACCAGACCTTTGCACCTGTTGCAAGATTAGAAGCCATCAGGATATTCTTAGCTTATGCAGCTCACAAAGGCTTCAAGGTTTATCAAATGGATGTCAAGAGTGCCTTTTTAAATGGAGACATCAAAGAGGAAGTCTATGTCAGACAACCTCCAGGTTTTATCTCTCCAACTCATCCTGATTTTGTTTTCAGATTAAATAAAGCATTATATGGTCTCAAGCAAGCTCCTAGAGCATGGTATGAGACCCTAGCATGCTTTCTTTTGGAAAATGGTTTTATAAGGGGTAGAGTAGACCAAACTCTTTTCATTAGAACCCATAAGTCCCATACCCTACTAGTACAAATTTATGTAGACGATATCATTTTTGGTTCTACTGACTCAAAATTGTGCAGAAGATTTTCTAACCTAATGCATTCTAAATTTGAGATGAGTAGCATGGGTGAGCTATCCTTCTTCCTAGGATTGCAAGTCAAACAACATGCTGAAGGCATCTTTATTTCTCAAACCAAATATGCTAATGAGCTGGTTAAGAAATTTGGCATGTCTGAGGCATCTTGTATGAAAACACCCATGCCTACCAATGCTGTATTGGATGCTGATGAACATGGGAAACCTGTTGATCAGACAACATATAGAGCAATGATTGGCTCTTTACTGTACTTACAGCTAGTAGACCAGATATAATGTTTGCTACATGTATATGTGCTAGGTTCCAAGTTAGCCCTAGAGAGTCACACCTCACATTAGTAAAGAGGATTCTTAGGTATGTTAAAAGTTGTCCAAATCTAGGTCTCTGGTATCCAAAAGATTCAGCATTTGAGTTAACTGGATTCTCTGATGCTGATTATGCTGGATGCAGAATTGACAGGAAAAGCACCAGTGGAACTTGTCAGTTCCTTGGTGATAGACTTGTCTCTTGGTTTTGTAAGAAACAAACATTCTGTGTCAACTTCAACTGCTGAAGCTGAATATATGGCTGCAGGCAGTTGTTGTTCACAAATACTGTGGATTCAAAATCAACTCCTAGACTATGGTTACAACTTAGTGAAGTCAAAAATCTTTTGTGACAATACAAGTGCTATCTCCATAGCTCAAAATCCAGTCCTCCATAGTAGGACAAAACATATAGAGATTAGGCATCATTTCTTAAGGGATAATGTTGAAAAGAATAAAATTGAACTGCAATATATCCCAACTGATTTACAAAGGGGAGATATTTTCACCAAGCCTTTGGATGAAAAGAAACATACTTTCTTCCTAAATCAGTTAGGAATGTTAGATGGAGGAAGTCTTAAATAATACTCAAGATTTTGAAAGCTAAAAATTGACCAAGACTAGGCAAAATTTCTGATTTTTCTTAGTGTCTAGAGTTTTCTGATCTCTGAACTGCGCTCGACGATTTCCCCAAAGATCGTCGAACGGTGTTCGACGATTTTCTGAATCATCGAACTGAGTTCAGCGCTCCTTTGATAGTCTGGACTATCTCCTCTGGTCAACGATCGTCGAACGGCGCTCGACGATTCTGTTCACTGAACGATCGTCGAACGGAGCTCGACGCCTTTCCAGATCGTCGAACGGAGATCGACGAGTTTGGAGTCTCTTCAGATTCCTTTAGAAGCCTCGATCGTCGAGCTGAGTTCAACGATCTTTCCTTTTCTGCATCGAACCCTAATATAAAACTCTTTTTTCATCGTCGTTCTCTCTTGCGCTTTCAATTTCTCTGCAAACTTTTCTTCCCTCCAAGCAGTTCTACACTTGGTCGTTTTGTCTGTTGATTTTTTGCAGGTACCATGGCCGTTTCAGTTGCTGTGCTCGCTGCAATGAAATTTGATGCAGGCTTTGACATCGATCTCGACTCCTTCAACACAACCGATCAAATCTTCCAGGATATTCTCAATTTATTCAAAGATCAGCAACTATCTGCCCTGATGACAACCAGAATCAAACTTGCATCTGATGAAATTAAAGAATGGGTTTACACTGCCCACAACCTTGACAACAATACCATAGTTGGTTCTATTGGTGGCACCCAGGTACCTCTGACCCCAACAGTATTGACAGAGGTTTTTGGTTTAAGGAATGGTGAAGATTCTGCTGAACTCTCTGGAGATGAATTCTCAGATGTACTTGCCAGGATGGGTCATCCTGAGGGAAACCCTAGCAAGTTGTTTAAGAGGAACCTGTCAGTGGAATACAAGTTTCTGGCTGATGTAGTAGGCAAGGTTCTCTTGGCCAAGCATTCTGCTCATGACACCATCTCCAGATATCAGCTCTGCCTCATGGGAGCTCTGGTGGATAGAAAAAGCTTGAACTGGGGAGAAGTATTTTTTGATCTGCTGAAGAAAAAGATAAACAAAACATTTGTGAACTATGGAAGAATACTGGGAGTCTTCCTTCAGGCTAAGTGCCCTTCTCTGCTAGTCTCCTCTGGAGTGCACATCAATGCCTCCAAGAGACTCACCTGTGCCCTTTTTGGGAAATGGGACAGGCATATCTCCAAGCCCAGCACGCCCTCTTCTTCTGCCCCTTCAGGCACCAGGACTCTAAGAGTCACTCCACCCCAGGCCTCTGCCCCTGCAGAGGACCTGCCTGCTGCTAGTGCTGCTGCTTCTCCACCTCCAAGCTCAACCCTACCTCCAGCTCCATCCACCACTCTAGCCTCCTCCCCCATTACAATCTCCAGCCCCTCTCTAACTTCTATTCCATCTCCAGCCACCATCTCATCTCCACCAACAGACCACTTCCATCCCTTACTCTCATATCCACCTCCAGATGTCACCTCATCCCCATCCATACCATCCTTCACACTTCTGGATGAATCCTACATGGATGATTCCCCCTCTTCTCCTCCAGACTTCCCCTCCACCTCAACATCCTTCCAAGATCTCCTCCACCATATCCTTGACCAACCATCCTTCACTCCATCCATCTCTATACCCTTGTCCTCCATCTCCACAATTCCCACACCTCAGCCCTCTATCCCTTCACCATCCAGCCCTCCACCTCCAGCTTCCTCAGCCATCCCAATACCCTCTACCTCTGCTCCTCTCATTGAGCATGTAGATCTCCCAGCCCTTGCTGATCAGTTGTATGAGCTCCTTGCACCTAGGCTCTCTCTTCTCATGGAGGCCTCTTTAGCTCCTCTACAACAATCAGTGGCAGCTCTCTCTGCCAGGCTTTCTTCTTTCCTTACTCCTTTAGCAGCACCCCCAGCAGTGTGCCTTGATGCACAGGTATCTGCATCCAGGCAGGGGGAGATGCCCTATGAAGCCAGCCTTCATGCTGCTGTTGCTGCTGCTGCTCCTCCTGCTGTTTCTGCTTCTGCCACTGCTGCTGGTTCTGTGTCTGCTTCTGCTGCTGCTGCTACACCAGTACTAGCAATAGACCTAAGGTCTTTGCTATCTACTTTTGATACTGCTTACTTCTGCTGCCTCCCAGAGCCCAATGCTGGCCAGCTCTCTGAAGATCTGTCCAAGGCTCTAGTGCCCTTCTCTTGCTGTGACCCCAAAATCATTTCTGATTTTATTCTGTCAGTGACTGCTGCTTCTGATGATGTTACTACTGCTGCTGCTGCTGAAGACAATGCTCCAACTGCTGCTGTTGAGCCCATTTCACAGGATTCTCTGATGACAGAGGCTGTTGCTTTTGAGCCTGCTGTAGAAGTTGTTGTTTCTGAAGCTGCTGCTGCCCTCATGCCTGAAGTAATCACTGTTGCTTCTACTGCTACTCCAGTATCTGCTGTTACTTCTGCTGCTTCTGTTGCTCCTCCTGCTTCTGTATCTTCTGCCCCATCAGCTGTTGTTAAACTAAAAGAGGATTTGATGAAAAAGATTGATGCCTTGTATGATGCACAAAGTTCTGAATCTGAGGATTATAACACTGCTTCTGATGACTCATCTGCCACAATTGCAAAGAAAAGAAAGGCAAGAAGTAAGGCTTTGAAGAGAGTTCCTCCTGCCAAAGTCAGAGATGACAATGATGTTCCCTACTATATTCTGCACAACTGCCCAATCTCTGAGCATTGGATGCAATTCTCTAAGAACCAGTTAAAGGCTATGAAAAAGAAGAGGAAGTATGAAAAAGGTCCCACTCAGTTCAAGCACCCTGATCCTCCTCCACCACCTCCACCTGATGCAGGTGCAGGTGGCAGCTCTGCAAGTTCAGGCCCTGCTAGAAGTCAGGCTCCCTACCAACCTCATGTAAGAACATATCAAAGGGAAAGCCATTCTAGGGGCTCTTACTCCAAAAGGGGAGGATATAGGGGAAACCAAAGAGAAACTCAGGTTTACTCTAAAGGACACTCCAGGCAGCACCCTTACTCTAGGGGAGGACATGTTCCATCTGACACATCTTCTGGTCCTTTTCCCTACAAGCTCAAAGATACTGTGACTGCCAGGACTCCTCAAGATACTACTTCCAACAGGTATGAGCCACCTGTTCCATTTGAGAATCCTGAGAAAAATCCTATGGCTTGGACTGCAAGAATGAAAGAGCTGGCTGCTTTGGATCAGATAAAGAAAGCAAAAGAACAAGGGCTAGACACTTCCAATATCTCTACCATGTCAGAGCAAAGGCAAAAAGAGTTAGAAAGATATGCCTCCAGTAAGTTCTTTGATGCAGACAGATACATGGAGTTGCATCCAGCTGCAGTGGTTCCCAGGACATCAAAGCAAATTTATTTGGGTGCAGCTGATGATACCAGATCAAAACAACAAGCTTTAGATCCTAACAGAGAAATTAAAATGGTAAAAGGCAAAGAAAAGGAATAACTCTGTAAGGTGATAACTCTTGGTTCTTCTGACTGCCCTCTGGATATCATATTTATATATATCTCTGTGATGGTTCTGTAATGTCTAGCTTCTGTTGTTTCTGTATTTTTCTGTATGATGTTGTTTGTTTTTCCTATGTCTGTAAATAGTTTTCCTAACCCAAATAGGGGGAGATTGTTGGAACACCCTATTACTAATTTGGGTCAGGATCACTATGTCTCTAGGAATCTATGTTTTGACCTTCTGTATAGCTTAATAGGTCAATTAGAATTGAGTCTAAGGGTTAGAAGGCTAGGATTGGAAGCTGCTCTGAAGACCCAAGTTTTCTTTTCTGGAGACCAAGTCCAAATCGTCGAGCTCAGCACGACGTTTCGTCGAACTCCGGTCGACGATCGTTTAGCTCAACTTTGCCAGATCGTCGATCTCCGTTCGACGATCGCTGAGCTCAAGCCTCATAATATCGTCGAGCTCTGGTCGACGATCGCTGAGCTCAGTTCGACGATCTTTGAGCTCAGATCGACGATTTCTTTGCTGCTTGCTTTTTCCAGTTCGCTGAGCTCAGCTCGACGATAGCAGAGCTCAGTTCGATGATTTCAGTTATCTTTCAGAATTCAAATTCAAATCAGATAGAAGTTATTCTGCATTTAATTCAGAAGATCTGCCAGCCATTTTCATTTACTTCTGGAGCAAGTTTCAAGGGATTTTTCAAGGAACAATTCAGTGGACTTTCCTTCAGAACATATTATGCAATTAAAGGCTGTAATCAATGCAGACCAACGGCTATCTTTGACAGAGTAATATCCTATTCAGAGACAGAGAATAAAAGAGAGAATGTTTTTTGAATCAAAGAATACAGACAAGAATAAGGACACCTCTCAATACACAGAGACTCTAAAAATTATTCTGTCAACAAGAATTCAGAAGAACACTCATCAAAAAGAGATCAAGTTTTCAAACATTCTTCAGATCTCTTCAGCTCTCAAGTGTTCAAGGCCAACATCATTTCAAGACTCCAGACACTCAACATTTCAGCTTGCTGAAATCATCTTTTGCTGGAGATCCATCTTTGAAGGCCTATCACCCTCAGCAAAGCTCATCTTCCTAAAGATTTCAAGGACTCAGGGGGAGCTTTGACAACATCACTGAATCCACATAGTCTTCTCAGTTGCTTGAGAAAGAGAAGACTGCCATCACTCTCTCACCCCCATTCTGTAAAGGGTTTTTCAAACTCCCTTCAAAAGTTTGAATCTGGTTTTTGAGCACCTTGTCAAAAGCTCATTGGTGGCAAGACACCTGATCAAAAAATCTGTTTTGGTTTTTGAGCACCTTATCAAAAGCTCATTGGTGCCTAGGACACCTGATCAACTCATCCTGCAGTGGATTCCTACCTAGGGTGGTAGAAGAGTGGATGTACCCAAGTTGGGGAACCACTATATTTCCTTGTGTCATCTGGTTTTGCATGTTTTCTTTTTGTTTCTGGCCTAGATTCTCTTGTGCTTAGTTTCTGCATAGCTTAGTTTTGTGGTTTATTTTATTTCTGCTTCCCTGCTTACACTCATTACAATAATTATTGTAAAGCTTTGCAAAAGTTTTTCTTTGTGTTTTTAAAAGCACCATATACTCTATTCACCCCCCTCTAGAGTATATCAGATCTAGTTTCCCCTTTCAACCAACATTCAAACTTATTGTACCTTTGCTTAGGTACAGACTTTGCTGTCTTAACTGCAGCTGACTTATTGAATGTTGGGGCCTTGCCCTTATGCTTGAACTGATCCTGAACAGTCCTGGCAGGTTTAACAAAACCCAGTCCAACCTTACCTTTGTGATGAGTAAAATCATCAATCAAAGGTAGAACTGATTTAGGCTTTGAAAACTTTGCAACCAGTTCTCTCTCTTTCTGAAGATTTGTCTCCAGTTTCTTAATTTGATCATTCTTAAATGTGATAGTACCCATCTGAATCACTGTAATGTGTTTCAGCCTAGCTACCTCATTCAGTTTTTGATCAAATTGCTTCTCAAATTCTGTTGCAGCAGCCTTGAGATCAGCAATCTCCTTTGCCTGACTTTTGGCAAGAGACTTGCTTTTCTTATAAGCCTGTAACAGCACCTTATATTCATCTATAAGCTGATGAATATCATCCTCAGACTCAGAACCACTTCCATCATTTGATGAAGATGATTCTGATTCTGAACTAGAACAAGAAACTGAACTTAGAGTTGGACTTTGTACCTGACTAGGTCCTGGCTGCTCCAGGATCTTGGCACTCTCTATCAAAGCCATTAGTCCTTGGCAATGACTGTCTTCTTGTTCATAAATTGACTCCAAGATCTGCATAAATTCTTCTTCTTCTTCTTCTTCAGCAAATAGCCCTATGTAGGCTTCAGCATCAGTATCAGTGTCTGAAGAAGAAATATCTGAAAGAGTCTTCTCATTCTTGGCAACAAAAGACTTCTCTTTCTTCCCTTTGAAGTGAGTCTTTTTCCTGTCACTGGATTCTTTTCTTTTCTCAGGACAATCTGCAATAACATGACCCTGTCTATTGCAGCAGTAGCACACAATCTTTGATCCAGTTGCCTTGCTTGTCTTTGTCTTTTTCCTGTCCTTCTTTGAAGGCTTTTTCTCCTGATACAAGACTTCTTTTCCCTTGTAAGTAGATGGTCTGGACCTCCACTGTTTCTTCTTCAGGAATTTCTGAAAGTGTCTAGTGAAGGCAGCAAAGTCTTCATCACTTTCACTGCTTGTAGACTTTGTACTGACAGACTCTTCTGACTCAGATTCAACTACCTCTGGAGGTGGAGTTGATGACTTAGTCCTGCATTTTCTGGGAACTTCTGTCTTGAAAGCAACAGTCCTTTCCTTGTGCTCAGTCCTAGTAGATTTCTCCTCCTCTTTCCTCACTGTCAGCTGCATCTCATATGACAATAACTTGCCAAACAGTGTAGGAGGTAGAATTTCTCCCAACTTTGCCATTTCTCTTATGACACAGATCTTGGTGTCCCAATCTTTGGTTAGGGACCTTAGGAATTTGTCATTCAGTTCATAGTTGCTGAACTCTCTTCCATAAGATATGAGTTCATTAACTATTCTATAGAACTTCTTGTAGCATTCAGTGATGCTATCTCCCTTTCCTTGCCTAAATCTCTCATACTCTTGATTAAGCAAGGACTTCCTATCTTGCCTAACTTCTTCAGATCCTTCCATATACACTATAAGAGTGTCCCACATCTATTTTGCTGTTTTACAGTGAATTAAGTTCTGGAAGGTGGCATCATCAATGACACTAACTATTATGTTCTGTGCTCTCTTGTCCATGGTTGCTAGGACAATCTCATCCTTGGTCATCTCAGAGAAATCCTTTGGAGTCCTCTGATTTGCATCCAATACTGAAATCTTCATGGGCACATAGGGACCTTCCTTAACTGTGATGTAGATTCTTGGGTCTGAGGCCTCCATAAATAGCCTTACCCTTTCTTTCCAGATCCCAAAAATTTCCTTTCTGCAAATAGGTAATTTCATGGAACCCAATTCTTTATGATTTTCAAAGGAACCCATGGTTCTTGATTTTCTTGAAGCTGTTTTCTGACTTAGACTGTTTCTGCCAAACAGGATCTCCTTAGACTATTAGTCCTTGTTTTGAGGAACCTGGCTCTGATACCACTTGAAAGATATGGTACCTAAACACCTAGAGGGGGGGGGGGTGAATAGGTGACCTAATCCTTTTCTAACTTTGTTGGCAGCCAAACAGTTATATCACAGATTTCTAAGTATTCTATTACAGCAATCAGCAATAATCAAACATACACAGCACATTCACAGCACAGCACACAGTGATTTATAGTGGTTCCCCAATCTTTGGGTACATCCACTTTCCCCCTTCGCCTATCTAGCAGTGTACTAGATTCGGCCAAACTTCTCCACTGTCTCAGAACCCAAATAGGTTCCTACACCTCAGGCCCAAAGCCTTACACCTCAGCTTTCTCCAAAGCCTACACTCAGCCACAAAGGCCTACACTCAGCCACCCAGGCCTACACTCAGCCAATCAAGGCCTACACTCAGAGTTCTTTAACTCCTACACTCAGGCTATCAAGCCCTACCCTCAGCCTTTATAAATTTAGGCTTACAATGTACTCAGATCCAAAGATCCTACAAGTTAAAATAGTATTACAACAAATAACTCAACAACTCAGAAAATAAGAGAGGAGTTGAGAGTTTCTTGCTGAGTTCTTGGAAGAACTCAGATAGATCCAAACTGACTTAGCTTCCTTCAAAGCTTCTTGAGTAGAACTGAATAAGTCTGAATCCTCTGCAGTTGTTCCTTGACCTCTGCTTCTTAAGATCCAGATGCTTCTGAATCCTTCTTCTCAGCCTAGTTCCAAAGACTGAATTCTTGATTGGAGCTCTCTCTCTCCAACTTCTTAGATCTGCCGTTGGACAGCAAGATCTTCTTGATTTGTATCACTTGGATAACTTGATCAGCAACCACTTGAACAAATCTCTTAGATTAATCTGAACTCAATCAGAACTTAATCTTCTTCTATTAACTCTTAACAATATTAACAACCTTACAACCTTAGTTTCTGTAAACAGTCTGTGCCTATTTATAGGTCTTCTTCATGGTAACCGGCTGGTCCGGTTCATAACTGACTTCTAACATTTCTGACAGTTGCTGTAGACCGGCTGGATTGGCAGCTGTCATGTCAACCAGTCACTTCTTGAAAATCTCTAACTGTTTATAAGTGTCGAGACTTTCTATCTTTAAGTGTCGACACTTATAGTCCAAGTGTCGACACATGTTGTATAAGTGTCGACACAAGTCTACAAGGTGTCGACACAATTCCTTGTATGTCTCGACACAGATTCTTCTGCATGTGTCGACACTAAAATTGAGTGTCGACACAAATACTTGTTCTTTTAGCTTTTGCTGAATTCTTCTATGTGTCGACACATCTCCTTTGTGTCGACACAATTTCTTGTGTTGAATCTGTCTAGTGTCGACACTGCTTCTTGGTGTCGACACATAGTCTTCTATGTTGAATCTTGCTGAGTGTCGACACAGCTCCTTGTGTCGACACACCTTCTTGTTGTTGAGACTTCAGCTGAGTGTCGACACATTCCTTTAGTGTCGACACTTGTACTTAGAATAATTTGCTACTTTTTCTGTTCTTTGCTAAGTGTCGACACAGCTCCTTGTGTCGACACTTTCTTCAAGTGTTGAGTCTTTAGCTAAGTGTCGACACATTGTGCTGGGTGTCGACACTTACTTCAAGTATTGACACTTTAGCTAAGTGTCGACACATTGTGCTGAGTGTCGACACTTACTTCAAGTGTTGACTCTTTTGATAGTGTGTCGACACATTGTGCTGAGTGTCGACACATTCTTCAAATGCTGACTCTTCTGCATAGTGTCGACACATTGTGTTGAGTGTCGACACTTGTACTTAGACTCTGCAGACTTTTGCTGAGTGTCGACACAGCTCCAAGTGTCGACACTTTCTGGTGTAGACTCAGCTTCTCTGGGTGTCGACACAGCTCCTTGTGTCGACACTTTCTGTCTGCACTTTTCTTCACTGAGTGTCGACACAGCTCCAAGTGTCGACACTTTCTGTCTGGTGTCGACTCTGCATCCCAGGTGTCGACACAATGACTCCAAGTGTCGACACTGCTTGTCTGGGTGTCGACACAAGCTTTCTCAAGTGTCGACACTTTCCCTCTGGGTGTCGACACATGGACTTAGAATCTTTTTGCTTCAGTCCAGTACTTTCTTAACCTGCACAAGTAACTCAAACATACATCAAATACATTATGATGTATATCATTGAGTTGTGTGAGGCTTCTTCAAATCAGGTACATTTGACCAATGTACCCAACATTACGTATATTTCCTTAATAATTTGCTCCTATTTTGTAAATATTTTGCTAACTTACTTTATTTTGATTTTCTGAAAAATTTCAGGAAATTGTCAAATTTTGCATATGTCACGCCTGTGTACTTTGGGTCACGCCCGTGACCTGGGTGTGACAACTCAAATCCTGTGAAATCGGCCGGGAATTGAAGAAACATCATGTGACACGCCCGACCACACGCCCGTGTCAAACCGACACGCACCGTGACCAAGCCCGGGTCACCGCACTCGACGTTTTGCACTCGACATTCATCGACTCAACCCGACACGCCCGTGTCAAGATGTGACACGGGCGTGTACACCTCCACCTCGCTGACAAGACGCGCGACGACATTTCGACGTGACCCGCGCCCACTTCCCCCTCCCCGACACGCCCACCGTCACGCCCGTGACCAGGGTCGTGACCTCCACGATTTCAACCGAAGTCAACTTTGATGTTAAATCTCGCCAGCCGCATTTTGTACAGTGTAGCCACGCCCCCCTACACGCCCGTGTCAGAGGGCGTATCCCATGAAAAATTTCTCTATAAATTCAGAGTTGCTGCTTGTAATCCTGTTCCACTTTTTGGATCCATTTTTTATAGGGAGGTGCTACCTAGATGGATTTTAAAGCCTTGTAAGGAGATTTTCTCCCTCTCTCTCTTTTGTTTTAGTTTTACCTTTGTAACCCTCTTTTAGTCTTAATATAAATGTAGTATTTTCCTCATTACAATATTTTGGATTTCATCTATGTGCCCACCCTTTGCAATCTTATTTTTCTTTTGTTTTATCTTTATTTTTCTTGTATTTAAAACGGGTGTGTGCGTGTATGAGTTTAGTTTTATGCTTAAATAGATTTCATAGTTTTCATAGTTTAGTTTTTTCATTCTTTTTATATTCATTCTTATGAGTTTATAAAGATGCCTTAAAAATGGTTTTGTTTTTCTTAACTTAGTTTTTTATTAGTATGTAAAATTTTTTGTTCTTTTCTGCTTTATATCCACTTTTTAAGCTCCTTTATAAAATCATAAGAATGAAAACGTTATCGTTTTAATTTTTCAAGCATTCTCATTTTCATGTTTATTTCAAAAACTTTTTGCTCCTTTTATTTTTCTGACTTCTTTTTACGCATTTCTATTGCATTTTAGCGGTAGAAATGTATTCCTTTTAATTTTTCGTGCATTTGTGTTTTTGCGTTTATTTGCAAACCCAATTGCTTGTTTAATTTATATTTTAGCTTTTTATGCATTTCTACCGCATTCTAGCAATATAAATGAAGTTATTTTAATTTTTCGATAACTTAGTATTTTTGTAATTTTTTTATGTGTGCACATTTATTTCCGCCTACTCGTTAAGAGTTATAAGGCGCAGTGTTTTATTTCCTTTCCAGTAGAGTGTGTGAGTTTTCCTTTCCAGTAGAGTGTGTGAGTTTTTACATTCTGTTGTGTGTGTGTGTGTGTGTGTGTGTGTGTGTGTGTTTCATTTCACGCCGAGTGTGTGCGTGAGTTTTAATTTCTGTCGAGTGTGTCCGTGCGTTGCATTTATTTCCTCCTACTTGTTTGAGTAGGACTCGCTCTCATTTCTCCCGTCCACTCATTTGAGCCGGGGCTCGCATTTTCTGCTTTCATTTCAGTCCTACTCGTTTGAGTAGGACTTGCAATTTTCTGCTTTCTTTACAACTTTCTTTTACTGTTTTATTTCCTGCTTTCATTTTACTACTTTATTTTCTTGCTTTCACCGCCTGCCGTCCCTATTCCGATGAGTGGCTAACCGTTCTTAACCCTCAATATCGAAGAGCATTGAGACAGATAAAATAGCTTTAAATAATTAAAGGTCATGTTTTTCTAATTAATTAAAATTACTTAAGGTTTGCCTAGCGTTTATGAAGCGTAGAACCGCATATCAATGTGTGGGCTCTATTTCCGTAGTCCACACGCTAGCTAGCCGAGAGGCCATGCGTATGGACCGATCGCCCCTTGGTAAAGAGAGTTCCGCACTAACCCTCGAGAGAGGAGGCGCACTAACTCTACCGGATTGGGTTCCCCACCCAATAGTGGGGTTCTTAGCGTAATGCGGGCGTTAAGAGGAATCCTTCGTCGGACTAACGTTTGGTCGAATAGTCTTAGCGTTCAGGTGAGCGATAGTACTAAAGATAAGTGAGCTCATTCCAGTGGAACCTCCATGGCCAAGTCTCCGCCTTAATTAATTTGAAACTTAGGATCTCTTTTTATTAAAAGTTTATTTTAGTTCAATTTCGATTCGATGCCGTTGCACAAAGCTTTTTATCGGCTCCACCTTTATTGCTTTCTCTTTTATGCTTACTGTTTTCTGTCATTTTATTTATTATATATAAAATACCCAACAAGTAATTATCGGTAAAATAATAGCCCCCTCCAAGGAAGAGTAGAAATAATCGAACTGACCCCGAGAACAATACGACCTCGATATTCCACACCGGAATATCCTGTACTACACGTTATAGGTGCACTTGCCTCCTTTCGTTAAAACTCGATCTTATCTTTTTATATCCAAATAATAAATCCACGCGCCACGTTTTTTGAATAAAAACTGAATCTGGTTTTTCTAAATAAACCGCCCGGGGCGCCGCGGGAATACTCACCAATTTTTGGAGTTTTAACCGCATCAAGTTTTTGGACTTGATGCAAAATAATAAATCAAGTTTTTGTCGCCGTTGCCGGGGACTTGATGCAAAAATACCAATCAGCATTCATCGACTAGGCTCACTCCTCTTGAGCAACAAGGAGCATCCGCAACCTCTTTGCCCTTTGAGGTTGTTGGATCAGGATGATCATCTTTGGGAAGTAGGTCACGCATCTTACCCTATCGGAGCATCCGTTGTTGACGAAGGGCTCGTCAGTTTTCAATTAGGTGGCCTGGCTCTTTATGGAATTCACAGTATGGATCTGAGTCTTTCGATCTTTGATCAGCTGGTCGGTAAGGCCTCTTCTAGTTAGCCTTATCTTTCATGATTTGGCTTACTTCTTGCATGGCCATATCTAGTTCACACTCTTGCAAGTCATCATCCTAATGTTGATGGACCGCTGTTGTTTGTGAAGATGGAGCTGGTAGTAACAGTAATGAATCTCGAGTTCGATCATGGTCCGGGAAGGAATATCGATGGCGTTGAAATCTTCTTCCCTTCCTTGAGTGAGATGAGAAATCTTTGTGAGGAGATCTCAGAGGCTGCTTGTGAGAAAGATCTTTCTCTGATATAAGCATGGAGATGAAGCATGCGTTTCTCTTTTCACCTCGGATGTATGAGTTGGCTAGGCCAATCAACTCTTGGTATGTTCATGGTGCACGGACATTGGCTTCAAACTTGAGCGGCCCTTCACGAAGACTGTGGATAAGAACCACTCGGTACATTTCTTGATCAACAATCTCGATGTCCAAGATTTCTCTATGGAATCAATCTACAAACTGAGACCAAGTCTCATTCTGACGTTGCCTGATCTCAAAGAGGGCTTCTTCTCCGCCATTTCTCTTTGTTGAAGTAGAGAATCTGAGTAAGAAATCCCTTCGCAGATCAGCAAAGGAAGTGATGGGCTGAGGGAGCAGGCCATAGAACCAATCCCTCACTTGTCCATCAAATGTTGTCACAAGGAGCTTGCACTTAGTAGCATCTGAGAGAATTTTGAGAGCAATGGCCGATTCGAAGGCATGAAGATGCTTCACTGGATTAGTCTCTCCAGTGTAGAATGGTAACCGAGGTTCTCTGAAATTAGCTGGAGTTGTTTCATGGAGAACGTTCTCTAAAAACGACGACGGCTCTTCTTATTCTCCTACATCATAAGTTGTAACACCCCGAAACTCAAAAGAGCGACGGGAGGCATTTTGGGCCAAAATTGGATTCCTGTAGGGGGCACACGGCTTGGGACACGGGCGTGTCCCAGGGCGTGTCAGGCTCCAGTCGACGATTTGGTCGAGAGGTCGACGATTTTGGAGTCGAAGATCGTCGAGAAGAGAACACGGCCTGAGACACGGGCGTGTCTCAGGGCGTGTCGAGCCCGTGTCGACGATCGGCCCGAGGAGTCGACGAATTTTGCTCGATCAAGTGTCGAGACAAGGCACACGGCCTAGGACACGGGCGTGTCCAAGGCCGTGTCAGGCAGTTGACGAACTTCGCTTGACAAAGTGTCGAGACAGTGAACACAGCCTGGATCCAGGGCGTGTTTGAGTTAAACACGGGTTAGGACACGGGCGTGTCCAATACCCGTGTGAGTCTCGGGTTGTTTTTGGGGCTGTGTCGATGGAGGCACACGACCGACCACACGACCGTGTCCGTTGGAACACGGGCGTGTCAGGTCGAACACGGGCTTGTCGGATGCCCGTGTGTTGTTCCAGGCACGTCAATTTTGACGGTGAATGGGGGACACGACCCTGGACACGGGCGTGTCGCAGGCCGTGTTCGGCCCAGTTTTAGCATTTCAGGCCCGAATCAAGGCCGTTCATTTCTTTGTTTTGGGATCCAACGACTGGAGGTTATTCCTGATGGGATATACCCTGGATTGGACCTTTGAAACCCTCATTTCTTTTGAGTGGTTCTCTTTCTAAGTCAAGAGAGAGAGAGAGGAGAGCAAAGGAAGAAGAAGAAGCTTAGATCCGGCCATTGGAGGAGCTTCGAAGCTCTAAATCACGAACCGACTTCGGATCTACTGAGGCAAAGAGAGTGCGGTGCTTTTCATCCGCTTACATTTACATGGCGCCGAGGAAGAACGCTAGGGTAACGATTCTCTTCTTGAGCATGTGAAGCTCTCCTTCTTTGCACTGGAAGCCCGCTCTCGCGAGTTTGCGGTGAGTGGAGGCATTCCTTCGGGTAGATATGTAAAGTCCCCGTTGTTTAGAGTCCGTATTCGAGAACGGACAAAGACATGATGTGTGAAGCCTATCCGGACATGTTGGTCTGGATTGGTGATGTTGCATTGCATAAATGACGGAGAAGACTCCGTGCGATTGTTTGTTTTTCGGGTTTTCTACGTGGTAGATTGCAACAGAGAGCCTTAGGGATTAACCCTAAGGTGCACCCGGAAAACTAGGCGGATGCGTGATCTTGCCAACTTGGTGTCCTGGGAGCCAACTTGAAACATAACCGGGTTATGTGAAGTGTGATGGAAACGGGACTCGGGAGAAGTTTGACCCGCGTATATGGCTTAAATTGTCGTTGTGATGTGAGCACGGGTTAGATGGAACCGTACCCATTCTATGTCGTTCGGTTAGATCCGTTGGCATAGATGAGGGTCTTCGGCGGTCTATGGCTTAAATTGACGTGACCCACGCCAAGAAGACAAAATGCTCATAGTGTGTCCGTCAAAGTGGCGATGGTGTGATCGGAATATCTATGGTTTAAATTGACGTGACATCAACTGGTTCACCGAGAATGTACCCTAAGAGCATGGGGCGTGTGGCCGTGCGTGCCAACTCCTGCGATGCAATGTATATTTATATACTGTTTGGTTATGCTAATAAGTGCAGGGAAGGAGCATCGCCGCCCCGAGTTGGGGGCGGGATCGTTATAATTTGATCAGCATTGCTGACCGTTGCCATTTGTTTGCCACCGTGCGACGGTTTTGTTGCTTGTAGGTGCTGCTGGACCAAGCGGTCAATAGCGGGCTAAAGCCCAAATTGCGAAGCCGGCCCTTGAAGGCCTAATTGGAGTGTTTACTTGCTTTTATTCATGTATGATCGGCCTGCGTTCCGTGGTATGGAAAACATGTAATATTAAGTAAACCATTTTGTAAGGCCTTAATGCCTGCACTTGTGTATGTACTACATTCCTTTGGTGTTTAGTGGACATTCATGCTTGGTGCTGGGTTCTCTTAATTGCAACTTCTAAAATTGCTTCCGCTAGAATACTCTGTGTAGGACGTTATGATTAGTTGGATGGTTTACATTGAGTAACCACCCGGTCTGTCTGTGGTATATGGCGTCAGGACCGGCCGGACCTACTGCTATATGCTATACGACTGATAGGGTGTGTTACAATTTCGTATCAGACTACTGTTTTCGGTCAAGCTTAAAATGAATTCATGGCAAATTCTTTTTACGGGGTGGTGAGCACATGTGTGTGCGTCATTGTTATAACAGTAAAAGAACTCATGAATGTCCACTTAGGAATGAAAATACACGTGTTTGAGGAACCTGCGCGTTCCTATAATTGTTTTTGCAATTTTATTTGGTCTCTTAACAGTGTTTTGTACCACTATAGGTGACCAGAAGTGGTGTTGGGCCGTCAGAATGTCGAGTTTCTGAGGCTAGCAGTGCACCAGATGTTGCTCCTGCAACACCTCCATCGGCTGAGACCATACGTTTGGTGGCCGAAGCAGTGTTGGCCATGATGAATGCGCAGCCTGCAAGGCAAATGCAGCAGCCCGCTCCTGTGGTGGAGCAGGTAGTAGTGGAGCCATTGGTGCCAAGGAGGGCAACCGAGAGACAGCTCAAGCATGTCATGATCTTTAATCCTCCGGTATTCTCGGGGTTGGGAACCCCATCTCAAGATGAAGACTGGCTCTCCTGGGTGAAGAGAGTCATGACAGCAATGGAGACGGAGGAGTGGCAAATGACCACCATTGCTACGTTCCTTTTGGACGGTGAAGCGAGATTGTGGTGGGAAGGATTGGAGCTGTACCTATTGAGAGGTAGGCAACTTGTTGATGTCTCGATGGAGGAGTTCTCGAGATTGTTCTTGGCTAGATACCTCCCTTCGGTGCAGAGGATAGCGTTGGAAAACGAGTTCCTGAAGTTAGTACAAGGGGACAGTAGCGTGGATGAATATCTCCACAAGTTTACTCATTTGAGTCGATATGCTAGTTCCACCATCGCGGATGAGGAGCGCAAGACGAATCAATTCTGCGAAGGGTTGAGAGATGAGATGAGGTTAATACTATCGGGTGCAATGACGCAGGGTTTCTTGACCTTGGTCAACACGGCCCGGTACTTGGAGAAGGACATGAAGAATGTACAAGCAAAGAAAAGCTTGGGTGATAAGAAATCTGAGTTCAAGGTGCCGACTAATTCAAAGTCCGGCTATCGAAGATTCCGCAAGAAGCATAGGACTTCGGGTTCAGCTCCCTCTTCTGGTGCTTCTGGGGCGACTACGGGTCGTACCCCGGGTGCATGTTTTACTTGTGGAAAGTCGGGGCACTTTGCCCGTGACTGTTGGAGCGGACATCCCAAGTCCGAAAGGAAGCCGAGAGCAACTTATGAAGAGAAGGGCAAGGTGGTGGAGTCGACCGCGTCCCATTATGCTCCGGCCCAACCAAGGGTGTATAATCTTGGCCAACAGGAGGCCATCAAACAGGCGGATGTGGTGACCGGTACGGTTTAATTTATAGCAAGTTAATTTATTTAAATACTTGTTATGCACATGTTATCTTACCACTGCTTGTGTAGGATTTGTTTTGATTTGTGAAAATCTGGCAAGAGCACTCTTCGATACAGGAGCTTCACACTCCTTCTTGTCCAAGGGATTTATATCACGCATCGGAGTCCCTTATTCGATGGCGAAGGATAAGTTGGATGTGTTATTGCCCAATGGGTGTTCGATGCGCGCAGATAGGATCTGCGATGTTAAGATTCGTATTGGGAATCAGGAGTTCGATCTGCAAGCGTCGTTACTTCCGTTGGTGGAGTTCGACATTATATTTGGCATGGAGTGGCTCTCGGAGCCGCGGGCCCATATTGATTGCGGTAGCAAGGATGTCAAGTTGGGAGCAAGTCGTGAGATGACTTTTACGGGCTTGAAGGGGTCGAGCAAGATGTTGATGTCTGCTCTTCAGGTGGTGATGGCAGTTCGTGCCGGTGCAGAACTGTTCTTTACACTAGTGGAGGTTGCAAAGCCGAGGCCCGCGTTGGTTAGTGTTTCAGTGGTATCGGAGTACCCTGATGTGTTCCCTAGAGATCTTCCTGGAGCCCCACCTCAACGGGAGATAGATTTCACGATTGAGCTAGTGCGAGGTTCAAAGACCGTGTCACGATCTCCGTAACGGCTAGCGCCTAAGGAAATGGCGGAGCTAAAGGTGCAACTGTAAGAGTTGTTGGAGCAAGGGTATGTGCGCCCAAGTTCTTCGCCTTGGAGCGCGCCGGTCTTCTTTGTTAAGAAGAAGGACGGAAGCTTGAGGCTATGTATTGATTATTGGGATCTCAACAAGTTAACGTAAAAGAACAAGTACCCAATTCCCCAGATCGATGACCTTTTTGATAAGTTGGTCGGGTCTACGGTGTACTCGAAGTTAGATCTCAAGTCTGGGTACTATCAGCTGCGAATACGGGAGAGTGATATCCCGAAGACAACGTTCAGTATGAGATACGAGCATTATGAGTTTACGGTCATGCCGTTTGGGCTGACTAATGCGTCGTCAGTGTTCATGGATTTGATGAACAGGACCTTCAGGGAGTACTTTGACCATTTTGTGATAGTCTTCATCGACGATATTTTGGTGTACTCGTAGAGTGAGGAAGATCACTTCAAGCATCTTCATTTGGTTTTGGAGACACTAAGGAGGAATCAATTGTATGCCAAGTTCTCGAAGTGCGAGTTTTGGTTATCCTCAGTGACGTTCCTCGGTCATATAGTGAGTGGAGAAGGTATTGCAGTGGATCCAGCGAAGATTGTTGCGATACGGGAGTGGCCTGAGCTTTTTACGGTAGCGGAAGTCCGGAGCTTTCTGGGGCTTGCCGGCTATTATAGGCGCTTCGTAGAGAACTTCTCGCGGATATCATTACCTCTCACTACTTTGACGAGGAAGGAGCAGAAGTTCATTTGGACGCCGGAGTGCGCGCGAGCTTTTGAGGAGTTGAAATGTCGGTTGACCACGGCGCCTGTGCTGAGTTCGCCATGTGGGACCGAAGGTTATGATATTTATAGTGATGCTTCGGGCAGCGGTTTGGGTTGCGTGCTACTGCCAAACGGAAGTGTGATAGCTTGTGGCTCGAGACAGCTGAAAGTGCACGAGAGGAATTATCCGGTCCATGACTTGGAGTTAGCGGCCGTGATTTTTGCCTTGAAGCTGTGGAGACACTATTTGTACGGTGTGAAGATTGATATCTACACCGATCACAAGAGCCTGAAGTATTTGATTGATCAGAAAGATCTGAATATGCGGCAACGTAGATGGATGGAGTTCCTGGGGGACTATACATTCAAGATCCACTACGTGCCTGGTAAACGGAATGAGGTTGCAGACGCGTTGAGTCGCCAAGCCCCAGCTCAAGCCAATTGGCTATCGGTGCATGATGAGCGGTTGGTTCGGGAGTTGGAGGCGTTGGAGATTGTTTGTGTAGATAAGTAATCAAGTGCTGAAGCAGTACTGAATTGGACTGAAGTCCAATATGACCTGGCTGATCGGATTAGGCAGGCTTTGGATTTGGATGACTATATGAAGCAGTTCATGGAAGAGGCTCTGGATGGGTCAAATTCCCAATTCGTTGTGGAGGATGGATTACTTTTGAAAGACAGTCGTCTGTGCGTCCCAAGTGTGGGAAATTTGCGGGTGGAATTATTGTACGAGGCACATCACACCAAGTACTCAATTCACCCGGGGAGCACGAAGATGCACCGCGATGTAAAGAAACTGTTTTGGTGGCCGGGTTTAAAGAAAGATGTGGCGCTCTACGTGGCGAAGTGCCAAACTTGCGCTTTGGTGAAGGCGGAATGCCAAAAGCCAGGAGGATTTCTGAAGTCCTTGCCTATTCCGGAGTGGAAATTCGACGACATCTCTATGGACTTTGTGCACGGTTTGCCAAGGTAGAAAAAGGGGAACGACGCCATTTGGGTGGTCGTAGATTGGCTAACGAAGGTGTCGCATTTCATTCCGCATAGGAAGGATGATCCGGTGGAGAAGTTGGCAAAACTATATGTGGATAATATAGTACAGCTTCACGGTGTGCCCTACAGCATCATGAGTGACCGAGATGGGCGGTTCACGTCCAATGATTGGAGGGTAGTGCAGCAAATGTTGGGAACAAAGTTAAAATTCAGCACAGCCTTCCATCCGCAAACGGATGGGCAGACCGAGAGGGCCAATAGAACTATGGAAGACATGCTGCGCATGTGTGTCTTGGAATTTGGAAAGCAATGGGAAGACCATCTTTATTTGGTGGAGTTTGCGTACAACAATAGCTAACAAACGAGTATTCAAATGGCGCCCTTCGAGGCCCTATATGGTAGAAAATGTCGCACGTCGTTGTCTTGGTTAGAAACGGGTGAGTCAAAATTGTATAAGCGCCAAGAGGTGGAAGATGCTACGTCCTTGGTTCATACCATTCGGGAGAGGTTGCTTATCGCTCAGGACCGGCAAGCGAAGTACTATAATGCCAAGCATAGGAACGTGGAGTTCGCTGTGGGCTACTGGGTGTACTTAAAGATCAAGCCGTTCAAGGGTGTCTCGCGGGTGAGGCGATTGAAAAAGCTAAGCCCGAGGTACCTTGGACCGTTTGAGGTTCTGGAGCGGGTTGGTAAAGCAGCCTATCGGTTGAAGCTTTCAGTGGAGCTTAGTGGTTTACATGATGTATTCCATATTTCGGTGCTACGGAAGGCGGAGCAAGAGCCTTCGCAAGTGATCGTGGTTGATCAAGTGCCGGTGGATAGTGGGCTGACGACAAAAGTCAAGCCCGTGCGGATTTAAGACTTGGAAGTCAAGCGGCTACGCAATAAAGAGATCAGGATGGTCAAGGTCCGTTGGGACAATTGCGGTCGAGAGGAGCTCTCTTGGGAGCGAGCGCTGACTATGCTTGAGGAGTACCCGGAGTTGTTTCACTCAGGTACCGTTTAAGTTTTATGTTTCTTTATTTTATAAAATTTCGTGGATGAAATTCTTTTAAGTGGGGGAGAGTTGTAACGCCCTGAAACTCAAAAGAGCGACAGGAGGCGTTTTGGGCCTAAATTGGATTCTGGCAGGGGGCACACGGCCTGGGACACGGCCGTGTCCTAGGGCGTGTCAGGCTCCAGTTGACGATTTGGTCGAGAGGTCGACGATTTTGGAGTCGTCGATCGTCGAGCAGAGAACACGGCCTGAGACACGGGCGTGTCTCAGGGCGTGTCGAGCCCGTGTCGACGATCGGCCCGGGGAGTCGACGAATTTGCTCGATGAAGTGTCGAGACAAGGCACATGACCTAGGATACGAGCGTGTCCAAGGACGTGTCAGGAAGTCGACGAACTTTGCTCGAAGAAGTGTCGAGACAGTGAACATGGCCTGGAGCCCAGGCGTGTTCGAGTTAGACACGGGTTAGGACACGGGCGTGTCCAATACCCGTGTGACTCTCGGGTTATTTTCGGGGCTGTGTTGATAGAGGCACACGGCCGACCACACGGTCGTGTCCGTTGGAACACGGTCGTGTCAGGTCGAACAGGAGTGTGTCAGATGCCCGTGTGTTGTTCCAGGTGCGTTGATTTTGATGGCGAATGGGGGACACGGCCCTGGACACGGGCGTGTCGCAGGCCAAGTTTGGCCCAGTTTTAGCATTTCAGGCCCGAATCAAGGCCGTTCGTTTCTTTGTTTTGGGATCCAACGGCTGGACGTTATTACTGATGGGATATACCCGTGATTGGACCTTTGAAACCCTCATTTCTTTTGAGTGGTTCTCTTTCTAAGTCAAGAGAGAGAGGAGAGCAAAGGAAGAAGAAGAAGCTTAGATCCGGCCATTGGAGGAGCTTCGAAGCTCCAAATCGCGAGCGGACTTCGGATCTACGGAGGCAAAGAGAGTGCAGTGCTTTTCATCCGCTTACATTTCCATGGCGCCGAGGAAGAATGCTAGGGTAACGATTCTATTCTTGAGTATGTGAAGCTCTCCTTCTTTGCATAGGAAGACCGCTCTCGCGAGTTTGCGGTGAGTGGAGGCGTTCCTTCGGGTAGATATGTAAAGTCCCCGTTGTTTAGAGTCCGTATTCGAGAACGGACATAGGCATGATGTGTGAAGCCTATCCGGACATGTTGGTCTTGATCGATGATGTTGCATTGCATAAATTCCGGAGAAGACTCCGTGCGATTGTTTGTTTTTCGGATTTTCTATGTGGTAGATTGCAATAGGGAGCCTTGGGGATTAACCCTAAGGTGCACCCAGAAAACTGGGCGGATGCATGATCTTGCCAACTTGGTGGCCTGGGAGCCAACTTGAAACATAACCGGGTTATGTGAAGTGTGATGGAAATGGGACTTGGGAGAAGTTTGACCCGCGCATATGGCTTAAATTATCATTGCGATGTGAGCACGGGTTAGATGGAACCGTACCCGTTCTATGTTGTTCGGTTAGAGCCGTTGGCATAGATGAGGGTCTTCATCGGTCTATGACTTAAATTAACGTGACCCAGGCCAAGAAGACAAAATGCTCATAGTGTGGCCGTCAAAGTGGTGGTGGTGTGATCGGAATGTCTATGGCTTAAATTGACGTGACATCGACCGGTTCACCGAGAATGTGCCCTGAGAGCACGGGGTGTGTGGCCATGCGTGCCAACGCCTGTGATGCAATGTATATTTATATACTGCTTGGTTATGCTATTAATTGCAGGGAAGGAGCATCGGCGCCCCGAGTTGGGGGCAGGATCGTTATAATTTGGTCAGCATTGCTGACCATTGCCTTTTGTTTGCCACCGCGCGGTGGTTTTGTTGCTTGCAGGTGCTGCTGGACCAAGCGGTCAATAGCGGGCTAAAGCCCAAATTGCGAAGCCGGCCCTTGAAGGCCTAATTGGAGTGTTTACTTGCTTTTATTCATGTATGACCGGACTGCGTGCCATGGTATGAAAAACATGTAATATTAAGTAAACCATTTTGTAAGGCCTTAAGGCCTGTACTTGTGTATGTACTACATTCCTTTGGTGTTTAGTGGACATTCATGCTTGGTGCTGGATTCTCTTAATTGCAACTTCTAAAATTCTTTCCGCTAGAATGCTCTGTGTAAGACGTTATGATTAGTTGGATGGTTTCCATTGAGTAACCACCCGGTCTGTTTGTGGTATATGACGTCGGGCCCCGGCCGGACCTACTGCTATATGCTATGCGACGGATAGGGGGGTGTTACATAAGGATAGAAGGGAGCATATATTGCAGCTATAAAAGGAGCATGAGGAGGATAGAAAGGAAAAGCTGCCGCAGGACGAGCAAAGGTAGGAGCTGATGGGTAAGGATGACTTCCCTGAAAGTTCAGGAATCTTGCTGGACTCCCCCGGGCTGCTTCCCGGAAGAAGTTTTGACGAGCTGCAAACTCATCATTCTGAGGTCGCAAAGGGGCTGCAGGTCCTTGCAGAAAGCTTGTTGTGTAAGGAGGAGGATAGACTGGTGGGTAAGCTGGAGGATAAGCTTGCTGATTCTCCAATGTTGATGTTGGATTGACTAGAGCAGCTGGAGAAACTGGAGCTGTTGCAGATTGCATGTCTAATCGCTGCATGATTACATCAAGAATTTGGTTGATTGCCTGAAAATGTTGAGCATTTTCACGGCATGATTGCTCGAAGGCTTCCCAGAGAGGATCATCACTAGGACTTGATTGATCAAGGTTCTCGGCTGAACGATGATCTTACATGGCTAACTGTCGGTGTTCACCATCTGCTCGGATCTGAAGGCCGCGCGTTAACTGTTGATGAGCGAAAACAGATGAGAGGAGAGGAGAGGGTTGTAGTCGCGAGCACCAGTAGCTAACAGGGTGTGTGCGGTCTCCCCGACACAGTGAAGAGTTTTATGGCTGCGGGGATAGAGGAGAGGAGGAAGCTTCTGAGTGCTCGAGAGTGGAGAAAACGCTTTTTCACGGGTTGCGGGGATAGAGGAAAGAAGGGTGTTGATCCACGTACGGAGATGGTAGGGAAGGTTGATCCAGAGCTGTCGAGCAGAAGGTTACTTTGACGGTTATGCTTGTAGGTTGATGCCGAGAGAGTTGAATTGAGAAGAAGAGAGGGGCCGCAAGCAGCGGCAACAACAGACTTCGCCCGCCACGGCTTAAATGCCACTCTTGCGACGGGCTTTCCTTTGATTAATATTGAGTATTACAACTTGAGTTACACCTTTACATGGAAAGCAAATAAAGGTTACATTGGGGGAAGCTGGCGGCTAAGGAAAGGAAGTGCCATAAAGGAGGCCGCGTGGACTGAAGAATAAGGCCAGCAAGCCATACGGTTAAGAGAAGAGAGAGTGCAGAATGAGAAAGGGAGTCCGCAGGGGTTGATGGCTTGAGCTTGTCATCGGCTACCCTCAAGCGTGAGAGCAATGAGAGCCTGAGCCTATCCATTGAATGAGAGGTATGCGGGTCTATTTATAGGCACGAGGAGGTAACGACTTTCAGTAATATTACCCCTGGTGAGACGGTAACTTGTGCGATTAGAGAACGGAGTCCGCCGAGTCTGCAACAAGTTCCGCGATCTGGGACTAGCTTCAGGAGCTTGTTCTGCTGCTTGGCGGACTGGAAAGAGTCTGCCCCTATTGTGCTAAGCGATCTCGTGCCAAGCTGTGCGGGCTGAGGGATATCCGCCCGCTGCTGGGAAGGAGTGGGTGCCGAGATGCTGGTAGAATGGCGGGCTACATAACAAATCCGCTGAGTCCGTGCGGATAAGTTGAGTCTGCCTCTACTACTGAGTAGAGGTGGGGTCGCCAGCTACAAAGAAGATAGAGCTGGGGTTTATTGATATCTACGGACTGAAAGGCGAGTCTGCCCATCCCACGGCAGAGAAGAGGTGGAATCCGCGAGCTGCCAGTGGTGGTCGACTGGGCGACATGGCAGACGAAAGAAGCAGGTCGCCCATTCTGCTGAAGTTCGCCACCTGTTGGGGGAAAAAAGGTTTGACGCCGCTGCTGGGCGGCCTGGGCTTGGTGACCTGGCAGGTCGCGCATGTTGGCGAGGTGGAACCAAGTGTTGCGGGTTGGTGCCGTTGCTGATGGTAGGCAGCCTGGAGGCAGGCCGCTTGACAGTGAGGCAGTCTGGAGGCAAGCCGCTTGACACTGAGGCAGTCTGGTCGGCTTGATGTCCGGCCTGCAGGAGCGGGCAGAAGGAGACTTAACTCTTGCAAAGTACACGGCTTATTACCGGTCTGCGCAGATAAGCATACTAGTTCGCTAACGTTGGTCGTCACCTGCTGGGAAGAGAAGCTCGGGGCGGTTAGCTGAACAAAGAGCGCGGCCTGCAGGGGCGGAATGAGGAGACAGTCCGCGACCCCGACTGACCATGAGACGCTGCACAACTTGGATTCACTCTTTCCATTTGACCATTTGTCTGCGGATGATAGGCTGTGTAATACCGCAGATCAGTACCCAAACCTTCCTGTAAACTCTTCCATAAGCGAGACGTAAACCTGGATTCTCGATTATATACAATACTAATTGGCACTCCATGTAATCTAATGAATTCATTTAAATATAGCTCAGCTATCTTCTTCATGGGGTAATCAATCTTAAAAGACACGAAGTGAGCACACTTCGTTATTTTATCAACAATGACCCAGACTGAATCATGTCCTCAATTAGATCTCGATAACCCAGTAATGAAATCCATTGAGATACTCTCTCACTTCCAACTCGGAATTTCTAAAGGCGTTAGCTTACCACCAGGTCTACCATGATCGGCCTTTACTCGCTTGCACGTAAAACATTCTGAAACTAACTTCGCTATATCACCTTTCATTCCGAACCACCAGGCGATCTGCTTAAAATCCTAGTACATCTTGGTTGAACCTGGGTGGTAGGCAACGTTTGAACCATGAGCCTCACTGCATAACTTAACTCGAATATCTTCAACATTGGGGATGCAAAATCTATCGCGGTACTTCAAGATACTCGCGCCATCGATTGAAAAATCTGGCAACTCTCCCTTCTCAGTTCTCTTGTAATGGTGCAACATCTCAGGGTCTTTCATCTGATGCAATCTTGTGAGTGCAATCCATGAAGGCTCAGCTACCTCCAAACTACTTGACAAATTACACCTCCCAACATAAATATTCATTAAAAGAAATTCTTTTACCAGCGAATCCACAGAAAGTTTAAAATTTTTCCCCCTCTTTCTACTCAGGGCGTAGGCTACCATATTAGCTATGCCCGGATGGTACTGGATATCAACATCATAATCAACAACGTACTTTAACCATATTCGCTGGCATAGATTCAGCTCTCTTTGAGTGAAAACGTACTTTAAGTTTTTATGATCGGTATAAATCTTGCATATTGCGCCATACAACAAATGCCTCCATAACTTTATGGCATAAATCACTGCTGCGAACTCTAGATCATGCATAGGGTAGTTCTTTTCATGTACCTTTAGCTGTCTTGACCCATACGCAATCACCTTGCATTCCTGCATCAACACACAACCCAGACCAACATGCAATGCATCTACATACACCGCATATTCTAACCCTTCAGTAGGCAGAGACAAAACTAGGGCAGTGCACAGTCTCTTCTTCAATTCCAGAAATGCTTCCTTACACTTAACGCTCCAATTGAAAGCTGCGTTCTTCTGCGTCAGTTTAGTCAAAGGCACAGATAACGTAGCTCTCTACAAACCTCCTATAATATCCAACCAACTCTAGGAAGCTCCTTATCTCCTTGGGTGTGGTGGGCCTATTCTAATCCATAACAGTAGTCATCTTCTCAGGGTCAACCAAAATTCCATCTTTATTTACCACATAACCCAAGAAGTATACTTGAGCCAACCAGAACTCACACTTACTTAGCTTGGCATATAGCTTATGCTCCCTCAAAGTAGACAAAACTAAATACAAGTGCTGGACATGCTTATCAGCACTACGGGAATACACCAAAATGTCATCTATAAACACGACCATGAAACGGTCCAGAAAATCCTTGAACACACGGTTCATCATATCCATAAAGGCAGAGGAAGCATTGGTCAAACCAAAGGACATTACCAGGAACTCAAAATGCCCATGCCACGAACGGAAGACAGTCCGTGGAATATCTACCTCACGAAGCGAGATTGTGGTGGGAAGGATTGGAGCTGTACCTATTGAGAGGTAGGCAACTTGTTGATGTCTCGATGGTGGAGTTCTCGAGATTGTTCTTGGCTAGATACCTCCCTTCGGCGCCTCTTGGCACGTGTAGCATTTTGAGCCGAGTTTGGTGCTTGGTAAGGGACATACGACCTGGGAAACGGGCATGTCCCAGGGCTGTGTCGTGCTCGGGTTAGACGATCTGGCCGTGTGGTCGACGAAAATACAGTCGACGATCGTTGAGACAACGAACACAGCCTGAGACACGGACGTGTCTCAGGATGTGTCCTGCTCGGGATGTTAGCCGGGCTGTGTCGGGCAGGAATACGACCTGGAACCCGGGCTTGTTCGGGGTGACACGGGTGTGTCAAATTGGACACGGGCGTGTCGAGGACCCATGTTCTCTTCGGGTTGTGTTTGGTCATGTGTCGATGGAGGAACACGCCCAACAACACGGGCGTGTACTGATTGATACGGGCGTGTCAGGTGCGACACAAGCGTGTCAAGAGCCCGTATCCTAATCTGGACGCGACGGTTTCGGCATCGATTGAGGCACACGGCCGTGGACACGGGCGTGTCACAAGCCGTGTTTGGCCCAGGAAATTGATTTTAAGTGTGAATCGTGGCCGTCCATTTCCTTCTTTGGGGATCCAAGGGCCCAGGCTAGTCCAGGCAGGGTTAAGTCCGGAAATAGGGTTGAAACACTCATTTCCCTTTTGAGTTTGTCTTTATAAAACCTTAGAGAGAGGGGAGAGCAAGGTAGAAGAAGTAGGAGAGTTCCGGCCACAGGCGGAGCTTTGGAGCCCCAAATCGCAAGCCGAGTTCAGATATATGGAGGTGAGGCCGTTGCGGTGCTTTTCATCTGTCTAGATATTCATGGCACCAAAGAGAAACACTAGGGTAATGATTCTCATCTTGGACATGTGAAGTCCTCTTTCCTTTTACATAAGAAGCCCGCTCTCGCGAGTATGTGGTGAGTGTAGGGTGTTCCTTCTGGTAGACATGAATAATCTCTGTTGTTTTGCATGTAGAGTCCGGAATAGAGAACGGACATAGGCATTATATGTGAAGCCTACCCGGACGAGTTGGTCTGGATCGGTGATGTTGAATTGCATGAATGGCCGGAGAAGACTCCGTGACGATGGTTGTTTTTCGAGTTTTCTACGCGATAGATTGCAACAGGGAACCTTGGGGACTAACTCCAAGGTGCACCCGGAAAATTGGGCAGAAGCATGATACTGCCATCTTGGTGGCTTGGGAGCCAACTTGCACATAACTTGGTTATGTAAAGTGTGTGATCGAATTGGGACTCGGGGAAGCTTGACCCACGTATATGGCTTAAATTGACATTGCGGTGTGAGCAACAGGTTACGCGGAACCGTACCCGCTCTATGTCCTTCGGTTAAAGAGACCTAAGGTACATGACACTTATCATTGTCATAGATGGAGGGTCTTAGGCTTAGGCTGGAAAAACCATGTTGTGTACATTGGAAAATGTGTACCAGATTTGGAGAAGCCTCACCTAACTCAATGATATTCATCGAGGTGTATTTGATGTTGTTTTGAGTTTGTATGTGCAGGATAATAAATAAAGAAAAAGTTTCTAAGTACAAGTGTCGACACTTGGGAAAAGCTGTGTCGACACTAGAGGCCAGTTTGTGTCGACACACATGACTTGTGTCGACACAGAAAATCTGTCGACAACAACTGTGTCGACACTTGGGAAAAGTTGTCTCGACACCAGAAGCAAGATTGTGTCGACACACAAAACTTGTTTCGACACATGGCAAATCTGTTGACACCAGCTTAGTCGACACCAGAAGATAGTCTGTGTCGACACACAGGACTTATGTCGACACACAGAATTTTATCTACAGCAACTGTGTCGACACACAGGACTTGTGTCGACACACAGGACTTGTGTCGACACACATCAAGTTTATGTCTACAGCAATTGTGTCGACACACATCAAGTTTATGTCTACAGCAATTGTGTCGACACACAGGACTTGTTTCGACACATTCCAGAATTGTATCAAGATAACCGCTATGTCAAGACAAGAAGTATTTGTGTTGACACACAAGACTTGTGTCGACACATTTTACAGAAGCTATGTCAAGAAGATTATAAAGTATTGTGTCGACATTATGGGAGCTGTGTCGACATCACCAACGATTGTGTCGACACCTAGTATATTTGTGTCGATACATGTAAAGGAATTTCTCGACACTTTGCTTACTGAGACTAAGTATAATGAAGTAACTGGTGACTTGACAGCTGTCATGACCAACAAGGCTGTTGCATCTGTCAGAGCTGTCATAAGGTTGTTATGAACCGGATCAGCCGGTAACCTTGGATGAATCCTATATAAAGACATGTTCTATCATCAGATAGAGAGCTTGAAAAAAGAGAGAATGGGAAGCATAAAAAGACAGAATCAATCTAAGAAGAATAAGAGGGGTCTTCATCCAGAAATCCAAAGAGGGCAGATCCTGAACAATCTGAAAGAAGAAATCAGAATCACATCTGATAAAGAAGGAATCTGGATTGAGGATCAACTCCACTTCACAAGAAGATCAACCTTACTTTGTTCAGATTCAAGAAGCTTTGAAGAAAGCTAAGACAGGTTGATTCAAAAGTTATCTGTTCTATCAAGAACTGATCAAGAAACCTTCAACCCTTTCACTCTCTATCAGGGTGAAGGTTTTATTTGTTTCTATTATAAATTCACTATAGGATGTATTGTAGATCTGAGTTGTAAGCCTAAATTATAAAGGTTGAGGTAGGAGATTAAATTCTCTTAGTTATAGGCCTGGGAAGAGGCTGAGGTACGGCCTGTGTGCCTGAGTTGTAGATGTGTGGACTCACTCTGAGGTAGGATTCTTTGAGAGAATCTGAGTTGTAGGACTTGCTGAAGTCTGAGTTGTAGGAACCATTTTTGGATTATGAGCTGTAAGATCTGAGGATCTGAGCAGAAGAAGGAAGTTAGGCCGAATCTAGTATACTACTAGATAGGCGAAGGGGGAAACTGGATGTACCCATCAATTAGGGAACCACTATAAAACTGTGTGTATTCTGTGTGTGTGCTGTGTTCTTTTTATCTGTGTTGTGATAGTGTGCATAACAGGTTTTATTGTGATAAATTTGTCTGCCTAAGCAATAAAAAGAATAGTACCTATTCACCCCCCTCTAGGTGTTTAGGTCATCTTGAAACCAATTCTTTCAAGTGGTATCAGATGGAGGTTCCTCAAGAAATAAACTTAACAATCTGAGTAAATCTGTAAGGCAGTTAACATTAAGATAAAATGGTTTCTGGAGAAAATCACAAGGAACTTGGATCCATGAAATTACCAATCTGTAGGAAAGAAATATTTGGTATTTGGAAAGAAAGAGTCAGGTTGTTTATGGAAGCATCTGACCCAAGAATCTATATTATAGTTAAAGAATGTCCTTTCATTCCAACGAAAATCTCAGTTCTTGATGCAAATCTCAGAACTACAAAAGATTATTCTGAAATGACAAAGGATGAGATCATCTTAGCTACTATGGATAAGAGAGCACAGAATATAATAGTCAGTGTTATAGAAGATTCAACCTTCCAAAACATGATTCACTGCAAGACCTCCAAAGAGATGTGGAACACCTTGATTGTCTACATGGAGGGATCAGAAGAAGTGAGACAAGACAGAAAGTCTATGCTTAATCAGCAGTATGAAAGTTTTAGACAGGCCAAAACTGACAGCATAAATGAATGTTATAAGAAGTTCTTCAGAATAGTCAATGAACTGATGTCATATGAAAGGGTTTTTAGCACATATGAGCTAAATGATAAATTCCTTAGATCACTTGTTGGATCCCTAGTTGATTTGTGCTAGGTTTACTAACTTAGGATGATGTGACCCAACATGTATAGCCAGGGTCATAGTTGTGTCCTAGAGTCTAGGGCAAGTCCTTAGAGTTAACATCAGATGGACTAGCTATCAACAAGACTATCAGAGACTCAAGACTCAGAAGATTCCAGGACCAAGTAATGGACTAAAAATCGTCTCACGAACTACAATCCGAATAGGCAAGTGTACCTATCGTTTTATAGTATAGTGATAAAAATATATCAAGGTCTTATAAAAACTCGGGGCAGGCAAGTACTATTACTCACAACGATTCTATTATCCTACCGAACGATTGATGAGTTTGATAATTAAAATGAACTAAGTTTAATTAAAAAAGAAATAAAAATATTGCGAAAAAGTGCTCGATCGACGATTCACTTTGAAATAAAATAACGAAATAAATTAGTTTAACATTTGCAATACTATTAAGACCGTGACGGATCCGATATTAGGAAGTAATCTCGCTAGAGCATTAAATCCCCTAACTTATAGACGTTTTGACCGAAATTTCTTTACAAGTCAAAAAGGCCTAAAGTCGCATTACCGAAGTGACCTGCACTATTGGATTTGACTCCAATCCGGAGGATTTACGTCATCCTATCTCTAGGGTTGCGTTCAACTCCTTCCTTCTTTGAGTGATCTTTCAAATCAATGAGTCTCTCGACTTCTATGAAATGAGATCAATTGCCTACTACCGTATACCGGAATACGGAGTCGACACGATAAAAATCAAAGAAGGATCAAAATAGGAAAAATACAAATGCAAACATAAAATTAATGATGCGTTATTTTGTCGCAAAGCTCATCGCGATCGGGCGCAAAATATAATTAGCTAAGCATAATAGAGGAAGAAAACAAAATAGAAGAAAGAGAAGTCATTTGCATGCTTAAGAAAAGGAAATACACAAAAATGAAAATAGGACAATGTTATTCTACTACAAAAAGGAAATTACAATAAAAACTACAATAAGGAAAAAAACTCTCATGAACTAGCTATCTCACTTGCTCTCTAAAATCCTCCTCCTCAAAGCATGAGACATTGGTTCCTTTTATAGGAGAGGAGGAAGATTCTAGAAAGTGGTGGAAATGAAATGGGAGAAGGATGTGGCCGACCATGCATGAGGAATAAAGAGAAGAGAAAATAATAAAGGGGAGAGAGAGGGGAGAGGCTACATGCATGAATGGGGAGAGAAGGAGTCGTCCATGCATGTTGGGCTTCATTATGTGGGCTGAAATATTATTTGAGGGCTGCATCATAGGCTCGGGTAGCACCAAATGGAAGAGCTCGGGTTGTCTTGCATGGTGGGCTGCACTTGAACCGCAACAAAGGTCTTGAACCTACAAATAAAACAAAACAAATAAACAAAATGTTAGATATATTTTATAACATAACATAACATATATTTTATAACATAATAAAAAACTAATCATAATAATATAATATAGTTATATTTCATAACAAAACACAACTAGACATAGAACATGAAATTAAACATAAAAAAACATAAAACACATAATTTAACTAGGAATTAATATATTATAAAAAAGACATTAGGACATGAAATAAAACATAAAATATAAATAAAATTAGGCATTTTGCATACTAAACTACCCCCAAAAATGATGACTAAAAGTAGTCATCAAATACCCCCATGCTTGGGCTTTTGCTATTCCAGAGCAAAAGTATGAGAAATATTTATAAGACATTTATAAAGTTTTCAATTAAACTAAAAATTTATTTACACCAAATTCAAGTCAAAAATAAAATTTAGGGATTTACGAATTTAGTCCTAAATTACGGAATTAAAGTGAAAAGAGAGAAATATTTAGCCAAAAATTCTCTAATAAATTAACTAGCACTCAAAATTGAGTAAATTGCAAACAAGGTTTGATTAAAATTATAAAAACCATAACTTAAAAGAAACTTAAGGAAGAATGCAACCTACTACTTATGCTCTCCCAATATTTTAATTTAAAATCTAAGGCAATAATATTGGCTAAGGGGTTTGGGGAGGAAAATCAACATGAAGAGGTCTTTGATTGGAGGTGATCATCATTATTTTTTTCACACCCCACCAAAATTGTTTTTTTTAAAAATATATATGTAATACCAGAAAATGATAGACTAACATCCTATCACTTCCCACGACATATATGAACTTTTAAATATATATGTAATACCAGAAAATGATAGACTAACATCCTATCACTTCCCACGACATATATGAACTTTTAATTCCTCTCTTCATCTGGGTTGCATATGTTTACCAGAGAATAAGGAACTAACATCTCCCTATTCCCATGACATATGATCTAACAATAAAAAGAAAAAGGAAGGAGTTAAACAAAATTTTAGAAAATAAACAAAAATTCTAGAGAGCAACTACTAGTAGATTGAGATTTCCTAAGAATCTAAAAGCATGAGGTAATAATAATTGGAATCCAAAATTGTTAAGCAAAATTACTACAAAATTGAAACTATTTAAAATAAAAGAGAAAAAGTGCTAAATAAATTACTCTAAGAAAATTAAAACCATAAGATAATTCTCAAAATGAAATCACTAAATATTAGATTTAACTAAACATGATGAAACAAAAGATTAGCAAATCAAAAATAGTAAAAATGCTTATAAACAAACTCAAACAAAATTTCTGAAAACAACAAAAAGACTAAGAGAGAGGTTTATTATATTTTTTGGATTTTGATTTTTTGATTTTTGTGGGTTTTTTTTTCTAGTTTTTTTTTTTGATTTTTGATAAAGCTAAATTACTTAAAAACAAGCATTTTTTTTGAAAAACATAAAAAGAAAAGATATTTTTTTTAAAAGGAGAAATTAAAAAGAAAAGAAAAGGAAAAAGAGCGAAGCCCTCCACCATGCTTGGATTTTGCATTGTCCTCAATGAAAAACAAAAAAAAGGAAGAAGAAGAGGGAGGGGGGGGCAATAAAGTAAAGACTTAAAAAAGAAAACGACTTCCCCTGACTCGTAAGGCCGAATGCTGATTTCGTTCCCCCATGCTTAAGCTGGACACCGGCTCAGGCCTAAGGAAGAGAAAAAAAAACTGATGGAGCCAAACGAACCGCCGAAGGTGTTATTCCTGTAAAACACAATAAGCAAATAAAAAAAGGAATAACAAAAAGTGATAAGCAAGGGGTGCCTCCCAAGAGCGCTCTTTGTTTAACGTCGTCTGAGCTCGACGTTATTGGTTAGCTAAATGGAAAATAAAAACTAAAGTGAAGAGATAACTCCCTAAGTATGCGCTTAGGAGAGTACATCAAAAAAGAGAAAAATTGAAGAATCGCACCGACATGGGGTGGAATCTTCAATGGAATGACGCCCGAAAATGAACGGACGAAGTTATAGAAGAACTCCGCCGTATGAAAAATGGGAAAGAAGGGGTCGTCAAAAGAAGAAGAAGAAATAGAAAGAGGAATAAAAGAAGTAGAAAAAGAAATTTCATCAACGGAAATTTCACAAGGAGGAGAGACTTGTGAAATTTCGGGAGAAGAAGGGGTAGAGAGGACTAAAGAAGAATTATCTAAAATAAAAGAAGAAGAAGAAAAAGACTCGCTAAAACTAGAAGAAGTTGGAACAGTTAAAGTTTGAAGCGAAAAGGAATCACACACGTCTTTAGAAAAAGAAAGAGAATGATGAAACGTCTTGTCATCCTCAAAAGGTAAGAAGCATGCCGAAGTATCCATAGGGGCGTCATCCAAAGGAGGAAGGAAATAATTCGGAATATCCGAATAATTATCCCCCTCGAGAGGAAAAAGACAAGCCGGGATATCCGGTGACTCATTACACGATGAAATTGGAGGAGACGGAGAAGAAGACGAAGAAAATGAAGCGGCCTCATGAGAAAAATAATCGAGAATGGTCTTCAAATGCGAATTGATATTATCAAGAGAAGTTTGCAATTCAAAATATGCATTATCGATTGAAGTAAAATTTAGAGGCACGGCGCTTTGCGGGGCAAAATCATAAGAAAAATAAGACGGGTTCCCCATCTCCCAAGTAGGATAAAAATTGGAGTAAGAGTCAAATTGGTCACTTTGACCTGGTCCAGAAAAATTGAAATCAAAAGAGGGAGGGGTTCCCGAAAGACATTCAAAATAAAAGTGGTTGGGCGACCCGCAAAAATTACAAAACGCGCCAAAATAAGACGATTCCATAAAAAAACTGTTACCAAAAAGAAAAAGAAAACTTAAAATTTTTTTTTGATATTTTTTTTGTTAAAAAAATGTTTTTGTTTTTAAAATTTTAGTAGAAGTAATAAACTCGATGCTTTCGTAATATTGCCAAAGTAGTCCCCGGCAACGGCGCCAAAAACTTGATGGACTAAAAATCGTCTCACGAACTACAATCCGAATAGGCAAGTGTACCTATCGTTTTATAGTATAGTGATAAAAATATATCAAGGTCGTATAAAAACTCGGGGCAGGCAAGTACTATTACTCACAACGATTCTATTATCCTACCGAACGATTGATGAGTTTGATAATTAAAATGAACTAAGTTTAATTAAAAAAGAAATAAAAATATTGCGAAAAAGTGCTCGATCGACGATTCACTTTGAAATAAAATAACGAAATAAATTAGTTTAGCATTTGCAATACTATTAGGACCGTGACGGATCCGATATTAGGAAGTAATCTCGCTAGAGCATTAAATCCCCTAACTTATAGACATTTTGACCGAAATTTCTTTACAAGTCAAAAAGGCCTAAAGTTGCATTACCGAAGTGACCCGCACTATTGGATTTGACTCCAATCCGGAGGATTTACGTCATCCTATCTCTAGGGTTGCGTTCAAATCCTTCCTTCTTTGAGTGATCTTTCAAATCAATGAGTCTCTCGACTTCTATGAAATGAGATCAATTGCCTACTACCGTATACCGGAATATGGAGTCGACACGATAAAAATCAAAGAAGGATCAAAATAGGAAAAATACAAATGCAAACATAAAATTAAAGATGCGTTATTTTGTCGCAAAGCTCATCGCGATCGGGCGCAAAATATAATTAGCTAAGCATAATAGAGGAAGAAAACAAAATAGAAGAAAGAGAAGTCATTTGCATTGCTTAAGAAAAGGAAATACACAAAAATGAAAATAAGACAATGCTATTCTACTACAAAAAGGAAATTACAATAAAAACTTCAACAAGGAAAAAAACTCTCATGAACTAGCTATCTCACTTGCTCTCTAAAATCCTCCTCCTCAAAGCATGAGACAATGGTTCCTTTTATAGGAGAGGAGGAAGATTCTAGAAAGTGGTGGAAATGAAATGGGAGAAGGATGTGGCCGACCATGCATGAGGAATAAAGAGAAGAGAAAATAATAAAGGGGAGAGAGAGGGGAGAGGCTACATGCATGAATGGGAAGAGAAGGAGTCGTCCATGCATGTTGGGTTTCATTATGTGGGCTGAAATATTATTTGTGGGCTGCATCATAGGCTCGGGTAGCACCAAATGGAAGGGCTCGGGTTGTCTTGCATGGTGGGCTGCACTTGGACCGCAACAAAGGCCTTGAACCTACAAATAAAACAAAACAAATAAACAAAATGTTAGATATATTTTATAACATAACATAACATATATTTTATAACATAATAAAAAACTAATCATAATAATATAATAATAGTTATATTTCATAACAAAACACAACAAGACATAGAACATGAAATTAAACATAAAAAAACATAAAACACATAATTTAACTAGGAATTAATATATTATAAAAAAGACATTAGGACATGAAATAAAAACATAAAATATAAATAAAATTAGGCATTTTGCATACTAAACTACCCCCAAAAATGATGACTAAAAGTAGTCATCACCAAGTAAAATGAGTTCGACGGTCGTCGAACTCAGGTCGATGAAAGATGTTCTCAGCTCGACGATCTTGAGATATTTCTTTGAGCTGAGCTCGACGATCTTCATTCTCTGGTCGACGAAAACTGGGATACTTCAACAAACTAAAGTCAGGATAACTCCAGATTATTCTAAGTCAACTTCTCAGGTCGACTAAGTCAACTTCTTAGGTTGACGAACTCAGTACTTTACTCGATGAATTCTGGAACCAGAAGATTTGTGTCGACACTTAGGGCATGTGTCGACAACAACTATATCGACACTAGAAAACTTGTGTCGACACCAAGAATAATCAGTCGACACCCAATTATGTCGACACCAGAAGACTTGTGTCGACACCAAGACTAATCAGTCGACACCCACCTGTGTCGACACTAGAAGATTCATGTCGACACACATAATATCAGTCAACACAAAATACTTGACTAAGTCCAGATTTGTTGCTGAACTCCAGTCGACGAATGCAATTGACAGCTCGACGAACTTCAGACAAAGAATTGGCAACAAACAGTAGTCAAGTTTTCAGCTCGATGATCTTGATACTCAGCTCGACGAACAGAAGCTGTCTGGTCGACGAATACAAAATCACAGTTCGACGAACTAGTAACTCAGCTCGACGAAATTCTGTTATTCGTTCAATGAATCCAGACTTAGACATTTCAGGCCTTCTGTCCCCATTCTAATGCGGAAATTCCTGAGTAATTAATGCTCTACATTCTCTAAATGTATCTGTTAGAAGGAGAATTGATTACGGTCTTCTTCAGGAATATCACTTGCTGATTTTTCACGGGACAGTTGCGGAAATAATTCAATGCCGATTATTCTCAAGGCATCAGCATTAATTACCGATGATTCAAATTTTTGAAAAGATATAGAAGAATACAAGATCGATAATCGCAAGTCTAGAAGAAAATACTCAGTCAGAAAAACAGAGACACACATAGACTGACTGCAAGAAATCAAACAGCAGCAGAAAAGCTTCACACAAAAAATCATACTGAAGCTTACAGTGACATGCAGTGATCATACCTCCAGGACTTCCAAGGACAACAAAATATCAAATCAGTCAAGAAGCTTCTGCATCACTGCATGTCAAGAACTCTGATTGAAGACCTATCACCCTACAGCAAAGCTTCCAAATCTTCCTGAACCATTCAATATTTCAGGGGGAGCTTTTGCTAAACATCAATCCACTTAAGTCTTCTCAGTTTATTGAGAAAGAGAAGACAAAATCACTCTCTCACCCCCTCCTATATACAGGGTTGTCATCTCTCTTCAAAAGTGATTCCTGGTTGCAAGTCTCCTAACCAAAAGACTTGAGTTGGTTTTTGGGGACCTGATCAAAACCCATTGGTGTCAGGCACCTGATCAAAAACCTGAGTGGATTCCTACCAGGGTGGTAGAAGAGTGGACTACCCAGATTTGGGGAACCAATATAAATTTCTTGTGTCGTCTGGTTGCCTATATTTTTATTTTTGTTCTTGCTGTGTGGCTATGATTAGGTTTACTATTTTCTATTTTCCAGTTTCCTAATTACTGCACCTTTTCAGTTTACAACTAAAGTTGTAACAACACCTTTATAGGGACTAACAAATTTTAAATATACTCTATTCACCCCCTCCTATAGAGTATTGTAGACCTAACCCTCACTTTCAATTGGTATCAAAGAAGGTTCCTTTGGTTGCACAAGTTAAATCTTGAACCAAAAGATCCCTTGTTAGATCTACACATCACCTTCATTCACATTTAACTTTTAAAGTAGAAACACAGCCATGACACAGAATAAAGATTATGCAAGCACCAGACCTCCAGTATGTAACTTGCAAAAGTTTGGAATCTGGAAGGCAAGAATCAAGCTATATATGAATTCTATTGATGAAGATATCTTTGCTTCCATCTTAACAGGAGTACCTCCAACACCTGCAGCTCCTCCAAGTAACTCTACAAATATGACTGCAGTACCTCCTCTAGATTATAATGATGCCTACAGGAAAGCCATGATGGCTGATGCAAAAGCCATGAACATATTGGCACAAACAATGTCTGATGACATTTTCCAGAAGGTTGCTGAGTGCACATCAGCAAAAGCCATTTGTGATTCCCTAAACCAAATGGTTGATGGATCAGTTGATGAAAGGAAGGATAGGAGATCAAATCTCATATCTCAATATGAGAATTTCAAGAAACAGGAAGCTGAGACAGTTTCAGAGATGTATAATAGATTAAGCTCAATTATTAATGAGCTAAAAACTCCGGACAAGGTCATCACTCTCACTGAAGTGAATGACAAAATTCTGAAGTGCTTCCCAAGCTCATGGGACACAAGAATTTGACCCATCAAGGAGGCCAAAAGCCTAAATGAGATTTCAACTGAATCTCTATTGGGTAATCTAATGTCTTATGAGCAGTTAATAAAGACAAGGGAGGCTGCTGAACAAAGAACACCTCCAGCAGCTAAAAGAGAACAGAGCATAGCCTTCAAAGCCTCGAAAAAATCAGAATCTTCATCATCAAATGAAGAACTTATAAGTCTCTTGGCTAAGAGATTTTTCAAGATGTCTAGAAAGGACTTCAGAAGAAAGTCATCAAGAAAAGATGACAGGCCAAAGTATGATAAGACACCAACAAAGGAAGTGGTGTGCTATGGATGCAGGAAGCCTGGGCACTTTCTCTCTGAGTGTCCAGAGAACCGGAAAAAATAGAAGAGAAGAGAAAAGGAAAAGGATTCCAGGAGACAGTACACCAGCAAACCCTCTTCCAGCAAACACAAGAGGAAGGAAAAGGGGTTTGTGGCTGAGACCTGGAGTGAGACTGAATAAGAGTCAACATCCTCAAGCTCCAGTGAAGATGAGGAAGAAGAAAGAGCAAAGGAGGTTTTCCTCATAACAATTGATGCCTCAAGAAGCAACTCAAAAGAAGGAGATTCAGAAAATGAGGAAGCTTCTGAATCAAAAGCTGATCAGGTATTATCATGGTTTGATTATAGTTCAGAATCTTTTAAATCAGATTTTAAAATCATGTGTTTAGATTTAATCAACTCTGAGAAGGAAATCAAACTTCTCAAAGATAAACAAGTTAACTATGATAGCTTAGTTTTAAAAAAACACTAAATTAAAAAATGAAATAGATATGTTTAGTGAACAAATCACTCTTCTGAATGATGAATTAAGTAAAGCAAAACAGCTAGAAGAATCACTAAATGGAAGAAGCAAACAACTAGCAGCAATCACCAACATATCTAATGCTAGATTTAATGGAAGTAAGTTAGGATTAGGTGCATCATCTAGTGAACCACGTATTATTCAGAAAAATCACCTGTCACAACCCATAAATTTTATTTCTGAGAAAGGAAAGAAGAATACTGATCAAGTATGTCAGGTAAATAAAATTCTTGAACAAGTTAAAACTAAGGACAAAATTGAAAAACAGAAAACACCAAATAAAAACAAAGTTCAGCAATTTTCGTCGACCTTAGATCGACGAAAAGGGGCCAGTTCGTCGAACCCAGATCGACGAACTCTGAACGCCAACTATAGTTATCATTATTCGTCTAACTGCGATCGACAAACTTTGTATGGTTCATCGAGCAGAGATCGACGAACGTGTGGTACAGAGAATGAACATGTTCATTCTCTGGGCAGAGATCAACGATCTCAACCCAATTCGTCGAACTCTGATCGACAAACTCTACATAAATTCGTCGAACCCAGGAAGACTTAGTCAAAACTATAACTTCAACAGAAACTTAAATACTTCTAGGAAACAATTTAATCCATTGGCTGACTGGACCATTCCACCTAGGAGATATCACCCCCTAGGATATAAATCACAGCCAGAATTTTCTATTATTTCTAGTTTCTCTTATCAGCCATACAAAGGGCCCAAAGTAACCTGGGTCAAAAATCATTAACTGTCTGTATTGCAGGTGAAAAATTATCCAGGGGTAAATCAAACTTGGTACCTGGACAGTGGCTGCTCCAAACACATGATTGGAAGCAAGGACATTCTATTGAACTATAAGTCCAAGCTGGGGCCAAAGGTTATCTTTGGTGACTCAAAATGTGGTCAGTTAGAAGGAGTTGGAGAAGTGAGAATAGGAGTTGTCACATTCAGAAAGGTGACATATATAAGTGGACTGAAGCATAACCTCATCTCCATAAGTCAATTATGTGATGATGGTTATCAGGTATACTTTAACCCATCTACTTGCTCTAACATTGATAAAAATAGCCAAACTGTTTTAACTGGAAGTAGACAAGAAAACATTTACTTAGTAAATTTTCTTTCTGCCACAACTGATATCTGTTTACTGAATTTAACTAGTAATCAGAATGACTTATGACACAAAAGACTAGGACATGTAAACCTAAAAAACATTGCTAGGCTATCTAAACACAACCTTTTTAGAGATGTACCTTTTGCTCCCTACAAGAAGGAAGGTCTCTGCAGGGCTTATCAATTAGGAAAACAAACTAAAACTAGTTTCAAATCAATTAATATCAGTGATTCACCTAGGATCTTGTACTTGCTACACTTGGATCTTTTTGGACTCATTGTTGTACAAAGCCTAAGAGGGAAATCCAACACTTTAGTTATAGTGGATGACATCTCCAAGTTCAGTTGGGTATTCTTTCTGAGAACAAAGTCAGATACATTCAAGGTTCTTACAGATTTTCTCAGGACCATACAGATTGAGTTCTCTACTCATGTTGCATTAATCAGAAGTGATTGTGGCACAGAGTTTGAGTCTCTTCTTATGCATGAGTTCTGTGAGAAGGAAGGTATCAGGCATTGCTTCTCAGCTCCTAGAACTCCCCAACAAAATGGGGTAGCTGAAAGGAAAAATAGGACACTCATTGAAGCTACAAGTACATTGCTTGCTGATGCATACATGCCACTAACCTTTTGGGCAGAGGCTGTAAGCACTGCAAACTATGTCCTGAATAGGAGTTTAATTCACAAACTGAAGAACAAGACTCCCTATGAATTGCTCAAAGGGAAGAAACCTAAAATAAACTATTTTAAAGTTTTTGGTTGTACATGTTACATACATAATAACAACAAGAAATATATTAAAAAGTTTGAAGCTAAGGCTGAAGTGGGAGTTTTTCTAGGATAATCCCAAGTAAGCAAGGCCTATAGCGTATTTAATAAATCAACATTAAAAGTAGAAGAGTCAATTCATGTTTCTTTTGATGAAACTAACATGTACTGCAAGGAGAAAGAAGTTTCTACCAGTAGCAACTTCAAGGTACCCCACTTGTGTGAGACATTGGATGGACTAAACCTCACCCAAGAGGTTCCCACTCATCCCTCTCCACAAGTCATTGAAGATAGTGAAGAAGATGAAGCTGATGAACATGAGCCTCAACCAACAGCAAATATAATTCCACAAGAGGAATTTATTCAAAATGCTATTGCACAACCAACTCCACCCACTGATTTTGTCATACTTAAGGATCACCCCAGATCTCAAGTAATTGGAGACATATCAGCAGGTGTACATACAAGGCATCTACTCAACCAAGACTTGATGCATGCATGTTTTCTCTCTCAGGTTGAACCTCTAACCATTCATGATGCTGAGCAAGATCCCCATTGGATCCTTGCAATGCAAGAGGAACTAAATCAATTTGAGAGATGTAGAGTATGGGATTTGGTTCCAAGACCCCAAAACTACCCAGTTATTAGAACCAAATGGGTTTTCAGGAATAAGCTTGATGCCCAAGGAGTCATTGTGAGGAACAAGGCTAGGCTTGTTGCTCAAGGATATAGGCAAGAGGAAGGAATTGACTATGATCAGACCTTTGCACCTGTTGCAAGGTTGGAAGCTATAAGGTTCTTCCTTGCCTATGCAGCATTTAAAAGGTTCAAAGTTTTTCAAATGGATGTGAAATGTGCTTTCTTAAATGAAGTGTTACAAGAAGATTTTTATGTAGAACAACCTCCAGGTTTTGTTTCTCCAACTTATCCCTCTTATGTTTTTAAATTAAATAAGGCTCTTTATGGTCTAAAGCAAGCTCCAAGAGCTTGGTATGAGATCTTAGCAAGTTTCTTATTAGAGCATAAATTTACAAGAGGAACTGTAGATCAAACCCTTTTCACTAGACATCATAAGGACCAAATCTTATTAGTGCAAATCTATGTTGATGACATTATATTTGGCTCTATAGATTCAAAATTGTGCAAGAGGTTTTCTGATCTCATGCATTCTAAATTTGAAATGAGTAGCATGGGAGAGCTTTCATATTTCCTTGGTCTCCAAGTGAAACAGCTCCCTGATGGAATCTTCATCTCTCAAGCAAAATATTCTAAAGAACTTCTAAAGAAGTTTGGGATGGCTGATGCCTCAGCTAAGAAAACTCCCATGGCCACCAATACTATTGTGGACTCTGAAATACCAAGAAAACCTGTTGATCAGAAACTTTATAGGGGCATTGTTGGGTCCCTATTATACCTCACAGCAAGTAGGCCAGATATTATGTTTGCTACATGCCTTTGTGCTAGGTTCCAAGTGAACCCTAAAGAATCCCATCTAATTTTCTTAAAAAGGATTTTACGATATATAAAGAGTTGTCCTAATCTAGGCCTATGGTATCCTGCTGAATCAGAATTTGAGTTAACTGGATACTCTGATGCTGATTTTATTGCATGTAGGGTAGATAGAAAAAGTACTTCAGGAACTTGTCAGTTCCTGGGTATGAGACTAGTATCATGGTTTTGTAAGAAGCAAACATCAGTATCAAGATCAACTGCTGAAGTAGAATATATTGCAGTACGCAGCTGTTGCTCACAGATGCTTTGGATATAAAATCAACTTCTAGATTATGGGTTCAACTTAAATATTTCAACCCTATTCTGTGATAATACTAGTGTTATAGCCATATCACAAAATCCAGTTCACCATAGTAGGACAAAACATATTGACATAAGACATCATTTCATTAGGGAGTGTGTAGACAAAAATAAGATTAAACTTGTCTATATCTATACTGATTTACAAAAAGCTGATATATTCACCAAACCTCTGGATGAGAAAAATCATGCTTTCTTTCTAAATCAGCTGGGAATGATCAATGGAGAAGACTTAGTTTAAGTTCTGTCTGCATTCGACGAATTTTCCAGAGTTCGTCGAACGGAGTTCGACGAACCAGGGAAAGTTTGAGAAATACTCGTCGAATGGAGATCAACGAACTCTCTGTGAGTGAAACAATTTTCGTCGACCAGCGATCGACGAACTTTGCTTCAGAAGATATTCGTCCACCTAAGTTCGACGAACCATCTTCCATTCATTTGATGAGATCGACGAATTATTTAACTCTAAACTATTTCGTTGACCTCAGTTCGAAGAATTAATTTTATTTTTGTGGAACGGAGATTGTCGATTCATATTCTGGAAAACCTTATATCTAGATTTTCTTCGACCTACATCCCGCGCTTTCTGTTCCCTTACACTAGATCGTCGTTTCTATGTCTTTCTTGCAGGTGATTTTAATGGCGACTCTGGCAAGCAATCTCATAGGAATGAAGTTTGATGCAGGATTTGATGTGGATTTTGATTCGTTTCAGCATTCCGATCCAATCTTTCTGTATATCCTGGAAATTCTTGAAGAACAGGAACTAAAAACACTGATGACAAGAAGGATCAAACTGCACAGTATGGAAATCAGGGAATGGGTATACACACTGTCGTCCACAGAAAAGAACACCATGACAGGCACTATCACGGGTAAGTCAGTCTCTTTAACCCCTACAATCGTAACTGAGATTTTTGGATTGAGAAATGGAGAAGAGGATCTTGAAATTGAAACAGAGGAGTCTGACATGATGTTGAGCCTCATGGATTATGCTGGAGACAATCCCAACAAACTCTTGAAGAAACACTTGTCTGCTCCCTATAAATTTTTAGCAGACTTGGTTGGCAAAGTGCTACTTGGAAAATACACTGCACACGATTATATCAGCAGACACCAGTTTCTGGTTATATGTGCAATCATCAACAAGAAGCCAATAAACTGGGCACAACTTATATTTGATTTGATAAAGAAGAAGAACAATAAGAAGGAAGTTTGTTTTGGAAGAATTCTAGGAATCTTCCTACAGGAAAAGGTTGTTGAATCTCTGGTCTCCCAGACCATATTCATAAATGCCAGTAAAAGGCTGACATGTGCCTTATTTGGCAGATGGGAGAGGACCATCACTAAGCCCTCTAAGGCTTCCCCCTCTTCCACCAAAACTTCTGAAGGCACAAGGGCTGTCAAAGCAACTCCCCACCCTATTGAAGAGAACATTCCTTCCACATCTTCTCTTCCAGCCCCCCTTCCAACAACAACAAAATCCCCAGTCACTCCATCTTTACCAATCACCATCACTGACATTCCCTCTTCCCCCATTCAGGAAAATCAACCACCCACACCTCCTGAATCCCCTCATGACACATACATTTCTACACCACCACAGTCTCAACTTCCCTCACATCTATCTTCCATACCATCTTACATCCTACCATCAAACACCATGATGCAAGATGCCACCCTTCCATCCCCGTCAACATCTAACCTTCACATACCTGATGTTCCACCCTCTATTCCATCAATAGTTGCCACCTCTTCCATACCAACTGCAACACCATCTACTACTTTCTCATTGGACCCCTCTACCATCTCATCTATCATCACCATCATCACTCCCCTTCTCAAATCACTTATAGCAGAGGCCATTACCCCTCTTGATACCACCATTACATCTTTATCTGCCCAAATATCTGCTCTCACTGCTGCCCCCTCCTCAGTCAAGGGCCTGGCCTCAGTTCCCACTGAAACCAGGCAGGGGGAGATGCCTGATGATGAAGTGGCAGCTACAGCTTTAGAGTCTTCAGCTCCAACACCAGCAGATACTCCAGTCTTCACAACAACATATACAGATTGTATAAGTAAAGATTTAATTGATTTCATTAATACTGACATGGATTTTGATGAGTCAGATTCTGAAGGATTCGAAACTGTTGGTGATTTTATTCTAAATCCCACAGTTCACTTAGAAGATTTGTTGAAACTCTTTGACACTGTACATATGCATTATCTTCCAGAAGAATTTACTAAGCCACATTTGGCTATTATTCCTTATACCTCTCCTGTCAGTCCAGCAGTTGCTAAGAAACTATGTGATAGCTTTGTAATTCCAGTATCTGCACCAACCTTGGCAGTCATTCTATCCCCTCCAGTAGCTACCTCTGCACCAACTTTTGTAATGGATGACTCCCCTATGCCATATCTAGATGAGTTGATCTTGGCTGACATTATAGAAGAAACAAAAGCAGCTGAAAGCTCAGTTCAGGTTCCAACTGAAAAACTTATTGTATCTGAGGACATCTTGAGAGATATAGATGCTTTATATGATAATCCTCAGGATTCAGATGATGATGATGATGATGATGAAAAAGATTCAGATGAAGAAGCTGTTAAGAAAAAGAAGAAACTTTTGTCAAAGAAAAGGAATGCCCCTCCTCCTCCTGCTGCTAAGCCAAGCCCAAAGAATGACATTCCATACTATATCCTCCAAAATATTACTCCTCACAAAGGAATTCCAGCATGGATGTGGTTGTCTAAAAATCAGCAAAAGGAGAAGAAAAGAAGTAGAAAATATTCTCCTCCACCAGTTCATCAGTACAGAAGAGATCCACCTCCTCCAGCAGCTGGTGCCACTAGCTCTAGCTCTTAGAGGTCCGCCCCTATTCAAACCTATCAGAGACACCAAGGGAGACCTTCTGGAAATAGTCAGCAAAGGAACTACACTTCTGAAAGACAACAACAACAACAACAACAACATCAACAACATCAGCAGCAACAACAAAGTATCTCTGCAGACCAGAAGGCTAATAGTCCTGAAAGACCATATTCACCTCCTATTCCTTTTGAGGATCCTGAAACAGCAAACACTGCTAGAATGGCTAGATTCCAGGAAATTATTGGTCTTTCTTTATTTAATAAAGCAAAAGCTGAAGGTAAAGATATATCAGGATATTCAACTATGTCCAAATACAGAAAGGAAGAACTCAAAAGATTTGATAAAGCAAATAAATTGTTCAATGTTGATGATTACATGAAGCTACATCCTGAAGTAGTTGTCCCCAGAACTACATCTCTGAAGATTATTAGGGCAGCTGACATGACAATGACACAGGCACGGGCTTTGGATCCAAATAGAGAAATTATCTTTACAAAGCCAGGTGAAAAGACTGAAGAAGATAAGCCCATAGATAAGAAACAAAAGTAATAATCTTTACATTGGTTCAATTTTATTTTCTCTGCATTAGCTTTAAAACTGATTTGTCTGTTTAAAATAAAGCTCATGTACATATATATCTGATGCATGTGTTAGTAATCTCTGTCAGATGTACCTTTTTCCAGCTTTGTTTATTTTTATGTTTCTATTTTGAGTCTATTAGTGACCTCACCCAAATAGGGGGAGATTGTTGGATCACTAGTTGATTTGGGCTAGGTTCACTAACTTAGGATGATATGACCCAACATGTATAGCCAGGGTCATAGTTGTGTCCTAGAGTCTAGGCCAAGTCCTTGGAGTCAACATCAGATAGACCAGCTATCAACAAGACTATCAGAGACTCAAGACTTAGAAGATTCCAAGACCAAGTAAAATGAGTTCGACGTTCGTCGAACTCAGGTCGACGAAAGACGTTCTCAGCTCGACGATCTTGAGATATTTCTCTGAGCTGAGCTCGACGATCTTCATTCTCTGGTCGACGAAAACTGGGATACTTCAATAAACTAAAGTCTGGATAACTCCAGATTATTCTAAGTCAACTTCTCAAGTCTACTAAGTCAAATTCTCAGGTTGATGAACTCAGTACTCTACTCGATGAATTTTGGAACCAGAAGATTTGTGTCGACACTTAGGGCATGTGTCGACACCAACTATGTCGACACCAGAAAACTTATGTCGACACCAAGAATAATCAGTCGACACCCACTTATGTCGACACCAGAAAATTTGTGTCGACACTAAGACTAATCAGTCGACACCCACCTGTGTCGACACTAGAAGATTCATGTCGACACACAGAATATCAGTCAACACAAAATACTTGACTAAGTCCAGATTTGTTGCTGAACTCCAGTGGACGAATGCAATTGACAGCTTGACGAACTTCAGACAGAGAATTGGCGACAGACAATAGTTAAGTTTTCAGCTCGACGATCTTGAAACTCGGCTCGATGAACAGAAGCTGTCTGGTCGACGAATACAAAATCTCAGTTCGACGAACTAGTAACTCAGCTCGACGAAATTCTGTTATTCGTTCGACGACTCCATACTTAGCCATTTCAGGCCTTCTATCCCCACTCTAATGCGGAAATTCCAGAGTAATTAATGCTCTACATTCCCTAAATGTATCCGTTAGAAGGAGCATTGATTACGGTCTTCTTCAGGAATATCACTTGCCAATTTTCCACGGGACAATTGGGGAAATGATTCAATGCCAATTATTCTCAAGGCGTCAGCATTAATTACCGATGATTCAAATTTTTGAAAAGATATAGAAGAATACAAGATCGATAATCACAAGTCTGGAAGAAAATACTCAGTCCGAAAAACAAAGACACACATAGACCGACTGCAAGAATTCATACAGCAGCAGAAAAGCTTCACACAAAAAATCATACTGAAGCTTACAGTGACATGCAATGATCATACCTCCAGGACTTCCAAGGACAACAAAATATCATATCAGTCAAGAAGCTTCTGCAACACAGCATGTCAAGAACTCTGATTGAAGACCTATCACCCTACAGCAAAGCTTCCAAATCTTCCTGAACCATTCAATATTTCAGGGGGATCTTTTGCGAAACATCAATCCACTTAAGTCTTCTCAGTTTATTGAGAAATAGAAGAAAAAATCACTCTCTCACCCCTCATGTATAAAGGGTTGTCATCTCCCTTCAAAAGTGATTCCTGGTTGCAAGTCTCCTAACCAAAAGACTTGAGTTGGTTTTTGGGGACCTGATCAAAACCCATTGGTGTCAGGCACCTGATCAAAAACCTGAGTGGATTCCTACCAGGGTGGTAGAAGAGTGGACTACGCGATTTGGGGAACCACTATAAATTTCTTGTGTTGTCTGGTTGCCTATCTTTTTTTCTTTTTGTTCTTGTTATGTGGCTGTGATTAGGTTTACTATTTTCTGTTTTACAATTTCCTAATTACTGCACCTTTTCAGTTTACAACAAAAGTTGTAACAGCACCTTTATAGGGACCTAACAAATTTTAAATATACTCTATTCACCCCCCTCTAGAGTATTGTAGACCTAACCCTCATTTTCATCACTAACCAAAAACTGGGACACCAAGATATGTGCCATCAGGGAAGTGGCCAGACTTTCAGAAATCTCTCCTCCTTCTCTATTTGGAAAACTTCTATCATATGAAATGCAGCTGATGGCCAGGAAAGAGGAAGAGAAAAGCAATAAGGCTGATTTTAGAGAAAAGTCAGTGGACTTCAAGGCTGAAGCTCCAAGAAAGGATAGGAGGATTTCTCCATCTCATCCTACGAAAGTTGCTGAAGTTATCTCAGAAAGTTCTGACAATCACACATTAGACATCCATGATTCTGATGAGGACTTTGCTGCTTGCACAAGGCAATTTCAAAGATTCGTAAAGAAAAAACAGAGGAGATCCAAGCCATCCTCCTCACAGTCCAAGGATGCTTATCATCAGAAAAGGAAATCTTCAAGAAAGGATAGGTATGACACTAAACCTAGTAAATTATCTTCTACTAAGATTGTTTGCTATTATTGCAACAGGCCTGGACATGTAGTTGTTGACTGTCCTGACAAAAGAAAGGAATCAAATGACAAGAAAAAATTGCAACATAAGGGCAAAAAGGAGAAATCCCTTGTAGCAAAGAAGGAGAAAAGATGGACAGACTCCTCATCATCAGATTCTGAAGCTGAAGCTGAAGCAGAAGCATACATTGGATTATTTACAACTGAAGAGGATTCAGAAGAGACAGAATTCTTAGAAATAATGGACTCTATCAATGGGATTGAAGATCCTCATTGTAAAGGACTGATGGTTATGACTGATGAAGATCAGTGCCAGGATCAGCCTAGTCCCAGTAAGGTAAACAATATGCCATCATGTTCTGATTATTACACTGGATCAGAATCAGAAGCATTAGCATCAAGAGATGTGGATGGATCTGAATCTGAAGGGGATGTTCATCAACTCATTGATGAATATGGTGATTTGTTGAAAGCACTTAAGAGAAGCAGGAACCTTGTTAAAAGTCAGACTAAGGAAATTGCTTCTCTTAAGATGGATGTATTAGATTCAGAAAAAATGCTGGATATAAAGATGAATGAAGTTGACAAACTGAAAAACATAACTGTTATTCAGATGGGTACAATTACATTCAAGAATGATCAAATCAAAAGTCTGGAAGTCAAATTTCAGAGGGAGAAGGATCTGGTGGTTAAATTCTCTAAGCCAAAATTAGTCTTACCCTTAATTGATGACTTTATTCCCCAAAAGGGTAAGACAGGATTGTGCTTTAAGTGAAATGCAAGGGCTGCCAATTCTAAAAGAAAAGGCAAAGCCCCAGTATAGCCATTAGCCTTCAAACCCCCCATTTCCTTCAGAAAAGTGTGGCAGCCAACTAATAGATATGATCATGATATCACACATGGTCATCATGAATCATCAATGGTTGATGCTCCAGCCCCAGTACTCAGGAATAGAACCACTCAACCAGTAGTTTTCAAGTCTGCTGATAGCAATGCTGTTAAAACTATATTGAAAAGAAGATATAATATATATGAGTGCTGGTGTTGTGGCAAGGTAGTCCATTATGCCATTGACTGTTGGTACAACTCAACTATTAGGAAAAATGTCAGCTTACCTGTCAGAAAGACTACTGGTAAGTTTGACAGGATTCAGTCTAACCAGAACCTAGGACCCAATAATTATTGGGGTTATAAGGTTAAGTAATTTATTTGACGCAGGTGAGTCCAAGTGACCATACCCCTATATGGTACTTGGACAGTGGATGTTCCAGGCACATGACTGGAACAAGAAAAATGCTGAAAGACTACACTCCTATAGAGAATGGACCCAAAGTGATCTTTGGTGGATCTGATGTAACGGCCCAGCCTAGAGCTCAGAGGCTGCCGCACCCCACATGGGCCGAACAGCTTGTCTCACCCGTGACAACGTTACAGGGCTGCAGCCCAATACACCCCAACGCCTCTCCCGCCTGTTTTTCAGCAAGGCGCGTTGTTGGCGCTAGGTATCGAACCCTCAACCCTTGATAACACTCTCTTCCACCAGAGCTCATCACCAACTGAGCTCAGTTGGTGATGAGCTCTGGTGGAAGAGAGTGTTATCAAGGGTTGAGGGTTCGATACCTAGCGCCAACAACGCGCCTTGCTGAAAAACAGGCGGGAGAGGCGTTGGGGTGTATTGGGCTGCAGCCCTGTAACGTTGTCACGGGTGAGACAAGCTGTTTGGCCCATGTGGGGTGCGGCAGCCTCTGAGCTCTAGGCTGGGCCGTTACATAAAAAGTGCACTTTTTATGTAACGGCCCAGCCTAGAGCTCAGAGGCTGTCGCACCCCACATGGGCCGAACAGCTTGTCTCACCCGTGACAACGTTATAAGGCTGCAACCCAATACACCCCAACGCCTCTCCCGCCTGTTTTTCAGCAAGGCGCGTTGTTGGCGCTAGGTATCGAACCCGCAACCCTTGATAACACTCTCTTCCACCAGAGCTCATCACCAACTGAGCTGCACTTTTTATGTAACGGCCCGACCTAGAGCTCAGAGGCTGTCGCACCCCACATGTGCCGAACAGCTTGTCTCTCCCGTGACAACGTTACAGGGCTGCAGCCGAATACACCCCGACGCCTCTCCCGCCTGTTTTTCAGCAAGGTGCGTTGTTGGCGCTAGGTATCGAACCCGCAACCCTTGATAACACTCTCTTCCAACAGAGCTCATCACCAACTGAGCTGCAACTCAGTTGGTGATGAGCTCTGTTGGAAGAGAGTGTTATCAAGGGTTGCAGGTTCGATATGTAGCGCCAACAACGCACCTTGCTGAAAAACAGGCGGGAGAGGCGTTGGGGTGTATTGGGCTGCAGCCCTGTAACATTGTCACGGGTGAGACAAGCTGTTCGGCCCATGTGGGGTGCGACAGCCTCTGAGCTCTAGGCTGGGCCGTTACATCTGACAAAGGAGTCATCAAAGGGTTTTGTAACATCTCTAATATTTTCATCACTATCACTCAAGTGGCTTATGTGAAGGGTCTGAAACATAATCTAATAAGCATAAGCCAACTGAGTGATCTTGGTTATGACACTTCATTTATTAAGAATGGGTGTCAGATTAAAAGGACAAGTGATCAGAAGGTCATCTTTTCTGGTTATAGAAGAGGAAATGTTTATTGCCTGAAGTTTGTTTGTGAGAATAAAGATTCTCCAGTTTGTCTTGTTGCTGATGAGAAAGCCTCTCATTCTGTCAAATGGCACAAGAGGCTAGCCCATCTTAACTACAAGACTATTGGACAACTCTTTAGTAAAGAGTTAGTACGGAATGATCCAAAGGTTAAGTGCATTAAGGATGTTATATGTTCAGCTTGTCAAAAAGGCAAGCAGTCCAAATCCTCCTTTCACAGTATTGATACCAAAGACTCAGTGAGGTGTTTGTACCTCTTGCATATGGATCTATTTGGTCTTATGCCAGTTCATAGTCTAAGTAGGAAAGTCTATACCTTTGTCGTTGTGGATGACTATTATAGATATACATGAGTTTTCTTTCTGAGGCAGAAATCTGAAACCCCAGCTATCTTCCAAAATTTTGTTAAACAAATTCAGAATGAACTTAACAATTCAGTGGTCAAAATCAGAAGTGATCGTGGAACTAAATTTCAGTCTGAAAGTATGACAAAGTTTTGTGAAGAACTAGGGATTCATCAAGAATTCTGCTCACCTAGAACTCCTCAGCAAAATGGTATTGCTGAAAGAAATAATAGGACACTTTTTGAGGCTGGAAGAACAATATTGAGTGACACTTCTCTCCCAGAAAATTTTTGGGCTGAGGCAATAAATATTGCATGTCATGTTCTCAATAGAGCTTCCATCACCAAAAGACACAAAAAGACACCCTATGAGATTATGAATTGAATAAAACCAAATATATCCTATTTCAGGATCTTTGGTAGCAAGTGCTATATACTTAACAATGGCAAAACTTACCTAACTAAGTTTGCTGCCAAATCCCAAGATGGGATATTTGTTGGGTAGAACAACTGTAGTAGGGCATACAGGGTCTACAACTTGACTACACAAGTTGTAGAAGAATCTGTTCATATAGTATTTGATGAATCTAAGCTAATTAATTGTGAGCTGTCTAGCAATTCTTGTAGCTCTATAGGTTTAAAAGAAAAGATGGACATGTTAACTGTTAGTGAAGACCAAACTACAAGGCATAATGAGGAAAATGTTGGTTACTGTCCAGGGGGAGTACAAGACTCGCAAGTTGCTGATGAAGATAATGAAGTACATCATGATGGGGAGAATGGAGAAGTTCAAACTGTAGAAGGATTGCCTCCAATAGTAAGACATCTAAAAGATCATCCAGCACACCAAATCATTGGTGATCCAAGACATGGTGTTCAAACTAGAAGCAAGAACATGAACACAGTCCTTTGTTCAAGCTTCTTGTCTCAGTTGGAACCCAAAAGATTTGATGAAGCCATAAAGGATTCAAACTGGATTGATGCAATGCAGGAGGAGTTGAATAAATTTAGCAGATGTAAAGTATGGGAGCTGGTCCCAACACCAAGGAATCATAATGTGATTGAGACTAAGTGGATCTACAGGAATAAACTAGGTGAAAATGACATCATAGTCAAGAACAAAGCAAGACTAGTTGCCAAGGGTTATAGGCAGGAAGAAGGAATAGACTTTGATCATACATTTTCTCCAGTGGCAAGATTGGAAACAATAAGGCTATTCCTTGCCTATGCAGCTTACCAGGGGTTCGAGGTATTCCAAATGGATGTCATGTCAACATTTCTAAATGGTGACTTAAAAGAGGAAGTCTATGTTGATCAGCCCTCAGGTTTTGTAGATCCACATTATCCTAATTATGTTTATAGACTTAAGAAAGCCCTATATGGACTGAAACAAGCCCCTACGGCCTGGTATGAAACCCTGTCTACTTTCCTCATTGAGAACAAATTCTCAAGGGGGAAAGTTGACAAGACTCTATTACTTAGAGAATCTAAAGGCAAGTTGATCCTAGTTCAGATATATGTTGATGACATTATCTTTGGATCAACAGAAAATAACCTTTATAGAAAGTTTGCCAAACATATGTAAGGGAAGTTTGAGATGAGTAGTATAGGTGAGCTTAAATTCTTCTTGGGACTCCAAGTTAGACAGACTGATGATGGCTTGTCTATATCTCAGTCTAATTTCACCAATGAGTTGATTAAGAAGTATGGGTTGGAGTCAGCCTCCACCATGAGAACTCCTATGGGGTCAAGTATGCCTATAGGCAAAGATGATGTAGGGAAACCTGTAGATGAATCTTTGTATAGAGGGATAATTTGCTCCCTTTTATACTTAACTGCTAGTAGACCAGACATCATGTATGCTACATGTGTCTGTGCTAGGTATCAAGCAAGCCCAAAAGAATCTCATTATACTGCAGTTAAAAGAATTTTGAGATATCTCAAGGGAATACCTAATATTGGCCTTTGGTACCCTAGGAATAGAGATTTTCTACTGACTGAGTATTCAGATGCAGACTTTGCAGGATGCAAAGAAGACAGGAAAAGTACTACTAGCATATGTCAGTTTCTAGGTGGTAGATTGGTGTCATGGAGCAGTAAGAAGTAGACTAGTGTGGCAATATCCACTGCTGAGTCAGAATATATTGTTGCAGACAGCTGCTATGCTCAGCTTTTATGGATTCAACATCAACTTGAAGACTATGGTCTCAAGGTTAGTAGAACTCCTTTATTTTGTGATTCTACAAGTGCTATTTCTATTGCTAAAAATCCTGTTTCACGTAGCAGAACAAAGCATACAGAAATTAGATTTCACTTCATTAGAGATCATGTGGAAAAAGAAGATATAAATTTAGAATTTGTCAATACTAATAATCAAGTTATTGATATGTTCACTAAACCATTAGATGAAACTAAATTCAATAATTTCAAAATTGAATTAGGTATGCTGAACCTAGAATAGAATGACAAATTTGTCTAAGTAATTCTGTATCGATACATAAATAAGTCTGTGTCGACACTTAGTAGTTGGTGTCAACACTTCTAGAAAGTTGTGTTGACAAATCCAGAAAGTTTTGTCGACACTTAGGAAGTGGTGTCGACACAGAGAATTTCTGACACTTAGTTTGGTGTCGACACATAAAGTAAATTGTGTCGACACATCAAGGAAGTTGTGTCGACACTCAGTTTGGTGTCGACACATAGTAGTAAATACCACTGTCGAGACCTTAGAAGTCTGTGTCGACACCGTCTCAACAGTGTCGACACATCAAGTGTATTTCCATGTGCCTCTTAACCTTCTGTGTTTAGAAGTATATAAATAGGTGGAAACAAACCCTGTCGACATGCTCTCCATATTCTCGAGACCAAATCCATGTGTCGACAAGTTCTTTCTCTTCCCAATCCTAAATCTCTTTCATCCCCATGGCGCCTAAACACGACGACAACATTAACGAGGGTTATGAACTCGTTCGTGATACCTTTGACAGTGCGGAACCCAAAATCAACGTTGTGATTACCCTAATCACAGACAATGGATTAGAATACCTGGTGTCAGAATCGACAAAGATTTGGAAGAAGGAAATTCTTGAATTATATGCATCAACATCTCTGGACTCAAAAGTACTAAAGATTAGGTCCTCAATTCAAGGCACAAAGGTCAAACTCAACTTGAAGAGTTTAAGAAAGACTCTACATCTGCCCAGAGTTCAAGAAGAAGATAAGGTTACATCTTCCAAGACCAAGGAAGCTCTCCAATGGTGTGGACTAGATCATACCACAAAGATTGGATCTTCTATGAATAGAAAGGGGATGAACTCCAAAGGGAAATTTCTTTGTGAAATAATTGGAAAAGTGATTCTATGCAAACCAGGAGGACATGATAGAATATCTGCCTACATTTTCAGCCTCATGACCAGAGTCATCTTCAGGATCAACACTAACTAGTATGTAGTAATATTTGAGAACATCAAAGAAAGCTTCAAGAAACCAAACTTAGGAAGAATACTAAGTCTATATCTGGCTAATACTATACCTGAAGTGTTGCACCAGACAGTAGGATCTAAGATCAACCACATGAGAAGGATGGATTTAAGAATACTCTCCAGATGGGAAAGGGTGCTCACAAAAGATGTTCCTACTCCACAAAAACAACTACCACAAAAAAGGAAGAAACAAACCCCCAGGAAACCTGAATCTTCTAGTGATTTAGAAGAACAAGTGACCTTCAGTTCAGATGAAGAACAACAAGAATCTGCGAGGAAATCACCATCCCCTAAGAATGTAGATGATAGTCAGATGCAGGGGGAGTATATTCCAGAAAGCACCATCCAACTGGATCAAGTTCAGGAAGTGCCTCATCTAGGGGGAGCCAATGAGCTTTCTCTAGCTCAACAAGAGGCATTGCCTTCAAAAGTTGCTCATGAGAAAGAGCAAGCTGCATTAGAGAGTGAAACAGCCACTCAAACTATCCTTGAGATAATAGATGATATTAATCAAACTACACTAGATACCGAGCCAGATACACTAAATGTGCTTCTAACTGATGTTAAACAGATAAACAATGACAACATCCCTGAACAGGATATACCAATGGATGACACATCTTCATTAGATGATGCCCCATTAACTGTACAAGATATAGATGTTCCACTTGTACAAACTCAACAAGAGTTCACTCTTGAGGAGTTATTTCCTGATATTTAGGAGGCAAGTACTGAGGGGGAGTTGTCTAGGACTGAGAAGGAGCTACACTCTACTCCTAAAGAGCCAGTTGATATAGACAATTCATCAGCTTCTGAAGATGATGAGGAAGCCTCAAATGCAAAGAAAAGGAAACTGATGGTCTCCAGAAAGAAGAGCTCAAGCTATAAGAGAGCATTGCAAACAGTCACTCGACAACCAGACCCAGCAGTTGACTACAGTTCACTGTTGGTGGTTCTATAGGTTAAACTGGATGAACAAAGTGCAGCCATGGAGAAATATATGGATGAAAGACACAAAGACCTCTAGTTCACCTTGGCTCAAGACATTAAATCCATAAGATTTGAAGTCAATCAGAATAAGAAGGAGATGACAGATTACTTTCATAAGGGAAGTAATGCTGTAGTTTATCTAGCCAAGCAGCAACAAGAGGCTAGAACTCAAATTGATGACATAGTAGTTAAGCAAGGATATATTCTGGAAAATAAGCTCAGGCTGAATGATAATCTTACAGAATCACATAATGTGATTGTTACTGTGTTAAAGAATACTGCAACTGCATTAACTGAGGAAAGGGCTAAAGAGAAGTCAGAATTTAATAAGAAACTTCAAGAAGATTTAGCTACTTTCCAATCTGTCATTCAAGCCTCTCAAAAGATCATATCTGCTCAGCTACAGAAGTTTAAAGCTTATTATGCAGAAGGCACCAACTACTTAGCTGATCAAATCAGATTTCAGAAAGATGATCTCAGGAATCATGTTGTGAGAGAAGTCATAAAGGGGGAGAGGTTGTTAGTCACTGCAGGCTCTATTCATGCCAACTGGATAACTAATTCTATCTGAGCCACTCTTGGATATCCACCCTTATGTGATGATGATAATACAGCTGAGTTAGGCATTCAAGCTGCAGGAATTGAAGGGGGTCAGCAGGAGGTAGCTCAAATCATATACTGCCTTCTAACTTTGAGAGAATTCAACAACTGGTTCACCAGAAGTATAGCCCTCTAGAGGCTGCTAAGAATGTTATAATTGAGAAAGTGGAAATGTCTGAAGCTGCATTAAAGAGAGAGCAAAAAGCTCAACTTTCAAAGAAAAGATTTAGAGAGCAGGCTGAATCAAAGCCATATTTTGAAAGATGGAGTCCCACATCAAGGAACATAATACTCACTGCCTGACAAGCTGTGAAAGATAAAATGCATGACAAAGGCAAGTGGTATTCTGAACTAGAGTGTAACAAGTATCAACAGAGGCAAGATGCCATATATCAGTTTAGAAGAGATCAAAAAGCTGGGAAGGTACCTGCTACTACTGTGGAGCCCAGCAAATACTTCCCTAAGCCTTACCATTATTTTGAAAAGCAGAAGATCAAGACTGAAGAGCTTAAGAAGAAATATCTTAAAGGAAAGGAGCCAGCTGAAGACACTGGAACTAGTGTACAAGCAAGGGTTCCATCTGACAAGGGAATAGTGATTAAGGAGCCCGATCAGTCTTAATGTAGTTTTGCTAGAATTTAAACAATGTGTAAATCTATGTAATCTTTTGATTGTTAAACATATTTGTAATTCAACAAAACTTTGATTCTTGTTCAAAACATGTTATCATATTTTGTGTTGATATAATATGTTGTTTCTGGCTATGAATTATCCTGTCTGAGAAATATTTTCTTTTATATACATCATAATATCTGTTTATTATAAAGTGATGTATATCATTGACTAAGGGTTATGACTTCTCCAAATAGGGGGAGATTGTTGGGTACATTGGAAAATATGTACCAGATTTGGAGAAGCCTCGCCTAACTCAATGATATTCATCAAGGTGTATTTGATGTTGTTTTGAGTTTGTATGTGCAGGATAATAAAATGAAGAAAATGTTTCTAAGTACAAGTGTCGACACTTGGGAAAAGTTGTGTCGACACCAGATGTCAGTTTGTGTCGACACACAGAAAATCTGTCGGCAACAACTATGTCGACATTTTGGAGAAGTTGTGTCGACACCAGAAGCAAGATTGTGTCTACACAAAAAACCTATGTTGATACATGGCAAATCTGTCGACACCAACTTAGTCGACACCAGAAGACAGTCTGTGTCGACACAAAAGACTTGTGTCGACATATAAAATTTTGTCTACAGAAACTGTGTCGACACACATCAAGTTTATGTCTACAACAATTGTATCGACACAGAGGACTTGTGTCGACACATTCCAGAATTGTATCAAGACAACCACTATGTCAAGACAAGAAGTATTTGTGTCAAAATACATGACTTGTGTCGACACATTTTACAGAAGCTGTGTTAAGAAGATTATAAAGTGTTGGGTCGACATTATGGGAGCTGTGTCGACATCACCAAGGATTGTGTCGACACATAGTCTATTTGTGTCGACACATGTAAAGGAATGTCTCGACACTTTGCTGACTTGGACTATGTATAATGAAGTAACTGGTGACTTGATAGCTGTCATGACCAACAAGGCTGTTGCATCTGTCAGAGCTGTCAGAAGATTGTTATGAACTGGATCAGCTGGTAACCTTCGATGAAGCCTATATAAAGACATGTTCTATCATCAGATAGAGAGCTTAAAAAAAGAGAGAACAGGAAGCATAATAAGACAGAATCAATCTAAGAAGAAGAAGAGGGCTCTTCATCTAGAAATCCAAAAAGGGAAGATCCTGAACAATCTGAAAGAAGAAATAAGAATCATATCTGATTAAGAAGGAAGCTGGATTGAGGATCAACTCCACTTCACAAGAAGATCAACCTTACTTTGTTCAGATTCAAGAAGCTTTGAAGAAAGCTAAGACAGGTTGATTCAAAAGTTATCTGTTCTATCAAGAACTGATCAAGAAACCTTCAACCCTTTCTCTCTCTATCAGGGTGAAGGTTTTATTCATTTCTATTATCAAATCACTGTAGGATCTATTATAGATCTGAGTTGTAAGCCTAAATTATAAAGGCTGAGGTAGGGCTGAGTGCCTGAGGTAGGAGATTAAATTCTCTTAGTTGTAGGCCTGGGAAGAGGCTGAGATAGGGCCTGTGTGCCTGAGTTGTAGGAGTGTGGACTCACTCTGAGGTATGATCCTTTGAGAGAATCTGAGTTGTAGTATTTGCTGAAGTATGAGTTCTCGGAATCATTTTTGGGTTCTGAGCTGTAAGATCTGAGGATCTGAGAAGAAGAAGGAAGTTAGGCTGAATCTAGTATACCACTAGTTAGGCAAAGGGGGAAAGTGGATGTACCCATCATTTGGGGAACCACTATAAAACTGTGTGTATTTTGTGTGTGTGTTGTGTTCTTTTTATCTGTGCAGTGACAGTGTGCATAACAGGTTTTATTGTGATAAATTTGTCTGCCTAAGCAATAAAAAGAATTGTACCTATTCACCCCCCCTCTAGGTGTTTAGGTCATCTTGAAACCAATTCTTTCAGACCATAATGCTCACGAGATTTGTCGTCCAAGGGGCGGTGGTGAAACCGCGAATTTTGACCGGGTTCACCGAGAATGTGCCCTGAGAGCACGGGGTATATGGTTGTGCGTGCCTACTCCTGTGATGAAGTGTATTTCACTACTTTTTGGCTATGCTAATAAAGTGCAGGGAAGGAGCATCACCGCCCCGAGTTTAGGGGCGGGGTCGTTATAATTCGGTCAGCTTTAGCGGACTGTTGCTTTTGTTTGCCACCGCTTCGGTGGATTGTTGCTTGCAGGTGCTGCGTAGCCTAGTGGAAAATAGTTGGCAAGAGCCCTTGTTACTGAGCCGGCCCTCGAAGGCATATATATGAATGTTTACTTTTATTCTCATGTGTGACCGGCCTGCGCGCCGAGGTTTGGAAGACACTATTTATTTGAGTAAACTCTTGTAAGGCCATAAGGCCGAGGTACTTTGGGTATTTGTACGTTTATTCCTTTTGGGTTAATATTAGTTAACATTCATGCTGTGGCTGGGTTCTTAGTTTGCAACAATTTAAATTGCTTCCACTAGAATGTACTTTGTGTAGGACGTTGGTTATTGACATGATGGTTTCATTGCTTAACCATTCGGTCTGACTGTTGTATATGGCGTCGGGCCCCGGCCGGACATACTGCTATATGCTATGTGACGAATAGGGGGTATTACAATTTGGTATTAGACTACCAGTGTCGGTCAACTTAAATGAATTTGTGAACGAATTCTTTTAACGGGTGTTGAGCACATGTGTGTGCGTCATCGTTATAACATAAAAGGAACCCATGAATGTCCACTTAGGAATGAAAATACACGTGTTTGAGGAACCGCGTGTTCCTATAATTTCTTTTTGCAATATTATTTGGTCAATTAATGGTATTTTGTACGACTATAGGTGACTAGGAGTGGTGTAGGGTCGTCAGAACGTCTGGTTTCTGAGGCAAGTATCACACCGAATGATGTTCCTGCAACACCTCCCTCGGCAGAAACCATAAGATTGGTTGCTGAAGCGGTGTTCGCTATGATAAATGCCCAGCCTGCAAGGCAAATGCAGCAGCCTGCCCCTGCGGTGGAGCAGGTACCGCTTCAAGCGGTTGTATCGAGAAGGTTGGAGCAAGTAGTGGTGGAGCCATTGCTACCTAGGAGAGCAACCAAAAAGCAGCTCAAGCATGTTATGGGCTTCAATCCTCTGGTGTTCTCGGGGATAGGAACCCCATCCCAAGCTGAGGATTGGCTCTCCCAAGTAAAGAGAGTCTTGACAGCTACAGAAATAGAGGAGTGGAAGATGACCACCATAACTACTTTCCTGTTGGACGGAGATGCAAGGCTGTGGTGTGAAGTTTTAGAGCTACAACACCTGAGGGGAAGCCAACTCACGGATGTCTCGATAGAAGAAATTTTGAGATTATTCTTGGAAAGGTACCTTACCTCGGCTCAAAGGATCACGATGGAGAATGAATTCTAAAAGTTGACGCAAGGAGAGAGTAGCGTGGATGAGTATCTCCATGAATTTACATGGTTGGGTCGGTACGCTAGCTCTACATTAGTCGATGAGGAGCGTAAGTCAAACCGATTCTATGAGGGTCTGGGGGATGACCTAAGGCTACTGCTCTCGGGGCCTATCACGCAGGGCTTCTTGACCCTGGTCAATATGGCCCGGTCATTGGAGAAGGACCTGAGGAATGTGCAAGCAAAGAGAGAATCTGGTGCTAAGATGACAGAGTTCAAGTTGCCAACTAACTCAAAGTCTGGGTATCATAAGTTCCATAAGAAGGCTAGGACTTCTGGTCCAGCCCCTTCTTCCAGTGCTTTGGGGGAAACTACGAGCCGAACCCCGGGCGCATGCTCTAATTGTGGAAAGCCGGGACACTTTGCCCGAGAATACTGGAGCGGACGTACAAAGTCCGAGATGAAGCCGTTAGCAACGTATGAGGAGAAGGGAAAGGCAGTGGAGTCAATCGCATCCCACTATACTTTGGCTCAACCTAAAGTCTATAACCTTGGCCAGCAGGAGGCCATAAAGCAAGCAGATGTGGTGTTGGGTACGGTTTAAATTTATAGCAAGTTAGCTTTAAATACTTGTTACCTTGCGCATGTTAGCTTATTACTGTTTGTATAGGCTTTGTTTTGATTTGCGATAATCCGGCGAGAGCACTCTTTGATACGGGAGCTTCACACTACTTTTTGTCCGAATGATTTATATCGTGCATCAGAGTACCTTCTTCAATGGCAAAGGACAAACTGGATGTGTTGTTGTCAAATGGGTGTTCAATTCACGCGGATAAAGTCTGTGGAGTAAAGATACATATTGGGTTTTAGGAGTTCGTCTTGCAAGCGTCGTTACTACCGCTAGTGGAGTTCGACGTGATATTTGGTATGGACTGGCTCTTGGAGCAGCAAACAAACATTGATTTCAATCGCAAGGAGGTCAAGTTGGGAACTGGCCGTGAGATGACATTTGCGGGCTTGAAAGGGTCGAGAAAGACTTTGAAGTCTGCTCTTCAGGTGGTTAAGCCATTTCGTGCTGGTGCAGAGCTGTTCTTCATGCTAGTGGAGGAATCGAAGCCTAAGCCTGCTTTGGACAGCATCCTAGTGGTATCCGAATACCCTGATGTGTTCCCTAGCAATCTCCCTGGAGCCCCACCTCAGCGGGAGATAAACTTCACTATTGAGCTAGTGCCAGGTGCGAAATATGTGTCACGCTCCCTATATTGGTTAGCACCTAAGGAGGTAGCGGAGCTAAAGGTTCAACTTCAAGAGCTGTTGGAAAAGGGTTATGTGCATTCAAGTTAGTCACCTTGGAGCGCACTGGTCCATTTTGTGAAGTAGAAGGACGGAAGTTTGCGACTCAATATCGATTATCGAGAGCTGAACAAGTTAACGGAGAAGAACACGTACCCGATCCCAAGGATTGATGATATGTTTGAACAGTTAGTCGGGTCATCGGTATACTCAAAATTGGATCTTAAGTTCGGGTATTATCAGCTGAGGATAAGAGAAAGTGATATCCCAAGACCGCTTTTAGTACGCGATATGGGCATTATGAGTTCACGGTCATGCTGTTTTGGCTGACTAATGCGCCATCCGTGTTCATGGATATGATGAACAGGACTTTTAGAGGGTACCTAGACCACTTCATGATCGTCTTTAGCGATGATATATTGGTGTACTCGCAGAGTGAGGAGGATCACTTTAAGCATCTGCATTTGGTGTTGGAGATGCTGAGGAGGAACCAACTGTACGCCAAGTTCTCCAAATGCGAGTTTTAGTTGTCCTCAGTAGCATTCCTTCGTCACATAGTTAGTGGAGAGGGAATTGCGATGGATCCGACGAAGATAGTTTCTATACGGGAGTGTCCTGTGCTGTCTACGGTAGCGGAAGTCCGGAGTTCTCTGGGGCTTGATAGCTATTACAGGCGCTTTGTGGAGAACTTCTCGCGGATTGCGTTACCCCTCACGACTCTGATGAGGAAAGAGCAGAAGTTTGTTTGGATGCTTGAGTGCGCACGAGCTTTTGAAGAGTTGAGAAGTCGGTTGACCACGACACCCATTCTAAGTTTGCCAAGTGGGACCAAAGGCTTTGAGATCTATAGTGATGCTTCGGGAAGTGGATTGGATTGTGTTCTAGTGTAGCATGGACGTATAATAGCTTACGGCTTGCGTTAGCTGAAGGTGCATGAGAGAAATTATCCGGTCCATGACTTGGAGTTAGCGGCCATAATATTTGACCTGAAGCTATGGAGGCATTACTTGTACGGGGTGAAGGTCGATATCAATACCGACCACAAGAGCCTGAAGTACTTGTTGGATCAAAATGATCTAAACATGCGACAGCAGAGATGGATGGAGTTTCTGGGGGACTACACATTCAAGAATCATTATGTGCCTGGGAAAGGCGATGCACTTGCGGATGCGTTGAGTCATAGAGCCCCAGTGCAAGCCAACTAGTTGCTGGTTCATGACGAGTGTTTGGTTAGGGAGATGGAGGCATTAGAGATCTCTTGTGTTGACAAGCAGACTAGTGTTGAAGCGCAGTTGAACTGGACAGAAGTTCAGTATGACCTGGCTGATCGGATTCGGCAGGCTCTAGATTTGGATGGCCACATGAAGGAAATCATGGTTGAGGATGGATTGTTATGGAAGGACAGTCGTCTGTGCATCCCAAATGTGGGCAAACTGCGCGCAGAATTGATGTACGAGGATCATTATACCAAGTACTCGATTAACCCAGGGAGCACGGAGAAGTACCGTGATATGAAGAAGTTGTTCTGGTGGCCATGACTTAAGAAGGATGTGGCACTTTATGTGGCGAAGTGTCAAACGTGCACCTTAGTGAAGGCGTAGTGCTAGAAGCCTGGAGGATTCTTGAAGTCCTTGTCTATCCCGGAGTGGAAGTTCGACGATATTACAATGGACTTTATGCATGGGTTGCCGAGTTCGCAGAAGGGAAACGACGTCATCTGGGTTATCGTAGATCATTTGACGAAACTATCGCACTTCATTCCAAATAGGAAGGATGATTCAGTGGAGAAATTGGCAAAATTTTATGTGGATAACATTGTGTGGCTTCACGGTGTGCCCCGAATCATCGTGAGTGACCGAGATGGGCGGTTCATGTCCAATGACTGGAGGTTCGTGCAGCAAATGTTGGGAACCAAGCTGAGTTTCAGCACGGTCTTTCATCCGCAGACGGATGGTCAGGCCAAGAGAGTCAACAGGACAATGGAAGACATGCTTCGCATGTGCGTCTTGGATTTTGGGAAGCAATGGGAAGATCACCTATACTTGTTGGAATTTGCTTATAACAACAGTTACCAAACGAGCATTCAAATGGCGCCCTTCGAGGTCCATTATGGTAGGAGATGTCGCACGCCATTGTCATGGTTGGAAACGGGTGAGTCGAAGCAATACAAGCGGCAAGAAGTGGAAGATGCAACTTCATTGGTACGAACCATTCGAGAAAGACTGTTAATCGCTCAGGACCGGCAAGCTAAGTACTATAATGCTAAGCATAGGAACGTGGAGTTCACTGTTGGCCACTAGGTGTATTTGAAGATTAAGCCATTCAAGCGTGTCTCATGGGTACGATGCTTGAAGAAGCTTATCCCGAGGTACCTTGGACTGTTTGAGGTTTTGGATCGGATTGGCGAAGCAACTTATCGATTAAGGCTATCAGTGGAACTGAGTGGTCTATACGACATATTCTACATATTGGTGTTGTGGAAGGCAGTGCAAGAGCCTTCATAAGTGATTGCGGTCGATCAAGTACCAGTTGATAATGGATTGGCGACGAAGGTCAAGCCCGTTTGCATTGAGGACTCAGAAGTCAAGCGATTGTGTAACAAAGACATCAGGATAGTCAAGGTATGTTGGGACAACTGCGGTCTGGAGGAGCTCTCGTGGGAGCAAGAGCAGACCATGCTTGAGGAGTACCCAGGGTTATTCCACTCCGGTACCGTTTAAGTTTTGTGTATATTTTCCTTTCTGTAATTTCGGGACGAAATTCTTTTAAGAGGGAGAGAATTGTAATGCCCCGAAACTCAAAAGAGGGACGGGTAGCGTTTTGAGCCGAGTTTGGTGTTAGGTAAGGGTCACATGGCCTGGGACACGGGAGTGTCCTAGGGCCGTGTCGTGCTCGAGTTCGACGATCTGGCCTGTGGTCGACGAAAATATAGTCGACGATCGTAGAAATAGCGAATACGGCCTGTGACACGGGCGTGTCCCCGGCGGTGTCCTGCTCGGGATATTAGCCGGGATGTGTCGGTGAGAAACATGGCCTGGAGCCAGGCGTGTTCGGGTTGACACGGGCGTGTCAAATTGGACACGGGCATGTCGAGGACCCGTGTTCTCTTTGGGTTGTGTTTGGTCCTATGTTGATGGAGGAACATGCCAGCAATACGGTCGTGTACTAATTGACACGGGTGTGTCAGGGGCGACACGGGCATGTCAAGAGCCCGTGTATTGGTCTGGACACGACAGTTTAGGCATCGATTGAGGCATATAGCCTTGGACACGGGCGTGTCACAAGCCATGTTCGGCCCAGGAAATTGATTTTAAGTGTGAATCGTTGTAACGCCCCGAAACTCAAAAGAGGGACGGGAAACATTTTGTACCAAGTTTGGTCCTTGGAAGTGGTCACACGGCCTGGGACACGGGCATGTCACAGGGTCGTATCATGCTCGGGTTCGACGATCTGGCCGTATGGTCGACGAAAATGCTGTCGACGATCGTCGCGACAACGAACATGGCCTGAGACACGGGCATATCACAGGCCGTGTCCTGCTCAGGATGTTAGCCGAGCTGTGTCGGGTTGAGGAACACGGCCTGGAGCCCCGGAGTGTTCGGTTTGACACGGGCGTGTCAAGTACCCGTGTTCTCTTCGGGTTGTGTTTGGGCCTGTGTCGATGGAGGAACACGCCCCGCAACACAGGCATGTACTGAATGACATGATCATGTACTGAATGACATGGTCGTGTTCAGAGCCCGTGTCCTGGTTTGGACACGATGGTTTCAGTGTTGAATGAGGCACATTGTAACGCCCCGAAACTCAAAAGAGCGACGGGAGGCATTTTGGGCCAAATTTGGAATCTGGTAGGGGGCACACGGCCTGGGACACGTGCGTGTCCCAGGGCGTGTCAAGCTGGAGTCGACGATTTGGTTGAGAGGTCGACGATTTTGGAGTCGACGATCGTCGAGCAGAGAACACGGCCTGAGACACGGGAGTGTCGAGCACGTGTCGACGATTGGCCGGGAAGTCGACGAATTTTGCGCGACGAAGTGTCGAGACAAGCACACGGCCTAGGACACGGGCGTGTCCAAGGCCGTGTCAGGAAGTCGACGAACTTTGCTCGACGAAGTGTCAAGACAGTGAACACAGCCTGGAGCCCAGGTGTGTTCGAGTAGATACGGGTTAGGACACGGGCGTGTCCAATACCCGTGTGAGTCTCGGGTTGTTTTCGGGGCTGTGTCGATGGAGGCACATGGCCGACCTCACGGCCTTGTCAGTTGGAACACGGGCGTGTCAGGTCGAACACGGACGTGTTGGATACCCGTGTGTTGTTCCAGGCGCGTCGATTTTGACGGCGAATGGGGGACACGGCCCTGGACACGGGCGTGTCGCAGGCCATGTTCGGCCCAGTTTTAGCATCTGAGATCTGGATCATGGCCGTTCGTTTCTTTAATTTGGGATCCAACGGCTGGAGGTTATTCCTGATGGGATATACCCGGGATTGGACCCTTGAAACCCTCATTTCTTTTGAGTGGTTCTCTTTCTAAGTCAAGAGAGAGAGGGGAGCAAAGGAAGAAGAAGGAGCTTAGATCCGGCCATTGGAGGAGCTTCGAAGCTCCAAATCGCGAGGCGACTTCGGATCTACAGAGGCAAAGAGAGTGCGGTGCTTTTCATCCGTTTAGATTCCCATGGCGTCGAGAAAGAGCGCTAGGGTAATGATTCTCTTCTTGAGCATGTGAAGATCTCCTTCTTTGCATAGGAAGCCCGCTCTCGCGAGTTTGCGGTCAGTTGGAGGCGTTCCTTTGGGTAGATATGTAAAGTCCCCATTGTTTAGAGTCCGTATTCGAGAACGAACATATACATGATGCGTGAAGCCTATCCGGACATGTTGGTCTGGATCGGTAATGTTGCATTGCATAAATGTCGGAGAAAACTCCGTGCGATTGTTTGTTTTTCGGGTTTTCTACGTGGTAGATTGCAACAGGGAGCTTTGGGGATTAACCCTAAGGTGCACCCGGAAAACTGGGCACATGCGTGATCTTGCCAACTTGGTGGCCTGGGAGTCAACTTGAAATATAACCGGGTTATGTGAAGTGTGATGGAAACGGGACTCGGGAGAAGTTTGACCCGCGCATATGGCTTAAATTGTCGTTGCGATGTGAGCATGGGTTAAATGGAACCGTACCCGTTCTATGTCGTTCGGTTAAAGAGACCTAATGGTACGTGGCACTTGCTGTTGGCATAGATGAGGGTCTTCGGCGATCTATGTCTTAAATTGACGTGACCCAGGCCAAGAAGACAAAATGCTCATAGTGTGGCCGTCAAAGTGGCGGTGGTGTGATCGGGATGTCTATGGCTTAAATTGACGTGACATCGACCGGTTCACCGAGAATGTGCCCTGAGAGCACGGGGCGTGTGGTCGTGCATGCCAACGTCTGTGATGCAATGTATATTTATATACTGCTTGGCTATGTTAATGAGTGCAGGGAAGGAGCATCGCCGCCCCGAGTTGTATGTGGGATCGTTATAATTTGGTCAGCATTGCTGACCGTTGCCTTTTGTTTGCCACCGTGCGGTGGTTTTGTTGCTTGCAGGTGCTGCTGGACCAAGCGGTCAATAGCGGGCTAAAGCCCAAATTCCGAAGCCGGCCCTCGAAGGCCTAATTGGAGTGTTTACTGCTTTTACTCATGTATGACCGGCCTACGTGCCGTGATTTGTAAATCATGTAATATTAAGTAAACCGTTTTGTAAGGCCTTAAGGCCTGTACTGGTGTATGTACTACATTCCTATTTGGTATTTTAGTGGACATTCATGCTTTGTGATGGGCTCTTTATTGCAACTTATAAAATTGCTTCCGCTAGAATGCTCTGTGTAGGACGTTGGATTAGTTGGATGGTTTCCATTGAGTAACCACCCGGTCTATCGGTGGTATATGGCGTCGGGCCCCGGCCGGACCTACTGCTATATGCTATGCGACGGATAGGGTGTGTTACAATTTGGTATCAGACTACTGGTTTTGGTCAGGCTTAAAATGAATTCGTGGGCGAATTCTTTTTAAGGGGTGGTGAGCACATGTGTGTGCGTCATCGTTATAACAGTAAAAGAACCCATGAATGTCCACTTAGGAATGAAAATACACATGTTTGGGGAACCTGTGTGTTCCTATAATTGTTGTTTGTAATTTTATTTGGTCGCTTAACGGTGTTTTGTACCACTATAGGTGACCAGAAGTGGTGCTAGGCCGTCGGAACGTCGAGTTTCTGAGGCTAGCAGTGCACCAAATGTTGCTAATGCAACACCTCCATCGGCTGAGACCATACAGTTGGTGGCTGAAGCAGTGTTGGCCATGATGAATGTGCAGCCTACAAGGCAAATGTAGTAGCCCGCTCCTGCGATGGAGCAAGAACCTCTTCCAGAGGTTGAGCCGAGGAGAGTGGAGCAGGTAGTAGTGGAGCCATTGGTGCCAAGGAGGGCAACCGAGAGATATCTCAAGCATGACAAGAGCTTTAATCCTCCGATATTATCGGGGTTGGGAACCCCATCTCAAGCTGAATACTGGCTCTCCAGGGTGAAGAGAGTCATGACAGCAACGGAGACGGAGGAGTGGCAAATGACCACCATTGCTACGTTCCTTTTGGACGGTGAAGTGAGATTGTGGTGGGAAGGATTGGAGCTGCACCTATTGAGAGGTAGGCAACTTGTTGATGTCTCGATGGAGGAGTTCTCGAGATTGTCTTGGCTAGATACCTCCCTTCGGCGCAGAGGATAGCGTTGGAAAACGAGTTCCTAAAGTTTGTACAAGGGGACAGTAGCGTGGATGAATATCACCACGAGTTTACTCGTTTGAGTCGATATGCTAGCTCCACCATCGCGGATGAGGAGCGCAAGACGAATCGATTCTACGAAGGGCTGAGAGATGAGTTGAGGTTACTACTCTCGGGGCTGATGACGCAGGGTTTCTTGACCTTGGTCAACACGTCCCGGTCCTTGGAGAAGGACATGAAGAATGTACAAGCAAAGAAAAGCTTGGGTGATAAGAAATCTGAGTTCAAGATGCTGACTACTTCAAAGTCCGGCTATCGAAGATTCCACAAGAAGCATAGGACTTCGGGTCCAGCTCCCTCTTCAGGTGCTTCTAGGGTGACTACGGGTCGTACCCCGGCGCATGTTTTACTTGTGGAAAGTTGGGGCACTTTGCCCGCTACTGTTGGAGCGGATGTCCGAAGTCCGAAAGGAATCCGGGAGCAACTTATGAAGAGAAGGGCAAGGTGGTGGAGTCGACCGCGTCCCATTATGCTCCGGCCCAGCCGAGGGTATACAATCTTGGACAACAGGAGGCCATCAAACAGGCGGATGTGGTGACAGGTACGGTTTAATTTATAGCAAGTTAATTTCTTTAAATGCTTGTTATGCACATGTTACCTTACCACTGCTTGTTTAGGATTTGTTTTGATTTCTGAAAATCCGGCAAGAGCACTCTTCGATACAGGAGCTTCACACTCCTTCTTGTCTGAAGGATTTATATTACGCATCGGAGTCCCTTCTTCGGTGGCGAAGGATAAGTTGGATGTGTTGTTGCCCAATGGGTGTTCGATGCGCGCAGATAGAATCTGCTATGTTAAGATTCGTATTGGGAATCAGGAGTTCAATCTGCAAGCGTCGTTACTTACGTTGGTGGAGTTCGACGTTATATTTGGCATGGACTGGCTCTCAGAGCAGCAGGCCTATATTGATTGCGGTCGCAAGGAATTCATGTTGGGAGCAAGTCGTGAGACGAATTTTATGGGCTTGAAGGGGTCGAGCAAGACGTTGATGTCTGCTCTTCAGGTGGTGAAGAGGGTTCGTGCCGGTGCGAAACTGTTCTTTACACTAGTGGAGGTTGCAAAGCCGAGGCCCGCATTGGATAGTATATCAGTGGTAGCTGAGTACCCTGATGTGTTCCCTAGAGAACTTCCTGGAGACCCGCCTCAACGGGAGATAGATTTCACGATTGAGCTAGTACCAGGTGCAATGCTTGTGTCACGATCTCCGTATCGGCTAGCGCCTAAGGAAATGGCGGAGCTGAAGGTTCAACTGCAAGAGTTGTTGGAGCTAGGGTTTGTGTGCCCAAGTTCTTCGCCTTGGAGCGCGCCGGTCCTCTTTGTTAAGAAGAAGGACGGAAGCTTGAGGCTATGTATTGATTATCGGGAGCTCAACAAGTTGACGGAGAAGAACAAGTATCTGATTCCCCGGATCGATGACCTTTTTAATCAGTTGGTCGGGTCAACGGTGTACTCGAAGTTGGATCTCAAGTCTGGGTACTATCAGCTGCGAATAAGGGAGCGTGATATCCCGAAGACAGCGTTCAGTACGAGATACGGGCATTACGAGTTTACTGTCATGCCGTTTGGGCTGACTAATGCGCTGTCAGTGTTCATGGATTTGATGAACAGGACCTTCAGGGAGTACTTGGACCATTTTGTGATCGTCTTCATCGACGATATTTTGGTGTACTCGCAGAGTTTGGAAGATCACTTCAAGCATCTTCATTTGGTTTTGGAGACGCTAAGGAGGAATCAATTGTATGCCAAGTTCTTGAAGTGCGAGTTTTGGTTATCCTCAGTGGCATTTCTCGGTCATTGTTGTGGATTCGGCGAAGGTCCTTGCGGTGTTTTGTACCACTATAGGTGACCAGAAGTGGTGCTGGGCCGTCGGAATGTCGAGTTTCTGAGGCTAGCAGTGCACCAGATGTTGTTGTGGAGAAGGTATTGCTGTGGATCCGGCGAAGATTGTTGCGATACGGGAGTGGCCTGAGCTTTCTACGATAGCGGAAGTCCGAAGCTTTCTGCGGCTTGCCGGCTATTATAGGCGCTTCGTAGAGAACTTCTCGCGAATAGTGTTACCTCTCACTACTTTGATGAGGAAGGAGCAAAAGTTCGTTTGGAAGCCGTAGTGCACGCGAGCTTTTGAGGAGTTGAAATGTCGGTTGACCAAGGCGCCTGTACTGAGTTTGCCATGTGGGAACAAAGGTTATGAGATTTATAGTGATGCTTCGGGCAGCGGTTTTGGTTGCGTGCTACTGTAACATGGAAGTGTGATAGCTTATGGCTCGAGACAGCTGAAACGACACGAGAGGAATTATCCGGTCCATGACTTGGAGTTAGCGGACGTGATTTTTGCCTTGAAGCTGTGGAGACACTATTTGTACGGTGTGAAGATTGATATCTACACCGATCACAAGACCCTGAAGTATCTGATCGATCATAAAGATCTGAATATGCGGCAGCGTAGATGGATGGAGTTCCTGGGGGACTATACATTCAAGATCGACTACGTGTCAGGTAAAGGGAATGCGGTTGCGGACGCGTTGAGTCGTCGGGCCCCAGCTCAAGCCAATTGGCTGTCGATCCATGACGAGCGGTTGGTTCGGGAGTTGGAGGCGTTGGAGATTGTTTGTGTGGATAAGCAATCAAGTGCTGAAGCAGTACTGAATTGGACTGAAGTCCGATATGACCTGGCTGATCGGATTCGGCAGGCTTTGGATTTGGATGACCGTATGAAGCATTTCATGGTAGAGGCTCTGGATGGGTCAAATTCTCAATTCGTTGTGGAGGACGGATTGCTTTGGAAAGATGGTCGTCTGTGCGTCCCAAGTGTGGGCAATTTGCGGGTGGAATTGTTGTACGAGGCACACCATACCAAGTACTCGATTCACCCGGGGAGCACGAAGATGTACCGCGATATAAAGAAAATGTTTTGGTGGCCGGGTTTGAAGAAGGATGTGACGCTCTATGTGGCGAAGTGCCAAACTTGCGCCTTGGTGAAGGCGGAATGCCAAAAGCCGGGAGGATTTCTGAAGTCCTTGCCTATTCCGGAGTGGAAATTCGACGACATCTCTATGGAATTTGTGCACGGTTTGCCTAGGTCGCAAAAGGGGAACGACGCCATTTGGGCGGTCGCAGATTGGCTAACGAAGGTGTCACATTTCATTCCGCATAGGAAGGATGATACGGTGGAAAATTTGGCAAAACTATATGTGGATAATATAGTACGGCTTCACGTTGTGCCCCACAGCTTCGTGAGTGACCGAGATGGGCGGTTCACGTCCAATGATTGGAGGCTAGTGCAACAAATGTTGGGAACAAAATTAAAATTCAGCACAGCCTTCCATCCGCAAACGGATGGGCAGACCGAGAGGGTCAATAGAACTATGGAAGACATGCTTCGCATGTGTGTCTTGGACTTTGGAAAGCAATGGGAAGACCATCTTTATTTGGTGGAGTTTGCGTACAACAATAACTACCAAGCGAGTATTCAAATGGCGCCCTTCGAGGACCTATATGGTAGAAAATGTCGCACGCCGTTGTCTTGGTTAGAAATGGGTGAGTCAAAGTTGTACAAGCGCCAAGAGGTGGAAGATGCTACTTCGTTGGTGCGAACCATTCGGGTGAGGTTATTTATCGCTCAGGACCGGCAAGCGAAGTACTATAATGCCAAGCACAAGAACGTGGAGTTCGCTGTGGGCGACTGGGTGTACTTAAAGATCAAGCCGTTCAAGGGTGTCTCGCGGGTGTGGCGATTGAAAAAGCTAAGCCCGAGGTACCTTGGGCCGTTTGAGGTTCTGGAGCGGGTTGGTGAAGCAGCCTATCGGTTGAAGCTTTCAGTGGAGCTTAGTGGTTTACATGATGTATTCCATATTTTGGTGCTATGGAAGGCGGTGCAAGAGCCTTCGCAAGTGATCGCGGTCGATCAAGTGCCGGTGGATAGTGGGTTGACGACAAAAGTCAAGCCCGTGCGGATTGAAGACTCGGAAGTCAAGAGGCTACATAATAAAGAGATCAGGATGGTCAAGGTCCGATGAGACAATTGCAGTCGGGAGGAGCTCTCTTGGGAGTGAGAGCAGACTATGCTTGACGAGTATCCGGAGTTGTTCCGCTCAGGTACAATTTAATTTTGGTACTTGTCTTTCCTTTATGAAATTTCGAGGACGAAATTGTAACGCCCCGAAACTCAAAAGAGGGACAGGGGACGTTTTGTGCCAGTTTTGGGTTCTGGCAGGAGGCACATGGCCTGGGACACGGGTGTGTCCCCGGGCGTATCAGGCTTGTGTCGACACTCAGCCAGCGAAGTCGACATTTTGCTCTCGACATTGTGTCGAGACAGGGCATACGGCCTGCGACACGGGCGTGTCGCAGGGCGTGTCGACCCGTGTCGACACTCAGCCCGCGAAGTCGACACTCTGCGCTCGACGAAGTGTCGAGACATGGCACACGGCCTGTGACACGGGCATGTCGCAGGGCGTGTCGACCCGTGTCAACACTCGTCCCGGGGAGTCGACGAATTTTGCTCGACGATGTGTCGAGACAAGGCACACGGCCTAGGACACAGGCGTGTCCAAGGCTGTGTCGTGAGGTTGACAAACTTCGCTCGACGAAGTGTCGAGTGTCGAGACCATGTACACGGCCTGGAGCCCAGCCGTGTTGAGGTAGACACGGGCAAGGACACGGCCGTATCATAGAACCCGTGTAGTTCTCGGGTTATTTTCGGGATAAATCGATGGGGGTACACGGCCGGCTACACGGCCGTGTCAGGTGGAACACGGGCATGTCAGGTCGAACACGGGCGTGTTTGATGCCCGTGTGTTGTTCTAGGCGCGTCGATTTTGACGGCAAATGAGGCACACGGCCCTGGACACGGGCGTGTGCCAGGCCGTGTTCGGCCCAGATTGGACATTTCAGTCCCGAATCAAAACCGTTCGTTTCTTTAATTGGTGATCCAACGGCTGGGGGTTGTTCCTGATGAGATATACCCGGGATTGGACTTTGAAACCCTCACTTTTACATGAATGGTTATCTTTCTAAAGTTTAGAGAGAGAGGAGATCCAAGGAAGAAAGAAGAAGCTAGATCCGACCATTGGAGGAGCTTCGAAGCTCCAAATCGCGAGCCGACTCCGGATCCACGGAGGCGAAGAGAGTGCGGTGCTTTTCATCTGCTTACTTTTCCATGGCGCCAAAGAAGAATACTAGGGCAACGATTCTCTTCTTGAGCATGTGAAGCTCTCCTTCTTTGCATAGGAAGCCCGGTCTCGCGAGTTTGCGGTGAGTTGGAGGCGTTCCTTCGGGTAGATATGTAAAGTCCCCGTTGTGTAGAGTCCGTAAGCGAGAACAGACATAGGCATGATGTGTGAAGCCTATCCGGACATGTTTGTCTGGATCGGTGATGTTGCATTGCATAAATGCCTGAGAAGACTCCGTGCGATTGATTGTTTTTCGGGTTTTCTACGTGGTAGATTGCAACAGAGAGTCTTGGGGATTAACCCAAAGGTGCACCCGGAAAATTGGGCGGATGCGTGATCTTGCCAACTTAGAGGCCTGAGAGCCAACTTGAGCATAATCGAGTTATGTGAATTGTGATGGAAATGGGAGTAGGGAGAAGTTTGACCCGCGCAAATGGCTTAAATTGTCGTTGCGATGTGAGCACGGGTTAGATGGAACTGTACCCGTTCTATGTCGTTCGGTTAAAGAGACCTAAGGGTACGTTGCACTTTCCATTGGCATAGATTATGGTCTTCGGCGATCAATGGCTTAAATTGTCGTGACCCCGGCCAAGAAGACATAATGCTCATAGGTTTGGCCATCAAAGTGGCGGTGGTGAGTCCAGGATGTCTATGGCTTTAATTGACGTGACATCGACCGGTTCACCGAGAATGTACCCTGAGATCACAGGGCGTGTGGCCGTGCGAGCCAACGTCTGTGATGAAATGAATATTGATATATTGCTCACTTATGCTAATGAAATGCAGGGAAGGAGCATCGCCGCCCCGAGCTGGGGGCGGGATCGTTATAATTTGGTCAGCATTGCTGACCGTTGCCTTGTTTTGCCACCGTGCGGTGGTTTGTTGCTTGCAGGTACTGCTGGACCAAGCGGTCAATAGCGGGCTAAAGTCCAAATTGCGAAGCCGGCCCTCGAAGGCCTAATTGGAGTGTTTACTGCTTTTATTCATGTATGACCGGCCTGCGTATCGTGGTTTGTAAAACATGTAATATGAAGAGAACAATTTTGTAAGGCCTTAAGGCCTGTACTTGTGTATGTACAACATTCCTATTTGGCATTAGTGGACATTCATGCTTTAGTGCTGGGTTCTTTATTGCAACTTATATAAACTGCTTCCGCTAGAATGCTCTGTGTAGGACGTTATGATTGGTTGAATGGTTTCCATGAGTAACCACCCGGTCTGTCTGTGGTATACGGCGTCGGGCCCCGGCCGGACCTACTGCTATATGCTATGCGAAGGATAGGGGGTGTTACAATTTGGTATCAGACTACTGGTTTTGGTCGGGCTTAAAATGAATTCGTGGACGAATTCTTTTTAAGGGGTGGTGAGCACATGTGTGTGCGTCATAGTTATAACACTAAAAGAACCCATGAATGTCCTCTTAGGAATAAAATACACGTGTTTGAGGAACCTGTGTGTTCCTATAATTGCTGTTTGCAATTTTATTTGGTCGCTTAACGGTGGTTTGTACCACTATAGGTGACCAGAAGTGGTGCTGGGCCGTCGGAACGTCGAGTTTCTGAGGCTAGCAGTGCACTAGATGTTGCTCCTGCAACACCTCTATCGGCTGAGAACATACGATTGGTGGTCGAAGCAGTGTTGGTTGTGATAAATGCGCAGCCTGCAAGGCAAACGCAGCAGCCCGCTCCTGCGATGGAGCAGGTACCGCTGCAAGAGGCTGAGCCGAGGAGAGTGGATCATGTGGTAGTGGAGCTGGTGGTGCCAAGGAGGGAAACTAAGAGACAGCTTAAGCATGTTATGAGCTTTAATACTCTTGTATTCTCGGGGTTGGGAACCCCATCTCAAGCTGAAGACTGGCTCTCTAGGGTGAAGAGAGTCATGACAGCAACGGAGACGGAGGAGTGGCAAATGACCACCATCGATACGTTCCTTCTGGACGGTGAAGCGAGAATGTGGTGGGAAGGATTGGAGCTGCATCATTTGAGAGGTAGACAACTTACAGACGTCCCGATGGAAGAGTTCTCAGGATTGTTCTTAGCAAGGTACCTCCCTTCTACTCAGAGGATTTCGATGGAGAACGAGTTCCTGAAGTTGGTTCAGGGCGAGTAGAGCGTGGATGAATATCTCCATGAGTTTACTCGTTTGAGTCGATATGCTAGCTCCACCATCGCGGATGAGGAGCACAAGACGAATCGATTCTACGAAGGCTTAAGAGATGAGTTGAGGTTACTACTCTCGGGGCCGATGATGCAGGGTTTCTTGACCTTGGTCAACACGGCCCGGTCCTTGGAGAAGGACATGAAGAATGTACAAGCAAAGAAAAGCTTGGGTGACAAGAAGTCTGAATTCAAAGTGCCGACTACTTCAAAGTACGGCTATCGAAGGTCCTTTAAGAAGCATGGGACTTCGGGTTGAGCTCCTTCTGGTGCTTCTGGGGAGACTACAGGTCGGACCCCGGGCGCATGTTTTACTTGCGGAAAGTCGGGGCACTTTGCCCGCGATTGTTGGAGCGGACGTCCCAAGTCCGAGAGAAGGTCGAGAGCAACCTATGAAGAGAAGGGCAAGGCAGTGGAGTCAACCGCGCCCCACTATACTCCGGCCCAACCAAGGGTCTATAATCTTGGCCAACAGGAGGCCATCAAACAGGCTGATGTGGTGACAGGTACGGTTTACTTTATAGCAAGTCAATTTCTTTAAATACTTGTTATGCACATGTTACCTTACCACTGCTTGTTTAGGATTTGTTTTGATTTGTGAAAATCCGGCAAGAGCACTCTTCGATACGGGAGCTTCACACTTCTTCTTATCCGAGGGATTTATATCACGCATCGGAGTCCCTTCTTCGATGGCGAAGGATAAGTTGGATGTGTTGTTGCCCAATGGGTGTTCGATGCGCGCGGATAGGATCTGCGATGTTAAGATTCGTATTGGGAATCATGAGTTCGATCTGCAGGCGTCGTTACTTCCGTTGGTGGAGTTCGACGTTATATTTGGCATGGACTGGCTCTCGGAGCAGCAAGCCTATATCGATTGCGGTCACAAGGAAGTCAAGATGGGATCAAGTCGTGAGACGACTTTTACGGGATTAAAGGGGTCGAGCAAGACGTTGATGTCTGCTCTTCAGGTGGTGAAGGCGGTTCGTGCCAGTGCAGAACTGTTCTTTACACTAGTGGAGGGTGCGAAGTAGAAGCCCACGTTGGATTGTATTTCAGTGGTATCGCAATACCCTGATGTGTTCCCCGCAGATTTTCCTGGAGCCCCGCCTCAGCGGGAGATAGATTTTACGATTAAGCTAGTGCCAGGTGCAAAGCCTGTGTCACGATCTCCTTATCGGCTAGCGCCTAAGGAAATGGCGGAGCTGAAAGTTCAATTGCAAGAGTTGTTGGAGCAAGGGTATGTGCGCCCAAGTTCTTCGCCTTGGAGCGCGCCAGTCCTCTTTGTTAAGAAGAAGGACGGAATCTTAAGGTTATTTATTGATTATCAGGAGCTCAACAAGTTGATGGAGAATAACAAGTACCCGATCCCCCGGATTGATGATCTTTTTGATCAGTTAGTCGGGTCGACGGTGTACTCGAAGTTGGATCTCAAGTCTGGGTACTATCAGCTGCGAATAAGGGAGAGTGATATCCCGAAGACAGCGTTTAGTACGAGATACGGGCATTATGAGTTTACGGTCATGCCGTTTGGGCTGACTAATGCGCCGTCAGTGTTCATGGATTTGATGAACAGGACTTTCAGGGAGTACTTGGACCATTTTGTGATCGTCTTTATCGATGATATTTTGGTGTACTCACAAAGTGAGGAAGATCACTTCAAGCATCTTCATTTAGTTTTGGAGACGCTAAGGAGGAATCAACTGTATGCCAAGTTCTCAAAGTGCGAGTTTTGGTTATCCTCAGTGGCGTTCCTCGGTCATATAGTGAGTAGAGAGGGTATTGCTGTGGATCCGGCGAAGATTGTTGCGATACGGGAGTGGCTTGAGCTTGCTACGGTAGCGGAAGTCCGGAGCTTTCTGGGGCTTGCCGACTATTATAGGCGCTTCGTAGAGAACTTCTCGCGGATAGCGTTACCTCTCACTACTTTGACGAGGAAGGAGCATAAGTTCGTTTGGACGCCGGAGTGTGCACGAGCTTTTGAGGAGTTGAAGTGTCGGTTGACCACGGCGCCTGTGCTGAGTTTGTCATGTGTGACCGAAGGCTATGAGATTGACAGCGATGCTTCGGGCAGCGGTTTGTGTTGCGTGCTACTGCAACACGGAAGTGTAATAGCTTATGGCTCGAGACAACTAAAAGTACACGAGAGGAATTATCCGGTCCATGACTTGGAGCTAGCGACCGTGATTTTTTCCTTGAAGCTGTGGAGGCATTATTTGTACGGTGTGAAGATTGATATCTACACCGATCATAAGAGCCTGAAGGTGATTGATCAGAAGGATCTGAATATGCGGCAGCGTAGATGGATGGAGTTCTTGGGAGACTATACATTCAAGATCCACTACGTCCCTGGTAAAGGGAATGCGGTTGAGGACTCGTTGAGTCGTCGAGCCCCAGCTCAAGCCAATTGGCTATCGGTGCATGATGAGCGGTTGGTGCGGGAGTTGGAGGCGTTGGAGATTGTTTGTGTGGATAGGCAATCAAGTGCTGAAGCAGTACTGAATTGGACTGAAGTCCAATATGACCTGGCTGATCGGATTCGGCAGGCTTTGGATATGGATGTCCATATGAAGCAGTTCATGATAGAGGATCTGGATGGGTCAAATTCCCAATTCGTCGTGGAGGACGGATTACTTTGGAAAGACAGTCGTCTGTGCGTCCCAAGTGTGTGCGATTTGCGGGTGGAATTGTTGTACGAGGCACACCATACTAAGTACTCAATTCACCTGGGGAGCACGAAGATGTACCGTGATGTCAAGAAACTGTTTTGGTGGCCGGGTTTGAAGAAGGATATGGCGCTCTACGTAGCGAAGTGCAAAACTTGCGCCTTGGTGAAGGCGGAGTGCCAAAAGCCGGGAGGATTTCTGAAGTCCTTGCCTATTCCGGAGTGGAAATTTGACGACATCTCTATGGACTTTGTGCACGGTTTGCCAAGGTCGCAAAAGGGGAACGACGCCATTTGGGTGGTTGTTGATCGGCTAACGAACGTGTTGCATTTTATTCCGCATAGGAAGGATGATCCGGTGGAGAAGTTGGCAAAACGTTATGTGGATAACATTGTACGGCTTCACGGTGTGCCCCGCAATATCGTGAGTGACCGAGATGGGCGGTTCACGTCCAATGATTGGAGGCTTGTGCAGCAAATGTTGGGAACAAAGCCAAAATTCAGCACAGCCTTTCATCCGCAAATGGATGGGCAGACCGAGAGGGTCAATAGAACCATGGAAGACATGCTCCGCATGTGTGTCTTGGATTTTGTAAAGTAATGGGAAGACCACCTTTATTTGGTGGGGTTCGCGTACAATAATAGCTACCAAGCGAGTATTCAAATGGCGCCCTTCGAGGCCCTATATGGTAGAAAATATCGCACGCCGTTGTCATGGCTAGAAACGGGTGAGTCAAAGTTGTATAAGCGATTAGAAGTGGAGGATGCTACTTCTTTGGTGAGAACCATTCGGGAGAGGTTGGTTATCGCTCAGGACCGGCAAGCGAAGTACTATAATGCCAAGCACAGGAACGTGGAGTTCGATGTGGGCGACTATGTGTACTTAAAGATCAAGCCGTTCAAGGGTGTCTCGCGGGTGCGGTGATTGAAAAAGCTAAGCCCGAGGTATCTTGGGCCGTTTGATGTTCTGGAGTGAGTTGGTGAAGCAGCCTATCGGTTGAAGCTTTCAGCGGAGCTTGGTGGATTACATGATGTATTCCATATTTCGGTGCTTCGGAAGGCGGTGCAAGAGCCTTCACAAGTGATCGCGGTTGATCAAGTGTCGGTGGATAGTGGGTTGATAACAAAAGTCAAGCCCGTGCGGATTGAGGACTCGGAGGTCAAGAGGCTACGCAATAAAGAGATCAGGATGGTCAAGGTTCGATGGGACAATTGCGGTCGTGAGGAGCTCTCTTGGGAGCGAGAGAAGACTATGCTTGACGAGTATCCGGAGTTGTTCCGCTCAGGTACAAATTTTGGTTTTGTACATGTCTTTCCTTTATATAATTTTGTGGACGAAATTCTTTTAAGAGGGGGAGAGTTGTAACGCCCCAAAACTCAAAAGAGCGATGGGGGACGTTTTGGGCAAGTTTTGGGTTCTGGCAGGAGGCACACGGCCTGGGACACGGGCGTGTACCAGGGCGTGTCAGGCTTGTGTCGACACTCAGCCGGTGAAGTCAACATTTTGCTCGCGACATTGTGTCGAGACAGGGCACACGGCCTGCGACACGGGCGTGTCGCAGGGCGTGTCGACACTCAGCCCGCAAAGTCGACACTCTGCGCTCGACGAAGTGTCGAGACATGGCACACGGCCTGCGACACGGGCGTGTCGCAGGGCGTGTCGACCCGTTTCGACACTCATCCCGGGGAGTCGATGAATTTTGCTCGACGATGTGTCGAGACAAGGCACACGGCCTAGGACACGGACGTGTCCAAGGCCATGTCGTGAGGTCGACGAACTTCCCTCGACGAAGTGTCGAGTGTCGAAACTGTGTACATGGCTTGGAGCCCAGGCGTGTTGAGGTAGACACGGGCAAGGACACGGGCGTGTCCTAGAACCCGTGTAGTTCTCGGGTTATTTTCGGGATAAATCGATGGAGGTACAAGGCCGGCCACACGGCCGTGTCAGGTGGAACAAGGTCATGTCAGGTCGAACAAGGGCATGTTCGATGCCCGTGTATTGTTCTAGGAGCGTCGATTTTGACGACGAATGAGGCACACAGCCCTGGACACGGGCGTGTGTCAGGCCGTGTTTGGCCCAGATTGGACATTTCAGTCCCGAATCAAAGCCGTTCGTTTCTTTAATTGGTGATCCAACGGCTGTGGGTTGTTCCTGATGAGATATACCCGGGATTGGACTTTGAAACCCTCACTTTTACATGATTGGTTATCTTTCTAAAGTTTAGAGAGAGAGGAGAGCCAAGGAAGAAAGAAGAAGCTAGATCCGTCCATTGGAGGAGCTTTGAAGCTCCAAATCGCGAGCCGACTCCGGATCCACGGAGGTGAAGAGAGTGCTGTGCTTTTCATCCGCTTACTTTTCCATGGCGCCAAAGAAGAACGCTATGGTAACGATTCTCTTGTTGAGCATGTGAAGCTCTCCTTCTTTGCATAGGAAGCCCACTCTCGCGAGTTTGCGGTGAGTTGGAGGCATTCCTTCGGGTAGATATGTAAAGTCCCCGTTGTGTAGAGTCCGTAAGCGAGAACGGACATAGGCATGATGTGTGAAGCCTATCCGGACATGTTGGTCTGGATCTGTGATGTTGCATTGCATAAATGCCGGAGAAGACTCCGTGCAATTGATTGTTTTTCTGGTTTTCTACATGGTAGATTGCAACAGGGAGCCTTGGGGATTAACCCAAAGGTTCACCCGGAAAACTGGGCGGATGTGTGATCTTGCCAACTTGGAGGCCTGAGAGCCAACTTGAACATAACCGAGTTATGTGAATTGTGATGGAAATGGGACTCGGGAGTAGTTTGACCCGCGCAAATGGCTTAAATTGTCATTGCGATGTGAGTACGGGTTAGACGGAACCGTACCCATTCTATGTCGTTCGGTTAAAGAGACCTAAGGGTACGTGGCACTTGCCGTTGGCATAGATTAGAGTCTTCGGCGATCAATGGCTTAAATTGTCGTGACCTAGGCCAAGAAGACATAATACTCATAGGTTTGGCCGTCAAAGTGGCGGTGGTGAGTCTGGAATGTCTATGACTTTAATTGACGTGACATCGACCGGTTCACCGAGAATGTGCCCTGAGAGCACAGGGCGTGTGGCCGTGCGAGCCAACGTCTGTGATGAAATGAATATTGATATATTGCTCGCTTATGCTAATGAAATGCAGGGAAGGAGCATCGCCGCCTCGAGCTGGGTGCGGGATCGTTATAATTTGGTCAGCATTGCTGACCGTTGCCTTGTTTTGCCACCGTGCGGTGGTTTGTTGCTTGCAGGTGCTGCTGGACCAAGCGGTCAATAGCGGGCTAAAGCCCAAATTGCGAAGCCGGCCCTCGAAGGCCTAATTAGAGTGTTTACTACTTTTATTCATGTATGACCGGCCTGCGTGCCGTGGTTTGTAAAACATGTAATATGAAGTGAACAATTTTGTAAGGCCTTAAGGCCTGTACTTGTGTATGTACAACATTCCTATTTGGTATTAGTGGACATTCATGCTTTAGTGCTGGGTTCTTTATTGCAACTTATATAAACTGCTTCCGCTAGAATGCTCTGTGTAGGACGTTATGATTGGTTGGATGGTTTCCATGAGTAACAACCCGGTCTGTCTGTGGTATACGGCGTCGGGCCCCGGCCGGACCTACTGCTATATGCTATGCGACGGATAGGGGGTGTTACAGAAATTCTTTTAAGAGGGGGAGAGTTGTAACGCCCCGAAACTCAAAAGAGCGACGGGAGGCATTTTGGGCGAAATTTGGAATCTGGCAGGGGGCACACGGCCTGGGACACGGGCGTGTCCCAGGGTGTCTCAAGCTGGAGTCGATGATTTGGTCGAGAGGTCGACGATTTTTGAGTCGGCGATCGTCGAGCAGAGAACACGGCCTGAGACACGGGCGTGTCTCAGGGCGTGTCGAGCCCGTGTCGACGATCGGCCCGGGGAGTCGATGAATTTTGCTCGACGAAGTGTCGAGACAAGGAACACGGCCTAGGACACGGGCGTGTCCAAGGCCGTGTTAGGCAGTCGACGAACTTCGCTCAACGAAGTGTCGAGACAGTGAACACGGCCTGGAGCCCTGGCGTGTTCGAGTAGACACGGTTTAGGACACGGGCGTGTCCAATATCCGTGTGAGTCTCGGGTTGTTTTGGGGGCTGTGTCGATGGAGGCACACAGCCGACCTCACGGCCGTGTCAATTGGAACACGGGCGTGTCAGGTCGAACACGGGAGTATTGGATACCCGTATGTTGTTCCAGGCGCGTCGATTTTGACGGCGAATGGGGGACATGGCCCTGGACACGGGCGTGTCGCAGGCCGTGTTCGACCCAGTTTTAGCGTCTGAGATCTGGATCGTGGCCGTTCGTTTCTTTAATTTGGGATCCAACTGCTGGAGGTTATTCCTGATGGGATATATCCGGGATTGGACCCTTGAAACCCTCATTTCTTTTGAGTGGTTCTCTTTCTAAGTGAAGAGAGAGAGGAGAGCTAAGGAAGAAGAAGGAGCTTAGATCCGGCCATTGGAGGAGCTTCGAAGCTCCAAATCGCGACCGACTTTGGATCTACGGAGGCAAAGAGAGTGCGATGCTTTTCATCCGCTTACATTCCCATGGAGCCGAGGAAGAACGCTAGGGTAACGATTCTCTTCTTGAGCATGTGAAGCTCTCCTTCTTTTTATAGGAAGCCCGCTCTCGCGAGTTTGCGGTGAGTTGGAGGCATTCCTTCGGGTAGATATGTAAAGTCCCCGTTGTTTAGAGTCCATATTCGAGAACGGACACAGGTATGATGTGTGAAGCCTATCCGGACATGTTGGTCTGGATCGGTAATGTTGCATTGCATAAATGCCGGAGAAGACTCCGTGCGATTGTTTGTTTTTCGGGTTTTCTACGTGGTAGATTGCAATAGGGAGCTTTGGGGATTAACCCTAAGGTGCACCCGGAAAACTGGGCGGATGCGTGATCTTGCCAACTTCGTGGCCTGGGAGCCAACTTGAAACATAACCAGGTTATGTGAAGTGTGATGGAAACGGGACTCGGGAGAAGTTTGACCCGCACATATGGCTTAAATTGTCGTTGTGATGTGAGCACGGGTTAGATTGAACCGTACCCGTTCTATGTCATTCGGTAAAAGAGACCTAAGGGTACGTGGCACTTGCCGTTGGCATAGAGGAGGGTCTTCGGCTGTCTATGGCTTAAATTGACGTGACCCAGACCAAGAAGACAAAATGCTCATAGTGTGGCTGTCAAAGTGGCGGTGGTGTGATCAGAATGTCTATAGCTTAAATTGACGTGACATCAACCGGTTCACTGAGAATATGCCCTGAGAGCACGGGGCGTGTGGCCGTGCGTGCCAACGTCTGTGATGCAATGTATATTTATATACTGCTTGGCTATGATAATGAGTGCAGGGAAGGAGCATCGCCGCCCCGAGTTGGGGGAGGGATCGTTATAATTTGGTCAGCATTGCTGACCGTTGCATTTTGTTTGCCACCGTGCGGTGGTTTTGTTGCTTGCAGGTGCTGCTGGACCAAGCGGTCAATAGCGAGCTAAAGCCCAAATACGAAGCCGGCCCTCGAAGGCCTAATTAGAGTGTTTACTGCTTTTACTCATGTATGACCGGCCTGCGTGCCGTGGTTTGTAAATCATGTAATATTATGTAAACCATTTTGTAAGGCCTTAAGGCCTGTACTAGTGTATGTACTACATTCCTATTTGGTATTTTAGTGGACATTCATGCTGTGTGTTGGGTTCTTTATTGCAACTTATAAAATTGCTTCCGCTAGAATGCTCTGTGTAGGACGTTGGATTGGTTGGATGGTTTCCATTGAGTAACCATCCGGTCTGTATGTGGTATATGGCGTCGGGCCCCGGCCGGACCTACTGCTATATGCTATGCAATGGATAGGGGGTGTTACACATACGGCCTTGGACACGGGCGTGTCACATGACGTGTTCGGCCCATGAATCTGATTTTAAGTGCGAATCATGGCCGTCCATTTCCTTCTTTTAGGATCCAAGGGCCCTGGCTGGTCCTGACAGTGTTTAATCCAGGAATAGGGTTTAAAACCCTCATTCTACTCTAAGCTTTCTCTTTCTAAAGCTCTAGAGAGAGGGTAGAGCAAGGAAGAAGGAGGAGGAGAGATCCTGCCGCCGGTGAAGCTTCGGAGCCCCAAATCGAAAGCCGAGTTCAAGTCTACGAAGGCGAGGACGTTGCGGTGCTTTTCATTCGTCTAGATCTTCATGGCGCCGAAGAGAAACACAAGGATAACGATTCTCATCTTGGACATGTGAAGTCCTCTTTTCTTTTGCATAGGAAGCCCGCTCTCGCGAGTATGTAGTGAGTGTGAGGTGTTCCTTCGGGTAGACATGAATAGTCCCCGTTGTTTTGCATGTAGAGTTCGGAATCGAGAAACGGACATAGGCATGGTGTGTGAAGCCTACCCGGGCAAGTTGGTCTGGATCGGTGATGTTGCATTGCATGAATAGCCAGAGAAGACTCCGCACCGATGGTTGTTTTTTGGGTTTTCTACGTGGTAGATTGCAACAGGGAACCTTGGGGTCTAACTCCAAGGTGCACCCGGAAAACTGGGCAGAAGCATGATACTGCAATCTTGGTGTCCTGGGAGCCAACTTGCACATAACTGGGTTATGTGAAGTATGTGATCGGATTGGCACTCGGGGAAGCTTGAACCACGCATATGTCTTAAATTGACATTGCGGTGTGAGCAACGGGTTAGGAGGAACCGTACCCGCTCTATGTCGTTCGGTTACAGAGACCCAAAGTACGTGGTACTCGCCGTTGGCATAGATGGAGGGTCTTAGGCCTAGGCTGGAAAGACCATAATGCTCACGAGATTTGCTGTCCAAGTGGAGGTGGTGAGTCTGCGAATTTGATCGGGTTCACCGAGAATGTGCCATGAGAGCACGGGGTGTGTGGCCGTGCACTCCTACGCCTGTGATAAAGTGTAATTTCTATACTATTTGGCTATGCTAATAAAGTGCAGGGAAGGAGCATCGGCGCCCCGAGTTTAGGGGCGAGGTCGTTATAATTTGGTCAGCTTTAGCTGACCATTGCTTTTGTTTGCCAACGCTTCGGTGGATTGTTGCTTGCAGGTGCTGCGGAGCTTAGTGGCAAATAGCGGGCAAAAGCCCTTGTTGCTAAGCCGGCCCTTGAAGGCCTATATATGAATGTTTACTTTTATTCTCATGTGTGACCGGCCTGCGCGCCGAGGTTTGGAGACACTATTTGTTTGATTATACTCTTGTAAGGCCATACGGCCAATGTACTTTGTGTATTTTATACATTTATTCCTTTTGGGTTTTTGTTAGTGGACATTCATGCTGTTGGCTGGGTTCTTATTTTGCAACTTTAAATTGCTTCCGCTAGAATGTACTCTGTGTAGGACGTTGGTTATTGGAAGGATGGTTTCATTGCGTAACCCTTCGATCTGTCTGTAGTATATGACATCGGTCCCCGACCAGACCTACTGCTATATACTATGTGAAGGATACGGGTTGTTACAATTTAGTATCAGACTACTGGTTTCGGTCAACTTAAATTAATTCGTGGACGAATTCTTTTAAGTGGTGGTGAGCACATGTGTGTGCGTCATCATTATAACATAAAAAGAACACATCAATGTCCACTTAGGAATGAAAATACACATGTTTGAGGAACCTACGCGTTCCTATAATTGCTTTTTGCAATATTGTTTGGTCACTTAATGGTGTTTTGTACGACTATTGGTGACTAGGAGTGGTGCAGGGCCGTCATAATGTCCGGTTTCTAAGGAAAGTAGCGCATCGAATGATGTGCCTGCAACACCTCCCTCAGAAGAAACCATAAGATTGGTGGTCGAAGCGGTGTTTGCTATGATAAATGTGCAGCTTGCACGGCAAATGCAGCAGCCTGACCCTACGGTGGAGCAGGTACCGCTTCAGGCTGCTGAACCGAGAAGAGTGGAGCAGGTGGTGGTGGAGCCATTGGTACCTAGGAGAGTAACTGAAAGGAAGCTCAAGCATGTTATGGGCTTCAATCCTCCGGTGTTCTTGGGGACGGGAACCCCATTCTAAGCTGAGGATTGGCTCTCCCGAGTAAAGAGAGTATTGACAGCTACTGAAATGGAAGAGTGGCAGATAACCACCATAGCTACTTTCCTGTTGGACGGAGATGCAAGGCTGTGGTGGGAAGGTTTAGAGCTACATCACCTGATGGGAAGGCAACTCACGGACGTCTCGATGGAAGAATTTTCGAGACTATTCTTGGCAAGGTACCTTCCCTCGGCTCAGAGGATCGCGATGGAAAATGAATTCCAGAGGTTGACGCAAGGAGAGAGTGGCGTGGACAAGTATCTCCACAAATTTACACGGTTGGGTCGGTACGCTAGCTCTACATTCGTCGATGGGAGCGTAAGAAAAACCGATTCGATGAGGGTCTGAGGGATGACCTAAGGCTACTGCTCTCGGGGCCTATGACGCAGGGCTTCTTGACCCTGGTCAATACGACCCGGTCTTTGGAAAAGGATCCGAGGAATGTGCAAGCGAAGAGAGACTCTGGTGTTAAGAAGACAGAGTTCAAGGTGCCGACTAACTCGAAGTCTGGGTATCGTAAGTTCCATTAGAAGGCTAGGACTTTGGGGCCAACCCCATTTTCCGGTGCTTCGGGGGCAACTACAAGCCGAACCCCGGGAGCATGCTATAATTGTGGAAAGCGGCGACACTTTCCTTGAGACTGCTGGAGCGGACGTCCAAAGTCCAAGAGGAAGCCGGGAGCAACCTATGAGGAGAAGGGCAAGGCGGTGGAGTCAACCGCATCCCATTATGCTCCGTCTTAACCTAGAGTCTATAATCTTCGACAGTATGAGGCCATAAAGAAAGCAGATGTGGTGACAGGTATGGTTTAAATTTATAGCAAGTTAGTTTTAAATACTTCTTACCTTGCGCGTGTTACCTTATTACTGCTTGTATAGGCTTTGTTTTGATTTGTGATAATCCGGAGAGAGCACTCTTTGATACGGGAGCTTCGCACTCCTTTTTCTCCGAAGGATTTATATCGCGCATCGGACTACCGTCTTCGATATCAAAGGACAAATTGGATATGTTCTTGTTGAATGGGTGTTCAATGTGCGCGGATAGAGTCTGTGGCGTAAAGATTCGTATTGGGAGTCAGGAGTTTGACTTGCAAGCATCGTTACTGCCGCAAGTGGAGTTCGACGTGATATTTGGTATGGACTGGCTCTCGGAGCAGCAAGCATACATTGATTGCAATCGCAATGAGGTTAAGTTGGGAACTGGTCGTGAGACGACATTTGCGGGATTGAAAGGGACGAGCAAGACTTTGATGTCTGCTCTTTAGGTGTTTAAAGCGGTTCACGCTGGTGCAGAGCTGTTATTCACGCTAGTGGAGACTTCGAAGCCTAAGCCTGCTTTGGACAGGATTCTAGTGGTATTTGAGTACCCTGATGTGTTCCCTGGCGATCTCCCTGGAGCCCCACCTCAGAGGGAGATAGACTTCACTATTGATCTAGTGCCTGGTGCCAAACCTGTGTCACGGTCTCCGTATCAGTTAGCGCCTAAAGAGAAGGCGGAACTGAAGGTTCAACTTCAAGAGCTATTGGAACAGGGTTATGTGCGTCCAATTTCGTCGCCTTGGAGCGCACCGGTCCTTTTTGTGAAGAAGAAGGACGGAAGCTTGCAACTTTGTATCGATTATCGAGAGCTAAACAAGTTAATGGAGAAGAACAAGTACCCGATCCTAAGGATTGATGATCTGTTTGAATAGTTAGTCAGGTCATCGATGTACTCGAAATTAGATCTTAAGTCTGGGCATTATCAGCTGAGGATAAGGGAAAGTGATATCCCCAAGACAACTTTTAGTACAAGATACGGGCACTATGAGTTTACCGTCATGCCATTTGGGCTGACTAATGCGGCGTCAATGTTCATGGATCTGATGAACAAAACGTTCAGAGAGTACCTGGACCACTTCGTGATCGTCTTCATCGACGATATATTGGTGTACTCGCAGAGTGAGGAGGATCACTTTAAGCATCTGCATTTGGTGTTGGAGATGCTGAGGAGGAACCAACTGTACGCCAAGTTCTCCAAATGCGAGTTTTGGTTGTCCTCAGTAGCATTCCTTGGTCACATAGTTAGTGGAGAGGGAATTGCGGTGGATCCGGCAAAGATACTTGCTATACGAGAGTGGCATGTGCTGTCTACGGAAGCAGAAATCCAGAGTTTTCTGGGGATTGTTGGCTATTACAGGCGGTTCATGGAGTGCTTCTCGCGAATAGCATTACCCCTCAAAACTCTGAAGAGGAAAGAGTAGAAGTTTGTTTGGACGCCTGAGTGCGCACGAGCTTTTGAAGAGTTGAAAAGTCGGTTGACCACGACGCCTATCCTAAGTTCGTCGAATGTGACCGAAGGCTTTGAGATCTATAACGATGCTTCAGGCTGTGGATTGGGTTGTGTTCTACTGCAGCATGGAAGTGTGATAGCTTATGGCTCGCGTCAGCTGAAGGTGCATGAGAGGAATTATCCGGTCCATGACATGGAGTTAGCGGTCGTGATATTTGCCCTCAAGCTGTGGAGTCATTACTTGTACGGTGTGAAGGTCGATATCTATACCGACCACAAGAGCCTGAAGTACTTGTTGGATCAGAAGGATCTGAACATGCGGCAGCGGAGATGGATAGAGTTCCTGGGGGAGTACATATTCAAGATTCATTATGTGCCTGAGAAAGGCAATGCGGTTGCGGATGCATTGAGTTGCAGTGCCCCAGCGCAATCCAACTGGTTGTCGGTTCATGACGAGCATTTTGTTCGGGAGTTGGAGGCATTAAAGATCTCTTGCACTGACAAGCAGGCTAGTGTTGAAGCGCAATTGAACTTGGCAGAAATTCACTATGACCTGGCTGATCGGATTCGGCAGACTTTGGATTTGGATGGCCACATGAAGCAAATCATGGTTGAGGCTTTGGATTGGTCAAATTCCCAATTTGATATTTTGGATGGATTGTTATGGAAGGACAGTCGTCTGTGCATCCCAAATATGGGCAAACTGCAGGTGGAATTGATGTACGAGGCTCATCATACCAAGTACTTGATTTACCCAGGGAGCACGAAGATGTATCGTGATATGAAGAAGGTGTTCTGGTGGCTAGTACTCAAGAAGGACGTGGCACTTTACGTGGCAAAGTGTCAAACGTTCGCCTTAGTGAAGGCGGAGTGCTAGAAGCCTGGAGGATTCTTGAAGTCATTGCCTATCCCGGAGTGGAAGTTCGACGATATTACAATGGACTTTGTACATGGGTTGCCAAGGTCGCCGAAGGGAAACAACGCTATCTTGGTAATCGTAGATCGTTTGACGAAAGTGTCGTACTTCATTCTGCATAAGAAGGATGATTCTGTGGAGAAATTGGCAAAAATGTATGTGGATAACATTGTGCGGCTTCACGGTGTGCCCCGTAGCATCGTGAGTGACCGAGATGGGCGGTTCACGTCCAATAACTGGAGGTTTGTGCAACAGATGCTGGAAACAAAGCTGAGTTTCAGCACAACCTTTCTTCCGCAGACGGATGGTCAGACCGAGAGAGTCAATAGGACAATGGAAGACTTGCTTCGCATGTGTGTCTTGGATTTCGGGAAGCAATGGGAAGATCACCTGTACTTGGTGGAATTCTCTTATAACAACAGCTACCAGACGATCATCCAAATGGATCCCTTCGAGGCCCTTTATGGCAGTAGATGTTGCACGCCATTGTCATGATTGGAAATGGGTGAGTCGAAGCTGTATAAGCGGCAAGAAGTGGAAGATGCAACCTCGTTGGTAGGAATCATTCGAGAAAGATTACTAATTGCTCAGGACCGACAAGCTGAGTACTATAATGCCAAGCATAGGATTGTGGAGTTCGTTGTTGGCTACTGGGTGTACTTAAAGATTAAGCCATTCAAGGGTGTCTCACGAGGACGTCACTTGAAGAGGCTAAGCCCGAGGAACCTTGGACCATTTTAGGTTCTTGAGCGGATTGGCGAAGCAGCTTATTGATTGAAGCTATCCGTGGAACTGAGTGGTCTACAAGACGAATTCCATATATCGATGCTGCAAAAGCTGGTGCAAAAGCCTTCGCAAGTGATTGCGGTCGATCAAGTACAGGTTGATAATGGGTTGACGACGAAGGTCAAGCCCGTTCACATTGAGGACTCGGAAGTCAAGCGATTGCATAACAAAGACATCAGGATGGTCAAGGTCTGTTGGGACAACTGCGGTCGGGAGGAGTTCTTATTGGACCGAGAGCAGACCATGCTTGAGTAGTACCCGGAGTTATTCCACTCAGGTACCGCTTAAGTTTTGTATATCTTTTCCTTTCTGTAAATTTTGGGATGAAATTCTTTTAAGAGGGAGAGAGCTGTAATGCCCCGAAACTCAAAAGAGGGATGGGCAGCATTTTGTACCAAGTTTGTTCCTTGAAAGGGGTCGCACAGCCTGGGGCATGGGCATGCCCGTGTCCCAGTGTCGTGTTGTGCTCGGGTTCGACGATCTGGCTGTGTGGTCGATGAAAATGTAGTCGACGATCATCGAGACAGCGAACATGGCCTGAGACACGGGCGTGTCACAGGCCGTGTCCTGCTCAGGCTGTTAGCCGAGCTGTGTCGGGGGGAGGAATACGGCCTGGAGCCCAAGCATGTACAGGTTGACACAGGCGTGTCAAATGTGATACGGGCGTGTCAAGTGCCCGTGTTATCTTCGGGTTGTGTTTGGTCCTATGTCGATGGAGGAACACGCCCCGCAACACGGGCATGTACTGAATGACACGGGCATGTTAGGTGTGACACGAGCGTGTTGAGAGCCCATGTCCTGGTCTGGATGCGAAGGTTTCGGCCTCGATTGATGCACACGGCCTTGTACATGGGCGTGTCACAAGCCGTGTTCGGCCTAGGAATCTGATTTTAAGTGCGAATTGTGGCTGTCCGTTTCCTTCGTTTTGGATCAAAGGGCCCTGGCTGGTCCTAGCAGTGTTTAATCCGGGAATAGGGTTTGAAACCCTCATTCTACTCCAAGGTTTCTCTTTCTAAAGCTATAGAGAGAGGGGAGAGCAAGGAAGAAGGAGGAGGAGAGATCTGACCATCAGTGGAACTTCGTGGCCCCAAATCGCAAGCCAAGTTCGGATCTACGGAGGCGAGGACATTGCGGTGCTTTTCATCCCTCTAGATCTTCATGGCGCCGAAGAGAAATGCAAGGGTATCGATTCTCATCTTGGACATGTGAAGTCCTCTTTCCTTTTGCATAGGAAGCCCGCTCTCTCGAGTATGCAGTGAGTGTGAGTTGTTCCTTTGGGTAGACATGAATAATCCCCGTTGTTTTGCATGTAGAGTCCAAAATCGAGAAACAGACATATGAATGGTGTGTGAAGCCTACCCGGAGAAGTTGGTCTGGATCGGTGATGTTGCATTGCATGAATGGCCGGATAAGACTCCGCACCGATGGTTGTTTTTCGGGTTTTCTACGCGGTTCATTGCAATAGGGAACATTGGGGACTAACTCCAAGGTGCACCCAGAAAATGGGCAGAAGCGTGATACTACCATCTTGTTGGCCTGGGAGCCAACATGCACATAACTGGGTTATGTGAAGTGTGTGATCGGATTGGGACTCGGGGAAGCATGACACACGCATATGGCTTAAATTGTCGTTGCGGTGTGAGCAACGTGTCAGGCAGAACCGTACCCGCTCTATGTCATTCGGTTAAAGAGACCTAAGGTATGTGGTACTCTCCGTTGGCATAGATGGAGGGTCTTGGGACTAGGCTGGAAAGTCCATAATGCTCACGAGATTGGCCGTCCAAGGGGTGGTGGTGAGACTGTGGATTTGATCGGGTTCACCGAGAAAGTGCCCTGAGAGCACGGGGTGTGTGTAACGTCCCGAATCGCACTAGGCCCCTCGTACGTGTTTTTGAGTCAGGAGAGCTGACTATGGTTCATGGGGAGTGCTGACAACTGGGAAGCACATGTGGACAAGAGGAGAAATCAGTCAAGTATAGTACACGGCTATAGAACGGGCGTGTCCCTACCCGTGTAGGAGTGGCCAGCTCTCGAGTCGAAGACTCGAGTATGTCCAGAGAAGGACACGGGTAGTGACACGGGCGTATCACTACCCCTGTGAAGTGACACGGGCGTGTCCCTACCTGTGTGCGTGTGCATCGAGTTGAACTCGGCACAGCGTGTCGAGATCGACGTACTGTATGTGAAGATCGACGAATTGTATGACACGGGTGGAGACACGGGCGTGTCCCTACCCGTGTGTCGTTGTGTCGAGTTGAACTCGATGAGGCGTGTCGAGGTCGACGAGGTATGTAGACATCGTATGATACGGGTAGCGATACGTGCGTGTTCCTACCCGTGTGTGTCGAGCTAAACTCGATAGAGCATGTCGAGATCGACGAACTACGTGTCGAGATCAACGAATTATATGACCGGGTAGCGACACGGGCTTGTCCCTACCCGTGTGACGTTGTGTCGAGTTGAGTAATTCGAAAGGTATCCAGAGAAGGACACGGCCAGGGAACATGGTCGTGTCATGTGGACACGGGTCGGGACACGGCCGTGTCCCTACCCCTGTCGAGTGTTGAACCGACGCTAAAACTGTTGTTGACACTTCGCCCGAAGCAGGACACGGGTAAGGACACGGGCGTGTCCCCTGTCCTTACCCGTGTCAATTTTCATATATAAGGGGAAGTGAAAACCCTAGCCGTTTCCATGCTCATTTCAACCCCTATTTCCTGAGAGAAACTTCTGTAGAGAGGAAAACTGCTGGAGAAAGTCTTGGAGGAGAAGATCCGCCGTCGCCGTGAAGGAGAAGATGCCGCCAAGAAGAGTTACACGATCCATGGCCGGAAATAGTGGAAACACCGAAAATGAGGTGAGCTTCCTCCCCTCTCCCTTGGTGCTAGATCTGTAGTTATCTAGGCGAGATGTCGACTCAAAAGAGTCTAGACTTGTGAGATGGTGATTTCTCTAGAAAGAGGCCGTTCTAGGGCTTGTGCTCTAAGGCTAGTTGTGTCTTCAACCTCTCCAATCTTCTATGCGAAGATGGGGGATGGCTTCATGAAGAGTAAAGGCATAATGAGGGTGAATAAGGGTGGAGGAATTTTTGGAGGTGATTTTGGAGGATCGACTTGAGGAGGAAGATGAACCGATGCCGTTCATTCCTCTTTAAGATGCGTGCAGAATCTGTATTCTGCGTGCTGTAATATTCTTGGCTATTTTCTAATGTGATATGGCCAGATCTGGGCTTTTGACTAAACACGAAAGTTGAAGCCCTTGAAACTACCTTTCCAATGCGTGGTTGCACGTCTTCATGCGAAGTCTGTAGCCACGGGAACGTCTGAATGAACATGACGTCCGATAAATCCTGCATGCAGAAATTGTGTTTTGTACGCAGCGGACTTCAAGGCTGATTTAAAGTTTGATACTATTGAATCTGGGATGTGCTCTGAACATAACAGTTGTATCCCATAAAAAGACCTTTCCATCGAGGGGTTACACCTCTTCACCAGTTTCCTGTAGCGTCGGGAATCTCCGGTTGAAGTTGCTATCCAGATTTATTCTACACTTAAATTCTGGGTTTTTATATAATATGGATTTGGATTCGGTGGAATTGATGTTGCAAATTAACTCGAGATTTTGGTGAAATATTTTATGTTAACCACCGTAGTGCTATGAATGATGAAGATTACTAATTGGATTTCATATAACTGAATTGTGAAGCAAGCTTATTTAACAAAGTGACTTGTTAGAAATTGGTAGACTATTATTTAGGCGCATTATGTTATGTTATGTTGAAATCATTTGGAATGACATATAGAAAGATAAACTATGGCCATGAGTATATTTGAGGGTTGGAATGAAATTTAGTAGTCCAATACTTAGAGCATTGTCTCCCTACTGGTAGTATTGTGGAGGGATGTAAGTGTGGTCTTGACCGTCACTAGTTGGGTTAGTGTTGAGATGAGGTATAGATGGATGGTTGGGTTGCGTCTTCGTGCTTACTTCAGAGTCCCCTTCCATACCACAGTGATGTGGAATTTGCATGCGGTGTGAGTCGACATGTGGTGTCGTAATCCTGGGTTAAGGATAGTGTGTCAGGTCTACGGGCTCGTCGATCGTCACACCGACGGGAGTTGACAGTTAGACTTTGGGCGGTTGGGTTGTGTCCTCGGTGTTCACGTCCCAAGGCCCCTTCCATGCCAAGTGAACGATTAGGCTGTGTCCTCGTGCTTTCCTCCGAGGCTGCTTCCAGGTCACACCAGGCCAGTTCGGGCTGTGTTCTCGGTGCACATCTACCCGAGACCCCGCTGGGCCATAGTACGCATGGGCTCTGCTGTTATGTTCTTAGCGTTGAGGCTTATAGAGGCCTAGGTGAAGTAGTGTGGATACTCGCCTAGTAGTAGAGATGCCCGCTCTACTGTCACCGCCTGGCCACGACGGTTGATGCCTGAGAGGTTAGCTACCTACTCGAATAGTGGGAACTACTAGTCTATGTTGACATAGAGCTTGCATGGTGTGATCATGGGTGAGTCATCGCATAGCATACATACCATTACATAGCATTGCACAAACAATATCCTCATCGTATAAGTTTGTATGGGCACTCTTATACGATGAGTTACTTTTATGTAACCTGATCCTTAACTTATAAGCTTGTATGAGCATCCTTATAAGTTAAGTTACTTTCCTGCTGTAGACACATGTACTTGATAGTTTGTTATTGTTTATGTAGAACTGCTAGAATAAAATGCTATTAATCTTATTGTACCATTACCACCTAATTGTACCTATTACACTATTTATTATACTTGTACCCTTGCTCTTTTCTCCGCCCGGTGCCAAGGAGTCGCCGGGGGAACAGATGTGAAGCCACTTAGTCTTTTCAACTAACGGTTGCTACGTCTTCCTTTTTAGGAGGTCACCCCGCAGGTAGAGCAGCCGCAGACCATGCAGTAGGGTATCCAGGCCAGGACAACATGGCCTGAAGTGACGGTGTCGTCGCTACCATCGGTTACGGATGTGTGTGCTGTGGGATTCAGATGTAGCCCGTTTGGGCAACTTTTATAGATGTACTCTGATATTGTAGAAGCATGTTTCAGCTTCTCTCTTTTGTAGTATTTGGACTATATACTTGGTGTGGATTTAAATTCTCTTCTCTTATTTTTATTATGGTTGGGTTGGTGATTGGTGTTAAAACTCCAAAAATTATTATGAAGCGCGGCGCCCCGGGAGGTTTTATTTAAGTAAAGCGTAAGTGGTTTTTTATTTAGAAAACGGGGCGTGCGTATTTATTTATTTTGGATATAAAAAGGATGATCGAGTTTTAACGAAATGAGGCAAGTGCAACTATCGTGAGTAGTACATGATATTCCGGGTGGAATATCAAGGTCGTATTGTTCTCGGGGTCGGTTCGATTATTTCTACTCTTCCATATATGGAGGGGACTATTATTTTACCGATGATTATCTTGTCGGGATATTTTATATATAATAAAAAGCAGAAAATGACAGAAAGAAAATGAAAGCAAGAAGGTGGTGCCGATGAAGAGCTTAGCTCGATGGCACTGAAAAAACAATTGAACTAAAATAGACTTTAAATAAAAAGAGCTCCTAAGTTTCTAATTAATTAAGGCAGAGACTTGGCCGTGGAGGTTCCACTAAAATGAGCTCACCTATCTCTAGGACTATTGCTCACCTGAACGCTAAGACTATTCGACCGGGCTCTCGTCCGATAAAGGATTCCTCTTAACGCCCGCATTACGCTAAGAACCCCGTTATTGGGTGGGGAACCCAATCCGGTAGAGTTGGCGCGCCTCCTCTCTCGAGGGTAGTGCGGAACTCTCTTTGCCAAGGGGTGATCTGTCCATACACACGGCCTCGCGGAGAGCGTATGGATAACGAAAATAGGGTCCACACATCGATATGTGGTCCTACGCGTCGTTAACCCCGGGCAAACCTTAAGTACTTTTAATTAATTAGAAAAATACGACCTTTAATTATTTTAAGCTATTTTATCTGTCCCAATGCTCTTCGATACCCAGGGCTAAGAATGGTTAGCCACTCATCGGAATGGGGACGGCTTGCGGGAAAAGCAGAAAAGAAAGCAAAAAATGGAAAGCAGGAAATGAAAACAGTAAAATAAAGCAGTAAAGGAAAGCTGAAAATTGCAAGTCCTACTCAAATGAGTAGGACTGAAGAAAGCTGTAAATTGTGAGTCCCGGCGCAAATGCGTGGGCGGGAGAAAGAAAGCGGGTCCTACTTAAATGAGTAGGACTAAATAAATGCAACACACGCACGCACTCTACATAAAGTAAAACTCACGCACACACTCTCTCAACATAAAGTAAAACACACGCACTCTACTGAATTTAAAACTCACACACACAACATAAAGTAAACACACCCACACGACAAAATGTAAAAACTCACACACTCTACTGAATGGAATAAAGCAAAGCGTCATTTAACTCTTAACGAGTAGGCGGAAATAAATGCGCACACACACATGAGCGAAAAAATTAAGAAAAACTAAGTTGACGAAAAATTAAAATAACTGCATTTCTACCACTAGAATGCGGTAGAAATGCGTAAAAAGCTGAAATAAAAATAAAACAAGCGAAAAGTTTTGCAAATAAACGCAAAATGATAGTGCTTGAAAAATTAAAACGAATACATTTCTACCGCTAGAATGCGGTAGAAATGCATAAAAAGAGAACGAAAAAATTAAATAAGCAAAAAGTTTTGGAAAATAAAGGAAAAATGAATTGTTGGGAAAATCAAAATAACAACATATTCATTCTTATAATGTTATAAAAATGCTTAAAAAGTGGTTGAAAAAGTAAAAGAAGGGAAAAATTTTTTACAAAACTAAAAAAAATCTAAGTAAAATGAAGAGAAAACAAATCCACTTTAAAACCATTTTTATAACTTTATAAGGATGAATATTGGAACAAAAATAAATTAACTACTATGAAGGTGAAAATAACTACTTAACCATAAAAAAAGAAATAACATTTTACTCTCATACACACACGCACGTGTATAAAAAAGAACGAAAAAACTAAGTCAAAATAAGGAATAAATAAGATTGCAAAGGGTGGGCACATAGATGAAGTCCAAAACATAGAAATGAGAAAAAACTACATTTTTATTATGTCTAAAAACTATTACAAAGCTAGTTCAAAAATAAAAGAGAGAGAGAAAGAGAAAACCCCATTCCATAGGTTGGAAATCCATCTACGCAGCACCTCCCCTTACAAAATGGTTCAAAAGAAGGAACAAAATTACATACAGCAAGGGGCTTTATATAGGCAAAATTTTACATGGGACACGCCCTCTAACGCGGGCGTGTCAGGGGGCGTGTCAGCAATATTTATGATGGCGGCCGGCGATGTGACTGGAAATTTGACTTCGGGCTGGACACGTGTCGGACACGCAATGGTCACGCCCCAGGTCACGGGCGTGACTCTGGGCATGTCAAGAAGGTGGATCTGGGCGCGGGTTGCGCCGAAAGTCGTCCCGCGGGTCTTGTCGGCCAGGTGGAGAAGTCACGCCCCAGGTCACGGGCGTGACTCTAGGCGTGTCGGTTGGTGTAGACACTCGACAAACGTCGAGTGGAAAATGTCGAGTTGAAAATCGTCGAGCAGGAAGAGGTGTCACGCCCTAGGTCACAGGCGTGACTCTAGGCGTGTCGAGGGGCCGACGAACGTTGAGCTGAAAGCGTCGAGCGGGTGGACACGGGTTGGGGTCACGCCCCGTGTCGGGTGACACGGGCATGTGGTCGGGCGCGTCGACGCTTTTCTTCTCGAAAATTGCTGATTTCACGGTTTTTGCATTGTCACGCCCTGGTCATGGGCGTGACCAATTTGTCACGGGCGTGACTTGGCAATTTTTGGCATTTTTCCTGAAAATTTCAAGAAATAGAAATAAATTTAAGTTAGAAATATTTACAAAAAAAGAAGCAATTTATTAAAGAAATATAAAACAAAATCAAAAAAATAAACTAAAATGACTTATTTAATGTACATAAAAATAGATATATTTACAATTCATCAAATACCCCCATACTTAAGCTTTTGCTATTTCAGAGCAAAAGTTGGAGATGAACTTATAAGGAATTAAAGAAATCCTAAGTTTAGCTAACGCTTGAATTAATTAAAAGTAAGATCAAAATAAACATCCGGGGTTAAAGAATTAAATCCTAATTTATGAAATGTTATGAATAGAGGAAGAGTTTCAAAAAGACTTCTAGATAAAATAAAATAGAAAGCCAAAATTTATTTTTGTTAGTTTAACAAAGATGGATTGGATTTATATAAAAAACTTTAGATTAAAAGAAGTTAAAGGAAATAATGCAATTTAAAAGTTATGCTCTCAAAAAAATTTTTAAATTAATTCTAGAATCATTGAAATAGAATAAGTGGTTTGGTAGTTTATGAAGAAGGCTTGAATTTAGATGCGAGGTAATTTTTTCTCGAACCTCCTATTTTTTTTCTTTTTGGATAGTTAGGAAAATGAAATCTTATTTTCCTAACATATAATATTTTTTTTCATAAATAATAAATAACCCAATTTATATGTGTAGGAGTAATGAATTTTATCCTCTTACTCCATAACATATAATCTTTTTAAATATTGGTGCCTATGTTTACGGAATGAAATCTTATTCTCATTGACATAAGATCTTTTAAGGGATAGGGGTAAACATGTCAAGTAAGATATGAAAAAAATGGAAGTGGATTTATTTTTCAAAAAGTAAACTAGCTTTTAATCAAAAAGTTTTGAGAGCAACCTTTTTAAAATGAACGTTCCAATGTTTCTAAAAGCATGTAGTAGAAATAATTGAAATCCATAGATGTTATTTTCTAACATAAAAAACGAGCTTCTATTTATAAAATTAGAAGTGGTGGCGAAAAACAAGTTCCCTATTATAAGGAAAAGACATAAAAAATTCTTTAAAATTTAACCCCAGACACTTAAATCTATCGAACTTTAATTAATAAACAAATAGTAAGCAAAGAATAATTAAAATTCGCATATAAATTAACTCGAAACTAGATTTTTGGTAAGCAAAAAGGGTTAAGAAATGGTATATTCTAATTATTTTATTACATAATTTAACAAAACAAATATATTTTGTTTTTATTTTTTAGGGATTTTATCATTTTTGTGTTTTAATTATTATCTTTTTAGGATTTTTAGAGTTATTTTCTTTTTTTGGTTTTAATAATTTTTTGTTTGATTTTTTTTTTGTTTTTTTTTGATAAGTTATTTACAAGAAATAGGAAAGAAAGAAGTGTTATTTATAAAGAAGAGAGGGGGGAAAGAGATCAAAATTGTTTTTTATTATTATTTTTTAAAATAATGTACAAAGTAAAAAAAAATCGAAGGCGGCACGCGAATAGACTCTTATTTGGATGGTTGGTTCGATGAGTCGAACGCCGCGGGTATGCCACGAAGTGAGTTTTTATAAAAAAGGAAGAGAGGGGGGGGGGAAGAGAGATTTAGTTTTTGAAAAATATTTACAAAGTAGAAAATTTTTTTTTTTGAATTTTTTAATGTTTTATAAGATTTCTTTTGTGTTTTTTTGTTTGTGTTTTATGATTTTTTTGTTTATTAAAAAAAACAAGGAGAATTATTTTTTTATGTTTTAAGTTTTGCAATTTTTTTTGTATTTTTGATGAGTACAAAATAAAAAATGCAGTATAGGAAAACACCCACATACTTAAACACAACATTGTCCCCAATGTTGCAATCTAGGCATGCAGAACAGATAATATACAAATTAAAAGATGTACAAAAACAAAAATAAAAAGAGAGGGTAGAAGCTTCCCTAAAGACGAGTCCGGGAAGCCCGGGTCGAAACCCTGCATTATTATTAGAAGAGGAAAGAATAGCAAAACAATAATAGAAAAAACAAAAAACGAAAAATTCGGCTAAAAGGTTGCGGGCGGTGGGGGGCGGGTCGAAAGGTAGCTAAGGCCTTAGCTACGCGAGTGTGATGGAAATGCGCACCCCTAGCGCGCACAAGAATGGAAGCGCGCCGAAACAAAATAAATTAAAATATAATAAGTTAAATTAAATTAAACAAAAAATATACATTATTTTTTTGGTTTTTTTTTTGTTTTAAAATCAAATTATTATATTTGTTTTTGTGTTTTTAAGTAGATTTTTAGTTTTTAGTGTTTTTTTAATGAAAATATAAATTTTTTTTTGGTTTAATTATTTTTTTATTTTTTTAGTTTTTTTTAGTTTTATATAGTTTTTGTTTTTTTTTTCATAAAAAGAATGAAAATAAATTTTTTCTTTTCTTTTTTTATTAAGTTTTTTCATTTTTTGGGTTTTAGTGTTTTTTTTTAATTTTTTTTAGTTTTATAGTGTTTTCAAATTTTGAGTTTCTAAGGTTTTTCAAAATTTTTTTTTTGTGTTTTATAATTTCGTAATTTTTTATAGTTATTATTATTATTATTATTACTTTTAATTATTATTAGTAAAAAAAATTTTTGGGGGCCCTTTTTGTAATTTTTAGTACATATATATAAATAGGTAAAATTAATAGATTTCCAGGATTCAAAATAACGAAGCGACAAATTCCCCGGCAACGGCGCCAAAAACTTGGTTGGTGTTAAAACTCGAAAAATTATTATGAAGTGCGGCGCCCCGGGCGATTTTAATATACTTATTATACCTGTTACACTATTTAATATACTTGTACCCTTACTCTTTTCTATGCCCGGTGCCGAGAAGTCGCCGGGGGGAGCGGATGTGAAGCCACTTAGTCTTTTCGACTAACGGTTGCTACGTCTTCCTTTTTAGGTGGTCACCCCACAGGTAGAGCAGCCGCAGACCATGCAGCAGGGCATCCAGGCCACGATGACAGGGCTTGAAGTGACGGTGCCGTCGCTACCGTCGGTTACGAATGTGAGTGTTGTGAGATTCTGATGTACCCGTTTGGGCAACTTTTATAGCTGTACTTTGATGTTGTAGAATCATGTTTTAGCTTCTCTCTTTTGTAGTATTTATACTATATACTTGGTGTGGATTTGACTTCTCTTCTCTCTTGTTTATATTATGGTTGGGTTGACATGTATATATTGATATTGATTGTATCCGGCAGAATAGGCGTCTTGTGGTACAGGTTAGCCCGTCTGCTAATGCTACCGCAGGGCGGCTGTCCTGGGCATAAGACCCCCCCTTCGTGTCGTGTTTAGGGTTTAGGGTCTTACAGTGTGTGTCCGTGCGCGCCTACGCCTGTGATGAAGTGTAATTTCTATACTGTTTGGCTATGCTAATAAATTTCAGGGAAGGAGCATCGCCGCCCCGATTTTAGGGGCGGGGTCGTTATAATTTGGTCAGCTTTAGCTGACCGTTGCTTTTGTTTGCCACAGCTTCGGTTGATTGTTCCTTGTAGGTGCTGCAGAGCCTAGTGGAAATAGCGGGGAAAAGCCCTTGTTGCTGAGCCGGCCCTCGAAGGCCTATATATGAATGTTTACTTTTATTCTCATGTGTGACCGGCCTCCGCGCCGAGGTTTCGAAGACACTATTTGTTTGAGTAAACTATTGTAAGGTCATAAGGCCAAGGTACTTTGTGTATTTTGTACATTCATTCCTTTTAGGTTTTTTGTTAGTGGACATTCATGTTGTTGGGTGAGTTCTTATTTTGCAACTTTAAATTGCTTCAGCTAGAATGTACTTTGTGTAGGACGTTGGTTATTGGAAGGATGGTTTCATTACGTAACCCTTCAGTCTGTCTATGGTATATGGTGTCGGGCCTCGGCCGGACCTACTGCTATATACTATATGACGGATAGGGGGTTATACAATCGTGGCCGTCTATTTCCTTCTTTTGGGATCCAAGGGCCCAGGCTGGTCCAAGCAGGGTTAAGTCCGGGAATAGGGTTGAAACCATCATTTCCCTTTTGAGTTTCCCTTTCTAAAACATTAGAGAGAGGGGAGAGCAAGGTAGAAGGAGGAGAAGAGTTCTGGCCACCGGTGGAGCTTCGGAGCCCAAATCGCAAGCCGAGTTCAGATCTACGTAGACGAGGTCGTTGCGGTACTTTTCATCTGTCTAGATCTTCATGGCGCCAAAGAGAAACACTAGGGTAATAATTATCATCTTGGACATGTGAAGTCCTCTTTCCTTTTGCATAGGAATCCCGCTCTCGCGAGTATGCGGTGATTGTGGGGTGTTCCTTCGGGTAGACATGAATAGTCCCCGTTATTTTGCATGTAGAGTGCGGAATTGAGAACGGACATAGGCATGGTGTGTGAAGCCTTGCCTGACAAGTTGTTCTGGATCAGTGATGTTACATTGCATGAATGGCCGGAGAAGACTCCGTGTCGATGGTTGTTTTTCGGGTTTTCTACGCGGTAGATTGCAAAAAGGAACCTTGGGGACTAACTCCAAGGTGCACCTGAAAAACTGGGCAGAAGAGTGATACTGCCATCTTGGTGGCCTGGGAGCCAACTTGCACATAACTGGGTTATGTAAAGTGTGTGATTGAATTGGGACTCAGGGAAGTTTGACCCACGCATATGCCTTAAATTGACGTTGCGGTGTGAGCAACGGGTGAGGTGGAACCGTACCCGCTCTATGTCGTTCGGTTAAAGAGACCTAAGGTACATGACACTTGTTTTTGGCATAGATGGACGGTCTTAGGCTTAGGCCGGAAAGACAATAGTGCTCACGAGATTTGTCATCCAAGGGGAAGTGGTGAGACAACGGATTTTGACCGGGTTCACAGAGAATGTGCCCTCAGAGTACGGGGTGTGTGGCCGTGCCTGCCTACGCCTGTGATGAAGTGTAATTCACTACTTTTTGGCTATGCTAATAAAGTGCAGGGAAGGAGCATCGCCTCCACCAGTTTAGGGGCTGGGTCGTTATAATTTGGTCAGCTTTAGTTGACCGCTGCTTTTGTTTTCCACTACTTCGGTGGATTGTTGCTTGCAGGTGCTGCGGAGCCTAGTGGCAAATAGCGGGCAAGAGCCCTTGTTGCTGAGCCGGCCTTCGAAGGCCTATATATGAATGTTTACTTTTATTCTCATGTGTGACCGGCCTGCGTGCCGAGGTTTGGAAGACACTATGTATTTGAGTAAACTCTTGTAAGGCCATAAGGCCGAGGTACTTTGGGTCTTTGTACGTTTATTCCTTTTGGGTTAATATTAGTTAACATTCATGTTGTGGCTGGGTTCTTAGTTTGCAACAATTTAAATTGCTTCCGCTAGAATGTACTCTGTGTAGGATGTTGGTTATTGGCAGGATGGTTTCATTGCGTAACCCTTCGGTTTGTCTGTGGTATATGGCGTCGGGCCCCGACCATAGCTACTATTATATACTATGTGATGGATAGGGGGTGTTACACGTTCAGCTTTCCCTTCCCTTTGTCTGCAGGCTACGACGGTGGCAAGGACCAAAGCGGAATTGGTTATAGTGCAGGCTAAACCTGCGGGCACTTTGACTTGATGTGACCTTTCTGTCCGCACTGAAAGCAGACTCGAATCTTATCCCAACAGTGGGAAGCATCGTGCCCCTTCCATTTGCACGAAGTATAAACCAAATCTCCCTTAGGAGCACCCTGGATCGCATGGACCTGCCCCTATTTCTGAGCTCCTAGCCTCTGGAAACATTTCTCAAATTGGTGGCCTGGCCGACCACAGAAACTGCAAATTTCCTTGCTCCTCTTCCTCGAATCTGCACCGGATTCCTGGAAACTCTTACTCTCACCAGTCTTCCTCTTATCCATTCTCATTTGCTATCCTCGGTTTTTGGCATTGTCAATTGCCTCGGCCTTAAGAGCTGCTTCGACAGCTTCAGCATCTCTCTGATTTATAAGCACTCGCCAACTGCTAGATGTCACTCTTCAGACAACCCAGAAAATTCTTGACTCTGCTGTCTTCAGAAACTACTAAATCCGGGGCGAACCGGCTCAGCTTGCTAAACTCCGCCTCATACTCACTCACCATGAGCTGCCTCTGCTTTAAGTGAAGGAAATCATTTAACAAACGGTTTCGATCGACCGACGGCAGAAACTTCTTCATCATATGCTCCTTGAAGACTTCCGAAGAACATCCATCCTTCAAGTTTTCCTTCTCCCTTAGCCACCAACTCTTTGCCAAAATCTTGAGCTGGTAGGCAGCGACCATTACACTCTGGTCTGCTGAAACTTCGGAGTAAGAGAACATCTCCTCGATGGCTATAATCTAGTCATCCAATGCCATAAAGTTTGCCCTACCATCAAAGGTAGGGGGTCCCAATCGCTGGAAGTGTGAGATGATGTTCATCTCTGGTGGCAGCACAGCTGGGGCACCGGAGGAGTAGGAGGAACTAGAACGCCTTGACCCACGGCCGGGTCTTTAACTCTAAGCGGCTGTCCTGTAACGACAGACAATAAGGTTTGGATCTGTGACTGCATCTCCAATATTTTCCTAGATAAAGCTTCATTGCTCCATTGCAATCCTTCAATCACGACCTCGTTTTGAGCACCAGACGACTCGCCCTCTGACATGGGAGTTGACCTCATGGTACGACATCTCGACATTCTAGAAAAGGTAACAAACAATTCGTCAACACAATCCCAGTCCACAACTAAGCCACACAACTAGTTTAGACCATACTTAGACATTAGCTTATGCTGCATCTTCTCTGGAATTTTATTATGATGCTATGTCCTACTTAGGATGATATCCTCTATCCTATTTACTCATGTGACTATGATATGAATGCATGAGTTCCTTATTCTGCTTTAAAATCATGTGTGTGGATGTGTCATCATGTAAACCTTAACTTAGCATACATTCTTATGAGATGATATGCTATGTATGCAGTATTATGCATTCTAAAAAGGCCTTAATGCATGCATGAGCGGCGTACATATGAAATGTTATGCATCCCATACTACATAACATTGCAAGCAACGAGAAAAGAAAATGTGCTAATGGGCACCCATGTGATGATGGTTATGCATCCCATACTACATAGCCATCACATGTTGCCACCTATGGCGGATTCATATACAAACACATATTATGCATCTCATACTACATAATATGCCCGGTATACTTCTATTCTTGATATGAGTGTAGTGTCGATGCTTCAGTTAAGGCGTACTGATGACACATCGGTGTGTGTATGCAAATGAAGGAAGGAAAAAAACTAAACAAGATTGGCTGGTTCGACCAACATGTCAAACCAACCTCCCTCTGATACCAACTGTCACAACCTGCATGTTTCACCGCCAAATAAGAATATCAGAGTAAAGGAAAAATGCGTGTCATGATACCACGTCAGCAGGCGATAACTGCGGACGCTCAGACAAAACTCCTACATAACCATAAAGAAAGGTTCATTAAGTTATTTAGAGTAAAAATCAATTCAAGGACACCTCAAGGTGTGCAAATTCTAAGTTTATAGTAGCAAAAAAGTAGATTTGTATGGTCGTTAAATATGGTGACTTAACATTCTAAAAACGTGTAATGCATGAGGTTATAATAGTAGTTTTATTTTATACTTGAAAATACCTACAATGCATTCCTAGCACAAAACATCACAAAGAGCAAGTATTCCAAACACGCAAAAAGAAAGCTAAGCAGCTAGCAAGTATCTAAAAATAACATAACAATCCTGTGGGCGTCAACAAACTGACACGAAACCACAAAAAGTAAAGTATGTATGAACTAGTGAGTAAACAAAAACAACAAACTACCTCACTACGGCGAGGCAAAGAACACAGCCAACACTGCTACTCAGAAACTCCAAAATCAGCATGGCTACCAGCTACAACTCTAAACCTGATGGATTCCAAAGACAGAACATCTCAGCAAAAATGTACATGTAACGGAGGAAAGTAAGCCAAAAGTAAACGAAGTCGAGGGTTACCAACCCAAGACCATAGGAAAATAATTAATTAAAGTACAATAGAAATGTACAAAAACCAAAGGAAACACTTACATGAAGTGTCACATATCACAAAAACACCCCAAATGCACAAGACTATAAGGGCAAAAAGGGTCATGATTAAATCATCCAGAAAAGGAACAAATCCCAACTAGCCTCTTGTGGTCAACTCCACCAAACAATCCAAAACGGGCAGGGTGGTCAACTAAGCTGGACACTACCCCAAATACAATTATCCATCTAAATGCGGGGGAGACTAAACAGTCCACCATTCACCGCAAATGCCCCAAACACCCGGTAGAGTTCCATGAGATACTAATAAAGGAAACAAACATTGTGGAGGTGGTTTCGTCCACTAACTCCCGCAATCAAGAAAACCCAACAAAAAACATATATCTCAGGACTTGGCACATCGGATTCTACTAGACATTTCTAGATTAAGAAGCGGTTGATCAACCCCAGGAAAGATTACACAGTCCTAAACAACTCTTAGCACATCCTACATAATAGTTAGGAACGATTAAAGCCAACAATTATACATTTCCATCAAATCACTACAACGTTACAAGATTGAATCATCATGTCAAAAACTAATAACACAAGTGGATTCAAAGGAAAACTTTAATATATCTACGAATTGAAATGACAACAGTACAAAAAGATTAAATAAAATGAGGTTAACAGCATATCATCAAGATTAGGAAGAAAAGAGAAAGGGAAAAAAAGAGTAAAACCACAACTTGCCTTGGTTTTACCGAAACAATTCTCTAAGCCACTCCACGTCGCAGATCGCGTTAAAAGCAGACCGAAGGAGTCAAAATCTAAACCAAAATGGCCCAAATAGAGGTTAGGGACAAACTCTAAAGAGAAAACTCAAGAAATGGGAAATTTTTTACCACGATGGCATATCTCTCGATGAGAGCTTTCCGGATCTGTATTCGGTGGAAGATTTTGAGCACCCGAGCACCGTCGGCGGCCACCGAAAGGTTCACGAATGAGAGGGAGTGGCCGTTCTGGTTCGGTAAGAAGAACAGTAGTTCGGTCCAGAGTGAAGGAAAATGATGAAGTTTTAAAATATAGGTATTTATATATATAAACATGCAATTATAATTTTTTTGTTTAAATAAGAAGAAAACCATCAATTTAAGGGCGGGCACACGAAAAATGAAAATAAAGGTGTAAGATTGCTTCAAATTGAAAAGTGCTCAACATGAAAGTTGTAGATCTCGTTGAGGCGAACAAATTTTATGTTAACTATTTTTATATACGACACCGTTTTGACCCTCCAAATTGTGCCTGAATGTAGACTGGAACAGATTTCTCGGGAAGGACGGTCGACCACTCGAGAGCAGGTTTAGGAGTACTCGAGAAGAAGAAAACAGACACCCGAGAACAAGAAACATTTTACTCGAGAAGAAGGCTGCTGGTACTCAAGAATAGGAAGGTGTGCTCGAGAACAAGGAGTACTCGAGAACAATTGCCGCTGTATTTGAGAACAGGAAGGAGTACTCGAGAACAAGGAGTACTCAAGAAGAAGAAGATAGGCACCCGAGAACAAGAAACATTTTACTCGAGAAGAAGGCTACGGGTACTCGATAACAAGAAGAAGTACTCGAGAACAAGGAGTACTCGAGAACAAAAAGCAAATCACCCGAGATCTACGGCAGCATTACTCGGGTAAAATCCAGCGACACTCGAGATTAACGCATAGCACTCGAGTACAGCACAGCCACCACCCGAGAACAACCAAACAATTTGCATGAATAGTTGTTTTTTACAAATATATCCAAAAAATTAAACTATATAGATGAATAGTAAATGACATTTTTCATCAGTGTTTTAATATTAAAATAATCATTTATATATTTTCTTGAACAAGAAAACACGAGTTCAAAACGGAGGCTCAAACGCACGCCGAATTAAACAAAACTCACACCGTAGGTGAACACTGCCGCTACGAACCCAACGGCGAAGTCAAAACCAAAATCCGACGAGTCATTCACGAGATATAAATTTTCAAAGTCTACGGCGGACATAAATTCTACAAAACACCAGAAAATCATCGAGGCCCGAATATCACTCGGATCGCGACGAAACTTGCCAGGCAAGTCTAAAATTATTTAACTTAATTTTCAAACCCAAAATTTTTCCAATTACCACAAGAATTCAAGAATTTGGCTGACTCAACCGAACATACGTGATAATGTCATAACGGCGACGCGTCGTCAACTCGACGTTAAATGTAACGCCCTGACGCCATAACTATGACATTACCAAATCAAATAATAATCAAAAAATCGGGGGAGTTACATCGGTGACCTCCAAATGAGTCTGCCACTTGCCGCGGATAAAAAATCCTATCTACCCGGTTAACTCCACCAGAGCACTTACTGATCCATACCGCCAGTGAAGAACCACAATCAAAACCGACTGCCCAGCTAGGCTATCCGTTAAAGCTATCCTCCTAGTCCATGCGATACTCTATGGTCTGTGCGGACTCCCTAATCTGTCCGCCCGACTTCCCCCACTTCTCACTTTGACAATTTCAACACTCTCCCTTATAGTGAGAAGTGGAAACCAGCCCAAACAACTCTCGTAACCGAATAAACGACCCCTTCCGCAACGGCTTGGTAAAGATATCCGCCACGTTGTCCTGACTCTGCATGTAGTTAACCATCAAAGTTCCATTCAACACCTTCTCCCATGTGAAGTGATGCTCGATCTCGATGTGCTTCATCTTTGAATGACAAAGTGGATTATTCACTAGTTTGAGAGCACTCTCATTATCTCCATGATTTAGAGTAGGATGCCACACCTTCTCATGGATATTATCCACTAACTGCCTAAGCCAAATGGATTCTTGAGCAACCAAGGCCGAGACCTTGTACTCCACTTCAGTAGTGGAAACAGACACCGAGTCTTGCTTTTTAATGCGCCACGAAACTACCACGGATCCCGTGAAGAAGACATAACCAGATGTTGACTTTCGATCATCTGTATTGTAATGCCCCAAAAATCCTGAAAAAGGAAGGATTGGCAGTTAAAGCACAGCGGTAGTGTTAACGTCGACGTTATACCTTGAATTAAATCAACTTTCGTCTCGGGTATGTACCGCGCGGTAGTAGAAAGGTATCACTTGGCGATACCACTGAACATACTCGACGAATCGTCGAGAAGCCTACCGCATTGCGGTAGTGGGCTATCCATGGCAATACCACTCAACACACTCAATGCATTTGACATATCGTGGAGATACTACCGTGGGGCGGTAAAGAGCTATTACGCGGCGATAGCTTGGTTAAAAATGATTTATGTCTCGGGAAGGTACCGCTCGGCAGTAGTGAGGTAACACCGGCGGTAGCTTGCCACATGGCAGTAAGGTGGGGCTATTTTTGGCGACAGAGCGATGTCTATTGGGCCAAGCGACAACCTCCTAAGATACCGCGCAACGGTAGTAGATACCGCGCGGTGGTAGCTCGCTGATAAGTGTTGGACTTGAGATTGAATTCTCATTTTCTCTCTTACTCTCACTCTCTCTCTCTTAGTTCTTAAAGTTCTTGACATTATGAGTTTGGAGCTGATATTTGCATGCTAGGTGAAGGAAATCCTGTGGTCGGATTTATGAGCTGAAGTAAGGTCCGTGAAGAGGAAAGTGAGGCGATGCTTTCCATCCTGATAGAAGACTTCATCATGGCTCCAAAACGATCTACAAGGGTAACGATCTTCCTTATTGGACAAGTGAAGTCCTACTTTTACATACGCAAGGAATCCCCCACCAAAAGATGTAGAATGAAGGGAATTTTGATTGGTTGATATGTGATATCTTTCGGTGGTTTTGCATATAGAATCCGGAAATCATAGTACATAATAGGCTTAATATGTGAAGCCCATCCGAACAGGTTTCTTTGAATTGGTGATGTTTTAATTTGCATGCCGAAGAAGACTAAGTATAAACATGTAGTTCACGGAGTCCGTGGGTTGTCACCTCTGTCCGTTGCGTAAAATATAACAGAAGGTCCAGCCGGGGGCCAACGTCCTATTCCACGGATAGTCCGCGGAGTTACATGTTAATATAAAAAAGACCAAATGAATCCTAACTCAGAGCATTCTAGCAGAAGATTCAAGGGTTAAATTGAATTCAAGTAATACGAATGTCCACTAATATAAAAACCACAGGAATGTTTACAAAATACACTAAAAAGTCGCGGCCTTAAGGCCTTACAATTGTTTTCCTTCAAGAGGTAGTTTGCAAACATCGGCATGCAGACCAGCCACACATGAAAACAATAAAAACATCTTTGATTGGCCTTCGAGGACCAGCATAGCATCAAAGGGCTGTAACCCGCTATTTTCCGCTCGGCTCTCCAGCACCTGCATAGGGACAATCCACAAGCAAGGTGGAAAACAAGGCAACAGTCAGCTTTAGCTGACTAATTTATAACAATCCTACCCCATTACTAGGGCATCGATATTCCTTCCCTGCAAGCATAGCATTCCCATATAGATATATCCCAAGAAGGTATGACTTAAGCATCATTCAATATATCACAAACGTTTGCATCAACTGTCAAACATTACATACACTTAGGGCACCTTATCGGTGTACTGGAAATACCCAGCCCCACCACTGTACAAAAGTCCGAGACTGACGGTAAACATGAGCATTAATCCCTCTTATGCATCGACCACGTTACTAAGGGCAATAATTAACTCCAAGCCGATTATATGGCGGGTCCAGGTCAGCCTATCTAGTTAGTCAAAATGGCATGCCATCTCTCTCACTATCCAATATAATAGAACAATTTAATCTCTCACTATCTAATAACAAAGAAATGAGGTCCCCAGGTCTCCAAGAGACAGACCTCAACTCACCAAGAGCTATCGCCAGTGATATCCACTATCGCCCAACAATATCCAATGATTATCCAAAACTGTGGTATTTTTTGTGTATTTTCCTGGAGCGCATCCCCATTACTTCCTGCTACTCAGTGCTTAATTGGTTATGAGAAGTGGAAAAACTTGAAAGTCTTTAATTCCAAGATATATAATCACTTATAGGGGGTCAATAGGTTTTTGGACTTTTATAATTTTCCATCTACTTAGTGTGTTGTGGGTGAATTATATATTGCTTCAAAGAGAATCATACAAAGAATACACAAGGTTTATAGTGGTTCCCTAGATTTTGGGTATGTCCACTTTCCCACACCTTTCTAACAGCTTGTTAGGCAAGGCCCCTTCTCCAAACCTGGACTCCTTAGAGCTTATAACATAGATCCCTCAGGATCTCTCAATCTCCTCCAATACCTATAGCTCAGTCACAAAGCCCTGCCTCAGAGCAAGCTTGCTCCTACAACTCAGTGATCAAAGCATCACCTACTTCTAATTTGAACCCAAGTCCTACAGCTCAGGCTATGGAGGTTAGCCCTATAACTCAGGGAGTAAAACTCTCCTACAACTCAGATCTGTTAAGATCCTACCTCAGGCCAAAGGCCCTACCTCAGGCACACATACCCTACACTCATATCCATAAAAGGATCCTACAAACTTAGGCTCAACAACCATACACTCAGATCCACATAGGGATCCTACCTCAGCCTTTATAAATCAGGCTTACAACTCTGATCCAAAAGGATCCTATAGGAAGAGTAGTTGGTTGATGTGGTTGATTTGACACCATAAAAATTTCTCTGTCTGCCTTCCTGGACCAAGTTAACAGCCCTAACTTTCTTCATAACAAAAGAAATAATATCTTCAATAAGAAGCTACCTATGCTGAAGAAACTCATAAACTTGTTTTTGAACTTGTTGAAGAAGACTGATGATTTGACAGTTCTTGTGCTCTTCAAACAGCTAACCTGGATTTGCAGAAACCTGAAAGCTCTGCTCCTTTTTTATCAGATACTTATCTGAACTTGTTGTAGCAGAAGAAATTAGCTACAGCAACGTGAAAGAACTTTTAGATTAGTTGATTTAACTTCAAGCATCAAACTCAGCAACAATGGCGAGGAAGAAGACGTTCAGCCGTAACTTTTCAAAATGAGAAAACCCTAAAAGTTAAAGATCCTTCACTCCATCTTGTCCCATTTGTCTTCCGCCGATTAATGGCTCCAAGAAGTAGTGGGGACCACCTATGGTTGGTAACATCACCTTATTTTAACGGAAGAAGACGTACAGTAGACCTCCGAGGCTATTTGTCGTGTTATGTATCTTTTCTGCAACTAATTTGAACTCTGTTGACTTTTGTTGACTTTGGATGACATCAGCATTTGTGAACTTGGCCAAATCTTTAGATTCAATCCAGTCATTGAGTGCATTTAGTGAATGACATTCACTAAATGAATCTGGACTTTGTCAAATTCTTTGCACCATCAGACATTGAGTGCGTTGAGTGATCTGGCTTCACTCAATGTCTCTAGACTTGGATGCAACTTTCTTTATATTCTAGGTGTTGAGAGTGTTGAGTGAACCTTCATCACTCAACGCTTTTGCCCTAAGCCGCTTCTCTAGATTGTCATCTTGCTGAGGCATTGAGTGCGTTAAGTGGGCTGTCATTACTCAGCGCTTCTAGACTTAAATAGATTTTTCTGTCTATATTTTTTCTTAGTCTTTGACCTCTGTCAACGCCTTCTGCTTTGGTGTTGAGTGAGGTGTACTCACTCAATAATTCTATACTTAGCCAGATTTCTTGATAGAATCTTCGACTGTCTCAACGTTGCATGATATATGACATTGAGTGAACTGACTTCACTCAATGGATGTAGACTTATTTGATTTTTCAGCTTGCCAATACCGAGGCTTTGACAGACTCAGATATACTTGACGCCTTTTGATATATGGCATCGAGTGATCTACCTTCACTCAACGCCTATAGACTTAGCCGCAGAATTGCTTTGCAGACTACTAGGCTTTGACTGTCCACACCTTACTCAACGCTTTTTTGGGATCTATCAATGAGTGAAATGCCTTCACTCAACGCTTGTGGACTTAGGAAACTTTCAGCCTTTCCAGCATTCCTCTTCGACATCTTGCGTTGAGTGAACTAGCTTCACTTAATGCCTGTGGACTTAGATTTCTGTAACTCAACTTCTCCACCTTGTGATCACCCATCACAACCACTTAGACAACCTATCTAAACTTTTTCCATGGAACATCTTAACATGATGAGCTTGAACAACATCAAATACAACTATGCTCTTAGTACTGATTGTGATGCCTCTTCAAATCTATAACACTACTAGAAAAATGACCTTTAGCAACGGTTTTTTTGCCACGGCAGAAAACCGTGGCTAATAATGAAGTATTAGCCACGGTACCTAAACCGTGGCAAAAAAGTTAGTATTAGCCACAAATGATTGAACCGTGGCAAAAAACACTTTTTGCCATGGTTTGCCTATTTTGTGGCTAATAAGCTAGTATTAGCCATGGAAGCCTGAACCGTGGCAAAAAGTCCTGGCATTTTTAGTCCCACACCGCCAATTTCAACATAAATTTCGGGTTTATATATCCCATTCCGCAATGAATGTTTGAATTAGCTGGGCTCGCGGGTGGGCACGCGGGCTCGCGGGCGGCGGCGGGCGGCGGCGGCGGGCGGCGGCGGGCGGTGAGCTGCGGCGGGCGGCGGCGGCGGAATCTTTTTCGTTTTTTACAGCCCCTTTAGCCACGGAAATTCAACCGTGGCAAATAAGGAGCTTTAGCCACGACAATTTGACCGTGGCTAATAATTGCTGAAAAGAGACACTTTAGCCACGATTCTAAACCGTGGCTAAAAGTCGTGGCTAAAACTCTTTTTGCCACAGATTCAGCGTGGCTAATACTATTAGCCACGCTCGCATTACCCACGCTCATTTTCCGTGGGTAGGCCGTGGCTAAAAGTCTTTAGCCACGGTTTTTGACCTTTTGCCACAGCAAATTGCCGTGGCTAAAAGTCTAGTTTCTTGTAGTGTGTTAGGGAACATTGAGGGCAATATTCCCAACAATCTCCCCTTATTTGAAGAAGGAAGAACACACAAAAATACAAAGAAGCATTAACAAAAAAGCATATTACTTTAATGTAGCTTTAAGCTATATCTACTACATCTGCTAACTTATGCTACTTGAATTACCAGCATATCAATTCAATGTGCTCTATTTAACAACATTGACTCAACATGTCAAGTCAATGCATTCTCATACCACTTGAACCATTTCTCATGTAATATGCACTTTCCTTATACCAATTAATACTTAAATTGTGCACCACTAGAAGCACGTTTCTCATAATATGCACTGATTCAAGATAGCTCAACATGTTTTCATTGCATTCCTCAAACTACTTGAATCTTTCCAAGTAAGATGCACTGACTCAACATGACCTAGTCATGTCAAGTATTGCTTTTACATCTCCCCCTTTCCAAGTATTACCATACATCTTCCCCTTTCTAGCTTCTTCTATAGACATATATCTATTGAGGGAGGTAATATGATCATGGGAGAATTTATCTCTTGATCCTAGCTTACCTCTACGACACTAGTGATCAAACTAGTTGACTGGAAAACATACCTCTTGTATTGATACCACGATACAACACATCGCTACAGCCACTTGACACTTCAGTTGTCCATTGATCCACTTGAGCTAGGTGCTATCATTGATCCACATGAGCTAATGCCACACCTCCCCCTTTTTATGACTTATGCTGAAGCAATTATAGTCAAGGATTTGTTGGCTGTTCCTCTTCTCCTGCAGCAGCATTGTCCTTTCAGCAACTGCAGTAATTTCACAGTAGCAGCAGTGATGATCTTTGACCCACTATTACAGCTGATGGACTTGCTCCCCCTCAACAGGAGCATATTTACTTGGTCTCCCTCAATGGGAGCATCTAGACTTGATCCCCCTCAACATGAGCATCTTCTATCATCCTTCCCGATAGACACTTTAGTCTATTCCAGTCTAGATAGCACTTGAACCACTTAAAAAACTTGATACCAATGAAGGTATACCACTTGAAAAATCTTCATACCACTGAAGGTCTTTTCCACCTACAAGAAGTAGTACAACCTGCAACAATAACAACATAAGGAGAAACTAAAGCTATATCAAGTTCAACATACCCAGCTCAAACTCGAAGGTGTTGAACTTTGCTTCGTCTAGTGACTTAGTGAAGATGTCAGCCACTTGGTTGTTTGTAGGGACAAACTCAAGACTGACATCTTCACATTTCTCATGCTCCCTAATGAAATGATACCTAATCTCAATGTGCTTAGTCCTACTATGAGAGACCGGATTCCTAGCAATTGATAATGCACGAGTAGAATCACAATACAAAGGAGTTCTACTTATCTGGAGGTTATAATCCTGGAGCTTATGCTGGATCCACAACAACTGTGCACAGTAGCTACCTGCTGAGATGTATTCTGACTCAGCTGTTGAGATTGCAACACTAGTCTGCTTCTTGCTGCTCCAAGGCAATTGTCTTCCTCCCAAGAACTGACAGGTGCCTGAAGTGCTCTTCCTGTCCTCTTTGTAGCCTGCAAAATATGCATCTAAATAGCATGTTAGTTCAAAATCTCTATTTCTAGGGTACCATAGGCCAAGATCTGGTGTGCCCTTAAGATACCTAGAAATCCTCTTAGCAGCAGAGTAGTGAGATTCTTTAGGGCTAGTTTGATACCTAGCACAAACACATATAACATACATGATGTCTGGCCTACTTGCAGTAAGATATAGAAGGGAGCCAATTATCCCTCTATACAAAGTTTCATCAATAGGTTTCCCTTCCTCATCTTTGCCTATAGGCATACTTGACCCCATGAGAGTTTTCATGGTGGAGGCATTCTCCATACCAAACTTTTTGATCAACTACCTAGTGATCTTAGACTGGAATATGGATAATCCATCATTAGTCTATCTTACTTAGAGGCCAAAGAAGAACTTAAGTTAACCCATATTGCTCATCTTAAACTTCCCTTACATAAGTTTGGCAAACTTCTAGCAAATGTTATCATCAGTAGATCCAAAGATTATGTTATCTATATATATCTGGACTAGGATAATCTTGCCCTTAGATTCCCTTAGGAATTGGGACTTGTTTATCTTCCCCCTTGAGAATTTATTCTCAATGAGGAAGCTAGAAAATGTCTCATACCATGCTCTAGGGGCTTGATTTAACCCATATAGAGCTTTCCTAAGTATATAAACAGAATCAAGTGAGTTAGAAACAACAAAACCTGAAGGATATTTAACATAGACTTATTCCTTTAAGTCACCATTCAGGAAGGCTGACTTCATATACATCTGGTAGATGTTAGGTCCATTGATCCCAATGGCCCTGATTTGAAGATGTCAAAAAAGTCGATGATAGACACATAGTTGTATTTGATGTGTGTGTAAGTTCATGCATGCAGGTTAGTCCTTCTTACATTGATTGGACAGGTCGACACAAAGTTGTGGGCTAGATAGATAGAAAAATTCCTAAGTCCATAGGCATTGAGTGAAGATAGTTCACTCAATGCCATAGCTGAAAAGGAGCTGAAAAAAACTAGATCTATCAAAGCCTCATTAATGGAAGATAGAAAAGTGGCTCACTCTATATGTGTTGAGTGATATCAACTCACTCAACGCCAGATAGCAAATTCTTCGAGTAAAGCTGCCTAAGTCAATGCCCCAGAGTTTCTGTCAAGGAAAAATCAGCTAAGTCCAGAAGCATTGAGCGAAGTCAGTTCACTCAATGCCAGATAATTTGTAGCGTTGAGCTAAGATCAAGCAGTCAAAGAATAAGATGAGGATAGAGTTTGACTAACTCCTGAAGCGTTGAGTGAAGGCAGATCTCTTAATGTTAAGTCAAAAGATGAGTTAGAGGAAGAAAGCATTGAGTGAAGGCATATCATTCAACTCCAAGTCAAATGATGAGGCTGAGGCAGAAAGCATTGAGTGAAGCTAGTTCACTCAATGCCTCAGCAAGATGGAAAGTTTCAGAGAAATGGCTAAGGCAAAAAGCATTGATTGAAGACCATTCACTCAACGCAGCTCAATGCCTAAGGAAGCAGCTGTATGACTAAGTACAGAATCAGTAAGTGAAGGCCTTTCACTCAATGCCACTGAACGCCTGAGTTGACTATGAAAATTTGGCTAAGTCCACAAGTGGTGGCGTCAGCAAAATCAATAAGTCAACAAAATTAGAATTCCTTGCGGGATGTCTACAGTACACAACAAACGATGCCAACAACCAGCTCTATGACTCGTTCGGTAAAAGGAAGGCTATAAAGCAGCCATTAATGGTGGTCCCATTAGTCTAAAGAGCCGTTGGATGGTGCCTAATAAAGAGGATCGATCGACAATGAGGAAGAAATCTTTTAAGTGTTTTTTGTTAACGCATTGCGACCGAACTCCAATCTTCTTCCTCGCCATTCTTGTCAAGCCTAAAGAAATTGTTCTGGACAGGGAACCTGAATGAAGAAGAAATAGCTGGAGCAATCTACATCTTTGACAGCAGGTTCAGAAGCAATTTCTGAGAAGGAAGAAGAAGAGGCAGATCAATCGATTTCTGCAGGAAAAGGTATCTGATTGAAGAAGAATAGAACTATCATCTCCATAGTCTTCATCAGCAAAAGCTAGGGCTAAAATCTACTCAGCCCAGGAAGAAGTGGACATAGAGTAATTACTCTAGTGTCAATTCAACACAATAAACCTTACATTGTCTTTGTAGGATCCTGTCTAGGATCTGAGTTGTAAGCCTTTCTTTAAAGGCTGAGTGGTAAGATTTTGTGTAGAATCTGAGTTGTAGGACAACGTTATAAAGGCTGAGGTAGGATCATTTGTTGATCTGAGTGTAGGATCCATTTTAGATCGGAGTGCAGGGTTGTCCTCCCAGCCTAAGTTATAGGGTCATTGGCCTGAGGTAGGTGGTTGTTTAATCACTAAGTTGTACGGCCTTATGCCTGAGCAGTAGGTCTTGGAGGAGACTGAGATGTCCTGTGGGATCGAGTTGTAATCTCTTAAGGAGGTGAGTATTGGGGAAGAGCCTTATCTAATACACTGTAAGAAAGGCAGAGAGGGACAATGGACGTACCCATAATCTGGGGAACCACTATAAAATAACTTTGTCATCTATGATTAATCTTAAAAGCTAAAATAACCTAATCACCAAGAACTGCACAATCGAGTAAAGGTCTAAAAGATTTTTAAGAAAGACCAAACACCTATTCACCCTCCCCCCGGCCCCCTCTAGGTGTTTAGCTGACCTTGAAAGCAAAGACTTTCAAGTGGTATCAGAGAGAGGTTGCTTAAGAAAGGCTTAATAGTCTGAGCAGATCTCCAAAGTTAGCTACAAGTCTGTACTTATGAGTTCAGGAGTGAACTATAAAGAGCTGGGTAACATGAAACTTCCAATCTGTAGGAAGGAAGGATTTGGCATCTGGAAGGAGAGGGTTAATCTATTCATGGAAGTAGTTGACCTTAGGATCTTTATTACTATCAAGGAGGGAGTTTTCATCCCCGTGAAAGTGTCAGTTCTAAATGCAAATGATCAGACACCTAAGACTTATGCAGAGATGACAAAGTATGAAGTCATCCTTGCCACCATGGACAAGAGGGCTCAGAATATCATTATCAGTGCTATTGATGATTCTACCCTTCAAAGTCTGATCCATTGCACAACTGCAAAGGAAATAAGGGACACACTTATGATCTACATGGAGGGGATAAAGAAAGTAAGAGATGATAGGAATTCCATGCTCAACTAGGAGTATGAGGTTTTATGGCAGTCCAAATGAGATAGCATAGCCACCTACTATGAAATGTTCTTTAGGATTGTGAATGAGTTGAAGACTTATGGGAGGGTCTTCAGTCATTATGAGCTAAATGAAAAGTTCCTAAGATCTCTCACTAGAGTCTGGGACACAAAGATATGTGCCATCAGAGAGGTGACAAAGCTGGGTGATACTTCACCTCATACCCTATTTGGAAAGTTGCTGTCATATGAGATGCAACTATCTGTTAGGAAAGAAGAGGAGACCAACAATAAGTCCCAGGTCAGAGAGAATTCTATGGAATTCAAAGCTGAATCCTCAATTAGAGGCAGGAGAAAGACTCCATCTCCACCAATGAGGGATGCTGAGACTGACTCAGATGACTCAAAGACAAGCACATCAGACTACCACATGTTTGATGAATACTTTGCTATCTTCTCCAAACAATTCCAAAAGTTCATGAAGAAGAAGCATAGCAGACCCTCCTCATCCTCTCATCATAAGGAGGACTACTACATGGGAACGAAGAAATCCTCCAAGTAGGGTAGGTATGGTTCTAAACCTGGTAAACAGATTTCTACTGATGTTATCTGCTATTACTGCAGCAAGCCAGTGCATGTTGTAGCCGACTGCCCAGTAAAGAGAAGAGAGGATGGAGAGAAGAAGAACCACCATCAGCACAAGGGCAAGAAGGAAAAGTCCTTTGTGGCTAAGAAGGAGAAGAGTTAGACTGATAGTGAGTCATCTTCTTCAGAATCTGAATAAGAAGAGAAAGCATACTTTGGGCTAGCTGCTGTTACAGAAGATGAAGACTATCCTGCTGCTATGATAGAAATCAGGGCCCCTCTATCACAGCTAGATAGTGATTTAGAGGTGGATGAAGATAAATAAGAAGATAGTTGATGTTATGGACTAATGGCCATGACAGATGAGGAATCTAGCCAAGATCAGCCTGGTCTAGTCAAGGTACATTCTCAGTCAAATCACTCCACTGAAACTAGTTATGAAACCAGTCCCGAGTTACAGACATCTCCATCCTATGATGAAGATGGGTCTGATTCAAAAGAAGATTTCAATTATATTATTGACAAGTATGGTGTCTTGCTAAATGCTTTCAAGAAAAGCAAGTTGTTGGATAAGAACCAGACTAAGGATATTTCTTCTCTTCAGCTTGCTACTTCCCAGCATGTAGACTTAACATCCCTGCTGGATCTGAAAATGAGGGAAATTAGTGATTTAGAAACCATTTCCTTCATATAGATAGGCACCATAGAGTACCAGGAAAACTGAATAAGGGACCTGGAAGTATTGCTTGAGAGGGAGAAAAGGATAGTGGCTGGCTACTATAAGCCCGATTCAGTACTGCCCTTGAAAGATTCCTTCTTCTCCTAAAATGGCAAGAAGGGGTAGGGATTCCAGGGACCTACAAGAGTTGTCAATCCTAAAGGAAAGGGCAAAGAACCAGTGCAACCACTAGCCTCCAAGCCTCCTATTTCATTCAAGAGAGTGTTGCTACCTTCAAAAAACTATGACCAAGAAAGAATCTATGGTCATTAGATGAATGGTAGATCCACCAAAGGGAATAAAGATGTTCACTACTATGGTGGAAGATATAGCAGGGGTATAAGTGCCTTCAAGGTCCCCCATAAGGAAATCAAAATGGCCTATCATGGACTATTTTTGTTTGGTGCACCAGCCCCTACACTTAAGAATAAGACAGCTGCCTGTTCTCAGGATCTCCCGACCTAAAATTAGACTAGAGGCAAATCTGTCAGCAAGCTAGACTTGGGCATATCTTAGGCCATCAAGAGTATGTTTTCTGGAAAAAAAACTATTGCTGGTAGCGCATAAGATATTCCAAGTACTTCTACTATCAGACACACCCCAAGTCAGACAGTGGCTGGAAGATACAAGAATAAGACTGTTGATGTACCTTCTGGATTGAAAGCAGCTGTCAGCACAACTACAAGACCTGCTCAAAGAAGAAGGTACAATATCCACGAGTGCTGGTGTTATAGCAAGATGGGCCACTATGCTATTGATTGCTGCCACAATCCAAGTGTGCCAAGAGCAAGAGGGAGCTTACCTGTTAGGAGAACTGCAGGTAAGCAGGTTTATTATCAAACTAACTTACACCTAGGACCTAATAAGATTTAAGGTCCTAAGGTTAACTGATTTATGTCTTGTAGGTTAGTCCAAGTACCCATACCCCTATATGGTACTTGGACACTGATTGTTCTAGGCACATGACTGGAACAAGGAGCATTCTAAAGGACTACACTTCAGTAAAGAATGGACCCAAAGTCATATTTGGTGATTCAGATAGGGGAGTGACTAAAGGGTATGGTAAGATAACAAATGACATAATCACTATCACATAAGTAGCTTATGTGGAAGGTTTGTAGCGCAACCATATAAGTATAAGCCAACTATGTTATCTTGGCTATGACATTTCATTCATCAAGGATGAGTGACAAATTAAGAGATCAAGTGATCAAGGGGTCATCTTGATAGGCACTAGGAGAGGAAATGTCTACTGACTTAATTTTTCATGTGTAATCAAGGACCCTCCTATATGCCTAGTTGCGAACAAGAAAGTTTCATATTGTGTCCAATGACAAAAGAGGCTTGCTCATTTGAACTACAAGACCATAGACAAGCGCTTTAGTGATGAGCTAGTTAGGAATGCTCCCAAGTTCAAATGCACTAAGGAGGGTATCTGCTCTGTATGCCAGAAGGGAAAACATACCAAGACCTCCTTCAAGAGAATTGGGGTCAAAAACTCAGTGAGGTTCCTATACCTCCTTCATATGGACGTTTTTGGTCCTATGCCAGTTCAAAGTCTAGGTAGGAAAGTCTACAACCTTATGGTTGTTCATGACATTTCCAAATTTGCTTGGGAGTTCTTTCTTAGGAAGAAATTTGAAACCCATGATATCTTTAAGACATTTGTCAAGCAAATTCAGAATGAATTTGACAGTACTGTGGTCAAAATTAGAAGTGACCATCAGACTGAATTTTAGTATGAATACATGACAAGGTTTTGTGAAGAGTAAGGGATTAACCAAGAATTCTGATCTCCTAGAACACCCCAGCAAAATGGGATTGCTGAGATGAGAAATAAGACTCATGTTGAGGCTGGTAGGTCCTTGTTAAGTGATACATCTCTCCCAGAATACGTCTGGGCTGAGGTAGTTAATACTGCATGTCATGTCCTTAACTAAGCTTCTATCACAAAGAGCCACAAGAAGACTCCCTATGAGATCTTGAAGGGCAGAAAACCAAATCTGAACTATTTTAGGATCTTTGGCAGTAAGTTATATTTGTTGAATAATGGAAAGTCCTATGTGACTAAGTTTGCTGCCAAGTCTTATGATGGTATCTTTGTTGGGTAAAACAACCACAGTAGGGCATATAGAATCTACAACCTGACAAGTTAAGTTGTAGAATAGTTAGTTCATGTTTTCTTTGATGAATCAAACTTGATTAACAATGAGCTGCCTAGCTCTTCTTCTATTTCTGCAGGCATGAAGAAGGTGATGGACAAGCCTACTATCAAGGAAGATGATCCTGCATTCCAGGATAAGGATGAGGATATATGCTATCCAGAGGGTGCACAAGACACAAAGTTGTGGATGAAGTTCAGCCAGATGGAGCCACTGATGATTAAGAAGGTGAAGCAAGGTTGCCTCTAACTGCAAGGCATTTATGGGATCATCCAGCACATTATATCATTGGTGATGCAAGCCAAGGAGTCCTAACTAGAAGAAAGATTATCAACACATCACTCTATTCAAGTTTCCTATCACAAGTAGAGCCCAATAAGTTTGAAGAGGCAATCAAAGACCAGTTCTGGATTAGAGCAATGCAGAAATAACTAAACCAGTTTAAGAGGTGTAAGGTCTAGAAGATTGTTCCCAGACCACAAGGACATAATGTCATAAGGATCAAGTGGATCTATAAGAATAAGTTTGATGAAAATGGTATTATTGTTAAGAATAAGGCTAGACTGGTGGCTAAATGATACATGCAAGAAGAAGGGATCGATTTTGATCAGGCATTTTCCCTAGTAGCTAGATTGGAAGCAATAAGACTCTTCATTACATTTGCTACCTACCAAGAATTCAAAGTATACCAAATGAATGTGAAGTTAGCCTTCCGGAATGGTGACTTAAAATAAGAATTCTTTGTAGAACGGACTCCAGGTTTTGTTGACTCTAACTCTCATGATTTTGTTTATAGACTTAGGAAAGCTCTATATGGGTTGAAGCAATCCCCTAGAGCATAGTATGAGACTTTATCTAGTTTTCTCATTGAGAACAAATTCTCAAGGTGGAAAATAGAAAAGACCCTATTCCTAAGGGAATCTAAGGGCAAGATCATCATCTTCCTGATATATATTGATGACATTATCTTTGGATCTACTGATGACAACATTTGCAGTAAGTTTGCTGAACTTATGCAAGGGAAGTTTGAGATGAGCAGTATGGGGGAGCTCAAGTTCTTCTTGGGACTTCAAGTTAGACAGACTGATGATGCCTTGTCCATATCGTAGTCCAAGTTCCCTCGGGAGTTGATGAAGATATATGGTATGGAGAATGCCTCCATAATGAAAACTCTTATGGGATAAGTATTCCTGTAGACATAGATGAGGCAGGGAAACCTTTTGATGTGACTTTCCATAGAGGGATAATTTGCTCCCTTCTATATCTAATTATTAGTAGGCCTGACATCTTGTATGCTACATGTGTCTGTGCTAGTATCAGTCCTGCCCTAAATAATCACATTACTCTGCTGCAAAGAGAATTTTGAGGTATCTTAAGGGCACACTAGATCATGGCCTTTGGTACCCTAGAAATAGAGATTTTGAACTAACAGACTATTCAGATACAAATTTAGCAGGCTGCAAAGAGGACATGAAAAGAACTTCAGGATCCTGTCAGTTCTTATGAGGGAGACTAGTATCTTGGAGTAACAAGAAGCAAACAAGTGTGACAATCTCAACAGCAGAGTCAAAGTACATATCTGCATGTAGCTGATGTGTTCAATTGTTATGGATCCAACATCAGATCCAGGATTATAGCCTCCAGATAAGTAGAAATCCTCTATTTTGTGACTACTAATGCTATTTTTATTGCTAGGAATCCTGTCTCACACAGTAGGACTAAGTACATAGAAATTAGGTATCACTTTATTATGGAGCTTGTGGAAAAGGAAGATATCAGCCTCGAGTTTGTCCCCACAGACAAGAAAGTGGCTAACATCTTTACTAAACCACTAGATGATGCAAAGTTCAATACCTTTAAGTTTGAATTAGTCATGTTGAACCTGGTGTAGCTTCAATCACTCCCTATAGTATTTTTGTTGTAGGGTTTGTTCATCTTGCAGGTTGTGAAGAATTCAAGTGATATGGAGATTTTGGAGACCATAATGTGTATCAAAAGATGGTGATAGAAGATGCTCCTATTGAGGGGGAGCATGTCCAGCAACTGCAGGAGTAGGTCGGGCCTCAAAAAGAGAGGAAGCTAGCAGCTGCATCAGTGTATCATCTGCAATCAGCTAGGGGGAGAACATAAAAGCATTCAAGCACCTCCCTGATAATCTGATGCAGTCAAAAGGGGGAGAGAATGGATTGATCAAGTGTCATCAAGGCTAGAAGCCAAAGGATTGATCAAGCCCAAATATGGCAGAAAGACATGGGGAGAAAGTTATGGAGACAGAAAATATAACAAAACAGGGGGAGTAGGTAACCCTCCAAGGGGAGTAGGTAACCTTCCACTAATTGACAATAACATTTTATTTCTGCCTATATTGTGTGTATGTCATTGACTAAGTAATTTGATCAATGGTTTTGACATCTTTAAATAGAGGGAGATTATTGTGTCCATTGATCCAAATGGCCCTGATTTGAAGATGTTAAACAAGTCAATGATATACAGAGTTGTATTTGATGTGTGTGTAAGTTCATGCATGCAGGTTAGTCCTTCTCACATTGATTGGATAGGTGGACACAAAGTTGTGGGCTGGATAGACAGAAAAATGGCCGAGTCGACAAACATTGAGTGAATACAGTTCACTCAACATCATAGCACAAAAGGAGCTGAATACAGCAGGATCTGTCAAAGCCTCATCGATGGAAGATAGAAAAGTGGCTAAGTCCACAGGCGTTGAGTGATGTCAACTCATACAACACCAGGCAACAAATTCATCGAGCAAAGCTACCTCAGTCAAAGCCCCGAAGTTTCTGGCAAAGAAAAATTAGCTAAGTCCAGAAGCGTTGAGTGAAGCCAATTAACTCAATGCCTTGCTGGTTCACTCAATGCCAAATAACAGATAGCGTTGAGACAAGCTCAAGCAATCAAAGCCTAAGATTAGGACAAAATATGACTCAGTCCGGAAGCATTGAGTGAAGGCAAATCACTCAACGCCAAGTCAAAAGATGAGTTAGATGTAGAAAGCGTTGAGTGAAGGAAGATCACTCAACGCCAAGTCAAAAGATGAGGCATAGGCAGAAAGCGTTGAGTGAAGCCAGTTCACTCAACGCCTCAACAAGATGGAAAGTTTCAGAGAAATGGCTAAGGCAAAAAGTGTTGAGTGAAGGACATTTACTCAACACCACTCAACGCCTAAGGAAGCAGCTGTGTGACTAAATCCAGAATCGGTGAGTAAAGGCCTTCACTCAACACCACTCAACTCCTGAGCTGATTGTGAAAATTTGGCTATGTCCACAAGTGGTGACGTCAATAAAGTCAACAAGTCAACAAAATTTGAATTCCTTACGGGATGTCTACAGTTCACGACAAATAGCGCCAACAGCCAGCTGTATGACTTGTTCTGTAGAAGGAAGGCTATAAATCAGCCATTAATGGTGGGCCCACTAGTCTAAACAACCGTTGGATGGCGCATTATAAAAAGGATCGATCGGCGATGAGGAAGAAATCTTTTAAGGGTTTTCTATTAACGTATTGCGACTGAACTCCAATCTGTTGCAACCGCTGTTTCATATTCCATATGTTTGAGAATATCAAATCCCAACTGTATTTGATCACGTCTTGTGTTGATAGAGTATGCAGGCTAATAGGTTAAAGTAAAGAGAAGAAGTCTCATATGGATAATAATGTCGAGCGGTAGATGTTACCACTGAGCGGTAGTCGTGAATTAACTGGACAGAACTCTCGGGAACCTACCGCTCCGCGCTAGTTCTACTGCCCACAATAATACAAGGAATTATTTTGTGCAGCCACTCAGGAAACTACTGGCAAGCGGTAGTGCTTACAGTGCTACGCTAGCAACTCTATGAGTGTCGAGACGGGTTCGTCGACTTACCGACCTGTCGGTAGGTGATAGTAGTTACCGCGCCGCGCTAGCTTTTCCACGAGTATTGAGATGGGTTCATCGAATTACTGACCTACCGCATAGCGCTACCTTCTATTGCGAGGTGCTAGCTTTATGAAAAGGAAAAACATTCATTTTGAAATACTATTCCAAATTTGGATGACAGCTGGAACAGCAAGCACGCGAACCTATCGCCGGGCGCTAGTATTACCGTCGATGGTTACCTATTTTCATGAATACGTATATAAGGCCGCCTTGGTTTATGTGTATCATTAATCCAAAAATGAAAGCAAAAGGAGTTTGTGAATTTTAGGGTTCGGCCGCTCTCTCTTGCGCTCTGTTCCAAAAGTATCCATCGAAGAAGAAGAAAGTCGTCTCGCTCCCGTTCGTGAACGAAGAACTTCGGCGATCCAAGATCTACATCGAATACGAAGAGCCGATTGGTCTCCAGCAAATGAAGATCTCAAGCACCGGCCGCGGATCTCTCAACGGAGAAGTCGTCAAGAGGGTGAACTTAATCTTTTAAATTCTCTACATCCTTATTTCTGTAATATTTTTTTTTTCTGAATCCTGTGGTGAGGAAAATCGACCGGTGAGGGTCGTCGGAACCTGAGGAGGATTTCGTGGAAAATCATTTTGGGGATAGGGATGTCTAGATCGGTGGATCTAGCGGGGATCAAAGACCATTCCTTGCATGGAGATGAAGAGTCGTCTTGAGGACTTTTCTTGGAGGGAAATAGATAGAGCCAACCGGTGCGTGGAGTGGGTCGGTATAGAAAACACAAGAGTTTTTATTTCTCATCGCCTTCAATCTCCGGCGTGACGGAGATCATAGTGTTGTAGTTGTTCAAAAACTATTGTTGTTTTAAATCTTTCAACGAAATTTGTTTTCTGTTATTTTACCTACAGTAGTTCCCTGCGAAAAATATTTTGATTTCTGGTGTGTGGTGCTCAAGAGTAACTTCTCAAGAAAATGAGTTACGAGACTTACCACCACGCGTTAGCTACCTAATGCCCCGCGGTATCTTCCAGAACTCAATTTTATGAGTCAAAATATTTTAAATTGCAATAAATGCGAGAAACCTTATATACCCCCCCCCCCCCCCCCCCCCTCTTTGGTTGACAACGAGATCCAACATGTGGTATCAGAGCCAGATTACATTTAAAGGCTTAAAATCCTAAAGTAAGATGGCCAACTCTGTTCACGCGTTCTCTGAGGGACAAGGTGTGAGTAGACCTCCACTCTTTATGGGGAGTGACTATAGTCACTGGAGAACGCGCATGAGAATTTTTCTGATGACTCAAATAATGGACGTTTGGGACATGGTATAGACGAAATACCCTGAACCCATTGTCACTGTAGGGGACACCGTCCTAATTAAACCAAATGATAATTGGTATGATGCAGACAATCTTAGATGCACTAACAATGCTAAGGCAATGAACTCACTATTCTGCGCATTACATAAAACTAAATTCAATCAAATATGTAACTGTGAAACTACTTATAATATATGGCGGTTACTTGAACTTACTCACGAAGGTACGTTATAGGTGAAAGCGTCGAAGTTGTTCCGACTCGAGTCTGAATACGAACAATTCAGGATGGAGATCGATGAGGAGTTTGACAGCATGTATTCACGAATCAACAAGATTGTCAATGCCTCAAGATACCTCGGGAAGAGCTTTTCAAATGGTGATCTTGTAAGGAAGATCATGCGATATTTGCCTCCTCACTTCAACCCGAAGGTGACTGCGATCGCTGAATCTCACGATATCAACACCCGGGAGATAGAAAGCCTCATCGGAAATCTAAAGACACACGAACTTGAATTAAAGATTCAAGTGGAAGAATATCCCAGGGAAGTAAAGAAGAAGGGACTAGCATTGAGGGATGCAAGGGAGAAAAAGGCTGCTGAAGAATCTTAGGAGGATAAAGAGGAAAGCTTCTATGTTCGGGAGTTCAAAAAATTCATGAAGAATCTCAAGAAGCATGGACAATTTAAGAAATTCCTGAAGAGAGACACTGGAGAAGCCCGAAGGTGGACCGAGTCGATGAAGGAAGCAGAAAGCGATGATGAGAAGCCCCATCCTGAGTGCTATCGTCGTCACAAGTTTGGCCACTTAAGGAGGGATTGCCCAAGGATCCAGAAGGAAGAAAAGGAAAATCCAAGCCGACATAAAGGGAAGAAGAAGGTGCTTAAGGCGCTAATATGGGATGAAGAAGGTTCTGACGAATCAAGAACCTCAAATTCTAGCTCTGAGGACGAGGCAAATCTGTACCTCATGAGAAGGAGTCGAGAAGAATCTGCCGATGAGTCCAGTGTCCAGAGCGACACTGAGGTAACTTCACCCACATATACTGAACTTCTTGAAATTTATGGTCATTTACGTGAGAAATTAGATAATGTGATTCTTGAGAAGAAGTTCATGCAAAATGAGAATAAGAAAATCAAAAAGGACATTGAAAACTTAAAGAATGAACTAATAAAAAGTGGCAAAGAGAAGATCGAATGTCTAGAGTGTCCTCATTCGATGACAATGTTCGAAGAACTATAAGCAAGTCTCTCTAAGGAATCATTGAGAACACCTAGTCTCATCAATGAAAAGAATGCCTTGGAGAAAAGACTTCAAATGTTTCTTGACACGATAGAGGAAGGCAAAAAGCAATTTTCCAATCAGTGTGTAATACTAGTTACTAAGAACACCGTCTTAAAGGAAAGGATCCATGATCTCAACCGTGCTGTCCAAAAATTCGGAATTGGCCAAAAATCATAGTATATGCTGTTGGGAGCATAATGTCATGGATCTGGAAATTTGGACTAGGATACGTGAGTCCAACATCACCACCGAGCGGAAATCACTATCATGTCGATTCTAAGGCCCACTTTAACAAATCTAAAGATAAGATTAAAGTTTCTGGAGGGCTATCCCCATCCTCAAGCAAGATCTCGAGCAACTCGATAAAGGCAGCATCCACTGCTTTCACTTTGTGTGCAAACTGTCATAAGTTTGGTCACACATCTGGCTCGTGTTTGAGGAAAGGTGCCAAGAAAAATTTGCAAGTCTATCTACCAAAGTCTTCTACCTATCGTATGGGTGGGATAACTTGGGTAACCAGATATTTACCCTCATCTTCTTATTTGGTTTATTGGCAGGCTAAGGACAAAAGGAACTTGTGGTACTTGGACTTTGGTTGCTCCAAGCACATGACAGGAGAGAAAGACAAGTTCTTTAGCCTTAAGAAGAAGAAGGGAGGAATGATGACATTTAGGTACAATAGCAAACGACGAATACTTGAAAGTGGCACTATAAGTAACAAGGCATTTTCTATTTCTAATGTTATGTTTGTAGATGGACTAAAGCACAATCTCATTTCAATTAGCCAATTATGTTATAATTGTCTAAATGTCATATTTGAGTCATCTACAAACACTTGCAAAATTATTGATGTCAAAACTACTAGTGTATTGCTTGTAGCTCACAGAACTAATAATGTGTTAGAACTCATTCACATGAATTTGTTTGGTCCCCTAAGTACGTATAGTCTAGGTGGACAGCAATACACCTTCGTTGTTATAGGTGAGTACTCTCGATCTTGCTAGACAACTTTTCTCGCGAATAAATCTGACATATTTATCGAATTCTCAAATCTTTGTACGAGACTTCAAAATGAGAAGGAACTAAAAATAAAATGCATTAGGTCAGATCATGGAGGAAAGTTTGAGAATGAGGATTTCACAAATCTGTGTGACTCGTTAGGGATTAAGCATGAATTCTCAGCTCATCGCACTCCTCAACAAAATGTAGTTATAGAACGAAAGAACCACACTCTTCAAGAATTAGCACCACAACACTCACCGAGTTTGGCTTGCCACGTTATCTCTTGGCTGAAGCGGTTAATACAGCATGCTATGTAATGAACTGAGTCATGCCTCGCCCCCTTATTAAGCGAACTCCGTATGAGCTATACTTTGACAATAAACCTTCCATGTCATATTTTAGGGTCTTCGGTTGCCGATGTTATGTTCTAAACACTAAGGATCACTTAGGGAAATTTGATGAAAAATCTAATCTAGGTATCTTCTTAGGATACTCGAGTACAAGTCGTGCCTATAGGGTCTATAATAGGATAACCTTAGTTGTTGAAGAATCGGCTCATGTTCACTTTGATGAAAATATTCCAACCGAAGTACCTGGGCTGAATGAAGAGGAAATTGATGATGATGCCCAGTTAGAAGTAAGGAGTGAGGAGCGTATAACGCCAGACAACGTCCAAATTCATGTAAATAAGTATAAGCCTCCGAGTGCTCTAAATTTCTTAAAATAACATCCTCGAGAACTAGTAATAGGAGAACCCTCTCATTGAGTTAGAACTCGGTCTGCACTACATGAATCATTTTCAAACTTATGCTTCCTATCTGAAATTGAACCAAAGAACGTCTCGAAAGCCTTACGGGATGAATCATGGTTCTTGGATATAAATGAGGAGTTAAATTAATTCGAGAGGAGTAAAGTTTGCGTTTGAAATGGGTTTATAAAAATAAACTTGATGGTGAATCCAGGATAACTAAAAATAAAGCTAGGTTGGTGGCACAAGGGTAGTCTCAGATAGAGGGTCTATATTTTGAGGAATCATTTGTCCTGGTTGCTCATCTTGAGTCTATCTGTATATTTTTGGCGTTTGCAAATTATAAGCAAATTAGATTGTACCAAATGGACGTTAAGAGTGCTTTCTTAAATGGATATATTAAGGAAGAGGTATATGTCGAGCAACCACCCAGTTTCATGAATGCTGCCTACCCAAACCACATATACAAGTTGGTGAAGGCCTTGTATGGATTGAAGTAGGCACCCCGTACTTGTTATGATCGACTCACCACCTTGCTCTTAGATCATGGCTTTAGGATGGGTAGTGCGGACACCACTTTATTCGTAAAGAACGAGAATTCACATCTAATTATACTACAAATATATGTGGACGATATCATTTTTGGGGCCATGAATGAAACGTTGTGTGAAGAAATTGTCACCCTAATGAAATCCGAATTCGAAATGAGTCTAGTAGGAGAACTTACATGTTTCTTAGGATTTTAGATTTCTCAACGCAAAGACGGTATTTTTATAAGTCAATCAAAATATATTAAAGATATGCTTGTGCATTTTGGGTATGAGAATCTGAAACAAGTTAAAACTCCTATGAGTGCTTCTCTTAAATTAGGAAAAGATGAAAGTGGCATTTCGGTCAATCAGACAATGTTTAGAGGTATGATAGGATCAGTGTTATATTTCAGTGCCTCTAGGCCTGATATCATATTTGCGGTAGGTTTTTGTGCTAGGTACCAAGCCGACTCTAGAGAGTCACACTTGAAAGCAGTAAAGCATATATTTAGGTATATTATAGAAACACAAAATATTGGACTTTGGTACCCACTCACCACTAATTTCGCACTTCACGGGTACTCTGATTCTGATTATGTGGGGTGTTCACTTGATCGCAAGATCATAAGTGGTGCATGTCATTTCCTAGGCCCTGCACTAGTCTCTTGGTCAAGTCGCAAACAAAACTCGGTTGCACTCCCCACCGCTGAAGCCGAGTATATCGCCTTAGGGAGCCGTTGTGATCAAGCACTGTGGATGTCTCAAACATTAGAAGACTTTGGCCTAACTTGTAGGAACGTTACACTTAGATGCGACAATAAGAGTGTCATACACTTGACATATAATCCAGTACACCATTCAAGATAAAAATGTATTCGTGTGCGTCACCATTTCATTTGAGATCATATAAAAAAGGAGAACGTGAGTGTAAGCTTTATTGGAACCGATGACCAACTAGCTGACATATTACCTAAACTACTCCCAGATGCACGTTTATCATTACTTCGACTCTAGCATGGTGTTCTAAAACTCTCATCCTAGTCATCGTTCTTTGTGTTTAACTGTTCTTTTGTTTGTAGTTATTTTTGTCTATGTTTCATTTTCTTTGTTTATTTGTTTGTGTTATTTACTTGATTTTCTTTGTTGTTTTTTAAAAAGTAAAACATATATATATATATATATATATATATATATATATATATATATATATATATATATATATATATATATATAAACAAAAAAAAACTATGAGGCAATCATATCTTACAAGCACACATGTCCTGAACTTAGGCTATAATGAGTACATACAATGTTTGAGCTAGAGTTGTTAATCTGTGTGTACATTTTCCCCGGTCATGGTGGGTCGAATCTATAGGTGCTTAGCCACTGAGTGCGACATTACATGTGTAACGACTCCATCCGTTCACAGGTTTATACTAGAAGGTCCGGCCGGGGCCCCACAGCATATACCAAAAAACAGGCAGGGAAGTCACGCAGTGATACTAGAGTTGCACATCCTAACTCATTACATTCTAGCGGAAGCCTATAACATGAAGCTGAACTCACACACAGGAATGTCCACCATATTAAAGCTCCACATTTATATAAATCAGGAATCATAGCAAATACAAAGTCAACTTGTCTTATGGCCTTACAGGGCTTTACACAACAGTGGCCTCAAACATTGGCGCGCAGGCCATCTACGTATAATCAAACATAGTAGTTTCATTTATCCTTCGAGGGCTAGCAGTAGCAGCAGCAACATCAGGAACTTCAGCCTTTACACGTCCCGCTTGGCTCTCCAGAACCTGCACAGGGACAGTCCACCCAATGGTGGCAAACAGGTAACGGTCAGCATTCAGTTGACCAAATTATAATGACCCCGCCCCTTTCCCGGGGCGGTGGTATTCCTTCCCTACATGCATAGCATTTCACATGCAAATATGTATATCATACATTGTGCCCACACACACATACATTCCATCACAACCGTCAGCCACGTAGCCCGACGATTCGTGCACTCAGGGCACATTCTTGGTGTACCGGTGAACCAGTTGCCCACCATCGTATCAGGGTCACAACCCAACGGTAAAACATTGAGCATTTTCTCCATGGCGTGCAGCTGGAGATTATAGTCTTATTGAACCGGGATTGGCCCGTAGCCCCCCATTGTATCACGACGCGCATGCCTAAGACTCTCACTATGCGCTCCAACAGACCGCACTTTCAGGTCTCACGCTGGACGGACATAACGCAGGTCAGATCATCCACCCCTTGTTGCTCAAATCGCCTTGCCGTCACCGAGTACGGCGTACTCGCGACTAAATCAAAGGTGTGGGTCGGTTTCACCTTACCAGTTTGGCATAAAGCCTGGGTGTTTTCCTGGGCACACAAGTACTTACTATCGCACCCATTCGTATCACAACATCATAGCTTCTTTCCTGGGCACACCAGTACTTCCTGCTACTCCCTTCACAGGCACAACCCCACAATTATCACAAATGTCAAGGGTAATTTCCTAACTTACCACGCCAGTACTTCCTGCTACTCCCCTTCACAGGTACCACCCATGAACATCAAGCATTACAAAGGGTATTCCTTAGACTGCCAATCCAGTACTTCCTGCTACTCCCCTTCACCGGTATAACCTAATAGCATAAGCATCACAAGGGTATTTTCCTGGACTACCACTCTAGTACTTTCTGCTGTTGCCTTTCACAGGTTTAACCCATCGACTCCTAAACTACACGTTTATCACGGAGTATTCTCTGGTGCGTATATGCAACATCACCAATCCAGACCATCCTGTCCAGATGGGCTTCACACATCATGCCTATTTCGTACTCCTTTTTCGGATCTATATGCCAAATGATTGGGGATTCCATGAATCAACCAAAAGGACTCCCACAACAAGCCACCCTTTGGTGGGGGAATCTTATGCACATGCCAAAAAGGAAGCCTTCACATGTATAGGAAGAAAAGTCGTTACCCTCGAAGACCGCTTCGGCGCCATGAGCTCCTAGCTGGCTGGAAAGAACGACAACGGTTTCTCCTCCACAACGCTGGCCTCGGATCTCTCGTCGGAACTCCGCAGCACTATCGGTGACCGGCTCTCCTTCCTCCTCCTCGTTCTTCCTCTCTCTCTAACTTGTAAAAAGATAAAGGCCAAAACTCAAATGAGAATGTCCTTATCATCCACGTCCTTAAGGAAGCAGGGAGGCACCTCAGCCATTGGATCCTAGCTGAAGATTTGGACAGCCACGATTTTGCCACAAAATCATATTTTTTGCCTGACACGGCCTGTGACATGCCCATGTCCAAGGCCGTGTACCTCAAGCGGTGCTCAATCGCCTTATCCAGTCCAGTACACTCCCATGTGACACGCCCGTGTCACGGGCCGTGTCACCTGACACGCCTTCAGACACACCCGTGTCTGTGGCCGTGTACATCAGGCTATATAAAAATCAATCTCAACCCGACAGGGACACGACCAGTGACACACCCGTGTCACAGGCTGTGTACCTAAGACACAGCCGTGTCCTGCCCGTATTCACCAGGCCTCAATGCCTTGGGCACATCCCGAAAAGGACACGGCCTGTGACACACCCGTATCCCAGGCCATGTGCCCATACACGACACTAGACACGCCCCAGCTCAACTTCGTCGAGCTGAAATTTGTCGACCCGCAGAGGACACGGCCTCCGACATGTCCGTGTTAGAGGGTGTGTGCCCTCATTCTTCATCGAACGGATTTTCATCGAACACTCATCGATTGCTCACCGGAGAAGGACACGCCCTAGGACACGCCCGTGTCCCAGGCCGTGTCACCCTATTTTCCCAACTCTGGAATTTAGGGTGTTACAATCCTCCCCTCCTTACAAAAATTTCGACCCCGAAATTTGCAGAAAGTAAGGACTTCAACAGAAGAGGTTTCATTCCACAATTGTATAATATAATGGAACACACGCTGCACAACAGTTACACAAAGAGCTCGGGAAACTAAGCTCGCATGGTCTACTCTCGCTCCCATGTGAGTTCTTCATGGCCGTAATTGTCCCATCGGACTTTGACCATCCCGATCGTCTTGTTTCGCAACTGTTTCTCGGCATGATCCTTGATCCGAATGGGCCTAACCTTTGTCGTTAGCCCATACTCCACTGGCACACGCTCATTCTCGATCACTTGAGCTGGATCCTTCACGGCTTTCCGCAGCACTGAGATGTGAAACACATCATGTAATCCACTCAAGTCTGCTGAAAGAGTTAGCCGATATGCAGCCTCCCCAACTCGCTCGACCACTTCAAACGGACCCAGATACCGCGGGCTCATCTTTTTCAAACGTCGAATCCGGGACACGCCTTTGAAGGGTTTGATATTCAAGTATACCCAATCACCCACCGCGAATTCCACATTCTGGTGCTTGGCATTGTAGTATTTCGCTTGACGATCCTGAGCTATCAGTAGCCTTTATCGAATAGTGTGTATCATCGAGTTCGCTTCTTCGATGTCATTACGCCTATACAACTTGGAGTCACCTGCTTCCTCCCAAGCCAACGGTGTACGACACTTCCGACCATACAGAGCTTCATACGGTGCCATACCAATGGTCGCTTGGTAGCTATTACTGTAGGCAAACTCCACCATGTAGAGATGATCTTCCCATCTCTTCCCAAAGTCCAGGGCGCACATTCGGAGCATATCCTCCATCGTTTTGTTGGTCCTTTCAGTTTGGCCATCTGTTTGGGGATGAAAGGCTGTACTGAATGTTAACTTCATGCCCAACAGTTGATGAACCAGCCTCCAATCATTCGATGTGAACCGCCCATCTCGATCACTCACGATGCTTCGAGGTACACCGTGTAGCCGCACAATCTGCTCAACATAAAGCTTTGTCAAAATTTCTACTGAATCATCGCGCTTGTTCGGAAGGAAGTGTGCCACTTTCATCAGCCGATCGAAAATTACCCAAATGGAATCATGTCCATGCTGAGTTCTCGGCAACCCGTGCACGAAATCCATGGAAATATCGTCGAACTTCCCCTCGAAAATCGGCAACGACTTCAAGAAACCGCTAGGTTTCTGGCATTCTGCCTTCACCATAACACAAGTTTGGCATTTGGCCACATAATGAGCGATATCTTTCTTCAATCCTGGCCACCAGAATAGCTTATTCATGTCTCTGAACATCTTTGTGCTCCCATGGTGAATTGAGTACTTCGTATAGTTCACTTCGTACATCAACTCTTTCCTCAATTTTCCCAAACTCATCAAGCATAAACGACCTTATTTTCGCAAAAGCTTGCCATCCCAGGAGGATTTACCCTCTTGCACATCCTTGGCATAGCGTTGGAGACTCTCATGTAGCTCTATTGCTCGTCGAACTCTGTACGTAAGGTCACACTGCACCTCCGTCCAGTTCAAACATGCATCGGCTGTAGCATTCTTATCAACATAAGAAATCTCTAATGCTTCCAACTCCTGGATTAGACGTTCATCGTGCCTCTGGAACTAACTTGCTCTTGCCAGAGCTCTCTGAATCACGGCATCCGTGACAACATTTCCCTTTCTGGGCGTATAATGAATCGCAAAATTGTAGTCCCCAAGGAACAACAACCACCTTCGTTGTCCCATATTCAAGTCCTTCTGCTCCAACAGGTACTTTAGGATCTTGTGGTCCTTATAGATCTCCACCTTCACGCCATACAGATAATGCCTCCACAATTTCAGTGCAAAGATCACCGCCGCCAACTCTAAGTCATGGACGGGATAATTTCTCTCGTGCACCTTCAACTGGCGCGAGCCATAAGCAATCACTTTCCCATTTTGTAGAAGAACGCAGCCTAAGCCGCTCCCTACAGCATCACTGTAGATTTTAAATCCATTTGTACCACATAGTGACGTCAACACCGGCGTCGTGGTCAACCGACACTTCAGCTCTTCAAAAACTCATGCGCACTCCGGCGTCCAAACGAACTTCTGATCGTTTCACGTTAGTGTGGTGAGAGGCAAAGCAATCCGCGAGAAGTTTGCAACAAATCTTCTATAGTATCCTGCTAGTCCAAGGAAGCTCCTGACTTCAGCTACAGAAGACAACACTACCCACTCCTGTATGACCCTTATCTTCGCCGGATCCACTGCTATGCCCTCTCCGCTTACCACATGGCCCAGAAAATCCACCGACGATAGCCAAAACTCGCACTTCGAGAACTTGGCGTAGAGATGATTCTTCCTCAACGTCTGCAACACCAACCGCAAGTGGGTTTCATGATCGACTTCAGATCGAGAGAAGACCAGAATATCATCAATGAATACTATAACGAACTGGTCCAGGTACTCTCGGAACGTTCGGTGCATCGAGTCGATGAACATTGATGGCGCATTGCACCGCCCAAATGGCATTACTACGAACTCATAGTGCCCATAACGTGTTCCAAATGCGGTTTTGGGAATGTCACCTTCCCGAATCCTCAACTGGTAGTAACCAGACTTCAAATCTAATTTGGAGAGACGGTTGACCCCACCAACTGATCGAACAACTCATCAATTCGTGGGATCGGATACTTATTCTTCTCGGTGAGCTTGTTCAGTTCACGGTAGTCAATTCATAATCGCAAACCACCGTCTTTCTTTTTCACAAACAGAACAGGTGCGCTGTAAGGTGATATGCTTGGGCGAATATAACCCTGCTCCAACAACTCCTGCAGTTGGACTTTCAACGCCTCCATTTCCTTTGGCGCAATGCAATATGGCGAGCGGGACACAGGTTTCGCACCTTGCACCAACTCGATCGTAAAGTCAATCTCTCGCTAGGGTGGTAGCCCAGGGAGATCCTTGGGAAACACATCATCAAATTCCGATACCACCGGAACATCGCTCACACCGGCCTTAGGATCAACAGCCTGAATCAGCGTGAAGTAGCACTCCGTGCCCTTCCAAACAGCCTTGACAACTTGGAGTGCAGACATCAATGTCCCGCCCACTCCTTGCATCCCCGCAAACTTAGTCTCCTACTCGGTATTCTGGCCCAACGTGATCTCTTTGACATTACAATCAATCAAGGCATGCTGTTCTACAAGCCAATCCATACCAAAGATCACGTCGAATTCCGATATCGGCAATACAGATGCAGTCAAATAGAAATCCCGACTTCCTATTTGGACCGCCACATCACAAGCTCAATCCTCGAGCATCAAACAACCATTCGGCAACACCACCCTGACGCAATCTGTCTTCGCACGACTAGGTATCCCAAGCAGCAGTATGAAATCCTTAGACAAAAAAGAATGCGAAGCACCCTTATCAAACAGTGCTCGCGTCAACGTGTTCCGAATCATCACAAATCATGTGACAATCATGTCACACACACAAGCCGCATATAAATAGGCAATCAACAAAGCATGCGATAAGCAAAGAAATACAATAACTTAACTCATACTTGTGACGACGTCACTCTGCTTAATGGACTCCTATAGGCCAAGATTGTAGAATTGGGGCTGCGCCTGCGAGGCAGAGGACTCCACGACTGCCTTTCCTTTCTCTGTATATGGCGCTCCCGCCTTCTTTTAAATCTTTGGTGGTACCCGACAATCACGGGCTAAAAGCCACACCTGTCCACAATTAAAGCATGTACGAGTCTCCGGCTTTGAAGTGTCCCCCGATGTTGCTCCCGATGTAACGGTAGAAGTGGCTTGTCCAGCCGACTTGGACCTCTTGCCCCACTTCTTCTTGAAAAATGACATTGCTGGTCGGGGCACTTTGAATTCCAACTGTATTACATCCAAGGCCCACTTCCCATGCACCCACTTCATATCCTTTTCCAGTGCGCACGCGGTGTCAACCAACGTCTGCAAGCCTTGGTTCACAGAACTAGAGAGCAGGAATCGCAACTCATCCAGCAGTCCATCATAGAACCTATTCGTCTTCCTCTGCTCATCCACAAAGATCAAACCCGCATACCGTCCCAACCTCGTGAACTCATACAGGTACATGTCAACATTGCCTTCACCTTGCATTAGCCTTTGGAATTCTTTCTCCATGGAAATACGTTGTGCTGCCGGGAGGTGCTTTGCCAGGAAAAGTGTCGAGAATTCCTCAATCGTCACTTGTGTTAACGGTCGACCCGCTAAGTGGTGTAGTTCAAACTCATCCCACCATAAAGGAGCCTCTCCTTCCAGCAAGAAGGTGGCTAAGGTGACTTTCTGATGTTCCTCCGTTCCAATCACCGTCATAATCTGCTTGACGCACGACATCTAGTCCTCAGCCTGCGTAGGGGATCCCAGGCCCGTAAATGTAGGCAGGTTGAAACTGATGAACTGCTTCAACTGCTTCTCAGCTGCTCGAGGATCCATAGCCGCTACAGGTTCTGGCCTCGCCGCAACTTGTTTTGGCCTCAATGCCGGCTGCTCTTGCCCTTGTGCCTGCCCAATCGGCTGTGCTTGGACATTGGAAAACAATGCCTCAGCAACTAATCGCACAGTGTCCGTAGAAGGTATAGTTGTAGGCACCTCAGCTAGTGTCGTACTTTCATCAGAACATTGGGTCTCCGATTGCCCCGTACCACTCTGCGTCACCTATAATTGAACAAGACACTCACATGAGCGACCGCACACAAGCAAAATAACAAAATAGGAACGCACAGGTTCCTCAAACACATGTATTTGCATTCCCAAGGTGGACATTTCAGAGTTCATTAGTGTTAACTTGGTTCGCACAGACACGTGCTCGCTACCCCACAAATAAATTCGACCACGAATTCGAAAGGGAAAGACCGAGATAGCTGATACCAATAATGTAACGACTCCGTCCGTTCACAGGTATGTACTATAAGGTCCGGTCGGGACCCCATAGCATATACCATAAAACAAGCGTGGAAGTCACGTAGTGATACCAGAGTTGCGCATCCTAACTCATTGCATTCTAGTGGAAGCCTATAACACGAAGTTGAACTCACACATAGGAATGTCCACCATATTAAAGCTCCACATTTATATAAAACAGGAATCGTAGCAAATACAAAGTCAACTGGCCTTATGGCCTTACAGGGCTTTACACAACAGTGGCCTCAAACATTGGCACATAGGACAGCCACGTATAATCAAACATAGTAGTTTCATTCAGCCTTTGAGGGCAAACAGTAGCAGCTACAGCAGCAAGAACTTCAGCCTTTACGCGTCCCGCTTGGCTCTCCAGCACCTGCACAGGGACAGCCCACCCAACAGTGGAAAACAGGCAACGGTCATCATTCAGCTGACCAAATTATAACGACCCCACCCTTTTCCCGGGGCGGTGGTATTCCTTCCCTGCAGGCATAACATTTCACAGGAAAATATGTATATCATACATTATGCTCTCACACACATACATTCCATCACAACCGTCAGCCACGCAGCCCGACGATCCGTGCTTTCAGGTCTCACGTCGGACGGACATAACGCAGGTTGGATCATCCACCCCCCGTTGCTCAAATCGCCTTGCCATCACCGAGTACGGCGTACTCGCGGCAAAATCAAAGGCGCGGGTCGGTTTCACCTTACCTGTTTGGCATAAAGCCTAGGTGTTTTCCTGGGCACACCAGTACTTACTATCACACCCATTCGTGTCATAACATCAGAGGGTATTTCCTGGGCACACTAGTACTTTCTGCTACTCCCTTCACAGGCACAACCCCACAATTATCACAAATATCAACGGTATTTTCCTGACTTACCACGCCAGTACTTCCTGCTAGTCCCCTTCACAGGTACCACCCATGAACATCAAGCATTACAAAGGGTATTTCCTGTACTGCCAATCTAGTACTTATTTCTACTCCCCTTCACAGGTATAACCCAATAACACAAGCATCATAAGGGTATTTTCCTGGACTACCACTCCAGTACTTCCTGCTACTGCCTTTCACAGGTTTAACCCATCGACTCCTAAACTACACGTTTATCACGGAGTCTTCTCCGGTGCATATATGCAACATCACCAATCCAGACCAACCTGTCCAGATGGGCTTCTTACAACATGCCTATTTCGTACTCCTTTGCCGGATTTATATACCAAATGATTGGGGATTCCATGATTCAACCCAAAGGACTCCCACAACAAGCCACCCTCTGGTGGGGGAATCTTATGCACATGCCAAAAATGAAGCCTTCACAAGTCTAGGAAGAAAAGTAATTACCCTCGAAGACCACTTTGGCACCATGATCTCCTAGCTGGCTGGAAAGAACCGCAACGGCTTTTCCTCCGCAACGCTGGCCTCGGATCTCTTGCCGGAACTCCGCAGAACCACCGATGGCTGGCTCTCCTTCCTCCTCCTAGTTTTTCCTCTCCATCTCTCTAACTTGTAGAAATATAAAGGCCAAAACTCAAATGAGAATTTCCTTCTCATCCATGGCCTTAAGGAAGCAGGGAGGCACCTCAGCCATTAGATCCCAGCTGAAGATTTGGACAGCCTTGATTTTGCCACAAAATCATATTTTTTTGCGTGACACGGCCTGTGGCACGCCCATGTCCCAGGCCGTGTACCTCAAGCGGTGCTCAACCGACTTATCCAGTCCAGTACACGCCCATGTGACACACCCGTGTCACGGGCCGTGTCACCTGACATGCCTTCAGACATGCCCGTGTCTGTGGCCGTGTACATCAGGCTGTAAAAACATCAATCTCAACCCGACATGGACACGGCCAGTGACACGCCCATATCATAGGCCATGTACCTAAGATACAGCCGTGTCTTGCCCGTGTTCACCAGTCCTCAATGCCTTGGGCATATCCCGAAAAGGACACGGCCTATGACACACCCATGTCCCAGGCCGTGTGCCCATACACGATACTAGACACGCCCAAGCTCAACTTCGTCGAGCTGATATTCGTCGACCCGCAAAGGATACAGCCTCCGACATGCCCGTGTCAGAGGGCGTGTAACCTCATTCTTCGTTGAACGGATTTTCGTCGAACGCTCGTCGACTGCTCACCTGAGAAGGACACGCCCTGGGACATGCCCGTGTCCCAGGCCATGTCACCCAATTTTCCCAACTTTAGAATTTATGGTGTTACAACATGTTTATGTATGTTGATTATGCCTCTAGGTATGTGTGAGTAATTAGATAGGGGAATGACTTCACACTATTCACACATCCCTAGACGAAGCACTCATGTACAAATACTATGCTTACATGTTATAACTCGTGACATTGCATCTTAACATGTTAGGAATATTTTGAATAATCAATGTCACGATATATATATGTGCGTATATGAAGATCAAAAATTTGGGCCAAATCTCTAATGCTAAAGCCTTATGTGTACAAGATAAAGTGTATCTAGGTGGATAGATTTCGATTGACACGGGCCTCCTTGAACTCAAAAAATATATATAAAAAATGATAGCTCACAGCAAACTAAAAAGGAAACTATGCAAGCTATCCAAAGTTATGTCAAGGACCACCCCCACCCCACCCCAAGCACTACTCATCCCTCCTGATAAGTCTTTATGAGCATTTTGAGGGTGAGCAACTTGGTTCAAAGTGTCATTTCAATCTTGTGCATAGACTCTAACTTAAGCTTAGTGTCCTTAGTTCTAGTCGTGGTATGGCATAGATTGGTATGTGACGTGATTGCTCTCTCTATTTCTCTTGTGTTAGCATTTTAAAATATTGAGATAAAACATGTAAAATATGCTATTTCTACTTGGTGTTTTCTCTATGCTGATGCTACACGTGCACGTCATTGCCTTATTTAACGGTTCCATACATAAGAATTGGACTGAAACTACACTATATGTCTTTCGCACATAGGTCCTAGCACATGATTTACACTTTTAATGCTTACAATGTTTTAAATGTGATTAACTCTATAACTCTCGTAGCAATGTAGTGTTCCTCGTTGTGTGCTTAGTCTACTTTGTGTTGTCCAATCCATAAAAACTATACAAAATGACTTATTTTTTGTTTGTGTACTCTGCTCTTACTTCTATGACCCATGTGCTTCATATCCTCTGATCTGCATTTTTTGGGTCACCCCTCTAGCTCTCACTGTTTGCTCTACTAATTGTGTGCATTGTCTGCGGTTTCTTTTATGCTCATCATATATACTGGTTTTTACTCCCACCTTACTGTTTGGTCTGTCCTGCCCCTTTTGATACTATCAAAGGGGGATAAGAGATTGTTCATAAGAATTATTCACTGGTAGGATCTCATGTAGGGGAACTTATTTCAATGCGTGCACATAGATAGGGGGATCGTGTAGAACACATAGATAGGGGTAGCGTGTAGAACATAGGTAGGTGGAGCGTGTATGTAGGGGAGCTATATAGAGAACCTGAAACCTGAACCTTCAAGATTATCTCTTATATATATATTCACTCAATCATGCACGTTGGTACTTCTCATGGACGAGATTTGAAATTATGAAATGGGGGAGTTTGTTGGAACCGCTGTTTCATATTCCCTATGTTTGAGAATATCAAATCCCAGCTATATTTGATCACGTCTTGTGTTGATGGAGTGTGCAGGCTGACAGGTTCAAGTAAAGAGAAGAAGTCTCCTATGGATGATAATGCCGAGCGGTAGAAGTTACCGTGGAGCGGTAGCCGTGAATTAACTGGACAGAACTCTCGGGAACCTAGCGCTCCACACTATTCCTACTGCTCGTGGTAATGCAAGTAATTATTTTGGCCAGCCTCTCTGGAAACATATGGCAAGCGGTAGTGCTTACCGCATCGCGCTAGCCACTCGACGAGTGTCGATATGAGTTCGTCGAGTTACCTACTTATCTAATGGCGATAGTGACGCACTGCGTTAGCCTTTTCACGAGTGTCGAGATAGGTTCCTCGACTTACTGACCTACTGTGTGGCGCTACCTTCTACCGCATGGCGCTAGCTCTATGAAAAGGGAAAACATTCATTTTGAAATACTATTCCAAATTTGGATGATAGCTGGCACAACAAGTGCATGAACCTACCTCCAGGCGCTAGTATTACCGCCGTCATTAGCATTTTTCATGAATACGTATATAAGACCACCTCGGTTTTTGTGCCTCATTAATCCAAAAACGAAAAGCGACAGGAGTTCGTGCATTCTAGGGTTTGGCCGCTCTCTCTTGCGCTTTGTTCCAAAAGTCTCCGTCGAAGAAGAAGAAAGTCATCTCCCTCCCGTTCGTGAATGAATAACTTCGACAATCCAATATTTACATCGAATACGAAGAGCTGACTGGTCGCCAGCAAACGAATATCTCAAACACCGGCCGCAGATCGCTCAACGGAGAAGTCGTCAATAGGGAGAACTTCATCTTTTAAAATTTTTACATCCTTATTTCTATAATCTATTATTTTCTGAATCATGTGGCAAGGAAAATCGACTAGTGAGGGTCATCAGAACCTAAGGAGGATTCCATTGAAAATCATCATGGAGATAGGGATGTTTATATCAGTGGATCTAGCGGGACTCTAAGACCCTTCCTTCTGTAGAGGTGAAGAGTCAGCTTCAGGACCATTCTTGGAGGGAAAGGGATAGATCCAACCGGTCCGTGGAGCGGGTCGGCATAGAAAACACAAGAGTTTTTATTTCTCATCGCTTTCGATCTCCGGCGTCACAAAGATCACAGTGTTGTAGTTGTTCAAAAAATATTGTTGTTTTAAATCTCGCAATGAAATTTGTTTGATGTGATTTTACCTACAGTAGTTTCCTACAAATAATATTTTGATTTCCGGTGTGTGGTTCTCAAGAGTAACTGCCTAGAAAAATCAGTTACGAGACTTACCGTCGTGCGTTAGCAACCTAACACCCCGTGGTAGCTTCCAGAACTCAATTTTTTGTGTCAAAATATTTTAATTGCAATAAAGGCGAGAAACCTTATCACCCCCCCCCCTCTAAGGTTGTCCACGAGTTCTAATATATTCTTCTTCCTCACCATTCTTGTCGAGCCTAAAGTAGTTTTCTGGACAGAGAACCTGAAAGAAAAGAGATAGCTAGAGCAATCTACATCTGTGACAGCAGGTTCAGAAGCAATTTCTAAGAAGGAAGATGAAGAGGTAGATCAGTCGAGTTATTCAGGAAAAGGCAGCTTATTGAAGAAGAAAAGAACTGTCTTATCCATAGTCTTTATCAGTAGAAGCTAGGGCTGAAATCTGCTCAGCCCAGGAAGAAGTGGAGATAGAGTAATTACTCTGGTGTCAATTCAACACAATCAACCTTACATTCTCTTTGTTGGATCATGTCTAGGATCTGAGTTGTAAGCCTTTCTTTAAAGGTCGAGTGGTAGGATTCTGTGTAGAATTTGAGTTGTAGGCATGTGTTATAAAGGCTGAGGTAGGATCATTTATTGAACTGAGTGTAGGATCCATTTTAGATCTGAGTGCAGGGCTGTCCTCCCAGCCTGAATTATATGGCCATTGGCCTGAGGTAGGTGGTTTTTTAATCATTAAGTTGTAGGGCCTTGTGCCTGAGCAGTCTTGGAGGACACTGAGTGGTCCTGCGAGATCGAGTTGTAAGCTCTTAAGGAGCCAAGTAATGGGGAAGAGCCTTATCTAACACACAGTAAGAAAGACAGAGAGGGATAGTGGACTTGCCCATAATCTGGGGAACCACTATAAAACAACTGTATCGTCTGTGATTAATCATGAAAGCTTAAATAACCTAATCACTAAGAACAACACAATCGGGTAAAGGTCTAAAAGATTTAAACAAAAACCAAAAACCTATTCACCCACCCCCTCTAGGTGTTTAATTGACCTTGAAAACAAAGACTTTCGGTAGACTTTAAATACCTTGAATGTAGCATATGCAGGGAAGAGTCTGATGGCCTCTAATCTTTCTACAGGGGCAAAGGTTTGATCAAAGTCAATACCTTCTTCTTGTCTGCACCCCTTAGCTACTAGCCTAGCCTTATTCTTGATTATAATGTCATTTTCATCTAGTTTATTTCTGTAAATCCACTTGACTCCAATGACATTATGTCTTTGTGGTCTGGGAACCAGCTTTCAGACCTTTCATCTCTTAAACTGGTTCAATTCCTCTTGCATAGCTACAATCCAGAACTGATCTATGTTGGCCTCTTCAAATCTCTTGGGCACAACCTGTGATAGGAAACTTGCATACATTGTTGTATTAAGGCTCTTGTTTCTTGTCAACACTACTTGGTTTGCATCACTAATTATCTGGTGTCTTGGATAATCTCTTAGATGCCTGACAACTAGAGATAGTCTTCTTTTAGCATCGGCTTCAGTAGCAGCTTATTGCTGATATTCATCCACTTCAAGTATTCCTTGAACTCCATCTTGAATATCCACTCCATCTTGGATTTTTGGAGCAGCTTCCTTGATGGTTAGCTTGTCCATCATCAGGTCTATACCTGCAGTACTATAAGAGGAGCTTGGCAACTCACTATTAATCATGGTAGACTCATCAAAGACTAGATGTACGGACTCCTCTATAACTTGGCTTTTCAAGTTGTAGATCATATAGGTTTTACTATGATTGTTGTACCCAACAAAAATCCCATCAAAGGACTTGGTAGCAAACTTAGTCACATAGGACTTACCATTATGAAGCACATATAACTTGCTACCAAAGATCCTAAGATAGCATAGGTTCGGTTTTTTGCCCTTCAAGATCTCATAGGGAGTCTTCTTGTGTCTCTTGGTGATAGAGGCTCTGTTAAGGACATGACATGCAGTATTTACTGCCTCAGCCCAGAAATATTCTGGGAGAGATGTGTCACATAGCAAGGTCCTTCCAAATGCTATGAGAGTTCTATTTTTCCTCTCAATAATCCCATTTTATTGGGGTGTTCTTGGAGAAGAAAATTCTTGATGAATCCCTTGCTCTTCACAGAACTTTGTCATGCTATCGGACTAGAATTCAGTCTCATGCTCACTTGAAATTTTGACTATAGTACTATCAAACTCATTCTGAATTTGCTTGACAAACTTCATTAAGATATTAAGGGTTTCATTCTTTTTTTAAGAAAGAACACCCAAGTAAACTTAGAATAATCATCAACCACCATAAGTGTGTAGACTTTCCTACCTAGACTATGTACTGTCATAGGTCAAAACAAGTCCATATGTAAGAGGTATAAACACCTCACAGAGTGTTTGGTCCCAATGCCCTTGAAGGAATCCTTGGTCTGCTTACCCTTTTGTCATGCTGAGCACATGCCTTCCTTGATGCATTTCATCTTGTGACCATTCCTAACTACCTCTTCACTAAAGAACTTGTCAGTAGTCTTATAATTTAAATGACCAAATCTCTTGTGCCATTGTACACAATATGATACTTTCTCATTTGCAACTAGACATAAAGGAGACTATGTATCTAGACACAGAAAGTTTAAGAAATAAACATTTCCATTCCTGGTGCCAGTCAAGATGACCTCTTGGTCACTTGACCTCTTAATCTGGCACTCATTCTTGTGGAAGACAATGACATAGCCAAGATCCGAGAGTTGAATTATGCTTATAAGGTTATGTTACAACCCTTCAACATAAGCTACTTTTAAGATGGTGACTATGTAATTAGTAATCTTACCATAGCCTCTTGTCACTCCTCTATCTGAATAACTAAAGATAACTTTGGGTCCATGATTTACTGGAGTATACTCCTTTAAGTTCATCCTTGTCCCAGTCATGTGCCAGGAAAAACCACTGTCCAAGTACCATATAGTTGTATATGAACTTTGAATAACCTGCATCACATAATTTACCTTAACTTAGGACCCCAATAATTATTGGGTCCCAGGTTCTGATTAGCCTGAAAATGAACATGTCTTCTTGCAGATTTTCTGGCAGGAGGACTAACATTAGCTCTGGGCACAGTAGGATTGTGCCAGCAATCTAAGGCAAAATGCACCACCTTGCCACAACACCAGCACTCATGTATATTATACCTTCTCTTCTAAGCAGGTCCTACAGTTGGGTTAACTGCTGACTGTATAGAAGGAAGAGGTGCAACAACCTTCTTCAAGTTCCTTCCAGCAAGGAACTGACTGAAGGTGGGTCTTTTAGTAGGCTTTCTTGGCTTACTATGAAAGCTATTTACAGCATTCTTCTTTGCAGATGACATGCTGTTTATAGCATCAGATATATCTAGATCTGTTTTGTTGATGTACTTGCCCTTGGTCTGGGTCTTTGCTGGATGGCCTTGAGAGTTAGCCACTGCCACTTTATTAAGTGAAGGTGTTGGTGCACCAAACACAAATAGTTCTTGATGGGTCATTTGGATTTCCTCATGGGGAGCCTTAAAGGTACTCACTCCCCTACTGTACCTTCCACCATAGCTGTGAACCTCTTTGTTCACACTAGTGGATCTTCCATTCATCCAGTGACCATAGATGCTTTCTTGGTCATACATATTTGAAGGTAACATCATCTTCTTAAAAGGGATGGGATGCTTAGAAGCTAGAGGCTGGACTAGAGCTTTCCCTTTCCCTTTGGAAGGGGCAACTCTAGTGTTTCCCTTAAACCCCAACCCCTTATTACCTTTCTGAGAGTAGAAGGAGTCTATCAAGGGCAACACAGTATTAGGCTTAGAGAAACTAGCCACAATTCTCTTCTCCCTCTGGATCTTCTCTTCAAGAACTCTAATGAGACTATCCATGTACTAGATGGTGCCAATCTAGATGAGAGTAATGTTCCTAAGTTGTCTAACTTCCCTGGCCTTATGATCCAGCAAAGATGTTGTCTCAGTCTAATGGGAAGCAGCAAGCTGAAGGGAGGTTATCTCCTCAGCCTGCTTCTTAGTCAACTTCTTGGACTTCTTAATGGCATCAAGAGTTCACCATACATATCAATCAATTGATTGACATCTCCTTTAGATTGAGAATCATCTTCACCATTGGATGATGAAGTTTCTGTATAGGGAGTAGTCTCATACCCAGACTTTGAAAAAGAAGTAGATAGAGGAAGTACATTTTCTAGACCAGGCCGACCCTTGCTGGATTCTTCATCAAACATTGCCATCAGCCCATAACAACTGTAGGCATCTTCTTCATATTCATTCTCCTCTGAGTCACTATTTGAATGTGACAGAGGGGCCCAGATACCTATCCTAGAAGCAGGATAGTCTTCTATTTCTTCAGCAGCAATTAGACCTATATAGCCTTCTTCATCTTTAGACTCTGAGAAAGTTGATTCTATCCAGCTCTTCTCCTTCTTAGAAATGAAGGACTTTTCCTTCTTGCCCTTGTGTTGGTGAACCTTTTTCTCACCATCCTCTTTTCTCTTCATTGGGCAGTCAACAATCATATGCCCCGGCTTGCTGCAACAATAGCAGACAACTTTAGAGGAACTATGTTAACTAGTTTTAGAATCATACATTTCTCCCTTAGAGTGATTCTTCCTATGATGAGAGGAGGAGGAGGGTCTGCTTCTCCACTGCTTCTTCTTCATCATCTTGTGAAATTACCTGGAGAATGCATCAAAGTCTTCATCAGACATGCTACATTCTGATGAGCTTAACACTGTACTGTCTGAATTAGCAGGCCTTGTTGGAGGAGAGGGAATCCTCTCCTTGTTCTTCCTAGTTCTTTCTGCTCTGATGCCCAAAGACTTTTCCTTGGCCTGGGATTTGCTGATGGTCTCCTCCTCTTTCCTGGCAGTCAGTTGCATCTCATAAGAGAGCATCTTTCCAAACAAGGTGTAAGGTGGAGTATCAGCCAGCATTCGCACCTCCCATATGACATAGATCCTAGTGTCCCAGTCTCTAGTTAGAGAGCTTAGGAACTTATCATTAAGGTCATAATGGCTGAATACCTTCCCATAGGTCTTCAGCTCATTCACTTTCCTAAAGAACCATTCATAGCATCCAACTATGCTCGCTTTCTGGGCCTTCCTGAAAGCCTCATACTCCTGGTTGAGAATAGACTTCCTTTCATCTCTAACATCTTTAGTTCCCTCCATATAGACCACAAGAGTGTCCCACATCTCCTTGGAGGACTGGAAATGAACCGGATTCTGAAAGGTGGAATCATTTATGGCACTAACAATAATGTTCTGTGCCCTCTTATCCATGGTGGCCAAGATGATTCCATCCTTGGTCATCTCTAAGTATTTCTTTGGTGTTTGGACTATTGCATCTAGAACTGAGACCATCATGGGGATGAAAGGTCCCTCTTTGACTGTCACAAAGATCCTTGGGTCATAGGGTTCCAAAAACAGCTTAACACTCTGAACGTGTGAGTTAGATCTGATATACTCTAGAGGGGGTGATTGTCTCTTAGATATCTGCAAGGAGAAAATAACCAAACTAACAATTCAATAAGGCAAGTATACCTATCGAAACGCAGCTAGGGGACACAAGTGTCGTATTGAAATCCGGGAACAGTTGAGTAAGCTTACTCACACGAAATCTATTATTTTATCGACGGAAAAATTAAGTTTTTTAGAAGAAAGCTAAACGTACTAAAGGAAGAGAACTACTTGCAATGAAAGAGAGCTACTTGCATGAAACGATAAAGAGAGCTAAAAGAGCGATTAAACTTAAGCTTAATAACGATGAGGGGAAAAATGCACTCGATCAGAAATCACCTCGGCAAGAGTGGTTAGAAAAATACGATAAATAAACCTAAGATAATTAGGGTAAAAGGTCCTTGACCGTGGAGGTTCCATGAATATCGACACGCTTCTCTTGAAGGTCGTGCCTATCTGAGTTTAGGAAGGTCCGACCGACTCTCGCCTAAATCGGAGGCCTAAAACTCGCTTTACGCGGTGAACCCCACTGTTGGATTTTACTCCAATCCGGGAGATTTGAACGTCTGCCTCTCTCGAGGGGTGCGAACAACTCCCTTTACTCTTGAGTGCTCATTTCAAACTTTCGGCCTCTCGGCTAGCCCAGAATGAAAGCAAAGGTGGAGAGTATATATCGATGATATACCTCCAACCCGTGATAAATCAAGAGTAATTCAAAGCTAAGCCCTAAAAAGAAAAGGTAAGATTCAAAGCATCATAACCTAATCACTCGAACCTCGGATCATTAAGATCGAGTACATGGAGGATTAGTTAATCATGGTGAGGTGGAAGAGGGGGGAAGAGTAGAAGAAGAATAATGAAAATAGAGCAGAAACAAAAAAGAAAATAACACTTTTTATTAATGGAAACAGAGATCTTACAGCTTGAAAACCATAGATTACAAGTGCATGGAAAGGTAAACTACACTATCATTAACATTATACTATAGAACGAAGCTAGGAACTAATACAGGGAAAGCATAAAGCTAGAGCTAAGAACTAAAAATGGAAAAACATGCTTAAAAAAAAAGTTCAAAAATACAAAGGACAGAACCTCCCCTCTCAATCCGAAAAGTGTCCCTGAACCCTTAGAGTTGGGCTCTATTTATAGAATTTTTCGGGTCGGGTCACGCCCCCCTGTCACGCCCTGGTCGAGCGTGACCCTGGGGCGTGACACATTCGGCGCGACTTTTTCGGGCTGGAATTTAATTCTGACGAAGTAGTTGCGGTACACGCCCACAAGTCACGCCCTAGTAGGGCGTGTACCTGGGGCGTGTTCTTTGCGGCGTGACTTTGTTGAGCTGAAATTGAATGCTGGAGGTGACGGGAGGAATTGTTGAAGTACACGCCCATATGTCACTCCCGGGTCAGGCGTGACCCTGGGGCGTGACACTTTCGGTGCGACGGTGGAGCGGGAAAAACGAGCGCGCTGCGGCGATTCCTCGGAACCTGGGGACACGCCTCTAGAACACGCCCGTGTCAGATGTGACACGGGCGTGACCGAGTGCGTGTACACTAAGTTTCAACGGAATGCAGTTTCGGACCAATTGCTTCATTCCTCTGGGTTACATGCCCTAGGTACACGCCCGGGTAGGGCGTGACCTTGGGGCGTGTCACAGCATAATTCGGCTGAAAGCCGTGAAAACCTGCAAAAAGCAGAAAAAATGCATTAGCGACAAAAATATATATAAAGGGGAATCAAAATAAGTACTTTACAAGACAGCTTTAAAACCCCGAAAATATCCTAATAAAATTGACTGCAAACCGTATTATCAAATTCCCCCAAGCTTAAGTTTTGCTTGTCCCCAAGCAAAGATATAAAGACTAGCTAATCATAAAAGTGACTAATTCAAAAAGTTTTAATATACTTACACAAGTACTATGTGAAATTCTAGGTAGGGAGAATGTAAAACGTAAATCTAAAATAATTATTTTGGTATGTTTTAACTTTTATAAATTTACTTAATAAGAATAAATCATCCAGAATTTTGACGAAATTCTTTAAATAGATTTAAGCAAGGCAATGAAAATGAAAAGAACGTATTGAGTTATTACTAGATCCAAGTAACGCATTATAATTATATCAATTAAATAACAAAAATCTAAGTTTAAATCCAAAACTAAAACTGATTTACTTTTTTTCTTTTCTTAGTTGTTAAATAAAATTAAAAAAAGGCGTGAATCAAAAGGACTTAATAGGACCGAAACGTTTGGTTTAGGAATATGAATAGGAGTGGAATTCAAATATAAACATGGAGACTTAAAAATCACACTAAACCAAAACAATGAGTTTCAAAAACAAAAATTATTTTAAACAAAATATGTATAAATAAATTTATTTTTTTTCTTTATGATTATTTATCTTTTTTTATTATTATTATTTTCATTCATTTTTTCTCTTTTTTTCAATACATTGCTTTTGAGTACACTTTTTTCAACAATTTTTCCAAAGATAACACAGAATTTCCTATCAAAAAAATTAGCGTGATTAGATAGGTAGGAATTTGGGCTTTGGTGAAAATGAAATGCTGTGTGGAGTTATCAAATGAATTTGGAAAAAAGGCTCAAAAGCGGCTATCTAGTGGTAAAAGATTTTAGGTTGGCAGGAAAGCTCAAACGCAAACAAAAATGGCCTAAATCATTTTCATGCTTTTTTCAAATTTATTTAAAACATAGAATCGATAAATTTCAAAAAGCAAGTTCGAGATAATAAAAGAAGATTGATGAAATCATCTTATAAATAAAAATAATATGTGACTTGGATCGTTCATATCTACTACGTTATTCAAAATTTATTCTTACAAAAATTATCTAAAGACGAAAAGGAAAATAGTGGATGATAAATTTTTAGAGAAAGTAAAGAAAATAAAGAACGGAAAACCATAATAGAAATGCACGGTTTAGAGAAATATTTTACCTTAACATGCTACCGTGAATTAGAAACACAGCATGACCAACATTTTACTTGTGAAATATGATTAAAAAAATAATTAGAAAAATTATAATTAACTACGTTGTTTATAAAGAAGTTTGAGAAAAACAAAACATAAATATGGGGTACTTATTGAAATACCAAAATGCAGCTATATATATACATATTTTTTTGAATTTTTTGGATTTTTTGGATATTTACAAAAAGCAAAAAGGAGGAACTCATCCCCCAAGCTTAAAATCTACATTGTCCTCAATGGAGAAGGAGGTCGGAGAATGAGAGAAAAGTAAAGTACAGAAATGAAAGACAGAATTGAAAAACAGGTACTTCCCCGGTTTTATGTGGCAGGGAAAGCTGAGTGATGCCGCTCCTCCATGCGTGTGCGGTGGAGCTCCATGAAACGTCGTTCGGTGGACTTTGTCAGGGAATCAGAACCGTTGGAGCAGGCGATCGCAGAAGTTTCAGCTTGCCGGAGCCATTCGGGGCAAAAATTGTAAAATAAAGAAAACAGAAAAAGATAACTTGGGTTGCCTCCCAACAGCGCCCTTTGTTTAAAGCGTCGTTTGAGCTCGACGCATCAAAATAAGATTGTCCCAAATATCGTTTTAAAAATAAAGTTCGAATAAAGTTCAAAGTTTATGAGAAAAATAAAGTTCAGATTAATCAAATGTCAGGACCGGAAAGATAGAGTTAACAGGGTTGAGACTGACATCATCACAGAAATACAGTTTAAGACGCTGACCATTCACTTTGAAAGTACCCTTATCAGGGTGGGAAATTAAAACAGTACCATAAGAAAAGACTTCTAAAACAGTAAAAGGCCCCGACCAATGTGATTTTAATTTACCCGGGAATAAACGGAAACGAGAATTATAAAGAAGCACTTGGTCGCCCGGCTTAAAGATTTTTGGGTGCCTAAGATGTCGATCGTGTAAACGCTTCGTCCGCTCTTTATAAAGTCTGTTATTTTCATATGCGTAAGAGCGCCACTCGTCGAGTTCGTTAAGTTGAAATTTTCTAAAATCGCCGACAGAGTGGGGATCAAAGTTTAAAAATCGTAAAGCCCAAAAGGCGCGGTGCTCTAACTCTACGGGTAAATGACACGATTTTCCATAAACCAACCGATATGGCGTACATCCGAGGGCGGTTTTGTATGCTGTTCGGTAGGCCCATAGAGCATCGTCTAATTTGGCTAACCAGTCTTTTCTAGATGTTGAAATAGTCTTTTCTAAAATTTTTTTATTTCTCTATTGACTACTTCGACTTGTCCGTTAGTTTGGGGGTGGTAGGCAGTGGAAAGCTTATCAGTAACGCCATATTTAGTTAAGATTTTTGAAAATTGTGCGTTACAAAAATGGGAACCCCTATCACTACCGATAGCGCGCGGCGTACCGAATCGAGAAAATAATTTTTTTAGGAAATTAACTACGACTCGGGCGTCATTCGTAGGAAGAGCTTGGGCTTCGGCCCAACGCGAAACATAATCAACGGCAACTAATATGTACTTATTCCCGAAGCTAGAAGGAAAAGGGCCGACAAAATCAATCCCCCAGAGGTCGAAAACTACGCACTCTAGGAAATAATTTTGTGGCATTTCATTTTTATTCGAAATATTCCCCGACCGTTTGCAACTATCACACCTACTCACAAAGGCATGCACGTCTTTAAACAGGGTGGGCCAGTAAAAACTCGTGCTTAACACTTTGTGAGCGGTGCGAGCAGCTTGATAGTGCCCACTTGTCGGTCCTTCATGCAAATGTTTAATAATATCTAATCCTTCATCAAAAGAAACACACCTCCTGATCACTTGGTCGGCACAAATTCTGAAAAGATGCGGGTCCTCCCAAAAATAGTTTTTCAGCTCAGAAACGAATTTCTTCTTTTGCTGAGATGAAAACTCTTTTGGGAGCACACGAGCCACTAGATAGTTGGCGATGCGGGCAAACCAAGGAGAAGTAGATGTGTTAATTATGAACAGCTTCTCATCAGGGAAATAGTAATGAAAAGAATTTTCGTCTAATTGTTCTATAAACGGGTTGTCTAGGCGCGAAAGGTGGTCGGCGACCAATTTCTCGGCACCTCGCTTATCACGGATCTCTAAGTCAAACTCCTGGAGGAGTAAGACCCAGCGAATCAAGCGAGGCTTGGCATCCGTTTTAGAGAGAAGATATTTGAGGGCCGAGTGGTCCGTAAAAACAATAATTTTCGAAAGAGTAATATAAGAGCGAAATTTGTCAAAAGCGAATACTACAGCTAAGAGCTCCTTCTCGGTTGTGGTGTAATTTTCCTGTGCAAATGTGAGTGTTTTACTAGCGTAATAAATGGGGTGGAAGTTTTTGGAAATACGTTGACCTAGTACGGCTCCCACCGCATAACTACTCGCATCACACATTATTTCAAATGGAAGATCCCACACCGGAGCTATCATAATTGGGGCATTAACTAATTTTTCTTTTATTAAATTGAAGGCAGCTAGACAGAGGTCATCAAAGATGAATGGGGCATCTTTTTCTAAGAGATGGGTAAGGGGTTTGGTGATTTTGGAAAAGTCCTTTATGAAGCGGCGGTAGAAACCCGCATGACCCAGGAAACTTCTTATAGTTTTTATGTTCGTAGGTGGCGGCAGCTTCTCGATAACTTCTATTTTCGCAACGTCTACTTCAATACCCCTTTCAGAAATTTTATGTCCCAAAACTAACCCTTCCCTCACCATAAAATGACATTTTTCCCAATTTAAGGCGAGGTTAGTTTCTTCGCTTCGCTCTAAGACTTTTTCATGGTTCTCTAAGCAATTATCGAAGAAATTCCCGAAGACGGAGAAATCATCCATGAAAACTTCCATAATGCTTTCTACGTACTTGTCAAAGATGGCGAGCATACATCGTTGGAATGTAGCTGGCGCATTGCACAATCCAAACGGCATTCTTCGGTAGGCGAAGGTGCCGAAGGGACAAGTAAACGTAGTTTTCTCCTGGTCCTCGGGGGAGATGGGGATTTGAAGATACCCCGAGAGGCCATCGAGAAAACAATAAAAGCTATGTCCGGAAAGTCGTTCTAAAATCTGATCAATGAACGACAAGTGGAAGTGATCCTTGCAGGTGACATCATTCAACTTACGGTAGTCTATACACATTCGCCATCCGGTCACCGTCCGAGTCGGGATTAATTCATTATTTTCATTACTTACGACCGTTATCCCTCCCTTCTTTGGTACTACCTGTACTGGGCTAACCCACTTACTGTCGGATATAGGATAGATAATTCCCGCGTCTAACAATTTCATAACCTCGCCCTTAACTACGTCTTTCATGTTTGGGTTTATACGGCGCTGAGGTTGTATAGAGTTACGTGAATTATCTTTCATTAAGATTTTATGAGGGCAGAAAGATGGGCTTATGCCCTTGATATCAGATATCTGCCAAGCAATAGCTTTGCGATGCTTTTGTAAAATTAAAAGAAGTTTATCCTTTTGTGCATCCGTGAGTTAGGCCGAAATTATGACAGGCAGCTTGGAGTCCTTTTCTAAGAAAGCGTATCGAAGGTGCTCTGGTAGTTCTTTCAGTTCCAAGGTAGGGGGGTCATCATACGAGGTTTTGGAAATTTGTTCTTTTTCAAAAACTATGTCCTCGTACACTTTTTTATATATAAAATTAAAAGGGGTGTTGCTAGCGGCCATGGAGGCTTCGTGCAGCGATTCAGTTGGAAAAGTAGAAGAGGAACAGAAATCAAAAAATTCTTTTTCAAAATCAGAAAGGCGAGTGGAGGATTCTTCACTTAGGTGTAGAGATTTAGTTGGAGGAGTAGGAGAGGAACAAAAATTGGAAAATTCTTCTTCAAAATCAGAGGTGTGAGAGAAGGATTCTTCACTTACGGTATCCACGAAAAAACAGGAGTCATCATTAGCTAGTGTGTTCTTCATCGAGAGGGTGATAGAGAAAGTTACCTAATCGTCGCCCACTCGAAGGAAGAGCTTACCATTGCTTACGTCAATGATAGCTCGGGAGGTGGCAAGGAAGGGTCGTCCAAGGATCAGGGGAACCTCGACGTCTTCTTCGATGTCCAAAATGACAAAGTCCACCGGGAAGATGAACTTGTCAACTTTGACTAGGACGTCCTCCACTATTCCTAACGGGTATTTGACTGACCTGTCGGCGAGCTGGATACTCATGCGTGTGGGGTTGAGACTACCAATTCCTAAATTTTTAAACAACAAGAGGGGCATAAGATTAATACTCGCACCTAAGTCGGCTAAAGCGTGTTTGACAAAGAGATCACCAAAGACACACGGGATAGAGAAACTACCTGGGTCACTGATTTTCTTCGGTAATCCGTTTGTCAAAACCGCCGAGCACTCGGCATTTAACATGACATGAGAAAGGTTCTCTAACTTCTTCTTGTTGGTTAGGAGGTCCTTAAGGTATTTTGCATACTTAGGCATCTGGGATATGGCTTCGTGGAAAGGCAGATTTATGTGGATTTGTTTAAACATTTCTAAAAAACGGGTGTATTGATCATCCTGTCGTTGTTTATTAAGTTCGGAAGGGTATGGCGGGGATGAATTATTTTTAAAGGTGGGTGGTGGAGTGAGTTGTTTTTCTAAAATAAGAGTGATAATTTCTTCGGCAGAGTGTGGAATTTTTAAAACGGGAACGGAGCTTTGATTTTTTAAAGCGGAAGTGGAGATTGCCTTGGGCTCTTCACTTATCATACCGGGAACTTTCTTCCCACTCCAAAGAGTTATAGCTTTTGCTTGCTCTCTCGGGTTGGGCTCGGTATTGGAAGGAAGAGACCCTACGGGTCGCTCAGAAATCATTTTAGCGAGCTGTCCTACCTGATTTTCTAAATTTTTAACACTTCCGGTTAAGGTTCTAATCGTAGCGTCATTAGCATTCATGTATTTTGAAAACATTTCCTCCAAATTTGGAGGTCTTGGAAAACTTTGAGGAGGTGGTGGTGGAGAAAAATCACTTTGCGGTGGCGGGCGCACAGTATTCGATGGATTGCTCCATGAAAAATTCGGATGATTTCTTAACGCAGGATTATAACTATTCGGAAAATTAAAACCAGGAGGATGATAATTCGCAACAAAAAAATTATTAAAAGCAGTTCTAGGCATATTATTTACATAATCCAAATGTTCAGCGGGAGGAGTTGCAGATTCCCATACCAGAGGGGCGGAGGCAGCAGTCATCTCCGTAATTGTTTTGCTTAATATTTCAACTTGCAGTGCGAGTTGGGAGACGTTGTCCACTTCAAAGAGACCTGCAGGTTTGTTTGGGCGGGACCTAGGCACATTCCACTGGTAAGTGTTCATGTCCATGTCTTCAAACAGCTCAAGAGCTGCTTCCGGGGTCTTATGGTTTAAAGTACCGCCAGAAGCTGCGTCTATCATTTGCTTTGTGCTTTGATTTAGCCCATTATAGAACGTCTGCACCTACAACCATACAGGCAGAGCGTGATGTGGACATCGTCTTAATAATTCTTTAAATCTTTCCCAGGTTTCGTAAAGGGTCTCAGAGTCTATTTGTCCAAAGGCAGAAATGTCATTCCTAAGTTTTGCAGTTTTAGCAGGCGGAAAATACTTGGCCAAAAATTTTTCAGTTAATTGCGTCCAAGTAGTTATGCTATTTTTAGGAAGGGTGTTCAGCCACTGCTTAGCCTTAATTCTAAGAGAGAAAGGAAATAATCTGAGCCTAATAGCATCATTTGTGACACCATTTATCTTGAAGGTGTCACAAATCTCAAGAAAGCTGGCTATGTGTGCGTTCGGATCTTCATCTTGAAGCCCGTCAAATTGCACATACTGCTGCACCATTTGAATTATGCTAGGCTTCAGTTCGAAATTATTATTATTTATTGCAGGGCGAACTATACTAGATTCTGTACCCTCGAGATTCGGTTGTGCATAATAGGACATAGGCCTTTGCACGACTTCCTCCATGTTGGGTTCTGCCATTCTTAAGGTAGAAAATGACTCGGAATCCTCAACCGGCACTTGGGTAGTAGGGCCTTGAAATCGTGATCTTCTCCGAAGAGTACGCTCAATTTCGTGGTCCAGTTCCAAAGTAACCGACGGACTTCCGCGGGTCATACACTAGAAGAAGAGAGGAGAAGAAAGACTAGAAAATAAAAGAGCTAATGAAGTCTCGAAATTTTTTTTTTTGAAATAGATTTTTTTTTATGTTTTAACTCCCGAACTTCCCAAGGGCTACCTGGTGAAGGGTTCGCAAGGTACTAGACAAGATAGTGGCATTTAGAGCCACTTTGCCCTTTTCGAGAGAGTTAGGTGGTGTAGAAAAATTTGTGATATGGGTTTCTATTAAGTAGGCGGTAATTAAAATCCAGCCATTTAACTCCGAGCGAGTAGGCGGAAAATAAAAGCTACACTCACGCACTCGATAGAAAATTAAAACACACCCACTCTACAGAAAGTAAACACACTCTACTGAAATAAAGCCTGCCAATTAACTCAAGTGAGTAGGCGGAAAAATAAAAGACGCACACTTGCTTGAATAAAATCCAGCCAATTAACTCAAGTGAGTAGGCGGAAAAAATAAAAATACGCACACTTGCTTGAAGAAAATCCAGCCATTTAACTCAAGTGAGTAGGCGGAAAAATTTTAAGAAGGAGGATGAGAAAGAGAAGTGATAAAATTAATATATTCGTGTTTTCAATTTATCAACGAGCGTTGCCTCCCCGGCAACGGCGCCAAAAACTTGATTGTCTCTTAGATATCTGCAAGGAGAAAATAACCAAACTAACAATTCAACAAGGCAAGTATACCTATCGAAATGCAGCTAGGGGACACAAGTGTCGTATTGAAATCCGGGAACAGTTGAGTAAGCTTACTCACACGAAATCTATTATTTTATCGACGGAAAAATTAAGTTTTTTAGAAGAAAGCTAAACGTACTAAAGGAAGAGAACTACTTGCAATGAAAGAGAGCTACTTGCATGAAACGATAAAGAGAGCTAAAAGAGCGATTAAACTTAAGCTTAATAATGATGAGGGGAAAAATGCACTCGATCAGAAATCACCTCGGCAAGAGTGGTTAGAAAAATACGATAAATAAACCTAAGCTAATTAGGGTAAAAGGTCCTTGACCGTGGAGGTTCCATGAATATTGACACGCTTCTCTCGAAGGCCATGCCTAACTGAGTTTAGGAAGGTCCGACCGACTCTCGCCTAAATCGGAGGCCTAAAACTCGCTTTACGCGGTGAACCCCACTATTGGATTTTACTCCAATCCGGGAGATTTGAACGTCTGCCTCTCTCGAGGGGTGCGAACAACTCCCTTTACTCTTGAGTGCTCATTTCAAACTTTCGGCCTCTCGGCTAGCCCAGAATGAAAGCAAAGGTGGAGAGTATATATCGATGATATACCTCCAACCCGTGATAAATCAAGAGTAATTCAAAGCTAAGCCCTAAAAAGAAAAGGTAAGATTCAAAGCATCATAACCTAATCACTCGAACCTTGGATCATTAAGATCGAGTACATGGAGGATTAGTTAATCATGGTGAGGTGGAAGAGGGGGGGAAGAGTAGAAGAAGAATAATGAAAACAGAGCAGAAATGAAAAAGAAAACAACACTTTTTATTAATGGAAACAAAGATCTTACAGCTTGAAAACTAGAGATTACAAGTGCATGGAAAGGTAAACTACATTATCATTAACATTATACTATAGAACAAAGCTAGGAACTAATACATGGAAAGCATAAAGCTAGAGCTAAGAACTAAAAATGGAAAGACATGCTTAAAAAAAGTTCAAAAATACAAAGGACAGAACCTCCCCTCTCAATCCGAAAAGTGTCCCTGAACCCTTAGAGTTGGGCTCTATTTATAGAATTTTTCGGGTCGGGTCACGCCCCCTTGTCACGCCCTGGTCGGGCGTGACCCTGGGGCGTGACACATTCGGCGCGACTTTTTCGGGCTGGAATTTAATTCTGACGAAGTAGTTGCGGTACACGCCCACAAGTCACGCCCTGGTAGGGCGTGTACCTGGGGCGTGTTCTTTGCGGCGTGACTTTGTTGAGCTGAAATTGAATGCTGGAGGTGACGGGCGGAATTGCTGAAGTACACGCCCATATGTCACGCCCGGGTCAGGCGTGACCCTGGGGCGTGACACTTTCGGTGCGACGGTGGAGCGGGAAAAATTAGCGCGCTGCGGCGATTCCTCGGAACCTGGGGACACGCCTCTAGAACCCGCCTGTGTCGGATGTGACACGGGCGTGACCGAGGGCGTGTACACTAAGTTTCCACGGAATGCAGTTTCGGACCAATTGCTTCATTCCTCTAGGTTACACGCCCTAGGTACACATCCGGGTAGGGCGTGACCTTGGGGCGTGTCATAGCAAAATTCGGCTGAAAGCCGTGAAAACCTGCAAAAAGCAGAAAAAAATGCATTAGCGACAAAAATATATACAAAGGGGAATCAAAATAAGTACTTTACAAGACATGATTTACTTTAAAACCCCGAAAATATCCTAATAAAATTGACTGCAAACCGTATTATCAGGGGGGGTGAATAGAGTATGGTGCTTGAAAAAACCTTTTACAACAGTTGTTGTATTCTAATGTGAACAGGGAAGCAAACCTATCTAATCTCAGAGCAACCTAGTCACAAAACAGTCACAGCCAGAAACAAACATAAAGACAAGCAACTAGAAGACACAAGGAGCTATAGTGGTTCCCCAATCAACCTGGGTACATCCACTCTTCTACCATCCTAGGTAGGAATCCACTGCAGGATGAGTTGATCAGGTGTCCTGGGCACCAATTGGATTTTGATAAGGTGCTCAAAAACCAAACCAGATTTTTTGATCAGGTGTATTGCCACCAATGAGCTTTTGATAAGGTGCTCAAAAACCAAACACAAACTTTTTAAGGGAGTTTGAAAAACCCTTTACAGAGGTGGGGATGAGAGAGTGATGGAAGTCTTCTCTTTCTCGAAGCAGCTAAGAAGACTATGTGGATATTGATATTGTCAAAGCTCCCCCTGAGATCTGTAGTTGTTCAGGACTTGAAGCTTTGCAGTAGGGTGATAGGCCTTCAGAAAATTGATCTCCAGTAAATGATGATTTCAGCAACATCTGAAATGTGAGATGTCTCGAGTCTTGAATGATGATGGCCTTGAACACTTGAATCAAAAGAGATCTGAAGATTTCAGATGGTTGATCTCTTTTAGTGATGGTGTTTTTGTATGAATTCTTTGAGACAGAGAATGTCTGCAACTCTTTTTCCTTCTCTTGTGTGATTGTGGTTGTGAGAGTTGTTGCAGAAGAGGATTTGCAGAGAATGAATATTGCAGAATATGTGTCTCTCCCTTGTTTTTTTTTTTTCAGTTCAGAAAAATCTAATCTTTTATTCTCTTGTTGTTTGACCAGAAATTATCCACTGTCAAGATAGCCGTTGGCCTGTCATAAATGACTTCCTTAATTGTTTTTGCCTTCTACGGGAAAGTCCAATGAAACAATCCTTGATAATTCCTTGAAACTTGCTCCAGAATAAATGAAAACGGCTACAAAATCTTCTGAATTAATTGCTGAGAATAACTCCTTAACTGTTCTGAATTTGAATCTTGAAAGTCGTTGAACTCTTCAGAAAAACGTCGAACTGAGCTCTACTATCGTCGAACTGAGCTCAGCGATTTGGACTTATACAGAAACCGAGATCGTCGATCTGAGCTCAACTATCGTCGAACTGAGCTCAGAGATTGAGAACCAAACTGGAGTCAAGATCGTCGAACTGAGCTCGAAGATCGTCGAATGGAATTCGACGACTTATTGAAGTTAAGCTCAGCGATCGTCGAATGGAGTTCGATGACTCGTCGAAGTGAGCTCAACGATCGTCGAATGGAGTTCGACGATTCGTCGTACTGAGCTCGACGAAATGACTTAGTCCCCAAACTGAAAAACCTTGGTCTTGAGGGCAGCTTCCAAACCCAACTACTAACCCTTAGACTCAATTCTAATTGACCTTTAGATCTATACAATGAGGTCAAAAACAGGTTTCCTAAAGACATAGTGATCCTGACCCAAATTAGTAATAGGGTGTTCCAACAATCTCCCCCTATTTGGGTTAGGATTACTATTTATAGAAATTGGAGAAATTAAAAACAACATACAAAGCAACAATATAACAAACAACAACATTGCAGAATCACAGATATAATATCTCAGACAGATCAGAAATCAGAATAATTGTCACCTTACAGAATTACTCTTTCTCCTTGCTCTTTATAAGTTTAATTTCTCTATTTGGATTAAGAGCTTCCTTCTTTGATCTTCTGTCATCAGCTGCACCTAGAGATGTTTGTTGTTTAGGCCTTGGTACTACAGATTCAGGGTGCAGCTCCATGTATCTTTCAGAATCAAAAAACTTGCTGGAAGCATATCTTTCAAGTTCCTTTTTCTTTGTTCTGACGAGGTAGTGATGGTGGAGGTGTCCTTGCCTTGCTCTCTGGCTTTCTTAATCTGATCCAAGGCAGCTAATTCCTTCATTCTAGCTGTCCAGGCAGTTGGATTGTTCTCTGGATCTTCAAAAGGCACTGGAGGCTCATATCTGTTAGAGGGATTATCTGGAGGAGCTCTGGAGGATACTAATTCTTTGAGCTTATAAGGAAAGGACCTAAAGTTGTATCAGATGGGCCTTCTCCTTCCCTTGAGTATGGGTGCTGTCTGGAATAACCTTTTGAATAAACTTGAAGTTCTCTTTGGTTTCCTCTATAATTTCCTCTCCTAGATTGAGAGCCTCTGGATTGGCTTCCCCTATATTGAGATCTTCCTTGAGGCTGATAGGGGGTTTCACTTCTGCCAGAAGGATGAACAGCAGAGCTACCACCTGCACCTGCATCGGGAGGAGGAGGTGGAGGAGGATGATGGAACTGAGAGGAACCTTTCTCATATTTTCTCTTCTTCTTCATAACCTTTAGTTGATTCTTGGAATATTGCATCCAGTGTTCTGTTATAGGGCAGTCATGCAGAATATAGTAGGGAAAGTCATTTGTATCTTTTACTTTAGCTGGAGGAACTTTTTTCATTGCCTTGCTTCTTGCTTTTCTTTTCCTTGCTATAGTAGCTGAGGAATCATCAGAATTAGTTCTGAACTGATCACTTTCAGAGCTTTGTTCATCATATAAAGCATCAATCCTTTTCAGATAATCTTTCTGTTGTTGTGTTGGAGCAGAGGTAATAGTAGTGACAGCAATTGTAGCAGCAACAGTAAAAGCAGAAATAGCACTGGCAAAAGTTATAGCAGCAGCAGTAGACACAGCAGATACAGAACTTTCAGGAGCAACACTCTTAGAAGATACCGCAGCAGTTTCAGATATAATAGTTTCAATAGCAGCAATATCATCAGTAATGACAGTGGGCTCAAGGTCATATGCCTCTGTCTGCATATCCTCAGAAACTGAAACATCAGCCACATCAGAACTAACAGAACCAGCAACATTTGCAGCAGCAGGAGCAGCATCAGTGCTTTCAACAGCAACAGAAATAACAGGAGCAACAACAGAAAGGGACTTTATAAAAGACTTAATGAGACTGGTGTCACAGCTGGAAAAGGTCACAATGGCCTTAGAGAGATCCTCAGATGGCTGTACTACATTCTGCTCTGGAAGACAACTGAAGTATATATAATCAAACTCTGATAAAAGTGACCTGAGGTCCACTGAGAAAACTGCAACCTGAGGTGGTGTTGAAGCTTGAGCTTGAGTTGAAGTTACAGCAGCAGCAGGCAATCTAACATCTTCATGAGGCATTTCCCCCTGCCTAGATTCAGAGATAGCTGGATCAAGGCACCCAAAGGAAGGGATTGCCTGAGGAGGAAAGATGGAGGAGAGCCTGGCAGATAAGTCTGCAACTAACTTGAAGAGTGGAGCCAAGGAGGTCTCCAACAGAAGTGAGAGCCTGGGAGCTATCAGCTCATGCAGTTTGTCAGCTAAGGCTCGAATATCTACATGCTTAGTAGGGACTTGAGCAGAGGTAGAGAATGAAGGTGGAGCAACTGGTGATGTTGGTGGAGAGCTGGGGTATGGGAGAAAGGAAGGTTGAGGTGTGGGGATTGTTGAAATGGAAGAAAGGGGAATGGAGATAGAAGGTGTGAAGGAGGGTTGAGTAATGATGTCTTGCAGTAGCTGTTGATATGATGTGGATGAAGTGGGTAGATCAGGAGGGGATGAAGGTGAATCATCCATGAAGGAATTATCTATCAGATTGAATGATGGAATGTGAGATGATGTGTCAAGATCTGGTTGAGGGTAGTGATGTAAAGGATGGAATAGTCCTTCTATTCGAGGTGGAGGTGGAGAATTTGAAGTTGGAGAAGGGGTTGAAATTATGATGGTGGATGAGATTTGAATGGTGGAGGAGACTGGTGGAGATGAAATAGGAGGTGGAGGAGGAGAAGCAGCAGGCAAGTCTTTTGTAGGGGCAGAGACTTGAGGGGAAGAGACTGTAACAGTCCTTGTGCCTGAAGTTGCAGCTGCAGAGGGCCTGCTGGGCTTCACAATTTGTCTGTCCCACTTGCCAAAGAGGGCACAGGAGAGCCTCTTAGAGGCATTGATGTGCATCCCATTTGATACAAGCAGGGCAGGGCATCTATTTTGAAGAAACAGCCCAGAATCCTTCCATAATTCACAAAATTCTTATTGATCTTCTTCTTAATCAGATCAAAGAAGATCTCTCCCCAATTTAATTGTTTCTTATCCACTAAAGCACCCATCAGGCACAGCTGATACCTGTAGATGGTATCATGGGCTGAATGCTTGGCCAAAAGCACTTTTCCCACTACATCAGCTAAAAATCTGTATTCAACAGCTAAATTCTTTTTCAGCAGCTTGCTAGGGTTTGCATCAGAATGACCCATTCTATCAAGCATAGTAGTAAATTCTTCTCCAGACATTTCAACAGAATCTCTTCCAGAATTTAATCCAAAAATCTCTGTCAGAATAGAAGGTGTAAGAGGTACCTGGGTTCCAGAAATTGATCCAACAACTGTATTTTGGTCTTGGTTGTGGGCAGTATAGACCCACTCCTTGATTTCATCTGCAGGCAATTTGATTCTGGTGGACATGATAGCAACAAGCTTTTATTCCTTGAACAGTTCTAGAATGTCTTGGAAGATTTGATCACTGGTGCTGAAAGAATCCATGTCAATATCGAATCCTGCATCGAATTTCATGGCGGCCAGAACAGCGACGGAGACGGCCATGGTTTCCTGCAAAACAAATAAACAACCAAATGACCAAGTGTAGAGATGTTTGGAGGGAAAGAGAAAATTTGCAGAGAGATTGAAAGCGCAAAAGGAGAACGACGGTCGAAAAATGAATTTTATATTAGGGTTCGACGCAGAAAAGGAAAGATCATTGAACTCAGTTTGATGATTGGGGCTTCTAAAGGAATCTGAAGGGTCTTCAATATCGACGATCTCCGTTCGACGATATTGGAGAGCTTTGAGCTCTGTTCGACGATAGTTCAGAAAACAAAATCGTCGAGCGCCGTTCGACGATCATTGACCTGGAGAGATAGTTGAGCACTATCTGATAAGCGTTGAACTCTGGTCGACGATTTCGGAAAGCGTCGATCTCCGTTCGACGATCTGGGGGAAAATCGTCGAGCACAGTTCAGAGACCAGAAACACTCTAGACACTAGAAAAATCAAGATGTTTGCCTAGTCTTGGTTAATTTTTAGAGTTTTAAAATCTTGGAACTTATTTTAAACTTCCTCCATCTAACATTCCTAACTGATTTAGGAAGAAGGTGTGTTTCTTTTCATCCAAGGGTTTGGTGAAAATATCTCCCCTTTGCAAATCAGTTGGGATATATTGAAGTTTAATTTTGTTTTTCTCAACATTATCCCTTAAAAAGTGATGCCTAATTTCTATATGTTTTGTCCTACTATGGAGGACTGGATTTTGAGCTATAGAAATAGCACTGGTATTATCACAAAAGATTTTAGACTTCTCTAAGTTGTAGCCATAGTCTAGGAGTTGGTTTTGAATCAACAATATTTGTGAACAACAACTACCTGTAGCCATATATTCAGCTTCAGCAGTTGAAGTTGACACAGATGTTTGTTTCTTGCAAAACCAAGAGACAAGTCTGTCACCAAGAAACTGACAAGTTCCACTGGTGCTTTTCCTGTCAATTCTGCATCCAGCATAATCAGCATCAGAAAATCTAATTAAGTCAAATGCTGAATCTTTTGGATACCAGAGACCTAGATTTGGACAACTTTTAACATACCTGAGAATCCTTTTTACTAATGTTAGGTGTGACTCTTTAGGGCTCACTTGGAATCTAGCACAGATGCATGTAGCAAATATTATGTCAGGTCTACTAGCTGTAAGGTACAATAAAGAGCCAATCATTGCTCTATATATTGTCTGATCAACAGGTTTCCCATGTTCATCAGCATCCAATACAACATTAGTAGGCATAGGTGTTTTCATGCAAGATGCTTCAGACATACCAAATTTCTTAACCAATTCATTTGCATACTTGGTTTAAGAAATAAAGATGCCTTCAGCATGTTGTTTGACTTGCAATCCTAGAAAGAAGGATAACTCACCCATGCTACTCATTTCAAATTTAGAATGCATTAGGTTGGAGAACCTTCTGCACAAATTTGAATCAGTAGAACCAAAGATAATATCATCTACATAGATCTGTACTAGTAGGGTATGTGACTTATGAGTTCTAATAAAAAGAGTTTGGTCTACTCTACCCCTTATAAATTTATTTTTCAGGAGAAAGCATGCTAGGGTCTCATACAAGCTCTAGGAGCTTGCTTGAGACCATATAATGCATTATTCAATTTAAAAACATAATCAGGATGGGTTGGAGAGATAAAACCTGGAGGTTGTCTGACATAGACTTCTTCTTTGATGTCTCCATTGAGAAATGCACTCTTTACATCCATCTGGTATACTTTGAAACCTATATGTGCTGCATATGCTAAGAAGATTCTAATAGTCTACAACCTTGCAACTGGTGCAAAAGTCTGGTCATAATCTATGCCTTCTTCTTGAGAGTATCCTTGAGCAAGTAGCCTTGCCTTATTCCTTACAATAACTCTTTGATCATCCAATTTATTTTTGAACACCCACTTTGTTCCAACAATGGAGGGATCCTTAGGCCTTGGCACTAGTTCCCAAACTTTGTTCCTTTCAAATTGATGCAACTCTTCTTGCATTGCAATGATCCAGTGTGGATCTTGCTCTGCATCTTGAATGGATTGAGGTTCAATTTGAGATAGGAAGCAAGTGTGCAACAGGTTTTGGTTGACCTGATTTCTGGTTTGTACACTAGCTGAGATGTCTCCAATTACTTGGGAAATTGGATGGTCTCTTGATGTTACTAAATCAACAGGGGGTGTTGATTGTTCCCCAACCTGTGTTGTTGTTTCCTCTTGTGGTACAACAACTGGCTCTTCAAGAAGTTTCTCTTCATGATGTTGAATGCCTTCTTCATCTTCATTGCTTTCATCCTTTTGAGTAATTTGTAATCTGTCCAAGTCTTCAGCAAGAGAATGTACCTGCAAAGGTTCTATGGTAGAAATGTTCTTCTTCTTGAAAGACATGTTAGTTTCATCAAAAGATATGTGAACAGATTCTTCAATTTTAAGAGATGATTTATTATATACCCTATAAGCCTTACTGATCATGGAGTATCCCAGAAACACTCCTTCATCAGCTTTAGCTTGAAATTTTGCTAAATATTTCTTGTCATTATTATGTATATAACAAATACAACCAAAAATTCTAAAATAATCTACTTTAGGTTTCTTCCCTTTGAGTAATTCATAGGGAGTCTTGCCCTTTAGTTTATGTATTAAACTTCTGTTCAGCACATAGTTGGAGGTGTTCACTGCCTCTGCCCAAAAAGATAGAGGAAGGTAAGCATCTGACAATAATGTAGTGGCAGATTCAATAAGGGTTCTATTTTTCCTTTCAACTACCCCATTTTGTTGAGGAGTTCTAGGAGCTGAGAAAGTGTGCCTGATCCCTTCACTCTGATAGAACTCTTGCATAAGAAGAGAATCAAACTCTGTCCCATGATCACTTCTGATCAGGGCAATGTGAGTATTGAACTCAATCTGTATGCATTTGAGAAACTCTGTCAAACACTTAAAGTTATCAGACTTCTTCCTCAGAAAGAACACCCATGTGAATCTAGAGAAGTCATCTATAACTACTAAAGTGTAAGATTTCCCTCCTAAGCTTTGTACTGTAATGGGTCCAAAAAGATCCATGTGTAACAGATACAAAATCCTAGGTGAATCACTCTTATTAAGTGACTTGAAACTATTTTTAGTTTGCTTGCCTAATTGACAAGCCCTACAGAGTCCTTCCTTCTTTTAGGGGCAAGAAGGTAGTCCTCTAATAAGGTTGTCCTTGGATAGCCTAGCAATGGTTATAAGGTTTAAATGTCCTTGTCTCTTATGCCATAAAACATTAGGTCTACTAACAGAATTAAAAAAGGCAAATGTCTACATCTGTTGAAAGAAAATCTACTAAATAGATGTTACCTTTCCTTTTACCTGTCAACACAGTTGTGTTGTCCTCTGACTTGATCTTACATAAGGCTTTGCTGAAAGTCACCTGGTAGCCTTCATCACATAGCTTCCTGATACTGATCAAATTATGCTTCAGTCCTTCCACATAGGATACCTTCTTGAATGTGACTGTGCAAATCTGGACTGCACCATATCCTTTAGTTTGTCCAAATTTTGAATCACCGAATATGACTTTGGGTCCAAGCTTGGCTTTAAAGGATGTGAGGTTGTCCTTGTTTCCTATCATGTGCTTGGAGCACCCACTATCCAAATACCATTGTTGGTTTGATGTTGGATAGGTCTTCACCTGCACATAAAATAATTCACTTGTTTTTGACCCAGTTTACCTTGGGCCTAGGTTGATAACCTTTAAATTCAGAAATAAATGACATCCCTTGTTGACTCTTATAACCTTCAGGATGATATCTCCTTGGAGGTATTATCCATTCAGTATAAGGGTTAAATCTTTGGGATGAAGGACCCCTAGGATTGGAATTTTATTTACCCTTGAAAGAATTTCCAAAGCTTTGATCTCTGTTCGACGATCGTTGAGCTGCGTTCGACGATCTTGGGTCAGATCATCGAGCTCCGTTCGACGGTCGACTGTGGCAGAGTTCAGGTATTAGAGATCGTCGACCTGAGTTCGACGATTTTGCCTGCGATCGTCGATCTGCGTTCGGCGATCGTCGAGCTCCGTTCGATGATTTCTGCTGGAACTTGGTTTTCTTAGGCAGATCAGAATTTTTCCTAGCTACCTCTACAACTCCCTTCCCTTTCTCAGAAATAAACTTAATTGGGGTTGTTAGAACTATACGTTGGCTGGATGAAGCACCCAAGCCTAGTGTACTATTAAATCTAGAGTTCACTGTGTTTGTGATGTCCATTAGCTTGATGCTTCTCCCATTAAGGGATTCTTCAAGCTTTTTGGCCTCTAACAGCTCACTTTTCAGTGAAGCTATCTGCTCCCTACAGCACTCCAACTCCTCAGAGAGTTTGAGGTTTTCTGATTTTAAGGAACTGTGTTCAGACAATTGATTTCTGAGAGAGATAATTTCCTTCTCAGATTTTAATAAGTCTAAGCACAGTGCTTTAAATTCATACTTAAAGTCCTCAGAATTGAAATCAAAAGAACTAATTACCTAGTCCTCTTCAAGTTGAGTCTCTGAGTCTGACTCTGACTCTTCTGCATCTGAATTGTGTTGAGAGGCATTTATTGCCATCATGTAGAACTCCTTCTCTTCATCATCATCTTCATCATCACTGGAGCTGGACGAAGCTTCTGATTCTTCTTCTGTTTCACTCCAAGATTCAGCAACAAATCCCTTCCTTATGTGTTTGTTCTTGCTAGAGGAGGGTTTTCCATTGCCATTCTTCTTGAAGTCCTTGTCTTTTCTTCTTTCTCTCTTATCCTTTCTGTCGTTGTTTTTGTTCTCTGGACAGTCAGGCACAATGTGCCCTGGTTTCCTGCAACCAAAGCAAACAATTTCTTTATTATTTAATCTATCATACCTTGGCTTATCATGCTCTTTGTATGATCTCTTCCTGAAGTCCTTTCTGGCCATCTTGTAAAATCTTTTGGCCAGCAGACTAAGTAGCTCATCATTGGCTGGGATTTTATCTTCAGGCTGATCTTCAGTGGCTTTGAAAGCTATAGACTTCTCTTTTCTTGTGGCTGGTGAGGCAGCCTTCTACTCTTCTTCTCTATTTTTGATGAGCAGCTCATAAGATTTGAGCTTGCCCAAGAGAGCTTGTGTGGTGATCACATTCAGACTTCTGGCATCCTTGATTGGCCAGATACTTGAGTCCCAAGTACTTGGGAAGCACATTAGGATTTTATCATTTAGCTCAGTCAATGAGATCTCTTTATCCAGAGACTTCAGTTCATTGACTATCAGACTGAGCCTGTTATACATTTCAGCTACTGGCTCAGCTTCTCCTTTCTTGAAATTCTCATATTGGGATATGAGGTGAGATCTTATGTCCTTTCTTTCATCAGCTGATCCTGAGACTATTTCAGAGAGCTTGTCCTAGATTTCCTTTGCTGAGTTGCATTCAGCTACCTTTTGGAAAATGTCATCAGACATAGTCTGGGCTAAGATGTTCATAGCCTTTGCATCTGCTACCTTCCACTTCTTGATCTCTGCATCTGTTCCTGAAGGAGGTGGAACAACATTTGTACTTGTGTTCTCTGGAGGTCTTGGACAAACTGTCAAAACAGAATTAAAAATGTCCTCATCAATAGAATTCATGTAGAGTCTAATCCTTGCCTTCCAAAGTGCAAACTTAGACAGATTGTACACTGGAGGTCTGGTGCTATCATAATCTTTGTTTTGGGCCATGTTTTGTGAAGAAATAATTCTAATAACAAAATCTACAACAAGCAGATCTAACTAGGAATCTTTGGGTTCAGGTGTTAGCCTGTGCAACCACCAAGGTGTGGTATGTTTAACCAACCTCGCTTTGATACCAATTGAAAGTGTGAGTTAGATCTGATATACTCTAGAGGGGGGGGGGCGGTGAATAGAGTATGGTGCTTGAAAAAAACTTTTATAACATTTATTGTATTCTAATTTGAACAGGGAAGCAAACCTATCTAATCACAGAGCAACCTAGTCACAAAACAGTCACAGCCAGAAACAAACATAAAGACAAGCAACCAGAAGACACAAGGAGCTATAGTGGTTCCCCAATCAACCTGGGTACATCCACTCTTCTACCACCCTAGGTAGGAATCCACTGCAGGATGAGTTGATCAGGTGTCCTGGGCACCAATGAGCTTTTGATAAGGTGCTCAAAACCCAAACCAGATTTTTTGATCAGGTGTCTTGCCACCAATGAGCTTTTGATAAGGTGCTCAAAAACCAAACACAAACTTTTGAAGGGAGTTTGAAAAACACTTTACAAAGGTAGGGATGAGAGAGTGATGGAAGTCTTCTCTTTCTCAAAGCAGCTGAGAAGACTATGTGGATATTGATGCTGTCAAAGCTCCCCCTGAGATCTGCAGTTGTTCAGGAATTGAAGCTTTGCAGTAGGGTGATAAGCCTTCAGAAAATTGATCTCCAGCAAATGATGATTTCAGCAACAGCTGAAATGTGAGATGTCTGGAGTCTTGAATGATGATGGCCTTGAACACTTGAATCAAAAGAGATCTGAAGATTTCAGATGGTTGATCTCTTTTAGTGATGGTGTTCTTGTATGTATTCTTTGAGACAAAGAATGTCTGTAACTCTTTTTCTTTCTCTTGTTTGATTGTGGTTATGAGAGTTGTTGCAGAAGAGGATTTGCAAAGAATGAATATTGCAGAATATGTGTCTCTTCCTTGTTCTTCTTCTTTTTTTTTCAGTTCTGAAAAATCTAATCTTTTATTCTCTTGTTGTTTGACCAGAAATGATCCACTGTCAAGATAGCCGTTGGCCTGTCATAAATGACTTCCTTAATTGTTTTTGTCTTTTGGGGGAAAGTCCAATGCAACATTCCTTGATAATTACTTGAAACTTGCTCCAGAATAAATGAAAACGGCTACAAAATCTTCTGAATTAATTGCTGAGAATAACTCCTTAACTATTCTGAATTTAAATCTTGAAAGTCGTTGAACTCTTCAGAAAAACGTCGAACTGAGCTCTACTATCGTCGAACTGAGCTCAGCGATTTGGACTTATACAGAAACCGAGATCGTCGATCTGAGCTCAACTATCGTCGAACTGAGCTCAGAGATTGAGAACCAAACTAGAGTCAAGATCGTCGAACTGAGCTCGAAGATCGTCGAATGGAGTTCGACGACTTGTTGAAGTTGAGCTCAGCGATCGTCGAATGGAGTTCGACGACTCGTCGAAGTGAGCTCAACGATCGTTGAATGGAGTTCGACGATTCGTCGTACTGAGCTCGACGAAATGACTTAGTCCCCAAACTGAAAAACCTTGGTCTTGAGGGCAGCTTCCAAACCTAACTACTAACCCTTAGACTCAATTCTAATTGACCTTTAGATCTATACAATGAGGTCAAAAACAGGTTTCCTAAAGATATAGTGATCCTGACCCAAATTAGTAATAGGGTGTTCCAACACACTCTCTTTTCAGATTCCAAAACTCTCCTTCCTGTAGATGAGGAGTTTCATGGAACCTAACTCCATATGGTTCTCTCCTGAACCCATTTGTATACTTATTTCAACTGCCCTTTGAGATCTGCTATGATTTTTTGGTCCTTCTTGAGCAACCTCCCTCTGATACCACTTGAAAGTCTTTAATTTCATGGTAGCTAATCACTCAAATCCACACAAGGATCCTACAAACTCAGGCTCAACATCCCTACACTCAGATCCACACAGATATCCTACCTTATCCTTTATAAATCAGGCTTACAACTCAGATCCAAAAGGATCCTACAGGAAGAGTAGTTGGTTGATGTGGTTGATTTGTCACCATAAAAATTTCTGTGTCTTTCTTCTTAGACCAAGTTAATACCCCTAACTTTCTTCACAATAATAAAAATAATATCTTCAGTAAGAAGCTCCCTATGCTGAAGAAACTCAGAAACTTGTTTCTGAACTTGCTGAAGAAGACTGAAGATTTGACTATTCTTTTGATCTTCAAACAACTAACATGGATCTACAGAAACCTAAAAGCTCTTCTCCTTCTTCTTTATCAGATACTTATCTGAACTTGCTGTAGCAGAAGAAATTAGCTACACCAACTTGAAGGAACTTTTAGATCAACTGATTTAACTTCAAGCTTCAAACTCGGTAACATTAGCGAGGAAGAATACGTTCAGGCGCAACTTTTTGAAATGAGAAAACCCTAAAAGTTAAAGATCCTTCAGTCCATCTAGTCCCTTTTATCTTTCGCCGATTAACGGCTCCAAGAAGCAGTGGGGACCACCTGTGGGGTATAGCTACTCCTTGCTTTAATGGAAGAAGACGTACAGTAGACCTCTGACGCAATTTATTGTGTTTTGTAGCTTTCCCGCAACTAATTTGAACTCTGTTGACTTTTGTTGACTTTAGCTGACGTCATCATTTGTGGACAACCAATTATTTAGATTTAATCCATGAGTTTAGTGCATTGAGTGAATGGTCTTCACTCAATGAATCTGTACTTAGTCAAATTCTCTACACCATCAGGCGTTGAGTGAACTAGCTTCACTCAATGCGTCTGGACTTGATTGCAACTTTCTTTTTCTTCTAGGAGTTGAGAGCGTTGAGTGAGCCTTCATCACTCAACGCTTTTGTCCTCAGCCGCTTCTCTGGACTTCCAGCTTGCTGAGGTGTTGAATTCGTTGAGTGAGCAATCATCACTCAACGCTTATAGACTTAGATAGATTTTGTTGTCTATCTCTTTTCTTATGCTTTGACCTCTGTCGATGCCTTCTGCTTTGGCATTGAGTAAGCTGCCCTCACTCAACAATTCTAGACTTAGCCAGATTTCTTGACAGAATCTTCAACTACTTTAGCTTGTCTCAATGTTACTTGATATATGGCGTTGAGTGAACTAGCTTCACTCAACACATGTGGACTTTGTCGATTTTTTAGCTTGTCAATATTGAGGCTTTAAACGACTTAGCTATACTTGATGCCTTTTGATATATGGCGTTAGGTGAATTGCCTTCACTCAATGCATGTGGACTTAGCCGTAGAATTGCTTTGCACACTTCTAGGTTTTGACTGTCCACACCTTACTCAGTGCTTTTTGGCAACTGACATAGAGTGAACTGGCTTCACTCAATGTTTGTGGACTTGGGAGACTTTCAGCCTTTCCATCATTCTTCTTTGGCATCTGGCGTTGAGTGAACTGGCTGCACTCAGTGCCTATGTACTTAGACAGATTTCTGTCACTCCAATAATCTACCTTGTGACCGCCTGTCACAACCACTTAGACAACCTGTCTAAACTTATTCCATGGAACATCCAACACATGATGAGCTTGAAAAATATCAAATACAACAATGCTCTTAGTACAGATTGTGATGCCTCTTCAAATCTAGCGTACATTGAGGGAAATATTCCCAATAAAACTCCATAATTAAGCGTGCTCGGACTGGTGTAGTACCAGGATGGGTGACCTCCTCGGAAGTTCCCGTGGTGCGTGCTTGACTATCGAGTTTGCCTCATCAAAGGGACGTTGTGGCCACCAATAACCCGCCTATTGATGTAGGGGGTTTGGTGCTTAGGATGCAGCCCGGACAATACCAGGTGAGGCAACAATGATCCTTGTGTGATCTAGAGTGGGTCGGCATGAAGTAATCACAAAAAGTGCACTTTTTATTGTAACGAACCTAGCTGATCCAAAGTGATAATGTCATGGCTCTGCTCTAGGCAACGCTACCAGGATGCAGCCAAAGCACCCCAACTCCTCTCCAACTTACATACGGGTTATTTGTGGTCATAGCCTCCCTTTGATGAGAGAAACTCTTCAGTTAAGATGATAACACGAGGAATTCTGTAACGCCCCCGGTTTTTCTTTGTTTTGTTTGATATTGGATTGGCGTTACGATGACGCATTTCCGGCCCTTTGCCGTTGTAGAGCGCGGTCCTAGCTCTGTAGGTTCCTTGTGTAGCCTGGTTGTAGCCAGTTGGCAAGTTTCCCCAGCTAGCCGGAGTCTGTTTTGGTGACTCGGTTGGGCCTCTTAGGGAAATGCTTGTGTTTTGGCTGCTTCGGGAAGTGTTGCCCGAGTGTGCGATCGTCGGATGTTGCCTTCGACCTCACCGTTGTTTTGGTTTTGGTTTTGGTTTTGGTCGAGATCCGGGATCGTTTACTTTCAGGTCATTTCGACGTTCATCTTTGGTTAGCTGTAATGTTTGTAATGTTTGCTGTGCTGTGCGTGGTCAGTTGTGGCTGAGCTTGTAGGCTGGTGCCTTGTCTCTTGTTTGCTAGGTGTTAGCAGGTTTCTTTTTCTGTGTATGTTTGGGTGACACGGCCTGGGTCACACCCGTGACCCGGGGCGTGTCATGCTCGGGTAGAGCTCCCGTTTCTCTGGTCGACGAATTTTTGGTCGACGGGGTTTTTTTTTAGGAACACGGCCGTGACACGGGCGTGTCACGGGCATGTCCCCCTTCGGTTCGTCGAGCTGCGCTCGATGGTCGTTAGGCGGTGTTTTAGTGAGAACACGGCCGTGTCACGGGCGTGTCGTGTCGGACACGGGCGTGACACGGGGGCGTGTCTCTGTGTTCGACGATCGGTGCTCCACGATCGTCGGGCAGTGTTCGGGTTGGTACACGGCATGTGACACGGGCGTGTCACAGGGCGTGTCCCTTGGTTCGTCGAGCGGAGGTCGATGGTCGTCGAGTGGGTAGGTGCGTGAGTACACGCCCCGTGACACGGGCGTGTCGGGCCGTGTCACGGGCGTGTCTGGTGGGCGTGTTCCGTACTTTTTCTCCTGAAATCATCTTTTGTTGCCGTGAACTGTTTTTCCTCCTCATTTTCATCGTTCCCGAGTCTAGAGAGCTTCCAGCGGAAGGGTTTTGAGAGGAGGCGGTGGTTGTTTTGGCCAGCGATTTCGGGAGGGTTAGAGCCCGTTTTTCTCGTGTAATAGCAGATTCGGCTTGCTCTCGCCTAGATCTTCCCTTCCATGTAAGTTTTTCTTGATTTAGGGTTCGATTCCAGGAATTGTTAATATCTGATTTCTTTTCTTTCCTCAAGTTTCAGCTTTGGTCTTCTAGGTGGCCGATCTTGCCGCCGGAGCCAAGCTGTGGTGCGGCTGTTGTTTTTCCAAAGAGGTAGAGGCAAGTGGCCCCTTGCCATTGCCAAATTTATTTCTAACCCATGATCTGTTTTCATTTCTTGTGCAAAAGCTCTGTTCTCTTTGTTTTTCCTCCCTAGGGCAGCAGGTTGAGTTATTACATCAAGCTTTTAATCAAGTGCTGATCCTTTTTTTTCTTTTTTCTGGAATTTTAATCAATGTTCTCTGTTTGTCGGAGGTTTGGTGTTCAGTGGGTAGCTAGAGTTAGGGTGAGGCTGCGGTAGAGGTGGTTCAGGTTTGGTTGCGATAGTCCCGAGTAGTTAGGACGGAACGGAGGGTTGGGATTAAATTTCCAACTCTCTGCTTGCTCGCAATGAGAGAGCTTAGGCTGCGATTTTTAACGAGACTTACGTTTACCCTAAGTGGAAGGCGCTGACAGTATCGAGTGGGCTCGACATTTCTTTCCTAGGTTCGTGTGTTTCCTTAGGGTTGTTAGTGTGACTTTTCCCTTTCTCTAGGGGTGGTATTGGGTGTTCGGCTAATTTTGCTTGCCGACTCTTGGGTTGTGGCAGGTGGTGGAGTTTTTAGTGGCCTCTAGAGGGGTGGATTTTGATGTGGAGAGCTGTGGCCACCGCCTTTTTGCCCCGGTTTGGGTTGGTGTGTGGGACCCTAAAGCTACCACTGGTGACCCCTTAGCCCTTTTTGGATCTGATTTCGGTTATGTATTCAGATCCATGTTTTGACCACTGCCACTTACCCACGTATTAGGAATGTTAGACTCTTTCGTTGAGCAGGTTACTTTTGTTGCTCGCACTTGGTGTGCTTTGCTGTGCTTTAGACAGTGCTCTTTTCTTACTGTCATGCCCTTTCTTTTGCTTATAGCAGCTTGTTGTCGGGTTGGTAAACCCTTCTTTTTGCTCTTAACTCTAATGCTTTATTTACACTTTTGATTATTTCCTTGCTGAGGTGTTCTTTTCTTGAATGCCTCAGGTCCAGGTTGTAGCCGGTTCAGCGGTTAGCTCTTTTGGAGGGGCTGGTTTGCGGCCTCTTGGGTAGCTGAGGCAGCTGATCCCGATTTTGTGAGGTAGTTCCTGACATTTCTGTATAGACATACACACTCACCAGTGAGTTCGTGTCAGGTTGTTGGCGCCCACTAGTGGTTTCTTGCGATGCTGGGTATGAACTTAAACTGCTGCCTTTTTGCCTATTTGTGGTTGTTTACTTGCTTCTGGGAAGGATTTATGCTAGGATGCATGTTAGATATTTTAAAACTCTAAAAGCATTATTATATGTAGTTCATGCATAGCATATTTATAAACAAAGACACTATATTTCCTTAGCGTAAAAAGACTACCTTTTATATCTACTATATTCACTTAGAGTCGTGCATAAATGAGTTGTCCCTCGGGGACACTTATGCTCACTAGGGTGTCAACTTAATTGAACCAAACTATTTTCTGATGCGTATACTTATATATTTAATTGTGGACTAACTGATCCACCGTGCCGAGGGATACGGCCCTTCAACATAACTGATTTCCTTTCATAATTAATCAACGATTTTCCTTAAAATTTAAGGTGTGGAGTTTTGCCTGAGCGTGTGCAGTTATCCCCTGCACGACGTGGCATCACGGCACGCATTTTCTCTAGCTCTGATACGATTTTATCGTTGAGAAAATGCGGGTTGTGACAGTTGGTATCAGAGGGAGGTTGCTTGACAAATGGTCAGGCAACCTTTCCCTTGTTTGCATTTGTGGTTAGCGTCATACCATACACACACCGATATGTCATCAGCACGTCTTGGCTAAAGCACGAACACTACACGCATGAGCATAAAGAAGTATACGGGGCATATTATGTAGTATGAGATGCATAATATGTGTTTGTATATGGATCCACCATAGGAGGCAACATGTGAGGGTTATGTAGTATGGGATGCATAACCTCACCACATGAATGCGTCTAGCACGTTTTCTTTTTTCGTTGCATGGGAATGTTATGTAGTATGGGATGCATAACATTTTCATGTGTACGCCGCCCATGGCATGCATTAAGGCTTTTTTTTAGAATGCATAGCACATCATGCATAGCATAACATTTCATAAGCACAACGTGTTAAGCTAAAGATTTGCAAGATGACATATGTACACACATGGTTTTGAGTCAAAAGAAAAATACAAATACATGCATTCATGGTTTAGGCACCTGAGTTAGTATGATGGTGGTGAACCATCTTAGGTTAAGCATAACATCATCATGATAAAACAACTCCCAGAGCAAGTTTTGCAGTTGAAGTTCATTTTTAAGTGTGTTTGTCTGTACCGGGTAGTTTTGTTCTAGCTGTTGGGATAAGTTTAGTCTAAAGCTTGTGCGATTATAGGATGGCGAGACGTCCTGCAACGAGGTCGACCCCCCAATCCGAGGGTGAGACGTCAGGAGCACAGAACGAGGCATTGGTAGAAAACCTGCGGCAGAGTAATGAGACACTATCGAGGCAGGTGGTGGCTATGCAGGCTCAGATTCAGTCCCTTGTGGCAGTGGTGGCTAGACAGGCCCCGAGAGTTCCGGACTCCGCCGAGGGGGTAGTTGTTCCTGCCCCTCCTGCTCCTCCCGTGCCTTTGGTTGTGGTGCCCCCGGAGATGGCGTTTATATCCCAGTTTCAGCGACTGAGACCCCCTACTTATGATGGGCAAGCAGATTTCATGATTTTGGATGACTGGCTGATTACTATTGAGGAGATGTTCTCTTATTCGGGGATTACGGATGATCAGAGAGTGATGCTCGCTGCCTACCAGCTCAAGGGCTTAGCAAAGAATTGGTGGTTGAGGGATAAGGAGAGCTTGGTGGTAGGATGCTCTTGGGAGTCATTTAAAGGGATGCTGTTGAGTAAGTTTTTGCCTTCAGTCGAGAGAGACCGGCTGATGAATGACTTTCTCCATTTGAAGCAGAGGAAACTCACGGTCAGTGAGTATGAGATTGAGTTTAGTAAGTTGAGTCGGTTTGCTCCTGGTCTGGTGAGTGTTGAAGTAGACCGAGTTAAGCGATTTCTGGGTGGACTAAGATGCGACATTCAGCAGTTAGCGAATGCCTACGACGCAGTCAGTTATGCCAGCATGGTCGAAGCTGCCTTGAGGGTTGAGGCCATTGAGAATGCCAAGAATAGAGGTCAGCAGTTGTGGAAGGATAAGCGAAAGTCCGGTGGAGGGAAGAGCCCTCAGGAACCCGATGCAGTCTCGAGAAAGAGGAGCAAAGAGGTTTGTAGTTTCTGTGGCCGACCAGGGCACCCCTTTGAGAAGTGTTTCAAAAGGTTTGGAGCGCAGAAGAAGGATCAGGTGCACGCAATTCAGGGTGCTCCCAGAGGAGACTTGGTGTGTGCCTTGTGTGGAAGGAAGGGGCATGAGGCTGCCCGTTGCTGGTCGAGAGATAAAGTCTGTTTTCAGTGTGGGCATAAGGGTCATCTCAAGACAAAGTTCCCCCAGCTCCAGCCTGTTCTGCAGCCAGTTCCCCTCCAGGCTTTGCCACCGCCTCAGCAATTGGATAGAGGAAAGGGGAAGCTGAATGTGCTTTCGGCAGATGAAGCGCAGGCTTCGACCCAGGTTATCTCAGGTTTGACTTCTCCTCAGTCGTTTCATTATGATCCCTTTGTGGTAGTAGTTTTCGTTTTAGCGTTTGTTTCCTTAGATGCGTGCGCTATTTGTAGGACGATTTAATGTAAAGTACCGTTGGGCGCGCGTTCTCTTCGATTCAGGCGCTACCCACTCGTTTGTGGCTAGAGCCTTCGTGGAGCGGTTCAGTTTGGGCCTAGATCATGTTGGTGGTGCCTTTTGCGTTAAGTTCCCCTCCGGTGACTCTGTGGTTACGGACCTGGGTGTCCTTGATTGTCCGATTTTGTTGGGGGATTTTCTAGCCAAGGCAGATCTGAAGGTGATTGACCTGGAGGACTTCGATGTTATCTTGGGCATGGACTGGTTGTCAAGGTACGATGCTGTGATCCAGTGCAAGGGTAAGCGCTTGGACTTCGTCAAGGACAACGGTCAGCCAGGGAGCGTTTATGGATATTCTCTCCAGGAGTCTCCAGTTATTTCGGCGGTGCGTGCTCGGAAGTTGCTTGATTCTGGTTGTTCTGCCTGTGTGGTCTCTCTGGTAGGGACTGTCGTTAGAGTGCCGTGTTTGCAAGAGATCCCTGTGGTGTGTGACTTCTCCGATGTGTTTCCTGATGATCTTCCCGGTCTTCCACCTGATCGAGATGTCGAGTTTGCTATAGATTTGGAGTCAGGCACGCGTCCTATTGCCAAGGCGCCGTACCGGATGGCCCCGCGAGAGCTGGAAGAGTTGCGAATTCAGCTGGATGAGATGTTGGCAAAAGGGTTCATTAGGCCGAGTTCTTCACCATGGGGTGCACCAGTGCTGTTCGTTAAAAAGAAGGATGGGTCGATGAGGCTATGCATCGACTATAGAGAACTGAACAAGATTACTATTAAGAACAGGTACCCTTTGCCTCGGATTGACGATCTGTTTGACCAACTACGTGGTAGTGCCGTGTTTTCCAAGATAGATCGTCGTTCGGGCTATCACCAGTTGAGGATTCGGGAGTCAGATGTTCCGCGGACGGCGTTCCGCTCTCGTCATGGGCATTTTGAGTTTTTAGTTATGTCATTTGGTTTGACTAATGCGCCCTCAGCTTTTATGGATCTGATGAATAGAGTTTTCAAGGACTTCCTGGATAAGTTTGTGATTGTCTTTATAGATGATGTTTTGGTGTATTCTAAAGATGCGGAGGAGCATGATCGGCATCTGCGACTGGTCTTGGCGACTCTGAGAGACCATAAGCTATACGCCAAGCTGAGCAAATGCGAATTTTGGTTGCCTCAAGTTTCTTTTCTCGGCCACGTGGTGAATAAGGAGGGAATATCGGTGGACCCAGAAAAGATCGCTGCTGTTATGGAATGGGCGAGGCCTGTTAATCCCAAAGAGATCAGAAGCTTCTTGGGCTTGGCTGGATATTATAGGAGATTTGTAGAGGGATTCTCTACTTTGTCTGCGCCGTTGACCAGGTTGACGCAGAAGAATGCAGCCTTCATATGGGATGGCAAGTTTGAGGAGGCTTTTGAGGAATTAAAAAGAAGGTTATGTTCAGCTCCAGTTTTGTCTTTGCCTACTGAAGATAGTGAGTATGATATATATGTGGACGCGTCGCACGTCGGACTGGGCTGTGTTTTGATGCAGGGCGGGAAGGTGATTGCGTACGGGTCGAGGCAGCTAAAGACTCATGAGAGGAATTACCCTACGCATGACCTGGAGTTTGCAGCTGTGATCTATGCGTTGAAATTGTGGAGGCATTTGCTTTATGGAGCGCAGTGCAAGATTTTCACGAATCATAAGATTTTGAAATATGTCTTCACTCAGAAAGAGTTGAATCTGCGCCAGCGGCGGTGGTTGGAGTACGTGGCCGACTATAATGTAGAAATCCAGTATCATCCGGGTAAGGCGAATGTGGTGGCCGATGCCCTAAGTCGGAAGTCAGGGAAGATTTTCAATCTCTCCACCGAGCGTCTTGTGGAAGAGTTTCTGTTGATGGACATTTCTGTGGGACGTTGCGATTCGCAGAGTAGCTTGGCAGTGGCAGAACCTTCGTGGATTGCGCTTACACGACTGCATCAGAAGGATGATCCCGATCTTTTGCATTTGTACCTTCGAGCTGAAAAGGGTGAATTACCAGATTTCTCTATAGATGATGCGGGTACCTTGAAGTATCGTGGCAGGTTTTGCATTCCCGTAGTTGGGGATATCCGGGATATGGTGTGCAGAGAAGCCCACGGATCTAGTGTTGCCTACCATCCAGGGTCTACCAAAATGTACCATGAATTAAAGCAGATTGCGTGGTGGTATGGGATGAAGAAGGACATAGCCAGATTTGTTTCTGAGTGCTTCACTTGTAGGCGTGTGAAGGCCGACCATGGGAGGCCGGGTGGCAAGCTAAATCCCTTAGAGATTCCGATGTGGAAGTGGGAGAGTATCTCGATGGATTTCATCACAGGCTTACCGAGATCTCCTAAAGGGCATGATTCAGTTTGGGTGATCGTAGACAGATTGACGAAGAGTGCTCACTTCGTACCATTTAAGATCGATTATCCGATGAGGAAGATAGCCGAGCTGTATTTGGATGAGGTTATTAGATTGCATGGTGTACCCGTGAGTATCATATCGGATCGAGACTCCAGGTTTACGTCTCGTTTTTGGAAGAGCCTTCAAGAAGGGTTGGGTACAGATTTGAGATATTCCACAGCTTATCATCCCCAGACCAATGGTCAGACAGAGCGAGTAAATCAGATTGTGGAAGATATGATCCGATGTTATATTCTGGAGCACGGAGGAGCGTGGGATGAGCGCTTGCGGCTTATGGAATTTGCGTATAACACCAGTTATCAAGAAAGCTTGCAAATGGCTCCTTTCGAAGCTTTGTATGGGAGGCGCTGCAGGACTCCCTTGTTTTGGGCTGAGGTTGGCGAGAGACCTTTGTTGGGTCCAGAAGCACTCGAGGAGATGGAAACTGCTGTGAAGCTTATTCGGGAAAAGCTTCGGATAGCCCAGGAGAGATATGAGAAAAATGCCAATCGGCGTAGATCGGATTTGGAGTTTTTGGTGGGGGACTCTGTATTCTTAAAAGTCTCCCCGTTGATCGGAGTCAAGCGTTTTGGCAAGAACAGGAAGTTGGACCCGAGGTTCGTGGGGCCGTTTCCGATTGTTGAGCGGATTGGGATATCAGCTTATAGGCTGGCTTTGCCCGCAAATTTCCCTGGCGTGCATAATGTCTTCCACGTCAGTCAGCTGCGGAAATGTGTCACGAATGGCAGACAGGTTTTGGATTCTGTGCCTCAGTTGGAGCCGAATCTTTCTTATGTGGAGGTGCCTGTCCGCATTCTGGATTCTCAGGTTCGTGCGCTGCGGAAGAAGTCTATTCCGATGGTTAAAGTTTTATGGAGGAATCAGAATGTAGAAAGCGCGACTTGGGAATTGGAGTCGGCTATGAGGGAGGCTCACCCTCATCTGTTTCCCTGAGCTTGTGCCTGGTGCGTTCTGTTTTATTTGTGTTTATATAGTCCTTTCTTGGCTCTTTCTCTCTCCTTCTTCATAGGAGTGTTGTTGTGAGTAAAGTTTCGGGGCGAAACTTTCTTTTAGGGGGAGTGGCTGTAACGCCCCCGGTTTTTCTTTGTTTTGTTTGATATTGGATTGGCGTTACGATGACGCATTTCCGGCCCTTCGCCGTTGTAGAGCGCGGTCCTAGCTCTGTAGGTTCCTTGTGTAGCCTGGTTGTAGCCAGTTGGCAAGTTTCCCCAGCTAGCCGGAGTCTGTTTTGGTGACTCGGTTGGGCCTCTTAGGGAAATGCTTGTGTTTTGGCTGCTTCGGGAAGTGTTGCCCGAGTGTGCGATCGTCGGATGTTGCCTTCGACCTCACCGTTGTTTTGGTTTTGGTTTTGGTTTTGGTCGAGATCCGGGATCGTTTGCTTTCAGGTCGTTTCGACGTTCATCTTTGGTTAGCTGTAATGTTTGTAATGTTTGCTGTGTTGTGCGTGGTCAGTTGTGGCTGAGCTTGTAGGCTGGTGCCTTGTCTCTTGTTTGCTAGGTGTTAGCAGGTTTCTTTTTCTGTGTATGTTTGGGTGACACGGCCTGGGTCACGCCCGTGACCCGGGGCGTGTCATGCTCGGGTAGAGCTCCCGTTTCTCTGGTCGACGAATATTTGGTCGACGGGGTTTTTTTTTAGGAACACGGCCGTGACACGGGCGTGTCACGGGCGTGTCCCCCTTCGGTTCGTCGAGCTGCGCTCGATGGTCGTTAGGCGGTGTTTTAGTGAGAACACGGCCGTGTCACGGGCATGTCGTGTCGGACACGGGCGTGACACGGGGGCATGTCTCTGTGTTCGACGATCGGTGCTCCACGATCGTCGGGCGGTGTTCGGGTTGGTACACGGCCTGTGATACGGGCGTGTCACAGGGCGTGTCCCTTGGTTCGTCGAGCGGAGGTCGACGGTCGTCGAGTGGGTAGGTGCGTGAGTACACGCCCCGTGACACGGGCGTGTCGGGCCATGTCACGGGCGTGTCTGGGGGGCGTGTTCCGTACTTTTTCTCCTGAAATCATCTTTTGTTGCCGTGAACTGTTTTTCCTCCTCATTTTTATCGTTCCCGAGTCTAGAGAGCTTCCAGCGGAAGGGTTTTGAGAGGAGGCGATGGTTGTTTTGGCCAGCGATTTCGGGAGGGTTAGAGCCCGTTTTTCTCGTGTAATAGCGGATTCGGCTTGCTCTCGGCTAGATCTTCCCTTCCATGTAAGTTTTTCTTGATTTAGGGTTCGATTCCAGGAATTGTTAATATCTGATTTCTTTTCTTTCCTCAAGTTTCAGCTTTGGTCTTCTAGGTGGTCGATCTTGCCGCCGGAGCCAAGCTGTGGTGCGGCTGTTGTTTTTCCAAAGAGGTAGAGGCAAGTGGCCCCTTGCCCTTGCCAAATTTATTTCTAACCCATGATCTGTTTTCATTTCTTGTGCAAAAGCTCTGTTCTCTTTGTTTTTCATCCCTAGGGCAGCAGATTGAGTTATTACATCAAGCTTTTAATCAAGTGCTGATCCTTTTTTTTCTTTTTTCTGGAATTTTAATCAATGTTCTCTGTTTGTCGGAGGTTTGATGTTCAGTGGGTAGCTAGAGTTAGGGTGAGGCTGCGGTAGAGGTGGTTCAGGTTTGGTTGCGATAGTCCCGAGTAGTTAGGACGGAACGGAGGGTTGGGATTAAATTTCCAACTCTCTGCTTGCTCGCAATGAGAGTGCTTAGGCTGCGATTTTTAACGAGACTTACGTTTACCCTAAGTGGAAGGCGCTGACAGTGTCGAGTGGGCTCGACATTTCTGTCCTAGGTTCGTGTGTTTCCTTAGGGTTGTTAGTGTGACTTTTCCCTTTCTCTAGGGGTGGTATTGGGTGTTCGGCTAATTTTGCTTGCCGACTCTTGGGTTGTGGCAGGTGGTGGAGTTTTTAGTGGCCTCTAGAGGGGTGGATTTTGATGTGGAGAGCTGTGGCCACCGCCTTTTTGCCCCGGTTTGGGTTGGTGTGTGGGACCCTAAAGCTGCCACTGGTGACCCCTTAGCCCTTTTTGGATCTGATTTCGGTTATGTATTCAGATCCATGTTTTGACCACTGCCACTTACCCACGTATTAGGAATGTTAGACTCTTTCGTTGAGCAGGTTACTTTTATTGCTCGCACTTGGTGTGCTTTGCTGTGCTTTAGACAATGCTCTTTTCTTACTGTCATGCCCTTTCTTTTGCTTATAGCAGCTTGTTGTCGGGTTGGTAAACCCTTCTTTTTGCTCTTAACTCTAATGCTTTATTTACACTTTTGATTATTTCCTTGCTGAGGTGTTCTTTTCTTGAATGCCTCAGGTCCAGGTTGTAGCCGGTTCAGCGGCTAGTTCTTTTGGAGGGGCTGGTTTGCGGCCTCTTGGGTAGCTGAGGCAGCTAATCCCGATTTTGTGAGGTAGTTCCTGACCTTTCTGTATAGACATACACACTCACCAGTGAGTTCGTGTCAGGTTGTTGGCGCCCACTGGTGGTTTCTTGCGATGCTGGGTATGAACTTAAACTGCTGCCTTTTTGCCTATTTGTGGTTGTTTACTTGCTTCTGGGAAGGATTTATGCTAGGATGCATGTTAGATATTTTAAAACTCTAAAAGCATTATTATATGTAGTTCATGCATAGCATATTTATAAACAAAGACACTATATTTCCTTAGCGTAAAAAGACTACCTTTTATATCTATTATATTCACTTAGAGTCGTGCATAACATGAGTTGTCCCTCGGGGACACTTATGCTCACTAGGGTGTCAACTTAATTGAACCAAACTATTTTCTGCTGCGTATACTTATATTTTTAATTGTGGACTAGCTGATCCACCGTGCCGAGGGATACGGCCCTTCAACATAACTGATTTCCTTTCATAATTAATCAACGATTTTCCTTAAAATTTAAGGTGTGGAGTTTTGCCTGAGCGTGTGCAGTTATCCCCTGCACGACGTGGCATCACGGCACGCGTTTTCTCTAGCTCTGATACGATTTTATCGTTGAGAAAATGCGGGTTGTGACAACTTCCCAGGAGGTATCCAATCCCAGTACTACTCTCGCCCAAGCACGCTTAACTATTGAGTTTTCCAACTACTCAATTGGTGATTAGCAGTTGGAAAACTCCATAGTTAAGCGTGCTCGGGAGAGAGTAGCACTGGGATATGTGACCTCCTGGGAATTCCCTGTGAATTTCGCATAACTAGAGAGTTTCGCTCATCAAAGGGAGGTTGTGGCCACCAACAACCCGCCTGTGGGATGGAGATGGGTTGGGGTGCTTGGGCTGTTGCCCGGTAGCATCGCATAGAGCGGAGCCGTTACATTGTCACATTTGATCGACTTCTAAACCCTAAAGCCTAATCCCTAAACCCTAAATTATAATGCCCCAAAAATCCTTAAAAAGGAAGGATTGGCAGTTAATACATGACAGGAGTGCTAACACCGACATTATCCCTTGAATTAAATCAACTTTCATCTCGGGTATGTACCGCGTGGTGGTAGAATGGTATCGCGTGGGGATAACACTGAACATACTCAACGAATCATCGATAAGCCTACCGCATGGTGGTAGAAAGATATCGCATGGCGATACTACTCGATGCACTCAACGCTTTCGATGAGTCATTGAGAGAATACCATGGGGCGGTAGTGAGATGACGTGCGGTGATAGCTTGGTTAAAAATGACTTATGTCTCGGGTAGGTACCACTCGGCGGTAGTGAGGTAACACCGGAGGTAGCTGGCCACGTGGCAGTACCGTGGACTCAATTTTGGGCGATAGAGTGATGTCGATTTGGCCAAGTGACAACTGCCTCAGATACCGAGCGGCGGTAGCTCGCTAATAAGTGTTGGACTTGAGATTGAATTCTTATTTTCTCTCTCACTCTTGCTCTCAAGAACTTCATGGTCTAGGGTTTAGGGTTTAGGGTCTTCCTTATCGGAATTCGTGTTCGAATTATTTTGAGGGGTGGCGAGCACATGTATGTGCTTACCATTATAACAAAATGAACTCAAGAATGTCCACTTAGGAATGTAAATAAACATATTTGAGGGACCTGCGTGTTCTTATTAGTCGCGGTGTTCCTTGTATGTGGTCTCTAAATTATGTATTTTACACTTTTAGATAACTTACAGTGGTGCGGGGATGTCTAAACCACAATGATCTGTGGAGAGTGCACTAGCTGATGTACCCACACCTCCCCTTTTATGGAAACGATTCGCTTAGTTGCTAAGGCAGTCTTTGCTATGATAAATTCACAGCAAACTGGGCAGGTGCGTCCTGCTATAGTCCCGGACCAGGTTGGTGTGGCTGATCCCATAACTGTTAGGCAAGGGCCTGTTGAGGCTTTGGTTGAAAGGCGGGCGACTGAAAGACAACTAAAGCACTTCATGACTTTTAGTCCTCCTACATTTATGGGTACAGGATCCCCAATGCAGGCGGAGGACTACTTTTGCATTTCAAGAGAGTATTGACGACGATTGAAATAGAGGAGGGGTGGAAGGTAACATTGACCACTTTCTTGTTGGTGGGAGAGGCTTGGCTTTGTTGGGATGAGTTGGAGTTACACCACTTTACGGGCAGAAGACTATCAGAGATCTCGATGGCGCAGTTTTCGAGATTGTTCCTAACAAAGCATCTGCCTTCGTCGCAGCAGATTGCCATGGAGAATGAGTTCCAATGCTTGACTCAGGGCCCAGGATAATGTGGATAACTACTTGCATGAGTTAACCTTGTTGGGATGCTATGCAGGGTCTACTTTCGCAGATGAGGATCATAAGACCAATAGGTTCCATGAGGGGCAGTGAGATGAGTTGAGGCTACTTCACTCGGGTTCGATGAATAAAGGGTTTCAAGTATTTGTTAATACGACTCGCTCGTTGTAAAAGGACATAAAGAGGGTACAAGGCAAGTGGGACTTGGATGTGATAAAGCCCGAGTTCAAAGTATCGAATTCTTCAAAATCACAGTTTCGGAAGTGTAATAGGAAGTCAAAGTATTCTGGACAAGCTCCATCTAATGTTACTTCTAGAGCAATGTTTGGGAAAAGCACGCAGACATGTTATAAGTGTGGCAAACTAGGGCATTTTGCTCGTGAATGCCCAGTGGCCATCCAAGGAAAGATAAGAAGGCAGGAGCATCGTACGCTGAGAAGGGTAAGGCGGTGGAGTCCGTTACATCCCAATATACTCCAGCTCAACCGAGGGTGTACATTCTTGGCCAATAGGAGGCTGATGAATTGTAAATATATGTATTTTTGTGTACATTAATTTACTCGTTTTCATTTATTTTTGTCATTTTTATTTGTTTTTATTTAATAAAATGCTACTACTTTTGTAAATATTTCACTAACTTGTTTTATTTTATTTTTCAGGAAAGAAATAAAAATCTGCAAAAAAATTGCTTGACACGCCTGGAGTCACGCCCGTGTCACCCGACACGGTGCGTGACACAAGCCCGTGTCCACACCACTCGACTTTCCGTTCGTCGAGTGTCGATTCCTCCGCGATACGCCCAGAGTCACGCCCGTGACCTAGGGCGTGACCCAAACTCAGCTCGACGATTTCAACTCGACACTTTGCGCTCGACGATTGTCGAGTGTCGACACCAACCGACACGCCCAGCGTCACGCCGTGACCTGGGGCGTGACCATTCCACCTGGCTCGACAAGACCCGCGCGGCGACTTTCGGCGCAACCCGCACGCAGTTCTACCTCGCCGACACGCCCACCATCACGCCCGTGACCTGGGGCGTCACCAACGCGAGATCGACACGTGTCCAACCCGAAGTCAACTTTGCCATCAAATCGCCGGCCGCCTTCACAAACAGTAGTGACACGCCCACCGACACGCCCGTGTCGGAGTGCGTGTACTTAGCTTTTTTTTCCTATAAATTCCCCACTTCTGTAATGACCAAGGGTTCACATTTTTGAGCCACTTTAGTGTGTTTTGTGGGCTGCATCCGTGGATTCCTTTGCTATGTAAGGAGATTTCTCCCCCCTTTTCTTTCATGTTTGTTTTTGATTTAGCTTTAGCTTTGTAATAGCTTTGTAATAGTCTTCTTTAATCAATAAAAATGTTAGTTTTTCTCTTCTTAAATGGCTTTGGAATGAACTCATGTGCCCACTTTTCTTCTCATTTTATCCTTAGTTTCTACTTTGTTTTTCTCTTTATGAAAAGAGTGTGTGTGTGTATGAGTGTAACATGTTTATTATTCATGTTTTTAACTTGTCTTCATGTTAGGTTTTGTAGTAGATTTCATTTCCAAATCAAATGTGGTATGATAAGTTTTCCTTATTTTCATCATGTCCTTTTCTTAAGAGCCTTATGCTTTCATTCTTATGTATTTATAAAAGAGTATTGAAAGTGATTTTGAATTTTTTTACTTAGCTTTTTTTTGTAGGATTGTAAAACCTTTTTGTTCTTTTCATTTTCTTTTTCACTTTTTTATCACTTTTATGAAAACATAAGAATGAAAATCTTGTTATTTTAATTTTTCAAGAACTTTGGTTTTTGATTTATTTTGAAAAAACTTTTGTTCTCTTAAAATTTTATTTTGTTCTTTTTATTTGTTTTTGGTAAAACCTAAGTATAGAAAAGTAGTAGTTTTAATTTTTAGGTTACTTTCATTTTATTTTCAAATGTGTGTGTGAGTGTATGAGAATAATCTTTATGCTTTCTTTAATTTATGAAGAGTGTGTGAGTGTAGGTGTTAAATTTTCATGTTTTATTTTGTTGCTTTCTTCAATTATGTAGAGTGTGTGTGTGTAGGAGATAAATTTTCATGCTTTATTTTATCGCTTTCTTCAATTACGTAGAGTGCGTGTGTGTAGGAGATAGTTTTATTACTTTTTTTCAATTATGTAGAGTGTGTGTGTTAGCGTTTATTTCCGCCTACTCGCTAGGAGTTAAATGGCCGGATTTTGTTTACCGCCTGCTCATTTGAGTTAAATGGCCGGTCTTTTATTTTTCTGTAATTATTTTAGTAGGACTTGTAATTATATTTATTTCCGCCTACTCGTTAAGAGTTAAATGGCGTGCCCTTTATTTCCCGCCTACTCGTTTGAGTAGGACTTGTAATTTTCCTTTTTTTGTAATCTAGATTATTCTGTTTTATTTATAATTTGGAGTGTGCGTGAGTTCTTGTTTTACGTAACTTTTCAGCTTTCTAAATGTTTGTTATTTTTTATGTCCTCTTCTTATAATCATTTAGCGTTTAAATTCGAACTCGCGCCTCATTAAATTATAAAGCCGTCCACATACCGATGTGTGGCTAATCGCTTTTAGCCTCGACATCGAAGAGCATTGGGACATTTAAAATGATTTGTAATAATTAAAGCTCTTTATTTTCACTTTAATTTAAGCACTTAAGGTTTACCCCGGGTTAATGACGCGTACGACCACAAATCGATGTGTAGGCCCTATTTCTGTTATCCATACGCTAGCTAGCCGAGAGGCCGTGCGTATGGACAGATCACCCCTGGGTAAAGAGAGTTGCGTGCATACCCTCGAGAGAGGACAAGCGTAATTCTTCTAGATTGGGTTCCCCACCCAATAGCGGGGTTCTTAGCTTAAAGCGGGAGTTAAGAGGAATCCTTCGTCGGACTAACGTTCGGTCGAATAGTCTTAACGTTCAGGTGAGCAATATCCCTATAGCTAGGTGAGCTCACATTTGTGGAACCTCCACGGCCAAGTTGCCTTTTATTAATTTGAAAACTAAGTCCTATAATTATTAAAAATTATTTTAGTCTTAGTCTGACTCGATGCCGAGCGTTAACCCTTCATCGAATTTTTCTAAATCGTTTTTTCGCTCTTTTACTTTTTTCGTCTTTACTTAATTAAAATCTCCACCTTTCTTTCAGTAAAATAATAGTCCTCTCGGAGGAGTAAGAATAGTCAACACGACCCCGAGAACAATACGACCTCGGTATTCCCCCGAATATCGAGTACTACTTGCGATAGGTGCACTTGCCTCCTGTAGCAAGCCCGCGACGATCGACTCACCGAACCAACCACAGTAAGAGTCTGTTTGCGGGCCATCAAGTTTTTGGTGTCGTTGCCGGGGAAATCTTCGAGTTGCTATTTCGAATTCCGGAGTCTATTACTTTTACTTATTTTCTATAAACTAAAAAAAACAAAAAACTTTATTTTAAAAAAAATCAAAAAAGAAAAAAAGAGTTTATTTTGTTTTATTTTTTTTCTTTCTCTTTTGGTATATGACCCGTGGACAACTCTCCGAGTCTGAAGATTTTGACTTCAACCCTGAGATCGAACGCTCTCTTGCACGTATTCGATCTCAATGCTGAATTCCTTCTTTAGACCCCGAAGAATCTGTCAGAGAACCCTCTGTTGTAGTTATGGCCGCCCCTAACCCTGCTCCGGCGGCCGAGCGTACTATGTCTTATTACGCCAGGCCTAACCTGGATGATACTGGGTCTAGTATTGTTCGCCATGCGGTGGCGAATAATAATTTTGAAATAAAATCGAGTGTCATTCAAATGGTACAAAATGCTGTGCAGTTCGATGGACTGCCGGAAGAGGACACGAATGTCCACTTGTCCAACTTTTTGGAAATATGCGACACCTTCAAGATTAATGGCGTCACTGATGATGCCATTCGCTTGCGCTTATTTCCTTTTTCCCTTAAGTCCAAAGCCATGGTGTGGTTGAATGCCCTCCCGTGAGGATGTATCACCACGTGGGATGAGTTGACGGAGCGGTTCCTAACGAAGTACTTTCCGCCCGCAAAAACTGCAAAGTTGCGGGCGGACATTTCTTTGTTTGTGCAAAATGATCCTGAGTCTCTATACGAGACTTGGGAACGATTTAAGGAATTCCTCCGCCGGTTCCCGCACCATGCGCTGCCAACGTGGTTGCAAGTACAAATTTTTTATAATGGGCTTAATTTTCAGACGCGTCAAATGATTGACGCGGCTGCCGGGGGCACTCTAAACAACAAAACCCCCGAGGCCGCCCAGGCTTTATTCGAAGAGATTGCTATGAACGCCTATCAATGGAACGTCCCGCGGGGACGCCCAAAGCCGACAGCTGGTCTTTTTGAAGTGGATGCCACTGCTCTCTTAACCCTTCAAGTGGAAAGGTTAACAAAGCAGGTGGCAGAGATGTCTGCTGCCTCCTCCACTCCGTCTTGTTTTATTCCCCCTAATGTCTGCTTGGCTGAAGAGTTCGTGGATTTCATGGGAAATTCGTGTCGTCCTTCCTTCAACCGCAACAACAACCCTTATAGTAATAACTTTAATCTGGGTTGGGGGAATCACCCCAATTTCTCTTGGAGCAACCCGAACAATGCTCAGCGTCCCCCTATTTCTATGCGCCCGGATTTCTGCCGCCTCCTCCTCTTCCAAAACCCTCCCCGATGGAGGAAAATTTTTCGAAGTATATTGCATCCAACGAGTCAAATATCTGGAACATCACCAGATCGCTAAAAACTCTGGAATAACAGGTTGGACAACTAGCGAGGATGATGTCCGAGTGCGCGCTCGGGGCACTGCCGGGAAACACGGAGCCCAATCCGTGGGAGAACGCCAACGTTATAACCCTGCATAGCGGAAAGGAGGTGGTCGATCCAAAACGGACCGACCCTTAGGATTTCTAATGGACTTCCCCGAACGCGCATCAGGGACGTTTCTACCCCCCTCTCTTTACTTTTGTACATATATCATTTTATTTAATGTTTGTTCCGCATACTTATGTTGCAACATTGGTGACAATGTTGGACTTAAGTATGAGGGTATTTTCGTGCTTTACTTTCTGCACTTCTATTTTTCTGCATTTCAAAAATACAAAAAAATACATAACAACAAAACAACAAAAAAATTAAAATGAAAAAAACAAAACAAAAAAAAACAACAAACAAAAAAATTAAAATGAAAAATCCAAATTTTTTTTATTTTTCTTTCTTTTTTCCAAAAATTCCAAAAAAATATAAAACAAAAAAACTATTTAGTTTCACTTTGTAAATAATTTTTTTTCTTTGTAAATATTTTTATGTAAATATTTTTATGTAAATAATCTTTTCTCTCCCCCTTCCTTTTCCCTCTTATTCTTGTAAATAACTTTTCTTTTTCTACCAATCTTTGTAAATAGAATGAAAATTTTCTTTAAAAAAAAAACTTTTTATGTATATATTAAAGACATAAACTTAAAAAAAAAAGCTAATAGTTCAAAAAATTCAAAAAATGGAGTAAAACAAAACAAAAATTCAAAAAAAGATAATAAATGAAAAACACAGAAAAATGATGATAAAACTATAAAAATAATAAAAAATGTTTTGAAACAAATAAATCAATATTCCATCCTTAAACTTTTCTGCTATCCAAAAATTTTGTTTTGAGTTTATTTATATGTGAATTTTATTAATTCTTTGTTTGCTATTCGTTTGTTAATTATTGAGTGAAAAATTTAAATAGTCGGGGTTAAGTTTTAAAGAATTCATTATGCTTTGTTAAAAATAGCAAACTCGTTTTAGGCACTACTTCTAATTTTTCATTAATAGGAGCACATGTACTATGTTAGAAAATAATGACTATAGGATTCAATTATATTTACTTTTAGCTTTCTGAAAAATTGGAACGTACAATTTATTAAGGTTGCTCTCAAAATTGTTTTAAATTAAAAATCTAGTTTTCCTTTCTCCCCTTTCCTTTCATGACCTACTTGGCATGAAAAACTTTTATCCATAAAAGATCCTATATCAATGGGAATAAGATTTCGTTCCGTAAACATAGACACCCAATAATTTAAAAAGATTATATGTTATGGAGTAAGGGGATAAAATTCATTACTCCTACACATATACATTGAGTTATTTTTTTTTATGAAGTTGAAAAGAAAAAAAAATGATATTAGGAAAATAAGATTTCATTTTCCTAATAATCCAAAAAGAAAAAAAATGGAGGTTCGAGAAAAAATTACCTCACCTCAAAATCAAAACCCTCTTCATAAATCAACATCAATCCCCTTAGCCAATTTCACGATTCTAGAATTAATTCAAAAATCTTTTTAAGAGCATAATTTGTAAATTGCATTATTTCCGGTAAAACTCCTATAAGCTAAAAGTTCATATAATTCCAAACTATTTTTGTTAATCTAACCAATACAATTATTGATTTCTATTTGATTACATTAAAACGTCTTTTGGCCAATACTTTTGCGCTATTTAAATCATCTACATAATTTTAGGACTTAACTCTTACACCCCGTATATTTATTTAGATCTCTCTTATAATTGATTAAGCGGTAGCTAAACTTAGAGTTTTTTCTATTCCTTATAAGTTCACCTCAAACTTTTGCTCTGGAATAGCAAAATCTTAAGTATGAGAGTTTTTGATGAATTGTAAATATACGTATTTTTGTGTACATTAATTTAATCATTTATTTTTGTCATTTTTATTTGTTTTTATTCAATAAAATGCTCCTACTTTTGTAAATATTTCACTACCTTGTTTTATTTTATTTTTGAGGAAAGAAATAAAAATCTGCAAAAAAATTGCTTGACACTCCTGGAGTCATGCTCGTGCCACCAGACACGGGGCGTGACACAAGCCCGTGTCCACACCACTCGACTTTCCGTTCGTCGAGTGTCGATTCCTCTGCGATACGCCCAGAGTCACTCCCGTGACCTAGGGCGTGACCCAAACTCAGCTCGACGATTTCAACTCGACACTTTCCGCTCGAGGATTGTCGAGTGTCGACACCAACCGACACGCCCAGCATCACGCCGTGACCTGGGGCGTGACCATTCTACCTGGCTCGACAATACCCGCGCGGCGCCTTTCGGCGCAACCTGCGCCTAGTTCTACCTCGCCGACACGCCCACCGTCACTCCCGTGACCTGGGGCGTGACCAACGCGAGACCGACATGTGTCCAGCCCGAAGTCAACTTTGCCATCAAATCGCCGGCCGCCTTCGCAAACAGTAGTGACACGCCCACCGACACGCCCGTGTCGGAGGGCGTGTACTTAGCTTTTTTCCCTATAAATTCCCCACTTCTGTAATGACAAAGGGTTCACATTTTTGAGCCACTTTAGTGTGTTTTGTGGGCTGCATCCGTGGATTCCTTTGCTATGTAAAGAGATTTCTCCCCCCTTTTCTTTCATGTTTGTTTTTTATTTAACTTTAGCTTTGTAATAGCTTTGTAATAGTCTTCTTTAATCAATAAAAATGTTAGTTTTTCTCTTCTTAAATGGCTTTGGAATGAACTCATGTGCCCACTTTTCTTCTCATTTTATCCTTATTTTTTACTTTGTTTTTCTCTTCATGAAAAGAGTGTGTGTGTCTGTATGAGTGTAACATGTTTATTATTCATGTTTTTAACTTGTCTTCATGTTAGGTTTTGTAGTAGATTTCATTTCCAAATCAAATGTGGTATGATAAGTTTTCCTTATTTTCATCATGTCCTTTTCTTAAGAGCCTTATGCTTTCATTCTTATGTATTTATAAAAGAGTATTGAAAGTGATTTTGAATTTTTTTACTTAGCTTTTTTTGTAGGATTGTAAAACCTTTTTGTTCTTTTCATTTTCTTTTTCACCTTTTTATCACTTTTATGAAAACATAAGAATGAAAATCTTGTTATTTTAATTTTTCAAGAACTTTGGTTTTTGAATTTTTTTGAAAAAAATTTTGTTATCTTAAAATTTTATTTTGTTCTTTTTATTTGTTTTTGGTAAAACCTAAGTATAGAAAAATAGTAGTTTTAATTTTTAGGTAACTTTCATTTTATTTTCAAATGTGTGTGTGAGTGTATGAGAATAATCTTTATGCTTTCTTTAATTTATGAAGAGTGTGTGAGTGTAGATGTTAAATTTTCATGCTTTATTTTATTGCTTTTTTCAATTATGTAGAGTGTGTGTGTGTGTGTAGGAGATAAATTTTCATGCTTTATTTTATCACTTTCTTCAATTACGTAGAGTGTGTGTGTGTAGGAGATAGTTTTATTGCTTTTTTTCAATTATGTAGAGTGTGTGTGTTAGCGTTTATTTCCGCCTACTCGCTAGGAGTTAAATGACCGGATTTTGTTTACCGCCTGCTCATTTGAGTTAAATGGCTGGTCTTTTATTTTTCTGTAATTATTTTAGTAGGATTTGTAATTATATTTATTTCCGCCTACTTGTTAAGAGTTAAATGGCGTGCCCTTTATTTCCTGCCTACTCGTTTGAGTAGGACTTGCAATTTTCCTTTTTTTGTAATTTAGATTATTCTGTTTTATTTATAATTTGGAGTGTGCGTGAGTTCTTGTTTTAGCTAACTTTTCAGCTTTCTAAATGTTTGTTATTTTTTATGTCCTCTTCTTATAATCATTTAGCGTTTAAATTCGAACTCGCGCCTCATTAAATTATAAAGCCGTCCCCATATCGATGTGTGGCTAATCGTGTTTAGCCTAGGCATCGAAGAGCATTGGGACATTTAAAATGATTTGTAATAATTAAAGCTCTTTATTTTCACTTTAATTTAAGCACTTAAGGTTTACCCCGGGTTAACGACGCGTAGGACCACAAATCGATGTGTGGGCCCTATTTTCGTTATCCATACTCTAGCTAGCCGAGAGGTCGTGCGTATGGACAGATCACCCCTGGGTAAAGAGAGTTGCGTGCATACCCTCGAGAGAGGACAAGCGTAATTCTTCCGGATTGGGTTCCCCACCCAATAGCGGGGTTCTTAGCGTAAAGCGGGCGTTAAGAGGAATCCTTCGTCGGACTAACGTTCGGTCAAATAGTCTTAATGTTCAGGTGAGCAATATCTCTATAGCTAGGTGAGCTCATATTTGTGGAACCTCCATGACCAAGTTGCCTTTTATTAATTTGAAAACTAAGTCCTATAATTATTAAAAATTATTTTATTCTTAGTCTGATTCGATGCCGAGCGTTAACCCTTCATCGAATTTCTCTAAATCATTTTTTCGCTCTTCTAATTTTTCCGTCTTTACTTAATTAAAATCTCCACCTTTATTTCTGTAAAATAATAGTCCTCCCGGAGGAGTAAGAATAGTCAATACGACCCCGAGAACAATACGACCTCGGTATTCCCCTGAATATCAAGTACTACTTGCGATAGGTGCACTTGCCTGCTGTAGCAAGCCCGCGGCGATCGACTCACCGAACCAACCATAGTAAGAGTCTGTTCGCGGGCCATCAGAGGCCATCAAATAGGCTGATGTCATCATAGGTACGAGTAGTATGTATTTTTCATGCTGTATATACTTTATACCTTGTGAAAAAAAACATGTTTTACGTAGGCTTCGTTCTTATTCGAGACTATCCTATGAGAGAACTATTTGATACAGGTGCTTTTCATTCATTTTTATTTGAGGACTTTGTATTGCGGATCGCAGTGCCTACACTTATGTTAACAGATAGAGTAAAGGTGTTGTTACCTAACAGATCATTGATGCATGTGGATAGTTCTTGATGTGTTAAGGTGTGAATAGGAAGTTAGGATTTCATTTTGGAAGCATCCGTGCTACCACATCAGAGTTTGATGTAATCATCGGTATGGACTGGCTCTCGGAGCAGCATGCCTGTATAGATTGTGTTAAAAACCGAACAGAAAACAAACCGAAATGGTTTTAACTGAAACTTTATTATCCGAAAAAGGTATCTATTACAATGGTATAACCTCCCTTTTATAGAATTGAGGAGATGAGAGAGATTACAAATAATCAATGTGGGACTAAAAATTTACAAGGTATGCGGCTTTACAAAAGACAAACCGGACAAGCCGTGCGGTTAGACAAACAGGCTAACCTCCCGACTACCAACAGGAAGAGAGATCAAACCACCACAGGAGACCGCTAGACTGCTCGGTCTCCTAGTTGTCTGAGAAAATACGCCTGACCGCTGGGATACCAAACAGCAACAGCCTGGCACACAGACCAGCTAGGAGAAACCGCCAGACCGCCCGGTCTCCAAACAGCAACAGACCGCGCGGTCTCCAACTTGCAACACTCCCCCTCAAGCTGGAGCATAGATATCAATCATCCCTAGCTTGTCGCTGATGTGGAAAAAAGGAAGCGGACACTGACTTGGTGAAGACATCTGCCAACTCGTTGTCGGAAGTGACAAATGGAGTGCAAATCTATTTCTTCAATATTTCTTCCCGAATAAAATGACAGTCGACTTCTATGTGTTTTATTCTCTCATGAAAGACCGGATTTTTGGAAATGTATATCGCGGCCTTATTGTCACAAAACATATGAAGAGGATAGTTGTAAACCTCTCCTAAGTCAAGCATGAGAGCCCGCAACCACTTCAACTCACATGTAGTCGATGCCATGCTGCGATATTACGCCTCTGCACTAGACCTGGAAACTACAGACTGTTTCTTGCTCTTCCAACTCACAAGATTGACTCCAACAAACGTGCAGAAACTTGATGTCGATTTGCGGTCCCCTTTGTCATCCGCATAGCTTGAATCAGAGTAAGCTTCAATCCTTAGGTGACCATTCTTCTGAAATAGGAGTCCTTTCCCTGGAGCAGCTTTAATATACTCTAATATCCTCAGAGCAGATTGTAGATGACACTCCCTCGGAGCTAGCATGAACTGGCTCACCTTGCCAACAACATAAGAGATGTCGGGTCTGGTTACCGTGAGATATATGAGCTTGCCCACCAGACGCCGGTATCTCATAAGATCGGAAAGAAGATGTGAGTCATCTGTCCAAGTTTTGTCTTCTCCAGCAGCCATAGGACAACGTGCAGGTTTAGCACCAGTCAGTCCTGCCTCCTTTAAAAGATCAAGAGCATACTTCCGTTGGGAAAGGACCATGGAGTTGGGCTTTCTAAAGATTTCAATCCCCAAAAAGTATTTCGGGGAGCCCATATCCTTTGTGACCAGATGTTGACGAAGGTGTTTCTTGGTCATCAATACCCCATCCTGGTCATCGCCAGTAAGAAGAATATCATCAACATAAACCGCAAGAACAACAAGACCAGAGGCGGTTTTCCGAACAAACAAGGAGTGATCTGCTGAGCTTCTTGTAAAACGAATGGCCGCAACAATGCCACTAAACTTGTCAAACCAGGCACGAGTACTCTGCTTGAGGCCATAGATAGCCTTCTTTAGCCGGCATACCCGTGTCTCCCCCGGAGCAACATACCCAGGAGGTTGCTCCATGTAAACATCTTCCTGCAGATCACCATAGAGGAAAGCATTCTTAACATCTAGCTGCGAGATGGGCCAATCCCTGTTGACAGCCACAGAGAGAAGAACCCTAATACTGCTGAGACGAGCCACTGGAGAGAAAGTGTCAAAGTAATCAATGCCATAAGTTTGGGTAAAACCCTTGGCAACCAAGCGAGCCTTATAACGATCCACACTGCCATCCGGGAGAAACTTCACCACGAAGACCCATCGACAACCAACAACATCTGTGTCGAAAGGAGTAGGAACAAGGGTCCAGGTACCCCGTTCAGTGAGAGTAGAAATCTCCTTATCCATGACAACTTTCCAATGAGGAATAGTAAGGGCCTCCTGGTAGGAACGGGGGGTGGCAGTGGCCGAGATAGCTAGTGTAAAAGCTCTGCGAGAAGGGGTAAGATGATCGTAGGAAACAACTGCAGCAAGCGGGTGTTGGGTACATGCCCGAACCCCTTTGCGAAGAGCAATCGGGAGATCCAGGTCAGCTGGTGCCTCAGTATCCGGAGTATCCGTGGTGGAGAGAGCTGGCCCGGGAGTAGAGAGATGGCAGCGGAGTGGAGGGAGAAAGCGGAGTAGAGGGTGGAGATGATGGGGATGGGGAAGATGGTGGAGAGGGTGGAGATGGAGGAACATCAGTGGGAGCAGAGGGAATGGATGGGTTGGTATGAGAAGTAGGATCAGGAGGAGGAGAGGAGGAAGCGGGAGAGAAGTAAGATGCATTGGCAAAGAAGGTGACATCCGCAGAGACAAATTACTTGCGGGTAATGGGGTCAAAGCAACAATAACCTTTCTGAGTGGGAGAGTACCCCAGAAAGACACATTTAGTGGCACGTGGTGAGAGTTTATCACGGGTGGCAGCGGGAGAGTGCACAAAGGCGGTGCACCCAAAGATGTGCAGAGGAAGAGGAAAGGGATCCTTGTCCGGATAAAGAATGGAGAAGGGGGTAGCATCGTGGAGAACTGTGGAGGGAAGGCGATTGATGAGATAGCAGGAGAGGAGGACAGCATAGCCCAAATAGGAGCGAGGAACATGCATTTGAGTCATCATAGTGCGAGCGACATCAAGGAGGTGACGGTTTTTGCGCTCTGCCATCCCATTTTGTTGTGAGGTGTAGACACAGCTTGTTTGATGAATAACACCATGGTGAATACAAAAAGAGGAGAAGTCTTGGCTAAGATACTCCTTAGCATTGTCAGAACGAAGGATTTTAATAGACGTATCAAACTGAGTCTTAACCATAGAATAAAATGAGGTCCAAATAGAGAACAGCTCGGAGCGATCCTTGAGACGATACACCCACGTACACCGAGAGAAATCATCAATGAAGGTGACAAAATATGAACTACCCCGACCGATGGTGAGGTTAGGAGCGGGACCCCATATGTCAGAGTGAACGAGGTCGAACGGACGGGAAGAGCCCCAACTTTGCGTTGGTGGGAAGGATGAGCGGTGATGTTTGCCAAGTTGACATGCATCACAGTTTAGAGGAGGATGATGAGGAGGGAGGTGCGGCAGGAGCTGGCGTAGAATTCTGGGAGGAGCATGTCCAAGGCGAAGATGCCATTGGAGAAGATCTGTAGAGGAGGAGGAGAAGGCAGATAGAGCAGAAACGTTGTCGAGGAAGTAGAGGCCACCACTCTCAGTCCCGGTAGCAATCGTCTGTTGGGAGTCCGGATCCTGAAAAGCACAAGAGGTAGGGGTGAATATGACAGAACACCGTAGTTGCTTGCATAAAGATGTAACCGATAATAAATTGCACGGAAACTTGGGCACATAGAGGGTATCAGTCAGGCAGAGAGATGGAGTGACTTGAACCATGCCCGTCCCATGGATCGGTGAGGGAGATCCATCCACAACAATGACCGGGGGCAACTGAGCATGTGTTTCAAGAAGATAGAAACATTGAGGATTGCCTGTCATATGATTTGTTGCACCAGAGTCGATTAGCCATCTTCCGCGAGTAACAACGTGAGCACCACCAGAATAGGTGACCACCGAGGCGGACAGGCTGGAGGAGGGGAAAGCCATGGAAGCAAGAGAGGAGCAAACCGCGACGACAAGAACAAGCCGCGAGAAGAGAAAGAAGCCGAACGGTTAAGCGAAGAAGAGAAAAGAGCACCAAGCCGGGCGAACTGAAAACAGGTCGTGCGGCTAGGAAGGCCTCAACCAAGAAGTAGAGCAAAGCAAAGGGAAAGAAGTCGCACGACTTAAAAAAGTCGAGCGAACAGAGGAGAACAAGTCGCACGGCTAAAAATTAGGTCGGGGCGACTAGCAAGCAGGAGCGGGTAGAAGGCAACAAGAAGTAGAGCACTGCGAATAGAGGAGATTGTGAAACCAGGTCGCGAAAAAGAAAGAGCAAGCCGCGCTGACAGGTCGTGCGGACAGACGGGGAATCAAGCCGCGAAAGCAGAGAGAGCGCACACAATCAGGAGGAATAGATCGAGTCCTCTGATACCATGTTAAAAACGGAACAGAAAACAAACCGAAATGGTTTTAACTGAAACTTTATTATCCGAAAAAGGTATCTGTTACAATGGTATAGCCTCCCTTTTATAGAATGGAGGAGATGAGAGAGATTACAAATAATCAATGTGGGACAAAAAATTTACAAGGTATGCGGCTTTACAAAAGACAAACCGGACAAGCCGTGCGGTTAGACAAACCGGCTAACCGCCCGACTACCAACAGGAAGAGAGATCAAACCACCACAGGAGACCGCTAGACCGCTCGGTCTCCTAGTTGTCTGAGACAAGCCGCCTGACCGCTGGGATACCAAATAGCAACAGCCTGGCACACAGACCGGCTAGGAGAAACCGCCAGACCGCCCTGTCTCGAAATAGCAACAGACCGCGCGGTGTGCAACTTGCAACAGATTGCAACTCTAAGGAAGTCACTCTGAGACAGAACACCAAACGAGAGACTAAGTTTGTTGTTATGCGAGGATCAAGCAAGATATTTATGTCTGCTCTTCAGGTAGTCAAGGTTGTTTTGAAGGGCATAGAGTTGTTCTTCACGTTGTTGGAGGCTGTTGAGCCGAAGTCTAGTTTGAGTGACGTTCCTATTATTGGATCTATTGGCCAACCTTAGAGGGGCGGGGGGGGGGGATGAATAAAGTTTAATGACGATTACTAGAAGTTTGAAATATTTATGGGCAGATTCCTCTTTGGAAATCTATGCACCTTTCAGAGAAGTACAGGATAACACACACAACTTAATATGTAGGAGAATACGCTGAAAATGAATTTCATTACAAAGTAAAATCAACAATTATTTTTAAAGATTACAAAACTTGATCTCTATGACATCGGAAATCGGAAGCGTTGAAAGCAAACAACTTTTGGTTTTCTATACCGACCCGCTCCATGGGCCGGTTGGCTCTCTCCCTTTCCCTCCAAGAATGGTCTTCAAGCAGGCTCTTCACCACCACACAAGGAAGGGTCTTAGATCCCCGCTAGATCACCTGATCTAAACGTCCCTTCCCCAGGATGATTTCTCAAGGAATCCTTCCTCGGATTCCGACAACCTTCCCCGATCGATTTCCTTCACCACAAGCAAAATAGAGAAAGAATACAATAAAAGTTTAAAGAATTTAAAGTGATTAAAATCTCCCTCTTGACAATTCCTCCGTCGAGAGATCTGTGGCCGGTGCTTGAGATCTTCATGTGATTGCAACCGGTCGTCTCTTCATAGTCGATGTATTTCTTGGCTCGCCGGAGTTCTTAGCATGCGAACGGGAGGGAGGCAGTCTTCTTTTCCTTCAACTAAGATGGCAGAACGGACCACACAGAGGCGGTCGAACCCTAGGAGTCGTAGATCTGAGTCTCTTTTTGTCTTGGTAGGGAACACAGAAAGCAAGGCGTCTTTTTATACGTCTTTGTAAAAATAGGCTGCCGCCGGCTGTAAGGCTAGCGGTCGACGGTAGGTTCGCGCTCTTGATGTTGACAGCTATCCTCCAAATTTGGAAAAATATTCAAAATGAATATTTTCCTTTTTACAATGCTAGAGCGGTGCAGTAGGTAGGTAGCGCCCGACGGTAGTTCTGTATCGATGCCTCTATCTCAATGCTCTCAATGCCTCTGTCTCAATGACCGTTGAGTGTGTTACCGTGACACGGTACCAATGTCACAACCCGCATTTTCTCATTAATAAATAAATCAGAGCACAAGATAACTACGAGCTGTGATGCCACTCAAGCAGGGGATAACCGCTGACGCTCATGCGACACTCTAATCCTTCAAATCATAAGTTAAAATGAATAGAAAACTGATTTTTAAATTAATTGGCCGTATCCCTCGGCTCAGTGGATCAGATAGTCCACAGTTTGAAAACTATTTTTATACGTAGCGGAAAAATACTTCATTTATGCCTAACATCCTAAAAGAGCGCATAAGTGTCCTAAGAGGACAACTTACACTATGCAAGACCCTAGATTTCAATTTATAATACTTATAAAGAAAACAACCTTTTTACGCATTTGGAAAGTAATGATTGAGCTTTTATAAAACATGCTGATCATGCAATATATATAGTAGTTCTTTTATAGGGTTTAAAGTAACTAGCAACCTAGCATAAAACATTCCCAGAGAGCAAGTGAAACTACCACAAAACAGGTAAACTAGTAGCTAAGCAAAGACTTAATATCACAAAGGAAAATCACCAACGAGCGTCAACAACCTGACACGAACTCGCTGGCGAGCATGTATGTTTGTACTACTACAAGGCTAAAGAACTACCTCAACAAGTGAGGAAAACACTGCCACAACGCAGTCCACAGGGAAACTCCTGAAACTAGCCGCACAGCCGGCTACAGACCTGAACCTGAGGCATTCAAAAGAAGAACACCTCAGCAAGAAATAATAGAACAGGAGGCAAAAAACATCAGATAATAATCGAATGAAAAGAGCAGAAAGAAAAGGGGTTACCAACCCTGCAAGAGAAATGCTGAAAATCTCAGCTAAAGAATCCAAAAAGGGACAAAATGTAAGTAAAACAGTCAGTAAAGTGAGAGAAATGCAACAAGTACTAAAACGTACCAAACTCCGCTCAAGCTTGCGGAGACAAAAAGGAAACCAATATGCATCAAAAGAACAATATGAAAGGAACTAACAGTCCTAAACTTGTAAATCGTTAGCACTGGCACAAATCCCAAACCTGTGTCGGAGACTAAGAACAGTCACAACCGAACAACCAGCTCCAGGTGTCTCAAGAGTACTAAAGGGGCCGCCACAGGGTCCACACACATAGAGTTCCAACCTCTTACAGGAACCCAAAATGTCCAAAGGAGGGAATGGTGGTGGCCACAGCTCGAACTCCCCTGGTACCATACTCCTTCAGAAACCCAGCTACCACATGCTAAGGATCCACGATTCGGCACCAAAACTAGCCGACAACACCACTTAAAAACTACCAAGTTCTACAACCAAAACCCACCGAATTATTTCCCCCTACCCGCCGAATTATTTCCCCCTACCCGCCGAATTATTTCCCCCTACCCGCCGAATTCAACAAAAAAAAATAAATGCCGATAACTTCCTAGTTTAGGCCGACTACAAGCCCTAAACTAGGAATATTCCTATCTCACCTATTCTACGACAAGGAGAAAAGAAAATAAAGCAAAAATACAACTCATGGAGGCGCGCAAGAGGGGAGAAACCCACTTGCCTCAAATCGATCTTGAAAACGTCCTACCAAAATACTGCAACACGTAGATCCGTCCAAAAGGGGGCACGCGGAGACGAGATCTACGAAAAAAACGGACAACGGGGGTTAGGGCCGAAAAAACTAAGGCGAAACGGTCACCGAAATGGGAAAAACTTACCGCGATCTCGAAGCTCTCGCCGAGAGCTTTCCAACGCCGCGATCGGATCGAAAATTCCATCCACCGGATGGGCGGTGGCGGCCGCCGGAAGATTCGCGAACGGAAGGGTTCCGCACACGCCAAAATTTCGCACGGGGGCTGCAGGCTCGGGGAAGAAGAAGAAGGGAATTTCTTCTTTAACTTATATATATATATATAATTAATAATAATAATAATAATATATTTATTATAATAAAACAAATTAAAAAGGGGGGGGGGGTCCGATCGGTGAGAATGATTCTCACCGATTCGGTGAGAATCGGTGAGAATCATTCTCACCGATTCTCTACTATCGTTATATAAATTTTTTTATATAAATTAATTAATTCTTTATATATATAATAATAATATTTATTATTATTTAAAACAAAAGATATAACATATATCGTTACGGAGGGCCAAACGCGCGCCGAATCGAACGAAATTCGCACCGTAGGCGAATGACGACGCTACGAATCCAACGGCGAAGTCGAAATCGAATTCCGACGCACCGTTTTCGAGATAATAATTTCTAAAGTTAACGGCATACGCGAAAACATACAAACTACAATCGAGCGCCGAGGCTCCAAAAATGCTCGGAACGCGACGAAACTTGACGAGCAAGTCTAAAATTTGCCGATCTAATTTCCTAATATAAAATTTTCCACTCCCGACGCAAATTCCAAAATTTGGCCGGTCAAACCTAACGAACGCAAACGCGCTACGACAAAGTCGGTAACAAAATCCGACGAACAAAACTCGGGCCAATTCTCCCGAAGCCAAAACACAAGCATTCCCCAAGAGGCTCCACTGAGTCACCAAACAGACTCCGGCTCGCTAGGGAATCTTGCTACTAGGCATCACCAAGCCACGCAGGGAACCTAAAGAGCTAAGAACACGCTCTAACAACGTCACATGACCAACACGCGCTAACATAACGCTCTGACGTCATAATACGTCAAATAAGAAATTAAATAAATCACTGGAAAATCGGGGGTGTTACAGTCACTCCCCCTAAAAGAAAGTTTCGTCCCGAAACTTTACGCATAGAACACTGCTACCAAAGAAGGAAAAAAAAATAACCAGGGGTTATCGAATGCTTACCGAGCACAGCTAGGAGAACAAATGAGGATGCGCCTCCCTCATAGCTGACTCCAGCTCCCAAGTCGCGCTCTCCACGTCTTGGTTTTTCCACAGAATCTTTACCATCGGTATTGTCTTTCTCCGCAACACTCGATCTTGCACATCCAAAACACGAATAGGAACTTCCACGTAGGAAAGGTTAGGCTCCAACTGGGGCACTGCATCCAGAACATGTCTGTCACTAAGCACGCACCTCCGTAGTTGACTCACGTGAAAAACATTGTGCACGCCAGGAAAATTTTCGGGCAATTTCAACTTGTACGCTGACACACCAATCCGCTCCACAATTTCAAATGGTCCCACATACCTTGGGTCCAACTTATGGTTCTTACCGAACCTCTTCACTCCAACCATCGGGGAAACCTTAAGGAATACCATGTCCCCCACAGAAAATTCCAAAACGGACCTACGACGATTGGCGTTCTTCTCATATCGCTCTTGTGCTATCCGAAGCTTCTCTCGAATAAGCTTTACAGAGACTTCCATTTCTTCTAAGGCATCTGGACCTAACATCGGCCTCTCACCAACCTCAGCCCAAAATAGAGGAGTTCTACATCGTCTTCCATATAGCGCTTCGAAAGGAGCCATTTGCAGACTCTCTTGATAACTGTTATTGTATGCGAACTCCATCAATCTCAAGCGTTCATCCCACGGTCCTCCGTGGTCTAATATATAACAACGGATCATATCTTCCACAATCTGATTAACACGCTCCGTTTGACCATTGGTCTGTGGATGGTATGCGGTAGAATACCTCAAGTCAGTTCCCAATCCTTCTTGAAGGCTCTTACAGAAACGAGACGTAAACCTGGAGTCTCGATCTGATACTATACTTACGGGTACTCCATGTAACCTGATAACTTCATTCAAATATAGCTCCGCTATCTTTTTCATCGAGTAACCAATCTGAAAGGGTACGAAGTGCGCACACTTTGTTAATCTATCAACAATCACCCAAACAGAGTCATGCCGTCGGGGAGATCTCGGCAAACCAGTAATGAAATCCATTGAGATACTCTCCCACTTCCAAGTTGGAATCTCTAAAGGCGCTAATTTTCCACCAGGCCTTCCATGATCAGCCTTAACTCTTTTGCACGTAAAACATTCTGACACAAACCTTGCAATGTCACCCTTCATCCCAATCCACCAGGCAATCTGTTTCAAGTCCTTATACATTTTTGTAGACCCTGGATGGTAGGCCACACTTGAACCGTGTGCCTCACTGCACAACTTATCTCGAATATCTCGAAAATTGGGGACGCACAATCTACCGCGGTACTTTAGAGTACCCACGTCATCGATCGAAAAGTCAGGCAGCTCCCCCTTCTCAGTTCTATTATGAAGGTGCAGTAGATCAGGATCGTCCTTTTGATGAAGCCTCGTAAGAGAAATCCATGAAGGCTCAGACACTTCCAAACTGCTAGGCGAGTCACATCTACCAACTGAAATATCCATTAAAAGGAACTCTTCTACTAACAACTCAGTGGAGAGATTGAAAATTTTCCCGGTCTTCCTGCTTAAGGCGTCGGCTACCACGTTAGCCTTACCCGGATGGTATAGGATCTCCACTTCATAATCAGCTACATACTCTAACCATCTGCGCTGGCGCAAGTTCAACTCCTTTTGAGTGAAGATGTACTTCAAACTCTTATGATCTGTATAAATCTTGCACTGCGCGCCATATAACAGGTGTCTCCATAATTTCAATGCATAAATAACTGCTGCGAATTCCAAGTCATGCGTAGGGTAGTTCCTTTCATGAATCTTAAGCTGTCTTGACCCATACGCAATCACTTTTCCTTCTTGCATCAGCACACAACCAAGTCCCACGTGGGATGCGTCCACATAAACGGCATAGTCTAATCCTTCCGTAGGCAATGTCAATATCGGAGCAGTGCACAGTCTATTCTTTAGCTCTTGGAACGCTTCTTCGCACTTATCGCTCCACACAAATGATGCATTCTTCTGCGTCAATTTGGTCAATGGCGTAGATAACATAGAGAAACCCTCTACAAATCTCATGTAGTAGCCAGCCAGCCCTATGAAGCTTCTTATTTCTTTGGGTGTGGCAGGCCTCGTCCATTCCATAACTGCGGCTATCTTTTCTGGGTCGACAGAGATTCCGTCCTTGTTAACCACATGACCCAGGAAAGAAACCTGAGGCAACCAGAACTCGCATTTACTTAGCTTGGCGAACAACCTATGGTCCCTCAAGGCAGATAAAACTAGACGCAAATGTTGGTCATGCTCCTCAACATTGCGTGAATACACCAACACATCGTCTATAAATACGACTACAAACTTGTCCAGAAAGTCCTTGAAAACCCTGTTCATCATGTCCATGAAAGCAGAAGGTGCGTTGGTCAAGCCAAACGACATCACCAAAAATTCAAAATGTCCATGTCTGGAACGGAAGGCAGTCCGCGGGATATCTGATTCACGGATCCTTAACTGGTGGTAGCCCGAACGAAGGTCAATCTTAGAGAACACGGCACTGCCCCGCAGTTGATCAAACAAATCATCTATCCTCGGCAACGGATACCTATTCTTGATCGTTACCTTATTTAGCTCCCTATAATCGATTCACAACCTCATCGATCCATCTTTTTTCTTGACGAACAAAACGGGAGCACCCCAAGGCGAATAAATCGGCCTTATAAATCCGTTCTCAAGCAACTCGTCTAACTGGATATGCAACTCCTCCAGTTCGCGTGGGGCCATCCGATAAGGCGCCTTGGCAATAGGACGCGTACCCGGCTCCAAATCTATAACAAACTCCACATCTCGATCAGGCGGGAGACCAGGAAGGTTAGCTGGAAAGACATCAGAAAAATCACGAACCACCGGGATCTCCTCCAAACACGGCAAACTAACCTTGGTTTCTAAAACCGAAACCAAACAAGCAAAACATCCGGAATCTACAAGCTTCCGAGCACATACCGCCGATATAGTCAGAGAATCCTAGCGCGGATAACCGTAAACACTCCCGGGCTGACCGTTGTCCATCCTGAAGTCCAAGCGTTTACCCTTGCATTGGATCACAGCATCATATCTGGACAACCAGTCCATTCCTAGGATCACATCGAAGTCTTCCAGATCCAACAGCTTCAAATCAGCAATCGCGAGAAAATCGCCTAGTAAAATCGGACAACTCTGAATACCCTGATCCGAAACTACAGAGTTGCCTGAAGGGAACTTGACACAGAACGCATCACCAACATGATCGAGATTCAAACGGTAACGCTCTACGAATGCCCTAGCCACAAATGAGTGGGTAGCGCTGGAATCGAACAGAACACGCGCCCAGCGGTTCTTTACCTTAAATCGTCCTATAAAATTGCACACGCGACTAAGGAAGCGAACGCTCAAAACTATAACTATGAGCTAAACATTAAAACTAGGGGAGAATCTAACCTGATATCACTTGCGTGGACGTCTGAGCTTCCTCCATAGAGACCACGTTCAACTTTCCTTTTCCCTTGTCCACACGCTGCGGCGGCGGCAAGGCCTGAAGAGGAACTGGCTGCAGAGTAAGCTGAGCTTGCGGGCACTGATACTTGAGATGACCCTCTTGACCGCACAAGAAACAACTTCTCGTCTTCTTCCAGCAATGGGCAGCATCGTGCCCCGGCTTATTGCATACAGAACAAAACAAGTCTTTCTTTGGGATACCTTGGATCGCATGAATCTGCTCTTTCTTCTGAGCTCCTAATCTTTGATAGCACCTTTCCAATGGATGGCCCGGTCAGCCACAGAAACTGCATACCTCTTTGTTTCTCTTCCTCGGAGTAGCGTTAGGGACCTGAGTACTCTTACCCTCATCAGACTTTCGTTTATCTTTTCTCAGTTGTTGACCTCGATTCTTGGCGTTATCAATTGCCTCTACCTTTAAGGCAGCTTCCACCATACCAGCATAACTTGATGTAGCATAGGCACTTGCTAATTGCTGGACGTCACTCCTTAGCCCAGCCAGAAATCGCTTGCTTCTATTTTCATCGGAACTCACCAAGTTTGGGGCAAATCGGCTTAGCTTACTAAACTCGATTTCGTACTCACTAACCGTGAGCTGCCTCTGCTTTAAGTGCAGGAAATCATTCATCAGACGGTCCCTCTCGACCGATGGCAGAAACTTGCTCAGAAGTAGCTCCATAAAGGACTCCCAGGAACACCCGTCCTTCAGACCTTCTTTCTCCCTCAGCCACCAGCTCTTTGCCAACCCTTTGAGCTGATATGCGGCTAACATCACTTTCTTATCATCAGTGATCCCGGAGTATGAGAACATCTCCTCGATTGATATCATCCAATCGTCTAAGACCATGTAATCTGCCTTGCCATCATACGTCGGAGGCCTAAGTCGCTGAAACTGAGAAATAAAGGTCATCTCTGGTGGCACCACGACCGGAGGCACCAGAGGAGTGGGGGGAACAGGGACAGCTTGACCCACAACAGGGTCCTGAACTCTCGGAACTTGCCCTGCTACAACTGCTAACAAGGACTGGACCTGAGACTGCAAATCCACTACTTGCTTAGACAAGGCTTCATTGCTTTGTCGCAGACCTTCTATCACTACGCTGCTCTGCGCACCTGAAGATTCTCCCTCCGATTGGGGAGTCAACCTTGTCGAAGGACGCCTCGACATTCTGATGGAACAACAAAACACTAATCAGACACCTAGCCCACCCACTAGAACCAAACAACATAGTACAAACAATACATACTTAAGTACTTGCTCATGCTGCTAACTTGCTCTGGGATTTTCAATAATGATGTTATGCTTAACCTACGATGATTCACTATCATCACATTAACTCTTGTGCCTAGATCGGGAATGCATGAATTTATATTCTTTTTGACTCAAAAATTATGTGTGTACACATGTCATCCTGCAAATCTTTAGCTTGGCACGTTGTGCTTATGCAATGTTATGCTATGCATGATTGTGCTATGCACTCTAAAAAGGCCCTAATGCATGTTATGAGCGGCGTACACATGAAAATGTTATGCATCCCATACTACATAACATTTCCATGCAACGAAAAAGAAAACGTGCTAGCCGCATTCATGTGGTGAGGTTATGCATCCCATACTACATAACCCTCACATGTTGCCTCCTATGGTTGATCCATATACAAACACATAGTATGCATCCCATACTACATAATATGCCTCGTATACTTCATGTCATGCTATGAGTGTAGTGTTCGTGCTTCAGCCAAGACGTGCTGATGACATATCGGTGTGTGTATGATATGACTCTAAACACCTAATACTAACAGGGACAGGTTGCCCGACAATTTGTCAAGCAACCTCCCTCTGATACCAACTGTCACAACCCGCATTTTCTCATTAATAAATAAATCAGAGCACAAGATAACTACGAGCTGTGATGCCACGTCAAGCAGGGGATAACCGCTGACGCTCAGGAGACACTCTAATCCTTCAAATCATAAGTTAAAATGAATAGAAAACTGATTTTTAAATTAATTGGCCGTATCCCTCGGCTCAGTGGATCAGATAGTCCACGGTTTGAAAACTATTTTTATACGTAGCGGAAAAATACTTCATTTATGCCTAACATCCTAAAAGAGCGCATAAGTGTCCTAAGAGCACAACTTACACTATGCAAGACCCTAGATTTCAATTTATAATACTTATAAAGAAAACAACCTTTTTACGCATTTGGAAAGTAATGATTGAGCTTTTATAAAACATGCTGATCATGCAATACATATAGTAGTTCTTTTATAGGGTTTAAAGTAACTAGCAAACTAGCATAAAACATTCCCAGAGAGCAAGTGAAACTACCACAAAACAGGTAAACTAGCAGCTAAGCAAAGACTTAATATCACAAAGGAAAATCACCAACGAGCGTCAACAACCTGACACGAACTCGCTGGCGAGCATGTATGTCTGTACTACTACAAGGCTAAAGAACTACCTCAACAAGTGGGGAAAACACTGCCACAACGCAGTTCACAGGGAAACTCCTGAAACTAGCCGCACAGCCGGCTACAGACCTGAACCTGAGGCCTTCAAAAGAAGAACACCTCAGCAAGAAATAATAGAACAGGAGGCAAAAAAACATCAGATAATAATCGAATGAAAAGATCAGAAAGAAAAGGGGTTACCAACCCTGCAAGTGAAATGCTGAAAATCTCAGCTAAAGAATCCAAAAAGGGACAAAATGTAAGTAAAACAGTCAGTAAAGTGAGAGAAATGCAACAAGTACTAAAACGTACCAAACTCCGCTCAAGCTTGCGGAGACAAAAAGGAAACCAATATGCATCAAAAGAACAGTATGAAAGGAACTAACAGTCCTAAACTTGTAAATCGTTAGCACTGGCACAAATCCCAAACCTGTGTCGGAGACTAAGAACAGTCACAACCGAACAACCAGGTCCAGGTGTCTCAAGAGTACTAAAGGGGCCGCCACAGGGTCCACACACATAGAGTTCCAACCTCTTACAGGAACCCAAAATGTCCAAAGGAGGGAATGGTGGTGGCCACGGCTCGAACTCCCATGGTACCATACTCCTTCAGAAACCCAGCTACCACATGCTAAGGATCCACGATTCGGCACCAAAACTACCCGACAACACCACTTAAAAACTACCAAGTTCTACAACCAAAACACGCCGAATTATTTCCCCCTACCCGCCGAATTATTTCCCCCTACCCGCCGAATTATTTCCCCCTACCCGCCGAATTCAACAAAAAAAAATAAATGCCGATAACTTCCTAGTTTAGGCCGACTACAAGCCCTAAACTAGGAATATTCCTATCTCACCTATTCTACGACAAGGAGAAAAGAAAATAAAGCAAAAATACAACTCATGAAGGCGCGCAAGAGGGGAGAAACCCACTTGCCTCAAATCGATCTTGAAAACGTCCTACCAAAATACTGCAACACGTAGATCCGTCCAAAAGGGGGCACGCGGAGACGAGATCTACAAAAAAAACGGACAACGGGGGTTAGGGCCGAAAAACACTAAGGCGAAACGTTCACCGAAACGGGAAAAACTTACCGCGATCTCGAAGCTCTCGCCGAGAGCTTTCCAACGCCGCGATCGGATCGAAATTCCGTCCACCGGATCGGCGGTGGCGGCCGCCGGAAGATTCGCGAACGGAACGGTTCCGCACACGCCAAAATTTCGCACGGGGGCTGCAGGCTCGGGGAAGAAGAAGAAGGGAATTTCTTCTTTAACTTATATATATATATAATTAATAATAATAATAATAATATATTTATTATAATAAAACAAATTAAAAAGGGGGGGGGTCCGATCGGTGAGAATGATTCTCACCGATTCGGTGAGAATCGGTGAGAATCATTCTCACCGATTCTCTACTATCGTTATATATATATTTTTTATATAAATTAATTAATTCTTTATATATATAATAATAATATTTATTATTATTTAAAACAAAAGATATAACATATATCGTTACGGAGGGCCAAACGCGCGCCGAATCGAACGAAATTCGCACCGTAGGCGAATGACGACGCTACGAATCCAACGGCGAAGTCGAAATCGAATTCCGACGCACCGTTTTCGAGATAATAATTTCTAAAGTTAACGGCGTACGCGAAAACATACAAACTACAATCGAGCGCCGACGCTCCAAAAATGCTCGGAACGCGACGAAACTTGACGAGCAAGTCTAAAATTAGCCGATCTAATTTCCTAATATAAAATTTTCCACTCCCGACGCAAATCCCAAAATTTGGCCGATCAAACCTAACGAACGCAAACGCGCTACGACAAAGTCGGTAACAAAATCCGACGAACAAAACTCGGGCCAATTCTCCTGAAGCCAAAACACAAGCATTCCCCAAGAGGCTCCACCGAGTCACCAAACAGACTCCGGCTCGCTAGGGAATCTTGCTACCTGGCATCACCAAGCCACGCAGGGAACCTAAAGAGCTAAGAACACGCTCTAACAACGTCACATGACCAACACGCGCTAACTGTTGAAGTTGGAGACCGGGCGGTCTGTCTTGGCGGGTTAGAGACCGCGCGGTCTGGCGGTTTGACTCGGCGACTTGTAAACCGCGCGGTCTAAGCAATCTTCACAGGCGACCTCTCTGCATCTCTTATTGTAAGCCGTGCGGTTAGTGCTTCTGTCTAACCGCGCGGCCTGTGCGGTTTACTTTGTACAGTCCGCTTAGCTTGTAAATTTTAGTCCCACATCTCTTATTTGTATTCTCTCTTCTCTCCTCCATTCTATATAAGGGAGGGCATACCTTTGTAATAGTTATCATTTTTGGATAATAAAATTTCGATTATTCAAAAGTTTATTCGGCTTGTTCTCTTCTTTTCGCTTCCTTTCTCTACTTTCTAACATGGTATCAGAGCACACGGTCTTTTCCTCCTGATTCTGTGCGCTCTCTGTTGTTCGCGGCTTGTCTTCCGCGTTCTGCGGCTTGTTCGCGGCTTGCCTTCTCCTCTGTCCGCGCGGTTTGTCTCTATCCGCGCGGCTTGTTTCTGTCCGCTGCCTGTTTGCGCGGCTTGCTCTTCTTGTTTCTCTTCTCCTCCGGCTCTTTGTCGCAGCGACCTGTTTCCGCGTATCGCCGCGCTCCTTGCTCTTTCCTGCCGCTCCGACTTCCTAGTCGCTGCGGTCTGTCTCTGTCCGCGTGTGTTGTCTCTGCACTCGCGGTTTGCTGCTGTGATCTGCCTGACCGTGCGGGTTGTTCCTTTCTTACCCGCATCTTGGTCGCAGGTCACCTGCTCTTCTCCTCTCTTCTGTTCGCCCGGCCCTTTGCAGTCCGCGCGACTTCTTCCCCGCTGTGCCTTGATCTGGATCCTAGCCGCTCGTGTTCAAGCGGCTTCTTCCCTTTTGTTCCCGCCGCGGTTTCACGCGGATTCTTCCTTGTTTGAGCGGCCTCTCCGCCTCTTCGCTCTTAGCCGCTTCTCTTGTTAGTCGCCGCGACCTCCTGGTTTAGTCGCGCGGCTTGTGCTCTGCACCTTGGTCGTGGCCCTTCGTGCCGCTGGTGTGCTGTCACCGAGACCGCTGCAGTTTCTTCTTCCTCCCTTCATGGCTTTCGCCTCGGTTGTCACGTCTTCTGGTCGTGCACACGTTGTTACTCAGGGCAAATGGCTGATCGACACTGGTGCTACGAATCATATGACCGGCCATCTCCCGTGTTTCTCTCTCCTAGAAAAACATGCTCGCTTGCCCCCAGTTACTCTCGCTGACGGCTCTTCATCATCTGTTCATGGCACAGGGATAGTTCATGTCACCCCGTCTCTTCACTTGGCGGATACTCTATATGTGCCCCAGTTCCCGTGCAACTTATTATCTGTTACATCTCTTTGCAAGCAATTACAGTGTTCCGTCACATTTACTTCTACTTCTTGCTCTTTTCAGGATCCGGACTCCCAACGGACGATTGCTACTGGGACTGAGAGTGGCGGCTTATACTTCCTCGACAACATTTCTGCTTTTTCCACCTTCTCCTCCACCTCCACAGATCTTCTCCAATGGCATCTCCGCCTTGGTCATGCTCCTCCCCGTCTTCTTCGTCAACTTATGCCCCACCTTCCTCCTCAAAGTCCTCCGCTCAACTGTGAGGCCTGTCAGCTTGGCAAGCATCACCGCTCCTCCTTCCCTCCAAAGCACGTTCGTAGCTCTACCCGTCCGTTTGATCTTATCCACTCTGACATCTGGGGTCCTTCTCCTACTCTTACCATTGGTCGGGGTAGTTCCTATTTTGTCACGTTCATTGATGATTTCTCTCGCTGTACGTGGGTGTATCTGTTAAAAGATCGCTCCGAATTATTCTCTGTATGGACATCCTTCTATCTCATGATCAAAACTCAATTTGATGTTTCTATCAAAGTTTTTCGGTCTGATAATGCCGCAGAATATCTCAGTCGTGACTTCTCTACATTCTGCATGCAAAATGGGATTCTTCATCAAACTAGTTGTGTCTATTCTTCACAACAAAATGGTGTAGCCGAACGCAAAAACCGACACCTGCTCGATGTCGCTCGCACCTTGATGACCCAGATGCATGTTCCTCGCTCCTATTGGGGCTATGCTGTTCTCCTTGCCTGCTACCTCATCAATCGCATTCCCTCCACGGTTCTCCATGGCCAAACCCCGTTCTCCATTTTGTATCCGGGCAAGGAGCCGTTTCCTCTCCCTCTCCAAATCTTTGGATGCACTGCCTTTGTGCATGCCCCTTCTGCCACCCGTGATAAGCTCTCCCCTCGCTCCACCAAATGTGTCTTTCTGGGGTATTCCACCACTCAGAAAGGCTACTGTTGCTTTGATCCCGTCCTTCGTAAGCAGTTCGTCTCTGCTGACGTCACCTTCTTCGAGAATACCTCCTACTTCTCGGATGCCTCTTCTCCTCTTCTCCCAGCTTCTGATTCTCCTGCCATTCCCTTCGTTCCCTCGTCTCCTCCTACACTCTCCACCACTACACCGTCTCCACCCCCTCCTCTTCCTCCACCTCTCTCTCTCCCTTCTCCACCACCCTCTCCCTCCTCTCCGCTGCCGTCGCTCTCTTCTCCCGGGCCAGCTTTCTCTACCACGGATGCTCCGGATGCCGCGGGCCCGGCTGACCTGGATCTTCCTATAGCTCTTCGCAAAGGGGTGCGGACGTGCACCTTACACCCCTTGCTGCTGTTGTTTCCTATGATCGTCTTACTCCTTCTCGCAGGGCCTTTGCACTGGCTATCTCTGCCACTGCCACACCCCGCTCCTATCAGGAGGCCCTTGCTATTCCTCACTGGAAGATGGCCATGGATGAGGAAATGGCGACCCTCACTGAGCGGGGTACCTGGACTCTTGTTCCTCCTCCCTTTGGCACTGATGTTGTTGGCTGTCGCTGGGTCTTTGTGGTCAAATTTAGCCCAGACGGCACTGTGGATCGGTATAAGGCTCGCCTTGTGGCTAAGGGCTTTACTCAGACCTATGGGGTTGATTACTTTGACACCTTCTCCCCTGTGGCTCGTCTCAGCACAATCCGGGTTCTTCTCTCTGTGGCCGTCAATCGGGATTGGCCAATTTCTCAGCTGGACGTCAAGAATGCCTTCCTTTATGGTGATCTTCACGAGGCCGTTTACATGGAGCAACCTCCTGGGTATGTTGCTCAGGGGGAGACACGAGTATGCGGCTGCAGAAGGCAATTTATGGCCTCAAGCAGAGTCCTCGAGCTTGGTTTGACAAGTTCAGCGGTATTGTGGCGGCTGTTGGTTTTGTGCGAAGCTCTGCTGATCACTCTCTCTTTATTCGCAAAACTCCTTCTGGGCTGGTTGTTCTTGCTGTATACGTCGATGATATTCTTCTCACTGGCGATGACCAGGAAGGGGTAGCCCTGACAAAGCTACATCTTCGCCAACATCTGATCACTAAAGATATGGGCTCTCCAAAGTACTTTCTGGGGATCGAACTCTCTCGGAAGCCCGACTCCTTAGTTCTCTCTCAGCGTAAGTATGCCCTTGATCTTTTAAAAGAGGCAGGATTGACTGGAGCTAAACCTGCCCGATGTCCCATGGCTATTGGGGAGGACAAAACCTGGACAGATGATTCGCCTCTTCTTTCAGATAGTTCGCGATACAGGCGTCTGGTTGGTAAGCTCATATATCTCACAGTGACCAGACCCGACATTTCTTATGCTGTGGGCAAGGTGAGTCAATTCATGCAAGCGCCCAGGGATTGTCATCTTCAGTCCGCCTTGCGGATCTTGGAATATGTCAAAGCAGCGCCTGGGAAAGGATTACTGTTTCAGAAGAATGGTCATCTGAGGATTGAAGCCTACTCAGATGCAAGTTATGCTGATGACAAAGGGGATCGCAAGTCTACCTCAGGTTTTTGCACCTTTGTTGGGGGAAATCTGGTGAGCTGGAAGAGTAAAAAGCAGTCTGTTGTCTCCAGGTCCAGTGCTGAAGCTGAGTATCGCAGTATGGCGTCAACCACTTGTGAGTTGAAATGGTTGCGGGCTCTCATGCTAGATTTAGGAGAGGTGTACAACCATCCTCTACCTATGTTCTGTGATAACAAGGCCGCCATATACATCTCCAAAAATCCGGTATTCCATGAAAGAACAAAGCACATTGAGGTTGACTGCCATTTCATTCGTGAAGAGATTTTAAAAGAACAGATTTGCACTCCGTTTGTCACATCTGATAAAGAGCTAGCCGACATCTTCACCAAGCCAGTCTCCGCCTCGTTTCTACATGTTTGCGACAAGCTGGGCATGATTGATATATATGCTCCAGCTTGAGGGGGAGTGTTGAAGTTGGAGACCGGGCGGTCTGTCTTGGCGGGTTAGAGACCGCGCGGTCTGGCGGTTTGACTCGGCGACTTGTAAACCGCGCGGTCTAAGCAATCTTCACAGGCGACCTCTCTGCATCTCTTATTGTAAGCCGTGCGGTTAGTGCTTCTGTCTAACCGCGCGGCTTGTGCGGTTTACTTTGTACAGTCCGCTTAGCTTGTAAATTTTAGTCCCACATCTCTTATTTGTATTCTCTCTTCTCTCCTCCATTCTATATAAGGGAGGGCATACCTTTGTAATAGTTATCATTTTTGGATAATAAAATTTCGATTATTCAAAAGTTTATTCGGCTTGTTCTCTTCTTTTCGCTTCCTTTCTCTACTTTCTAACACTAACATAACGCTCTGACGTCATAATACGTCAAATAAGAAATTAAATAAATCACTGGAAAATCGGGGGCGTTATAACCAAGCTAGCGCCCGACAATAGTTCTGTATTGACGCCTCTATCTCAACGGTCTCATCGCCTCTATCACAATGAGCGTTGAGTGTATTGCGCAGCATGGTACCAGGTTAGCACCTGCGCGGTAGCTTCACGAGAGCCTGGAAGAATTATTAAGTTCCTGAGCGCCTTGTCCATTTAATTCAGGCTACCGCCCGACATTAGCTACTACTACTCGGCGGTAGGTTCTTGAGGAGAGCTCCTTTTATTTCTTGGAACTGTAAACCTGCACGCTCTACCAAACACAAGATGTAATCAAATACAACATGGGAGGTGATATTATCAAACTAAGGATATGTGAACCGTCGTTTCCAACAATCTTCCCCTTTTGATAATATCAAGTCCCGTTTATGAGATATAATAATGAAGTGCATGGTACACCGTGTAACGCCCCGAAACTCAAAGGAGCAAAGGGGGACGTTTTGGGCCAGTTTTGGTTTCTGGCTGAAGGCACACGGCCTGGGACACGGGCGTGTCCCAGGGCGTGTCAAGCGTGTGTCGACACTTAGTCGCGAAGTCGTCGAGTTATTCTCGACGATTCGTCGAGAATGGGCACACGGCCTGCGACACGGGCGTGTCGTAGGGCGTGTCGGCCCGTGTCGACACTTAGCCGTGAAATCGTCGAGTTATTCTCGACGATTCGTCGAGAATGGGCACACGGCCCGCGACACGGGCGTGTCGTCGGGCGTGTCGACCCGTGTCGACGAGCGTCAAGGTGAAATCGTCGAGATTCACTCGACGGTCGTCGAGACAAGGCACACGGCCTCGGACACGGGCGTGTCCAAGGCCGTGTCAGCGAGTCGTCGTTCTTCCTTCGACGAAATGTCCCGTGTACACGGCCTGGGGGCCCAGGCGTGTCAATGTGACACGGGCAAGGACACGGGCGTGTCCTAGAACCCGTGCAGTGCTCGGGTTGGAAACGGGGGAAAATCATGGGGTACACGGCCGGATACACGGCCGTGTCAGCTGGAACACGGGCGTGTCAGCTAGAACACGGGCGTGTCAGCTCGGCGTGTTCGATGCCCGTGTGCGTGTTCAGAAGATTCGATTTTGACGGCGAATGCGGCACACGGCCCTGGACACGGGCGTGTGCCAGGCCGTGTTCGGTCCAGATTGGGCATTTCAGCCCCGAATCAAAGCCGCTCGTTTTCTTAGGTTGAGATCCGACGGCTGGGGATGGTTCCTGGGAGGATATACACGGGTTTGACTTAGAAAAATCCACACTTTCATCACTTGATCTCTCTCCAAACCCTTGGAGAAGGAAGAGCCAAGGCTAGAGGAAGAGGAGCTAGATCCGCCATTGGAGGAGCTTCGGAGCTCCGAATCGCAAGCCGACTCCGGATCCACGGAGGCAACGCAAGCGCGGTGATTTCTATCCGATTACATTTCGATGGCGCCAAAGAGGAACGCAAGGGTAACGATCCTCACTTTTGAGCATGATAGCTCTCTTTCTTAGCATAGGAAGCCCCTTCTCGCGAGTTTGCGAAGAGTTGGAGGCGTTCCTTCGGGTAGATATGTAAAGTCCCCGTTGTTTAGCGTCCGTATGCGAGAACGGACATAGGCATTTTGGTTGAAGCCTACCCGGACATGTAGTTCGGATCGGTGATGTTGCATTGCATAAGGCCGGAGAAGACTCCGTGCTATTTGGTGTTTTCGGGTTTTCTACGCGGTAGATTGCAGCAGGGAGCCTTGGGGACTAACCCAAAGGTGCACCCGGAAAACTGGGCGGACACGAGGTCTTGCCAACATGGTGGCCTGAGAGCCAACTTGAACATAACGGGGTTATGTGCATTGCGGTAGAATGGGACTCGGTGAAAGTTTGACCCGCGCATATGGCTTAAATTGCCGTTGCGATGTGAGCACGGGTTAGATGGAGCCGTACCCGCTTTATGTCGTTCGGGTTAGAGAGACCTAAAGTTACATGGCACTCGCCGTTGGCATAGATGTGAGTCTTCGGTGGTCGATGGCTTAAATTGACGTGACCAATACCATGAAGACAAATTGCTCATAGGAATGGCCGTCTAAGTGGCGGTGGTGAGTCCGGAATGTTAATGGCTTCAATTGACGTAACATCGACCGGTTCACCGAGAATGTGCCCTGAGTGCACGGGACGTGTGGCCGTACGAGCCAACGTCTGTGATGAAATGGCTATGTTAATATGCATTGCTCGCTTGTGATAATGAAATGCAGGGAAGGAGCATCGCCGCCCCGAGTTGGGGGCGGGATCGTTATAATTTGGTCAGCATTGCTGACCGTTGCTTTGTTTGCCACCGTGCGGTGGTTTGTTTGCTTGCAGGTGCAGCTGGACCAAGCGGTCAATAGCGGGCTAAAGCCCTTTTTGCGAAGCTGGCCCTCGAAGGCCCAAGTGGAAATGTTTTCTATTTTATTCATGTATGGCCGGCCTGCGTGCCGAGGTTGGTAAATCATGTAATAGACAAATGAAACATCTTGTAAGGCCTTAAGGCCGACTTTTGAGTATTTTGTAATGACATTCCTGTTGGTTTTAGTGGACATTCATGCTTGTGCTGGGTTCTTGTTTTGCAACTTATATTAATTGCTTCCGCTAGAATGCTCTGTGTAGGACGTTGAGATTGGTTGGATGGTTTCCATAAGTAACCACCCGGTCTGTCTGTGGTATATGGCGTCGGGCCCCGGCCGGACCTACTGCTATATGCGATGCGACGGATAGGGGGTGTTACAATTTGGTATCAGACTTCTGGTTTTGGTCGGGCTTGAATTGAATTCGTGGGCGAATTCTTTTTAAGGGGTGGTGAGCACATTGTGTGCGTCATCGTAATAACAGTAAAAAGAACCCATGAATGTCCACTTAGGAATGAAAATACTCGTGTTTGAGGAACCTGCGTGTTCCTATAATTGCTGTTTGCAATGTTATTTGGTCGCTTAACGGTGTTTTGTACCACTATAGGTGACCCGAAGTGGTGTTGGGCCGTCAGAACGCCGAGGTTCTGAGGCTAGTAGTGCACCAGAAGTTGCTCCCGCAACACCTTTGTCGGCTGAAAATATAAGATTGGTGGCTGAAGCGGTGTTAGCCGTGATAAATGCGCAGCCTGGGAGGCAAGCGCAGCAGCCAGCTCCTGTGATGGAGCAAGTACCTCTTCAAGAGGCGGAGCCGAGGAGGATGGAGCAAGTGGTTGTAGAACCAATAGTGCCAAGGAGGGCGACTGAGAGGCAGTTGAAGCATGTAATGAGCTTTAACCCTCCGTTATTCTCGGGGTTGGGAACCCCATCTCAGGCTGAAGACTGGCTCTCTAGGGTGAAGAGAGTCATGACAGCGACGGAGACGGAGGAGTGGCAGATGACCACCATTGCTACGTTCCTGTTGGACGGTGAAGCAAGGATGTGGTGGGAAGGCTTGGAGCTGCATCATCTGAGAGGAAGACAATTGATAGACGTTCCGATGGAAGAGTTCTCGGAATTGTTCTTAGCAAGATACCTCCCTTCTACTCAGAGGATTTCAATGGAGAATGAGTTCCTGAGGTTGGTGCAGGGTGAGCGAAGCGTGGATGAATATCTCCACGAGTTTACGCGGTTGAGTCGCTATGCGAGCTCTACCATCATGGATGAGGAGCGCAAGACTAATCGCTTCTACGAAGGTCTGAGGGATGAGCTGAGACTATTACTGTCGGGGCCGATGACGCAGGGTTTCCTAACCTTGGTCAATACTGCCCGGTCCTTGGAGAAGGACATGAAGAGTGTACAAGCGAAGAAAGGCTTGGTTGAAAAGAAATCTGAGTTTAAAGTGCCGACTACTTCGAAGTCTGGCTATCGGAGGACTTTCAAGAAGCATAGGACTTCGGGTCCAGCTCCTTCTGGTGCTTCTGGGGCGACTACGAGTCGGACCCCGGGCGCGTGCTTCACTTGTGGCAAGACGGGGCATTTCGCCCGTGATTGTTGGAGCGGACGTCCTAAGTCCGAAAGGAGGCCAGGAGCTACCTACGAAGAGAAGGGAAAGGCGGTGGAGTCGACCGCATCCCACTATGCTCCGGCCCAACCAAGGGTCTATAATCTTGGCCAACAGGAGGCCATTAAACAAGCTGACGTGGTGACAGGTACGGTTTAATTTATAGCAAGTCAATTCCTTTATATGCTTGTTATGTATATGTTACCTTACCACTACTTGTTTAGGATTCGTAATGATTTGTGAAAATCCGGCACGAGCACTCTTTGATACGGGAGCTTCACACTCCTTCTTGTCCGAAGGATTTATATCACGCATCGGAGTCCCTTCTTCGATGGCGAAGGACAAGTTGGATGTGTTATTGCCCAATGGGTGTTCGATGCGAGCGGTTAGGATCTGCGAGGTTAAGACTCGTATTGGAGAGCAGGAGTTCGACCTGCGGGCGTCTTTACTTCCGTTAGTGGAGTTTGACGTCATATTTGGCATGGACTGGCTCTCGGAGCAGCAGGCCCATATAGATTGCGGTAGCAAGGAAGTCAAGCTGGGAGCAAGTCGTGAGACGACTTTTACGGGCTTAAAGGGGTCGAGCAAGACGTTGATGTCTGCTCTTCAGGTGGTGAAGGCGGTTCGTGCCGGAGCAGAACTGTTCTTTACACTTGTGGAGGTTGCAAAGCCGAAGCCCGCTATGGATTGTATTTCAGTGGTATCGGAATACCCTGATGTGTTCCCTGCAGATCTTCCTGGAGCCCCGCCCCAACGGGAGATAGATTTTACGATCGAGCTAGTGCCAGGTGCAAAGCCTGTGTCACGATCTCCGTATCGGTTAGCGCCTAAGGAAATGGCGGAGCTAAAAGTTCAACTACAAGAGTTGTTAGAGCAAGGGTATGTGCGCCCGAGTTCTTCGCCTTGGAGCGCACCGGTCCTCTTTGTTAAGAAGAAGGACGGAAGCTTGAGGTTGTGTATTGATTATCGGGAGCTAAACAAGCTGACTGAGAAGAACAAGTACCCGATCCCCCGGATTGATGATCTCTTCGATCAGTTAGTCGGGTCGACGGTGTACTCGAAGTTAGATCTCAAGTCGGGGTACTATCAGCTGCGGATAAGGGAGAGTGATATCCCGAAGACAGCGTTTAGTACGAGATACGGGCATTATGAGTTTACGGTCATGCCGTTTGGGCTGACTAATGCGCCGTCAGTATTTATGGATTTGATGAACAGGACGTTCAGGGAGTACTTAGACCATTTCGTGATCGTCTTCATCGACGATATTTTGGTGTACTCGCAAAGTGAGGAGGATCACTTCAAGCATCTCCATTTGGTGTTGGAGACACTCAGGAGAAACCAGTTGTATGCCAAGTTCTCGAAGTGCGAGTTTTGGCTATCCTCAGTAGCGTTCCTCGGGCATATAGTGAGTGGAGAGGGTATTGCGGTGGATCCGGCGAAGATTGTTGCGATACGGGAGTGGCCTGAGCTTGCTACGGTAGCAGAAGTCCGGAGCTTTTTGGGGCTTGCCGGTTATTATAGGCGCTTCGTAGAGAACTTCTCGCGGATAGCGCTACCTCTCACTACTTTGACGAGGAAGGAGCATAAGTTCGTTTGGACGCCGGAGTGCGCGCGAGCTTTTGAGGAATTGAAGTGTCGGTTGACCACGGCGCCTGTGCTGAGTTCGCCATGTGGAACCGAAGGCTATGAGATATATAGCGATGCTTCGGGCAGCGGTTTGGGTTGCGTGCTACTGCAGCACGGCAGCGTGATAGCTTATGGCTCGAGACAGCTAAAAGTGCACGAGAGGAATTATCCGGTCCACGACTTGGAGTTGGCGGCCGTGATTTTTGCCTTGAAGCTGTGGAGACACTATTTGTACGGTGTGAAGATTGATATCTACACCGATCACAAGAGCCTAAAGTATTTGATTGATCAGAAAGATCTGAATATGCGGCAGCGTAGGTGGATGGAGTTCCTGGGGGACTATACTTTCAAGATCCACTACGTGCCTGGCAAAGGGAATGCGGTTGCGGACGCGTTGAGTCGCCGAGCCCCAGCTCAAGCGAATTGGCTATCAGTGCATGATGAGCAGTTGGTGCAGGAGCTGGAGGCGTTGGAGATTGTTTGTGTGAATAGACAATCTAGTGCTGAAGCAGTGCTGAATTGGACTGAAGTCCAATATGACCTGGCTGATCGGATTCGGCAGGCTTTGGATATGGATGCTCATATGAAGCAGTTCATGATAGAGGCTTTGGATGGGTCAAATTCCCAATTCGTTGTAGAGGACGGATTGCTGTGGAAAGACGGTCGTTTGTGCGTCCCAAGTGTGGGCAATTTACGGGTGGAGTTGTTGTACGAGGCGCACCATACCAAGTACTCGATTCACCCAGGGAGCACGAAGATGTACCGCGATGTGAAGAAGCTATTTTGGTGGCCGGGTTTGAAAAAGGATGTGGCGCTATACGTAGCGAAGTGCCAAACCTGCGCCTTGGTAAAGGCGGAGTGCCAAAAGCCGGGAGGATTTCTTAAGTCCTTGCCTATTCCGGAGTGGAAATTTGACGACATCTCTATGGACTTTGTGCATGGTTTGCCAAGGTCGCAAAAGGGGAACGACGCCATTTGGGTGGTCGTGGATCGATTAACGAAGGTGTCGCATTTTATTCCGCATAGGAAGGATGATCCGGTGGAGAAGCTGGCAAAGCTATATGTGGATAACATAGTGCGGCTTCATGGTGTGCCCCGCAGCATCGTGAGTGACCGTGATGGGCGGTTCACGTCCAATGATTGGAGGCTGGTGCAGCAAATGTTGGGAACAAAGCTGAAGTTTAGCACAGCCTTCCATCCACAAACGGATGGGCAGACCGAGAGGGTCAATAGAACGATGGAAGACATGCTTCGCATGTGTGTCTTGGACTTCGGAAAGCAATGGGAGGACCACCTTTATTTGGTGGAGTTCGCATACAACAACAGCTACCAAGCAAGTATTCAGATGGCGCCTTTCGAGGCCCTATATGGTAGAAGATGTCGCACGCCGTTGTCTTGGTTAGAAACGGGTGAGTCAAAGTTGTATAAGCGATCGGAAGTAGAGGGTGCTACTTCTTTGGTGAGAACCATTCGGGAGAGGTTACTCATCGCTCAGGACCGGCAAGCAAAGTACTATAATGCCAAGCACAGGAACGTGGAGTTCGCTGTGGGTGATTATGTGTACCTAAAGATCAAGCCGTTCAAGGGTGTCTCGCGGGTGCGACGATTGAAAAAGCTAAGCCCGAGGTACCTTGGACCGTTCGAGGTTCTGGAGCGAGTAGGAGAAGCGGCCTATAGGTTGAAGCTTTCTGTGGAGCTAAGTGGTTTACACGATGTATTCCACATTTCGGTGCTTCGGAAGGCGGTGCAAGAGCCTACGCAAGTGATCGCGGTCGATCAAGTGCCGGTGGATAGTGGGCTAACGACAAAGGTAAAGCCCGTGCGGATTGAGGACTCGGAGGTCAAGCGACTACGCAATAAAGAGATCAGGATGGTCAAAGTCCGGTGGGACAATTGCGGTCGTGAGGAGCTCTCCTGGGAGCGAGAGCAGACGATGCTTGACGAATATCCGGAGTTGTTCCGCTCAGGTACAAATTTTGTTTTGTACATGTTTTTCCCTTTATGTAATTTCGTGGGCGAAATTCTTTTAAGAGGGGTAGAGTTGTAACGCCCCGAAACTCAAAGGAGCAAAGGGGGACGTTTTGGGCCAGTTTTGGTTTCTGGCTGAAGGCACACGGCCTGGGACACGGGCGTGTCCCAGGGCGTGTCAAGCGTGTGTCGACACTTAGTCGCGAAGTCGTCGAGTTATTCTCGACGATTCGTCGAGAATGGGCACACGGCCTGCGACACGGGCGTGTCGTAGGGCGTGTCGGCCCGTGTCGACACTTAGCCGTGAAATCGTCGAGTTATTCTCGACGATTCGTCGAGAATGGGCACACGGCCCGCGACACGGGCGTGTCGTCGGGCGTGTCGACCCGTGTCGACGAGCGTCAAGGTGAAATCGTCGAGATTCACTCGACGGTCGTCGAGACAAGGCACACGGCCTCGGACACGGGCGTGTCCAAGGCCGTGTCAGCGAGTCGTCGTTCTTCCTTCGACGAAATGTCCCGTGTACACGGCCTGGGGGCCCAGGCGTGTCAATGTGACACGGGCAAGGACACGGGCGTGTCCTAGAACCCGTGCAGTGCTCGGGTTGGAAACGGGGGAAAATTATGGGGTACACGGCCGGATACACGGCCGTGTCAGCTGGAACACGGGCGTGTCAGCTAGAACACGGGCGTGTTCGATGCCCGTGTGCGTGTTCAGAAGATTCGATTTTGACGGCGAATGCGGCACACGGCCCTGGACACGGGCGTGTGCCAGGCCGTGTTCGGTCCAGATTGGGCATTTCAGCCCCGAATCAAAGCCGCTCGTTTTCTTAGGTTGAGATCCGACGGCTGGGGATGGTTCCTGGGAGGATATACACGGGTTTGACTTAGAAAAATCCACACTTTTCATCACTTGATCTCTCTCCAAACCCTTGGAGAAGGAAGAGCCAAGGCTAGAGGAAGAGGAGCTAGATCCGCCATTGGAGGAGCTTCGGAGCTCCGAATCGCAAGCCGACTCCGGATCCACGGAGGCAACGCAAGCGCGGTGATTTCTATCCGATTACATTTCGATGGCGCCAAAGAGGAACGCAAGGGTAACGATCCTCACTTTTGAGCATGATAGCTCTCTTTCTTAGCATAGGAAGCCCCTTCTCGCGAGTTTGCGAAGAGTTGGAGGCGTTCCTTCGGGTAGATATGTAAAGTCCCCGTTGTTTAGCGTCCGTATGCGAGAACGGACTTAGGCATTTTGGTTGAAGCCTACCCGGACATGTAGTTCGGATCGGTGATGTTGCATTGCATAAGGCCGGAGAAGACTCCGTGCTATTTGGTGTTTTCGGGTTTTCTACGCGGTAGATTGCAGCAGGGAGCCTTGGGGACTAACCCAAAGGTGCACCCGGAAAACTGGGCGGACACGAGGTCTTGCCAACATGGTGGCCTGAGAGCCAACTTGAACATAACGGGGTTATGTGCATTGCGGTAGAATGGGACTCGGTGAAAGTTTGACCCGCGCATATGGCTTAAATTGCCGTTGCGATGTGAGCACGGGTTAGATGGAGCCGTACCCGCTTTATGTCGTTCGGGTTAGAGAGACCTAAAGTTACATGGCACTCGCCGTTGGCATAGATGTGAGTCTTCGGTGGTCGATGGCTTAAATTGACGTGACCAATACCATGAAGACAAATTGCTCATAGGAATGGCCGTCTAAGTGGCGGTGGTGAGTCCGGAATGTTAATGGCTTCAATTGACGTAACATCGACCGGTTCACCGAGAATGTGCCCTGAGTGCACGGGACGTGTGGCCGTACGAGCCAACGTCTGTGATGAAATGGCTATGTTAATATGCATTGCTCGCTTGTGATAATGAAATGCAGGGAAGGAGCATCGCCGCCCCGAGTTGGGGGCGGGATCGTTATAATTTGGTCAGCATTGCTGACCGTTGCTTTGTTTGCCACCGTGCGGTGGTTTGTTTGCTTGCAGGTGCAGCTGGACCAAGCGGTCAATAGCGGGCTAAAGCCCTTTTTGCGAAGCTGGCCCTCGAAGGCCCAAGTGGAAATGTTTTCTATTTTATTCATGTATGGTCGGCCTGCGTGCCGAGGTTGGTAAATCATGTAATAGACAAATGAAACATCTTGTAAGGCCTTAAGGCCGACTTTTGAGTATTTTGTAATGACATTCCTGTTGGTTTTAGTGGACATTCATGCTTGTGCTGGGTTCTTGTTTTGCAACTTATATTAATTGCTTCCGCTAGAATGCTCTGTGTAGGACGTTGAGATTGGTTGGATGGTTTCCATAAGTAACCACCCGGTCTGTCTGTGGTATATGGCGTCGGGCCCCGGCCGGACCTACTGCTATATGCGATGCGACGGATAGGGGGTGTTACACACCGTATATATACAAGAGATAGTCTTGAAAGCTCAGGTTTCAAGTTCTATATAGCTCCCCTAGACATGCACTCCCACTATATATGTGTTCTACATGTTCCCCCTATCTACGTGCACACAGTGAACTAAGCTCGCCTACATGTGATCTACACTTACCCATGACTCATGAACCATATATTCTTCCCCTTTGATATTATCAAAAGGGGATGGGCTAGACCATAAACAAAAATACACATATACGAGAGAAATGAAATACATTATATAATGAGCATGAAAAAGAAAGTAAATAGTACACGTTATAGAAAGTGAAACGAGAGGCAAAAATAATAGGGGTGACGAAACATGAAATCGTAGAATATAAATCATAGTGGTCGCATTGATGAATGCAGTGCACAGAAGTATTGTTTTTTTTAAAATAGGCATTCAGAGTTACAAAAGATTGGACAACATAGGTAAAACGGAGAACATAACAATGAAGAGTACAATTCTACAAGAGTTATAGAATTAATATAGAAAAACATTGTACAAGTCATGAATAAAATTATGTGCTCGAACTTGCATGCTATAGACATATATGTTGTGTCAGTCCAATTCTTATGCATGGAAGCATTAGATAGAGCAATGACGACTGAACGTGTAGCATCAGAAGACAAATATCAAGTAGATTGAACATTCATAACATGTTTATCTCAGTAATTAAATATGATATCACGAGAGGAATAGAGTGAAAAATCACGTCACGTTTCTATCCATGTTATACCAAGGATAAAACAATGGGCACTATGCTTAAGGTTCTTATCAGTGCACAAGATCGAAATTATTTGTTGGACCAATGTGCTCATCTTCACAATGCTCATAAATACTTATCAGGAGGAGTGAGTAGTGCTTAGGTGGATAACCTTGACACACCGCATGATAGCATTAATTTTTATTTAGACGCGTTGGACTTTCAATTTTATATTATATAGTTCAAGGTCCCCAAATCAATCGAAATCTACCCATATAGATAGATACACTTTAATTTATATACACAGGACTTGACCACTATAGATTTTGCCCAAAGTTCTACTTGTTATACGAACACATGTGTATCGTGACATTGATTCTTCAAGTTCTTTCTAACGTGGTATACATAATATCATGAGTTATATCATGTAAGCATATATTTTTTACAAGAGTGCTCCATCTAGGGATGTGTGAATAGTGTAACGTCATTCCGTTATCTAAATCCTTACACATACCTAGAGGGATATTCGACGAACACTAACATAACTACTCGCACTTAGTATCTAAGAGCCTATAAATTCGACACAACATGACATATGTAGACAATGTTCACGAGAATTAACATGCCTAAGTCCAACATTGTACGTAATCATTATGCTCTAAGTTCTAGCCATGTGTGTCCTAAGTATGATCAATCCACAATTTTTTTGTTTATTTTTGGGTTTTATATTTTATTTGATTTTTTTTGTTTAAAGATTTGACAGAAATAAATAAAATAAGCCACAAATCAACCAAAAAAACAACGAAAAACAAATGCAAAAATATATAGGGTAACACGATAGAGTATTATGCATGGGACTAAATACTCTAGAGCATGAAATAACGTTCGTGCTATGAAGGAGCACCCATGAGAATGCTCAAAGCACAATTGACTCAAGCAATGTGTCATCACTCTAGCCCTGTACTAAGTGACGGATGGGCATGAGGATCTGCACAACTGCCGTAGGGTGGGGTGTTAATCCCATATGCCCACATAAGAACCCGCTCAACCTAACATTCTTTCCCCTGGCGTCACACAAGGACCCACTGGAACCCCTCCCCGGTATGGACAAGACGTGGATTACAGGTTAGCAGTTCTAATGACGACACACCTACGCCCTCGCAATTGTTAGACACACAATAGTGATTCTTTTGTTGACGTTTATATTAACAAAGTAATGAAGATACTTGGGTTGATAGTCAGGAAATAGTATGAAAAACAATGCTACCGCCGGGAGTATAGTTACCGCCTCGCGGTAGCTTCAGGATATATATGCGTTCGGACCGAGTTCATCACTTTTGCACGCTTTCTCTCACTCCTCCGGCTATAGTATTTCGCTGGTACTTCCAAGATCTAGGTAAGCTCTTCTCCTTTTTCCGTTTAATTTCTAGTGCGATGAGTTTTGGAAGCTTAGATTGTAGATTTCAAGTTATTTTAGACTCGATCTGTTGTGGTTTCACGATGATTTTATGTTTGATTTGTGAATTTTTTTCAACGGGTCATGGTCTTTTTCATTGATCTAGCTTGTTAAAGCTTGGATCTCGCATCCTTGACATTTTCAAGTGAACAATCTTCTTAAAAATTGAGTTTTTGTGAGATCTAGAATTGGAATCAAATCTGGGGGGATTTCAACTATTTTCCATTTTCGGTTTATGAATTTCCTTCATGGATCTCATTTGTTTTCCTCGATCTACTTTGCATGAGCTTAGATCTATCTACTCTACCCATTTTTGAGTAGAAATTTTTTAAAAAATGGAGTTTTGGGAAAAATCCGGTGGAGGAAGACGGGTCGCAGTCTGTCACGCTACCGCGCGATGGTAACAGATTACCGCTCCGCAGTAGAATCCAAAAATCGATTTTTCTGCCCCCACCGCCCCTTTTTGACAAGATAATTTCATGTTTTCTCTTCAGTTTATGGCTTTATCAAGATCCCAACCCCCTTGCCATAGTTTCTCAAAGCGCTCTCAAGTGTCTGCCTCGACCTTTCCTGTGGTAGGTGAGGCATCAGTGAGTGTGCTGATGTAACATCCCTCAAACAACTAGACCACTCGGAGTGGTTTTGTCATGACTAGATCATGACAAAACCCAAGTAAGCCCAAGAAGACCAAGTGGACTTGGGAATAAAGGTGGTTACCGTATGGTCTGCAAATAGTAGATTTCTGAACCTTGGTTTAAGATGATCAAGGGTATTCATCATGACTTCAAGACCCCACCATGGTCTCATCAATCCATTGTGAGGTCCATTAGAGCCCTAAGGGTCCATTGGAAGTCGACCTAGGGTGGCCCAGTTGACCTAGAACCACCATAGGCCTAAAGTGGGCAAGGTGTCATAACTAAGGGCAGTGTGCCCTAGTAAGCCCAACCAACCCTACCAGGGTCTTCCTAGACCTAACGTGGGGCCAATGGGTCACTAAGGACCCAAGGAGGGCAGTCATAGGAGTTAAGTTGACCAAAGTCAACTCTGACCCTAAATGTGTCAAACTAACCTACTTAGGGTCAATTAGCCATTCACTAGCCAAGTAGACCCCACCCATGCCCTCCTAACCCTGAGGTAAGGTCAATGGGTCACCTAGGATGCATTGGGGTCAACTCCAAGGCTAAAATTGACTCAACTCAACCCTAGTGCTAAACTGGTCAAAGTGCCCTAACTAAGGGGCAAGTGACCTACAGTGTGCAAGTGGACCCTACCCAAGTGCTTGTACACTTTAGGGGAGTCCCATGGGTCACCAAGGATCCATTGAGGCCAGCCCTAGTGGCTAATTTGACTAAAGTCAACTCTTGGGTCAAGATGGTCAAACTAGCCTAAATGGCTAACTCAAGCACAATCCAAGTGGGCTAGGCCTATGCAAGTGCGGCCCATAGGTATAGGAGGTGGTGAGACATATTGTTGGCCCACCAAATTCAGAAATGGGTGACTATGAGAGAGAAAGAGGGAGTTATCAACATTTGGAGGAGAGAGATGAAGGAGCTTAATGGCCATCATGGCCATGGAGGCTCCATAACCCCCTCCTTTGATGGGGCTTTAACTCCTTAGAGGCAGGGGAGGAGTTTTCAGGTGGTGGCCGGCCAGTGGAGGAGCTCAGCCATTCAAATTCAGTGAAACCGAAAATCCCCCATTTATGGCCTTAATGGTGTCTTGAAGAATTGGGGAGTTACAAAGCTCCTCTCCCCAATTCCTTCATTAGACACCTTCACCAGGGCAAGGGGAAGCGTTTCCCCCGATCAGATCTCAGTTCCAGAGAGGTTGGTGTAGAAGTTGCAGAGGAGCTCAAGCTTGGTGGCCGACATTGGCGAGGAGGCACAACACCCGCTCCCAGGCCGCGATTCAGGTCCTCCTCCTCTCCTTCCTTCTTGGGTAGATCATAGCATTCTTTAGGGCAAGGTTCGGGCTCAATTGAGCCTAATCGGGAAAGCATTTTCTCCAATTTTTTCGTAAATTTTCACTTCTCGAGTTCGCCGGAAAATGGCCCTCGGACGGCTATGCTGCCGCCTGGCGACAGCCACCACTTCAACGGAGGTGGTGGTGGAGATGGTCGGCCGGGGAGGTGGCCGGATCGCCGACGGTAGTGTCTGGAAGTAGCTCCAGGACGGCGATATCAGGACCGTCGGTTGGTGCTTGAAGATGAAGGGATGTCATCCACTGTGCGCCAAGATTCGTGCTGGGAATGATATCAAACCATAGGATATAAATTTCTTATTATTAAATTATGTCACACATTTTGGTATTTAATGGTTTTAATTTTTAAAAATACCTAGGTGCTATTTCATAAAAAGTGGTCAACATAAAATTTGTAGCCTGGAGAGTCTAGTTTATGTCAAAATTTATTTAAACCAATTTGGGTGCCTGGTTTGACCAGTGCACCCATTTTGGTGGGGCCTACACCTAGGTCTAGTCAGAAATTAAACTGAGTGCCCACTCTTCATCCCTTGTCCAAATGAGCTAAATTATGGGTAGGGGGTCACCCTTAACCATGTCTAGGGTCTTTCCAAAAATGAGAATTTTTGTAGATACTTTGGCTATGGTTTTATCTTTTATTTAATAATACTAGGGTAATTTAATTAGGAGGTCTAATTACCTCCAAACCCTCCCAAATTTTGGTGAGTGGTCCCTGGCCTCATGATATACCTCTGTATAAATTTTACCTCATTTGGATGTCTTTTGGATAGGAAATGAACTAACCCTAATTTTACCTTAATAAGGGGCTCTTAAGTGAAAAGTGCACTTTGAGGTTGAGTGGTCAATTCACCTCAACAGAGGTTGGGATTTTGACCACTGACTGGAAATGACCTTTAACACCCTCAAAGGGATTATGTGGTGGTCTAAGGTAGCTTTGCCCTAGGATCCAAACTCAAACCCTAAGGAGGGGCTTTTGAGTGTTGTGAAGGGCATGGGGTCAAATACCCTTGAGTGATCTTGCCACTTGGTTGAAATGGGGATAGAGTATCCAAGGCCCTCTAGCATGAATTCTAGGGGATTTGGAGATGGAAGAACCTCTCAAATCCCTAACCCTAGTTTAGGGCATACCCACCTTTTGTGTAGAATAAGCCACCAAAGCTCACCAAAAGGCTATGAAACTTAGGCAGAGGGAGTTTTGGACTTTAACTCTTAAGCATGAATTTTATTAGAAAGTTTGGATGCTTATATGCAACACTTACTTCACAAGCTCATTGATGTGGAATATTATTCAATAATTTGTTTAGAGCTTAATACTTGCTAAAAAAATTATGAAACTTGATATGTTGTGTTCATAGTGCTTTATGCTCATATGAGAATTTATTTGAAATTTTTAGATGAATAATTGTCATACCTTATTCATTAACCCATAAACTTGGAATTATATGAGAAAATCAAGTATTGACTTTATTATTCAATGATAAATTGTGAAACTTGATCTAGAGTATTTATATCCCTCACAATCATCCTTGAATTTTCTCTGAATTTTTGGAGGTATTATTGTTGTACATTCTCTTAAAATGATTTATTATGGGATATATTTGAAATTAGAATTAAGGGCTTATACCATGCTGAAAAATTGGGAGACACTAGATTTTAAGTTAAAAAGTCATCTTGAATTTATCATAAATTTTGTAGAGAATTTTCTTGTATTAAATTGGTACTTCATGTTCAAACTTGGATTTCTAGATTACTAAAATAAATAAATAAATTATCAGTTAAAATAGGAAAATTATGAGTTTCTGGGTTTAGGACAAAAAGGTCATTATAGCCCTCTAATAATTATTATAGGGGTACTGGATGATTATTTGGTGTACCTCACTTTATACACTTCATATAGCATAGGTTGGTTTGCATTTAGTAAAATCGCAGAAATTGTCTTGGAGTAAGAATTGGGGCACACGAGTTGGGGTTATATGTTTGCTGATTTGGATGGATGATAAGGAGTTCATCGTAGGAAGTTGGGATGAGTAATGGGTTGGGATGGCTAGTGTCCAGCGGTGCTCGGGATCGGCGAAAGATCGTCGTTCCCGTAGGGAGGATGTAACATCCCATGTTACTTTTGGACCCCTCAACTTAGATTGGGTTAGGCATGGGGTGAGTTTTAAGGAGATCAGCTAGGTTTGACCCTAGGTAGTGGGTGGTAGCCATGTGGGGCCCACTATAGGACCAAAGTAAAACTAGGTCAAACTAGCTTAAATAGGAACCCAGACCACACCATGACCCCACCACATTGCCCTAACCCTAAAAACAATCTAAGTGGACCCTAGGGCGTGTCACTAGGTCAACACTTTGACCCCAGTTGACCCAAGTCAACATTGGGCTTAATTTGGTCAAACTCATACTCATAAGCCCAATTAGCCTAAGTAGGGCACCCCCTTGACCCAACCCAAGTTGGGTGGTGCCTCTAAGCTCATGACCATCAAATGGGGTCAGCCCACCCACCATGGTTGACCAAGTCAACTCAAAGTCAACATAGTCAACACAATTGACCTAAAGAAGAAAATGAAGACTAAGCTCACTCTCCTTGGACCAAGCCCACCAAATTTGGCCCATGGCCAACCCAAGTGAACAAGACTAGCCCTACCCCTCTGAATTAGGAGAGAGAATGCATGCAAAGGGGCATTATGGAGAAATCACCCAAAAAGAGGAGAGAGAAATGGAAGATGATGAGAGGTGGCCATGTGGCCTTCACCCCTTCAGCCCAAGAGGTGCTGGCCGGCCTCCTCACATCATTCCAGAAGAAATTGGGGGCTGATGGCCACTTGGAAAGCTGGGGCGGAGCAACCAAGGCTGAGCCCGAGCACACCTTGGTTGTATCTCCCCATATACACCATCTCAGCCCCAAATAACCCCTCCATCAGCTTCAGAGAGTGAGAAGGAGTTGAAATCGAGTGCTGGAGCATGGAAAACAGTGGAGAATCAAGAAATCAGGGAGGAGCTCACCGGCGCACCACCACCATGGAAAACTGCCGCCTGACCCGCCGTCAAGCCCCAATCCAGGTCCGTTTCACCTCACCTCTACCCGTACTAGGATCCTAGATCAATTAGGTGAGATATCGGGCTCAATTGAGCCCGATGCCATGGGAGAAAGGTGTGATTTTTCCAATCTTTAGAAACTGCTCGGGATCGTCATCGCCGCCGTCTCCCGCCACCCCATCACCGGGAAACGATAGCCACCACCACCGTGAAGGTGATGGCACCATTGGCCGGGGGTGGCGCCGTGTCAGCTGGCCGGAAAAGGCCAGTAAAGTTGCTCCAGGTCGGCTCAATCTCAGCCCTTGATCTGTTGGGGACGATGACCGGATCACGTTCAATTGGGCTTTAAGATTCGTGCGGATTTTTATTTAAAAATCAAAAATTATTTGTTATATATAAAATGAAATAAAATCAAATTATTGTCACACAAATTCAGTATTATTGCATGTCATATTTTGGTCCAGTATTCTGGCATGTAGGGCATTTCTCCTAGGACTGGTCCTAGACAATGACAGAAATTCATTTGGATGCCCAAGTCAAACCAGCAATCACCATGGCCCCAAATTTTGGGTACATGCATGATTAGGGCATAACTAGCCCCTGCCAAAAATGGGGAATTTGTGAAACAACTGTTTCTATAGTTTTGGTCATAATATCAAAAACTAAATAAATAAAATATTTAGAATTATATGGCTCCTCATAGCCCCAAATTTTGGTGGTGGGTCCTTGGGGACATCATTGGTGCACGATAACAATTTGAGCACATTTGGATCAATGCATGTTGGAAAAACCACTTGCATGTGTTGGTTTATATATTACCTTGGTGTGCCAATAGCAATAATCTAAATATGGTGCATTCAGCCTAATTGAGGCACTCAAAAATCATGAATTTTATTCCTGTGGTTCATTAGGGTAAAGTTCACCCCTCTGATTAATCATGAGATTTTTTGGAATCAAAAATCCCATTAATTGGAATTTTTAAAAATATAGCTTCTTTTAAAAATAAATTGGGAAAATAGATTTTCCTCAAGTAAAAGTCCTCAAACTTTACCAAGTTAAAAATAAGGCTATATTTGACTTAATAAAATTTGATCTTTCTGTTTGAAGAACTTTTGGAGTAAAAATACCTTGAAATGCCCATTTTACCCTTATTTCATTTATTCTTGAATTGATGGATATACACCTCAGAAATATTTGGAAATATTTCTAGTGTTGTATAATTGTATTATTAGTCTTGTCAATTTATTTCAGAATTTATGGGTGTACTGATAAAGTTTAAATTAATATAATGGCATTTTGGTAAATATGTAAGAATGGGAATTGTTAGGTCATTACACTATAAAAGTTGATGAAACTCTGTCAATAGTCTCAAATTAATGTTTTATATGTTCTGTAATTTTCCTGGAATTTTGGATTATATATTCCTTGTACTTCATTTGGAAAATGGAAATTATGTAGATTTGGTATTAAATAATGAATTGGTATAAATAATCAAAGGAAATTATGAAACCCTGTAGACAGAAATACTTTATCAATATACAACTCAAGAAAAATTACCTAGGTTAGTGGATTTTAAATTATACTACTTCATGTGTAACGTGAACTAGGAAATAAATTAAAAGATTTAATTAAGGGACTATTTGACCAAGGAAAATTATGAGAATCCATATGATAGTTCCATTAGCCCATACCACCCTAGGATAAATAGTTAAGGGCAAGTGGACCTAAGGATTGGAAGATTCTATTTTTGGGGTAATAATAGGACATGGTCTGCATATAGTATAAATATGGCATACTTTAGGGGATTACCAGAGGATTGATTATCGGAAGAAATAAGGGAGTGAAATATGAATAATCCCTGGTGGGTAGTATTGTCTTAGTGACGGGATTAAAAGTGCAAGTCTTTAGGTAGCAACCAGAGTGGAGGTCGACGGAAGACCGTCAGTTTCCCGGTGATATCTTAAGTCACTAGGGTTGTTCCAGAGCAACAATGAGAGCTGGGATGAAACATGGGTTGTCATCAACTAAAGTAGATATCCTTGCGAAAGGGAACTTTGGGCGTAATCCCATCGTAGTTACTAGTGCCCCCGAGAGCCCTTCACGGGGTATACCCTGGGCAGTCCTGGGATTAACCTTAAATCACTAAGTATAATAACCCGTAGACAAGAGTAGTCTAATAGGTCAAGACATTTGTTGTACCTGCTCACCCGTGTAGGATTGGAGAGATTCATTATATATGCTCACCCGTGTAGGGTTTGAGTGAATTGGTATAAAGGCACTATTGTGCGTTCTCACCCGGGTTGGGTTGGAAGGTTTTAGGACGGGTTTGGTCCTGCGAGCGGAAGGCTCGGAATGAAATACTTGCATGTGCATAAATATAGTGGCAGGGCATACGGTACTGGCCGTTCGTCACACTGATGGCAGTATGGTGCACCAGGCGGTTGTGAGGGTTAGAGGGGCCAGTGGGTTGTTTTACACTGCGGTCTGGAGGACGATCCCCGATAACGCACATCCGACCCAACAAGACTGACGAGTTGTCAGCAAAGTATATACGCGAGACTCTAGAGTGCACCTTGGACGTGTACAGAGGCGTATGAGAGGGGTCTAAGGCTTGGTAGTGTGCATACCAGCCTAGAAGCGGAGATGCCCGCTCTGCTGCTGCCGTAGCCACAGCGGTGGTACCCGAGAGTGATGCTAGCTCTCAAAAAGTGGGAACTAAAGGTCTGTGATTACAGAGTCGTTGTGCGTGTGTTGCACTTGCCTGTGCATAAAATTTGCATCATAACATTCATTCATATTAGGTCATACGCTTCATAGATCCTTATCATATAAATTAGTATGGGCTCTTTTATATGATAAGTTAAATTTCCTGGAAATCCTAACTTATATATTTGTATGGGCATTTATATAAGTTAGGGTACTTTTGTGATGATAGTATAGTGGTAGAATAGTTTATTTACTTACTCTTACTGCTGTCCTTTACTTCCTTTACTGTACTGCTCTTACTTACTTGTACCATATTTAGAACTGCTAGAGTAGAACAATAATACTTATTACATCTGCTAGTTAGTTTCTGTCACCTACTTCCACTTTTGCTACCTCTTGTTGTCCTCTACTTCGTCCTCCCGCTCAGTGCCTAGGAGCTGCGGGGCGAGGTGCGGAGGAAACGACTTAGTCTCTTTGACTAATGGTCAGTGACCATACTATTTTTAGGAGCCCGTGGAGATGGAGCACCAGCACGACGAGGAGACAGGACGTGTGTAACGTCCCGAATCGCTCTAGGCCCCTAGTGTGTGTGTTTTGAGTCAGGAGGGTTGACTCAAGTCCTGAGAAGAGATGACACGGGTAGTGACACGGCCGTGTCCCTACCCGTGTGCGTCGAGTTGAGCTCGACGAGCCGTGTCGAGATCGTCGAGAGTCGTCGAGAATCGTCGAGTGGGGAACACGGGTAGTGATACGGCCGTGTCCCTACCCGTGTGCATCGAGTTGAGCTCGACGAGCCGTGTCGAAATCGTCGAGAGTCGTCGAGAATCGTCGAGTGGGGAACACGGGTAGTGACACGGTCGTGTCCCTACCCGTGTGCGCCGAGTTGGGCTCGACGAGAAGTGGCGAGATGTAACTGAAGATGCACACGGCCAATGACACGGCCAGGCACACGGCCGTGTCATGTGAACACGGGTTGGGACACGGCCGTGTCCCTACCCGTGTCAAACAGTGAACCGACATGGAAACCGCCACGGCCGTTTCGCGGAAGCAGGACACGGGTACGGACACGGCCGTGTCCCTACCCGTGTCACATTTTGCTTATAAGGGGCAGAGAAACCCTAGCCGTTTTTCATTCTCTTTTCCTTCCCCTATTTCCTGTGAGACTTCCTGGTGAGAGAAAAACTGCAGGAGCAAGTTTTACCGAAGGAGATCCGCCATCGCCGCGAAAGAGAAGATGCCGCCAAGGAGAACTACGCGATCCATGGCCGGAAATGGTGGTACCGCTGGAGTCAACGTGAGTTTCCTACCCTCTCCCTTGGTGCTAGATCTATAGTTATGCCTTAGGAGAGACATCGACTCAAGAGAGTCTTGATGGAGAGGAGAAGATTTCTAGGTTAGGCCATGTTAGAACTTGTGTTCTAGATTTTAGATCTCTTCAACCCTTCCCCTTTTCTTCAATATGACGATGGGTGGATGGTCTCGTGAGGAGTTTATGGCCTTTGAGGTTGAATAAGGGAGGAGAATATTTATGGAAAACTTAGGATCGATCGCCTTGAGGAGGAAGACGAACCGATGCCGTTCATTTTCCTTTAAGATGCGCGCAGAATCTGTATTCTGCGCGCAGCGATCTTCTAGGCCCTTTTTATGTAGGATAATGGCAGATCTGGGCTTTCGACTAAACACGAAGGTTGTAGCCCTTGGAAATACCTTTCCAACGAGTGGTTGCACGACTTCAGGTGATGTCTGTGGCCCCGGGAAAACCTAATCGAGTTTGCTGTCCGGCAATTTCCTGTACACAGAAATCGTGTTCTGTGCGCAGCGAACTTCGAAGCCGATTTCGAGTAAGTTATTGTCAGATCTGGGTTGTGACCTGAATATGAAAGTTGTAGATCATGAAAAGATCTTTCCAACGAGGGGTTACACGCCTCTACTGGATTCCTGTAACTTCAGGAAACTCCAGTTGAATTTGCTGTCCAGATTAGTGATACACTTAGAATTCTGGTTTTATATAAAGTGCAATTAGAGTCGGTGGAATTCTGTCAAGATTAAATAATTTGTGCTACTCACCGAAGAACTGTGAATGATGGTGTTTATTATTTGGAATGCATACAACTGATTTCTTATCGCAAGATGTCTTGAGGTTTGGATGGTTTCCTTTATGTTTAATCGAATCGAATTGATAAGATGTTGTTAAACTATAACATATGCGCATCATATAAGTCTTATGTAGAGTTCATATGGAATGACATATAGCAGATTAAACCATGGCCATGTGTATGTTGATTGGTGAAATGAAATTCGTTAGTCCAATACTTAGAGCGTCGTCTCCCTACGGGTAGTATTATGAAGGGATGTGAGTGCGGTGTTGACCGCCACTTGTTTTGGTTGTGTTGAGATGAGGTGTGGATGGATGGTTGGGCGGTGCCCTCGTGCTTGCTTCCGAGGCCCCTTCCATATGATGTTGGTGTGAAATTGCATGTGGTGTGAGTCGACACGCGGTGTCGTAATCCAGGTTAAGGATAGTGTGGCAGGTCTACGGGCTCGCCAGTCGTCACACCGACGGGAGTTGGCAGCTAGACTTGGTCGGTTTGGGCTGTGTCCTCGGTGTTCACTTCCCGAGGCCCCTCCGACCATGTGGACGGTTGGGCTGTGTCCTCGTGCTTTCTTCCGAGGCCCCTTCCGGGTCACACAAGGCCAGTTCGGGCTGTGTTCTTGGTGCACATCTACCCAAGACCCCGCTGGGCCATAGTACGCATGGGCTCCGCTGTTGTGTTCTTAGCGTTGAGGCGTACGGAGGCCTAGGTGAAGTAGTGTGATACCCGCCTAGTAGTAGAAGTGCCGTTCTACTGTCAGCGCCTGGCCACGACGGCTGATGCCTGAGAGGTTAGCTACCTGCTCGAAAAGTGGGAACTATAGTCTGTGTCGACATAGCAATTGCATGGGTGTGCATGGGTGAGTCATTGCATAGCATTCATAGCATTTCATATCATTGCACAACAAGATCCTCATCGTATAAGTTTGTATGGGCACTCTTATACGATGAGTTACTTTTATGTAACCCGATCCTTAACTTATAAGTTTGTATGGACATTCTTATAAGTTAAGTTACTTTCCTGTTGTAGCTCTTATACTTGCTAGTCTAGTTGTAGCTCTTATATAAATGCTGATTATGATACTGTTTCTCTTACACTACTGCCACCTGTTTGCACTTCCTTTACTTGCTTACTTGTTACATATACTATACTCTTGTTCCTTTTCTCCGCCCGGTGCCGAGGAGTCGCCGGGGGAGCGGATGTGAAACCACTTAGTCGTTTCGACTAACGGTTGCTACATCTTCCTTTTTAGGAGGTCACGCCGCAGGTAGAGCAGCCGCAGACTACGCCGCAGGACAGCCAGGCCAGGACGACAGGGCCTGATGTGACGGTGCCGTCGATACCGTCTGTTACTGATGTTAGTTTTTGATACTCTGATGTAGCCCGTTTGGGCAATGTTTAGATGTACTCTGATATATTGTAGAAGCATGTTTTAGCTTCTCATTATTGATGTATTTGGACATTATGACTTAGTGTGGATTTTGACTTCTCATGTTTATTTATTTGGTTGGGTTGGCATGATTTATTGATATTGTTGTAGCCGACGGGATAGGCGTCTTGTGGTACAGGTTAGCCCGTGTGCTAATGCTACAGCAAGGCGGCTGTTCCGGGCATAAGACTCCCTCTTCGTGCCGTGTTTTAGGATCCGGGAGGAGGGGTCTTACAAATGGTATCAGTTTGCCACGATCCTCAACTACGAAGTCATTCAACAATGGTGCCACCCCCGTTTGGTTAGTCAGTTTGGGGACAAATTGACTTAGCGGAAGCAGTGGTGTGCTCATATGTAATTCACATTAAGTTTGTCCAACTTTGACCCTACGATTAGCCAACCTGACCACAAATTTGTCGTGTACGTGTAGGTTCCACTGCATGTTGAGCCGATGAGGGGTACTCCTACCCCTCCCATACCCAGTCAGTTCCAACAGTCTGAGTTGGGGCAAACACTCACCGCCATTCTTGATGCTTTTAAGGCACAGCAGGCTCCGGTGCAACAACAGGCCCCGAGCTCCAACTGGCTGAGCACCTTTCGGGCTCTCTCCCCTCCCGTCTACCTTGGGACGGAGTCAGCCGTACGTACAGAGGAATGGCTAGACACGATACAAGAGTTGTTGGCTGGTATCCGTTGCCCGGCCAACATGGCAGTAACATTGGCAGTGTCTGTCTTGGACTTACATGCAAAGAGGTGGTGGAAGTCCCTCATGGGCTCTACCTTCCAAGGCCGGATCTACACAGAGATAAGTTGGAGTGAATTCTCGGAGGTTTTCTTGGAGCACTTTATCCCTACATCGGCCCGAGATGAGCTTGAGCAGAGGTTCCTTCTACTAAAGCAGGGATCAAAGTCGGTTACAGAATACCAGCGGGAATTCCAGCATCTCGCAAGGTTTGCGGACTCTTATGAGTTGGATGACAGAGGTTATGCCAAGCGCTTCTATAAAGGGCTGCGAGATCCCCTAAGGCAGTCCCTTTTGTTTATAGCGGATGGTAGCTTGGCGGAGATCATTGATATGGCGAAAAGATTGGAGGCGGACCACATGGGATGTAGTAAGAGGCCTGCGGAGGACGTGATGGAAGCCGGCCCAAGTAATAGAAGGAGACGGGACTTCAGAGGAGGAAGAGGTTATCAAAGAGGTGGAGGGCGTGTCCACCGAAACTATAGGGTGGAGCATCCAGTTCCGCAGCCGCCTGCGTTGCCTCCACCCCCACAGCCTCAGCGATTTCAACAACCTGAAGGGCGTCGTGGTCTGGTGTGCTTCGAATGCAACCAGCCGGGCCACATCCGACGTTTTTGCCCACAGCTATATGGGAACGTCCCTCCTGCTCTCCCTCCTGCTCTCCCTCCACCAGCTCCACGAGGACGGGGATATATGCGTGGTCGAGGACGAGGACCGCCAAGAGGAAACCCCGGACCGGTCCGGGATCAAGTGTACGCGCTTGATATGGCGCAGGAACGGAACCCAGAAGATGTGATTGCAGGTATGATTTAATTAGTTTACATACTTGCATGGTTTAACATGAATTGCTTAGAACTTATTAGACACTAGCAATAAGTTTTGGTCGTTGGCACTTAGGCACCGTGATTATTGGCGGGAAGACGGCCTATGCGCTGTTCGATACCGGTGCCTCACACTCTTTTGTGTCCGAGGATTTTATAAAAGACGTGGGGGATGTTCAGTACTTCACGGGAATAGCCCGACGAGTACGCCTTCCGGACGGCTCGGAGATGATCGCGACTGCCAAGTGCGAATTGGAGTTATTTATTGATGGGAAAGCCTTTGATACGCCGGCCACGGTTCTGAGAATGCCGGAGTTTGACATCATTTTGGGCATGGCATGGCTGGATTGGCACTTCGCGAGGATCGACTGCGCGGAGAAGCGGATCTATTTGAGGCATGGAGACTCTGACGTCATCTTTCAAGGTATTGGCTTTGCGCCCCGCATGATGTTATCTTCCGTCCAGGTTATAAAAGCTCATATGAAGGGGGACGAGGTCTTCATGATCTGGTTCGAGTTGAAGGAGGAAGCGTTGGAATTAAAGGATGTACGGGTTGTGCGGGATTTTCCCGAGGTATTTCCTGAGAAGCTACCAGGATTACCACCGCATAGAGAGGTCGATTTCCACATTAATCTAGTACCAGGTGCCAAGCCTGTATCTAAGGCTCCGTACAGAATGGCCCCGAAAGAACTCGCGGAGTTTAGAGTTCAATTGCAAGAACTAGTAGATTCAGGGTTCGTTCGCCCCAGTTCATCACCATGGGGTGCCCCTGTGCTGTTCGTAAAGAAGAAGGATGGAACCCTGCGATTGTGCATAGATTATCGGGAACTCAATCGACTAACGGTGCGGAACACTTATCCGCTACCTCGGATCGACGAGTTGTTCGATCAATTAGTGGGAGCACATTGGTTCTCTAAACTAGACCTGCGCTCTGGATACTATCAGTTGAGGATACAAGAGGGGGATATTCAGAAAACAGCCTTCAGTTCGAGATATGGTTTGTATGAGTTCACAGTAATGCCGTTTGGGCTCACGAATGCGCCTTCGGCCTTCATGAGCCTGATGAACAAGGTGTTTGAACCATACTTGGACATCTTCGTCATTGTTTTCATCGACGACATCTTGGTCTACTCAAAGACGGAGGAGGAGCATGTCGAGCACCTGACCTTGGTTTTGAAGAAATTGAAGGAGCATGCCTTGTATGCCAAGTTTAGCAAGTGTGAATTCTGGCTTAAGGAGGTAGCCTTCTTGGGGCATGTGATTAGTGGAGCAGGATTAGCTGTGGATCCAGCCAAGGTGCGGGCCGTGAAGGAGTGGTCGCCCTTGAAGTCGGCGGCCGATGTACGAAGCTTTCTTGGACTTGCTGGCTACTACCGCAAGTTCGTGAAAGGATTTTCCAAGATTGCCCTTCCTCTTACCTCCTTGACGAAGAAGGGTGTGCCATTTGAGTGGACACCTAAATGTGAAGCAGCATTTCAAGAGTTGAAGGATAGGCTTACCTCCGCCCCCATCCTTGCACTTCCGTCGGGGAAGGAAGGATTCCAAGTTTACACGGACGCATCATATCAAGGGATGGGAGCGGTGCTGATGCAGCACGGGCATGTGATCGCTTATGCTTCAAGGCAGTTAAAGAAACATGAAAGCAATTACCCGGTTCATGATTTGGAGTTGGGAGCAGTGGTGTTCGCTTTGAAGGTCTGGAGGCATTATTTATATGGCGTCCACTGCGAGATCTTTTCCGATCACAAAAACTTGAAGTATGTTCACACTCAGAAGGAGTTGAACCTGAGACAACGGCGGTGGTTGGAATTTCTATGCGACTATGAGTTCACCATGAACTACCACCCCGGGAAAGCGAACTCGGTAGCCGATGCCTTGAGTAGAAAAGTGCCAGGCTCTAGCCCAGAGTCTCGGCTGAAGAGTATGGAGTTGGCTCGGATGATCGAGGAGATGGAAATTACTCTAGTATTCAAGGATCCCTCAGCAGAGTATGCGGAGTATTTGGCCAACATGAGCATAATTTGTGATATCCGAGATCGGATTCGGGTGGAGCAAGGAATGGATGCGTCCTTGGCCCCGGCAATCAAGGCAATTGAAGATAGGACCACCGATGAGTACACACTCAAAGACGGCCTCGTTTATTTTCGTGGCCGACTTTATATTCCCAAGGGCGGCAAAATTCGGGAAGATATATTGAGAGAGGCGCATTCCTCTCAATATTCAGTGCATCCGGGTATTGCTAAGATGTACGCCGGACTGCGGAAGACCATGTGTTGGCCGGGAATGAAGAAGGATGTTCGCTACTATGTTACACATTGCGAAGCGTGTCAAAGAGTGAAGGCTGAATGCAGGAGTCCCGGTGGTTTGTTGCAGTCGCTGCCCATCCCCGAATGGAAGTTCGAGGATATCTCCATGGACTTTGTTCATGGGTTACCTCGTTCCCGCTCCGGGAATGATTCGGTGTGGGTTGTTGTGGATCGACTAACAAAGGTGGCCCGGTTCATTCCAATGAAGAAGGAAGCACACGTGGGTGTTTTGGTACGCCTTTTTGTGGAGCAATTTGTACGGTATCATGGCGTGCCCAAGACAATTGTTTCGGATAGGGATGGTCGGTTTACATCCAATGAGTGGAAGGCGGTACAGGCGTATTTGGGCTCACGCCTAACCTTTAGTACCGCATTTCATCCACAGACTGACGGGCAGTCAGAGCGGACCATCAGAACGCTGGAGGATTTGTTGAGGCTATGTGTGTTGGACAGAGGAGAGCCATGGGAAAGACTCTTGCCCCTGGTGGAATTCTCCTACAACAATAGTCATCAAGCAAGCATCGGTATGGCGCCCCATGAAGCCCTTTACGGAAGAAGGTGCAGGACTCCCTTGTCTTGGGTGCAAGATGAAGATCCGAAGGCATTGGGAAACGAATACATAGATGATACTGATGCGGCGGTCAGATTGATACGGGATCGCATGTTGGAGGCTCAAAGTCGACAGGCGAAATATTATAATAAAAAGCATCGGATGGTGGAGTTCCAGGTGGGCGAAAAAGTGTTCCTCAAAATTCGGCCGATGCATGGAGTGTCGCGGGTGCGTGGAGTGAAAAAGCTCAGCCCAAGGTATGTTGGGCCTTATACTATATTGGAAAGGATCGGCCCGTTGGCCTATCGGTTGGAGTTACCGCCAGAACTAGAAAATCTCCACGACGTGTTCCATGTGTCGTCGCTTCGAAAAGCACTGTTGCGGCCCGACCAGTATATTCCCACTACTGATGGCGCAGTAGCATCAGATAGGTCTGTGCGACTACAGCCGGTGCGGATTGTTGATAGCGAGACAAGGACTTTGCGCCGCAAAAGTGTACCCTTAGTGAAGGTGCAATGGATGAATCATGGGAAGGAGGAGTACACCTGGGAGCCAATGGATTTGATGCAGCAACGCTACCCGGAGTTGTTTGCCCAAGGTAATCTTATTTAAAAACATATAATAAACTTCCTGTTAAGCTTTTCTCCACACAGCCTAAGCCTGATTTCGGGGACGAAATCTTTTATTTTGTTTATAGGATTTGTAACGTCCCGAATCGCTCTAGGCCCCTAGTGTGTGTGTTTTGAGTCAGGAGGGTTGACTCAAGTCCTGAGAAGAGATGACACGGGTAGTGACACGGCCGTGTCCCTACCCGTGTGCGTCGAGTTGAGCTCGACGAGCCGTGTCGAGATCGTCGAGAGTCGTCGAGAATCGTCGAGTGGGGAACACGGGTAGTGACACGGCTGTGTCCCTACCCGTGTGCATCGAGTTGAGCTCGACGAGCCGTGTCGAAATCGTCGAGAGTCGTCGAGAATCGTCGAGTGGGGAACACGGGTAGTGACACGGCCGTGTCCCTACCCGTGTGCGCCGAGTTGGGCTCGACGAGAAGTGGCGAGATGTAACTGAAGATGCACACGGCCAATGACACGGCCAGGCACACGGCCGTGTCATGTGAACACGGGTTGGGACACGGCCGTGTCCCTACCCGTGTCAAACAGTGAACCGACATGGAAACCGCCACGGCCGTTTCGCGGAAGCAGGACACGGGTACGGACACGGCCGTGTCCTTACCCGTGTCACATTTTGCTTATAAGGGGCAGAGAAACCCTAGCCGTTTTTCATTCTCTTTTCCTTCCCCTATTTCCTGTGAGACTTCCTGGTGAGAGAAAAACTGCAGGAGCAAGTTTTACCGAAGGAGATCCGCCATCGCCGCGAAAGAGAAGATGCCGCCAAGGAGAACTACGCGATCCATGGCCGGAAATGGTGGTACCGCTGGAGTCAACGTGAGTTTCCTACCCTCTCCCTTGGTGCTAGATCTATAGTTATGCCTTAGGAGAGACATCGACTCAAGAGAGTCTTGATGGAGAGGAGAAGATTTCTAGGTTAGGCCATGTTAGAACTTGTGTTCTAGATTTTAGATCTCTTCAACCCTTCCCCTTTTCTTCAATATGACGATGGGTGGATGGTCTCGTGAGGAGTTTATGGCCTTTGAGGTTGAATAAGGGAGGAGAATATTTCTGGAAAACTTAGGATCGATCGCCTTGAGGAGGAAGACGAACCGATGCCGTTCATTTTCCTTTAAGATGCGCGCAGAATCTGTATTCTGCGCGCAGCGATCTTCTAGGACCTTTTTATGTAGGATAATGGCAGATCTGGGCTTTCGACTAAACCTGAAGGTTGTAGCCCTTGGAAATACCTTTCCAACGAGTGGTTGCACGACTTCAGGTGATGTCTGTGGCCCCGGGAAAACCTAATCGAGTTTGCTGTCCGGCAATTTCCTGTACACAGAAATCGTGTTCTGTGCGCAGCGAACTTCGAAGCCGATTTCGAGTAAGTTATTGTCAGATCTGGGTTGTGACCTGAATATGAAAGTTGTAGATCATGAAAAGATCTTTCCAACGAGGGGTTACACGCCTCTACTGGATTCCTGTAACTTCAGGAAACTCCAGTTGAATTTGCTGTCCAGATTAGTGATACACTTGGAATTCTGGTTTTATATAAAGTGCAATTAGAGTCGGTGGAATTCTGTCAAGATTAAATAATTTGTGCTACTCACCGAAGAACTGTGAATGATGGTGTTTATTATTTGGAATGCATACAACTGATTTCTTATCGCAAGATGTCTTGAGGTTTGGATGGTTTCCTTTATGTTTAATCGAATCGAATTGATAAGATGTTGTTAAACTATAACATATGCGCATCATATAAGTCTTATGTAGAGTTCATATGGAATGACATATAGCAGATTAAACCATGGCCATGTGTATGTTGATTGGTGAAATGAAATTCGTTAGTCCAATACTTAGAGTGTCGTCTCCCTACGGGTAGTATTATGAAGGGATGTGAGTGCGGTGTTGACCGCCACTTGTTTTGGTTGTGTTGAGATGAAGTGTGGATGGATGGTTGGGCGGTGCCCTCGTGCTTGCTTCCGAGGCCCCTTCCATGTGATGTTGGTGTGAAATTGCATGTGGTGTGAGTCGACACGCGGTGTCGTAATCCCGGGTTAAGGATAGTGTGGCAGGTCTACGGGCTCGCCAGTCGTCACACCGACGGGAGTTGGCAGTTAGACTTGGTCGGTTTGGGCTGTGTCCTCGGTGTTCACTTCCCGAGGCCCCTCCGACCATGTGGACGGTTGGGCTGTGTCCTCGTGCTTTCTTCCGAGGCCCCTTCCGGGTCACACAAGGCTAGTTCGGGCTGTGTTCTTGGTGCACATCTACCCAAGACCCCGCTGGGCCATAGTACGCATGGGCTCCGCTGTTGTGTTCTTAGCGTTGAGGCGTACGGAGGCCTAGGTGAAGTAGTGTGATACCCGCCTAGTAGTAGAAGTGCCCGTTCTACTGTCACCGCCTGGCCACGGCGGCTGATGCCTGAGAGGTTAGCTACCTGCTCGAAAAGTGGGAACTATAGTCTGTGTCGACATAGCAATTGCATGGGTGTGCATGGGTGAGTCATTGCATAGCATTCATAGCATTTCATATCATTGCACAACAAGATCCTCATCGTATAAGTTTGTATGGGCACTCTTATACGATGAGTTACTTTTATGTAACCCGATCCTTAACTTATAAGTTTGTATGGGCATTCTTATAAGTTAAGTTACTTTCCTGTTGTAGCTCTTATACTTGCTAGTCTAGTTGTAGCTCTTATATAAATGCTGATTATGATACTGTTTCTCTTACACTACTGCCACCTGTTTGCACTTCCTTTACTTGCTTACTTGTTACATATACTATACTCTTGTTCCTTTTCTCCGCCCGGTGCCGAGGAGTCGCCGGGGGAGCGGATGTGAAACCACTTAGTCGTTTCGACTAACGGTTGCTACGTCTTCCTTTTTAGGAGGTCACGCCGCAGGTAGAGCAGCCGCAGACTACGCCGCAGGACAGCCAGGCCAGGACGACAGGGCCTGATGTGACGGTGCCGTCGATACCGTCTGTTACTGATGTTAGTTTTTGATACTCTGATGTAGCCCGTTTGGGCAATGTTTAGCTGTACTCTGATATATTGTAGAAGCATGTTTTAGCTTCTCATTATTGATGTATTTGGACATTATGACTTAGTGTGGATTTTGACTTCTCATGTTTATTTATTTGGTTGGGTTGGCATGATTTATTGATATTGTTGTAGCCGGCGGGATAGGCGTCTTGTGGTACAGGTTAGCCCGTGTGCTAATGCTACCGCAAGGCGGCTGTTCCGGGCATAAGACTCCCTCTTCGTGCCGTGTTTTAGGATCCGGGAGGAGGGGTCTTACAACGTGAGGAGCAGATACCGCTACAGCAGGCCACTACCACTACTGTGCGTCCTCAGGTGGGACGAGTTTTGATGTACTAGTATAGCTTCTGTTTTCATTTGAGAGAGAGAGTTGATTTGATGTACTGGGCATAAGCCCTTATTACTCTTTCTTTTTATACTCTTTTGTGGACTATGTTGATGTACTTTTCATTTCATACATATGATTTGTACTATGCGACTTGTGGACTAGTGGATTTATATACTGCTTTACTTCTTCTCATATTGGCCTACAGGTTAAATGATCGTATTAGCCGGCAGGATCGGCGTGTTGCGGTGTCGACTAACCCGTGCGTTAGTGCCACCGTAAGACGGCGGTTCTGGGCATAAGACCCGGTAGGCCTCCTTCGTAAGGGGGGGGGTCTAATAAACTGGTATCACTTGAACAACAATCATATGAGAAAGAAGTCCACAACACGGGACCACCCCCGCCCGAGCATTAGTTTGCGGACAAACTATGCAGCGGAAGCAGTGGTGTGCCCAAGTGCAAAAGTCACATAAAATGGTCCACAAAGTACAATGAGTTAGGCCAGTTCTGTTTTAACCTTACCTTTATGCAACCTTCACAGGTCGCCGCGCCGCAAAATGTGGCTCCTCCCCCTCCAGCTGCCACTCCATTCCTACATACGGAGATGGGGCAGACTTTGACGCCGATTCTGGACGCCTTCAAATCCCAGCAAGTCCCGGCTCCACAGCCAAATTCGGGGTCGAGCTGGTTGAGTGCCTTCAAGAGCCTGTCCCCACCGATGTACCGTGGGACAGAGGATGCGGTAAAGACGGAGGAATGGATGGAGGCCATACACGAGATTTTAGCAGGAATCAGCTGCCCGGTCGGCGAGGCAGTACCTCTAGCCACCTCTACACTAGAGGCTCATGCGAAGAGATGGTGGAAATCAGTGCGGGAGTCTACATATGCGGACTGGGAGCTGTCAGAGATATCATGGGAGCAGTTTGGCGATGTATTTATGGATCACTTTGTCTCTACTACGGACAGAGATGCCATGGAGGAGTTGTTTTTTAACCTCAGGTAGGGGACTAGATCGGTGATCGAGTATCAGAGAGAGTTCTCTCATTTGGCCAGGTTCGCAGGGATTCAGGATACCGATGATAGGAGGTATGCCAAGAGGTTCTACCGGGGCCTCGGGGACGATTTGAGGCAGGCCTTGCTGTTCATTTCTCATGGCACATCTAGGCAGATCATCGAGATGGCAAAGAAGTTGGAGGCTGACCAGCTGATGGTGCAAGGCAGAGGGAAGAGACCATTTGATGGGTCGACATCAGGAGAGATCAGCAGGGGCTCTCAGAGAGGCAGGACTATCAGATACAAGAAGGGTGGGGGACGTCATCGTCCCAACTTCAGGCAGGAGCAGGGGCCTCCTCCAGCATTGGCTCCCCCACCTCTACAGATGCATGATCCGAGGAGACAGGATGACCAGGGCCACCGGCAGGTAGTTTGTTACGGATGCCGCCAGCCCGGACACATTAGGTCGGAGTGCCCGTATCGATTCCATCCTCCTCCTCCTCCTCCAGTGGCCCTAGTTCATCAGGGCCGAGGCCGAGGCCGGGGCCGAGGCCGAGGCCGAGGCCGGGGATATCACGGCAGGAGACGCGAGCAGGAGCATATATACGCCTTGGACCTCACAGAGCAGAGGAACCCCGAGGAGGTTATCACAGGTACTTAAGGTTAATTATTAAATTTCTTGAGTTTTCAATTATATAGTACCTGGAACTATAGGGTAACAATTAATTTTAACGTAAACAAACCTCAGGCATAGTTATGATCAGCGGCAAGCCCGCTCATACTCTCTTCGACACGGGTGCTTCGCACTCGTTCTTATCCGAGGCCTTCATAGACGGACTCGAAGGCGTGGCGAGATTTCCTGGACTAGAGATGAGGGTGCGTCTACCCGATGGGTCAGAGCTGCGGACCACTGCACATTGTGATATGGAGGCCGAGATTGGCGGCAAAGCATTTGAGGCGCCAGCAATTATTCTGAAGCTGCAGGACTTCGACTTGATTTTGGGTATGACATGGTTACATCGGAACCATGCTCAGATAGATTGTCCGTCCAGGAGGATCACGCTAAGCCATGGCGACTCTCATGTTATCATCGAAGGTATTCAGCCTATCTGCCAACTATTGTTATCTTCTGTACAGGCTGTGAAGGCCCACGAGCAGGGAGAGGAAGTTTACCTTATCTGCTTTGAGATGGTGGGAGCAGAGACGACTGTTTCAGATATTCCGGTGGTCCGGGATTTCTCCGACGTATTCCCGGAGAAATTGCCCGGGCTACCACCTGCCAGAGACTTGGATTTCAGGATTCAGCTAGTACCAGGAGCGAGGTCAGTGTCCCGGGCACCCTACAGGATGGCTCCCAAGGAGTTAGCGGAGTTCAGGACTCAACTTCAGGAGCTAGTCGAGTCGGGATTTGTGCGGCCCAGTTCATCGCCGTGGGGAGCGCCAGTTCTCTTTGTGAAGAAGAAGGACGTGGCATTGCGACTATGCATAGATTACCGGGAGCTGAACTGGTTAACGGTCCGCAATACTTATCCTCTGCCTCAGATAGATGAGCTATTTGACCAGCTGCAGGGAGCCTTCTGGTTCTCTAAGCTAGATTTGCGATCCGGTTACTACTAGCTCCGCATCAGGGAAGAGGACATACCGAAGACGGCATTTAGTTCACGCTATGGATTATACGAGTTCACAGTGATGCCTTTTGGGATCACGAATGCCCCTGCCGCATTCATGAGTCTAATGAACCGTGTATTCGAGCCCTTCTTAGACCGCTTCGTGATTGTATTCATCGACGACATTTTGATATATTCCCGGACTCAGGAAGAGCATACGGAGCATTTGACACTGGTCTTGCAGAGGCTGAGGGAGTCCCAGATGTACTCAAAGTTTTCAAAGTGCTAGTTCTGGCTGCAGGAGGTGGCTTTCCTGGGGCACACAATCAGTGGGGCTGGATTAGCAGTGGACCCAGCCAAGATAGAGACAGTAAGGGATTGGCCACGACCGAAGACTCCATCTGACATTCGCAGTTTCTTGGGACTAGCAGGGTATTATCGTAAGTTTGTGGAGGGGTTCTCGAGGATAGCACTCCCCCTCACGTCCTTGACGAAGAAGGATGCAGATTTTTTTTGGTCAGAGCAGTGCGAGACGGCTTTTCAGGAGCTGAAGGACCGACTCATCTCATCCCCCAATCTTGCGCTTCCATCCGGGAATGAAGCATTCCAGATCTACACATACGCCTCTTATCAGGGGATGGGTGCTGTCCTGATGCAGCATGGACATGTTATTGCTTATGCTTCAAGACAGTTGAAGAAGCATGAGCATAACTATCCAGTACATGACTTAAAGCTCGGGGCTGTGGTATTCTCCCTAAAGATATGGAGGCATTACTTATACGGGATTCATTTTGACATCTTTTCAGATCACAAGAATCTTAAATATATCGATACACAGAAGGACTTAAACCTGCGACAAAGGAGATGGCTGGAAATCCTCTGCGACTATGATTATAAGATCCACTACCATCCGGGAAAAGCGAAGACGGTAGCAGATGCCTTGAGCAGGAGGGCCGGCACTTCTGGACCGGAGCCTCGGTTGATGTCTATAGAGCTGCTACGGATGATGGAAGACATGCACATTACCATGGTATCTGAGACCGAACAAGTGGTGTATCGAGAGTATTTGAGCTCAGTGATCAGTGGTGATGATATACGGGAGCGCATCTGAACACATTAGAGGCTGGATGCTGCATTACAGCCGATTTTTAGTGCCCTGGAGAGGGGCAAGGTTGAGGATTACACGCTACAGGATGATCTTCTTCGATTCCGTGGGCTCATTAACATACCAGCAGGGGGCAGTATCCGGGATGACATACTCAGAGAGGCTTATTGCTCCAGATATTCAGTGCACCTCAGCATCATCAAGATGTTGGCAGATTTGCGGAGGTCTATGTATTGGCCTGGGATGAAGAGGGAGATCACAGATTTTGTGACCCATTGCGAGACCTGCCAGCGTGTGAAAGCAGAATGAAAGAGCCCGAGAGGTTTACTACAGCCACTACTAGTTCCTGAATGGAAGTTCGAGGACATTACTATGGACTTTGTACACGGATTGCCTCGCTCCCACTCTGGGCATGATTCTATATGGGTCATAGTGGATAGACTGACCAAGGTAGCGCGCTTTATCCCAGTTCGGAAGGATGCCCCAGTTGCAATTCTGGTGAGATTATTTGTGGAGCAGTTCGTCAGATATCATGGCATTCCCAGGACGATTGTTTCGGACCGTGATGGTCGGTTCACTTCGAGCGAGTGGAGGGCCGTGCATGCTTACTTGGGATCTCGGCTTACTTTTAGTACCGCCTTCCATCCGCAGACCGACGGACAGACCGAGCGGACCATCCGAACCATGGAGGACCTACTTAGACTATGCATATTGGATACGAGGAAGCCTTGAGAGAGGCTGCTGCCACTGATTGAGTTCTCGTCCAATAACAGCCACCAGGCTAGCATCAGGATGGCTCCATATGAGGCACTTTATGGGAGGAGATGCCAGACACCTCTATCATGGGTTCAGGATGTGGATACCAGGGCTCTTGGATCTGATTATATAGAGGATACTGAGGTTCAGATTCGTTTGATCAGGGATGGGCTACTAGAGGCCCAGAGCAGGCAGGCAAAGTATTATGATGCTCGACACTGGAAGGTGGAGTTCCAGTTGGAGACAGAGTTTTCTTGAAGATACGTCCAGTACACGGTGTCTCTCAGGTGCGGAGGCACAAGAAGCTCAGTCCACGATACATGGGGCCATACCTGATCCTGGAGCGGATCGGCCCCTTAGTTTACCGACTGCAGCTGCCACCGGAGTTGGGTAGATTACATGACGTCTTCCATGTCTCTTCCTTGTGAAGAGCTCTCCTTCGGCCAGAGTAGCACATTACTACTACAGCCAGACTGGTAGAGCCTGACAGATCAGTTAGATTGGAGCTGATCCGGATTGACGATACAGCCATCCGAGTGTTGTGGAAGAAGAAGGTCCCTCTTGTGAAGGTGCTGTGGTCCAACCATGGACGGGAGGAGCACACCTGGGAGCCGAGGGATCTGATGCCGGAGCAACACCCGGAGCTATTTGCATCAGGTACTTTCAATTTATGTTTTAAAGTTTCTTAAAAAATTCTTGCAAGTAGAACCCCGTAGACCCGAACTTAAATTTCGGGGACGAAATTATTTTCTTGTTTATTGGAATTTGTAACATCACATGTTAATTTTGGACCCCTCAACTTAGATTGGGTTAGGCATGGGGTGAGTTTTAAGGAGATCTACTAGGTTTGACCATAGGTAGTGGGTGGTAGCCATGTGGGGCCCACTATAGGACCAAAGTCAAACTAGGTCAAACTAGCTTAAATAGGAACCCAGACCACACCATGACCCCACCACATTGTCATAACCCTAAAAACAATCTAAGTGGACCCTAGGGCGTGTCACTAGGTCAACACTTTGACCCCAGTTGACCCAAGTCAACCTTGGGCTTAATTTGGTCAAACCCACACTCATAAGCCCAATTAGCCTAAGTAGGGCACCCCCTTGACCCAACCCAAGTTGGGTGGTTCCTCTAAGCTCATGACCATCAAATGGGGTCAGCCCACCCACCATGGTTGACCAAGTCAACTCAAAGTCAACATAGTCAACACAATTGACCTAAAGAAGAAAATGAAGACTAAGCTCACTCTCCTTGGACCAAGCCCACCAAATTTGGCCCATGGCCAGCCCAAGTGAACAAGACCACCCCTACCCCTCTGAATTAGGAGAGAGAATGCATGCAAAGGGCATTATGGAGAAATCACCCAAAAAGAGGAGAGAGAAATGGAAGATGATGAGAGGTGGCCATGTGGCCTTCACCCCTTCAGCCCAAGAGGTGCTGGCCGGCCTCCTCACATCATTCCAGAAGAAATTGGGGGCTGAGGTCCACTTGGCAAGCTGGGGCGGAGCAACCAAGGCTGAGCCCGAGCTCCGCTTGGTTGTATCTCCCCATATACACCATCTCAGCCCCAAATAACCCCTCCATCAGCTTCAGAGAGTGAGAAGGAGTTGAAATCGAGTGCTGGAGCATGTAAAATGGTGGAGAATCAAGAAATTGGGGAGGAGCTAGCCGGCGCACCACCACCATGGAAAACTGCCGCCTGACCCACCGTCAAGCCCCAATCCAGGTCCGTTTCACCTCACCTCTACCCGTACTAGGATCCTAGGTCAATTAGGTGAGATATCGGGCTCAATTGAGCCCGATGCCATGGGAGAAAGGAGTGATTTTCCAAGCTTTAGAAACCACTCGGGATCGCCGTCGCCTCCGTCTCCCGCCACCCCATCTCCGGGAAACGATAGCCACCACCACCGTGAAGGTGATTGCACCATTGGCCCGGGGTGGAGCCGCCTCAGCTGGCCGGAAAAGGCCAGTAAAGTTGCTCCAGGTCGGCTCAATCTCAGCCCTTGATCTATTGGGGACGATGACCAGATCCCGTTCAATTGAGCTTCAAGATTCGTGCTGATTTTTATTTAAAAATCAAAAAATATTTGTTATATATAAAATGAAATAAAATCAAATTATTGTCACACAAATTCAATAATATTGCATGTCATATTTAGGCCCCTTAGAGGCATTTTCAGAACCTGGACCCTGAATGAAAAATGTAGCCTTACCTGTTAAATGTAATTTGACACCTTAATCATCAATTTTGGTCCAGTATTCTGGCCTGTAGGGCATTGCTCCTAGGACTGGTCCTAGATAATGACAGAAATTCATTTGGATGCCCAAGTAAAACCAGCGATCACCATGCCCCCAAATTTTGGGTACATGCATGATTAGGGCATACCTAGCCCCTTCCAAAAATGGGGAATTTTTGAAACAATGTTTTCTATAGTTTTGGTCATAATATCAAAAACTAAATAAATGAAATATTTAGAGTTATATGAATCCTCATGGCCCCAAATTTTGGTGGTGGGTTCCTGGGGACATCGTTGGTGCATGATAAAAATTTCAGCACATTTGGATCACTGCATATTGGAAACTCCACTTGCATGTGTTGGTTTATATATTGCCTTGGTGTGCCAATAGCAATAATCTAAATATGGTGCATTCATCCTAATTGAGGCACTCAAAAATTATGAATTTTATTCCTGTGGTTCATTAGGGTAAAGTTCACCCCTCTGATTAATTATGGGATTTTTGGAATCAAAAATCCCATTAATTGGAATTTTAAAAAATATAGCTCCTTTTAAAAATAAATTGGGAAAATAGGTTTTCCTCAAGTAAAAGTTCTCAAACTTTACCAAGTTAAAAATAAGGCTATATTTGACTTAAGAAAATTTGATCTTTCTATTTGAAGAACTTTTGGAGTAAAAATACCTTGAAATGCCCCTTTTATCCTTATTTCATTTATTCTTGAATTGATGGATATACACCTCAGAAAATTTGGAAATATTTTTAGTGTTGTATAATTGTATTATTAGTCTTGTCAATTTATTTCAGAATTTATGGGTGTACTGATAAAGTTTTAATTAATATAATGACATTTTAGTAAATATGTAAGAATGAGAATTGTTAGACCATTACACTATAAAAGTTGATGAAACTCTGTCAATAATCTCAAATTAATGTTTTATATGTTCTGTAATTTTTCTCGAATTTTGGATTATATATTCCTTGTACTTCATTTGGAAAATGGAAATTATGTAGATTTGGTATTAAATAATGAATTAGTATAAATATTCAAAGAAAAATTATGAAACCCTGTAGACAGAAATATTTTATCAATATACAACTCAAGCAAAATTACCTAGGTCAGTGGATTTTAAATTATACTACTTCATGTGTAAAGTGACCTAGGAAATAAATTAAAAGATTTAATTAAGAGATTATTTACCAAGGAAAATTATGAGAATCCATATGATAGTTCCATTAGCCCATACCACCCTAGGATAAATAGTTAAGGGCAAGTGGCTCTAAGGATTAGAAGATTCCATTTTTGGGATAATAATAGGACATGGTCTGCATATAGTATAAATAGGGCATACTTTAGGGGATTACCAGAGGATTGATTATCGGAAGAAATAAGGGAGTGCAATATGAATAATCCCTGGTGGGTAGTATTGTCTTAGTGACGGGATTAAAAGTGCAAGTCTTTAGGTAGCAACCGGAGTGGAGGTCGAGGGAAGACCGTCGGTTTCCCGGTGATATCTTAAGTCACTAGGGTTGTTCCAGAGCAACAATGAGAGCTGGGGTGAAACATGGTTAGTCATCAACTAAAGTAAATATCCTTGCGAAAGGGAACTTTGGGCGTAATCCCATCGTAGTTCCTAGTGCCCCCGAGAGCCCTTCACGGGGTATACCCTGGGCAGTCCTGGGATTAACCTTAAATCACTAAGTATAATAACCCGTAGATAAGAGTAGTCTAATAGGTCAAGACATTTGTTGTACCTGCTCACCCATGTAGGGTTGGAGAGATTCATGATATATGCTCACCGGTGTAGGGTTTGAGGGAATTGGTATAAAGACAGTATTGTGCGTTCTCACCCGAGTTGGGTTGGAGGGTTTCAGGACGGGTTTGGTCCTGCGAGCGGAAGGCTCGGAATGAAATACTTGCATGTACATAAATATAGTGGCAGGGCATGCGGTGCTGGCCGTTCGTCACACCGATGATAGTACGGTGCACCAGGCGGTTGTGAGGGTTAGAGGGGCCAGTGGGTTGTTTTACACTACGGTCTGGAGGACGATCCCCGATAACGCACATCCGACATAACAAGACTGACGGGTTGTCAGCAAAGTACGTACGCGAGACTCTAGAGTGCACCTTGGATGTGTAAAGAGGCATATGAGAGTGGTCTAAGGCTTGGTATTGTGCATGCCGGCCTAGAAGCGGAGACGCCCGCTCCGCTACTGCCGTAGCCACAGTGGTGGTACCCGAGAGTGATGCTAGCTCTCAAAAAGTGGGAACTAAAGGTCTGTGATCACAAAGTCGTTGTGCGTGAGTTGCACTTGCCTGTGCATAAAATTTGCATCATAACATTCATTCATATTAGGTCATACGCTTCATAGATCCTTATCATATAAATTAGTATGGGCTCTTTTATATGATAAGTTAAATTTCCTAGAAATCCTAACTTATATATTTGTATGGGCATTTATATAAGTTAGGGTACTTTTGTGATGGTAGTATAATAGTAGAATAGTTATTTACTTGCTCTTACTGTTGTTCTTTACTTCCTTTACTGTACTACTCTTACTTACTTGTACCATATTTAGAACTGCTAGAGTAGAACAATAATACTTATTACATCTGCTAGTTAGTTTCTGTCACCTGCTTCCACTTTTGCTACCCCTTGTTGTCCTTCGCTTCGTCCTCCCGCTCGGTTCCTAGGAGCTACGGGGCGAGGTGCGGAGGAAATTATTGGGTATTGTATCCACAACTACCTAGATTTGAGGAAGCCACCTGTCAAGCTAAGATAAATTCACAATGTATTTGATGAAATCTTTTAAGTTGTGCTTGCAGTTATTCCACGCTAAGTACACACCAATGTCAGGGTGCAGTAGGTCAATATACATGGGTCTGCGCGACGTAATCCCTCATTGAGCAGATCAGTGTGTTGGCCTACGTGTACTCTCTCTATTGGAATGTACTTATTTTCAAGTACAGGGCTGTGATAATGCAAGAGCAGACAAGGAGCAAGGATGGGTCGAAGAGCAGCTCATGGGCGGAAAGACGAAAAATCGTCTAAGTATTAATCGACGAGAATCACCAAGTGATTCTCGCCGATTCGGCGAGAATCACTAGTGAGTCTCGCCGAATCATCGAGAATCACTGGCTGATTCTCTCCGTCTCTATCCGGCTACATCATAGCGTGCAAATCTGTCGCTAAGTCATAATCGTCTAGAATCATCAAGTGATTCGGCGAGAATCACTAGTGATTCTACCCGAATCGTCGAGAATCACTGGCTGATTCTCGCCGACTCGTCGAGAATCACCTCCGATTCTCGACAATTTTGACTTGGGCGATTTTCTGGATCCCGCTGGACCGGATCAAATGTTAAGACGCTGTTTTGAACCACTTTTAGGGTTTCTTCTGATGGGACCCATAACGGTCATAAAGGAGTATTCTACTGTATAAATACACGCGTATTTTGAACAGTAAAGAAACACACACAAAAAAACGAAGTCGTGCCGCCGACCTTGACCTAGATCGTGAAATCCGCTCCGCCGCCATCGCCGCTCGTGCCAGTAGATCGCGGGCTTTGATCGTGGTTGCTTCCAGATCTCCCGGCGACAGAAGCTCAGCCAAGCACAACGTCTCACGCGTCTAACCAGAGATCCCTTGTCTCTTGATTCGTTGATCGGGAAAACCTTCCCCTTCCGAATCGATCGAGACGATCGATCCTAGTGTGACCGTTGGAAGACCTTGCTAGCTTTGCTACGAATATTGAATCTCCAAAGTACAGCAGCCACACACCATTGTCGCCGCCGATCCCAAGAACCAAGCCGCCGCCCTTCTTGCCGCCGCCGGTTTCAGGGAGATTCTCTCCAAGTGAGATCTAGGGTTGTGGATCTTAGTCTCCAAAAGTTGTCTGTATTTCTTGTACATTCTATTTTCAATTTTGTTGTAAAGGAATGTTGGTTCCTAATTGTAAGGGTTGGGTGCAACCCGTGTTGTGGGAGTGGAGACTCCTACGTGTGGAAGGGTTCCTTCCGTTAGTGCAAGGATTGGATTTCAATCCTGTTGGTGAAGTGACCGAGTCGTCCCTGGTTGGGAGATAGGTCGAGGGGGGAAAGTGGATGTACCCAAATCGGGGAACCACTATAAATTGCTTGTGTCCTTTCTGTGCTGTGCTGTTTTGTTTTCTTGTGCAGGTACAATTTTAATTCCGCAAAAAAAGCAGCACGTCACCTATTCCCCCCCCATAGGTGAAGGTAGTTGACACTAGGTGGACTTTCAAGTGGTATCAGAGGGAGGTTACTCATCAAATAGGTTAACACCTTGAGTAGAATCCTGCCACCAGTGTCAAAAGCATGGAGATGGATCATGGGATCTCTCCACTAAGACTTCCCACATGCACAAAGGAGTATTATCCCGTCTGGAAGATGAGAGTGTCCTATCACCTGGAGGCTATCGATCCTCGTGCATCTCTCATCTTGGAAGATGGTCCATTCATTCCTATGAAGACCTCCGGCTCTGGAAAGGATATCCATATCCCCAAGTGTATTACTGAGATGTCGGAGACTGAACTCTCATTATTTAATCTGGACAAGATGATTCGTCAGATCATCATGGATGTCTGGTCTGAACCTTCTCGATCTAGATTGGAAAAGTGTGGGACGGCCAAATCTATGTGGGTAACCATCTCAGATCTCATGGGGGAATCAGAGAAAGCAGGGATCTGCTGTCAGCAAGAGGATGAAGCCTATGTGGGGGTCCTCGCCTCTGAAGATGAAGGCAAGGATCAATCGGATAGCAGCAGGGCTCCGGTGTCCTTGTCAGAGACTGAAGAAGAAATTGAGGAAAGCAGTTCTGATGAAGCTGACACAACGGTCTCTGGTGATAATGATAATAACTCTGAAGAGCAGGTAACTTCTTCATCTTGCCCCTTTTATCTTGAACTTCCTGAAGACAGGAATTGTCACCCTTCAGAAAATCCTGATTCCCTGAAGAGAGCCCTTCAGAAAAGCAATCTACTTGTCAAGGAGCAAGCTCAGGAGATTGCTCGGATGAAGATCTTGTTGGTTCTCCAATTGGCATCCAACAAGGTCAAGGATTCTAAAATCTCAGATCTAGAGAGTAGTCTAGAGAATGAGAAAAGGATAGTATCCAACTTTTCCAAGGTTGATGCTATCAAGAGAAAGGAAGAAAATGGGTGGATCTCCCGAATTATCAATTCTTGGAGAAATGGGGAAACGGTATTCAGACCCCCCACTCCAGGCAGGAAGGGTACTCATCATGCCTTCAGGTATGATCACAGGAACAACCGTGGTCACTGCAAGGGTGATCTGCCATCATGTGGAGACACCCATAGTGCAAGGGCTGTCATGGCCACCCTTGAAAGAATACCTAAGGCTCATTCTGAACCCTTTGTATTCTCGGCCACTGCCCCAACTCGGCATGAATCTGCTGGTATCAGCTCTCTGTGTGCTCCTCACCTCCCTAGGACACAGGAAAGGGAGGTTAGAAGTCATGCAGTTAGTTCTCATGGGGACTCTAGAAGGGTGCTGACTGAAAGGAAGGCACCACCTCCCAGGCCTCATGACGCTCGCTACATACATTCCTTCCACCCTTCCAAATGTCATGATGGAAGAAGAAATTTTGTGAGCAGATCCGGCTCTATCCCGTTTGGACCTAGGACCCTGACTACCTCAGTCACTAGATCAGGATAGAAACGGAGGTACAACATTCACACGTGTTGGTGCTGTGGCAAGGTGGGACACTTTGCCATAGACTGTTGGCACAACCCCTCTGTGTCAAGGGCAAGGGCCTATCCACATCTTCTGAGCAGAGGTAGTCTTCCTGACAGGATTTCTGAGGGAAGGCATTCGAGTTTTTATGCTAACAAGAACCTAGGACCCAATACATATTGGGTTCCTAAGGTAAGGTAACCCTCTTTTGCAGGGTAGTCTAGGTTCCCGTAAATATGATGGGAACTCGACAAAAGATGTTTCAAGACTGAATTGGAACAAGTATCTGGAATAACAGAAGTACTATCTACAATGGTATACTCACATTGAACACCTGGTATGCTTTAACCAGAGGGGCTAAATGATAAATCTCATAATCCCAGGTACTTTTGATCAGCTCCAATACGTGAGTCATATTGTGTCGACATTTACATATATATATTTATATATATACACATATATGTGTGTACACCTAAGAAAAGGTTAACACTGTAAAAATAACCCTTAGATACATTATTAAAGATTTATCTGTAAATTCACTGGTAGATTCGAGAATAAACATCTACAGGCATAAATCAGTTCACTGAAAATTAAAGAAGATACGTCATTGGAAATCCCTAAAACTTACAATTGACATCAAGAAATGTATGGAAAAACCCCGTTCAAACCCTAAACAGATTGGTATTAAGAAATATATATATTTAGAAGATTTTTAAACCGTCTTAATATCAGAAGATTTCGAGAATCCGGCATGCCTCTTAACCCGTAGATTCCTATTGAAGAATCCCTTTGATTTCGATTTAGAAAAACTCCCGCCGATCCCTCGTATTTCGTATTTCGCACGAAAACCCGTCGATATCGCGCAGGAATCCCGCCGACCCTTCATATTCCTCATTTCCATCGAAGTTCCTCATTTCTGTTGATATCCCGCAGAAATCCCGCCTCCTCTTCCGTCGATATCCCGCAGGAATCCCGCCGCTTCTTCCGTCGATATCCCGCAGGAAACTCGCCGATTCTTCCTTCCGTAGATCACTCCTCTCGCATACAGGGTGCTAGTCCAGGGTTTTCTCCGCGGTTTCGATCAAACAAAGTCGCGAGCGCCTCCAGGTTTTTCGTCGTTTCTGTCGATTCTCACCTCCTACGCTTTTGGCTAACCACATCCTCACCCTTACAGTGACTTACTGTTAGTGTAGCTTCCCTCTTGATTTCTTATTAGGCGTAGTCTTGGGATTCCCTCCCTAGGTTTGCAATGGATCCAAGGACAACCGCCGGCCTGGTCACTGGATGTGAGTTGGTTCGAACCAGGTTCTCACATGCCTCGGATGAGTTCAAAAACATCATCATCATGCTTGAAGAGGCTGGCCTCTCTTTTATAATGGAGCACCCCTGCAAAATTTTGGACAAGTGATGGAGTTCTTCGCAACCGCCAAACTTCGGAATGAAGACTATCATCAAGAGTAAGGTTGCAGGTGCCAGGATCAAGATTTCTGCAAGCAAACTGACCCAATACTTGCAGCTAACTAGTTCTGAGCACGAGGACTATCTAGAGCAACATGATAAAGACATGGAATTATTATTCTGTGGACTAGCTAGAGGAACCAGATCGATAAAGCGAAAGGAAATGAATGAGGAGGGGAAACTTTTGTCTGACATCATTGGGAAAGTACTGATATGCAAACCCGGCTCACATGATAACATCTCAGCAGACATGTTCAAGATCCTTGTGGCGATTGTCTGCAGAAAGAGATTCAACTGGGGAGCTATGCTTTTTGAGAAGATTAAGGGCACTCTCAGATCTCCAAGTTTTGGAAGAATCATCAGCCTATATCTCAATCAGTTAAACGAAGATAGGTTCGACATGAGTAAAGGAGTTCCATTGCATTATTTGAAGAAAATGGACTCCAGCGTATTTGACAGATGGGAGCGACGCATCGGGCAGGCTGCAGTGGTAGTAGAACAAGAAGAATCTCCTGCCGAGGACAGCACTGTAGCAGATTCCGTGGATATTCCTAGTGAAATTCCTGATGCACTGACTGCAGGAAATGAGGGGGAGCCTCTACCCGCTTCTGCTAATGTCATATCTGGCATCTCTCAGATAGCTAAAGATGCAGTTGCGGATCTGCAAGAAGAAAGTGAATATGTGGTGGTAAATGAGGTGGCCCTGAATGTGAATGATCTAGGAGCCGGAGGTGATGTAAAGGAGAATGATGAGAAAGGTTTGGAAGATGATGCAGTTGAGAATGACATCATGGATGATGAGGATGAGGAAGAAGGAAATGAGAGACAGGAAGTAATGGAGCCTCAGGACGACACTGAAGTTCCTTCTGAAAATCAAGCTCCTGAGCTAGTTCCTGAGAAAACTAGTGCAATAGTGGAGGGGGAGTCCTCTCAGCAGAGGCTGCTAAGTACTTCTGAGAAATCTACTGAGGCTGCAAATATTCCCCCTATAGAGATTGTGCAAGTGTCCAGCTCTACAAGTGAATCTGCTGACGGGCAAGGCCAAGGAGTGCCTCAGGGTAATCCACCACAAGCTAATTTCGCTAATCTCACAGTGAATGTTATTCAAGGTATCGTGGATGAGCTCAAAGTGTCCTTTGAGCAAGCTCAAAATAAATTGTTAAAAAGAATCAGGAAATCTGAGAATCTAATGCTCAAGAACGTTGTGGAAATTAATCACAAACTGGATTTGATGGAAAAGAAGTTCGAAGACAAGTATACGGCAGCCGGCAAAGCTGTAACTCTTCTTATGGAAGGATTGAAAAAGAACACAGATACACTCGCAGTCGTTAATCAGAATGCTCATATCATGGCAAATAACATCCAAAAATTTGATGCCAACATGGTGACTCTTAACAGCAATCAACAAGCCTTGATTACCGAGTTCTCCAAGACTACAAAGCACATTGATGAGTCACTGCATTCTTATGCAAACTCCATTGCCGTCGAAGCCAAAAAGGGGGAGAAAGAATATACAGCTAAGATGGCCGAGCTTCAGGAAATCATAATCAAAAATTTTGAACAGTCAAACATATATGTTTATGACAGTTGCTGGTGGATGCTCAAACAAGCGTTAGGCGCCAATATCCCTGAAAATCCTGAGGGTAATCCTGCTCCTGAAAATAATACTGCGGCTGATGAGGGAGCAAGTGCTGAAGAAGTTCCTTTAAGTGAAGCTGATGCTCAAAGGGCTGCTAGGGCCACCTCCATAGCAAAACTGATGGCCATGTTTGACCAAGGAGCCCTAGAAAAAGCTAGGGACAAGAGAAAATCTCAAGAAGGGACATCTAAGGAAACGCAGGATGAAAAGAAAATCAGATTGAAGGAGGATGAAGTGAGGAACGAAAGGTGGAGTCCGGTATCAAAGAGTATTATCTTCGACACGTTCTGGCTACAAGAAAAAGGGGAAATCAATCGGAATGACGTATACAGCCAGCATGAGTGGGAGCTGCACAAGACATATGAAGCTAAACGGAACATCTTTTTCAGGACCAACACTATGGCAGACAAAGCTCCTCCTCCCAGATACTATCCAAAGCCCAAGGAGTACGTTGAGAGGCAAAGAAAGAAGTTCCTGGCTCAAAAACATAAGTATGACCTAGCCAAAGAAAAATAGACATAAGTTTATAGCTTGTCATTTTCTCAAAAACACATTTATCTTTTCTTATTGTTATATGAACAATTTTTGGGAATATATATATATATATATATATATATATATATATATATATATATATATATATATATATATATATATATATATATATGTACATGAATTTATGATTGACTCAAGCTTTGATCTGTTTGCCTCTATTTCCTTGTGCCGTATCTTTAAATTATATATGTCGTATATATTATCTGGATGGTGGTATTCATCTTAGCTTGTAGGATTTTGTCTTCGTCAAATAGGGGGAGATTGTTGGGTATTGTATCCACAACTACCTAGATTTGAGGAAGCCACCTGTCAAGCTAAGATGAATTCACAATGTATTTGATGAAATCTTTTAAGTTGTGCTTGCAGTTATTCCACGCTAAGTACACACCAATGTCAGGGTGCAGTAAGTCAATATACACGGGTCTGCGCGACTTAATCCCTTGTTGAGCAGATCAGTGTGTTGGCCTACGTGTACTCTCTCTATTGGAATGTACTTATTTTCAAGTACAGGGCTGTGATAATGCAAGAGCAGACAAGGAGCAAGGATGGGTCGAAGAGCAGCTCATGGGCGGAAAGACGAAAAATCGTCTAAGTATTAATCGACGAGAATCACCAAGTAATTCTCGCCGATTCGGCGAGAATCACTAGTGATTCTCGCCGAATCGTCGAGAATCACTGGCTGATTCTCGCCGTCTCTATCCGGCTACATCATAGCGTGCAAATCTGTCGCTAAGTCATAATCGTCGAGAATCATCAACTGATTCGGCGAGAATCACTAGTGATTCTCTCCGAATCGTCGAGAATCACTGGCTGATTCTTGCCGACTCGTCGAGAATCACCTTCGATTCTCGCCGATTTTTACTTGGGCGATTTTCTGGATCCCGCTGGATCGGATCAAATGTTAAGACGCTGTTTTGAACCACTTTTAGGGTTTCTTCTGGTGGGACCCATAACGGTCATAAAGGAGTATTCTACTGTATAAATACACACGTATTTTGAACAGTAAAGAAACACACACAGAAAAACGAAGTCGTGCCGCCGACCTTGACCTAGATCATGAAATCCGCTCTGCTGCCGTCGCCGCTCGTGCCAGTAGATCGCCGGCTTTGATCCTGGTTGCTTCCAGATCTCCCGGCGACAGAAGCTCAGCCAAGCACAGCGTCTCACGCATCTAACAAGAGATCCCTTGTCTCTTGATTCGTTGATCGGGAAAACTTTCCCCTTCCGAATCGATCGAGACGATCAATCCTAGTGTGACCGTTGGAAGACCTTGCTATCTTTGCTATGAAGATTGAATCTCCAAAGTATAGCAGCCGCACACCGTTGTCGTCGCCGATCCCGAGAACCAAGCCGCTGCCCTTCTTGCCGCCGCCGGTTTCAGGGAGATTCTCTCCAAGTGAGATCTAGGGTTGTGGATCTTAGTCTCCAAAAGTTATTTGTATTTCTTGTACATTCTATTTTCAATTTTGTTGTAAAGGAACATTGGTTCCTAATTGTAAGGGTTGGGTGCAAACCGTGTTGTGGGAGTGGAGACTCCTACGTGTGGAAGGGTTCCTTCCGTTAGTGCAAGGATTGGATTTCAATCCTGTTGGTGAAGTGACCCAGTCGTCCCTGGTTGGGAGATAGGTCGAAGGGGGAAAGTGGATGTACCCAAATCGAGGAACCACTATAAATTGCTTGTGTCCTTTCTGTGCTGTGCTGTTTTGTTTTCTTGTGCAGGTACAATTTTAATTCCGCAAAAAAAGCTGCATGTCACATATTCCCCCCCCCATAGGTGAAGGTAGTTGACACTAGGTGGACTTTCAGAAACGACTTAGTCTTTTTGACTAATGGTCGGTGACCATACTATTTTTAGGAGCCCGTGGAGATGGAGCACCAGCACGACGAGGAGACAGGACGTGAGGAGCAGATACCGCTACAATAGGCTACTACCACTACTGTGCGTCCTCAGGTGGGACGAGTTCTGATGTACTAGTATAACTTCTGTTTTCATTTGAGAGAGAGAGAGTTGACTTGATGTACTGGGCATAAGCCCTTATTACTCTTTATTTTTGTACTCTTTTGTGGACTATGTTGATGTACTTTTCATTTCATACATATGATTTGTACTATGTGACTTGCGGACTAGTGGATTTATATACTGCTTTACTTCTTCTTCTCATATTGGCCTACAGGTTAAATGATCATTTTAGCCGGCAGGATCGGCGTGTTGCGGTGTCGACTAACCCGTGCGTTAGTGCCACCGTAAGACAGCGGTTCTGGGCATAAGACCCGGTAGCCCTCCTTGCTAAGGGAGGGGGGTCTTACAGAGGAAGTGTTTAAATGCACTAAGGTTAGATCCAGTAAATTAAATTAAGGGTTGGGAAATCAGGTAGCAACCAATAATAGTAAGTGACTTGAGAAAGCGAGCTTTGGGCGTAATCCCATCGTAGTTCCTAGTGCCTTCGAGAGCCCTTCATAGGGTATACCTTGGGTAGTCCTGGGCTAACCAAAATAGTAGGTAAAACTGAATTGTAAGAGTAACTAGAAATAATCTAGGATTTCATACACACTCCTCGGAGTTGTGGGGGTTAAGTTGGGTCACTCGGGCAGTAGGCTCGGTGGATTTGGTGGTGGGCAGGTTGGCCCGGCGAACTTTGGATCGGTTGTTGTTGTGATGGGCAGGTTGCCCCTACGAGCTTTAGCTCGGTGCAGATACATAAGGTTACATGTGCATAAAGTAAAGGTGGTGGGTCTTCGGTATTGGAGTGTCGATGCACCGACGCCAGTACGTTGACTCGGCGAGTGTGGATTAGCACTTGGCCAAGTAAAGTCCGCTGCGCCAGCCGACAAGAGTACGCAGGAGCTCCGCTTTGTGCATCAGCGTTGAGGCGTACGATAGGTCTGACTGGTAGTGCAATTACCGGTTTAGAGGTGGGCTATGCCCAACCCACCACTTCCGTTTGCCACTACGGAGGCATCCGGGGAGGTTCGACTCCAGAAATGGGGAACTAAAGGTCTGCGTACACAGAGTCGAGTGGGTGTGTTGCACTTGCATGTTCACAGCATGGCATAGTTGTATTTCATAGCATAATCATTGCATTCAACCCGGACACCTATTATATAAAGTGGTATGGGATGCTTTATACAATTGGCCCTGCAAAACGACCCATTGGTTTATAAGTCGTGCGAGCGTGCTTATAAGCTAAGGTTTTATTCGGCAGATTATATACATCTGTACTTGTTAGAAAACTGACACCATATAGTATAAATTGGTATGAGACTTTTTATTCGATAGGAGCCCTGCAAAAGATCCCTTACTTATATAGTTCCATATAAGTTAAGGTTACTTCTTGTTCAGTTTATCATTCCTTTATTACTGCTAGATTAGTTTCGCCGCCATCTGTTTACTTGTTACTCTCTACCTTCTTGACCTCTCCTTTCCTCCTCCCCGCTCGGTGCCTAGGAGCCATGGGGGAAGAGGCGGGGGATGATAAGACTTAGTCTTTTAGACTAACGGTTTTCGAAGCACATCATTTTAGGGGACCATGGATCCCAGCATGGAGGAGAAGCCCCGCAGGTCGGCACGCTTGGAGATGGGGAAGTCTAGCACCGGAGTTCAGATGACGGGGACTGTGAGTCCCATTCGCTACTAGTTTGTTTTGGTTTTGCTTCCGCATTGAGTGGTATGTAGTGAGGACTTGATGTACTGGGCATGAGCCCAAGATTTGGTATTTTTATTATTTCTGTGGACAATCCCTTCGTGGAGTTTATTTACTATATATGTGATGGTGTGGAGTTGCTTTATTATTTGCTACATTTGCGATCAATTTGGCCGGCAGGATCGGCATTTTGTAGTGATGACCTTCTCGGGTGCGAAGGTGTCACCGCAAAGCGGCGATTCTGGGCCTAAGACCCAGGTGTTTTAAAAGAAAAAAAATAGGGGGTCTTTCAGCTGATGATCATCGATATCTATGATCGTTTTGCTCATATTTATGAGTATTTGGAGAATTCGGGCGTGCTCTTTATGAGCTCTTCTGGTGCTCCATTTTCCACGATCCTCACTCGGGAGTTCTACAATAATCTCAGAGATCCAGCTCAAATGCAACTGGGTGGAGGTGTACAGTCCTGTATCAGGACTGAAATAGTGATGATTCTCCACTCGGATCTCGAGAGGAAATATGTCTGGATGCCCAACTCTACATGCTTAGGCATTGTAGAGTCCTTCAGAACTAGCCGGAACTAGATAGATATAAATGAGATTCTTTACGATGTGGAGGGGCGTTCAGATCTCATCACTGCGGTGGATACACTTACTAACAATGCCCGCATCATCTAGGATGTCCTATGTCAATCTCTAATGTTCAAGGTTGGGGAAACCAAGAAAGTCATGGACGAGCTCTCAATGGTGACCTATTATATCCTGGCTGAGAAAGCCTTTAGTGTCTCAGATCTCATCCTCTCCATGATGCGCTATACCTATCATCTCAAATCCCTTGACCGCCAATGGATGAACACACTGCCTTTGGGTGGTGTGATCCAGAGCATCCTGATAGAGAAGTACCCGACCATCGAATGGTCACCGTACCCAATAGATAGCTACCCTCAGATCTACAAGGTGGGTGAGATCCCTACTTCATCACAAGCTCTCCCACCTACAGCACAACTATTGTTACACCGAACAGGGTCCCTCAGGGAATCCAGTCGGGACATCTACAGTATGGTGGAGGACCAGGGCTGGGAGATCAAACAAATGACAAAGGAAGTAAAGGGAATGAAGAAGATGCTCAAGAAGTTAATGAGCAAGTTCAACATTTCTCCTACTTCTTCAGAGGAGTAGCTTTTTGTTTTATTTATATATTTTTTATTTTGTAATAAAGCAGGTTGAACTGTCTTGCCATTGGTTACTACCGGTTATGGAATTAGCTTTATTTCTATTGATTGGATTTGTGCAACATCTCTACTTATCATGACTATTCTTATTCTTCTTATTCTCGTGAGGCTATCTATCATGCTAGTTCAAAGCATAGAACGGAGATAAAAAAATGCACTACGATAAACCTAATTACAAAAATAAGAAAAAGAAGAAGAAAAAAAGACAACCTAGTGGGCATATCGTGAAGTAAGATGTCATGTAGTTCTTTTGGAACTTACTTCACGCAGATTGTGGATGCTAATAGATAAGAGATTTAGGCATCCAAAAGGAGTCAGAGGTAGCAGTTCCTTTGGGTACCTTAATATTGCGTGATATATCGCGGGGAGGTGACGGTTCCTTTGAGTGGAATATGTGCTATATTCTGAATGATGGGTCTCCATTCATATTTTTGTTTAATGTTATTCTTATGTCGCAAATTTACATTTAGATTCCTATGAGTCTTTATATGATGATCTTCAATTGGATAATATCGCATTGGAGGTATACATATATTGCCATTCTTCTTCAAGTTAACATTATTTCGCTTAGCAAAGGGACTTATAGAGTAGTAGTTTTTAGAAGGGAATTTACGTTAATTTAATTTTAAGATGGGAGTAATTTATTTTTGCAGGTAGATGTGATTTGTATGTTTCGGAGCTTCACTAGCTTGAGCTAGGGGTTTTCTACTCCCATTGATTAACTCAGTTATTATATGACCCTTCATATTCAACATACTTTTGGGTTTCACTTAAAAATTAGGAGTTGTGTGTCGTGAGCTTTTCAACATAATTTACTTAAGCACGTTGTTTTTTGCAAATAATTCTTTGTTTTTAATTTTGAGATTCTGTCTAGCTCTAATGTACTCGATTGTTCTATTCTTAAGAGTGGAGACAACCGATTCAATATGTGCTTCATGCTTACTCCTGAATTCGTCAAACGTCTTATCCATCTCCTTAATCTCATTTTTATAATCATCACATCTAGCACGGTCTCCTTTTAACGATGATTCTTCTAGACAGAGTTTCTCAATTTGTTCTTTTGCAGAGAGAGGCACTTTTCACAAACCTCATGTGTTTTATTTGATTCATTACAATCAATATAAGGTATAGAGTTGTTGTCTAAAGAGCATGCTGGAGAATTAGGCACGATAACGGTAGATTCTACATTTACACTTTCTCTTAAGAGGATGTTTTCTAAACGTAATTTTGATTTAATACTTTTCTGTCTCTTAATTCTAAGTCTAGCGCCATCAAGCATATTTGATTTAAAAATATGATTGCATATAAGAGGGGAGTTTAACATTCTTATCGTGCTCTTGGGTGAGGCAAGAATGGAGCATTGACTTTCTTTCCCTTCTTCGTGAGTTGCCTCATCCCTAGTTGAGATTTCAACTTCCCTTTCTGGTGACGCTATTTCCATATATTTCTCCAGGAGCGGATCTCCAGTTGGTTCTTCACTCGGATACATGAGAAATTGCTCAGTGTCATCAACTACAGAGAGAGGACTATAAGTTGACTCCAAAAATTTCCATATATCATATGCAGTGGGTAGAGTGTAGATGAGTTTAAAGATTTCTTGACCAAGACAACAAAATAAACTATTCATAAATTTAGCATTAATATGGAATTCATGCTTAGTTAGATTATTTGGCAGCTTGATACACGTTATGTTTCACACTTCTATGTCTAGACTTACAAGAAATTTTCTCATCAAGACCTTCCATCCATCATAGTTTTTGCCTATAAATAATGGTGGTGCTAGTGATCTTTCGGTGTACAACTTTTCATCTGCACTTGTAGATTCGTGATTAGGGTTGGCTATTATTCTCGGTGGTGAAACCATTTTTTGGAATAACCTGCCTCTGATTCCACTTGTTGGATCTCGTGACCAACCTTAGAGGGGGTTGAATAATGTTTAACAACACTTACTAGAAGTTTGAAATATTTCTGGGCAGATTCCTCCTTGGAAATCTAAGCACCTTTCAAAGAAGTACATGCTAACACACACAACGTAATATGCAGGAGAATACACAAAAATGAATTTCATTCCAAATTAAAATCAACAATTATTTTTAAAGATTACAAAACTTGATCTCTATGACGCCGAAGATCGAAGGCGGTGAATGCAAACAACTTTTGGTTTTCTATACAGACCAGCTCCACGGAACGGTTGTATCTCTCCCTTTCCCTCCAAGAAAGTTCTTCGAGCCGGCTCTTCACCTCCATGTAAGGAAGGGTCTTAGAGACTCGCTTGATCACCTAATCTAGACATCCCTTCCCCGGTATGATTTCTCACGGAATCCTTCCCTTGATTCTGCTGACCTTCCCCGGTCAATTTCCTTAACCACAAGCAAAATAGAGAAAGAGAAAGAATACAATAAAAGTTTAAAGAATTTAAATCGATTAAAATCTCCCTCTTGACGATTCCTCTGTCGAACAATCTGTGACCGGTGCTTGATATCTTCGTGTGCTTGCAACCTGCCATCTGTACATAGTCGATGTATTTCTTTTCTTGTCCGAGTTCTTCATGCGCGAACGGGAGGGTGGCGGTCTTATTTTCCTTCGATGAAGACGGTAGAACAGACAACCGAGAGGTGGTCATACTCAAGGAGTCATAGATCTGAGTCTCTTTTCATCTTTGTAAGGAACACAGAAAATGAGGCTCCTTTTTATACATCTTTGTAAAAATAGGCTACCTCCGACGGTAAGGCTAGAGCCCTGCGGTAGGTTCGGGCGCTTGATGTTGACAGCTGTCCTCCAAATTTGGAAAAATATTCAAAACGAATATTTTCCTTTTTCTAATGCTAGCGTGGCGTGGTAGGTAGGTATCACCCGGCGGTAGTTCTGTCTCGATGCCTCTGTCTCAATGCTCTCTGAAAGTAAGTGTTAGATCTGAAATACTCTAGAGGGGGGGGGTGAATAGAGTATCTTGAAAACTAAAAAACTTTTGTTGTAAATAAAACCAGACCTAAGATAAACTAATCTAGCACTATCACATTCACATCAAAACCAAATATCACAAACACAGCAACCTATCTAGCACAGCCACAGCAAGAATAAAAGAAAAGGTGCAACCAGACAACACAAGTATAACATCCCATGTTACTTTTGGACCCCTCAATTTAGATTGGGTTAGGCATGGGGTGAATTTAAGGAGATCAACTAGGTTTGACCCTAGGTAGTGGGTTGTAGCCATGTGGGGCCCCCACTATAGGACCAAGTCAAACTAGGTCAAACTAGCCTAAATAAGGACCCTAGTCACACCATGACCCCACCACATTTCCCTAACCCTAAAAACAATCTAAGTGGACCCTAGGGCATGTCACTAGGTGAACACTTTGACCCCAATTGACCAAAGTCAACCTTGGGCTTAATTTGGTCAAACCCACACTCATAAGCCCAATTAGCCTAAGTAGGGCACCCCCTTGACCCAACCCAAGTTGGGTGGTTCCACTAGACCCATTTCCATCAAATGGGGTCAGCCCACCCACCATGGTTGACCAAGTCAAATCAAAGTCAACATAGTCAACTATTTGACCTAAAAGAGTGAAATGAAGACCAAGCCACCCTCCTTTGGACCAAGCCCACCAAATTTGGCCCATGGCCAGCCCAAGTGAACAAGACCAGCCCTACCCCTCTAAATCAGGAGAGAGAATGCATGCAAAGGGGTAGAAATGGGATTTTGAGAGAAAGAGGAGAGAGAAATGGAGATGAAAGGGAATGGTAGCCACATGGCCACCCCTTCAGCTGAATTTCTCTGCCCAAAACCAGATGGCCGACCTCCTCTCATCATTCCAGAGGAAAATAGGGGCTGAGAGCCACTTGGCAAGCAGGGGCGGAGCAACCAAGGCTGAGCCGAGCTCACCTTGGTTGTATCTCCCCATATACTCCACCTCAGCCCAAACAGACCTCACCAATAGATTCAGGAGGTAGAAAGGAGTGGAATTCGAGTACTGGAACATGGAAAACGATGGAGAATCAAGAAATCGGGGAGGAGCTCGCCGGCGCACCACCACCATGGCAAACCGCCGCCTGACCCGCAGCCAAGCCCCAATCCAGGTTCGTTTCACCTCACCTCTACCCGTACTAGGATCTTAGATCGATTAGGTGAGATATCGGGCTCAACTGAGCCCGATGCCATGGGAGGAAAGTGAGATTTTCCAAGCTTTTGAAACCGCTCGAGTTCGCCGTCGCCGCCGTCTCCTGCCGCCCCATCACCAGAAAACGATAGCCACCACCACCGTGAAGGTGATGGCACCGTTGGCCGGAGGTGGCGCCGCCTCAGCTGGCCGGAAATCACCAGCAAAGTTGCTCCAGGTCGGCTCGATCTCAGCCGTTGGCTGGAGGTAGGAGATAACCGGATTCCGTCCATCTCCGCTTCAAGATTCGTGCAGTTATAATAATCTGATTTAATTTTAAATATGATGAATAGTGAAATTCTGTCACAAAAATACAGTCATTTTGCATGTACTTTTCAGGCCTCTTAGATGCATTTCTAGAAACTGATCCCTGAATGAAACATGTAGCCATACTTGTTACCTTTAATTTTACATCTTAATCATTAACGTTGGTCCAGTATTCTGGCCTGTAGGACATTTCTCCTAGGACTGGTCCTAGACTAGGGCAGAAATTCATTTGGATGCCCAAGTCAAACCACAATTACCATGACCCCAAATTTTGGGTACATGGATGATTAGGGCATACCTAGCACCTGCAAAAATTTAGGAATTTTGGAAACAACGTTTCCTATAGTTTTGGTCATAATTTCAAAATATAAATAAATGAAATATATGGAGTCATATGACTCCCCATGGCCCCAAATTTTGGGGGTGGGTCCTTGGGAACACCATTAGTGCATGATAAAAATTTTAGCACTTTTGGATCACTGCATGATGGGAAACTCCACTTGCATGTGTTGGTGTACATATTGCCTTGGGTGCTAATAACAATAGTTTAAATATTGTGTATTCAGCCTAATGGAGGCATTCAAGAATCATGGATTTGATTCCAGTGGTTCATTAGGGTAAATTTCACCCCTCAGATTAATTATGGGATTTTTGGAATCAAAAATCCCATTAATTGGAATTTTTAAAAATATAACTCCTTTTGAAAATAAATTTGAAAAATAGATTTTCCTCAAGGACAAATCCTCAAACTCTGCCAAGATGTAGATAAGGTTACATTTGACTTAGGAAATTTTGATTTTTTCTGTTTGAAGAACTTTTGGGATAAAATATCTTAAAATGCCCATTTTACCCTTATTTCATTTATTCTTGAATTGATGGATATGCACCTCAGAAAAATTTGGAAATAATTCTAGTGCTGTAAAATTGTATAATTAGTCTTGCATAATTTGTTTAGAATTAATGGGTGTATTGATAGTTGTTAAATTAATATAATGACATTTTTGGTAAATATGTAAGAATGGAAATTGATATGCCATTACACAATCAAAGTTGATGAAACTCTGCCAATAGTCATAAATTAATGTTTTATATGTTCTATAATTTTCCTGGAATTTTGGATTACATATTACATGTACTTCATTTGGAAAATGGAAATTATGTGAATTTGGAATTAAATAATGAATTGGTATAAATAGTCCAAGGAAAATTATGAAACTCTGTAGACAGAAATATTTTATCATTATACAACTCAGGAAAAATTACTTAGGTCAGTGGATGTTAAATCATACTACTTCATGTGTAAAGTGACCTAGTAATTAATTTAAAAGATTTAATTAAAGGATTATTTGGCCAAGGAAAATTATGAGAATTCATAGGATAGTTCCCTTAGCCCATACCACCCTAGGATAAATATATAGGGGCAAGATGCCTTAAGGATTGGAAGATTCCATTTTTTTAGGGTAATAATAGGACCTGGTCTGCATATAACATAAATAGGTCTTGCCTTAAGGGTTACCAGGGTGTTGAAACCGGAATCCGACCTCTTGTGGAGTTCGACCCTTGGGGAAAGGGTGGTCTCGCGCCTACTTTGCTCCTGCAAGAAAAACAACGAAGAAGACAAGAAGAAACAGACCCAAGGGCTCGGCAGGGAGGTCCCACCACAAACCCGGAAGATCTCTGAGCGCTTCCCCTCCTTAGCCAGAAGCCGAGCTAAGGTACCCTCAGAAAGCACTTGAAAACGAGAGTAAGGAGGCACTCAAAGCGTGCCCTCAGAGGTACCCCTTGGGTCTCATTTATAGTTTTTTGGAGACTGAACTGCCAATAACCAGAAGAACTGACCTGAAAATACCAAAAAGCCCTGGGTCGGGTCTGCCAACATCCAAACTCCGATGTCCTGAGCAGCTATGCGCAGTCCAACCTGGTCTGCCAACAGCATGGCTCCGCTGTTCTGAGAAGCTATTCGCACCCCTGGGGGGTCAGCTCGCCTCCGAAAACCTCTCGGCGGGAGGCGGGCGCGACCTGGCTCCAGCGGCCCGCCTATTCTTCCTGGGCGGGCGCGAGCAGGACCGCCGCGACCCGCCAGTCCTCTGCGGGGGCGGACAGGCGACCAGGTCGCGTGTAGAGGCGGGCTGGTGGCCGTCGCGACCCCCCGATCAGCTCGCTGGTTCCGGGCTGCCGAGCCCATCCGCTTGTACTGGTGCGACGAAGGGCACCCCCTGCTCTGGTCGGCAATTATCTGAGCGAGCGGGAGAGTAGGGGAGTCGTCTCGCCCGGCTCGCTCGCCTAAACTTGGCGGGAGCGGACCACCCCTTTACCACACGACTACTTTTTGCATGGGTGCGGGCCGCGGGGCCGGTTCGCTCGATCTTCCTAGTGGGACCCTCTCGGCGAACACGGGGTTGTACACAATCCCCGCTCTTTTTGAGCTTGATACAAGCTCGGAAAGAATCATCCAACCCGCGTGTTCGGCGAGTACTGTGCTGAGCTAGCAGGGAATCTTCTGGTGGGGCCCCCACTATTTGGCTATAAATATACCACCTAGCCCAGGGGGGGTCTCCCCAGACCCTCTCATCTTTCTTGAACAGACTGTAGTTCCTTGATGCCGGTCAGCGAAGAAGTGCGAGCTCGCTTGGCAGCTGCGGGCCAAAAGACTCGGGAGGAGGCCCTCGAGACCGCCCCTTGGTTAGCGCGCGGGTCTCCTGGCCCTCTCTTCAGGCCGGTGAAGGGGAAGATCGTGAGGCGGTCCCCGACGAACAACTTCCCGGGTTCCAGTTCGGCGGCTGGCGATGAGGTCGCTCCTGAGGTAAGCGACCTTCCTCCTTGGTTCCTTGCAACGTCTCCGACCCCCTCATCTTGCAGGCACCGCCTCGTGAGGATGAGGAGGACCGGGGGGAGGATCGCACCCTCCCTTGTCGTCTGAGAGGGTTGCTAGTCCCCTAGGTCTGGACCGCCCACCTCCGAAAACCACTCGTTCGCCGGCTCCCCACGGACTGGGAAAATCTCTTGAGACCCTCGAGCGAGAATCCTTTCAGGGTCGGCCGGGCTCCTCTCGTCCTTCCTTCGGCATGGACGACGTGCCAACCCCTGGTAAGCTTGTACTCAGCATTTGCCTCGTTCTCGCTCGCTCCTTCTGAATCGCACTTTTGTAGGCTACAACATGGTCTCCTCCGAAACCGAGATGAGCGAAGGGTATTCGCCTCCGCCCGACGTGGAGGGTGTTTTTGATTACCTGGGCGACCCGACCGATGCGGTGGGGATGAAGAGGCAGGTGACGCGGCTATTCCAGAAACACACGCTGCTGCTTCAGGAGCTCGTGAAGAGGGTCGATCAAGACAAGGCCGACACCGAGGCTCAGCTCGCGGCCTTGGAGGGAGCCCTGTGCGCAGCAGAAGGCGGCGAGGTCACTTCACCTGGCGTGCACATTACACGAGCCAAGGAGCGTCTTAGGAATGCCTCTGAACAAGTCAGCCTGGCTCAGCAGGAGCTGGTGGCGGTGCGCGATTACCATTATCCTCGCATGCCGCCACGATTGGGAACGCAGCGGCGGGGCAGGTGGAAGTGGATCCAGTACTGATCCAGCCTTTCTTCCCCCCGCTCGCGGGATATCACGGAGTTTCTACTATTTCCAAGCCTCATTCTGTATTCGCAATAATTTGTGACTCTCCTCGCCCGCCTATGGGCTTGACTTTTTCATCTCTGATGCTCGCCAAAATTATCATGTTGCTGTTTTTATTTTCCTTGAGGCGGGCTCGAGGGTACTCGCGTTCCCCCCCTCGTCCACTTCCTGTGGCGAGGGCAGGTCTGGGGACGACCTCGCTCAACCCATCATTCCGATCGTAGTAGGAGCGAGCCGAGGAGCTCGCCAGCCACGAGTCGCCCCGACTCGCTCGGGATCCTGGGAGGGCTCGGGCTGAGACTCGCCCGCTCACTCTTCGCGCGGATGCGGTTGAGCGAGACCTACTGTTAAACGGTCCTGGCGATGTGGCTGCGCGTTGGGGAGTCGAACCGTCAGGCTCGATTTTTGCTACTCGCACCTCTCCCGTTGGCGTGAAATTTCCCGCCCTTTCTTTCTCCTATAAATAGGCGTGGCCGGTTCTTATCCTTCCATCGCTTCAAAACACTCACCCGCCTCCCGCTCTCCGCAAAGCACGACTCGCGTCCACCCATTGGGTCTGTCTCGCTTGAACGGCGGCAATTCGGCGGAATGGGCGGTAGCGGCGGCGGCGAGGCGGACGGGCGAAGCAAATGCGCCTGGACCTTCTCGGAGCACGATTATCCCTGCGCTATCATCTCAGAGCGCGAATACTTAGAGGCCCTAGGCAACCACATCCCGGCTGGGTTCTCGGCGAGACGACCCAGGGTTAGGGGAGAAGATCAACGATCTGGCCGGGAACGAGCTCGCCATTCCCCTGGCCCACTTTGAGGTTGGCCTTCGCCTCCCCCTCTGGCCAGAGGTTCGTCAGCTACTGAAGTACTTCGGGGTCGTCATAGGCCAGATGACTCCGAGCTCTGTAGCTGTTATGGTTGGGTTCGCCTGCTTCCTGCGGGAGGAGCAGATCGAGTTTAATCTTGCGGTTTTTCGCAAACTGTTTTCCTTCCGCGCGAACCGGGATGGCACCGCCTACTTCTCCAGCGCCCACCTCAAGGTACGGGAGACCGTCAACAAGAGCCACAACTGGCTCAAGAAATTTCTGTTCGTCAAGGGGGATTTCGGAAACGTTCCCTACTAGCCGGTGCAGCTCAGCGAGGCGAGTTACCTCCCGCCGAGCCTGGGAGGCCATGAGGCCGACTTGTGTGGGCTCTTCTCCGGGAAGAACTTTGAGGTCGCGTACCTGCGCCGCAACCTCGATGACCTTACTGCCGTCCCGCCTGGGGGAGGTTTGCCACTCGCCGCTACTCTTGTCTCGCTCTTTTCTTCCTAGGTCTTACATTCCTTTTCTGGCAGGCGAGCGAGACGTGCCCCTCCATCCCCCCTATGAGAGCGCTCGACTCGCCTCCGGGGTCCTCGTTCGCGCTCAGGCCGCCGACGCCGCTCGGCGCGAGGCCCCGTCGATCCCTGCCAAGAAGAGGCCGGGCCGCGAGCAGCCCGCTCCCCCGCCAAAGACGGCGAAGTCTACGGGTCAGCAACTAGCCGGGGGCCAGAGGAAAGGTAAGGCCCCGGCTGATCTACCGACTGAGGGCTCCCCCCCCATTATTGCTTCGACCAGCGACATCCCCGCCGGTGCGGCAGGTACCTCCGGGCCGCCGGACGGGTCTCAAACCACCGCGAGGCCGGTGCCGAGAGGGCATCGCAACTTCGGCTACGGCGAGAAATACCTGGACGAGCTCGGCGTCCCGCTTTTGTCATGGGACAAGGAGTCTAATCGCGTGGTGGTTTCGACTCTGTTGCCGAGTTGGCTGGAGCAGGACACCATCGGCGGGGAGGCGTACAATTTTTCGTTCGGCCTGTACTCGCGAGAGGACGCCGCAATCTACGACAAAGAGGCGACGCGAGTACTGGTTCACGAGAGCGCGCGGGCCCAGCTGCGTGGCCTGGAGCTAGCCCATATGGTTGGGAGGCGCTGCACCCAGCTGGAGCAGAACGACACCTCCCTCAAGAAGTTGGCGGACGAGAAAGAGGAGGCCCGAAAGCTTGCTTAGGAGGACGCGGATCTTCAGAGGAGACGGGCAGACGCGGCTGAGGAGACCCTCGCGCAGTACCTGGGCGGGGTGGTACGTGTTCACCTTCGATAACCGCCCCTTCTTGCGAGTTCATCTCATGACTTTCTCTCCTTTCCTCAGGACGCGGCGACGACGAGTCGGATGGGTACCGAGATCATACCCTGGGTCAGGACAAATCGGCACTGGAGGCGCGGGTGCGCGAGCTGGAGGCTGCCGCCGCTGCCCCTCCGCCTGACAACAGGGGCTGCCTGCTCGAGCATCATTCCGACCACGAGTTGGAAGTGTTGATGCAGAAGAACGCCGCCAGCGCCGCGAAGTATATGATGCAGATGTTGCGGCGTGCGGATCTCCTCAAGAGCGAGGCCGCGGATCTCTCGGCGAGCGACGTGGTGTCGGCACTGTTCCTCCCTGTGCCGGATCCCGGGGATAAGTCCTTTCAGCCCATCTAGGACTTCCCGCCCCGGATCTCGCGTCGCGCCCGCTTTTTGACATTTTTTTATTAGGTGCAAACATTATGCTCTTTTTTGCCGTTTGAGATGTAAGCGCGGGACGCGCCTATACTTTTCGACTTTCGTTTGTTAATGCTTTTACAACTGCTTTCCCAATCGTTACTTACGTCTGCCTGCGGTTATTGCGCGATGTAATTTTTTCCGTTTTCACGCTCGCTGCCGCTCACCTCGCGTCACATCAATGAGGTCGTATGCCTACGGATTCGGCTTAGGAGTTATAGGAGGCCTGGCGGGTCGTCCCGATGTGGGCGACCTGTACCAGCGGCACGGCCTCCACTGCCGAGGCCACTCGCGGATCAGGCGAGGCGAGGCGGTTCGCTGTTTGCCCGAGTCATCAGATCCCAATCCCTTGTTAACACCATTTGCGTAGTTTTCGGTTCTGCCGGCTAGGTGGGAGCCCGACATCGTGATTCGCTCTGGGTCGCAGACTTCTGCCATCGAGTGACCTCCGACCCTGCCAGCTAGGTGAGAGCCTGGCAGCGGGATCTTCTCGAGGCCAACGATGACACCGAGTGACTTCCGGCCCTGCCAGCTAGGTGAGAGCCTGGCAGCGGGATCTTCTCGGGGTCCAAATACATTCCATCGAGTGACTTTCGGCCCTGCCAGCTAGGTGAGAGCCTGGCAGCGGGATCTTCTCGAGGCCAAGGATGACACCGAGTGACTTCCGGCCCTGCCAGCTAGGTGAGAGCCTGGCAGCGGGATCTTCTCGGGGTCCAAACACATTCCATCGAGTGACTTCCGGCCCTGCCAGCTAGGTGAGAGCCTGGCAGCGGGATCTTCTCGAGGCCAAGGATGACACCGAGTGACTTCCGGCCCTGCCAGCTAGGTGAGAGCCTGGCAGCGGGATCTTTTCGGGGTCCAAATACACTACATTGAGTGACTTCCGGCCCTGCCAGCTAGGTGAGAGCCTGGCAGTGGGATGTTCTCGAGGCCAAGGATGACACCGAGTGACTTCCGGCCCTGCCAGCTAGGTGAGAGTCTGGCAGCGGGATCTTCTCGGGGTCCAAACACATTCCATCGAGTGACTTCCGGCCCTGATAGCTAGGTGAGAGCCTGGCAACGGGATCTTCTCGAGGCCAAGGATGACACCGAGTGACTTCTGGCCCTGCCAGCTAGGTGAGAGCCTGGCAGCGGGATCTTCTTGGGGTCCAAACACATTCCATCGAGTGAATTCCGGCCCTGCCAGCTAGGTGAGAGCCTGGCAGTGGGATCTTCTCGAGGCCAAGGATGACACCAAGTGACTTCCGGCCCTGCCAGCTAGGTGAGAGCCTGGCAGCGGGATCTTCTTGGGGTCCAAACACATTCCATCGAGTGACTTCCGGCCCTGCCAGCTAGGTGAGAGCCTGGCAGCGGGATCTTCTCGGGGTCCAAACACATTCCCCTCTCTCTATGCAGGCTAGCTACAACAATACTGGGGGGGGGGGGGGAAGGAATTCATTATAATCAAAGTGCTGCTTACAGGCGTTTAGGGAAAAAACCTTTTCAGGTCGTCTCCACTCCAGGTGAGACTCAGGGTCTCGCCCTCTACATTTTGGAGCCGATAGCCTCCTGACTTTAGGGCTTCCTTTACAATAAATGGTCCCTCCCAGCTGGGATTGAGCTTTCCTACGGATGCCGACCTCCCTGCCGCATCCACCTTTTTCAGCACCAGGTCTCCTTCCGCGAACTGCTTGACCCTGACATGCTTGTCAAAGTATCTGGCCATCCTTCTTTTTACCTCCTCCCGTCGGACAGCCGAAAGGTCCCTCAATTCTTCCACCATGTCAAGGGAGAGTCTCAACTCCTCTTCGTTCCCGGCTTGCCATTCTTCTCGGCCCTCTTTGGCCGCTTCGACTCGCGGCGTTTGGACTTCAAATTCTACGGGGAGCACCGCCTCGCACCCATGGGAGAGCTTGAAGGGGGTCTCCCCTGTAGCCGTATTAGGGGTGGTTCTTAGGGCCCAAAGAACTGTGGGGAGCTGCTCTACCCAGCTCCCCCTCAAATTTTCCACCTTCTTATTGAGGAGGTTGACGATGATCTTGTTCGCGGCCTCCACCTGCCCGTTACTCCTGGGGTGGTGGACCGAGGCGAACCTGAGGTCGATTCCGAGCTGCTCGCAGAAGCTGGTGAACTCGGCACTGGCGAACTGGGGTCCGTTGTCTGTGACGATGGCCTGGGGTAGCCCATGGCGACAGATGATCTCCCCCCAAACAAAGTTCCTGATCACTTGGGAGGTCACCTTGGGAAACGCCTTCACCTCCATCCACTTCGAGAAATAGTCGATCATCACTAGGAGGAACCTTCTCTGACCGTTGGCCTGGGGAAACAGTCCAACCAAATCCATTCCCCAGATTGCGAATGGCCAGGGGGCCGTGATACTCTTGAGTCATTGGGCCGGCTGTAGCTGAAGAGGGGCGAACAGCTGGCACTTATGACATCTTCTTGCGAACTCCGCGGCGTCTCGGCCCAGGGTAGGCCAGAAATACCCTTGCCTGACTATCCTTCCCTCCAGGGTCCGACTCCCGGAATGACTCCCGCACTCCCCGGAGTGGACTTCCTCCAAGATCCTCTGAGCCTCACCCTCGGCTACGCAGCGAGCCAGCATCTCGGAGAGGGTCTTCCTGTATAGCTGCCCGTCCTTAAGGAGGTAGTAAGCTGACTTGTGCCTCAGCTTCGTCCTGTCTACCCCCTCCGGATATTCTCCCATGGAGAGGAAAACTACAACTGGATCCATCCACGAAGCTTGTTGGTCGATTTCCATGAGCTCCCCATCTTCGATGGAGGGGCGGAACAGGTCAGTGATGGTGCCCCCCGCCCGGGGGCCATGCTTTGCTAGCTGGTCGGCTTGTTTATTCTCTCCCCTTGGCACGTGTCGGATGGAGAAGGTCTGAAAGGTGCCTATGACCCCCTTCACTTTGGCCAAGTATGATTTCAGGGTGGGTTCCCTTGCCTCGAACTCCCCGTTGATCTGGGAAGTCACCACCATGGAGTCAGTTAGGACCTCCACATCCAGCACCCCCAGCTCCCTGGCCAGGCGCAGCCCTGCTATCACGGCCTCGTACTCGGCCTGGTTGTTGGTAATGGGAAAGTGCACCACCACCGTCTGCTCAATCCGAGTCCCTTGAGGGCTTTCTAGGACCACCCCCACTCCAAGGGAATGCCTCCCTAAGGCTCCATCCACTCTCACTTTCCAAGGAGTCGGGCGGGTGAGCTCTTCCTCCGCTACTTCCACCACGTAGTCGGCCAGGAAGTCGGCCATCGCCCGAGCTTTGATCGAGAGCCGCGGAACGAAGGAGACATCGAACTTGCTCAGCTCCACCGACCATTTAACCAGCCGGCCTGAATGCTCCACCCCCTCGAAGATGTTGCGGAGCGGATGGTCGGTCACCACTCGGATTGAGTGTGCCTGGAAGTAAGGTCGCAGCCGCCGAGTCGAGATGATTACGGCGAATGAAAGCTTCTCCAAGATCGGATACCGGAGCTCGGCCTTCCTCAGGACCCGGCTGATGTAATAGATAGGGAGCTGTCTCTTTCCCTCTTCTCGAACCAAGACGGAGCTCAGAGCCTCTGCCCCGACCCCGAGATATAAGAACAAATCCTCCCCCTCCTTCGGCCCTTGGAGCAGCGGAGCCTGTGTCAACTGCACCTGGAGGGCCTGGAATGCCTCCTCGCATTCCTTGGTCCATTCAAACCTCTGACCACCGCTCAGCATTTTGAAGAAGAGAGAGCACTTCTCCCCTGCCCGAGAAAGGAAGTGACTCAGCCCTGCTAGCTTCCCAGTCAGCCGTTGGACCTCCATTCCGCGGGGACCCCAGCTCTAAGATAACCCTGAACTTATCTGGGTTGGGCTCGACACCCGCGGGGGTGAGGAGGTGTCCCAAGAACATTCCCCTGCTGGCCCCGAAGTCACATTTCAGGGGATTCAACCGCATCTTGTATCTGCGGAGGGTGGTGAAGGTCTCCTCCAGGTCCCGGAGGTGGCAGTCCACATCCAGACTTTTGATCATGAGGTCATCCACATACACCTCCAAGTTCCTTCTCCTCTGCTCCTTGAAGACCCTATCCATCATTTTTTGGTAGGTGGCCCCAGCATTCTTCAGCCTGAATGGCATCATCTTGTAGCAGTAGCAGCTGTCCCATGTGATGAACGAGACATCCTTGATGTTCGGGGGGGTGCATCCTGATCTGATGGTAACCTGAAAAGGCATCTAAAAAACTCATTACAGAAAAGCCGACGGCTGAGTCAACCAGCGCGTCGATCTGAGGCAAAGGATAACAGTCCTTAGGACAAGCTTTATTAAGTAAGGAAAAATCGATACACATTCTCCAACGGTCGTCTCCTTTTTTAACCATCACGACGTTGGAGACCCAGCCGGGGTACTGAATCTCGGACACGAAGCCAGCCTTGAGAAGCTTTGCCACCTCCTCCCTGATGGGCTCCGCCAGCTTGTCCACCGTGGATCTCTTTTTCTGCTGAACGGGGCGTGTTCCCGGGTCCAGGTTGAGGCGGTGGCAAGCCACATCCGCGTCAACCCCCGGCATGTCCGCGGCGTTCCAGGCGAAGATGTCCACGTTCTTCTGGATGCACTCCAGCATCCTGCCTTGGCCCTCCGTGGTCAGCCCTCCGCTGACGCGAATCTTCTCCATCCTTCCTCCCCGGGTGAGCACCTCCAGCTCCACCACTTCCTCTGCCGCCTCCAGCCTGGATTGCTCCCCCCATCCTTCGGCATCCCCTTCCTCTGGAATGGGGACCTCTACCTCCACCTCTTCTCCCGCGCCCCTCACTTCGGCCACCTCCTCCAGATCTCCTCCTGCCGCCTCTCCTGCGCGGTCCTTCACTCCTGGCTCCTCCCCTCCTGCCTCCTGCTCTACCTCCTCCATCCTCCGTCCCATCTCCTCGGCTCCCTCCTGCCAAGAGATGATGTTCACCGCAGTGACATAACACCCGCGCCACCTTTGGGTCCCCCCTGACCCTAACCTGGACCCCCTCAGTGTTGAACTTCAAACACTGATGGAAAGACGAGGGGACGCAGCGGAAGGCGCTGATGAGAGGCCTCCCGAAGATGGCGCTGTAGCTGCTGGGGGCGTCCACAATGACGAACTTGCAGTTTCGGGACTGCCCCCCCAAGGTGTCATGGAGGCCAACTCCTCCCTCTACTTCCTTCCTTTCTCCTGAGAACCCAAACAAGGGCCCGTCCGAGGCCAGCACCCTCTTAGCCTCCACCTTCATCGCGTCAAACGCCTTTTTGAAGACGACGTTGACGGAGCTCCCGTTGTCCACGAGGATCCGAGGGACAGTGAAATTCTCAATGGCGGCCTTGATGACCAGCGCATCATAGAACGGATCCTCGTGGTCTGGCATATCACTCCTGGAGAAGGTGATCCTCTCCTCCGGTGTCGGGGTTTGGGATGTAGAGGCGACGCTCCGCCGATACATGGTGTGGAGACTTGCCTTGCGGGAAGCCTCGATCCCTACTCCCCCGTGGATCACTCTGATCCCTCCTCAGGTCCCGACATCCACCCGGTGTTCGCAACGATCCTCCTCCGTCCGAGGCAGGACCACCTCGATCCTCACTTATTGCCGCGCCTCCTGTTGCTGCTGCTGCCGCTCCCTATTCCCTCTCATCTCCAAGAATTCCGGGCACGTGGCCGTCGCGTGCCCCTCTTCCTGATGGAAGTCGCAATAGGGCAGCTCCACCCTGACCTCCCTTCTCCTCCTCCTCATGATCCCCCTCCTTGCTCCCAAAGCTATGGCCATGGCCTCCTCCTGGTCGGGGAGCCGGGGCCTCTGGCCCTGCCTCCAGCCCAGAGGGTGGAACTGATCTTGCCTCCCCTGATGGTGACCGCTTCCGTAGTATCCTCTTGGTGGCCCTTGCCCCTGCCACTCAGGTCTCCAGCCCAGCCGACGGTCGTGCTCCTGGTGCCCCCACCTCGGCTGTTGTTGCCACTGGAGCTGCCTTTGCTCCCTTTGCCTAGGCTCTCCCCTTCTCTACTCCTGTGCCTTTACTCCTCTCGACTCTTTTTCTTCCTCTGTGGCCCACCTGGCTATCTTTCTTGCAAACTCCGGGTTCGATGCCTCCCTGTCGACTTCTCTCGCCGCCCTCTCCATCAACTCTTCGTAGGAGAGAGGGGGAACTCTCTTCAGCTCCATGCGGAAGAACCCTTGCTGCAGGCCTATGGTAAAGGCCATCATCAGACTATGGCCCGGCATCTCCTGGACCTGGGTAACTTCCTCCTGAAATCGGTCCACATAGCTCCCCAACGTCTCGTTCACTCCTTGCTTAATGTGGAACAAAGACTCAGACTCCTTCTTCCTCTTCTTCGAAGTAGTGAACCTCAGCATGAACCCTCGATGCAAGTGTAACAACCCCATCCGTTCATATGATATATTCAAGAAGGTCCGGCCGGGGCCCCACAGGATATACCACAAAACAGTCGGTGAAGGTACAGGATGATACCAGAGTAGCGCATCGCACCTATCACCTGCATTCTAACGGAAGCCTAAACTACTTGAACTCCTCATGAATGTCCAAACATAAAACTCCACATTTTATATATCAAGGAATGTCTTACAACATGTCAAAAGAGTTGGCCTTATGGCCTTACAGGGCTTCCATACAGTGGCTACAACTATGGGCGCGCAGGCCGGCCACAACAAAAGAAAACACGTATCTCAAACATAGCCTTCGAGGGCTAAACAGCAGCAGCAGCAACACCAGCAGGAGCATCAACCTCTATGCGTGCCGCTCGGCTCTCCAGCACCTGTGCAAGGGACAATCCACCCAACAGTGGCAAACAAAAGCAACGGTCAGCGTTCAGCTGACCAAATTATAACGACCCTACCCCTTCTCTCGGGGCAGCGGTATTTTTCCCTGCAGGCATAGCATATCACAAGTATGGCAAGCTATATCATCAAAAGGTGCTTTCACGCACACAAGCCATCACAACCGTTCGCCACCCGGCCCAACGGTCCATGCACTCAGGGCACATTCTTGGTGTTCTGGCAACCTCTTGCCCACCACCGTATCAGGGGTATCACCCAACGGTAAATCTCTTGAGCATTTACTCCATGGCGTGCAGTCGGAGTTCATCCTCGGACACCGGGATGGCCCGTAGCCCCCCTTTGTGTCATGGCGCGCAGGCCGAAGACTCTTGCTATGCGCTCCAACAGACCGCACTTTTTGGTCTCACGTCAGACGGACATAGCGCAGGTCGGATCCTCCACCCCCCCGTTGCTCAAATCGCCTTGCCCTCTCCGCGTCCAGCGTACTCATGGCTATATCAAAGGCGCGGGTCGGTCTCACCAATCCTGTTTCTGGCGTTCAAGCCTAGGTATTTCACTATACCCATTTCCTCACAGCAACAGCGGGTCTTTCCTGGGCACACCAGTACTTCCTGTGATTCTCTCCACAGGTGGACACCGCACAAGCACAAATATCAGGGGTCTTTCCTGGGCACACCAGTACTTCCTGTGACTCACTTTATAGGTGGACACCCTACGACATCAAGCATCACAAAAAGGGCCTTTCCTGGTCCCACCAGTACTTCCTGTGCCTCATTCACAGGTTGGACCCAAAACATCACATGGATATTTTCCTGGGCTACCACCCCAGTACTTCCTGCTACTCCTTTTCGCAGGCATAACCCGTAGACTCCGTACACTACACGTTATCACGGAGTCTTCTCCGGTTCGTATGCAACATCACCAATCCAGACTAACCTGTCCAGATGGGCTTCACACAGCATGCCTATTCCGTACTCCATTTCCGGATCTATATGCACAACAAAGGGGATTTCAGGAATCACCCAAACGACTCCCAAAAGCAGCCACCTCTTGGTGGGGGAATCAAAAGATATGCCAAAACGGAAGCCTTCACATGGCTAGGAAGAAAAGTCGTTACCCTTGACGATCGCTTCGGTGCCATGGCTTCCAAGCTAGCTTGCAAGACTCGCAAGAGCGTTTTCTCCGCAACGCTGGCTTCGGATCTCTCGTCGGTAAACCGCAGCACCACCAGCAGCAGTCCCCCTTTCCTCTTCCTCCTCCTTTCTCTATCTCTTTCTCTCTCTTGAAGAAAGATGAAGGCCAAATTGAAGTGAGCAACACTTCTCTGATTTCGGCCCTTAAGGAAAAAGGAGAAGAGGCTTCAGCCCTTGGATCCAGACTGAAGGAATGGACGGCCACGATTCTGCCAAAAACACAAAGTTTGACCTGACACGGCCTCGAACACGGCCGTGTGCCTAGCTGTGTGCCTCAAGCGGTGGTCAACCGACTTATCCAAACCAGTGACACGCCCACGGGACACGCCCGTGTCATGGGCCGTGTCACCAACACGCCTTCCGCAATGCCCGTGTCTGTGGCCGTGTACCTGGGTGAAAAAAATCCCAAATCATCCCGAGACTTCACACGGCCTGTGACACGCCCGTGTCCCAGGCCGTGTGTCCAGACACGGCACAAAGACACGCCCTGTCGAATTCTTTCGGCGGGCTGAGTTCGTCGCCTGATTTGACACGCCCTGTGACACGCCCGTGTCACAGGCCGTGTTCAACACTCGACACCCTCTTCTCGACACTCGACGATCGTCGAGCAAAACTCGTCGAGCATGCGACACGGCCTTGGACACGCCCATGTCCTGGGCCGTGTGCCTCCTCTCGACGAATCGTCGAGAGCAAAAATCGTCGAGACAAAGCCCAATCGTCGACACAACCTCGACACGCCCGGCGACACGCCCGTGTCGTAGGCCGTGTCACCGGACACGCCCTGGGACACGCCCGTGTCCCAGGCCGTGTCACCCAAATTTTCCTGTTTCAGAACTTTGGGCTGTTACAATCCTCCCCTCCTACAAGAAATTTCGTCCTCGAAATTTAAAGACAGGAAAGTAACAGAAACTAGCAAGAAAATGTAACAACATATATCTATATATATCTAAACGTTTATGTTACACTATTCTCGCTCCAAATTACAGAAACAACTCAGGGAACTCTTCTCGCATGGTTTGCTCGCGCTCCCAAGTCAGCTCTTCACGGCCGCAGTTGTCCCATCGGACTTTTACCATACCGACCGTCTTGTTCCGCAACTGTTTCTCGGCTCGATCTTCGATCTGAATGGGTCTAACTCTCGTTGTTAGCCCATACTCCACCGGCACCCGATCATCCGCGATCACTTGAGCTGGATCCTTCACGGCCTTCCGAAGCACCGAGATGTGAAAGACATCATGTAACCCACCCAAGTCTGCCGACAGAGCTAGCCGATAAGCCGCTTCGCCAATTCGCTCAACCACTTCGAAAGGACCCAAATATCTTGGACTCAACTTTTTCAATCGTCGAATCCTGGAGACACCTTTGAATGGCTTGATCTTCAAGTAGACCCAATCGCCAACCGTAAATTCAACGTTCCGATGCTTGGCGTTGTAGTACTTCGCTTGTCGATCTTGAGCAATCAGCAATCTCTCTCTAATAGTCCGAATGGTTGAGTTTACGTCATCCACCTCATTTGGTTTAACAACCCGGGCTTCACCCGCTTCTACCCAAGCTATGGGAGTACGACACTTCCTGCCATAGAGGGCTTCATATGGTGCCATCCCAATGCTTGCTTGGTAGCTGTTATTATATGCAAACTCGACCATATAGAGATGATCTTCCCATCTCTTTCCGAAGTCAAGGGCGCACATTCGGAGCATGTCCTCCATTGTTCTGTTGGTACGTTCAGTTTGGCCATCCGTTTGGGGATGAAAGGCCGTACTGAAAGTCAATTTCGTGCCCAACAGTCGGTGAACTAGCCGCCAATCATTTGACGTAAATCGCCCATCTCGATCACTTACGATGCTCCGAGGAACACCGTGAAGCCGCACAATCTGATCAACATATAACTTTGCCAAACTTTCAACCGAATCATCCCGCCTGTTCGGGAGAAAATGTGCGACTTTTGTTAGCCGGTCAACTACCACCCAAATGGAATCATTTCCTCGTTGCGATCTTGGCAATCCATGCACAAAATCCATGGAAATATCATCAAATTTCCACACTGGGATCGGCAGTGACTTCAAATAACCGCCCGGCTTTTGGCATTCCGCCTTCACCATCGCACATGTTTGACATTTGGCTACATATAGGGCAACATCTTTCTTAAGCCCTGGCCACCAGAAAAGTTTCTTCATATCGTTGAACATCTTTGTGCTCCCGGGGTGAATGGAATACTTCGTATAATGTGCTTCATACATCAGTTCTTCCCTCAGTTTCCCCACATTTGGGACGCACAAACGGCTCTCTTTGCGCAAAAGACCATCATTCCAGGTGAATTTGCCCTCTGGCCCTTCATTCACATAGCGTAAGAGATCTTCATCCAACTCCGTTGCCCGTCTAACTCGGTCCGCAAGGTCACATTGCACCTCGGTCCAGTTCAAACATACAGTGGCAGTGGAATTCTTATCAACACAATAGATCTCCAATGCTTCCAACTCCTGGATAAGACGTTCATCATGCCTTTGCAACCAATTCGCTCTAGCCGGAACTCGCCGACTCAACGCATCCGCGACAACATTCCCCTTCCCGGGTGTATAGTGAATCTCGAAAGTGTAATCCCCAAGGAACTCCAACCACCTTCGTTGTCGCATGTTCAACTCTTTCTGCTCCAAAAGATACTTTAGGCTCTTATGATCGGTATAGATCTCTACCTTTACGCCATAAAGGTAGTGTCGCCACAACTTGAGTGCAAAAATCACCGCCGCTAGTTCCAAATCATGGACGGGATAATTTCGCTCGTGCACCTTCAGCTGGCGTGAACCATAAGCAATCACCTTTCCATTCTGCAGAAGAACGCAGCCTAAGCCGCTCCCTGAGGCATCGCTATAAATTACAAATCCATCGGTTCCACATGGCGAAGACAACACTGGTGCCGTGGTCAACCGAACCTTCAGCTCTTCAAAAGCTCGTGCGCACTCTGGCGTCCAAACGAACTTCTGATCCTTTCGCGTCAGTGTGGTTAGCGGCAAAGCGATCCGCGAGAAGTTTTCCACAAATCTTCTATAGTAGCCCGCAAGTCCAAGGAAACTCCTGACCTCGGCCATGGAAGACAATATTGGCCATTCTTGTATGGCTCTTATCTTCGTTGGATCCACTGCAATGCCCGCTCCACTCACCACATGGCCCAAAAATGCCACTGACGATAGCCAAAACTCGCACTTCGAGAATTTGGCATATAGCTGATTTTGCCTCAACGTGTTCAACACTAACCGCAAGTGAATCTCATGCTCAGCTTTGGACTTCGAGTACACCAGGATGTCATCAATGAACACAATCACAAACAGATCCAGGTACTCACGGAAAATACGGTGCATCAAATCCATAAACACCGAAGGCACATTACACAATCCAAAGGGCATGACTGTGAACTCATAGTGCCCATAGCGCGTTCCAAATGCGGTTTTGGGAATGTCACCTTCCCGAATTCGTAACTGGTAATAACCAGAGTTCAGGTCCAACTTCGAATAGACGGTCGAGCCCACTAGCTGATCGAATAACTCATCAATCCGAGGTATAGGATACTTATTCTTCTCGGTCAGCTTATTCAATTCACGGTAATTGATACACAACCGTAACCCACCATCTTTCTTCTTTACAAAAAGCACAGGCGCGCTCCAAGGTGACATACTTGGGCGGATATAGCCTTGCTCTAGCATTTCTTGTAGTTGAACCTTCAACTCAGCCATTTCTTTTGGCGCAACGCGATATGGCGAGCGGGCCACAGGTTTCGCACCTGGCACCAACTCGATCATGAAGTCAATCTCCCGCTGGGGTGGTAGCCCAGGGAGATCTGCGGGAAACACATCCGTAAATTCTGCCACAATCGGAACCTCACACAAAGTGGCCTTAGGCTCAACAGCCTGAATTAGTGCAAAGTAACACTCCGCACCCTTCCGAACAGCTTTGCCTACCTGGAGTGCAGACATCAACGTCCCGCCTACTCCTCGCATACCCGCGAACTTGGTCTCCTGTTCGGTATTCTGGCCCAACGTGATTTCTTTGGACTGGCAATCAATCATAGCATGCTGCTCCGCAAGCCAATCCATCCCAAAAATCACATCGAATTCCGATATTGGCAAAACAAATGCGGTTAAACAAAAATCCCGACTTCCTAACTGAACCGCCACATCGCAAGCTTGATCCGCAAGCATCCAACAACCATTCGGCAACACCACTCTGACGCTATCTGCCTTTGGACGACTGGGTATCCCAAGCCGCGTAAGAAACTCACTAGACAGAAAAGAATGCGATGCACCTGTATCAAACAGTGCTCGCGCCAGCGTGTCCCGAATCATTACAAAACCTATGACAACCATGTCACACACACAAACCACAAACATAGGGGGACTAAATAAAGCATACAAACAATCGCATAGGCAAAACTAAACTCATACCTGTGACCACGTCACTCTTCTTGATGGCCTCTTGCAGGCCAAGATTGTAGACTCGGGGTTGCGCATGCGAGGCAGAAGAATCTACCACCGCCTTTCCTTTTTCCGCATAAGATGCTCCCGCCTTCTTTTCACTCTTTGGCGGCATCCGACAATCTCGCGCAATATGCCCCATCCTACCACAATTGAAGCAGGTACGAGTGTCTGGCTTGGAGGTTGCCCCTGATGTTGCTCCCGTTGTAACGGATAAAGGAACTTGTCCACTAGGCTTGGACTTCTTGCTCCATTTCTTCTTATAGAATGGTTTCCCCGATCGGGGCGCCTTCCACTCCAGTTGCGTCAGAATCAAAGCTCTCTTCCCTTGCACCCTTTTCATATCTTTTTCCAACGCGGTCGCGGTATCAACCAATGCTTGGAAACCTTGATTCACAGAACTAGACACAAGGAACCTCAACTCGTCCCTCGGTCCTTCATAGAACCTGTTGGTCTTCCGCTGCTCATCAGCAAATATCGAACCCGCATACCGCCCCAAGCGCGTAAACTCATGCAGGTACGCGTCAACACTGCCCTCACCTTGAGTCAACCATTGGAATTCGTTTTCCATGGCTATCCGTTGCGCCGCAGGAAGGTTCTTCGCGAGGAAGAGCCGGGAGAATTCTTCCATTGAGACTTGGGTTAACGGACGACCCGCCAAATGATGCAACTCCATCTCATCCCACCATAAACGTGCTTCTCCTTCAAGCAAGAAGGTGGCTAAGGTAACTTTCTGATGTTCCGCCGTGCCTATCGCCGTCATCACTCGCTTGACGCGCGATAACCAATCCTCAGCCTGTGTCGGGGTTCCCGCTCCCGAGAACGTAGGCGGATGGAAACTCATAAACCGTGTTAGCTGCTTCTCAGCCACTCGAGGAATCACTTCCACGACAGGTTCAGGCCTTGCCACCACCTGTTCTGTCCTCACAGCCGCTTGTTCTTGCCTCAGTGGCTGGCCTTGGATCATGGTAAACAAGGCCTCCGCAACTAAACGGACATGCTCTGCATACGGTGGAGGTGTAGGCACCGCAGCGGGTGCCGTACTTTCATCAGAACGCTGGGGTTCAGACGGCCCAGCTCCACTTCGTGTCACCTAAAGGTGGACAAGACACATACATTAGCGGTCGTACCCAAGCAAACAACACAACATAGGAACACGCAGGTTCCTCAAACATACAAAATGCATTCCTATCATGGACATTCAGGAGTTCAATCGTAGACTTTGGTGTGCACAAACACGTGCTCGCCACCCCACAAAAGAAGTCGACCACGACTTCGAGAGGGAAAGACCAAGACAACCGATACCAAAAATGTAACAACCCCATCCGTTCATATGATATATTCTAGAAGGTCCGGCCGGGGCCCCACAGGATATACCACAAAACAGTCGGTGAAGGTACAGGATGATACCAGAGTAGCGCATCGCACCTATCACCTGCATTCTAGCGGAAGCCTAAACTACTTGAACTCCTCATGAATGTCCAAACATAAAACTCCACATTTTATATATCAAGGAATGTCTTACAACATGTCAAAAGAGTTGGACTTATGGCCTTACAGGGCTTCCATACAGTGGCTACAACTATGGCCGCGCAGGCCGGCCACAACAAAAGAAAACACGTATCTCAAACATAGCCTTCGAGGGCTAAACAGCAGCAGCAGCAACACCAGCAGGAGCATCAACCTCTATGCGTGCCGTTCGGCTCTCCAGCACCTGTGCAAGGGACAATCCACCCAACGGTGGCAAACAAAAGCAACGATCAGCGTTCAGCTGACCAAATTATAACGACCCTACCCCTTCTCTCGGGGCAGCGGTATTTTTCCCTGCAGGCATAGCATATCACAAGTATGGCAAGCTATATCATCAAAAGGTGCTTTCACGCACACAAGCCATCACAACCGTTCGCCACCCGGCCCAACGGTCCGTGCACTCAGGGCACATTCTTGGTGTTCTGGCAACCTCTTGCCCACCACCGTATCAGGGGTATCACCCAACGGTAAATCTCTTGAGCATTTACTCCATGGCGTGCAGCCGGAGTTAGTCCTCGGACACCGGGATGGCCCGTAGCCCCCCTTTGTGTCATGGCGCGCAGGCCGAAGACTCTTGCTATGCGCTCCAACAGACCGCACTTTTTGGTCTCACGTCAGACGGACATAGCGCAGGTCGGATCCTCCACCCCCCCGTTGCTCAAATCGCCTTGCCCTTTCCGCGTGCAGCGTACTCATGGCTATATCAAAGGCGCGGGTCGGTCTCACCAATCCTGTTTCTGGCATTCAAGCCTAGGTATTTCACTATACCCATTTCCTCACAGCAACAGCGGGTCTTTCCTGGGCACAACAGTACTTCCTGTGATTCTCTCCACAGGTGGACACCGCACAAGCACAAATGTCAGGGGTCTTTCCGGGGCACACCAGTACTTCCTGTGACTCACTTCACAGGTGGACACCCTACGACATCAAGCATCACAAAAAGGGCCTTTCCTGGTCCCACCAGTACTTCCTGTGCCTCATTCACAGGTTGGACGCAAAACATCCCATGGCTATTTTCCTGGGCTACCACCCCAGTACTTCCTGCTACTCCTTTTCGCAGGCATAACCCGTAGACGTCGTACACTACACGTTATCACGGAGTCTTCTCCGGTTCGTATGCAACATCACCAATCCAGACTAACCTGTCCAGATGGGCTTCACACAGCATGCCTATTCCGTACTCCATTTCCGGATCTATATGCACAACAAAGGGGATTTCAGGAATCACCCAAACGACTCCCAAAAGCAGCCACCTCTTGGTGGGGGAATCAAAAGATATGCCAAAACGGAAGCCTTCACATGGCTAGGAAGAAAAGTCGTTACCCTTGACGATCGCTTCGGTGCCATGGCTTCCAAGCTAGCTTGCAAGACTCGCAAGAGCGTTTTCTCCGCAACGCTGGCTTCGGATCTCTCGTCGGTAAACCGCAGCACCACCAGCAGCAGTCCCCCTTTCCTCTTCCTCCTCCTTTCTCTCTCTCTCTTTCTCTCTCTTGAAGAAAGATGAAGGCCAAATTGAAGTGCGCAACACTTCTCTGATTTCGGCCCTTAAGGAAAAAGGAGAAGAGGCTTCAGCCCTTGGATCCAGACTGAAGGAATGGACGGCCACGATTCTGCCAAAAACACAAAGTTTGACCTGACACGGCCTCGAACACGGCCGTGTGCCTAGCCGTGTGCCTCAAGCGGTGGTCAACCGACTTATCCAAACCAGTGACACGCCCACAGGACACGCCCGTGTCATGGGCCGTGTCACCAACACGCCTTCCGCAACGCCCGTGTCTGTGGTCGTGTACCTTGGTGAAAAAAATCCCAAATCATCCCGAGACTTCACACGGCCTGTGATACGCCCGTGTCCCAGGCCGTGTGTCCAGACACGGCACAAAGACACGCCCTGTCGAATTCTTTCGGCGGGCTGAGTTCGTCGCCTGATTTGACACGCCCTGTGACACGCCCGTGTCACAGGCCGTGTTCAACACTCGACACCCTCTTCTCGACACTCAACGATCGTCGAGCAAAACTCGTCGAGCATGCGACACGGCCTTGGACACGCCCGTGTCCTGGGCCGTGTGCCTCCTCTCGACGAATCGTCGAGAGAAAAAATTGTCGAGACAAAGCCCAATCGTCGACATAACCTCGACACGCCCGACGACACGCCCGTGTCGTAGGCCGTGTCACCGGACACGCCCTGGGACACGCCCGTGTCCCAGGCCATGTCACCCAAATTTTCCTGTTTCAGAACTTTGGGCTGTTACAGCAAGTCCTCGAAGCAATAGATGGAACTAGCCGGCAGCTGGTGGAACCACTCCCTTGCCTTCTCCCGAAGGGTGATGGCGAAGAGTCGGCATTTGAATCCATCCGACATCTGACGGATGGAGACCACATCCTCGAACCATTGGACGTGCTGGACCGGATCCCCCTTCCCGGCGTAGTAGGACATCTGGGGTTACCTGAACCCATCTGGGACGGGAGCTGAAGAGACCAGCTCGCTGAAGGGACTGCCTCCCCCCCCCCACCGGGCGAGCCGGCGAGTCTCGCGAGCCCAACTCGCCGAACCTGCCTCGGCCTGCCGAGCTGGGGAAGAGCTCGCGCCCCGAGAGCTCGCACCCTCGGCCTTCCTCGGCCACTTCCTTCCCAGCTCGCCGGCCAGGAGCGTCCTCGCCCAAAGAGGGGGCGACCGTGATCTGGGCTGCCGGAGTCGAGTACTCGGCCCGCGCGCCGAGTGCGAACTTGACGAGGCCCAGCACCTCGTTCCTAAAGTCCTCCAACATCCCCACTGTTGCGAGAGGCGGGGGGGGGGGGGGGGGGCGGTGAATCCTGCCTGTCAGATCCTTGTCCTCCCGTCATTGAGCTCGCCGAAGCTTTTCTGCACTGACCACTGTCCACGCTCACCGCACCAAAATGTTGAAACCGGAATCCGGCCTCTTGTGCAGTTCGACCCTTGGGGAAGGGGTGGTCTCGTGCCTACTTTGCTCATGCAAGAAAAACAATGAAGAAGACAAGAAGAAACAGACCCAAGGGCTCGGCAGGGAGGTCCCACCACAAACCCGGAAGATCTCTGAGCGATTCCCCTCCTTAGCCAGAAGCCGAGCTAAGGTACCCTCAGAAAGCACTTGAAAACGAGAGTAAGGAGGCACTCAAAGCGTGCCCTCTGAGGTACCCCTTGGGTCTCATTTATAGTTTTTTGGAGACTAAACTGCCAATAACCAGAAGAACTGACCTGAAAATACCAAAAAGCCCTGGGTCGGGTCTGCCAACAGCCAAACTCCGCTGTCCTGAGCAGCTATGCGCAGTCCAACCTGGTCTGCCAACAGCGTGGCTCCGCTATTCTGAGAAGCTATTCGCACCCCTGGGGGGTCCGCTCGCCTCCGAAAACCTCTTAGCGGGAGGCGGGCGCGACCTGGCTCCAGCGGCCCGGCTATTCTTCCTGGGCGAGCGCAAGCAGGACCGCCGCACCCCGCCAGTCCTCTGCGGGGGCGGACAGGCGACCAGGTCGCGTGTAGAGGCGGGCTGGTGGCCGTCGCGACCCCCCGATCAGCTCGCTGGTTCCGGGCTGCCGAGCCCATCCGCTTGTACTAGTGCGACGAAGGGCACCCCCTGCTCTGGTCGGCGATTATCTGAGCGAGCGGGAGAGTAGGGGAGTCGTCTCACCCGGCTCGCTCGCCTAAACTTGGCGGGAGCGGACCACCCCTTTACCGCACGCCTACTTGTTGCATGGGTGCGGGCCGCGGGGCCGGTTCGCTCGATCTTCCTGGTGGGACCCGCTCGGCGAACACGGGGTTATACACAGGGGATTAATTATCGAAATAAATAAGAGAGTGTAATATGAATAATCCCTGGTGGGTAGTATGGTCTTAGTGATGGGGTTAAAAGTGCAAGTCTTTAGGTAGTAACTGGAGTGGGGGTCGACGGAAGACCGTCGGTTTCCCGGTAACATCTTAAATCACTAGGGTTATTCCAGAGCAACAAAGAGAGCTGGGGTGAAACATGGGTAGCCTTCAACTAAAGTAAATATCCTTGTGAAAGGGAACGCTGGGCGTAATCCCAACACAGTTCCTAGTGCCCCTTGAGAGCCCTTCACAGGGAATACCGGGGGCAGTCCTGGGATTAACCTTAAATCACTAAGTATAATAACCCGTAGACAAGAGTAGTATAATAGGTTAGGACATTGTTGTACCTTCTCACCCGTGTAGGGTTGGAGAGATTCATGATATATACTCACTCATTTAGGGTTTGAGGGAGTTGGTATAAAGGCACTAATGTGCGTTCTCACCCGGGTTGGGTTTGAGGGTTTTCAGGACGGGTTTGGTCCTGCGAGCGGAAGGCTCGGAGTAAAATACTTGCATGTGCATAAATCTAGTGGCGGGGCATACGGTACTGGCCGTTCGTCACACCGATGGCAGTACGGTGCACCAGGCGGTTGTGAGGGTTAGAGGGGCCAGTGGGTTGTTGTACACTGCGGTCTGGAGGACGACCCCTGATAACGTACATCCGACCCAACAAGACCGACAGGTTGTCAGCAAAGTACGTACGCGAGACTCTAGAGTGCACCTTGGACATGTACATAGGCGTATGAGAGGGGTTTAAGGCTTGGTAGTGTGTATACCGGCGTAGAAGCGGAGACGCCTGCTCCGTTGCTGCCGTAGCAACAACGGTGGTACCCGAGAGTGATGCTAGCTCTCAAAAAGTGGGAACTAAAGGTCTGTGATCACAGAGTCATTGTGTGTGAGTTGCACTTGCCTGTGCATGAAATTGCATCATAACATTCATTCATATTAGGTCATACGCTTCATAGATCCTTATCTTATAAATTAGTATGGGCTCTTTTATATGATAAGTTAAATTTCCTGGAAATCCTAACTTATATATTTGTATGGGCATTTATATAAGTTAGGGTACTTTTGTGATGATAGTATAGTGGTAGAATAGTTTATTTACTTGCTCTTACTGCTGTCCTTTACTTCCTTTACTGTACTGCTCTTACTTACTTGTACTACATTTAGAACTGCTAAAGTAAATCAATATTACTTATTACAACTGCTAGTTAGATTCTGTCACCTGCTTGCACTTTTGCTACCCCTTGTTGTCCTCCTCTTCGTCCTCCCGCTCGGTGCCTAGGAGCTACGGGGCGAGGTGTGGAGGAAATGACTTAGTCTTTTTGACTAATGGTCGGTGACCATACTATTTTAGGAGCCCATGGAGATGGAGCACGAGCACGTCGAGGAGGCAGGACTTGAGGAGCAGATACCGCTTCAGCAGGCTACTACCACTACTGTGCGTCCTCAGGTGGGACATGTTCCGATGTATTAGTGTAGCTTCCGTTTTTATTTTGAGAGAGAGTGGATTTGATGTACTGGGCATAAGCCCTTATTACTCTTTCTTTTGTACTCTTCTGTGGACTATATTGGTGTACTTTTCATTTCTTATATATGATTGCACTATGTGACTTGTGGACTAGTGGACATATATACTTCTTTACTTTTTTTTCTCATATTGGCCTACAAGTTAAATGATCGTACTAGCCGGCAGGATCGGCGTGTTGCAGTGTCGACTAACCCATGAGTTAGTGCCACCGTAAGACGGCGGTTCTGGGCATAAGACCCGGTAGCCTCCTTGGTAAGGGGGAGGAAGGGGTCTTACAAACTGGTATCACTTGAACAACGATCATATGAGAAAGAAGTCCACAACATGGGACCACCCCCGCCCGAGCATTAGTTTGCGAACAAACTATGCAGCAGAAGCAGTGGTGTGCCCATGTGCAAAAGTCACATAAATGGTCCACAAAGTACAATGAGTTAGGCCAGTTCTGTTTTAACCTTACCTTTATGCAACCTCCACAGGTCGCCGCGCCGCAAAATGTGGCCCCTCCCCCTCCAGCTGCCACTCCATTCCTACATATGGAGATGGGGCAGACCTTCATGGCGATTCTGGATGCCTTCAGATCCCAGCAAGTCCCGGCTCTACAGCCAAATTCGGGGTCGAGCTGGCTGAGTGCATTCAAGAGCCTGTCCCCACCGACGTACCGTGGGACAGAGGATGCGGTAAAGACGGAAGAATGGTTGGAGGCCATACAGGAGATCTTAGCAGGCATCAGCTGCCAGGTCTGTGAGGCAGTACCTCTAGCCACCTCTGCGCTAGAGGCTCATGCGAAGAGATGGTGGAAATCAGTGCGGGAGTCTACATATGCGGACTTTGAGCTGTTAGAGATATCATGGGAGGAGTTTGGCGATGTATTTCTGGAGCACTTCGTCTCTGCTACGGACAGAGATGCCTTGGAGGAGAGGTTTTTGAACCTCAGGTAGGGGACTAGATCGGTGATCGAGTATCAGAGAGAGTTCTCTCATTTGGCCAGGTTCGCAGGGATTCAGGATACCGATGATAGGAGGTATGCCAAGAGGTTCTACCGGGGCCTCAGGGACGATTTGAGGAAGGCCTTGCTGTTCATTTCTCATGGCACATCTAGGCAGATCATCGAGATGGCAAAGAAGCTGGAGGATGACCAGCTGATGGTGCGAGCCGGAGGGAAGAGACCATTTGATGGGTCGACATCAGTAGAGAGCAGCAGGGGCTCTTAGAGAGGCAGGACTATCGGATACAAGAAGGGTGGGGGACGTCGTCGTCCCAACTTCAGGCAGGAGCAGGGGCCTCCTCCAGCATTGGCTTCCCCACCTCTATAGATGCATGATCCGAGGAGACAGGATGACCGAGGCCACCGACAGGTAGTTTGTTACGGATGCCGCCAGCCCAGGCACATTAGGTCGGAGTGCCCGCATCGATTCCATCCTCCTCCTCCTCCTCCTCCACCTCCAGTGGCCCCAGTACAGCAGGGCCGAGGCCGAGGCCGAGGCCGAGGCCGAGGCCGAGGCCGAGGCCGGGGATATCACGGCAGGAGAGGCGAGCAGGAGCAGATATACGCCTTGGACCTCACAGAGCAGAGGAACCCCGAGGAGGTTATCACAGGTACTTAAAGTTAATGATTAAATTTCTTGAATTTTCAATTATATAGTACCTGGAACTATAGGATAACAATAAACTTTAACGTAAACAAACCTCAGGCATAGTTATGATCAGCAGCAAGCCCGCTCATACTCTCTTCGACATGGGTGCTTCGCACGCGTTCGTATCCGAGGCCTTCATCGACGGACTCGAAGGCGTGGAGAGGTTTCCTGGACTAGAGATGAGGGTGCGTCTACCCGATGGGTCAGAGGTGCGGACCACTGCACATTGTGATATGGAGGCCGAGATTGGCGGCAAGGCATTTGAGGCGCCGGCAACTATTCTGAAGCTGCAGGACTTCGACTTGATTTTGGGCATGGCTTGGTTGCATCGGAACCATGCTCAGATAGATTGTCCGTCCAGGAGGATCACGCTAAGGCATGGCGACTCTCATGTTATCGTTGAAGGTATTCAGCCTATCTGCCACCTATTGTTATCTTCTGTACAGGCTGTGAAGGCCCACGAGCAGGGAGAAGAAGTTTATCTTATCTGCTTCGAGATGGTGAGAGCAGAGACTACTATCTCAGATATTCCGGTGGTCCGGGATTTCTCCGACGTATTCCCGGAGAAATTTCCCGGGCTACCACCTGCTAGAGACTTGGATTTTAGGATTCAGCTAGTACCGGGAGCAAGGCCGGTGTCCCGGGCACCCTACAGGATGGCTCCCAGGGAGTTTGCAGAGTTCAGGACTCAACTACAGGAGCTAGTCGAGTCAGGATTTGTGCGGCCCAGTTCATCGCCGTGGGGAGCGCCAGTTCTCTTTGTGAAGAAGAAGGACGGGTCATTGCGACTATGCATAGATTACCGGGAGCTGAACCGGTTGACGGTCCACAATACCTATCCTCTGCCTCGGATAGATGAGTTATTTGACCAGCTGCAGGGAGCCTTCTGGTTCTCCAAGCTAGATTTGCGATCCAGTTACTACCAGCTCCGTATCACGGAAGAGGACATACCGAAGACGGCATTCAGTTCACGCTATGGATTATATGAGTTCACGGTGATGCCTTTTGGGCTCACGAATGCCCCTGCCGCATTCATGAGTCTAATGAACCGTATATTCGAGCCTTTCTTAGACCGCTTCGTGATTGTATTCATCGACGAAATTCTTATATATTCTCGGACTCAGGAGGAGCATACGGAGCACCTGACGCGGGTCTTGCAGAGGCTGAGGGAGTCCCAAATGTACGCAAAATTGTCAAAGTGCCAGTTCTGGCTGCAGGAGGTGGCTTTCCTGGGGCACACGATCAGTGGGGCTGGATTAGCAGTGGACCCAGCCAAGATGGAGACAGTAAGGGATTGGCCACGGCCGAAGACCGCATCTGACATTCGCAGTTTCTTGGGACTAGCAGGGTATTATCGCAAGTTCGTGGAGGGATTCTCGAGGATAGCACTCCCCCTCACGTCCTTGACGAAGAAGGACGCAGATTTTGTTTGGTCAGTACGGTGCGAGATGGATTTTCAGGAGCTGAAGGACCGACTCATCTCATCCCCCATTCTTGCGCTTCCATCCGGGAGTGAAGGATTCCAGATCTACACGGATGCCTCTTATCAGGGGATGGGTGCAGTCCTGATGCAGTATGGACATGTTATTGCTTATGCTTCAAGACAATTGAAGAAGCATGAGCATAACTATCCAGTACATGACCTAGAGCTCGGGGCTGTGGTGTTCGCCCTAAATATATGGAGGCATTACTTATACGGGATTCATTGTGACATCTTTTCAGATCACAAGAATCTTAAATATATCGATACACATAAGGACTTTAACCTGAGACAGAGGAGATGGCTGGAATTCCTCTGCGACTATGAATACAAGATCCACTACCATCCGGGAAAAGCGAACACGGTAGCAGATGCTTTGAGCAGGAGGGCCGACACTTCTGGACCGGAGCCCCGGTTGATGTCTATAGAGCTGCTACAGATGATGGAGGACATGCACATTACCATGGTATCTGAGACCGAGCTAGTAGTGTATCGAGAGTATTTGAGCTCAGTGATCAGTGGCGATGATATACAGGAGCGCATCCGAACACATCAGAGGCTGGATGCTGCGTTACAGCCGATTTTTAATGCCCTGGAGAGGGGCAAGGTTGAGGACTACACGCTACAGGATGATCTTCTTCGATTCCGTGGGCACATCTACATACCAGCAGGGGGCAGTATCCGGGATGACATACTCAGAGAGGCTCATTGCTCCAGATATTCAGTGCACCCCGGCATCACCAAGATGTGGGCAGATTTGCGGAGGTCTATGTATTGGCCCGGGATGAAGAGGGAGATCACGGATTTTGTGACCCATTGTGAGACCTGCCAGCGTGTGAAAGCAGAATGCAAGAGCCCGGGAGGTTTACTACAGCCACTGCCAGTTCAAGAATGGAAGTTCGAGGACATTGTTATAGACTTTGCACACGGATTGCCTCGCTCCCACTCTGGGCATGATTCTATATGGGTCATAGTGGATAGACTGACCAAGGTAGCGAGATTTATTCCAGTTCGGAAGGATGCCCCAGTTGAAGTTCTGGTGAGATTATTTCTGGAGCAGTTCGTCAGATATCATGGCATTCCCAGGACGATTGTTTCGGACCGTGATGGTCGGTTCACTTCGAGCGAGTGGAGGGCCGTGCATGCTTACTTGGGATCTCGACTTACTTTTAGTACCGCCTTCCAACCGCAGACCGACGAAAATACCGAGCGGACCATCCAGACCATGGAGGACCTGCTCAGACTATGCATATTAGATACGGGGAAGCCTTGGGAGAGGCTGCTGCCACTGATTGAGTTCTCGTACAATAACAACCACCAGGCTAGCATCAGGATGGCTCCATATGAGGCACTTTATGGAAGGAGATGTCGGACACCCCTATCATGGGTTCAGGATGTGGATACCAGGGCTCTTGGATCTGATTATATAGAGGATACTGAGGTTCACATTCGATTGATCAGAGATCGGCTACTAGAGGCCCAGAGTAGGCAGGCAAAGTATTATGATGCTCGGCACCGGAAGGTGGAGTTCCAGGTTGGAGACAGAGTATTCTTGAAGATACGTCCAGTACATGTTGTCTCTCGGGTGCAGAGGCACAAGAAGCTCAATCCACGATACATGGGGCCATACCTGATCCTAGAGCGGATCGGCCCCTTAGCTTACCGACTGCAGCTGCCACCGGAGTTGGGTGCATTACATGACATCTTCCATGTCTCTTCCTTGCGAAGAGCTCTCCTTCGGCCGGAGCAGCATATTACTACTACAACCGGACCGGTAGAGCCTGACAGATCAGTTAGATTGGAGCCGATCCGGATTGACGATACATCCATCCAAGTGTTGCGAAAGAAGAAGGTCCCTCTTGTGAAGGTGCTGTGGTCCAACCATGGACGGGAGGAGCACACCTGGGAGCCGAGGGATCTGTTGCTTGAGCAACGCCCGGAGCTATTCGCATCAGGTACTTTCAAGTTATGTTTTAAGGTTTCTTAAAAAATTCTTGCAAGTAGAACCCCGTAGACCCGAACTTAAATTTCGGGGACGAAATTATTTTCTTGTTTATTGGAATTTGTAACATCCCATGTTACTTTTGGACCCCTCAATTTAGATTGGGTTAGACATGGGGTGAATTTAAGGAGATCAACTAGGTTTGACCCTAGGTAGTGGGTTGTAGCCATGTGGGGCCCCCACTATAGGACCAAGTCAAACTAGGTCAAACTAGCCTAAATAAGGACCCTAGTCACACTATGACCCCACCACATTGCCCTAACCCTAAAAACAATCTAAGTGGACCATAGGGCATGTCACTAGGTCAACACTTTGACCCCAATTGACCAAAGTCAACCTTGGGCTTAATTTGGTCAAACCCACACTCATAAGCCCAATTAGCCTAAGTAGGGCACCCCCTTGACCCAACCCAAGTTGGGTAGTGCCACTAGACCCATTTCCATCAAATGGGGTCAGCCACCCACCATGGTTGACCAAGTCAACTCAAAGTCAACATAGTCAACTATTTGACCTAAAAGAGTGAAATGAAGACCAAACCACCCTCCTTTGGACCAAGCCCACCAAATTTGGCCCATGGCCAGCCCAAGTGAACAAGACCAGCCCTACCCCTCTAAATCAGGAGAGAGAATGCATGCAAAGGGGTAGAAATGGGATTTTGAGAGAAAGAGGAGAGAGAAATGGAGATGAAAGGGAATGGTGGCCACATGGCCACCGCTTCAGCTGAATTTCTCTGCCCAAAACCAGATGGCCGACCTCCTCTCCTTATTCCAGAGGAAAATAGGGGCTTAGAGCCACTTGGCAAGCAGGGGCGGAGCAACCAAGGCTGAGCTGAGCTCACCTTGGTTGTATCTCCCCATATACTCCACCTCAGCCCAAACAGACCTCACCAATAGCTTCAGGAGGTAGAAAGGAGTGGAATTCGAGTGCTGGAACATGGAAAATGATGGAGAATCAAGGAATCGGGGAGGAGCTCGCCGGCGCACCACCACCATGGCAAACCGCCGCCTGACCCGCAGCCAAGCCCCAATCCAGGTTCGTTTCACCTCACCTCTACCCGTACTAGGATGTTAGATCGATTAGGTGAGATATCGGGCTCAAATGAACCCGATGCCATGGGAGGAAAGTGATATTTTTCCAAGCTTTTGAAACCGCTCGTGTTCGCCGTCGCCGCCGTCTCCCGCTGCCCCATCACCGGAAAACGATAGCCACCACCACCGTGAAGGTGATGGCACCGTTGGCCGGAGGTGGCGCCGCCTCAGCTGGCCGGAAATCGCCAGCAAAGTTGCTCCAGGTCGGCTCGATCTCAGCCGTTGGCTGGAGGTAGGAGATAACCGGATTTCGTCCATCTCCGCTTTAAGATTCGTGCAGTTATAATAATCTGATTTAATTTTAAATATGATGAATAGTGAAATTCTGTCACAAAAATACAGTCATTGTGCATGTACTTTTCAGGCCTCTTCGAGGAATTTATATAAACTAATCCCTGAATGAAAAATGTATCCATACTTGTTACCTTTAATTTGACATCTTAATCATTAACTTTGGTCCAGTAGTCTGGCCTGTAGGACATTTCTCCTAGGACTGGTCCTAGACTAGGGCAGAAATGCATTTGGATGCCCAAGTCAAACCAGCAATCACCATGGCCCCAAAGTTTGGGTACATGCATGATTAGGGCATACCTAGCCCCTGTCAAAATTTCGGAATTTTTGAAACAACTTTTCCTATAGTTTTGGTCATAATTTCAAAATGAAAATAAATGAAATATATGGAGTCATATGACTCCCCATGGCCCCAAATTTTGGGGGTGGGTCCTTGGGAACACCATTAGTGCATGATAAAAATTTCAGCACTTTTGGATCACTGCATGATGGGAAACTCCACTTGCATGTGTTGGTGTACATATTGCCTTGGGTGCTAATAGCAATATTTTAAATATTGTGTATTCAGCCTAATGGAGGCATTCAAGAATCATGGATTCGATTCCAGTGGTTCATTAGGGTAAATTTCAATCCTCAGATTAATTATGGGATTTTTGGAATCAAAAATCCCATTAATTGGAATTTTTAAAAATATAGCTCCTTTTGAAAATAAATTTGAAAAATAGATTTTCCTCAAGCACAAATCCTCAAACTCAGCCAAGATGTAGATAAGGTTACATTTGACTTAGGAAAATTTGTTTGTTTCTGTTTGAAGAACTTTTGGGATAAAATATCTTAAAATGCTCATTTTACCCTTATTTCATTTATTCTTGAATTGATGGATATACACCTCAGAAAAATTTGGAAATAATTCTAGTGCTGTAAAAGTGTATTATTAGTCTTGCATAATTTTTTCAGAATTAATGGGTGTATTTATAGTTGTTAAATTAATATAATGACATTTTTGGTAAATATGTAAGAATGGAAATTGATAGGCCATTACACAATCAAAGTTGATGAAACTCTGCCAATAGTCATAAATTAATGTTTTATATGTTCTGTAATGTTCCTGGAATTTTGGATTACATATTACCTGTACTTCATTTGGAAAATGGAAATTATGTGAATTTGGAATTAAATAAGGAATGATATAAAAAATCCAAGGAAAATTATGAAACTCTGTAGACAGTAATAGTTTATCATTATACAACTCAGGAAAAATTACCTAGGTCCGTGGATGTTAAATCATACTACTTCATGTGTAAAGTGACCTAGTAATTAATTTAAAAGATTTAATTAAATGATTATTTGGCCAAGGAAATTTATGAGAATTCATAGGATAGTTCCCTTAGCCCATACCACCCTAGGATAAATAGTTATGGGCAAGATGCCTTAAGCATTGGAAGATTCCATTTTTTTAGGGTAATAATAGGACATAGTCTGCATATAACATAAATAGGTCTTGCCTTAGGGGTTACCAGGGGATTGATTATCGAATGAAATAAGAGAGTGCAATATGAATAATCCCTGGTGGGTAGTATAGTCTTAGTGATGGGGTTAAAAGTGCAAGTCTTTGGGTAGTAACTAGAGTGGGGGTCGACGGAAGACCGTCGGTTTCCCGGTAACATCTTAAGTCACTAAGGTTGTTCCAGAGCAACAAAGAGAGCTAGGGTGAAACATGGGTAGCCATCAACTAAAGTAAATATCCTTGAGAAAGGGAACGCTGGGCGTAATCCCAACACAGTTCCTAGTGCCACTTGAGAGCCCTTCATAGGGAATAACTGGGGCAGTCCTGGGATTAACCTTAAATCACTAAGTATAATAACCCGTAGACAAGAGTAGTCTATTAGGTTAGGATATTATTGTACCTTCTCACCCGTGTAGGGTTGGAGAGATTCATGATATATACTCACCCGTTTAGGGTTTGAGGGAGTTAGTATAAAGGCACTAATGTGCGTTCTCACCCGGGTTGGGTTTGAGGGTTTTCAGGACGGGTTTCGTCCTGCGAGCGGAAGGCTCGGAGTAAAATACTTGCATGTGCATAAATCTAGTGGCGGGGCATGCGGTACTGGCCGTTTGTCACACCGATGGCAATACGGTGAACCAGGTAGTTGTGAGGGTTAGAGGGGCCAGTGGGTTGTTTTACACTGCGGTCTGGAGGATGACCCCCGATAACGCACATCCGACCCAACAAGACTGACGGGTTGTCAGCAAAGTACGTACGCGAGACTCTAGAGTGCACCTTGGACGTGTACAGAGGCGTATGAGAGGGGTCTAAGGCTTGGTAGTGTGTATACCGGCCTAGAAGCGGAGACGCCCGCTCCGCTGCTGCCGTAGCCACAGCGGTGGTACCCGAGAGTGATGATAGCTCTCAAAAAGTGGGAACTAAAGGTCTGTGATAACAGAGTCGTTGTGTGTGAGTTGCACTTGCCTGTGCATGAAATTGCATCATAACATTCATTCATATTAGGTCATACGCTTCATAGATCCTTATCATATAAATTAGTATGGGCTCTTTTATATGATAAGTTAAATTTCCTGGAAATCCTAACTTATATATTTATATGGGCATTTATATAAGTTAGGGTACTTTTGTGATGATAGTATAGTGGTAGAATAGTTTATTTACTTGCTCTTATTGCTGTCCTTTACTTCCTTTACTGTACTGCTCTTACTTACTTGTACTACATTTAGAACTGCTAAAGTAGATCAATATTACTTATTACAACTGCTAGTTAGATTCTGTCACCTGCTTCCACTTTTGCTACCCTTGTTGTCCTCCACTTCGTCCTCCCGCTCGGTGTCTAGGAGCTGCGGGGCGAGGTGCGGAGGAAACGACTTAGTCTTTTTGACTAATGGTCGGTGACCATACTATTTTAGGAGCCCGGGGAGATGGAGCACCAGCACGTCGAGGAGGCAGGACTTGAGGAGCAGATACCGCTTCAGCAGGCTACTACCACTATTGTGCGTCCTCAGGTGGGACATGTTCTGATGTATTAGTGTAGCTTCCGTTTTTATTTTGAGAGAGAGTTGATTTGATGTACTTGGCATAAGCCCTTATTACTCTTTCTTTTGTACTCTTCTGTGGACTATATTGGTGTACTTTTTATTTCTTATATATGATTGCACTATGTGACTTGTGGACTAGTGGACTTATATACTGCTTTACTTTTTCTTCTCATATTTTCCTACAGGTTAAATGATCGTAATAGCAGGCAGGATCGGCGTGTTGCGGTGTCGACTAACCCGTGAGTTAGTGCCACCGTAAGACGGCGGTTCTGGGTATAAGACCCGGTAGCCTCCTTGGTAAGGGGGAGGAAGGGGTCTTACAACAAGAATTTTATAGTGGTTCCCCAACATGGGTACATCCACTCTTCTACCACCATGGTAGGAATCCACTCAGGTTTTTGATCAGGTGACTACCACCAATGAGCTTTTGATCAGGTGCTCAAAAACCAACCAAGTCTTTTGATCAGGACACTTGCAACCAAGAATAATTTTTGAAGGGAGTTAAAGATCCCTTTTTACAGTGGGGGTGAGAGAGTGATTATGTCTTCACTTTCTCAAAATACAACTGAGAAGACTTTAGTGGATATATGATGTTACCAAAAGATCCCCCTGAGATATTGAACTCAGGAAGATTTGAGCCTTGTTGCAGGGTGAGTAGGCCTTCAATAGTTTATCCTTGTCCAGATGGTATCCAGGAACTTCTTTGACAGATAGAATATTTGTTGTCCTCTAAAGAATCCTGAGATGAAGAAGGAAGAAGACTCTTGATTTTTGATTGATGTTCTTCTTCTTCTTCAGCTTGCTGTTATTTCTTTGGTCTAGGGCTTCTGATTTCTCTGCTGTGTTATTTCCCTGTGTGTTCTGTTTTTTTTGTTCAGACGAGAAGGAAGAAGAAAAAGCATGTGCACTGTCTTGTCTGCTGGAAGAAAGAGGAAAAATCCTTTTTATATTTTCCATGAAATCTTCCTTCTAAATTTTGAATTTCTTCCTTCATTCAATGCTGACGGCCTGGAGAATATTTGCATTGATTGATTTCCCAACTACCCCATTGAAAAACGGCAAGCAATAATCCTGATGAAGTCCATAATCAATGCTGCGTCTAACTGTAATATTCAGAGAATGTTGAGCATTGATTACTCAGGAATTATCGCAATAAACTAAGGGACAGAGGGAGGGAAAGTCCATGTCTGGATCTGCACATAAATCATCGAACAGATAAAAAAATTCGTCGAGCTAGGTCCAGAGTTCGTCGAGCTGAGAAGTCAAGTTAGTCGACCAGATAATAGTTGTTCGTCGACCTGAGATCCAAGATCGTCGACCTGAGGACAGACAACTGCTTTCAATGGAACCTTGCCAATTCTGTTCATCAAGATCGTCGAGATGAGAATCTAAGTTCGTCGACTAGTGTTCAGAGAAATGTTTCTTGGACTTTTAGAATGCTGAAGTAGAGTGTCTAGATATCGTCGTCCTGAGAACTAGGTTCGTCGACCTGAGAACTAGTTTCGTCGAGCTGAGAACTGCTAACTACTACTTGATAAAACATGTCAGGATTGTGGTCTAAGTTAGTTGAACTGATAACATGAATTCGTTGACTGAAATATGATTCTGGACTTAGAATATTTAAGTGTTTCTGTTCTTAAAATGTTGAAGTAGATGATCTAGAAATCGTCGACCTAAGATCCAAGTTCGTCGAGCTGATATTCTAACTTCGTCGACTGGAGTTTAGTAAGAGGAATTCTGGACTTGGAATGTTGAAGTATAGTGTCCATAGATCGTCGACCTGAGAACCAAGTTCATCGAGCTCAGCTCAGAGAATTTTCTCTGAGCTCGTTGAGCTGAGCACGACTATCGTCGACCTGAGTCCGACGAACGTCGAACTCATTTTCTGAGTCTTTGAAATTTCTCTATGTCTTGAGTCTTCTGCAGTCTGTTGATGGTTGGTCCATATAGTGTTGACTCTAAGCACATGGCCTATACTCTAGGACTCATACATGACCCTAGCTATACATGTTGGGTCAAACATCCTAGTTTAGTGAACCTAGCCCAAATCCAATGAGGGATCCAACAATCTCCCCCTATTTGGGTAAGGTCACTAATTACATACTCACATTAATAACAAATCAAGAAAAATATATCTGGCAGGAAGAATTTAAATGTGCAGCAAATATATACATACAGTATGCTCTGCATCAAGAAAATAAACAGACAATTTTAAAATAATCAAAAAGACTTAAGCAGTTTAAAGTTCATTTCTTCTTGGGCTCCTTGTGTTTCTCCTCTTTAGCTTTTTCATCTGACTGAGTAAACTTGATCTCCCTGTTTGGATTAGCTACTTGTGTCTTTGTCATTGTCATGTCCGCAGTACTAATGATATTAAGGGAGGTAGCCCTTGACACTACAGCTTCAGGATGTAGTTTCATATAGTCATCAACATTAAATAATTTGTTAGCCTTAGCAAACCTGTTAAGTTCTTCCTTCCTGTATTTGTACATGGTTGAATATTGAGAAGGATCCTTTCCTTCAACTTTTGCCTTGTTGATCATGGATAGGCCAACCAACTCTTGGAACCTGGCCATCCTAGCAGTTATAGCTATCTCTGGATCTTCAAAGGGTACTGGAGGGGAGGCAGGTCTCTTTGGGCTTTCAGCTTCTTTATGTTCATAGATTTGTTGCAGTTGATGTTGTTGATGCTATTGTTGATGTTGTTATTTTCCTGATGAGTAATGCCTCTGTTGGCTGCTTCCTAAAGAGGAGGACCTACCCTGATGCCTCTAATAGGTTTGATACTGGCTATTCCTCTGAGTTGAAGAACTTGAATCACCAACAGCAGGTGGAGGAGGAGGAGGAGGATCCTTTCTGAATTTTTGAGGAGGAGGTGAGTATCTCCTGCTTTTCTTCCTTTCTTTTTGCTGGTTCTTGGACAACCACATCCATGCTGGCATGACCTTATAAGGTGTGATTTTCTGCAGTATGTAATATGGAGTGTCATTTGCTGGATTTGGTTTTGGGGCAGGAGGTGGAGGAGACTTTCTTTTCTTGGAGACTTTCTTTTTCTTAGGCTCATCATCAGAGTCCTCCTCATCATCATCATCATCATCATCACTAGAAGAATCTTGAGGATTATCATATAAAGCATCAATAGCTTTTAGTACAGTTTTATCAATGTGCTTTTTAGCCTGAGGAGGAGCCGGAGAAAAACCTGGAGGAGGAGCTAGAGCTGGAGTAGGAGAGCTGTGCATATCAGTACTTTCAGCAACTGATTTACTTTCTTCTTCTATGTCATACATGATCAGTTCATCTAGATCAGGCATTGGGGAATCATCCATGATAAAAGTTGGAGCATAGATGCCTTTGGGAGGGGATACAACAATGATGGGATCAACTCTAGGTGGAGATGGCAGGACAGGAGCCTCTGGAATGGAAAAACTAGCCTTGAGTTGCTTGTCAACTTTGGGGCTTATTGGTGAGGTGTAGGGGACTAAAGCCATGGATTGCTTAATGTTGTAGTCTGGAAGATTATTAAAATAAATTGTATCAAAATTGCTCAACACCTTTAAGAGATCAACTATGGTGTTTATAATAAAATTGCCAGCAGTGTTTATTTCCTCTAGAACCTGCTCATCCAGATCCATATCAGACTCAATAAAATGAATTAAATCAAATAAATCTTTATCAGCATCTGCATCTAATGTTGCTTTTGCTGCTTCTTTTTCTGTTGTTACTACTACTGCTTTTAGTGCTGTTGTTACTGCTACTTCTGTTGTTGCTGCTGCTTCTGCTTCTACTTCTTCATAGAGTATCTCCCCCCACCTGGTTTCATTGGGAACTGGTGCCAGGCCCCTGACTGAAGATGGAGGAGCAGAGAGAGCAGAGATGGTATCAGCAAGTGAGGAGATGGAAGAAGCAAGAGGTGTAATAGCCTCTGCTATAATGCTTTTAAGGAGGGGACTGAGAAGTGCAATGAGAAATGGAATAATGGAGGGGTCCAATGACAGAGATGCAGAGGGTGTGGCAGAAGGTGTTTCAATGGACACACAGGGAGGGATAGAAGATGATGGTGGAAGAGGAGGTAAAGCATCTACCATTTGAGCATCTGGAGAGGAAGAAGTATGAGGAGGGGAAGTGGGCAAAGTGAAGGATGGGAGGTTGGCCAGATGATGGGGTAAGGGAGAGGAAGGTGGGGAGTTAGTTGGTGTACCATGGGGAGATGGAGTGGGAGTGTTGGTGGTAATGTGTGTACCATGTTGGGTAGAAGGGGATGTATGAAAGTTAATATGAGTGGGGGATGTATGTATTTGGGATTATGGAGGTGTGGGAGTATGGACTGCAAGAGGAACTTGGGAGGGGAGTTGGTATGCCATCTGAGGATAAGTTTGGATGGATAAAGGTAATGGAGGTGGAGGAGGGATATCTTTAGCAGGTTGGGAAGTGGCTGGATCAGCCCTGGTGCTCTCAGAAGGCCTGGTGGAAGAGGAAGAAGCCTTGGAGGGCTTGGTGATGGTCCTCTCCCACCTACCAAAAAGGGCACAGGTGAACCTCTTGGAGGAATTGATGAATATGGTCGGGGAGACCAGGGATTCAGCAGCCTTTTCTTTAAGGAAGATTCCCAAAATTCTTCCAAAATAAACCTCTTTCGTTGTGTTCTTTTTCTTTATCAATTCAAACAAAATTGGAGCCCAGTTCACAGGCTTCTTGTTCACCACTGCACACATCACCAGGAATTGACGCCTGGTTATATAATCATGAGCAGTGTGTTTGCCCAGCAATAATTTCCCCATAATATCTGCTAGATATTTGTATTCAGCAGAGAGGTGCTTCTTCAGCAGTTTATTAGGGGTTTCTCCAGAATAATCCATCTTAATCAGCATCTCATCAAATTCATCACTAGTGATTTCTAGTTCCTCTTCACCATTAGTTAATCCAAAGATTTCAGTCAGAATGGCGGGGGTAAGTGAAGCACCATTACCCGATATGGTGCATGTCATGGTGTTATCATCTGTGGTTGAGGAAGTATAGACCCACTCTCTGATTTCTGCGCCAGCTATCTTGATCCTGGTAGTCATTAAGGATTTTAACTACTGATCTTCAAGCAGTTGCAATATGTCCAAGAATTTTGGATCTGAGTGTTGGAAGGAATCAAAGTCCACATCAAAGCCTGTATCGAATTTCATCGCTGTAAGACTGCCCGCTGGAATCGCCATTAGTTCACCTGCGAGAGAAAAACGAAGATCAAGTGCAAGGGAACTGAAAGCGCGGGACGGAGGTCGAAGAAAACCTAGATATAAGATTTTCCGGAATATGAATTGACAAACTCCATTCCAAGAAAAATAAATAATTCTTCAATCTGAGATCGACGAAATAAAGTGTAGTTAAATAATTCGTCGAGCTCAGTCTGAAGATTTGAAGACATTTCGCCGAGCTCCGTTCGATGAAAGTTTTATGAAGTAGATTCATCGATCTCCGTTCGACGAACACAACTTCACTCACAGAGAGTTTGTCGACCTCCATTCGACGAATATCTCAAGAACTTTTCCCAGTTCGTCGAGCTCCGTTCGACAAACTTTGAAAAATTCATCGAGTGCAGACAGAAGTTAAATCAAGGCTTCTCCATTTATCATACCCAGCTGGTTTATAAAGAATAGATGGTTTCTTTCATCCAACAGTTTGGTGAAGATATCTGCTCTTTGTAAATCAGTGTAGATATAGACAAGTTTGATTTTATTTTTGTCTACACACTCTCTAATGAAATGATGTCTAATGTCTATATGCTTAGTCCTATTGTGATGGACTGGATTATGTATTATGGATATAGCACTTGTGTTATCACATAATAGAGTTGAATTATTTAAGTTGAAACCATAGTCCAGGAGTTGATTCTGAATCCACAACATTTGTGAACAGCAACTGCCAGCTACAATGTATTCTGCTTCAGTTATTGATGTAGACACAGATGATTATTTCTTGCAGAACCAAGACACTAATCTCATACTTAGGAACTGACAAGTTAGTGAGGTACTTTTCATGTCTACCATGCATCCAGTAAAGTCAGCAGCTGAATATCCAGTTAAATCAAATTCTGACTCAGTAGGATACGAAAGTCCTAGACTAGGACAACTCTTTATATATCTCAAAATTATTTTTAGAAAAACTAGGTGAGATTCTTTAGGGTTCACCTGGAACCTAGCACAAAGACATGTGGCAAATATTATATCAGGTCTGCTAGCTGTAAAATATAATAGGGACCCAACAGTGCCCCTATGTAACTTATGGTCAACAGGTTTCCCATGTGGATCATAATATATTACAACATTAGTGGTCATATGTGTTTTCTTTGCTAATGCATCAGCCATCCCAAACTTCTTAAGAAGCTCTTTAGCATATTTAGCCTGAGAGATGAAGATGTCATCTGGTAGCTGCTTCACTTGGAAACCAAGGAAGTAGGAGAGCTCACCCATGCTACTCATTTCAAACTTAGAATACATAAGGTTAGAAAACCTCTTTGAAAGTGAGAGTTAGATCTGAAATACTCTAGAGGGGGGGGGGGGGGTGAATAGAGTATTCTTAAAAATTATTAACAGCTATTACTGCTTTTGCTGTAAATTAAAAGTGCAGAAATTAATAGACTAGCAAACAATAAACCTATAGCACAAGCACAACAAGAATAATAGAAAACGAGGCAATCAGACAACACAAGAATTTTATAGTGGTTCCCCAACCTAGGTACATCCACTCTTCTACCACCCTTGGTAGGAATCCACTCAGATTTTTGATAAGGTGCCTGACACCAATGAGCTTTTGATTAGGTGCTCAAAAACCAACCCAAGTCTTTTGATCAGGAGACTTGTAACCAAGGAATCACTTTTGAAGGGAGATGACAACCCTTACAGAGGTGGGGTGAGAGATGATTTTGTCTTCTCTTTCTCAATATAAACTAAGAAGACTTGTGGATTTGATTATAGCTTAAGGCTCCCCCCTGAGATGTAGAATGAATCAGGGAAAAACAGGAGCTAAGCTCAGGGTGATAGGTCTTCAAACTAAATCCTTGACTAGCAAAAATCTACAGGAACTTCTTTGTCAGAATAAACTGAGGTTGTCCTTTAGAAGTGTCCTGGAGTACTTGAAGAAAGAAGACTCTTGATATAGGTATTGGTGTTCTTCTTCTTCAAGTGCTGATGAGCTTCTGGTCAAGAACTTCTATGTATCAGAAAATGCTTCTTGTTGACAGCAGATTGTTCAAGACTGAATGTTTTTATCTGTGTCTTTGTAAGCTTCTCAGTAAGTTGTGCTCTGTGTGAAGCTTTCTCAATAATCTTCTCTTGATTCTCTGTGTATCTTAATGTGTATTTCGTTATTCTCTTCTTCTCTGTATTTCGAAAATTTGAATGCATCTGCAATTAATGCTGACAGCCTTGAGAATAATCGGCATTGATTTATTTCCCCAACTGTCCCGTGGAAAAATGGCAAGCAATAATCCCGGAGAACAACATAATTAATGCTCCTTCTAACGGTTATAATCAAAGAATGTTAAAGCATTAATTACTCAGGAATTATCGCATTAGAGTGGGGATAGAAGGCCGGAAATAACTAAGTCTGGAATCGTCGAACAGTTGGCAGAATTCGTCGAACTGAGTCCACAGTTCGTCGAGCTGAGATGTTGTATTCGTCGACCAAACGAATTCTATTCGTCGAGCTGAGTTGCATGATCGTCGAGCTGGAAGCTGAACTGCTGTCTCTTTTGATCTTTGCCTATTCATCGAGATGGTAAATGTGTTCGTCGACTAGAGTACAACAATTATTCTGGAGTTGTCAAATATTCTGTGTGTTGACTGATATTCTGTGTGTCGACACAAGTCTTCTGTGTACTGTCGACACAGCCTTTCCACAATGTCGACTAATGATCTGGATGTCGACATAAATTCTTCCAGTATCGACTTAGTTGATGTCGACATATACTGTGAGTGTCGACATAAGTCTTCTGGTTCCAGAATTTATCGGGCAGAGAATTGAGTTCATGGACCTGAGACTAGGGAACATAGTCTCGACAGAATGGTGTAATTGTCCAAAGATTCGTCCACCAAAGAATAGTGTTCGTCGAGCTAAGTCTGATGAACCTTGAATTCGTCAAGATGAAAATGATTCTGGACTTAGAGAAAAATTGATGAACCTCTGGCAATAGAGTTGAAGTGGAAGTCCAGAAATTGTCGAGCAAAGAATGAAGTTCGTCGACCTGAGAACTAGGTTCGTCGACCTGAGTCTAGAGAACAGTCTGGACTTCGAATGCTGAAGGTGGAGTCCAAGGATCGTCGACCTGTGACTGAAGTTCGTCGAGCTCACCTCAGAGAAAGTATCTTTAAGATCGTCGAGTTGAGATCGACTATCGTCGACCTCAGTTCGACGAACGTCGAACTCATTTTACTTAGTTTCGTGAGAAATCTATGAATCTCTGGAAAAACTCTAAGTCTTGAGTCTCCGACAGTCTGATGAAGGCTTGTCCATGTGATGTTATTACTGAGTACTTGGCCTAGACTCTAGGACACAACTTTGACCCTGGCTATACATGTTAGGTCACATCATCCTAAGTTAGTGAACCTAGCCGAAATCAAACTAGGGATCCAACACTCTTGCATAGTTTGGAATCATTAGACCCAAATATAATGTCATCTACATAGATTTGTACTAACAAAATTTTATCCTTAAGGTACCTAGTGAATAATGTTTTATCTACTATGTCTCTAGTGAATTCATGCTCTATTAGAAAGCTAGCTAAGGTCCCATACCAAGCTCTTGGAGCTTGTTTAAAACCATAGAGGGCTTTATGCAATCTAAATACATAAGAAGGATGGGTTGGAGAGATAAAACTTGGAGGTTGTTCAACATAAACCTTTTCTTTTAGTACTCCATTTAGAAAGACACTTTTCACATCCATCTGGTAGACTTTAAACTTCTTATATGCAACATAGGTAAGGAAGATTCTGATTGCTTCTAACCTTTCAATTGGTGCAAATGTTTGGTCATAGTATATACCTTCTTCTTGCCTATAACCTTGAGCAACAAGCCTAGCCTTGTTCCTCACAATTGAACCATGGGCATCAAGATTGTTTCTATATACCCATTTGGTTCCAATGACTGGGTAGTCTTTGGGTCTTGGAACCAAATCCCAAACTCTACATCTCTCAAACTGGTTGAGTTCCTCTTGGATTGCAATGATCCAATGGGGATCTTGCTCAGCATCTTTTATGGATTGAGGCTCAACTTGAGAGAGAAAATAGGCATGCATCACATCTTGGTTGAATTGATGCCTTGCATGTACACCTACTGTTATGTATCCAATAACATGGGATCTAGGGTGATCCCTTAGTGTGATAAGATCAGTGGGTAGAGTTGTTTCAACAACAACATTTGGATTTAATTCCTCTTGTGGAATTGTGTTTGCTGTTGAATGAGGTTCAGCCTCTTCCAAAGATTCATCTTCACTATCTTCAACAACTTGTGGAGGAGAGGGTGCTATAGCTTCTTGTGGAAGGTTTAATTCACCTATTTTCTCACACAAGTGAGGTACCTGCAAAGTGTTACTGGTAGAAATCTCTTTCTCCTTATAAGACATGTTAGTTTCATCAAAGGTAACATGAATTGATTCTTCAATTTTTAAAGTACATTTGTTAAACACCCTATAAGCTTTGCTTACTTGGGAATATCCTAGAAAAATTCCCTCTTCAGCCTTAGCTTCAAACTTTCTAATATATTTCTTGCTGTTATTATGTATATAATATATGCAACCAAATACTTTAAAATAGGTGATTTTAGGATTCTTCCCTTTTAGTAATTCATAGGGAGTCATATTCTTAAGTTTATGTATCAAACTCCTGTTCAGTACATAATTTGTTGTGCTTACAGCCTCTGCCCAAAAGTATAGTGGCATGTAAGAATCTACAAGTACTGTGCCTGCAGCTTCAATCAAGGTTCTATTCTTCCTTTCAGCTACCCCATTTTGTTGGGGAGTTCTAGGAGCTGAGAAGCAGTGTCTGATACCTTCCTTCTCACAGAACTCATGTATAAGAAGAGACTCAAACTCTGTAATATGATCACTTTTGATCAATGCAACATGAGTAGAGTACTCAATCTATATGATCCTGAGAAACTTTGTAAGAACTTTAAAGGTATCTGACTTAGATATCAGAAAGAACACACAAGTGAATCTTGAGAAGTCATCTACAATGACTAGAGTATAGGATTTCTCTCCTAGGCTTTGTACCGCAATAGGTCAAAATAATTTCATGTGTAGCGAGTACAAAATCCGAGGTGAATCAATTTTATTAACTGATTTAACAGTAGATTTAGTTTGCTTGCCTAGTTGACAAGCCCTGCAAAGGCATTCCTTCTTGTAGGGGCCAGAAGGTAAGCCTCTTACAAGGCTGTCTTTAGATAGCCTAACAATATTTTTCATGTTTACATGTCCTAGTCTTTTATGCCATAATTCATTTTGATTGCAAATAATAATAAGCAGACAAATATCTGAATTGGCAGAAATAAAATCAACTAAGTATATGTTTCCTTGTCTATTTCCAATTAAAACTTTTTGTTTTTATTTATTAGAAATAATACAGGATGTAGAGTTAAATTGTACCTGATAAACTTCATCACATAATTGACTGATAGAGATGAGGTTATACTTGAGTCCTTTTACATAAGTCACCTTCTTGAATGTGACTGCTCCAATCCTTACTTCTCCATAGCCTTCAGACTGGTCACACTTTGAATCACCAAAGATTTCCTTTAGTCCTAGCTTGGACTTAGAATTATGTAAGTTGTCCTTGCTGCCAGTATTGTGCTTGGAGCATCCACTATCCATATACCATAGTTGATTAACAACTGGACGGCTCTTCACCTGCAAAGAAAATAATTAATTGTTCTTGACCCAGGTTACCTTGGGTCCTTTGTTTTGCTGATAGGAAAAACTTGAAATCACAGAGAATTCAAGTTGTGATTTATATCCTAATGGGTGATATCTTCTAGGTGGAATTATCCAATCAGCAAGTGGGTTAAATGGTTTCCATGTTTGATTAGAGTTGTTATCATAATTATGATTTTTACCAAGTCTGACTGGGTTCGATGAATAGTTGTGAGTTCGTCGACCAAAAATCGACGAAACGGGATGAGATCGTTGATCTCTGCTCAGAGAATGAACATGTTCATTTTTTGTGCCACAAGTTCGTCAACCTTTGCTTGACGAACCATACATAGTTCATCGATCGCAGTAAGATGAATAATTATTATATAGATTTGCGTTCAGAGTTCGTCGACTTGAGTTCGACAAACTTGCCACATTTCGTCGATCTGAGTTTGATGAAATCTGCTAAACTTTGTTTTTGTCTAAGGTTTTCTGATTTTGATTTTTCTTGTTTTTATGTGTGATTTCAGTTTGATTGTTGTTCATTACTTCATTATTATTAGGTGACACAAATTAGTGGAGGTTGATAATATGTTTTTCTTGAGAATGGGGGTATACTTGATGATGCACCCAAGCCCAGTTTATCATTTAGTCTGGCATTGACTGTGCTTGTGATGTCCATCAGCTTAAGTCTTCTCCCATTGATAGATTCCTCAAGTTGTTTGGCCTAACATAGCTTTGTTTTTAAAAGCAATGATTTGTTCATTAGCTAGAGTGAGTTCATCTTTTAGCTTAGTGTTTTCAGAAATTATATTTTCTTGATTAGCTAGTCTTTCCCTAAGTGTTTTGATTTCCTTTTCAAAGTTTATTAAATCAATAGACATGGTTTTAAATTCAAATTTGAAAGCATCAGAATTATAGTCAAAAGATAAAAGTACCTGATCAGCTTCTGTTTCTGAAGCTTCTTCATTTTCAGATTCTTCTTCATCTGATTGACTTTTGGAGGCATCTATGGCCATGAGACAGACTTCCTTGGCCCTTGCCTCTTCTTCTTCTTCACTAGAACTTGAAGATGTGTATTCATCCTCAGTTTCACTCCAGCTTTTTGCTACAAAGCCCTTCTCCTTCTTCTTGTATTTGCTGGAAGAAGGCCTGCAGCTTTGCTGTCTTCTAGAATCCTTTTCTCTTCTACTTTCTTTCTTTTGATTTTCTGGGCACTCTGAGATGAAGTGTCCAGGTTTCCTGCAGCCAAAACAAACTACCTTTTTAGTAGGGTTTTTGTCATAACTTGGTTTGTCATCCTGCTTGGATGACTTTCTTCTGAAATCTTTCCTTGCCATTTTATAAAATCTTTTGGCAAGCAGACTTATTAACTCTTCATTCACTGTTGAAGTTTCTATCTCTTCAGCAGCCTTGAATGCCAGGTTATGTTCCTTCCTTGCTGGTGGAGGTGTCCTTTGCTCTGCTGCTTCTCTGGATTTAATGAGCTGCTCATAGGACTTGAGCTTTCCTAAAAGAGATTCAGTGGAAATCTCATTTAAGCTTCTTGTCTCCTTGATTGGCCAGATCCTTGAATGCCATGAGCTTGGGAAGCACATAAGGATTTTATCATTCACCTCAGTGAGGGTGATGTCCTTGTCCAGGGTCTTCAGCTTATTGATGATTGAGCTCAGCCTGTTGTACATATCTACAACAGATTCTGCTTCCTCCTTCTTGAAGTTCTCATATTGGGATATGAGATTGGATCTTCTATCTTTCCTCTCATCAGCTGATCCAGCTACCATTTGGTTGATAGAGTCACAAATGGCCTTAACTGATGTGCATTCTGCCACTTTTTGGAAAATGTCATCAGACATTATTTGGGCCAGAATGTTTATGGCCTTGACATCAGCAACCTTGGCTTTCTTTTGTGCTTCAGTCCACTCAGGTGGTGGAAATGCATTAGTGCTTGAAGCTATTATAGATGTAGAGGCAGTTACTTGAGGAGGACCTGTCAAAATAGAGTTGTAGATGTCCTCATTAATAGAATTCATAAATAATTTTATTCTTGCCTTCCAGATGGCAAACCTATTTAGGTTGCACACTGGAGGTCTGGTGCTTGCATAGTCTTTGTTCTGTGCCATGCTGTGAATACAAACTTAATAGAAGTGAAAGTCAGATCTAATATAGGATCTTTTGGTTCAAGGGTTAACTTGTAAAACCAAAGGAACCTTGCTTTGATACCAATTGAAAGTAAGGGTTCGATCTGAAATACTCTAGAGGGGGGGGGGGGGGTGAATAGAGTATCTTGAAAACTTAAAAACTTTTGCTGTAAATAAAAACAGACCTAAGATAAACTAATCTAGCACTATCACATGCACAACAAACCAAATATCACAAACACAGTAACCTAGCTAGCACAGCCATAGCAAGAACAAAAGAAAATGTGCAACCAGACAACACAAGAATTTTTTAGTGGTTCCCCAACCTGGGTACATCCACTCTTCTACCACCCTGGTAGGAATCCACTCAGGTTTTTGATCAGGTGACTGCCACCAATGAGCTTTTGATCAGGTGCTCAAAAACCAACCCAAGTGTTTTGATCAGGAGACTTGCAACCAAGAATAACTTTTTAAGGGAGTTAAAGAACCCTTTTTATAGTGGGGGTGAGAGAGTGATTAGTCTTCTCTTTCTCAAAATACAACTGAGAAGACTTTAGTGGATATATGATGTTAGCAAAAGCTCCCCCTGAGATATTGAACTCAAGAAGTTTTGAGCCATCAATATTTCAGCCTTGACCAGATGGTATCTAGGAACTTCTTTGACAGATAGATTATTTGTTGTCCTCTGAAGAGTCCTGAGATGAAGAAGGAAGAATACTCTTGATTTTTGATTGATATTCCTCTTCTTCTTCAGCTTGCTGTTCTTTCTCTAGTCTAGGGCTTCTGATTTCTCTGCTGTGTTATTGCTCTGTGTGTTCTGTTTTTTTGTGTTCAGACGAGAAGGAAGAAGAAAAATCATGTGCACTGTCTTGTCTGTTGGAAGAAAGAGGAAAAATCCTTTTTATATTTTCCATGAAATCTTCCTTCTGAATTTTGAATTTCTTCCTTCATTCAATGCTGACGACCTGGAGAATATTTGCATTGATTGATTTCCCCAACTATCCCATTGAAAAACGGCAAGCAATAATCCTGATGAAGTCCATAATCAATGCTGCATTTAACGGTAATATTTAGAGAATGTTGAGTATTGATTACTCAGGAATTATCGCAATAAACTAAGGGATAGAGGGAGGGAAAGTCCATGTCTAGATCTGCACAGAAATCATCGAATAGATAACAGAATTCGTCGAGCTGGGTCCAGAGTTCGTCGATTTGAGAAGTCAAGTTCGTCTACCAAATAATAGTTGTTCGTCGACCTGAGATCCAAGATCGTCGACCTGAGGACAGACAACTGCTTTCTCTAGAACCTTGCTAATTCTGTGCATCAAGATCATCAAGCTGAGAATCTAAGTTCGTCGATTAGTGTTCAGAGAAATGTTTCTTGGACTTTTAGAATGCTAAAGTAGAGTGTCCAGATATCGTCGTCCTGAGAACTACATTCGTCGACCTGAGAACTAGTTTCGTCGAGCTGAGAACTACTAACTGCTACTTGATAGAACTTGTCAGGATTGTGATCTAAGTTCGTCGAACTGAGAATATGAATTCGTCGACTAAATTATGATTCTGGACTTAGAATATTTAAGTGTTTCTGGTCTTAAAATATTGAAGTAGATGATCCAGAAATCGTCTACCTAAGATCCAAGTTCGTCGAGATGATATTCTAACTTCGTCGATTGGAGTTTAGTGAGAAGAATTCTGGACTTGGAATGTTGAAGTATAGTGTCCATAGATCGTCGACTTGAGAACCAAGTTCGTCGATCTCAGCTCAGAGAAATTTCTCTGAGCTCGTCGAGCTGAACACGACTATCGTCGACCTGAGTTCGACGAACGTCGAACTCATTTTCTGAGTCTTTGAAATTTCTCTAAGTCTTGAGTCTTCTGCAGTCTATTGATGGATGGTCCATGTAGTGTTGACTCTAAGGACATGACCTATACTCTAGGACTCATACATGACCCTAGCTATACATGTTAGGTCAAACATACTAGTTTAGTGAACTTAGCCCAAATCCAACTAGGGATGCAACACTCTCAATGCCTCTGTCTCAATTAGCGTTGAGTGTGTTACCGTGGAGCAGAACCAAGCTAGCGCCTGGAGGTAGTTCTGTCTCGACGATCTAGAGGCCTCTGTCTCAATGCTCTCAATGCCTCTATCTCAACGAGCATTGAGTTTGTTGCACATCGTGGTAACAAGCTAGTGCCTGCGCGGTAGGTTCTTAAGAGCCTGGACAAATTAATTCCTCGAGCAACCGTGGGCGTAGGACTACCGCGGCGCGGTAGGTTCCCAAACTCCTTGTCCATTTAATTCAGGCTACCGCCTAGCGTTAACTACTATTGCTCGGTGGTAGGTTCCTGAGGGGAGTTTCTTGTATTTCTTGGACAAGTAAACCTACACACTCTACCAAACACAAATTGTAATCAAATACAACATGGGAGGTGATATTATCAAACTAAGGATATGTGAACCGTCAGCTCCAACACCATTTGTATCGGATTATGCCAATGTGTTTCCTAATGATCGCCCTGGGTTACCGCCCCAACGAGAGATTGACTTCGCTATTGAGTTGTTTCCAGGTGCTAAATCTGTGGCCCGCTCAACGTACCGAGTAGCACCTAAGGAGATGGTTGTAACGCCTTTGATTTTTTGATGATTATTTTAAGTTCCTTTAGTGGCGTATTTTGATGTTAGGGCGTTACGTTGACGGGTCATTAACGGGCGCTGTTGACGGAGCATGGTTTTTCCTCTTTGGTATCCGAGGTTTTGACTTGGGAAAATTAGTATGACTAATTTTTATTATGTTTGAGGAGTTTCCTTGCGAACCAGGTTTTTTTGGAGACTCGTTGAATTTTAGTATGTTATTATTGCTTTTTAACTTCGGGGAATATTAACTAGAGTTTGGTTTGTCAGATCCTGGTTTCTACTTTGTCGTCGGTTTGATAACATTGATATTTAGCCTTAGTGCGAATTTCATTGAAATCTAAGATGAATCTGGTCTTCCGGTCGTTTGTACGTTTAGCTAATTATAATTATAATAATATTATATTATATATATATAAATATATATTGAAAGTAATAGTGCCTAATCACCTAGAGGGGGGGGCGTGAATAGGTGACCTATATCTTTTTAACTTTTCAGGCAGAAATACAGTACATTAAATTAATTCTACAATTATCACAACACAACAACCATACAATCATACATACACAGAGTGCACACAGGATTTATAGTGGTTCCCCAAGGTTTGGGTACATCCACTTTCCCCCTTCGCCTATCTAGTAGCATACTAGATTCGGCCTAACTTCTCCACTTCTTCTCAGATCCTCAGATCTTACAACTCAGAACCCCAAACAGGTTCCTACAACTCAGAGTGTCCCCACTCCTACAACTCAGGCACAAAGCGTTACCACTCAGTCTTCACCAAGACCTACACTCAGGCTAAACAGCCCTACCTCAGCCTACAATCAAGTCCTACACACAGAGAATAAAATCTCCTACACTCAGGCATAATAGCCCTACCTCAGCCTTTATAAAATAGGCTTACAGCTCAGATCCCTTAGGATCCTACAAAAAAATAAAGATTACAAAGTGTTTAACCACAACTCTGAAAGAGAGAGATGAGTTGACTGGCTTCTTGATGAGTTCTTGAAAGAACTAGGCAGAGATCAACCACCCTTGGCTTTCTTCAAAGCTTCTTGAATTAGAACACAGTAGTGTTGAGTTTCCTCTGAAGATGATCTTCTCTCAACTTCTGTCTTGAGAATCAGATCTCAATCTGAAACTTACTTTTCAGCCTGGTTCAACAGCTGTTCTTCTTAGAAGGAGCTCTATCTCTCCAACTTCTTAGATCTTCTCTTGAAGGTCTTCTTCTTGTTGTGTTGTTTTTCAATTCATTGATCACTGATCATTCTTTCTGTCGAAGGAGAAAGGTCTTTAAATAGTCTTCCTCCAAGGTAACCGGCTGATCCGGTTTCTAACAACCTTCTGACAGCTCTGACAGTTGCAGTTGACCGGTTGAAATGGCAGCTGTCAAGTCATCCAGTCACTTCTTGAAATCTATGTCACTATCTGAAAGTGTCGAGACAGATAGTCTTTATGTGTCGACACAAATAGACCAAGTGTCGACATAAGTAGACTAAGTGTCGACACTAGCCTTAATGATGTCGACACAACTCCTTGTGTTGTTGTAACAGCTTCTCGACACTGCTTCTTCAGAATGTGTCGACACTGATCCTGTGTGTCGACAAAAGCCTTCTGTTGAATGTGTAGACACTGATTGAGTGTGTCGACACAAGTCCTACTTATTCAATACTTAGTTGATTTCTCCTGTGTGTCGACACAACTCCTTTATGTTGACACAAGTTCTTCTTTTATTGAAACTTGCTAAGTGTCGACACATCTTCTTTATGTCAACACATGCCTTCATGTGTTGAATCTTTGCTGAGTGTCGACAAATCTCCTTTGTGTCGACACATTCTTCATGTGTTGAAACTTTGCTGAGTGTCGACACATCGCCTTTGTGTCGACACTTGTACTTAAACTTTGTTGAAGTTCGCTGAGTGTCGACATAGCCTCCTGGTGTCGACACTTTTGATGTCGACAAAGTTTCTCTGGGTGTCGACACTGCTTCTAAGTGTCGACACTGATTATGTAGACAATTCTTCACTGTGTGTCGACACTGCCTGTATGTGTCGACACATTTATTCTGGTGTCGACTCTGCCTTCCTGGTGTCGACACAATTACTCCAAGTGTCGACACAGCTCCTCTAGGTGTCGACACAAGCCTTCTTAAGTGTCGACACTTTTCTTCTACGTGTCGACATATGGACTTAGAAACTTTTCCTGCAATCCTGCAGTTACTTAACCTGCACAAATAAACTCAAAGCACATCAAATACACCTTGATGTATATCATTGAGTAGGGTGAGGTTTCTTCAAATCTGGTACATATATTCTAATGTACCCAACAATCTCCCCTTATTTGGAGAAGTCATAACCCTTAGTCAATGATATACACCATACATAACAAATACTCAATATGATCTATAACATTATTAAATGACAGGGTAAGAACTAAACATGTATAAACAGAACATGTATAAACAATTATCTCAGAACAATAATGTAATAGATTGAACATATAACATTGTTCTAACAACTTCAAACATTTTCATTAATCAAAAGTTTACATAGAGTTAAATGCAAATGATTACAAATTATAAACTTAAGAAAATTTCTATCTTATGGCTGCTCTGGTTCCTTGATAACAATGCCCTTTCCAGATTGAATCTTTGCTTGGGCTGGAGCATCATTGTCATCAGTCAGCTTCTTCCCTTTAAGATCTTTCTTTTTCTATTCTTCAGCCCTTATCTTTTGTCTTTCAAAATAGTGATAAGGTTTAGGGAAATACTTGCTAGGCTCCTGTGCATTAGGAGGTAGCTTCCCTAATTTAGCCTTCCTTCTGTATTGTACTATTACCTCTTGCCTAGCGTCATGTTTCTTCCATTCCTGGTCAGAATACCATTTGTCTCTCTCTAGGAAATTATCCTTAGCAGCCTTCCAAGTAGTTAATATGATATTCCTAGAGGTTGGGCTCCATTGCTCAAAGTCTGGCCTTAATTCAGCTTGCTCTCTGAACCTTTTCTTAGATAATTAGGCCTCTTGTTCTTTTAGAACTGCCTCTGGCACAGGCTGTACAACTTTCTCAAGAATAACATTCTGATTACCCTCAGGAGGACTATACATAGATTGTACCTCCTGATGTATCATGTCAAAATCAGCAGGAGGGTATATCACTTCAGCCACTTCAGCTTGTTCTCCTCCAAAGTATGCAGGAATGATGCTAGACTCTGCAATATTATCATCATCACATAAAGGTGGATATCCAAGGGTAGCTCTGATAGAGTTTGAAATCCATTTTGCATGATCAGAGCCGGCTTTGACTAGTACCCTCTCCCCCTTTATGACTTCTCTCTCTATGTGATCCCTAAGATCATCTTTCTGGAATCTGATTTGAGCATTCAAATAGTTAACTCCATCTTTATAAAAAGGTTTTAACCTTTGGAGCCTGACAGTAATAATCTTTTGAGAATCTGCAATAGCAGTGTAAACTGCAAGTAGGCTTTCTTGGAGTTGCTTATCAAACTCAGCTTTGGCAGTAGCACTTTGTGCAGTCTGGGCAGTAGCTAGATTCTTCATTTCAGTGACAATGGCATTATGAGAAGCAGTCAGATTATCATTCATTCTTAACTGATTTTCTAGGACATATCCTTGTTTGAATGTCATGTCATCAACCTGTTTCTTGATGTTCTCTTGATGAGTAGCCAGATAGACCACTACATTTCCTCCTTTATGGAAGCAGTCAGTCATTTCCTGTTTATGTTGATTCACTTCAAATCTTATGGATTTTATGTCTCGAGGTAAGGAAAATTGTAGCTCCTTATGGTGCTCATCCATATAAGTTTCCATTGACTTCCTTTGCTTATCTAGCTTTATTTGTAGTGCCACCAACAGAGAACTATAATCAGTAGTTTGGGCAGGATATGGAGCAATTGTCTGCAGTGCTTTCTTGTAGGTCTGGCTTCTCCTTTTAAAGACCTAAAATTTCCTTTCCTTGGCCCTAACAGCCTCTTCATCCTCTGAAGCAGAAGTACTAGCATTGTCTACCCTGTCCTTAGGACTAGGAGGTAAATCCTTCTCAGTCCTTGGTAGCTCCTCAGCATTCTTTTGCTCCTCAGGCTCTTGTCTAGCAGGCTCCTCTACAGGCTCTTCTTCAAGATTTACCTTCTCCCCCTCAACAGCTGCTATCTCTCTCTCAAGGTCTGTCTGTACAAGATCAGAGAATAGCTCTTCTAATGTAAACTCCCGTTGAGGATGGAATGGTGAATCTCTTATATCTGGAGCATCTAATACCACTTTATCAGCAACTGAAGTGTCCTCGATGACAACATCTTGTGGTTCACTATGTAACTGTGTTTGCTGATCAACATCAAGTAATGGTTCAGACAAAACTTCATCCTCAATATGGAAATTTAATTGATTTACTTCAGTAATTACCTCTAGAATAGTTTGGGCAACCCTTTCAGTATCCAAGTGAGTGGACTCTTCCACATATAGAGGCTCCCCATCGAATGGATCCAAGTGAATAGGGCTAGCTGATGGTAGCTCCCCCTGCCTCTGTGCATCTTCTTGTCTTGCTGGTGACTGTCCAGCATTTCCAGTCTCATCATCATCAGGACTAAAGACCACTTGCTCTTCTGAGCTACTTGAGGATTCTTGAGCCACAATGACTGTCTTCTTCTTCTTCTTCTAAGGTGTTTCCTTTTCTGGAGTTGGCAGTTCCTTTGTCAATACTCTATCCCACCTGGAGAAAATTCTTACATCCATTCTCCTCATGTGGTTTATCTTAGAACCAGTAGCTTGGTTCATCACTTCAGGTATACTTCCAGCTAAGTATAAGCTCATAATTCTACCTAGATTAGGCTTCTTCAGACTTTCTTTTATATTGCCAAACATCACTGTTAACCAATCAGTTTCAAGTTTGAATATTATCCTTGTCATCAAACTGAACATGTGAGCTGAAATTCTATCATGTCCAACAGGCTTGCTTAGTATTACCTTGCCAACTATCTCAGATAAAAACTTACCCTGTATGTTCATTCCTTTCCTGTTGAACACTGATCCAATCTTCAGGTTTGAATCAAGTCCACACCATGTTAGTGCCTCTCTTGTCTTTGAAGAAGATACATCTTCCTCTTCTTTTGTTCTAGGGAGATGTAGAACTTTTCTTAGAGTCTTATGGGAGACCTTCACCTTTGCCCCATGAACTTTGGACTTAATCTTGAGTCCAGATTCATCAAGAGTTGCTGCACTCAAGAATTCGAGGACTTCCTTCTTCCAGATCTTGATTGGTTCTGATACAAGGTACTCTAATCCAGTCTCGGCAATTAAGGTTACCACACCTTGGATTTCGGGTTCCGTATCATCAAAGGCGTGTCCCACGAGCTCATATCCTTCATTAATGTTCTCTTCTAGCTTGGGCGCCATTAGGGTTTGAAGAAATTTTGAATTTAGAGAAGAGAGATGTCGACACACAAGTTTGGTCTCGAAACTAAGGCGAGCGTGTCGACAAACAATGAGGAAAACCTATTTATACCTTTCTAGAATTGAAGGTGAAAAGGCGCGTTAACATACTTGAATTGTGTCGACACTGTTGAAAGGTGTCGACACTTACTGTTAATGTCTCGACAACTATGTGTCGACACAAATATAGTCGACAGAATATATGTGTCGACACTTATATATCTCAGCTCGACACTTAGTCGAGACTCTACTAGACTAATTTTGTGTAAATCCTAAGTGTCGACACCACCCTAGATGTGTCGACACCTACACTACATGTGTCGACACAAATTCTCTGAAGTGTCGACACAGACTTCTTAGATGTGTCGACACCATTTCTCTGAAATGTTGACACAGACAACTCTGTGTGTCGACACTATTTTACTTAGCCAATTTTTGTAAACTATTCTAAGTTTATCATTCGTAATTCAATTTTAAACTTATTGAATTTGGTTTCATCTAAGGGCTTAGTAAACATATCAGCTAACTGATTATCTGTCTTAACATACTCTAGGGAAATGTCTTCTTTTTCCACACGTTCTCTTAGAAAATGGTATTTAATTTTTATGTGCTTAGTCCTACTATGGAAGACAAGATTATTTGCAATAGAAATGACACAAGTAGAATCACAAAATAAATGTGTCCTACTTAATTAAATACCATAATCTTCTAGCTGATGTTGAATCCATAGAAGTTGAGCACAGCAACTTCCTGCAGCCACATACTCTGACTCTGCTGTGCAGATAGACACACTGGTTTACTTCTTGCTACTTCATGACACCAGCCTTCCACCTAGAAATTGACTGGTTCCTGTGGTACTCTTCCTATCTTTCTTGCAGCCTGCAAAATCTGCATCTGAATAACCTGTGAGTTCAAAATCTTCATTCTTATGGTACCAAAGGCCTAGATAAGGTGTGCCCTTAAGATATCTCAAAATTCTTTTGACTGCTGTCAAATGAGATTCTTTAGGGCAAGCTTGATACCTAGCATAGACACATGTAGAATACATGATATCTGGTCTACTAGCAGTCAAATACAGTAGGGAGCCAACTATCCCTCTTTACAAAGTTTCATCTACAGGTTTCCCTGCATCATATTTGCTTAGAGACATTGTTGACCCCATAGGAGTTTTCATGGTGGTGGATGATTCCATACCATACTTCCTTATCAACTCTAGGGTGAACTTAGACTGGCATATGGATAATCCATCCTCAATCTGTCTAACTTGGAGACCCAAGAAGAACTTAAGTTCCCCCATACTGCTCATTTGAAATAGTCCTTGCATAAGTTTTGCAAACTTTCTACAAAGACAACTTTCTGTAGACCCAAATATTATGTCATCTACATATATTTGGACTAAGATAATCTTGCCTCTGGATTCCCTAAGGAATAGAGTCTTGTCTATTTTCCCCCTTGAGAATTTATTCTCAATGAGGAAACTAGATAGGGTTTCATACCAAGCCCTTGGGGCTTGTTTTAACCCATAAAAAGTATTCTTAAGTCTATAAACATAATCAGGTTTAAGAGAATCAACAAAACCTGATGGCTGCTCTACATAGACTTCTTCCTTCAGATTTCCATTCAGAAAAGCTGACTTAACATCCATTTGATATACCTTAAATCCTTGAAATGTTGCATAGACAAGGAACATCCTTATTGCTTCCAGTCTTGCTACTGGAGCAAAGGTTTGATCAAAATCAATACATTCTTCCTGCCTATATCCCTTTGCAACAAGTCTAGCTTTATTCTTTATGATGATTCCATTCTCATCCAACTTGTTCCTAAAGATCCACTTAGTTCCAATGATGTTGTGGTCCTTGGGTTTAGGAACTAGCTCCCAGACCTTGCATCTTTTGAATTGATTCAGCTCCTCTTGCATGGCCTCAATCCAATGAGGGTCTAGGATAACTTCTTCAAACTTCTTTGGCTCTACTTGGGATAGAAAACTGGAGAAAAGAACTGTACTTAGATTCCTGCTCCTTGTTTGTACCCCTTGTCTGGGATCTCCAATTATTTGATTGGCTGGATGATCCTTCAAAGGCCTATTTGCTGGTGGCAGCCTGTCTTCAGGTTGTACACCTTCAGTCTCTTCATTTAGCTGCATCTCTTGGTCTTCTTCAGCATCAGGAGAATCTTGTACTCCCCCTGGACAACAGCCACCATCTTCCACTTGCTGACTTGCAGAAGAACCTTCTGTTAAGGTAAGCTTGTCCATCTTCTCAATTACACCTGTAGAGCTGCAAACACTTCTTGACAATTCATTGTTAATGAGTCTAGCTTCATCAAAAACTACATGAACAGACTCTTCTATAACTTGAGTAATCAAGTTGTAGACCCTATAAGCCTTACTATTATTGTTGTACCCAACAAAGATCCCCTCTTGGGATTTGACGGCAAACTTGGTTAGATAAGACTTACCATTGTTAAGGATATAGCACTTGCAACCAAAGATCCTGAAATAGGATAAATTTGATTTTCTGCCCTTCACAATATCATAAGGGGTCTTCTTGTGGCTCTTGGTGATAGTAGCCCTATTGATGACATGACAAGCAGTATTTACTGCCTCAGCCCAGAAATATTCTGGGAGAGATGTGTCATTCAATAGGGTTCTACCCGCCTATCAAGGTTCTATTTTTCCTTTCAGCAATACCATTTTGCTGAGGTGTTCTTGCTGAGGAAAATTCCTGAAAAAGTTCCACATTCTTCACACAGTTTTGTCGTACTTTCAGACTGAAATTCAGTACCATGGTCACTTCTGATTTTGACCACTGTACTGTCCAATTCATTCTGAATTTGTTTAACAAAACTATATAAGATACTTGGGGTTTCAGATTTTTGTCTAAGGAAGAACACCCAGGAATAACTTGAATAGTCATCTACAACCACAAATGTGTAGACCTTCCTACCTAGGCTGTGAACTGGCATAGTACCAAAAAGATCCATATACAAGAGGTATAGACACCTCACAACATCTTTGTTCTCAAGGATATGAAAGGTGGATTTGGTCTGCTTGCCTTTTTGACAAGCTGAGCATATCCCATCCTTGGTACACTTAACCTGAGGACCATTCCTCACTAACTCTTTGCTAAAGAGTTGGCCAATTGTCTTGTAGTTAAGATGAGCCAGCCTCTTGTGCCATTTAACACAATGTGAGACTTTCTCATCAGCTACAAGACAAATAGGAGAAATAATGTTCTCACACATAATGTCTAGACAATAGACATTTCTCTTCATATATCCTGTCAGAATGATCTTTTGATCACTTGACCTTTTGATATGACAACCATCCTTGACAAATGAGATGTCATATCCTAAATCACTCAGCTGACTTATGCTAATGAGGTTATGTTTCAAACCCTTTACATAAGCCACTTGAGTAATTATAATTTGGTTATTAGAAATGTTACCAAAGCCTTTGATGTTTTCTTTTTCTGAACCACCAAAGGTAACTTTAGGGCCATCCTTGATTGGTGTATAGTGCTTCAGCAACCCCCTAGTTCCAGTCATGTTCCTGGAACATCCACTGTCCAAGTACCATATAGGGGCATGGTATTGGGTACATTGGAATATATGTACCTGATTTGAAGAAGCCTCACCCTACTCAATGATATACATCAAGATGTATTTGATGTGCTTTGAGTTTCTTTGTGCAGGTTAAGTAATTGCAGGTTTGCAGGAAAAGTTTCTAAGTCCATGTGTCGACACCCAGAAGAAAAGTGTCGACACTTAAGAAGGCTTATGTCGACACCCAGAGAAGCTGTGTCGACACTTGGAGTAATTGTGTCGACACCAGGAATGCAGAGTCGACACTAGAAGGAAAGTGTCGACACATACAGGCAGTGTCGACACACAATGAAGAAATGTCTAAAGTACAAGTGTCGACACTTATAAGCAATGTCGACACCCAGAGGAACTTTGTCGACATCAAAAGTGTCGACACTAGGAGGCTGTGTCGACACTCAGCAAAACATCAACAAAGTTCAAGTACAAGTGTTGAAACTAGGAGGCTGTGTCGACACTCAGCAAACTTCAACAAAGTTCAAGTACAAGTGTAGACACAAAGGCTGTGTCGACACTCAGCAAAAGTCTCAACACATGAAGAATGTGTCGACACAAAGGAGATGTGTCGACACTCAGCAAAAGTTTCAACACAGAAGGCATGTGTCGACACAAAGAAGATGTGTCGACACTTAGTAAGTTTCAACACAAGAAGATGTGTCGACACAAAGGAGTTGTGTCGACACTTTGCAGAAATCAACTAAGTATTGAAGAAGAAGGATTTGTGTCGACACACATGATCAGTGTCGACACATTCTGAAGAAGCAGTGTCGAGAAGTAGTTTCTACAACACAAGGAGTTGTGTCGACACCATGAAGGCTAGTGTCGACACTTAGTCTACTTATGTCGACACTTGGTCTATTTGTGTCGACACATAAAGACTATCTGTCTCGACACTTTCAAACAGTGACAGAGATTTCAAGAAGTGACTGGATGACTTGACAGCTGTCATTTCAACCGGTCAACTGCTACTGTCAGAGCTGTCAGAAGTTCGTTAGAAACCAGATCAGCCGGTCACCATGAAGAAAGCCTATATAAAGGCTTATTCCTTCAACATAAGAAGATGGAGATATAGCAATCAATGATGTGAGAAACAACAATCCAGAAGAAGATCTTCAAGTGAAGATCTAAGTAGTTGGAGAGAGAAAGCTCCTTCTAAGAAGATAGCTATTGAACTAGGCTGATAAGGAAGATTCAGATTGATATCAGAATCTTAAGTCTGCAGTTGATTGAAGATCATCTGCATAGAGATACAACCCTACTGTGTTCTAATTCAAGAAGCTTTGAAGAAAGCCAAGAGAGGTTGATCTCTGCAAAGTTCTTTCAAGAACTCATCAAGAAGCCAGTCAACTCAACTTTCTCAATCAGAGTTGTGGTTATTAATCCTTGTACTCTTTATTTTCTGTAGGATCCTAAGGGATCTGAGTTGTAAGCCTATATTTATAAAGGCTGAGTGGTAGGGCCTGTGTGCCTGAGTGTAGGAGATACATTTTTCTGAGTGTATGCCTTGTTGAAGGCTGAGTGTAGGCCTTGTTGAAGGCTGAGTGTAGGTCTTGGTGAAGACTAAGTGGTAGGGCTGTTGTGCCTGAGTTGTAGGAGTGGGATCACTCTGAGTTGTAGGAACCTGTTTGGGTTCTGAGCTGTAAGATCTGTGGATCTGAGAAGTAGTGGAGAAGTTAGGCCGAATCTAGTACACTACTAGATAGGCGAAGGGGGAAAGTGGATATACCCAGACCTTGGGGAACCACTATAAATCCTGTGTGCTCTCTGTGATTGTATGCTTGTGTGATTGTTGTGTTATCTGTGCTGAATTGCTGTGAAGAATTGCATATAATTCTGTATTTCTGCCATAAAAGTTAAAAAAGATTAAGTGCACCTATTCACCTCCCCCCTCTAGGTGGTTTAGGCACTAGTTCTTTCAAGTGGTATCAGAGGGAGGTTACTCAAAAAGGACATAACAGTCTGAGTAAAGATCATGTAGGCAGAATCAGTATAATCAAGAATCAAGAACATGGGTTCAACTGAGAATCACAAAGAGCTAGGATCCATGAAATTGCCAATCTGTAGAAAGGAGATCTTTGGCATTTGGAAAGAAAGGGTTAGATTTTTTATGGAAGCCTCTGACCCAAGAATTTACATTACAGCCAAAGAAGGGTCATATGTGCCCATGAAAGTATCTGTTCTAGATGCAAATCAGAGGACTCCCAAAGACTATTCAGAAATGACAAAAGATGAGATTATTCTGGCCACTATGGATAAGAGGGCTCATAATATTATTGTAAGTGCAATTGATGATGCCACATTTCAGAATCTGATTCATTGTAAAACATCAAAAGAAATGTGGGACACACCGATAGTCTATATGGAGGGATCAGAAGAGGTAAGACAAGACAGAAAGTTCTTGTTAAATCAAGAGTATGAAAGCTTCAGACAAGGCAGGTCTGATAGCATAACAGAATGCTACAAGAAATTCTATAGGATAGTCAATGAATTGATGTCCTATGGAAGAGAGTTCAACAATTATGAATTGAATGATAAGTTCTTGATATCCCTGACAAAGGACTGGGACACCAAGATTTGTGCCATAAGGGAAATGGCCAAATTAGCAGACATTCCTCCTCCAACTTTGTTTGGCAAACTGTTATCTTATGAGATGCAGTTAATGGTTAGAAAGGAGGAAGAAAAGACTACAAGAGTGGAGCACAAAGAAAGAGCTGTGTCCTTCAAGACTGAAGACACTAGAAAATATAAAAGCAAGTCTCCATCTCCACCTCAAAAAGTTGCTGAGGCTGAGACAGATACTTCAGATAGCAAGAAGACAGAAATCAGTGAAAGTGATGAAGACTTTGCTGCATTTACTAGGCACTTTCAGAAGTTTCTTAAGAAGAAGCAGTGGAGGTCCAAGTCATCCACTTCACAGACAAAAGATGACTATTATCAGAACAGGAAGTCATCAAGGAATGACAGGAGAAAGTCCAAGTCTAGTAAAACTACATCCTCAAAGATAGTATGCTATTGTTGCAATAGACAAGGACATGTAATAGCTGATTGTCCAGAAAAGAGGAAAGAGTCCACTGACAAGAAGAAGACACAGTTCAAGGGCAAAAAGGAAAGGTCCTTTGTTGCCAAGAAGGATAAAAGTCTGACTGATATGTCATCTTCAGAAACAGATTCAGAAGCTGAAGCCTATATTGGCTTGTTTGCTGAAGAATAAGAAAATGAGTTCATGCAGCTAATGAACTCAATTTATGAGCATGAGGACATTCAGTGCAAGGGACTGATGGCGTTATCAGAAGGAGACAAAATCCAGGATCAGCCTGGACCTAGTCAGGTACAAAATTATTCTTCAAGTTCAATTTCTAGTGCTGGTTCAGAATCAGATACATCAGCATCAAGTGATGTGAGTGGATATGAATCTGAAGGAGACATTCATCAGTTGATTGATGAATATAGAGTATTGTTGCAGGCTTTGAAGAAAAGCAAACTCTTGGCCAAGACTCAGGGTAAGGAGATTGCTAGTCTTAAAGTGGCTGCAATAAATTTTGACAAGTTATTAGATCAGAAATTAAATGAAATAGCCAGACTGAAGAATATTACAGTTATTCAGATGGGGACTATTACATTTAAAAATGATCAAATTAGAAATCTGGAGATTAGTCTTCAGAAGGAGAGAGATATTGTATCAAGTTTTTCTAAACCAAAATCTGTTCTACCTTTGATAGATGAGTTTGTACTTCATAAGGGTAAAACTGGATTAGGGTTTACAAAACCTGTCTGGACTGTAAAGTCCAAGTCTAAGGGCAAAGCCCCAATACTCAACAAGAAGCCTGCTGTAGATAAAACAGCCAGGGTTGTACCTAACCAAAGATACAATAGATTTGAGTGCTGGTGTTATGACAAGGTAGGCCACTTTGCCATAGATTGTTGGCATAATTTAAGTGCCAAGGTGTGTAGCAAACTGCCTGCTAGAAAAGCTATAGGTAGTTTTGTTAAGAATCAGACTAACTTGCACCAAGGACCCAAGAATTATTTGGGTTCTAAGGTTAAGTAATCTGTTTTGCAGGTGAGTCCAAGTGGCCATGTCCCAATATGGTACTTGGACAGTGGATGTTCCAGGCACATGACTGGAACTAGGGGATTGCTGAAGGACTATACACCAATCAAGGATGGTCCTAAGGTTACCTTTGGTGGTTCAGAAAAAGGAATCATCAAAGGCTTTGGTAACATTTCTAGCAACCTAATTACAATTACTCAAGTGGCTTATGTAAAGGGTTTGTAACATAACCTCATTAGCATAAGTCAGTTGAGTGATTTAGGATATGACATCTCATTTATCAAGGATGGTTGTCATATCAGTAGGTCAAGTGATCAAAAGATCATTCTGACAGGATATATGAAGAGAAATGTCTATTGTCTAGACATTATGTGTGAGAACATAGTTTCTCCTATTTGTCTTGTAGGTGATGAGAAAGTCTCACATTGTGTTAAATGGCACAAGAGGCTGGCTCATCTTAACTACAAGACAATTGACCAACTCTTTAGCAAAGAGTTAGTGAGGAATGGTTCTCAGGTTAAGTGTATAAAGGATGAGATATGTTCAGCTTGTCAAAAGGGTAAGCAGACCAAATCCACCTTTCATAGCATTGAGAACAAAGATGTTGTGAGGTGCCTATACCTCTTGTATATGGATCTTTTTGGTCCTATGCCAGTTCACAGCCTAGGTTGGAAGGTCTACACATTTGTGGTTGTAGATGATTATTCAAGGTTTTCCTGGGTATTCTTCCTAAGGCAAAAATCTGAAACTCCTAGTATCTTTTATAGTTTTGTCAAATAAATTCAGAATGAGTTAGACAGTACAGTGGTCAAAATAAGAAGTGACCATAGTACTAAATTCCAGTCTGATAGTATGACAAAGCTATGTGAAGAGTTTGGGATATTTCAGGAATTTTTCTCACCAAGAACACCTCAGCAAAATGGTATTGCTGAAAGGAAAAATAGAACCTTGATATAGCCTTGTAGAACCCTATTGAGTGACACATCTCTCCCAGAATATTTCTAGGCTGAGGCAGTTAATACTGCATGTCATGTGATCAATAGGGTTACTATCAACAAGAGCCACAAGAAGACCCCCTATGAGATTGTGAAGGGCAGAAAACCAAATCTATCCTATTTCAGTATCTTTGGTTGTAAATGCTATATACTTAACAATGGTAAGTCTTATTTAACCAAGTTTGCAGCCAAATCCCAAGAGGGGATCTTTGTTGGGTACATCAACAACAGTAAGGCTTATAGGGTCTACAACTTGACTACTCAAGTTGTAGAAGAGTCAGTTCATGTAGTGTTTAATGAAGCTAGACTCATTAACAATGAATTGTCTAAAAGTGTTTGCAGCTCCACAGGTGTGACTGAGAAGTTGGACAAGCTTACTATTGCAGAAGGTCCTACTGTAAGTCAGCAAGTGGATGATAGTGGCTGCTGTCCAGGGGGAGTACAAGATACTCCTATTGCTGAAGAAGACCAAGAGGAGCAGCTGAATGAAGAAGCTGAAGGTGTATAACCAGAAGACAAGCTGCCTCAAGCAAATAGGCATTTAAAATGTCATCCAACCAATCAAATTATTGGAGATCACAGACAAGGGGTACAAACAAGGAGCAAGAATCTAAGTTCAGTTCTCTACTCCAGCTTTCTATCCCAAGTAGAGCCAAAGAAATTTGAAGAAGCAATCCTAGACCCTCATTGGATTGAGGCAATGCAAGAGGAGCTGAACCAGTTCAAAAGATGCAAAGTCTGGGAGCTAGTTCCTAAACCAAAGGATCACAACATAATTGGAACTAAGTGGATCTTTAGGAACAAGCTGGATGAAAATGGTGTAATTATAAAGAAAAAAGCTAGACTAGTTGCAAAAGGATATAGGCAGGAAGAAGGTATTGATTTTGATCAAACCTTTGCTTCAGTAGTCAGACTGGAAGCAATAAGGATGTTCCTTGCCTATGCAACATTCCAAGGATTTAAGGTCTATCAAATGGATGTTAAGTCAACTTTTCTGAATGGAAACTTGAAGGAAGAAGTCTATGTGGAACAGCCATCAGGTTTTGTTTATTCTACTAAACCTAATTATGTTTATAGACTTAGGAAGGCTTTGTATGGGTTAAAACAAGCCCCTAGGGCTTGGTATGAGACCCTGTCTAGTTTCCTCATTGAGAATAAATTCACAAGGGGGAAAATAGACAAGACTCTATTCCTTAGGGAATCCAGAGGCAAGATCATCTTAGTCCAAATATATGTAGATGACATAATATTTGGGTCTACAGAAAGTAGTCTTTGCAGGAAGTTTGCAAAACTAATGCAAGGACAATTTGAAATGAGCAGTATGTGGGAACTTAAGTACTTCTTGGGTCTCCAAGTTAGACAGACTGAGGATGGTTTATCCATATGCTAGTCTAAGTTCACCCTAGAATTGATAAGGAAGTATGGTATGGAATCATCCACTACCATGAAAACTCCTATGGGGTCAACAATGTCTTCATGCAAAGATGATGCAGGGAAACCTGTAGATAAGACTTTGTATAGAGGGATAGTTGGCTCCCTACTATATTTGACTACAAATAGACCAGATATCAAGTATGCTACATGTGTCTGTGCTAGGTACCAAGCTTGTCCTAAAGAATCTCATTTGACAGCAGTCAAAAGAATTTTGAGATATCTTAAGGGCACTCCTTATCTAGGCCTTTGGTATACTAGGAATGGAGAGTTTGAACTGACAGGTTATTCAGATGCAGATTTTGCAGGCTGCAAGGAAGATAGAAAGAGTACCACAGGAACCTGTCAATTTCTAGGTGGAAGGCTGATGTCTTGGAGTAGCAAGAAGAAGACCAGTGTGGCTATCTCCACAGCTGAGTCAGAGTATGTTGCTGCAAGAAGCTGCTGTGCGCAACTATTATGGATACAACACCAGCTAGAAGATTATGGTATACAAGTAAGTAGAACACCTTTATTTTATGATTCTACAAGTGCCATTTCTATTGCAAATAATCCTATATCCCATAGTAGGACTAAGCACATAGAAATAAAATACCATTTTCTAAGAGAACATGTGGAAAAAGGAGATATTTCACTAGAGTGTATTAACACAGATAATCAGCTAGCTGATATGTATAATAAGCTCTTAGATGAAACCAAATTCAATAAATTTAAAATTGAATTAGGGATGATAAACTTAGAATAGTTTACAAAATTGGCTAAGTAAAATGGTGTCGACACACAGAGTTATCTGTGTCGACACTTAGAAGTGGTGTCGACATTTCAGAGAAATGGTGTCGACACATCTAGGTAGTCTGTGTCGACACTTCAGAGAATTAGTGTCGACACATGTAGTATAGGTGTCGACACATCCAAGGTGGTGTCGACACTTAGGCTTTACACAGAATTAGTCTAGTAGAGTCTCGACTAAGTGTCAAGCTAAGTGGTGTCGACACATATACAAGTGTCGACACATATATTCTGTCGACTATACTTATGTCAACACATAGTTGTCGAGACATTATAAGTAAGTGTCGACACTTTTCATCAGTGTCGACACAATTTAAGTATTTTGACGCGCCTTTTCACCTTCGATTCTAGAAAGGTATAAATAGGTTTTTGCCATTGTTTGTCGACACGCTCACCAAAGTTTCGATACCAAACTTGTGTGTCGACATCTCTCTTCTCTAAAATTCAAAATTTCTTCAAACCCTAATGGCGCCCAAGCTAGAAGAGAATGTTAATGAAGGATATGAGCTCGTGCCACATGCATTTGATGACGCGAAACCCGAGATCAAAGGCGTGGTAACCCTAATTGTCGAGACTGGATTGGAATATCTTGTATCAGAACCAATCAAGATCTGGAAGAAACAGGTCCTTGAATTTTTGAGTGCAGCATCACTTGATGATACTGGACTCAAGATTAAGTCCAGAGTTCATGGGACCAAAGTCAAGGTCACACCAAAAAGTCTAAGGAAGGTACTTCAACTACCAAGAACAAAGGAGGAAGAAGATGTATCTGCTTCTAATACTAGAGAAGCATTGAGATGGTGTGGACTGGATTCCAACCTGAAGATTGGATCTGTTTTCAACAGAAAAGAAGTGAACATTCAAGAAAAATTCTTATCTGAGATAGTTGGCAAGGTCATCCTAAGCAAGCCTGGAGGACATGACAGAATTTCATCTCAGATGTTCAATTTGATGACAAGAATTATCTTCAAACTAGATACTGATTGGTCTGTAGTTATGTTTGAAAAGATAAAAGAGAGTATGAAGAAGCCCAATCTGGGAAGAATTCTGAGTTTATACCTAGCTGGAAGTATTCCAGAGGTGATGAATCAAGCAGCTGGTTCTAAGATAAATCACATGAGGAAAATGGATGTCAGAATTTTCTCAAGATGGGATAGGGTGCTGACAAAAGAACTACCAACTCCAGAAAAGGACACAACCCAGAAGAAGAAGAATAAGACAGCCACTGTGGCTCAAGAATCCTCTAGCAGCTCTGAAGCGCAAGTGGTGTTTACTCCTGATGATGAAGAGACTAGAAATGCCGGACAGTCTCCAGCAAGACAAAAGGATGCTCAGAGGCAGGGGGAGCTACCCTCAGCAAGCCCAATTCACCTGGATCCAATCTAGAGGGAGCCTTTACTTGTGGAAGAGTCAACTCCACTAGAGAGTGAAAGGGCTACTCAAACCATACTAGTGGTAATAACTGAAATTAATCAATTAGATTTCACTATTGAGAAAGAAGTTTTGACTGATTCATTACCTGGTGATCATCAGCAAACACAGATACAACCCCAACCACAAGATGTTGTCATGGAGGACACATCTGTTGCTGATAAAATGGTTGATGAGATCAGAGATTCTCCAGCTCATTCCCAGCAGGAATTTACATTAGAGGAGCTATTCCCTGATCTTCTACAAACTGATTTTGAGAAAGAGATAGCTGCTGTTGAGGGGGAGAAGGCCCATATTGAGGGCGAGCATATGGAGAGTGTAGATAAAACTGCTACACAAGAGACTGAGAAGCCAAAGGATGCTGAGGAACCACAAAGGACTGAGAAGGAGTTACCTCCTAGTCCTAAGGATAGAGTGGACATAGCTAGCACATCTGCTTCAGAAGATGAAGAGGCTGTTAGAGCCAAGAAGAGGAAGTTCCAAGTCTTCAAAAGAAGGAGCCAAATCTATAAAAAAGCCCTACAGACCATCGCTCCACAGCCTGCCCCATCTACTGACTATAGTTCATTGATGGTTGCATTGCAAATCAAGCTGGATGAGCAAAGGCAAGCTCTAGAAAAATATGTGGATGAAGGCCATAAGTCACTGCAATTTGATATGTCACAAGACATCAAGTCAATCAGATTTGAAGTGAATCTCAACAAAAAGGAAATGACTGATTGTTTCCATAAGGGAGGAAATGTTATAGTCTATCTAGCCACACATCAAGAGAAAATAAAGACAAAACTTGATGACCTAGAAGTGAAGCAAGGCTATGTCCTGGAGAACCAGATAAGGATGAATGATAATCTCACTGCTTCCCATAATGCTATTATAAATGAAATGAAAAATATAGCTACTGCTCAGACTACAGTAAGTGCCACTGCCAAAGAAGAATTTGATAAGCAATTACAGGAGGGTCTCACTGCTGTGAAAACTGCCATTGAAGATTCCCAGAAGATAATTACTAACATGCTCCAAAGGTTAAAACCCTTCTATAAAGATGGAGTAAACTATCTGAATGCCCAGATAAGATTTCAGAAAGATGATCTGAGGGATCATATAGAGAGAGAAGTCATAAAGTGGGAGAGGGTATTAGTCAAGGCAGTCTCTAATCATGCCAAATAGATTTCAAATTCCATCAGAGCCACCCTTGGATATCCACCCTTATGTGATGATGACAATGTTGTAGAGTCTGGAATTAATCCTGCATACCTTGGAGGAGAGCAAGCTGAAGTGGCTCAAGTGATATACCCTCCACCAGACTTTGACATGATACATCAAGAGATACAGTCTATGTATAGTCCTCCTGAGGGAAATCAGAATGTCATCATAGAGAAAGTTGTTCAGCCTGTGCCAGAGGCAATACTCAAAGAGCAAGAGGCCTTATTAAAGGAACAAGAGGCTCAATTGTCTAAGAAAAGATTCAGAGAGCAAGCTGAATTAAGGCCTGATTTTGAACAATGGAGCCCCACGTCCAGGAATATCATCTTGACTGCTTGGAAGGCTGCTAAGGACAATGTCCTGGATAGAGGCAAGTGGTATTCTGACCTGGAGTGGAGGAAGCATGAGAATAGGCAAGAGGCCATTGTACAATATAGAAGAAAGGCTAAACTGGGAAAGCTACCTCCTAATGCACAGGAGCCTAGCAAGTATTTTCCCAAGCCTTATCACTATTTTGAAAGGCAGAAGATAAAGGTTGAAGAGTTGAAAAAGAAAGATCTTAAAGGGAAGAAGCCTGCTGCTGCTGATGACACTGAAGCTCAAGTTCAAGCAAAGATTCAATCTGGAAAAGGGATTGTAATCAAGGAACCAGAGCAGCCTTAGGATAGCATTTTCTTAAGTTTACAAGTTGTAATTTGTAGTAAACTCTATGTAAACTTTTGATTAATGTAAATGTTGGAATTTGTAAGAACAATGTTATATGTTCATCTATTACATTAATTGTTCTGAGCTACTGGTATGTACATGTTCTATTCATGCATGTTTAAGTATTTTCCCTGTCATATATTACTGTTTTACATCATACTGAGAATTTATTATGTATGGTGTATATCATTGACTAAGGGTTATAACTTCTCCAAATAGGGGGAGATTGTTGGGTACATTGGAATATATGTACGTGATTTGAAGAAGCCTCACCCAACTCAATGATCTACATCAAGATGTATTTGATGTGCTTTGAGTTTCTTTGTGCAGGTTAAGTAACTGCAGGTTTGTAGGAAAAGTTTCTAAGTCCATGTGTCGACACCCAGAAGAAAAGTGTCGACACTTAAGAAGGCTTGTGTCGGCACCCAGAGAAGCTGTGTCGACACTTGGAGTAATTGTGTCGACACCAGGAATGCAGAGTCGACACCAGAACGAAAGTGTCGACACATACAGGCAGTGTCGACACACAATGAAGAAATGTCTAAAGTACAAGTGTCGACACTTAGAAGCAGTGTCGACACCCAGAGGAACTTTGTCGACATCAAAAGTGTCGATACTAGGAGGCTGTGTCGACACTCAGAAAAACATCAACAAAGTTCAAGTACAAGTGTCGACACTAGGAGGCTGTGTCGACACTCAGCAAACTTCAACAAAGTTCAAGTACAAGTGTCGACACAAAGGCTGTGTCGACACTCAGCAAAAGTCTCAACACATGAAGAATATGTCGACACAAAGGAGATGTGTCGACACTCAGCAAAAGTTTCAAAACAGAAGGCATGTGTCGACACAAAGAAGATGTGTCGACACTTAGTAAGTTTCAACACAAGAAGATGTGTCGACACAAAGGAGTTGTGTCGACACTTTGCAGAAATCAACTAAGTATTGAAGAAGAAGGACTTGTGTCGACACACATGATCATTGTCGACACATTCTGAAGAAGCAATGTCGAGAAGTAGTTTCTACAACACAAGGAGTGTGTCGACACCATGAAGGCTAGTGTCGACACAGTCTACTTGTGTCGACACTTGGTCTATTTGTGTCGACACATAAAGACTATCTGTCTCGACACTTTCAGAAAGTGACAGAGATTTCAAGAAGTGACTGGATGACTTGACAGCTGCCATTTCAACCGGTCAACTACTACTGTCAGAGCTGTCAGAAGTTCGTTAGAAACTACATCAGCCAGTCACCATGAAGAAAGCCTATATAAAGGCTTATTCCTTCAACAGAAGAAGATGGAGATATAGCAATCAATGAAGTGAGAAACAACAATCCAGAAGAAGACCTTCAAGTGAAGATCTAAGTAGTTGGAGAGAGAAATCTCCTTCTAAGAAGACAACTATTGAACCAGGCTGATAAGGAAGATTCAGATTGATATCAGAATCTTAAGTCTGCAGTTGATTGAAGATCATCTGCATAGAGATACAACCCTACTGTATTATAATTCAAGAAGCTTTGAAGAAAGCCAAGGGAGGTTGATCTCTGCAAAGTTCTTTCAAGAACTCATCAAGAAGCCAATCAACTCAACTTTCTCAATCAGAGTTGTGGTTATTAATCCTTGTACTCTTTATTTTCTGTAGGATCCTAAGGGATCTGAGTTGTAAGCCTATATTTATAAAGGATGAGTGGTAGAGCCTGTGTGCCTGAGTGTAGGAGATACATTTCTCTGAGTGTAGGCCTTGTTGAAGGCTGAGTGTAGGCCTTGTTGAAGACTGAGTGTAGGTCTTGGTGAAGACTGAGTGGTAGGGCTGTTGTGCCTGAGTTGTAGGAGTGGGATCACTCTGAGTTGTAGGAACCTGTTTGGGTTCTGAGCTGTAAGATCTGTACATCTGAGAAGTAGTGGAGAAGTTAGGCCGAATCTAGTACACTACTAGATAGGCGAAGGGGGAAAGTGGATGTACCCAGACCTTGGGGAACCACTATAAATCCTGTGTGCTCTCTGTGATTGTATGCTTGTGTGATTGCTGTGTTATCTGTGCTGAATTACTGTGAAGAATTGCATATAATTATGTGTTTCTGCCATAAAAGTTAAAAAAGATTAAGTGCACATATTCACCCCCCCTCTAGGTGGTTTAGGCACTAGTTCTTTCACATGGCCACTTGGACTCACCTACAAAATAGATTACTTAACCTTAGAACCCTAATAATTCTTAGGTTCTTGGTTCAGGTTAGTTTGTCTTTTAACAAAACTACCAGTAGCTCTTCTAGCAGGTAGTTTGCTACTCTCCTTGATACTTGAATTGTGCCAACAATCTATGGCAACGTGGCCTATCTTGCCACAACACCAGCACTCAAACCTGTTGTACCTTTGTTTAAGTACAACCCTGGCTTGATTTTCTACTACAGCCTTCTTGTTTAGTGCTGGGGATTTGCCCTTAGATTTGGACTTTACTGTCCAGGCAGGTTTTATAAATCCCAATCCAGTTTTACCCTTATGAGGTACAAACTCATCTATCAAAGGTAAAACAGATTTTGGTTTAGAAAAACTTGCCACAATCTCTCTCTCCTTCTGAAGTCTAGCCTCCAGATTTCTAATTTGATCATTCTTAAATGTAATAGTACCCATCTGAATAACAGTAATGTTCTTCAGCCTGGCTATTTCATTCAGTTTTTGATCAAATAAATTGTCTGAATTAGCAGCAGCTAATTTAAGACTAGCAATCTCCTTTGCCTGGGTTTTGGCTAAGGTTTTGCTTTTCTTCAAGGCCTACAACAAGTCCCTATATTCATCAATCAACTGATGAATATCTCCTTCAGATTCAGACCCACCCACATCACTTGATGCAGATGTATCTGATTCTGACTCAGTACTAGAAATTGAACTGGAAGAACAACTTTGTACCTTACTTGGTGCAGGCTGATCCTGGATTTTGTCCCCTTCAGATAAGGCCATCAGTCCCTTACACTGAATGTCCTCATGCTCATAAATTGAGTTCATTAGCTGCATGAACTCATCTTCTTCCTCTTCAGCAAATAAACCAATATAGGCTTCAGCTTCTGAATCTGTTTCTGAAGATGATTGATCAGTCAAACTTTTGTCTTTCTTAGCAACAAAGGACTTTTCCTTTTTGCCCTTAACCTGTGTCTTCTTTCTGTCAGTTGACTCCTTCCTTTTTTCAGGACAGTCAGCCACTACATGTCCTTGTCTATTGCAACAATAGCATACAATCTTTGAGGTTGCAGTTTTACTTGGCTTGGACTTTCTTCTGTCATTCCTTGATGACTTCCTTTTCTGATAGTAGTCATCTTTTGTCTGTGAAGTGGATGGCATAGACCTCCACTGCTTCTTCTTTAGAAACTTTTGAAAATGTCTTGTAAAAGTAGCAAAGTCTTCATCACTTTCACTGCTATCTGAATTCTTGCTTTCTGACTCATCTGTCTCAGCCTCAGCAACTTTTTGAGGTGGAGATGGAGACTTGCTTTTATATTTCCTAGTGGCTTCAGTCTTGAAGGCCACAGCTCTTTCCTTGTGCTCCACTCTAGTAGTCTTCTCTTCCTCCTTTCTAACCATTAACTGCATCTCATAAGATAACAGTTTTCCAAACAAGGTTGGAGGAGGTATATCAGCTAATTTGGCCATTTCCCTAATGGCACAAATCTTGGTATCCCAGTCCTTAGTCAGGGATCTTAAGAACTTGTTATTCAGCTTATAGTTGTTGAATTCTCTTCCATAGGACATCAATTCATTTACTATCCTATAGAACTTCTTGTAGCATTCAGTAATGCTATCAGACTTTCCTTGTCTGAAGCTTTCATATTCCTGATTTAACAAAGACTTCCTGTCCTGTCTTACTTCTTCTGATCCCTCCATATAGACAATTAATGTGTCCCACATTTCTTTAGAAGTTTTACAGTGAATCAAATTCTGAAATGTTGCATCATCAATTGCACTAACAATAATATTCTGGGCCCTCTTGTCTATAGTGGCCAGAATAATTTCATCTTTAGTCATTTCTGAATAGTCTTTGGGAGTTCTATGATTTGTATCCAGAACAGATACTTTCATTGGCACATATGGCCCTTCTTTGACTGTAATATATATTCTTGGGTCAGAGGCTTCCATAAAAAGTCTAACCCTCTCTTTTCAAATGCCAAATATCTCTTTTCTACAGATTGGCAATTTCATGGACCCCAGCTCTTTGTGATTCTCACTATAACCCATTTTCTTGAATCTTGATTATTCTGAATCTGCCTACAGGATCTTACTCAGACTGTTATGTCCCTTTTTGAGCAACCTCGCTTTGATACCACTTGAAAGTAATAGTGCCTAATCACCTAGAGGGGGGGGGGGGGTGAATAGGTGACCTATATCCTTTTAACTTTTCAGGCAAAAATACAGTACCGTAAATGAATTCTATAATTATCACAACACAGCAACCATACAATCATACATACACAGAGTGCACAAAGGATTTATAGTGGTTCCCCAAGATCTGGGTACATCCACTTTCCCCCTTCGCCTATCTAGTGGCGTACTAGATTCGGCCTAACTTCTCCACTTCTTCTCAGATCCTCAGATCTTACAACTCAGAACCCCAAACAGGTTCCAGCAACTCAGAGTGTCCTCACTCCTACAACTCAGGCACAAAGCCTTACCACTCAGTCTTCACCAAGACCTACACTCAGGCTAAACAGCCCTACCTCAGCCTATAATCAAGGCCTACACATAGAGAATAAAATCTCATACACTCAGGCACAATAGCCCTACCTCAGCCTTTATAAAATAGGCTTACAGCTCAGATCCCTTAGGATCCTACAAAAAATAAAGATTACAAAGTGTTTAACCACAACTCTGAAAGAGAGAGATGAGTTGACTGGCTTCTTGATGAGTTCTTGAAAGAACTAGGCAGAGACCAACCACCCTTGGCTTTCTTCAAAGCTTCTTGAATTAGAACACAGTAGGGTTGAGTATCCTCTGCAGATGATCTTCTCCCAACTTCTGTATTGAGAATCAGATCTCAATCTGAAACTTACTTTTCAGCCTGGTTCAACAGCTGTTCTTCTTAGAAGGAGCTCTCTCTCTCCAACTTCTTAGATCTTCTCTTGAAGGTCTTCTTTTGTTGTGTTGTTTTTCAATTCATTGATCACTGATCATTCTTTCTGTCGAAGGAGAAAGGTCTTTAAATAGTCTTCCTCCAAGGTAACCGACTGATCCGTTTTCTAACAACCTTCTGACAGCTCTGACAGTTGCAGTTGACCGGTTGAAATGGCAGCTGTCAAGTCATCCAGTCACTTCTTGAAATCTCTGTCACTGTCTGAAAGTGTCGAGACAAATAGTCTTTATGTGTCGACACAAATAGACCAATTGTCGACACAAGTAGACTAAGTGTCAACACTAGGCTTGATGGTGTCGACACAACTCCTTGTGTTGTTGTAACAGCTTCTCGACACTGCTTCTTCTGAATGTGTCGACACTGATCCTGTGTGTCGACACAAGCCTTCTGTTGAATGTGTCGAACACTGATTGAGTGTGTCGACACAAGTCCTACTTCTTCAATACTTAGTTGATTTCTGCTGTGTGTCGACACAACTCCTTTTGTCGACACAAGTTCTTCTTTTGTTGAAACTTGCTAAGTGTCGACACATCTTCTTTATGTCGACACATGCCTTCATGTGTTGAAACTTTGCTGAGTGTCGACACATCTCCTTTGTGTCGACACATTCTTCATGTGTTAAAACTTTGCTGAGTGTCGACACATCTCCTTTGTGTCGATACTTGTACTTAAACTTTGTTGAAGTTCGCTGAGTGTCGACATAGCCTCCTGGTGTCGACACTTTTGATGTCGACAAAGTTTCTCTGGGTGTCGACACTGCTTCTAAGTGTCGACACTGATTATGTAGACAATTCTTCACTGTGTGTCGACACTGCCTGTATGTGTCGACACATTTCTTCTGGTGTCGACTCTGCCTTCCTGGTGTCGACACAATTACTCCAAGTGTCGACATAGCTCCTCTAGGTGTCGACACAAGCCTTCTTAAGTGTCGACAAATTTCTTCTAGGTGTCGACATATGGACTTAGAAACTTTTCCTGCAATCCTGCAGTTACTTAACCTGCACAAATAAAATCAAAACACATCAAATACACCTTGATATATATCATTGAGTAGGGTGAGGATTCTTCAAATCTGGTACATATATTCCAATGTACCCAACATATACAATATAACGGTCCAGGCCCATGAACATGGGACCCAGCTGGAACCGCCGGCCTACCAGAGTCCAGACCTGGGCCCACTCCTGGTAGTCAGCCTATCATATTCAAACCTGCAGGACAAGCACCCCAACCCCTCTCCGGCCTATTTATCATCACGGCGGGTTGTTACCATTGGGTCTCGAACCCAAGACCTTGATAACCCGCCTCTACTGATAAATAGGCACGGAGAGGAGTTGGGGTGTATGGCCTGCAGGCTTGAATGTGATAGGCTGACTACCAGCAGTGGGCCCGGGTCTGGACTCTGGTAGGCCGGCAGTTCCAGCTAGGTCCCATGTTGATGAGCTTGGACCGTTATATATAAAAGCTAATATATTATAGCGGAACTCTATTTATCTTCTTCCATGGTCGTTAGACCGAAAATGCGGAAGAGATGAGGGACGGTCATCTTGAGGTTTCCGACCACTACTGTAGGAGTATCAGTGCGCGAAATCTTTGACGAAGGGTAGATTCAAAAAGCTCTTGCCGAGATTTATGCGTGTGCGGTAGGTTTTCCCCGTTTCATGGATTTTTGGCTTTAGGGTTTTGATCTTGACTCTTGTTTTCCACAAAACGTTTTCAGGAATTGCTGCCAGGAAGTTCTTGCGGCCGATCCTTATAGTGAAGCGGTCGTGAGATCAGATATCAGAAGATTTGAGGCAAGTGGTGAATCTTTCCCTTGACAAGTTCCTTGATTTTATTTCTTTCCTCTTGTTCTTACTCCTTAGAAGATAGGAGTAACGTAGGGTTTGGCTAGGTCAAAGTCCGCCCGGTAGTATAGAAGACTGACTGTCTCAAATTAGTCGAGTATGGGTGAGCCAGCACAGTGAAATTCGCCGATTATGGGATTTGGACCAAGTAAAATTCATCTAATATCAACGTTAGGTTAAGTCAATTCATCGAATGGATGTGGCATCGAGTTCGTCGAGTGAAATCGGTTGGCATCGAGTGAAGCCGATTCGTCGAGTACTCTCGACCAATTTGTCCAGTGTAGTCTAGTCGTCGAAAGCATCGGATGATTCAGTGACAAAGTATTTTTCCTTGAGTATAATTTGTCAAGTGTCCTTGGGTTTTGCCTAAACTCATCAAGTCAATTTCGTCGAGTATCAGTAAATATAGTAAACTTTGCTAAGTATAATTCGTCGAGTTTAACCGTCGAACCAAGTCCTTTTCGTCGAGTGAGTCCTGTATTCATCGAGTATTATCAACGAATTCCCGTGGACTTAGAAACTTTTTGACAAGAGGTCAAGCAAATTCGTCGAGTATTACTAGGATTAGCTTATTATCTCCGAGTCAAATTCGTCGAGTAACTCATGTATTCATCGATTATATTCGACGAATCAGTGTGGACTTAGGATTTTTCTTGCCGAATTGAGTCGATTCGTCGAGTAATGGCCTTAGGGTTATTTTTTTGAGATTTTCCCTCCGCTTTATCATTGAGGAATTTTGGGTGTTAGGCTTGGGTTTTATCGGTGTTTTGGATGTGTTGTTGCACCTTTGGTTGGCAGTGGATAAAGGACCACCAACTTAGTGTTGGTTTGGGCATCATTACACTTGGTGGGTTTTCATATTTCTTTTGGAATGTTGGGTTCTGTTGGATAATGTGGCCACCACCACAGTGCCTTTTTAAGAAGTTTGGTCTGTTGGGTTGTGTTGGATAATCTGGCCACCACCACAGTACCTTATTGAGATGTTTGGGTATGATAGTTCATGTTGGACAATGGGGCTATCGACTCAGAACCATTTTTTACCAATTCTTAATGATTCACTTGTTTAGAGCCGATCATTCTCTTTCTTTGTATATATATATAGATATATTTCATTATGCTTACTCTTGCAGATTTATCAAAGCAAGGCTTCGTACCGCACTTGGTGCAACTTCTCATACATGTACTTTTGATAACTCTTCATTACCTATTATGTTATGACATATTTGCTTGAGGTTTTACAACTATTCTTATATTTGGGTTGGTAACCCTTTTGTCTCCTTTTGATTATTGCTACTATTGAACTTTGTTCGCCACTTGTATATTCTTACTAAGATATTCTTTTGTTTTGAATGCCTCATGCTCGGTGCAGTAGACATTGGTGCTGCTAGAGTTGGTAGTTGCGGGTGTTCGGTAATTTTTGCAGTGATACTCTCCTCACTATAGTGAGGTAGTTTTGTTGTTTTGTTTTTAGTTCAGACATGCATGATGTTTGGTGGGTTCGTGTCAGGTTGTTGACGCCCACCAGAGATTATTGTAGAATGTTGGTTTATTTGCTAGATGTTGTTGAATTTACTAGATGGTTTATTGGATTAACTTTCTCTATGAGAAAGATTTATGCTAGTATTGCATGTTATTTATCTTCAAAGTATAAAAGTATTATTATGCGTTATCTCATACTCATGACATCTTTTTAAACCCAAAATCATTATATTTTAGCGAACGTAAAAGCTTTTTCTGTACTTATATTAAGTCTAGATGTATGTACCATGAGATATCCTATTGGATGTTCGTGCTCATGTAGGATAATAATTAAACTAAATAAAGTATTTTCCACAGCGTATATTATATTTTCATCTGTGGACTAGATGATCTACTGCGCCGAGGTATACGGCAATCCAAATTTAATCTAAGTTTTCGCCATAACAAACTTGTGAATTTCATAAATAATATTAGGAATAGGTCCTCACCTGAGCATCTGTAGTTACCCCCTGCATGGTGTGGCATCACGACATGTGTTTTCTCTTACTCTGATATAACGTTTTCTATTGAGAAAATGCAGGTTGTGATAGTTGGTATCATAAGTGTAGTTTTATTGATCTTGTTTCATTTCATACACACACTGATGTGTCATCAGTACGACTTGGTTGAAGCATGAACACTATACTCATAAGCATGATAAGAAGTATACAGGGCATATTATGTAGTATGGGATGCATAATATGTGCTTGTACACGGATCCTCATTGGAAGCAACATGTGATTGTTTTGTAGTATGAGATGCATAAAAATCATCACATGAATGCCCATTAGATTTTACTTTTGTTACATGCGATATTATGTAGTATGGGATGCATAATTTTTCATATGTACTCCGCTCATAACATGCATTATGGCCTTTATTAGAATGCATAGCACAATATGCATGACATAACATAGCATTAGCACGCGTGCCAAGCAAAGATGTACATGATGACATACGTACAAACACAGATTTAAACAAAAAAAGAATAAGAATTCATGCATTCATAGCTTATGAACTTGAGTCAATAGAATGACGGTATACCATCCTGAGCTAAGCATAACATCATTAATGAAAAACTCAGCGCAAGTTGTCATCTTGAGCAAGTATCTATGCATGTTTAGTCTGAACTAAGTTGAGTAGTTATAGCGGTTAAGCTAGGCTTTGATTTGACGTTCGTGGTATTATTAGGATGACACCTAGGCCTGTTGCGATGAGGTCGACTCCCCATTCTGAGGGTGAGTCGTCAGGTGCGCAAAGTGACGCAGTGATTTAAGGGTTATGGCAAAGCAATGAGGCTCTGTCAAGGTAGATGGTTGAGATGCAATCGCAAATTAAGGCGTTTTTTTACCATTGTTTCATTGCAGCAACCAAGAGTGAAAGACCGTGTGGTGGGTCAAGACATTCCTATTCCTCCTACTCCTTTGGTTCCTCTAGTTCTGCTTCCACCAGAGATGAATTTCGTTTCGTATTTTTAGCGATTAGTACCTCATACATATGACGGTAGAGCCGATTTTATGGAATTGGATGACTGGATTGTTGCTATCGAGGAGATGTTTTCGTATTCAGGAATTTTTACTGACCAAAGAGTGATGTCCTCCGCTTACTAGCTGAAGGGCCTTGCGAAGAGCTGGTGGTTAAGAGAGTGTGTGAACAGGAAAAAGCTGACCGAAAAATAGGAGTAATGCAAACTTTATTATCCAAAAAAGGTATCAATTACAATGGTATAGCCTCCCTTTTATAGAATGGAGGAGATGAGAGAGATTACAACTAAGCAATGTGGGACTAAAAATTTATAAGTATATGCGGCTTTACAAATAGACAAACCAGATAGGTCGTGCGGTTAGACAAGCCGGCTAACCGACCGACAACCAACAGGAAGAGAGAACAAGCGCCATAGAGAGGAAGCCGCCACAGGAGACCGCTAGACCGCCCGGTCTCCAAGTCATCTGAGACAAACTGCTAGACCGCTGGAATACCAAACAAAAACAGCCCGACAGACAGACCGGCAAGGAAAATCGCTAGACCGCCAGGTCTCCGAACAACAACAGACCGCCCGGCCTCCATACTGTAACACTCCCCGTCAAGCTGGAGCAGATATATCAATCATGCCCAGCTTGTCGCAGATGTGGAAAAAGGAAGAGGACACCGGCTTAGTGAAGACTTCTGCCAACCCGTTGTCGGAAGTGACGAATTGAGTACAAATCTGGTCCTTCAGGATCTCTTCCCGAATAAAATGACAGTCGACTTCTATGTGTTTTGTTCTCTGATGAAAGACCGGATTTTTGGAGATGTATATCGCGGCCTTGTTATCACAGAACATAGGAAGAGGATAATTGTAGACCTCTCCTAAGTCAAGCATGAGAGCCCGTAACCATTTCAACTCATATGTGGTCGATGCCATACTGCGATATTCTACCTCTACACTAGACCTGGAGACCACAGACTGCTTCTTGCTCTTCCAACTCACAAGATTGCCTCCAACAAACGTGCATAAACCTGATATCGACTTACAGTCCCCTTTGTCATCAGCATAGCTTGAATTAGAGTATGCTTCAACCCTTAAGTGACCATTATTCTGAAAAAGGAGTCCTTTCCCTGGTGCTGCTTTGATATACTCCAATATTCTCAAGGCAGATTGTAGATGACATTCCCTAGGAGCTTGCATGAACTGGATCACCTTGCCAACAGCATAAGAGATGTCGGGTCTGGTTACTCTAAGATAAATGAGTTTGCCCACCAGACGCCGGTACCTTGTAAGATCGGATAGAAGAAGCGTGTCATCTGTCCAAGTTTTGTCTTCTCCAGCAGCCATGAGACAACGGGCAGGTTTAGCACTAGTCAATCATGCCTCCTTTAGAAGATCCAGAGCATACTTCCATTGGGAAAAGACCATGGAGTTGGGCTTTCTCGAGATTTCAATCCCCAGAAAGTATTTCGGGGAGCCCATATCCTTTGTGACCAGGTGTTGATGGAGGTGTTTCTTTGTCAACGTTACCCCATCCTGGTCATCGCCTGTAAGGAGAATGTCATCAACATAAATAACAAGAACTACCAGACTAGAGGCGGTTTTTCGAATGAATAAGGATTAATCGGCTGAGCTTCTTGTAAAACAAATGGCCCCAACAATACCGCTAAACTTGTCAAACCAGGCACGAGGACTCCGCTTGAGGCCATAGATAGCCTTCTTTAGCCGGTATACTTGTGTCTCCCCCTAAGCAACATACCCAGGAGGTTGCTCCATGTAAACATCCTCCTGCAGATCACCGTAGAGGAAAGCATTTTTAACATCCAGCTGCGAAAGAGGCCAATCCCTGTTGACAGCGACCGAGAGAAGGACTCGAATGGTGCTGAGACGAGCAACGGGAGAAAAGGTGTCAAAGTAATCAACACAATAGGTCTGAGTGAATCCTTTAGCCACTAGGCAGGCTTTATAGCGATCCACGCTGCCATCGTGATGGAATTTGACAACAAAGACCCAGCGGCATCCAATGACATCCATGCCCAAAGGAGGGGGAACCAGGGTCCAAGTGCCCCATTTAGTAAGGGTAGCAATTTACTCATCCATGACAGCCTTCCAATGAGGAATAGTGAGAGCCTCCTGGTAGGTGCGGGGAGTGGAAGTCACGGAGATATCCAATGCAAACGCCGTGCGAGAAGGAATGAGTTGATTATATGAAACAACAGCAGCCAGCGGGTACTAGGGACACGTCTGCACCACTTTGCGAAGAGTAATGGGAAAATCCAAGTAGGCATGTTCCTCAGTAACCAGAGCATCCGTGGCAGAGAGAGCTGGCCCGGGAGAGGAGAGAGACGGCCGTGGAGAAGAGGGAGATGGCGGGGGTGATGAGGAAGAGAGGGAAGGAGGATACAATGGAGGTGATGGTGGGAAAATCTCGACGAGAGTGGATGGGTTGGAGGGGACAGTGGGAGAAGGAGGTGGAGGTGCGTCAAAGGAGAAATAGGACACATTCTCGAAGAAGGTCACATCTGCGGAGACGTATTATTTCCGAAGAATGGGATAAAAATAACAGTAGCTTTTTTGGGTAGTTGAGTAACCCAAAAAGATACATTTGGTGGCATCCAAGTGGTCCAATCACGCATTAATTATGTTTGAAATAATCGTCTGTCTGGACTTAGACATTTTCAGAAAAATAGACCAGGGTGTTCTCCAGAAGAAAGCTTTTACACGAGAACAAATGAGTTCTGTTGCTCGAGAACAATAAGATAGTTCTCGAGAGGATCGAAGACTTAGGAAATATGATGAGGAGAAAGCAAATAGCTTTCTCGGGAAGGAAGAAAATTACTCGAGAAAATTGTTAATTATTCTCAAGAAGAAACTATATTGTACTCGAGAACAAAAGACTCTCTCGAGAAATATACTTAGAAAAATATATGGAGGTGGAATTCTACAGTATCGAGAATGTCAAGATGTACTCAAGAAAAATAACATTTTGTTCTCGAGAAGAAACATTCTGGTTCTCGAGAACAAGTGATCATCTCGAGAACAAATAGCTAACTCTCGAGAAAAATGCTCTTATTCTCAAGAAATGATTTCTACATCTCGAGAACAAACTTTAGTCTTCTCGAGAATAACTACATTCTTCTCGAGAAAAAGTCTTAGAGAAATTTTTATCTGGAAAACAAATATCCCAAGAAGAACTGCCATATATTACTCGAGAACAAAATCCCTTCTTGAGAACAGCAAGAAGCTTTCTCGAGAACAATTTCTATTACTCGACATGAATCAAGTCTTACTCGAGAATAGTCATAAGTCCTTCTCGAGTACAACTCATAGTACTCGAGAAAAAGACTTATACTTTTTCTGAAAAAAACTTAAAATCTTCACTCTTTATAAAAATCAGCATCCTTGTGTTGCTCTTGCCCTAAGTGCTTGAAGATGAAGTGTGTCCCAATAGAGAGGCTACACATGAGTCAACATTATGGATCACACAATAAGGGATTACATTTTATGGTCCTGTGTTTGGTGACTCAATGTAGACAGACATTGGTCTACACTTAGCAATTAAGTCCTGTAAACACTTAACAAAAAGAGCATCAAATACAAACTTAATTCATCTTAGTTTAAGGGCGACTTCATACAAATCTGGGCTATTGTGGATGCATTACCCAACAATCTCCCCCTATTTGTAGAAGTCAGAACCCTCTACACTAAGGTGAATTACATTAAGAGAAAAACAAATGAAGATAATAAAAGCATGCAGATTTAGAGTAATGTAGTAATATATGAAATCAGATCAGAAATAGGAGTTCATATAAATAGAAAATTGTCCAAGAGAATTAAATTCTACAATTTCAAAAATGAACTTCTATCATCTTCAGTTTAATGATCCTAAGAAGGTTTCTTTCCTTAGCTATCAATCTTGTCCTGTTGTCTCTTCTAATAACTGAAAGGCTTGGGGAGGTACTTTGGTGGTCTAGGTGGAGCCTTAGGATTATTCTTGCCATATATCCCGTCATAGATTCTTCTCTTTGTGAGAGACTTCTCATAAATTCCCATTCATCTGAACTATAGTGCAGGCTTATGTTCTCACTAAAGTCAACTACAAGCTTTAGAGTTTCAAGAATGAGAGACTTAGAAGTGGGGTTCCAAACTTCAGTATATTCTTGAGTTCTCTTCCCTTCAGCTTCTAGATGAGGAGTAGATCTGCTTGCAAAAGCTCCATCACCATACTTTCTTCTCTTAGCTTTTTGAATTTCTGGAGGATGAGGAGGCAGTCCTGTTTGCTCAGATTCCCATACTTGTTCATAGACATCATGAGGATGGCCTTCATAGTAATCTGGAGGAGGTCCTTCAAAGTGTGCTAGAGGAGGTCCTTCAAAATATTCTGGAACAGGAGAGATAGTAAGCCTATTGACATCTAGATTTTCAGGAGCAGGTGCATTGGGATCCATGGCAAATTCAGGAAACAGTTGATTGTGCATCCAAACAGAGGTATCATAAGTTTATAACTTGGTACTCTTGATTTCTTTTAGGACAGATGTCTGAATTTATTTTAATTGATCATCCCGTTGAGTTTTCATTATAGCAGCTTGTTTTTCTAGCAATTCATTCACTTTGTCCTCCCCCTTTCTGACTTCTACAGAGTGGGTGTTAATAACATCTTGTTTGAACTTACCCACTTATTCACAAGTCTTAAAGTTCCTTTCATCACCTCTATTATCTAGGAGAATTTGATTATGGGCAAGAGTAACAGATTGCTCTATGACTGTGCCAATGCTAGTAATAGTATGGTCAATAGCTTTGCCACCAATTTGCAGAAGCTTTTTAAACTCATCAGTATTGTCTTGGATTTCAGCAAATCCTCGACTCATTTCTTTTTCCAAAGCACTTATTTTATCAGTGACCACTTTCAGAGCATCATCAAAGTACTTTCTCTGTTCAGCAAGCATAGTTTCAATTTTCTGTAGAATTGAAACTTCAGGGAAGACTTCTTTTTGAGGAGAAGGAAGAGGCTATGCATGGACAGTCCATGAAAGTATTTCTTCAATCACAATAGTAGAGGTAGAGGCTTTTCTTCTGTTTACTGTACTAATTTCATCTTCTTCATTAAATGTTGGCAGAAGGGTTGGAATCTGAAAATGAAGATTGGGTATTCTTTGTTCAGCAGCTTCAACTGGCATTTATTCATATAAATCATGAATGGAGACTACTTCATCAGTATGCATATCTTCAATAGGAGACGTGTTTCATGTGAGTCAGTTGCGGAAATGTACGTCCTCCACTACCCCGATGGGAAACTTAACCGAGCCTCCCGCTAGTTGGATTCGCATTTTAGTAGGCGTCGGAGTGCCAAAACTTAATTTTTGAAAGAGCGAGAACGACATCAAATTAATGCTCGCGCCTAGATCTGATAGAGCGTACTTTGCTAATATATTGCCAAAAAGGCACGGGATGGAGAACCGTCCCGGGTCATTTCTTTTAAGGGGCAATTTATTAGTAAGAGCCGCTGAGCAGTCAACATTTAGAGAAATATGCGAAATATTTTCTAATTTTTGTTTATTGGGAAGAAGTTGTTTTAAGTATTTCACATATTTAGGCATCTACGATTTTTGGGTACAAACAAGGAGTAGAAATCTAAGTTCAGTACTCTACTCCAGCTTTCTATCCCAAGTTGAGCCAAAGAAATTTGAAGAAGCCATCCTAGACCCTCATTGGATTGAGGCAATGCAAGAGGAGCTGAAACAGTTCAAAAGATGCAAAGTCTGGGAGCTTGTTCCTAAACCAAAAGACCACAACATAATTGGAACTAAGTGGATCTTTAGGAACAAGATGGATGAACACGGAGTGATTATAAAGAACAAAGCTAGACTGGTTGCTAAGGGATATAGGCAGGAAGAAGGTATTGACTTTGATCAAACCTTTGCTCCAGTAGCCAGACTGGAAGCTATAAGGATGTTCCTGGCCTATGCAACCTATCAAGGGTTTAAAGTATACCAAATGGATGTTAAGTCAGCCTTTCTGAATGGAAATCTGAAGGAAGAAGTCTATGTGGAACAACCATCAGGTTTTGTTGATTCTATCAAACCTAATTATGTCTATACACTTAGGAAGGCTTTGTATGGGTTAAAACAAGCCCCTAGGGCTTGGTATGAAACCCTATCTAGTTTCCTCATTGAGAATAAATTCACAAGGGGGAAAATAGACAAGACTCTATTCCTTAGGGAATCCAGAGGCAAGATCATTCTAGTCCAAATATATATAGATGACATCATATTTGGGTCTACTGAAAGTAGTCTTTGCAAAAAGTTTGCAAAACTAATGCAAGGAAAATTTGAAATGAGCAGTATGAGGAAACTTAAGTTCTTCTTAGGTCTCCAAGTTAGACAGAATGAGGATGGTTTATCCATATGCCAGTCTAAGTTCACCATATAATTGATAAGGAAGTATGGTATGGAATCATCCAGTACCATGAAAAGTCCTATGGGGTCAAGTATGTCTCTTAGCAAAGATGATGCAGGGAAACCTGTAGATGAGACTTTGTATAGAGGGATAGTTGGCTCCCTATTATATTTGACTGCTAGTAGACCAGATATCATGTATGCTACATGTGTCTGTGCTAGGTACCAAGCATGCCCTAAAGAATCTCATTTGACAGCAGTCAAGAGAATTCTGAGATATCTTAAGGGCACTCCTTATATAGGCCTTTGGTACCCTAGGAATGGAGACTTTGAACTGACAGGTTATTCAGATGCAGATTTTGCAGGCTGTAAGGAAGATAGGAAAAGTACAACAGGAACCTGTCAATTCCTAGGTGGAAGACTGATATCATGGAGTAGCAAGAAACAAACAAGTGTGGCTATCTCCACAGCAGAATCAGAGTATGTTGCTGCAGGAAGTTGCTATGCTCAACTTCTATGGATTCAACATCAGCTAGAAGACTATGGTATACAAGTAAATAGAACACCTCTATTTTGTGATTCTACTAGTGCTATTTCTATTGCAAACAATCCTTTCTCTCATAGTAGGACTAAGCACATAGAAATAAAATACCATTTTCTAAGAGAACATGTGGAAAAAGGAGATATTTCACTAGAATATATTAATACAGATAATCAACTAGATGACATGTATACTAAGCCCTTAGATGAAATCAAATTCAATAAATTCAAAATTGAATTAGGTATGATAAACTTAAAATAAGTTTTCAAAATTGGCTAAGTAAAATGGTGTCGACACACAGAGTTGTCTGTGTCGACACATAGTAGTGGTGTCGACATTTCAGAGAAATGGTGTCGACACATCTAGGAAGTAGGTGTCGACACTTCAGAGAATTAGTGTCGACACATGCAGTGTAGGTGTCGACACATCCAAGGTGGTGTCGACACTTAGACTTTACTTAAAATTAGTCCAGTAAAGTCTCGACTAACTGTCGAGCAAAGCGGTGTCGACACATAAACAAGTGTCGACACATATATTCTGTCGACTATACTTGTGTCGACACATTGTTGTCGAGACATTATAAGTAAGTGTCGACACTTTTCAACAGTGTCGACACAATTTAAGTATTTTGACTCGCCCTTTCATCTTCGATTCTAGAAAGGTATAAATAGGTTTTCGCTATTGTCTGTCGACACGCTCACCAAAGTTTCGAGACCAAACTTGTGTGTCGACATCTCTCTTCTCTAGATTCAAATTTCTTCAAACCCTAATGGCGCCCAAGCTAGAAGAGAATGTGAATGAAGGATATGAACTCGTGCACCACGCATTTGATGACGCGGAACCCGAGATCAAAGGCGTGATAACCCTAATCGCAGAGACTGGATTAGAATTTATTGTTTCAGAACCGATCAAGATCTGGAAGAAGGAGGTCCTGGAATTTCTGAATGGAGCAACACAAGATGAATCAGGACTCAAGATAAAGTCAAGAGTTCATGGGGCAAAGGTAAAGGTCTCTCCTAAGAGTCTGAGAAAGGTACTACAACTACCAAGAACTAAGGAAGAAGAAGATGTTTCAGCTTCTAAGACTAGAGAAGCATTGACATGGTGTGGTTTGGACTCAAATCTGAAAATAGGATCTATTTTCAATAGGAAGGGAATGAACATGCAAGGCAAATTCTTATCTGAAATTGTTGGCAAGGTTATCCTGAGCAAGCCTGGAGGGCATGACAGAATATCAGCTCATATGTTTACTCTAATGACAAGAATTATCTTCCAACTAGAAACTGATTGGTCTGCAGTTGTGTTTGAGAAGATCAAAGAGAGTATGAAGAAGCCCAATTTGGGTAGAATACTAAGTCTATACCTAGCTGGTAGTATACCAGAAGCGATGAATCAAGCAGCTGGATCTAAGATCAACCATATGAGGAGAATGGATTTGAGAATCTTCTCTAGGTGTGATAGAGTACTAACCAAAGAACTGCCATCTCCAGTAAAGGACACACCCCAGAAGAAGAAGAAGAAAACAGCCCCTGTGGCTCAAGAATCTTCAAGCAGCACTGAAGAGCAAGTTGTTTTTACTCCTGATGAAGAATACACTGGAAATGCTGGACAGTCTCCAGCTGGACAAGAAGATGCAAAAAGGAAGGGGGAGCTACCACCAGCAAGCCCAATTCACCTGGATCCAATCTAGGGGGAGCCTCTACTTGTGGAAGAGCCAACTCCACTAGAGAGTGAACAAGCTACCCACACAATACTTGAGGTAATAACTGAAATTAATGAATTAGATTTCCCTATTGAGGATGATGTTTTGTCTGATTCATTACCTAATGTTAATCAGCAAACACAGACACATAGCCAACCCCAGGATATTGTCATGGAAGACACATCTATTGTTGATCAAGTGGTTGATGAGATAAGAGATTCTCCAACCCTTCCTCAACAGGAATTTACCCTAGAAGAGCTATTCCCAGATCTTCTACAAACAAATTTTGAGAAAGAGAAAGCTGCTGCTGAGGGGGAGAAGGCCCATGTTGAGGGGGCGCATGTGGATATTGTTGAGGAAACTGCAAGGAAGGAGGCTGAGGTGCCAAAAGATGATGAAGGGCTACAAAGGACTGAGAAGGAGTTACCTCCAAGTCCTAAGGACAGAGTGAATATTGATAGCACATCTGCATCAGCGGATGAAGAGGCTGCAAGAGCCAAGAAGAGGAAATTCCAAGTCTTTAAGAGAAGGAGCCAGAATTATAAGAAAGCTTTACAAACAATTGCACCACAGCCTGCACCACAGCATGCCCCATCTACAGATTTCAGTTCTCTGATGGTAGCATTGCAGATAAAGATGGATGAGTAAAGACAGGCTTTGTAATCTTATATGGATGAAGGACATAAGTCTCTGTAGTTTGATCTTGCACAAGATATTAAGTCAATCAGATTTGAAATGAATCTGAATAAGAAAGAGATGACTGACTGCTTTCATAAGGGAGGAAATGCAGTAGTCTATCTAGCCACTCATCAGGAAAAGATCAAAACTTAAGTGGATGATATTGCACTAAAGCAAGGCTATGTCCTGGAGAACCAGCTGAGAATGAATGATAATCTCACTGCTTCTAACAATGCAATAGTAACAGAAATGAAGAATATAGCTACTGGTCAGACTACAGCAAGTGCTACAGCTAAGGCAGAATTTGATAAAGTATTACAAGATGGTATCACTGCTGTTACTTCTGCACTTCAGGATTCCCAGAAGTTAATAACTAAAAAGCTCCAAAGGTTGAAACCTTTCTACAAAGATGGAGTAAACTATCTGAATGCTCAGATAAGATTTCAGAAATATGATCTAAGAGATCACATTGAAAGAGAAGTCATAAAGGGGGAGAGGGTGTTAGTCAAAGCCAGCTCTAATCATGCAAAGTGGATTTCAAATTCCATCAGAGCCACCCTTGGATATCCTCCATTATGTGATGATGACAATGTTGCAAAGTCTGTAATTAATCCTGCATATCTTGGAGGGGAGCAAGCTGAAGTGGCTCAAGTAATATACCCTCCACCAGACTTTTAGGGTATATACAGTCAATGTATAGCCCTCCTGAGGGAATTCAGAATATCATCATTGAGAAAGTGGTTCAGCCTGTACCAGAGGCTATACTGAAAGAACAAGAGGCTTTGCAGAAAGAACAAGAAGCCCAATTGTCTAAGAAGAGATTCAGGGAGCAAGCTGAATTGAGGCCTGATTTTGAACAGTGGAGCCCCACTTCCAGGAATATCATCTTGACTGCATGGAAGGCTGCCAAGGACAATATCCAGGATAGAAACAAGTGGTATTCTGAACTGGAGTGGAGGAAGCATGAGAGTAGGTAAGAGGCCATTGTGCAATATAGAAGAAAGGCTAAGATGGGAAAGCTACCTCCTACTGCACAGGAGCCTAGCAAGTACTTTCCAAAGCCTTATCATTACTTTGAAAGGCAAAAGATCAAGGCTGAAGATTTGAAAAAGAATGATCTTAAAGGAAAGATGTCTGCTGCTGCTGAAGACACTGAAGCCCCAGTCCAAGCAAAGATACAATCAGGAAAGGGCATTGTGATCAAGGAGCCTAAGCAGCAATATGATAGAATTTTTCTTTAGTTTACAGTTGTAATCATTTGATTTTAAACTCTCTGTAAACTTTTGAATAATGAATATGTTGAAGTTGTTAGAACAATGTGATATATGTTAAATCTATTACATTAATGTTCTGAGAAATTTGTGTATACATGTTTATGTACTTACCCTGTTATTTAATATTGCTTTACATCATACTGTGAATTTGTTATGTATGGTGTATATCATTGACTAAGGGTTATGACTTCTCCAAATAGGGGGAGATTGTTGGGTACATTGGAATACATGTACCTGATTTGAAGAAGCCTCACCCTACTCAATGATATACATCAAAATGTATTTGATGTGTTTTGAGTTTAGTTGTGCAGGTTAAGTAATTGCAGGGAAAGCTGAAAAGTTTCCAAGTCCATGTGTCGACACCCAGAAGAGAAGTGTCGACACTTAAGAAGACTTGTGTTGACACCCAGAGAAGCAGTGTCGACACTTGGAGTAATTGTGTCGACACCAGGGATGCAGAGTCGACACCAGAAGGAAATTGTCGACACATACAGAATGTGTCGACACACAATGAAGAAATGTCCAGAGAAGCTGTGGCGACACTTAGAAGCAGTGTCGACACCCAGAGGAACTTTGTCGACATCAAAAGTGTCGACACTTGGAGGTTATGTCGACACTCAACAAAAGCTCAACAAAGCTCAAGTACAAATGTCGACACTAGAAGATGTGTCGACACTCAGCAAACTTCAATAGAGTTTAAGTACAAGTGTCGACACAAAGGAGATGTGTCGACACTCAGCAAAAGAATCAACACAGAAGGCATGTGTCGACACCAAGGAGATGTGTCGACACTTAGCATGTATCAACACAAGAAGATGTGTCGAGACAAAGGAGTTGTGTCGACACTTACAAGAAATCAACTAAGTATCAAAGAAGAAGAACTTGTGTCGACACACAGGATCAGTGTCGACACATGTTGAAGAAGCAGTGTCGAGAAGCACATTCTACAACACAAGGAGTTGTGTCGACACCATGAAGGCTAGTGTCGACACTTAGTATACTTGTGTCGACACTTAGTCTATCAGTGTCGACACTTAAAGACTGACTGTCTCGACACTTTCAGACAGTTACAGAAAATTCAAGAAGTGACTGGATGACTTGACAGCTGCCATTCCAGCCGGTCTACTGCAACTGTCAGAGATGTCAGAAAGTTGTTAGGAACTGGATCAGCCGGTCACCATGAAGGAAGCCTATATAAAGACTTATTCTGTCAACAGAAGGATAGGATTAACAACAATCAACTGAAGTGATCAGAAGATCTAAGAAGTTTGAGAGAGAGAGCTCCTTCCAAGAAGACAGCTGTTGAACCAGGCTGTGAAGAAAAGTTTCAGATTGAGATCTGATTCTTAAGTTTGCAGTGATTGAAGATCAGTTGCATAGAGACTCAACCCTATTGTGTTCTAAATTCAAGAATCTTTGAAGGAAGCCAAGGAAGGTTGATCTCAGCAAAGTTCTTCCAAGAACTCATCAAGAAACCTGTCAACTCTTCTCTCTTATTCAGAGTTGTGGGTATATACATTGTAATTTTAATTTCTTGTAGGATTCTTAGGGATCTGAGTTGTAAGCCTGAAATTATAAAGACTGAGTGGTAGGGCCTGTGTGCCTGAGTGTAGGAGATACTTTTCTCTGAGTGTATGTCACAACCCGCATTTTCTCAACGATAAAATCATATCAGAGTAAGAGAAAACACGTGTCGTGATGCCACGTCGTGTAGGGGATAACTGCACACGCTCAGGCAAAACTCCAGACGTTAGATTTTAAGGAAAATTGTTGTTTAAATAAGAAAGAAAATCAGTTATGTTGAATGGCCGTATCCCTCGGCCCGGTGGATCAGCTAGTCCACAGTTAAAATTATATTTATATGCAGCAGAAAATACTTTGGTTCAATTAAATTGACACCCTAAATGAGCATAAGTGTCCCCGGGGGACGACTTATGCGTGCACGACCCTAAGGTGAACATAGTAGGTATGAAAAGATAGTGTTTTACATTGAGGAAAAATAGTGTCTTTGATTTAGAAACATGTTATGCATGGGGTACATATAATAATACTTTTAGGTTTTAAAATATCTAACATGCAACCTAGCATAAATCCTTCCTAGAAGCAAGTAACCAACCACAAGTAGGCAAAATCAGCAGTTTAAATTCATATCCAGCATCACAAGAAGCCACCGGTGGACGTCAACAACCTGACACGAACCCACTGTCGAGTATGTATGTTTATACAGAAGAGTAAAGAACTACCTCACAACAAATCAGGTATCAGCTATCTCTGCTACCCTAGAGGCCACCAACAAGCCCCTCCAAAAGAACTAGCCGCTGAACTGGCTACAACCTGGACCTGAGGCATTCAAGAAAAGAACACCTCAGCAAGTAAACAATCAAAAGTTAAATAGAGCAATAGATTAATTAGTAAAAAAAAAGAAGAAGGGTTTACCAACCCGGCAACAAACTACTAAAAGCAAAAGAAAAGGGTGTGACAGTAAGAGGAGAGTACTGTCTAAAGCACAGCAGAGCACGCCAAGTGCGAGCAATAAAACAATTATGCCCTACCAAAAGAGTCTGCAACAGCAACAAGACATATACATATATGCCAAAAGAAAGGAAAGCATAAACAGGAAAGAGACTAACAGTCCTAACACGTGGGTAAGTGGCAGTGGTCAAAACATGGGTCTGAATACATAACCACAATCAGACCCAAAAAGGGCTAAGGGGTCAAACAGTGGCAGCTTTAGGGTCCCACAGACACCAACCCAAACCGGGGCAAAAGGCGGTGGCCACAGCTCTCCACATAAAACCACCCCTCCAGAGGCCAACAAAACTCCACCACCTGCCACAACCCAATAGTCGGCATTCAGAAATTAGCTGAACACCCAACGCCCCCCCTAGGGAAAAGTCACACTAATAATCCTAAGAAACACAGGAACCCAAGACAAAAACGTCGGGTCTAACCGACGCAGCCTTGCACGCCTAAAAAGAACCAACCCCGAGTCTTACCTGACCCCAAAACCAATGCCGCACCCAGTGTTGACACGTTGTGTCGACACCACAACAAGCCGGTGTCGACACAAGGTGTCGACACAACCGCTGCCGGTGTCGACACCAAGTGTCGACACCACTGCGGTCGGTGTCGACACAAGGTGTCGACACTGCCGCTGTGGGTGTCGACACCAAGTGTCGACACCACTACGGCCGGTGTCGACACAAGGTGTTGACACTACCGCTGCTGGTGTCGACACCAAGTGTCGACACCACTACAGCCGGTGTCGACACAAGGTGTCGACAATGCCGCTGTGGGTGTCGACACCAAGTGTCGACACCACTGCGGCCGGTGTCGACACAAGGTGTCGACACTGCCGCTGCTGGTGTCGACACCAAGTGTCGACACCCCGACTGGCTGGTGTCGACACCAAGTGTCGACAACACGACTGGCCGGTGTCGATACAACGGTGTCGACACCCCGACTGGCTACAGGCGCCAGATCCAGCACACAACTAGAAACGAGAACGAGGTCTCTCTCTAGGGTATAACATCCATCGACAATCGCAACTACTCGACCTGAACCGAACCAAATCTGTCCCTAATAGACACAATCCCTCAGGAAAACTGAGATTTTAACTAGAACTTTCTACACTAACCACGACATGATCGGGAACAAACCCTAGCGTACCCCTAAGATCTAAGCAGGAAAAAGATAAAATTAAATCAAAGAAAAAGACAAAGATCCACTTTGGCAAGGATGAGGGGACATCACTTGCCTCAATACCAGAAAAGCTTGGCCGGCGGCATCCCCCACTCTTGGATTTAGCCGCAGAGCACCAGCTGAGGAGCAGAAAGAATGCAGATCCAGGCGAGGGCAGTCCAGATCCACTCTCGAAATCGAATTTCGCCCGCTAAATCTCCAGAAAATCGGCGTCCGAAGGCTAGGGTAGTCCGGCGGTGCTCTTCCTCTCGTACAGGCGGCGGCTTCCAAACAGAGAAAGGAAAGGAAACAAAAGAACCGAGCCCTATTTTTAACCAAGGCTATATATACACAGCAATTTAATAATAAACAATCAACATATTAATTACTTACACGCAAAAACCAAAACAACACGAGACCCGAAACATCTCGGAAAATGACGAAATTCACGTCGCAGCTAAAAACCCACGCAACGAACACAACTGCGAAGTCGAAATTAGCATTCGACGAACAAAACCCTGGATAACACCACCCAAAGCCAAAACACAAGCATTCCCTAAGAGGCCCAGCCGAGTCATCAAACGGACTCTGGCTAGCTGGGGAATCTTGCTAACAGGCTACAAACAGGCTACACAGGGAACCCTTGTTGAAATTTGTGAAGTGGAAGTGGGTGACGGGACAGGCCGCGCGGCCTGTGCGGACAGCTTTGGCGGACTGGGCGGACTGGGCGGACTGAGGTTGCGGCCTGGTGAGAAGTCTGGTGGAAGCCGGCTGTGTTCTGAGCAGGTTGTTGCATGGAGTCCGCGGTTTGGTGCGGCCTGGTATCTGCGGATAGAGAGGCTTGCGGACTGGTGCTTTGCTCAGTGGTCGCGGGTGCAAGTTTGCGCTGTTGGCGGGTTGGTTCGAGTTCGCGGGAAGCCTTGCGGACTGGTGTGTCCGCGGTTGGGCTGTTGCGGATTGGGCCTTGAGCTTGGCTGAGGCCTTGTCGAGCTCAGGTGTTACAGCAGGTCTTGCTGTGGAGACCGGTTGGCAGACTGATGTTTGGAGTCCGGCTTGGTGCTACTGCGTTGGACAAGTGCGAGGAGCTCGCGGACTGGTTGCGGTCTGTGCTAGGGTGTTTGGCGGACGGGCCTTTGTGTCCGCCATGCTCGCACTGGCCCTTGATGGTTTTGGACTTGGTCACACTTGGTGTCAAGTTCATGGTGTCCGCCGTATCCGCCAAGTCCGCTGTGACCGGGCGGACTGTTGCTGTTTGCCTTTGGTCGTGGACTTGTGGCGGATTGAGGTGTGAGTCTTGCGGACTGCCTCGGGTTGGTGCGGACTGCCATTAAAGAGGGTGCTGTCCTGAAGCAGTTGGAGCTTTGCGGGCTGGTGCCTTGTCCGCTTAGCTTGGGCGGACTGGAGAGGGTTCGTCATTGGTTGCCTTGCTCCTGGCGGTTTCCCTTGGTGACTGGCTAAGTCCTCGCGGACTGAGCGGACGATCGTTTTGTGTTCGCGCGGGCTGGGGCGGTGTCGCTATCTCATGGGCGGTGACCACACTCCTCACCTGGCCTATAAATAGGACCCCCCTGGCACATCTACAGTAACCGAAGTAACGTGAGTGAACAGTAATTTGGGTTGGGCGAGTGCTGCGGTCTGTGTTTTTCAGTCCGCGCGGATTGTTTCAGGCTGACGGTTTGCTGTGTGCAGATCGCGCGGATAACTTCAAGGAGCCAGGAGTTTGGCTGTGACTTCGGTCAGTGCTTGGAAGTGTGCGGTCTCTGCGGACTCAGCAGGAGGTCGCTCTGCGGCTTGTCAGTTCTATTTCATCTTTCCCAGCTTTAATAACCTGTCCGCCGGCTTCAGGCGGGTAGGGGAGTTCCTCAGTTCGGGTTCAGCAGGAGGCGAATAACGGTCTGTCCGCGCGGCCTCGCGGTCTCGGCGGACTCCGTGGTATTCGGCGGTTTGCAGCATAGCTTGGGCGAGCTCAGCGGTCTCGGCGGTCTCGGCGACCTCGCGGTCTCGGCGGACTGGAGTGCTGTCCGCCCGGCTTGTGTTTTGTTCCTTTCTGTTTACAGCTGTAATACTAGCGAAATCATGTCTCGCTATGTATGCCTCAGATTGTAATGAAGTGAATGCATAATAAGATCTTCTTGTGCTTCCATTGTTTTGTTGGGTGCAACCTCTAGTCCTTGGGTTTCCGCAGGTTCAGCGTGCGAACTGGGTAGTTCCGAAGATATTAATTTGGCGTTTGGGCTATCTTGCTGACCACGTTGAGAAAATTTTAACATGGTATCAGAGGCAGGTTTCTGAGGTTGCGGAGGTTCAGTTGCGTGAGCGGAGGTCAGCCAGTGTTGTTACTCAGTGATTGAGTGGTGATCAACCTGTGTTGTTGCTCGGAGCTGCTGAAGGGTACCAACAGGTGATTGCAATGGAAGGAAGCTTAGCAAGAGGTCTGGGCATTGAACTCTTAACGCCGACTAACTATAAAAAGTGGAAGTCGTGCATGAAGAGTTATCTTCTAGGCGAGGAGCTGTGGGAAGTTGTCGGTGGAGACGACAAACAGGAAGTTACTGCTGCTTTCGGTACTGCTGAACAGGTGAGGCTCTGGAGAAGAACTAATGCTAAGGCAGAGTTCGTTCTGAAGAGAGCTGTCTCTCCGGAACTGTTTGATCACATCATTGGGTGTGAGTCGGCTGCTGATATTTGGACAACCATTGATGAGTTGTTCAATAGGAAGAATGTGGCGCGGCTTCAGTTCCTGGAGAATGAGTTGGCCAGGGCAACTCAGGGAGACCTTTCCATCTCCAGGTACTTCTTAAAGATGAAGAGCTTGTGTGCTGAGCTGTCGGCACTGGATCCTGATGAGCCTATCTCTGATGCAAAGATGAAGAGGCACATTTTCCGCGGCTTGCGGAAGGAGTATGTGGCCTTTGTTACGTCTGTTCAAGGGTGGGCTACTCAGCCGTCGTTGCTGGAGCTGGAGAATCTGCTTGCCTCGCAGGAGAGCTTAGCAAGGCAGATGGCTGGAGTGAATCTGAATCAGGAAGGCAGCGAGGCTCTCTTCTCAGGCAAGAAGAAGGGATGGGAAGGGAAGAAGAAGAAGAAGGTGCAGGCCGCTGTTGAAAAGGAGACTTCAACTTCATATCCGCCGGAGAGGAGCAATGCTCCTAAGGACTGGAAGAAGAATCTGAAGTGCTACCGGTGTCATCAGCGAGGGCACTTCAAGCGGGACTGCAAGGTCAAACTGCAGCCTGGGCATGCTGCGGGAAAGGAGGAAGCTTGCTCGCGAAGTGAAGAAGCAGAATGGGGAGGAGCTTTCATGACGGGCACTTGTGTCCGGGCCTTATCTACTGAGGACTTCAACAGCGAGTGGATCATCGACTCCGGGTGTGGTCATCACCTCACCGGAGACAAGTCGAAGTTCACCTCCATGCAGGCTTACTCAGGTAATGAAGCTATTATCACTGCTGATAATACTGTTTATGCAGTAGAGAAGGAGGGGGTCGTGTCTTTGGGTAGTGATCAGGGGCCACTCACGTTAAGGAGTGTGTATCACGTGCCGGGCATGAAGAAGAGCCTCTTCTCGGTGACCAACGCGGTGGACGCTGGGTATCACGTTCTGTTTGGGCCAACAGACGTGAGGTTCCTTCGCAACGTATCAGCGGTAAAGGCTGATGTTGCTCATGTTGGGAGGAGAGTGAAGAACTTGTTTGTTCTTTCCACCAGTGCCTATGTTGATAGGATGAGGGCCAATGATAGTGCGGCTATCTGGCATGAGAGGCTGGGGCACGTTGGCATGGACAAGCTGAAGGCAATGGCGAGTAGAAGTCTGGTGAGGGGGTTGCCGATGTTGTCCTCCTTTGGTGATGGGCATGTTTGTGCGGGCTGTCAATACGGTAAGGCACATCGCCTTCCGTTTGATAAATCTCAAACAAGGAGCAAGAAACCATTGGAGTGTATTCATGGCGACCTGATGGGACCGACTGTTACTGCCAGCCTTGGTGGAAGCAAATACATGCTTGTCTTGGTTGATGACTACTCAAGGTATACTTGGGTGTACTTCTTAAAGGAGAAGTCGGATGCCTTCCGTTTGTTCGTGGAGTTCAAGGAGTTGGTAAAAGGCCGGCTTGGCTTGCGGATTAAGAAGTTTCGAACTGATAACGGGGGAGAGTTGTCTCTTCCGAGTTTTCTAACTTCTGCAGGAAGCACGGGATCCAACGGGAGCTTACATGTGCTCACACTCCACAACAAAATGGGGTAGCGGAGCGGAAGATCCTTCATTGACGGAAACCTGCAAATGCTGGTTGCATGCGAAAGATATCCCGAGGTCCTTTTGGGCGGAGGGAATGTCTTGTGCTGCATATGTTATCAACCGGATGCCCTCAGCCCTATCAACATGAAGACGCCCATTGAGCTGTTGCTGAAGGAGAAGCCGAGTGTTGGACACCTTCGGGTGTTCGTTCAACTTGCTACGTGCATGTCCCGATGCTTCACGGACAAAGCTGGATGCGAAGGCAAGGAAACTTGTCTTTGTTGGCTATGATGAGCGGAAGAAGGGATGAAGTGCATGGACCCTGTGACGAAGAAGTTCGTGGTGTCAAGAGACGTTGTCTTTGACGAGCTGACGTCATATGGAGGTGGCTCGGTGGAGCCTACCGAAGTAGCAAGGTTGAGGAAGCACCGGTGGAGGCTGCTGAAGGCTTGGAAGAGGAGCTTGTTGTTTCACCAGCAGCTCCTGTTGCTTCGAACTCCGAGGCTGAGCCTTCTGGCTCAGGAAGCAGGGGGAGCACTGCTCAATGCTTGCCCCAGGTAGGAGTGGAGCCTGAAGAAGCAACGGAAGCCGTGAGCAAGGAGCCGTGTCTTCGGAGATCGAAGAGGGTGGTTAAGCCACCGGCTCGGTACTGTGATGGGAATACAGTGAGCTTTGTCTCCTGTTTCTTTGCTGGTCCTCTGGATGAGCGAGAGCCTGCAAACTTCAACGAGGCCACTGGAGTGAAGGAGTGGGAAGGTGCCATGAAGGAGAGATTGATGCTCTGAAGAAGAATGAAACCTGGGACCTTGTGCCCAAGGTTGATGGCATTACTCCGGTTACTTGCAAGTGGTGTATAAGTTGAAGAAGAAGGCTGATGGAGCATTGATCGTTCAAGGCTCGCCTGGTCGCTAGAGGATTCTCACAGCAGTATGGAGAAGACTATGAGGAGACATTCAGTCCAGTTGCGAAGATGACGTCTGTAAGAGTGGTGATCGCCTTGGCTGCTAGCAAGGGATGGAGTTTGTGGCAACTCGATGTGAAGAATGCCTTTCTTTACGGAGAGATTGACAAGGACATCTTCATGGATCAGCCGCTTGGTTTCGTCTCTGAGAAGCATCCGGACTATGTCTGCAAACTCAGGAAGGCTCTCTATGGGTTGAAGCAAGCTCCTCGAGCGTGGTATGGGAAGATTGCAGAGTACCTGCAGTTCTGTGGATACCTGGCTTCTAACTCGGATTCAAGCTTGTTCGTCAAGAAGAAGGGAGAGCTAAGAGTCTTGGTCCTGATGTATGTGGATGATATGATCATCACAGGGAACTCCGAGGAGGAAGTAGCAAGGCTCAGGGAGAGCTTGCTATACGCTTCGAGATGAAAGACTTGGAGAGTTGCATCACTTTCTTGGTCTGGAAGTGGAGAGGAAGGAGTGCGGGATTCTCATTAGCCAGAAAGGGTATGCTGATCGTATTGTGAAGCGGTTTGGCATGGGAGAAGGGAAGAAGTGCTTTACTCCACTGGAATCTGGGCTGAAGCTTCGACGAGATGAGGGAAGGGTGCTTAATGATCCCTTGGTGTTCAGGGCTCTTGTTGGGAGCTTGATCTATCTGACGATTACAAGGCCGGATATAGCTTATGCTGTTGGCCGAGTAAGTCGGTATATGGCTGAACCAAGGCAATCTAATCTAGTGGCGGCGAAGGGAATTCTGAAGTATGTCAAGGTGACTTCTGAGATGGGACTCCTCTATGGAAGGGATGCGGAGTTTTGCATTGCTCGGGTACACGGATGCTGACTATGGCGGTGATTCGGATGATCGAAGGTCTACTTCAGGTTATGTGTTCACTTGCGGTTCAGCTAGCATCTCGTGGTGTAGCAAGAAGCAGGACTCGGTGTCGGTTTCAACCACGGAGGCGGAGTATAAGGCTTCGGCCTTGGCTGCTCGGGAAGCCGTTTGGTTGAGGAGGCTCATAGAGGATGTTCATGAAGAAGTGCAAGGGCCTACTTTACTCCGGGTGACAATGAGAGTGCTCTCAAACTGGTAAACAATCCAGTGTGTCACGCCAGGACCAAGCATATAGAGATTGATCACCACTTCATCCGGGAGAAGGTGTTGGAGGGGTCTCTGCTGGTCGGGCATGTTCGGAGTGAAGATAATCTTGCTGACATCTTCACAAAGCCGCTGTCGAAGGGGCCCTTTGAACGCTTGCGCAGCTTGCTGGGCTTGGTCACCACTTCTCACTTCAAGGGGGAGTGTTGAAATTTGTGAAGTGGAAGTGGGTGACGGGACAGGCCGCGCGGCCTGTGCGGACAGCTTTGGGCGGACTGGGCGGACTGGGCGGACTGAGGTTGCGGCCTGGTGAGAAGTCTGGTGGAAGCCGGCTGTGTTCTGAGCGGGTTGTTGCATGGAGTCCGCGGTTTGGTGCGGCCTGGTATCTGCGGATAGAGAGGCTTGCGGACTGGTGCTTTGCTCAGTGGTCGCGGGTGCAAGTTGCGCTGTTGGCGGGTTGGTTCGAGTTCGCGGGAAGCCTTGCGGACTGGTGTGTCCGCGGTTGGGGCTGTTGCGGATTGGGCCTTGAGCTTGGCTGAGGCCTTGTCGAGCTCAGGTGTTACAGCAGGTCTTGCTGTGGAGACCGGTTGGCGGACTGATGTTTGGAGTCCGGCTTGGTGCTACTGCGTTGGACAAGTGCGAGGAGCTCGCGGACTGGTTGCGGTCTGTGCTAGGGTGTTTGGCGGACGGGCCTTTGTGTCCGCCATGCTCGCACTGGCCCTTGATGGTTTTGGACTTGGTCACACTTGGTGTCAAGTTCATGGTGTCCGCCGTATCCGCCAAGTCCGCTGTGACCGGGCGGACTGTTGTTGTTTGCCTTTGGTCGTGGACTTGTGGCGGATTGAGGTGTGAGCCTTGCGGACTGCCTCGGGTTGGTGCAGACTGCCATTGAAGAGGGTGCTGTCCTGAAGCAGTTGGAGCTTTGCGGGCTGGTGCCTTGTCCGCTTAGCTTGGGCGGACTGGAGAGGGTTCGTCATTGGTTGCCTTGCTCCTGGCGGTTTCCCTTGGTGACTGGCTAAGTCCTCGCGGACTGAGCGGACGATCGTTTTTGTGTTCGCGCGGGCTGGGGCGGTGTCGCTATCTCATGGGCGGTGACCACACTCCTCACCTGGCCTATAAATAGGACCCCCCTGGCACATCTACAGTAACCGAAGTAACGTGAGTGAACAGTAATTTGGGTTGGGCGAGTGCTGCGGTCTGTGTTTTTCAGTCCGCGCGGATTGTTTCAGGCTGACGGTTTGCTGTGTGCAGGTCGCGCGGATAACTTCAAGGAGCCAGGAGTTTGGCTGTGACTTCGGTCAGTGCTTGGAAGTGTGCGGTCTCTGCGGACTCAGCAGGAGGTCGCTCTGCGGCTTGTCAGTTCTGTTTCATCTTTCCCAGCTTCAATAACCTGTCCGCCGGCTTCAGGCGGGTAGGGGAGTTCCTCAGTTCGGGTTCAGCAGGAGGCGAATAACGGTCTGTCCGCGCGGCCTCGCGGTCTCGGCGGACTCCGTGGTATTCGGCGGTTTGCAGCATAGCTTGGGCGAGCTCAGCGGTCTCGGCGGGTCTCGGCGACCTCGCGGTCTCGGCGGACTGGAGTGCTGTCCGCCCGGCTTGTGTTTTGTTCCTTCTGTTTACAGCTGTAATACTAGCGAAATCATGTCTCGCTATGTATGCCTCGGATTGTAATGAAGTGAATGCATAATAAGATCTTCTTGTGCTTCCATTGTTTTGTTGGTGCAACCTCTAGTCCTTGGGTTTCCGCAGGTTCAGCGTGCAAACTGGGTAGTTCCGAAGATATTAATTTGGCGTTTGGGCTATCTTGCTGACCACGTTGAGAAAATTTTAACAACCCTAAGAGCTAAGACCACGCTCTACAATGGCAAAAAGCCGGAAATACGCCATCATAATGCCAGCCAAAGATCAAACAAAACACAGAAAAACCGGGGGCGTTACAGCCACTCCCCCTAAAAGAAAGTTTTGCCTCGAAACTTTACTCATAACACTCCTATATAGAAGGAGGGAGAAAGAGCTAGGAAAGGGCTATATAATAAAACAGAGCATACCAGGCACAAGATCAGGGAAACAGATGAGGGTGAGCCTCCCTCATAGCCGACTCCAACTCCCAAGTCGCGCTTTCCACATCCTAATTCCTCCATAAAACTTTAACCATAGGAATAGTCTTCCTCCGCAACGCCCGAACTTGAGAATCCAAAATGCGAACAGGCACGTCCACATAAGAAAGATTCGGCTCCAACTGAGGCACAGAATCCAAAACCTGCCTGCCATTTATCACACATTTTCGCAGCTGACTGACGTGAAAGACATCATGCATGCCAGGGAAATTTGCGGGCAAAGCCAGCGTGTAGGCTGATACCCCAATCCGCTCAACAATCAGAAACGGCCCCACGTACCTCGGGTCCAATTTCCTATTCTTGCCAAACCGCTTGACGCCAATCAACGGGGATACCTTTAAGAACACCGAGTCCCCCACGACAAATTCCATGTCCGATCTACGCCGATTGGCGTTCTTCTCATATCTCTCCTGGGCTATCCGAAGTTTTTCCCGAATAAGCTTCACGGCGGTTTCCATCTCCTCAAGCACTTCTGGACCCAACAAAGGTCCCTCGCCAAGCTCAGCCCAAAACAAGGGAGTCCTGCAGCGCCTCCCATACAAAGCTTCAAAAGGAGCCATTTGCAAGCTTTTCTTGATAAACTGTTGTTATATGCGAATTCCATAAGCCACAAGCGCTCGTCCCACGCTCCTCCGTGGTCCAGAATATAGCATCGGATCATATCTTCCATAATATGATTTACTCGCTCCGTCTTACCATTGGTCTGCGGATGATAAGCCGTGGAATATCTCAAATCTATACCCAACCCTTCTTGAAGGCTCTTCCAAAAATGAGACGTGAACCTGGAGTCTCGATCTGATATGATACTTACGGGTACACCATGCAATCTGATAACCTCTTCGATACAGCTTGGCTATCTTCCTCATCGGATAATCGATCTTAAATGGTACGAAATGAGCGCTCTTCGTCAATCTGTCTGCGATTACCCAAACTGAATCATGCCCCTTAGGCGATCTCGGTAAGCCGGTAATGAAATCCATCGAGATACTCTCCCACTTCCACATCGGAATCTCCAAGGGAGTCAGCTTGCCACCAGGCCTCCCATGGTCGGCTTTCACACGCCTGCAAGTGAAACACTCTGAAACAAATCTGGCTATGTCCTTCTTCATCCCGTACCACCAGGAAATATGTTTTAAATCATGATACATCTTGGTCGACCCTGGATGGTAGGCGACACTAGATCCGTGGGCGTCTCTGCACACCATAACCCGGATATCTCCAACTGCGGGGATGCAAAACATGCAACGATACTTCAAGGTACCCGCATCATCTATAGAGAAGTCTAGTAATTCACCTTTTTCAGCTCGAAGATACAAATGCAGAAGATCGGGATCGTCCATATGATGCAGTCTCGTAAGCACAATCCACGAAGGTTCTGCTACTGCCAAGCTACTCTGCGAGTCACAGCTTCCCACAGAAATGCCCATCAAAATAAACTCTTCCGTTAGGCGCTCGGCGGAAAGATTAAAAATCTTACCTGACTTCCGACTCAGGGCATCAGCCACCACATTTGCCTTGCCCGGATGATACTGGATTCCAACATCATAGTCGGCCACATACTCCAACCACCACCGCTGGCGCAGATTCAATTCTTTCTGAGTGAAGACATACTTCAAACTCTTATGATCCGTGAAAATCTTGCACTGCGCGCCATATAGCAAATGCCTCCATAATTTCAGCGCATAGATCACAGCTGCAAACTCCAGGTCATGCGTAGGGTAATTCCTCTCGTGAGTCTTTAGCTGCCTCGACCCGTACGCAATCACCTTCTCGCCCTGCATCAAAACGCAGCCCAGACTAACATGCGACGCATAGACATATATATCATACTCACTACCCTCCATAGGCAAAGACAAAATTGGAGCCGAACATAGCCTTCTTTTTAGTTCCTCAAAAGCCTTCTCACACTTGCCATCCCATATAAAGGCTACATTCTTCTGCGTCAACTTGGTCAACGGCGCGGACAAGGTAGAGAAACCTTCTACAAATCTTCTATAATAACCAGCCAAACCCAAGAAGCTTCTGATCTCTTTGGGGGTAACAGGTCTCGCCCATTCCATAACAGCAGCGATCTTTTCTGGGTCCACCGATATTCCCTCCTTATTAATCACGTGGCCTAGAAAATAAACTTGAGGCAACCAAAATTCACATTTGCTCAGCTTGGCGTATAGCTTATGGTCTCTCAGAGTCTCCAAGACCAGCCGCAAATGTCGATCATGCTCCTCTGCATCCTTAGAATACACCAAAACATCATCTATAAAGACAATCACAAACTTATCTAGAAAATCCTTGAAAACTCTGTTCATCAAATACATAAAAGCTGAGGGCGCATTAGTCAAACCGAATGACATAACCAAAAACTCAAAATGCCCATGACGAGAGCGGAACGCCGTCCGCGGAACATCTGACTCCCGAATCGTCAACTGGTGATAGCCCGAACGAAGATCTATCTTGGAAAACACGGCACTACCACGCAGTTGGTCGAACAAATCGTCGATTCGCGGCAAAGGGTACATGTTCTTAATAGTAACCTTGTTCAGCTCTCTATAGTCAATGTATAACCTCATCGACCCATCCTTCTTTTTAACGAACAGCACTGGCGCACCCCAAGGCGAAGAACTCGGCCTTATAAAGCCTTTTGCCAACAACTCATCCAGCTGAATTCGCAACTCTTCCAGCTCTCGCGGGGCCATCCGGTACGGCGCCTTGACAATAGGACGCGTGCCTGGCTCCAAATCTATGGCAAACTCGACATCTCGATCGGGTGGAAGACCGGGAAGGTCGTCAGGAAACACATCAGAGAAGTCACACACCACAGGAATCTCTTCCAAACGGGGCACACTAACAATCGTCCCTACCAGAGAAACCACACAGGCAAAACAGCCAGAAACAAGCAACTTCCGAGCACGCACCGCAGAAATGACTGGAGACTCCTGGAGGGAATACCCATAAACGCTCCCTGGCTGACCGTTGTCTTTGACGAAGTCCAAGCGCTTACCCTTGCACTGGATCACAACATCGTACCTTGACAACCAGTCCATGCCCAAAATAACGTCGAAGTCCTCCAGCTCAATCACCTTCAAATCTGCCTTGGCTAGAAAATCTCCCAACAATATCAGACAATCTAGGACACCCAGGTCCGTAACCACAGAGTCACCGGAGGGGAACTTAACGTAGAAGGCACCACCAACACGATCTAGGCCCAAACTGAACCGCTCTACGAAGGCTCTAGCCACAAACGAGTGGGTAGCGCCGGAATCGAAGAGAACGCGCGCCCAGCGGTTCTTTACCTTAAATCGTCCTACGAATTGCACACGCATCTAAGGCAACAAGCGCTAAAACGAAAACTACAACCAAAAAGGGAACGTAACGAAATGACTGGGGAGGAGTCGAATCTGAGATAACCTGGGTCGAGGTCTGCGCTTCGTCTGCCAAAAGCACATTCAGCTTCCCCTTTTCTTTATCCATTTGCTGAGGCGGTGGCAAAGCCTGGAGGGGATCTGGCTGCAGAATAGACTGGGTCTGAGGGCACCTTGTCTTGAGATGACCCTTCTGGCCGCACTGGAAACAGACCTTATCTTTTAACCAACAACGGGCAACCTCATGCCCCTTCCTTCCACACAAGGCACACACCAAGTCTCCCCTGGAAACACCCTGAATCGCGTGCACCTGTTCCTTCTTCTGCGCTCCCAACCTTTTGAAACACTTCTCAAAGGGGTGGCCTGGCCGGCCACAAAAGCTACAAATCTCTTTGACCTTCTTTCTTGAGACAGCATCAGGTTCCTGAGGGCTCTTCCCTCCACCGGACTTCCGCTTATCCTTCCTTAACTGCTGGCTTCTATTCTTGGCATTATCAATAGCTTCAGCCCTCAAGGCAGCTTCAACCACAATGGCATAACTGACTGCTCCATAGGCATTCGCTAACTGCTGAATGTCGCTTCTTAGTCCACCCAAAAATTGCTTAACTCGGTCTGCCTCAACACTCACCAGACCCGGAGCAAACTGACTCAACTTACTAAACTCAATCTCATACTCACTAACCGTGAGTTTCCTCTGCTTTAAATGAAGAAAGTCATTCATTAGCCGGTCCCGTTCGACTGAAGGCAGAAACTTACTTAACAACATCACCTTAAATGACTCCCAAGTGCAACCTGCCACTAAGCTCTCTTTCTCCCTCAGCCACCAATTCTTTGCTAAACCCTTGAGCTGGTAAGCAGCGAGCATCACTCTCTGATCGTCCGTAATCCCTGAGTAAGAGAACATCTCCTCGATGGTAATCAGCCAGTCATCCAAAATCATGAAATCTGCCTGCCCATCATAGGTAGGGGGTCTCAGACGCTGAAACTGGGATATGAACGTCATCTCTGTGGGCACCACAACCAAAGGCATGGGAGGAGTAGGAGGGGCAGGAACAGCTACCCCCTCAGCGGGGTCCTGAGCTCTCGGGGTCTGTCCCGCCACCACTGCTACAAGGGACTGAATCTGAGCCTGTATAGCCACTACCTGCCTCGATAACGCCTCATTACTCAGCCGCAGGCTTTCTACCACCGCATCGCTCTGCGCTCCTAACGTCTCACCCTCGGATTGGGGGGTCGATCTCGTCACAGGACGTCTCGCCATCCTAAAATCGCACAAGCTTTAGACAAAACCTAGCCCATCAGCTAGAACAAAACTACCCGGTACAGACAAATACACTTAAATATGAACTTCAACTGCAAAAACTTGCTCTGGGAGTTGTTTTTACCATGATGATGTTATGCTTAACCTAAGATGGTTCACCACCATCATACTAACTCAGGTTCCTAAACCATTAATGCATGTATTTGTATTCCTTTTAACTCAAAACCATGTGTGTACATATGTCATCTTGCAAATATTTAGCTTGGCACGTTGTGCTTATGAAATGTTATGCTATGTATGATGTGCTATGCATTCTAAAAAGGCCTTAGTGCATGCCATGGGCGGCGTACACATGAAAATGTTATGCACCCCATACTACATAACATTCCCATGTAACGAAAAAAGAAAACGTGCTAGCCGTATTCATGTGTTGAGGTTATGCATCCCATACTACATAACCTTCATATGTTGCCTCCTATGGTGGATCCATATACAAACACATATTATGCATCCCATACTACATAATATGCCCTGTATACTTCTTTATGCTCATGAGTATAGTGTTCGTGCTTCGGCCAAGACGTGCTGATGACATATCGATGTGTGAATGGTATGACGCTAACCACTAATGCAGACAAGGGAAAGGTTGTCCGACCTTTTGTCAAGCAACCTCCCTCTGATACCAACTGTCACAACCCGCATTTTCTCAACGGTAAAATCATATCAGAGTAAGAGAAAACATGTGCCGTGATGCCACGTCGTGTAGCGGATAACTGCACATGCTCAGGCAAAACTCCAGACGTTAGATTTTAAGGAAAATTGTTGTTTAAATAAGAAAGAAAATCAGTTATGTTGAATGGTCGTATCCCTCGGCCCGGTGGATCAGCTAGTCCACAGTTAAAATTATATTTATACGCAGCAGAAAATACTTTGGTTCAATTAAATTGACACCCTAAATGAGCATAAGTGTCCCCGGGGGACGACTTATGCGTGCAAGACCCTAAGGTGAATATAGTAGGTATGAAAAGATAGTGTTTTACGTTGAGGAAAAATAGTGTCTTTAATTTAGAAACATGTTATGCATGGGGTACATATAATAATACTTTTAGGTTTAAAAATATCTAACATGCAACCTAGCATAAATACTTCCCAGAAGCAAGTAACCAACCACAAGTAGGCAAAATCAGCAGTTTAAATTCATATCCAGCATCACAAGAAGCCACCAGTTGGCGTCAACAACCTGACACGAACCCACTGGCGAGTATGTATGTCTATATAGAAGAGTAAAGAACTACCTCACAACAAATCGGCTATCAGCTATCTCTGTTACCCTATAGGCCACCAACAAGCCCCTCCAAAAGAACTAGCCGCTGAACTGGCTACAACCTGGACCTGAGGCATTCAAGAAAAGAACACCTCAGCAAGGAAACAATCAAAAGGTAAATAGAGCAATAGATTAATTAGTAAAAAAAAGAAGAAGGGTTTACCAACCCGACAACAAACTGCTATAAGCAAAAGAAAAGGGGGTGACAGTAAGAGGAGAGTACTGTCTAAAGCACAGCAGAGCACGCCAAGTGCGAGCAATAAATTCATTATGCCCTACCAAAAGAGTCTGCAACAGCAACAAGACATATACATATATGCCAAAAGAAAGGAAAGCATAAACAGGAAAGGGACTAACAGTCCTAACACGTGGGTAAGTGGCAGTGGTCAAAACATGGGTCTGAATATATAACCACAATCAGACCCAAAAAGGGATAAGGGGTCAAACAGTGGCAGCTTTAGGGTCCCACACACACCAACCCAAACCGGGGCAAAAGGCGGTGGCCACAACACTCCACATAAAACCACCCCTCCAGAGGCCACCAAAACTCCACCACCTGCCACAACCCAAGAGTCGGCATGCAGAAATTAGCCGAACACCCAATGCCCCCCCTAGGGAAAAGTCACACTAACAATCCTAAGAAACACACGAACCCAAGAAAAAAACGTCAGGTCCAACCGACGCGGCCTTGCACGCCTAAAAAGAACCAAACCCGAGTCTTACCTGACCGCAAAACCAACGCGGCACCCAGTGTCGACACGTTGTGTCAACACCACGACAAGCCGGTATCGACACAAGGTGTCGACACAACCGCTGCCGGTGTCGACACCAAGTGTCGACACCACTGCGGCCGGTGTCGACACAAGGTGTCGACACTGCCGCTGCGGGTGTCGACACCAAGTGTCGACACCACTGCGGTCGGTGTCGACACAAGGTGTCGACACTGCCGCTGCTGGTGTCGACACCAAGTGTCGACACCACTGCGGCCGGTGTCGACACAAGGTGTCGACACTGCCGTTGTGGGTGTCGACACCAAGTGTCGACACCCTGACTGGCCGGTGTCGACACTAAGTGTCGACACCACGACTGGCCGATGTCGACACAACGGTGTCGACACCCCGAATGGCTACAGGCGCCAGATCCAGCACACAACCAGAAACGAGAACGAGGTCTCTCTCTAGGGTACAACATCCATCGACAATCGCAACTACTCGACTTGAACCGAACCAAATCTGTCCCTAATAGACACAATCCCTCAGGAAAACTGAGATTTTAACTGGAACTTTCTACACTAACCACGACATGATCGGGAACGAACCCTAGCGTACCCCTAAGATCTAAGCAGGAAAAAGATAAAATTAAATCAAAGAAAAAGACAAAGATCCACTTTGGCAAGGATGAGGGGACATCACTTGCCTCAATACCAGAAAAGCTTGGCCGGCGGCATCCCCCACTCTCGGATCTAGCCGCAGAGCACCAGCTGAGGAGCAGAAAGAATGCAGATCCAGGCGAGGGCAGTCCAGATCCACTCTCGAAATCGAATTTGGACCGCTAAATCTCCAGGAAATCGTCGTCCGAAGGCTAGGGTAGTCCGACGGTGCTCTTCCTCTCGTACAGGCGGCGGCTTCCAAACAGAGAAAGGAAAGGAAACAAAAGAACCGAGCCCTATTTCTAACCAAGGCTATATATACACAGCAGTTTAATAATAAACAATCAACATATTAATTACTTACACGCAGAAACCAAAACAACACGAGACCCGAAACATCTCGGAAAATGATGAAATTTACGTCGCAGCTAAAAACCCACGCTACGAACACAACTGCGAAGTCGAAATTAGCATTCGACGAACAAAACCCGGGATAACACCACCCGAAGCCAAAACACAAGCATTCCCTAAGAGGCCCAGCCGAGTCATCAAACGGACTCCGGCTAGCTGGGGAATCTTGCTAACTTGCTACAAACAGGCTACACAGGGAACCCTAAGAGCTAAGACCACGCTCTACAACGGCAAAAAGCCGGAAAAACGCCACCGTAACGCCAGCCAAAGATCAAACAAAACACAAAAAAAATAGGGGCGTTACAGTGTAGGCCTTGTTGAAGGCTGAGTGTAGGTCTTTGTGAAGACTGAGTGGTAGAGTTGTGTGCCTGAGTTGTAGGAGTGGGATCACTCTGAGCTGTAGGAACCTATTTGGGGTTCTGAGTGTAAGATCTGAGGATCTGAGGTATAGTGGAGAAGTTGGGCAGAATCTAGTACACTACTAGATAGGCGAAGGGGGAAAGTGGATGTACCCAGATCTTGGGGAACCACTATAAAACTGTGTGTAATCTGTGTGTGCTTGATTCTGTGATTGCTGTGCTGTATTGCAGTGAAGAATTATTTATAATTCTGTGATTCTGCCTAAGAGTTTAAAAAGATTATAGTCACCTATTCACACCCCCTCTAGGTGATTAGGTACAATTTCTTTCAAGTGTTGGGTCTACTAGGTTTAGGTGGTGCTCGGGATCGACGAAAGATCGTCTTTCCTATAGAGAGAGAGAGAGAGAGAGTCAAAACACATTAGGGTTAGTTCCAGAGTAATAATAAAAGGGACCGGGAATCGGGTATTGAACAATAATAGTAAGTGCCTTGCGAAAGGGAGCTTTGTGCTTCAACCCATCGTAGTTCCTATTGCCCTCGAGAACCCTTCAAGGGGTATGCCTTGGGCAGTCCTGGGCTAACCTAAACTGTAGGCAAAATAAACTGCAAGAATAACTAGTACAACTAGGATTTCACTTTGACTCACCTCAGTGTCTCGAGAAGTTAGGTTGGATTACACGAGCAGTAGGCTCGGTGGTGGTTTTGGTGATGCGTCAGTTAGCCAGGTGATCCGATGTAACACCCCCATCCGTCGCATGGCATATAACAGAAGGTCTAGCAGGAACCCGACGCCATATAGCACAGACAGTCGGAAGGGTTACATAAGAATATCCAAACATTCCAATTAAAACTACTCGTCCTACACAGAGCATTCTAGCGGAAACTTTTAAAAGTAGAAAGAACCCAAACTTGTATCCAAATGACATGAATGTCCACCATCATTACCACGGGAATGAAATAATAACACAATGAAAGAAACTTGGCCTTATGGCCTTACAGAGGTTCACTTAATTAAATAATGTTTTCCATACATCGGCTCGCAGGCCGGCCACACATAACAAAAGTAAAGTACAACTATTCGCTTTGGCCTTCTAGGGCTAGAACAGCAACATGGGCTCCAACCCGCTATTTGGTACTCGGCTCCGCAGCACCTGCAAGCACATTCCACCGCACGGTGCTAAAACAAATGAATGGTCAGACAAAAGCCGACCAAATTATAACGACCCCGCCCCTTACTCGGTACGGCGGTGCACTTTCCCTGCATAATATTAGCCCAGTAAAACAATAAAGCGCAATTATACTACGCCACAGGTGTAGGCTCGCACGGTCAAACACCCCGTGCCCTCAGGACACATTAACGGTGAATCCTGACACTTCAGCGTCTTCACCACCATCCCAAAGATGGCAACCACGTGAGCATTTTGCCTTTCTGACCACTGTCTAAGGCTCCCGACTATGCCAACGGCCAGTCCCCTTTTCGGGTCTCTCGCACCGAACCACATAGCCTAGGTCCAATTCCACTTGCCTGTTGCTCACACCACGTAGTCACTTTAAGACGTACGCACGAGCCAAGCTTCTCTCGGATCCCAAAACTTTTCCAAACAATCACATAACCCAGTTATGTTCAAGGCCGGTTCCCTGACCGCCAAGTTAGCAGAACACGTTTCCGCTCAATTTTCCGGGTGCGCCTTGGAGTTAATCCCCAAGGATCCCTGCTGCAATCAACCATGTAGAAACCCGAAAACCCAAAGTACGGAGTCTTCTCCGGCAAAACATATCAAATATAACATCACCGATCCAGACAATACACGTCCGGGTAGGCTTCATACACAATGCCTTGTTGAAATCTGTGAAGTGAAAGTGGGTGAATGGAAGGCTTGGGCAACCCATCTGCGCGGTCTACACGGACAGGGTTGGCGGACTGCTAAGTCGGCAGGGATGTTGCAGGCGGTTTGCTCTGTGGCGGCCTGGGCGGTCTGTGCGCGCGGACTACGCGGACAGTAGTAGCGGTCTATCAGGTCGGTGTATACTCAGCAGGCGGTTGAATCCCAGGAAGTAACCCGGTGGATAGAATCTCTATCCGCATAGTCCGGCATGGTGGAGACTGATACTGGAGCTCGTCGGGACAGGCAGAATGGTTCCATTGTCCGCCAGTAAGTGCGGACTGGCCCTTGTGGCCAGTGGACTGGACTTGGGAGTTCTGAACCAAGTCCAGGTTGGCTCAGTACGGGGAGATCGCGCAGTGTAGCGCGGACTGTTTCTCTCAGTCCGCCAAGCTCGGCAGGAGTGCTGTTGCCTTGATTACTTGCTTGGGTATATGCGGACTGGAGAATGCATGCGCAAGAGTGCGGACTGGAGATAGTGTCCACTGAGTCCGGTTGAGCCTTGTGATGAGGCTATGGATTCAGGGATGCGGACTGATGAAGTCTGCAGGAGTTGCGGACTGGAAAAGTCTGCAGGAATTGCGGACTGGAGAAGTCTGCAGGAATTGCGGACTGGAGAAGTCTGCAGGAATTGCGGACTGGAGAAGTCTGCATGAATTATGCACTGGAGTACTCTACAGGAGATGCGGATTCATGTGTCTGCTGTATTAGTAGACTAGAGCTGTGTCCACTGAGTCCGGCAATGCCTTGGTGATTAGGCAATCGACTCGGGAAAGCGAACTAGAGCTGTCCGTAGCGAACTGAAGCAGTGTGTCCGCTGAGTCCGGCTTGGTGCTTTTGTAGCAACCGTTGCCTAGGAATTCGCGGACTGATGTGGCGTGTCCGCTGAGTTCGGCAGAAGCCTTAGTATTGGGGCTGTGGACTCAAGGTATACGGGCTGGTGCCTTGTCCGCGGATTGGCGGACAAATGTTGTTGCGGAGTCCGGCTGTGGTGGTCCTGGCTTGGCCTTTGGTGACAAGGCGGACTGGAGATTGCTGTCCATCCTTGGTGATGACTTGGTAGCTTGGCCTTTGGCGATAAGGCGGACTAGAGATTGTTGTCCGGCCTTGGTGTTGTCTTGGCAGCTTGGCCTTTGGCGACAAGGCAGACTGGAGATTGGAGTCTGGCCTTGTAGAAGCTAGGCGGGCTGGCTATCTACACAGGTGCGGTGAACTGGAGTGTGTGTCCGCGGGCTGGCGGACACACTTGTTCTTGCTGTAGGATGTGGCGGTTATCCTATTAGCTAGGGCGATGACCGTACTCATCATCGTGCATATAAATAGGACCCATGTCACATCAGGATTAGAACAACCGAGGGAACCGAAGTAAGTGAACAGTAATTTGAGCTTGCGTAAGTTGCTGCGGACTGGACTATGGTGTCCGCGCGGTTTGATAGGGTTGACCGGGTTGTGCTGTGCAGGTTGTGCGGATATTGCTGGAAAGCCAGGACTTGGCTCTGATTGCAGTCAGGGACAGTGCGGACTCTGTGGTTAAGCAACAGGCGGTACACAGCAGGTCGCGGACAGCGACTAGGCGGTCTTCTCTTTGGCAACTTGGTTCGGAGTTCAGGAAGTCGCCTGTCTCAGGCGGACTGTTCTATTCGGCATCGCAGCGTGTGCGGTCTGGAGGCTAGGCGACCTCGCGGTCAGGCGGCTTGCAGATCGGCGGTGAAGAGCTAAGCATTGGAATAAGGGGTAGTCCGAGAGGCTTGGTTGCGGCTTTGCGACCTGGCGGATTGAGCGGACTCCACAACAGTAGGCCGTGCGGCTTGACGTTTGAGTTCGCGCGGCTTGTATTGTTTTTTGTCTTTGTATCTGTCTCTGCTCTCCCTGCTTTGGTGGGTTTGGCAAATCATGTCTCGCCATGTATGTCTCGCCTTGTAAAGAAGTTTGTTGTTGATCAATAAAAATATTTGCTTGCTGCATGTGTTGTTGGTTGTTACTGCTTTGTTGAGATAACCCCTGCTTTCGCCAACATCCGGGAAAACGTTCAACATTATAAGTGGAGGTGTTCTTCTCCGGTTTGTTGAGTTTCACTTGGTATCCGAGGAGGTCTCTGCGGGTTTGTTGAATCTTAACATGGTATCTGAGGGAGGTTGGAGTGGTCAAGCAGTGATCAATGGAAGTAGTTGCTCTTGTGAAGAGGAAACCAGTGGTAGAACCATGGCAGCGGAAGATGCAAGTTATCTTGGAATTGATCTTCTTACAGAGACGAACTTTGAAAGGTGCAAGTCTTGTATGAAGAGCTTTCTTCTTGGTGAGGACCTTTGGGAGGTTGTATGCGGAGCAGGAAGACAAGAGGCTACTGCTGGAAATGTTGAAGAGATGAGAGCTTGGAAAAAGACAAATGCGAGAGCGGAGTCTATTCTCAGGCAGGTGATCTCATCAGAGCTCTTGGACCACATCAGTGTATGTGGGTCAGCTGCGGAGGTTTGGACTTCGCTTGTTGGGTTGTTCAGGATGAAGATGAAGGTTGCTGCGGAAGATGGTCCTTCTACTTCATATCAGCAAGAGAGGAGTGATTCTCCTAGGCGTGATGCGAAGAGGAAGGAGGGACCAAGGTGCTATAAATGCAAGCAACATGGTCATCTCAGGAAGGAGTGCAAGATTGTCTTGCTCTCTGCGAACGTTGCTCAAGTAGGGAGGAAGGAGAAGAACATTGTTGGGTTAACAACAAGTTCTGGAGCTGATCGGATAAAGGCCAGTGATAGTGCAGCTATCTGGCATGAAAGACTGGGGCATGTAGGGATGGACAAGCTGAAAGCAAAGGCGGAAAGAAGACTTGTAAGAGGCTTGCCTAGATTTTCATCCTATGTCGATGGTCAAGGGTGTGCGGGATGTCAGCAAAGTGAAGCTTATCGCTTCATGGTTGATAAGGCACAATCCAGATATAAAGCTCCTTTGGAGGTTGTCCATTGTGCTCTGGTTGGACCGACCATCACCGCCAGTCTTGGAGGCAGCAAGTTCATGCTGATATTGGTTGATGACTATTCCAGGTATACTTGGGTATTCTTCATGAAGGAGAAGTCCAAAATGATGCGCTTTGTTGTGGAGTTCAAGAAGCTTGTGGAAGGCCAGTTGGGTCTGCGGATGAAGATGTTGAGGACAAGCATCGGTGGTGAGTTTGGCTCAACCGAGTTCTCAAAGTTTTGCAGGAAGCAAGGGATCCGAAAGAAGCTTTCTTGTGGACATACTTCACAATAAGGTAGTGTTGCAGCTCGGATGATACATTGGTTAATGGAGACCTACAAGTGTTGGCTTTAGAGTAAAGGCGTTCCGAAGGCTCTTTGGGCGGAAGGGATGGCCTGTGCTGCTCATGTCATCAACCGGATGCCTCTTAGTCCGATCATAGTGAAGACTCCTTATGACCTGATGTTCGAAGTAAAGCCCAGTGTGAAACACCTAAGGGTGTTTGGATCTAACTGCTACAAACATTCTCCAGGAGCTCTCAAGACAAAGCTAGCCTTTGTTGGGTATGATGAGTGATGCGTAAGATCATGGCAGTGAACCGGTCGCACAAGTAATATAAAGTAGGCAAGTTTTCCCAAGTAAGATCATGGAGTTAATTTCGAGGAGGACTGGAGATTGAAGTCCTCAAGGTCGGCGTTAACGATGGGGGTTTTAATATTGCGGACAAATAAAATAAAAGGCTATCGACTACTCTTGTGCAACGCCTCTATATGATGCTTCGCCAGGCGGGATGGAAAACTAGTCGGGTCGCTATGCACCGAATCACTAGGCGGATGGGCGAGTAGGCTTGCGGATGAGGTGATGAGAATGGCGGAATGAGGGTCGTGAGCACCTCTTCGCTACACACGCAACTAGCAATTGCTAGTGCGGCAAGGGCGGATGGATGGTGGATGAAATATGGCGCAACTCGAGCAACTTAAGCCGTAAAATGAAATAGGAATCACATAGACATGAAACACATAACATATACAACCAAAGTGCACTTCATCAATATAAATAGATTTAAACACCAATATTCAACAAGAAAGCAAGAACAAGTCAAGAGATCGACCGAATCCGAAGTCTTGTTGAGGATTCACGGTTGGAATCGTCGGGTTGTCAATCCGTGTCCAAGATCGGTCCTCAACTGCGTCCGGGGTAGAGAAGGGCTGTCACCACCTTCCAATGACCCGTCTTCTTCATGTCACGATAGAGGACGAAAGTTGCAAGCTTCCCTTTACTTGTTGGCGATGGAGTCAAACCCTACTTGAAGCTCACAGATGAAGGAGAAGGCCGAAAGGAAGCTCCGGCTTGGATTTGGCAGTGAAAGCTTGCCCGGAGAACCTCCCTACGATGGAAGATGAAGGGGAACGGCGGAGAAGGCGGAAAATGAGGGAGAATTGTTGAGTGATCCCTGCTCTCCCGAATTAGGGCGAGACCTGCACTATTTATACAAAGCAGAAATGAACAATGCCCGCGATCACGGGCACATGACCAGTGGTCGTGCGCACTATGTCCAGTGAACGTGCGCACTGGCATTGCAGGATAGGAAGAAGAACTGGGATAATGTGCACGAACAGTGGTGCACGTCCAGTGGTCGTGCGCACTAATGTCCAATGGTCGTGCGATTACCCCAGACAGGACTCCAGAAAAGAGGAATCAATGCACACGATCAGTGGCGCACGACCGGTGGTCGTGCGCACTAGGTCCAGTGGTCGTGCATTTACTCCAGGCTGATTCAGGAAAACGAAGAGTAGTGCGCACGATCAGGGGCGCACGACCAGTGGTCGTGCACATTAGATCCCATGATCGTGCGCAGTATTCCTGTTTCATAACCATCCCGGAACACACACACGACCCCTGTACCAATAGGAAAAACAAATCATTAATCTGTGCAGACATTCCAGGCAATAACAAAAAGGAGAACAGACTATAAAAATAACAAAATACACAACCACGGGATTAAATGTGCACTTACTCATAAAAAGGACATAATAACAAATATGAACAAATAAAGCTCTAAAGTGAAGTGCATCAACGAGAAAACAAGCCCAGATGAGTCCGAAAATAGTATATAAAGTGGACTCATCACACCCCCAGACTTAACTGTTTGCGCATCCCGAGCACACAAAATCTAAGTAGATAGGAAAAAATACTAGTTAACAAAGAAATTGCGATACGGAGTACCATGCGAAGTCGCATGCTCGCACGCGTAAAAATATAATAGAAGAAATTTCTAAGTATGCAAAATAGTTTATATTTTTCACAATACGTATCAACATTTTATTATTACTCAAAAATGGAATCACGGTGAATCATCTGGTCACGCGTAGGGAGAAAGTAGACTAATTGCTAGGCAAGCATTGCCAAAGATCAGGACTCAGGATAACCTCCAAAGGAATCCACCAATGTCGGTGACCATATGCTTGCCCTTTCGCATTCTCTCCACGGCACTGGTTTGGTTCTCACACGAATCAGTAGGACTTTAGGTGAAGAGATGGGCTTGGGTTTCGGTGAGGTAACCAAAGATAAACAGGAAGGCTATGCACCTAACCCAAATGAGCTATCAAAGAAAGAATCCATCAGCTACCCAAAATATATGCGGGTACACCACATCCCCAGACTTAACTTTTAACATATGGGTGTGTGCACCGCCTACTCCAAAAATAATCACAACTCAAATAGGATTTTCAATTATACTTTTTCTTTTCACTTTTTCACAAGTAACATCATTTTTTTAACTTTTCTTTTTCTTTTTCAAATTACTTCTCTTTTAACAATTTCAGCAAATATCAGCTTTGGAGCACATCCACATATTCACAAATAATAACACCACATCACATCCCAACATGAAAATATAAAACACTAAACTCGACTTGGGTGTGCGACTAGAATTGGCTATGATGCTTTGGTGAAATCATGGTGGAGCTGAATCAAAAGGAGGGGTATGCACAACGGGGCTAGCGAGGATAAGACGTTAGGAATGGTACAAAGTTCAACCGGGCCAAAATGATGGCCTACATCACACTCATGTGAGTGAACTAACCTATACCCATGCTTCAAGAATAGCTTGGGGCAAGTTCTTAGCCAACGAGAAAGACTATCAATCCTCCCGACTCGAGCAATATGAACCTCACGGCCGTCTACACACATCCCTAAGCTACCGTCAGATTCACACCGGATTCACCAATTTTTGAGTAGAATAAAAAGTATTTACGCAATTAGAAAATTATAAAACTAAAAACATACAGAAAAATTAAATCTACTCTAATTTCTACACGAGACGAGAGCACTCGACTAAGAGCACAGCAGGGTCAAAATTTTACTCTGTCTCACAATCCTATTTCAGCACCATAATTTTCCCAAATCTTACAAAAGAAACGAGTTTAACTCGCAGCACGCAAAAAGCTAAGCACATGCTCATGTGGGTGCAGTGGTGTGTGATGCAATGAACTGATTATAATAAATATATAAAAGCTTCTAGTATGCACAAGAAATGTGAGCGTGCAATAGGTAACAAATAATGGCTCTCCCCCAGACTTAAACTAAGCAACACAACATATGATGGAGAAATTAAAATCATAAAGAGCTAAGGGAAGAGGTTACCCAATGCTCAGCCAGTGAGCATACCAGAAGACACGTGGAAACCTGAAGCAGGCCCGCCATACGAAGAATCACAACCCCGCCAACACAAAGTTGTCAAGAATACCTGCAGGGGTGAGCTCCGCAAAAACAAAAGAAAAATATACAAAAAGAAATGTTAAAACTAAAATAGACAAGAAAAATAAAAATGCAGGAAATATAAGATAACTACTGGGGTTATTGTCATCCCAGCATGACTTATTAAATTATAAACAGTTCTAGCTAATGGGCCTATGAAATAAAAAGTGCACAGGTAACTGGCCTAATATCCATTTCCGTAACGGGTACTGATACGGTGATAGAGCAGTTACCCCTCTGCCTAAATAATCATACCTGATCCTCGCAGGTAGAGGAAATAGAAAATAGGATGAGGAGGAGGCCTGGTCCTCAGTCATCTTATCACAAAACGTATCCTCGCCTAGCAAGGCATTGTCAACCACATGTGTGCAGGTTGTGATGGCAATGGCAAGAAAACCAGGCTCATCATCATCCCAGCACACCTGTGGAGAGTCAGCTTGCACAGGCTCAGATAGAGAAGGGGGATCAAGAAATAAAGGACACGAAGAACTAAAATCATCAGAAAATGAGAGAGTGATCCCGATATCACTCTCAACAGGATCCAAGCAGAGATCATCGTCGGTATCATACGAGTCGTACCGAGGGGAATCCGAGAACTCAAGGTCCACGGTGGTAAGAGGAACAGCCTCATCCAATAAGGAGGTGCAAACCTCCGCATCGGAAATGGAATATTCCTCATCCCACCGGGGTGCGTAAAAGTGTTCTGAAGATCCACCTTCTCCGTCGGAGATAGAGGAATCATCATCCCACTTCGGCGCAACCTCGGGCACCGAATCATCCACAATCACGGCATCATCAACTGACTCACAAGAAAGAGGAATAGCACAATCGGGCAAAAATTGCAGAGGGGCAAGGCTGCTCTCAAAATCAAGCACTGAATGAGCAGGCCCCATCGCAAAATCATTCGCTGACGACACCCCGTCGACGACCGGAACAATCTCATCGTCCCATACAGGAGCGTCCATGAGTTCCTGCTCCTCTTTTTGTTGGCTAATACCAAAGTGATCATCATCACTCAAGGGAAGCTCGTAAAAAGGGATCGAGGGACCCATGAAAGAGTTGTATGCGGCTAGAGATTCTTCGGTAATCTCAACGGGTAGAGAATGAGAAAAGTGCGTCATATCAGTATATGGGCCAGGCAACACCCTGGTAGGCCTGTCCGCAACAGTCTTCCGCGAATGGGAGGTTGTTGTGCACATGCCCTCAGAGGGAGAATGCTTGCACAAACGAGGGAAATCCTTCAACATGTGGCCCACACCTTGACATAACAAACACCGAATGCAATGCTCGGTATTCATAACAGCAATGACATCGATGGATCGGCGCAAAGTGTCAAGTAGACGGCACTCAGCATCAGGATCCATCGCGAACAAAAATAATTGTTGAAAAAGTGCTACATAGCTAAAATAAAAATTGCACGGATCTGCTATCTAAATCAAAATTCTGAAAAGGGCAAAAAGAAATAAGCCAAATAAAAATTCTAATAAACAAAGCAAATAAATAAAAAAAATAATATGCACAAATGGAAAAGGGCTTCAATCTATTGTCTCCCTCTCCAGAAACTCACACGACTGTGTTCCCCGGCAACAACGCCAAAAACTTGATGCTAAAGATCACGACAGTGAACCGGTCGCACAACTAATATAAAGTGGGCGAGTTTTCCCAAGTATCGATCTCTCAAGGAACACAGTAAGGCAGAGTTAATTTCGAGGGGGACTGGAGATTGAAGTCCTCAAGGTCATCGGTAACGATGGGGGTTTTGATATTGCGGACAAAGAAAATAAAATGCTATCAACTACTCGTATGCAACCCCTCTATGCGATGCTTCGCCAGGCGGGATGGAAAACTAGTCGGGACGCTATGCACCGAATCACTAGGCGGATGGGCGAGTAGGCTTGCGGATGAGGTGATGAGAATGGAGGAATGAGGGTCGTGAGCACCTCTTCGCTACACACGCCACTAGCAATTTCTAGTGCGGCAAGGGCGGATGGATGGTGTATGAAATATGGCGGAACTTGAGCAACTTAAGCAGTAAAATGAAATAGGAATCACATAGACATGAAACACATAACATATACAACCAAAGTGCACTTCATCAATATAAATAGATTTAAACACCAATATTCAACAAGAAAGCCAGAACAAGTCAAGAGATCGACCGAATCCGAAGTCTTGCTGGGGATTCACGGTTGGAATCGTCGGGTTGTTAATCAGCATACAAGCTCGGTACTCAACTGCGTCCGGGGTAGAGAAGGGCTGTCACCACCTTCCAATGGCCCGTCTTCTTTGTGTCACGATAGTGGACGAAAGTTACAAGCTTCCCTTTGCTTGTTGGCGATGGAGTCAAACCACACTTGAAGCTCACAGATGAAGGAGAAGGCCAAGAGGAAGCTCCGGCTTGGATTTGTCGGTGAAAGCTTGCCCGGAGCACCTCCCTACGATGGAAGATGAAGGGGAATGACGAAGAAGGCGGAAAATGGCTGAGAATTGTCGAGTGATCCCCGCAATCCCGAATTAAGGCGAGGCCTGCACTATTTATACAAAGCAGAAATGAACAATGCGCACTATCACGGGCGCACGACCAGTGGTCGTGCGCACTATGTCCAGTGATCGTGCGCACTGGCATGGCAGGATAGGAAGAAGAACTGGGATACCGCGCACGAACAGTGGCGCACGACCAGTGGTCATGCACACTAATGTCCAATGGTCGTACGATTACCCCAGACAGGACTCCAGAAAAGAGGAATCAATGCACACGATCAGTGGCGCACGACCGATGGTCGTGCGCACTAGGTCCAGTGGTCGTGCGTTTACCCCAGGCTGATTCTGGAAAACGAAGAGTAGTGCGCACGATCAGGGGCGCACGACCAGTGGCCATGCGCATTAGATCTCATGATCGTGCGCAGTATTCCTATTTCATAATCATCCCGGAACACGCACACGACCCCTGTACTGATAGGAAAAACAAATCACTAATCTGTGTAGACATTCCAGGCAATAACAAAAAGGAGAACAGACTATAAAAATAACAAAATACACAACCACGGGCTTAAATGTGCACTTACGCATAAAAAGGACATAATAACAAATATGAACAAATAAAGCTCTAAAGTGAAGTGCATCAACGAGAAAACAAGCCCAGAACAGTCTGGAAATAGGTATATATAGTGGACTCATCAATGAGCAGAGGGGAAGATGGTGATATATAGATCCAGCGACGAAGGGACTCATAGTGTCAAGAGACGTTGTCTTCTATGAGTTGACGCCGTATTGGGGTAGCTCTCATATGGAGCTAGAGATGAGCAAGTCAGATGATGGGCTGAAGGAGGCTACTGCTAAGGTTTATGTGGAGCTGCCTGAGTCACCAGGTGCTCCAGCTTATTCTACCTCCGGGGCAAAGGCGTCGGGGTCAGTAAGTTGGGGGAGCGATGCTCCAGGTACTTCTGACTCGAAGGCAGAGGCTTCTGGTTCAGGAAGCAGGGGGAGCGATGTTCCAGGCAGTTCTTGTTCGAGAGGGGAGTCTTCTGGTTCAGGTAGCAGGGGGAGCGTTGCTCCAGGTGCTTCTGGTTCCAGTAAGGAGGCGTCTTGTTCAGGGAGCAAGGGGAGCATGGCTCCGGGTTTGCCGGGAATGGAGCTGGTTCAGGAGCAGTGGAGGTGGTTAGCCATGATCAGGTTCTTCGGATATCGAAGAGGATAAGTAAGCCACCAGCTCGATATAGTGAAGGGAACTTGTCGGGCTTGATTCCGTGTTTCTTTGTTAGCCCTTAGGTCGAGCAAGGTACTTCTGGCTGTGATGACCTCACTAGAATCAAGGAGGTAGTTGACACCAAGGCTGAAGAGGTGACTTCTATCAGAGGTAACGAGGCTTGGAATTTTGTGCCCAAGGTAGTTGGTGATACTCCTATGATGCATGAGTGGAGGTTGAAGTTGAAGAAGGCAGAGGGAAGCATGGCTCCTTTTGGGAGATGCTGGAGGGCTCCCTCATGGTCCATGATATGTGGGGCGAGGACTATGTCTTGGACATCTCTTCGTAGATGCTATCAGAGGGACCAGGTGTAAGGTTACGGGAGTTGCTGGAGTTGTTCACCACTTCTCACTTCAAGGGGGAGTGTTGAAATCTGTGAAGTGAAAGTGGTTAAATGTAAGGCTTGGTCAACCCATCCGCCCGGTCTACGCGGACAGGGTTGGAGGACTGCTAAGTCGGCAGGGATGTTGCAGGCAGTTTGCTCTGTGGCGGCTTGGGCGGTTTGTCCGCGAGGACTATGCGGACATCAGCAGCGGTCTGTCAGGCCGGTGTATACTCAGCAAGCGATTGAATCCCAGGAAGTAACCCAGCGGATAGAATCTCTATCTGCGGAGTCCGGCATGGTGCGAACTGATACTAGAGCTCGCCGGGACAGGCGGACTGGTTCCAGTGTCCGCCAGTAAGTGCGGACTTGCCCTTGTGTCCAGTGGACTGGAATTGGTGAGTTCTGAACCAAGTCCAGGTTGGCTCAGTCTGGGGAGATCGCGCAGTGGAGCGCAGACTGTGTCTCTCAGTACGCCAAGCTCGGCAGGAGTGCTGTTGCCTTGATTGCTTGCCTGGGGATATGCGGACTGGAGATTGCATGCGCAAGCGTGCGTACTGGAGCTATTGTCTGCTGAGTCCGGTTGAGCCTTGTGATTAGGCTATGGATTCAGGGATGCAGACTGATGAAGTCTGCAAGAGTTACGGACTGGAGAAGTCTGCAGGAATTGCGGACTAGAGAAGTCTACAGGAGTTGCGGACTGGAGAAGTCTGCAGGAATTGCGGACTGGAGAAGTCTGCAGGAATTGTGGACTGGAGTAGTCTGCAGGAGATGCGAATTCATGTGTCTGCTATGTTAGCAGACTGGAACTGTGCCCGCTGAGTCCGGCAATGCCTTGGTGATTAGGCAATGGACTCGCGAAAGCGTACTAGAGCTGTCTGCAGTGGACTGAAGCGGTGTGTCCGCTGAGTCCGTCTTGGTGCTTTTGTGGCAGCCGTTGGCTCGGAATTCGCGGACTGATGTTGCTTGTCCGCTGAGTCCGGCAGAAGCCTTGGTATTGGGGTTGTGGACTCAAGGTATACGGGCTGGTGCCTTGTCCGCGGATTGGTGGACAAATGTTGTTGCAGAGTCCGGCTGTGGTGGTCCTGGCTTGGCCTTTGGCGACAAGGCAGACTGGAGATTGTTGTCTGGCCTTGGTGATGTCTTGGCAGCTTGGCCTTTGGCGACAAGGCGGACTGTAGATTGTTGTCCGGCCTTGGTGATGTCTTGGCAGCTTGGCCTTTGGTGACAAGGCGGACTGGAGATTGGAGTCCGGCCTTGGAGAAGCTAGGCGGGTTGGCTATCTGCACAGGTGCGACGAACTGGAGTGTGTGTCCGCGGGCTGGCGGACACACTTATTCTTGCTGTAGGATGTGGCATTTATCCTATCAGCTAGTGCGGTGACCGTACTCATCATCGTGCCTATAAATAGGACCCATGTCACATCAGGATTAGAACAACCGAGGGAACCGAAGTAAGTGAACAGTAATTTGAGCTCGCGTAAGTTGCTGCAGACTGGACTATGGTGTCCACGCGGTTTGATAGGGTTGACCGGGTTGTGCTGTGCAGGTTGTGCGGATAGTGCTGGAAAGCCAGGACTTGGCTTTGATTGCGGTCAAGGACAGTGCAGACTCTGTGGTTAAGCAACAGGCGGTAAACAGCAGGTCGCGGACAGCAACTAGGCTATCTTCACTTTGGCAACTTGGTTCGGGGTTCAGTAAGTCGCCTGTCTCAGGCAGACTGTTCTATTCGGCATCGCAGCGTGTGCGGTCTGGCAGCTAGGCGACCTCGCGGTCAGGCGGCTTGCCGATCGGCGGTGAAGAGCTAAGCATTGGAATAAGGGGTAGTCCGCACGTCTTGGTTGCGGTTTTGCGACCTGGCGGATTGAGCGGACTCCACAGCAGTATGCCGTGCGGCTTGACGTTTGAGTCCGTGCGGCTTGTATTGTTTTTTGTCTTTGTATCTGTCTCTGCTCTCCCTGCTTTGGTGGGTTTGGCGAAACATGTCTCGCCATGTATGTCTCGCCTTGTAAAGAAGTTTGTTGTTGATCAATAAAGATATTTGCTTGCTGCATGTATTGCTGGTTGTTACTGCTTTATTGAGATAACCCCTATTTTCTCCAACATCCGGGAAAACGTTCAACATTATAAGTGGAGGTGTCCTCCTCCTGTTTGTTGAGTTTCAACTTGGTATCCGAGGAGGCCTCTACGGGTTTGTTGAATCTTAACATGCATATCCTCATACTTCGATTCCAGACTCTATATGCAACACAAGGGGGACTATTCACATCGACCCCAAGGAACACCACGCACTCACCGCACACTCGCGGGAGCGGGTTTCCCTATGCAAAAAGGAAGAGAGCTTCACATGCTCAAGTAGAGAATCGTTACCCTTGTAGTCCGCTTTTGCGCCATGGAAAAACTACACGGATAGAAGTCTTCGCAACGACCTTTCCTCCACGTATCCGCTCACAAATCTCAAAACGGTGCTCTGATGCTCCGCCAGCGGCCGGAATCCTCTTCCTTCTTCCTCCTCTTTCTAACTCCTTGGAAAGAGAATGGCTTGGAGAAAATGAAGAGTTAACTCCCCCATTCCCTGCCTTAACAGAGCAGCAAACCACCTGGGCCATTGGATCTCAATTAAAGAAAATGAACGGCTCAGATCTGCACAAAAATCCCCTGACCTGGGCTGAACACGGCCTCGCACACGGCCGTGTTCTAGGCCGTGTGCCTTGATCGAGGAACGATCATCGAATGAAGAATAGACACACGGGAAAAGACACGCCCGTGTCTCACCTAACACGCCCGTGTCGGGTCCTCGACACGCCCATGACTAGGGGGCGTGTCACATATAACCGCCATGGCAACGGACACGACCCAACTGAACACGGGTAGGGACACGGGTATGAACACGCCCGTGTCACTCGACAATCGTCGAGCAAATATCGTCGATCGTCGAACGCAGAGGGTCACTCGACAATCGTCGAGTGCCTTTCGTCAACCTCAATCGGCTTGCACACGGGCACGTGTCAAGACACACCCGTGTCCCGGGGCCGTGTCACCAGTAACCGCCACGCCAACCGACACGACTCTTGGGAACACGGGTATTAACACGGGTAGGCACACGCCCGTGTCAAATGACACGCCAGTGTCATTAGGCCGTGTTCCTAGTCGTGTTCTTCTCGGGATGAAAACGGCCAAAACACCAGCCAGACACGGCCTTGGACACGCCCGTGTCCTAGGCCGTGTACCCATATACAGGCACCAAAAATCCCTTTTTATGCGACCAACTCAAATACAATTTTCGGGGCGTTACAAATCTCCACCACTCAAGGAATTTCGTCCCGTAATTAAGTAAAGGTACACAAAAATTACAGGTTACCTGAATGGAACAACTCGGGGTATTCCTCCAACATAGTTTGCTCCCGCTCCCAAGAAAGCTCCTCACGTCCGCAATTAGCCCAACGGACCTTAACCATTCGGATATCCTTGTTGCGGAGTCGCTTGACTTCAACATCTTCTATATGTATAGGCTTGACCTTTGTCATCAACTAGTACTCAACTGGCACTTGATCAACCGCAACTATCTGCAAAGGCTCTTGTAACGCCTTACGCAACACCGACACGTGGAACATGTCCTGTAGCCCACTCAATTCCGCTGACAGCTTCAATCTATACGCTGCCTCGCCAACACGCTCCAGGATTTCAAATGGTCCAAGGTATCTCGGACCCAGCTTCTTCAAGCGTCGAACCCGCGAGACACCCTTGAACTGCTTAATTTTTAAGTACACCCAGTCGCCAACATTGAACTCCACGTTCCTATGTTTGGCGTTATAGTACTTTGACTGTCTGTCCTGAGCAATCTTCAACCGTTCTTGAATTGTCCGTATCACTGAAGTGGCATCTTCCACTGCTTGACGTTTGTAAAGCTTCGACTCGCCCGTCTCCAACCAAGACAACGACATGCGACACTTTCTCCCGTACAAGGACTTGAAAGGCGTCATTCCAATACTAGCCTGAAAGCTGTTGTTATACGCAAACTCCACCATGTACAGGTGGTCTTGCCACTGCTTTCCAAAATCTAGGACGCACATGCGATGCATGTCTTCCATCGTCCGGTTGACCCTCTCGGTTTGGCCATCCGTCTGCGGATGAAAGGCTATGCTTAACTTTAGCTTAGAACCCAACAGACTATGCACCAACCTCCAGTCATTCGGCGTGAAGCGTCCATCTCAATCACTAACAATACTGCGGGGCACACCATGCAATCGTACAATATTCTCCACATAGAGTTTGGCTAACTTTTCCACCGGATCTTCCTTCCTGACCGGAATAAAGTGCGACACATTTGTCAACCTATCTACGACCACCCAAATGGCGTCGTTTTCCTTCCGCGACTTCGGCAAACCATGCATAAAATCCATAGATATGTCGTCAAATTTCCATTCTGGGATAGGTAGGGACATCAAGAAACCTCCGCGTTTCTGGCATTCCGCCTTCACCAATGCACATGTACGACACTTGGCTACATAAAGTGCTACGTCCTTCCTCAATCCTGGCCACCTGCACAATTTCTTCAAGTCTCTGTACATCTTCGTGCTTCCCGGGTGGATTGAGTACTTGGTATGATGAGCCTCATGCATCAACTCCTCCCGAAGATTATCCGCACTAGGAATGCATAGGCGACCGTCCTTCCTTAGCAACCCATCTTCAACAGCAAACTGGGAATTTGACCCATCCAAAGATTCATCCAAGATCTGCTTCATGCTATTATCCTGAACCAAAGCCCGTCGAACTCTATCAGCTAGGTCACACTTTACCTCTGTCCAAAATAGTTTCACCTCAGCACTAGACTGCTTGTCGAAGCAAGATATCTCCAAAGCCTCCAACTCATGGACCAATCTCTCATCATGTACTGATAATCAGTTGGCTTGCGTCGGAGTCCTGCTACTCAATGCATCCGCCACTGTATTACCTTTCCCTGACACATAATGTATCTTGAAGGTGTAGTCCCCTAGGAACTCCATCCACCTCCGCTGCCTCATGTTCAGATCCTTTTGATCTTACAGGTACTTCAAGCTCTTATGATCAGTGTATATATCGAATTTTACACCATACAGATAGTGCCTCCACAGCTTTAAAGCAAATATCACGGCTGCTAACTCCAAGTCATGGACCGGATAATTTCTCTTGTGAGCCTTCAATTGTCGTGAACCGTAGGCTATCATACTCCCATGCTATAGCAGAACACAGCCCAAACCACTGCCCGAAGCATCACTATAGATCTCGAACCCTTCGGTTCCACTTGGCGAACATAAAATAGGCGTTGTGGTCAACCGCCTCTTCAACTCCTCAAAAGCCTGCTCGCAATTCGGAGACCACACAAACTTCTGATCCTTCCTTGTCAACGTCGTGAGTGGTAGCGCTATTCGCGAGAAGTTCTCTATGAAGCGCCTGTAGTAGCCAGCAAGCCCCAGAAAAATCCGGACCTCTGCCACTGTAGTCAAAGCAGGCCACTCCCATATCGCCACTATCTTCGTCGGATCCACAGCTATCCCTTCTCCACTGACAACATGACCAAGGAATGCTATCGAGGGTAACCAGAATTCACACTTGGAGAACTTAGCATACAACTGGTTCCTCCTCAATGTCTCCAATACCATGTGTAGATGATTGTAGTGATCCTCCTCGTACTGCGAGTACACAAGGATATCATCGATAAATACTATCACGAAACGATCCAGGTACTCTTTGAACGTCCTGTTCATCAGATCCATAAACACGGATGTCGCATTGGTCAAACCAATCAGCATGACTGTGAACTCGTAATACCCGAACCGCGTACTGAATGCTATCTTTGGGATGTCGCTCTCCCTTATCCTCAACTGGTAGTAACCGGATTTCAGATCTAACTTCGAATATACCGTTGAACCAACCAACTGATCAAATAGATCATCAATCCTGGGGATCAGATATTTGTTCTTCTCCGTAAGCTTGTTCAATTCTCGATAGTCAATGCAGAGTCGTAAGCTCCCATCCTTCTTCTTAACGAAAATAACCGGTGCGCTCCAAGGTGACGAACTTGGACGCACATACCATTGCTCCAACAACTCTTGAAGTTTCACCTTCAACTCCGCCATCTCGCGCGGCGCTATCCGATATGGTGAGCGTGACATCGGTTTGGCACCCGGTACCAGCTCAATGGTAAAATCAATCTCCCGCTGAGGAGGGGCTCCTGGGAGATCATCTGGGAACACATCAGGATACTCGGACACAACTGGAATACTGTCAAGACTTGGCTTAGGCGTCGAAGTCTTCACTAGAGTGACAAATAGCTCTGCCCCAAACCGAACCGCCTTAATCACTTGAAGGGCTGACATCAAAATCTTACCCGACCCCTTCATGCCCGCAAAAGTAGTCTCCCGATCAATGCTCAGACCCAACTTAACTTCCTTACGGTTGCAATCAATGCATGCACACTGCTCCGAGAGCCAATCCATACCGAATATTACGTCCTACTCTGCCAACGGCAAAAGCGACGCTCGCAAATCAAACTCCTGGTCTCCAATCCGAATCTTCACTACGCAGATCCTATCCGCGCGCATTGAGCACCCATTGGACAACAACACATCCAATTTGTCTTTTGCCATCGAGGACGGAAACCCGGTGCGCAATATGAATTTTTTGAACAAGAAGGAATGCGATGCTCCCGTATCAAACAGGGCTCTCACCGGAAACTCAAAGATCAACACAAAGCCTAACACCAACGAAAGTAAGCTAACAAATGCGAATGTAACAACTATAAAAGTTAAACCACTGTAATTTAACTCATACCTGCCACCACGTCTGCTTGCTTTATGGCCTCTTGCAGGCCAAAGTTGTAAACTCTAGGCTGGGCTGGAGCATGGTGGGATGTGGTTGACTCCACCGCCTTCCCTCTCACCTCATAAGTCGCTCCAGGCTTCCTCTTGGACCTTGCACGTCCGCTCCAACACTCACGAGCAAGATGCCCCGTCTTCCCGCAGTTGTAGCAAGATCCTGGGACTCGACTTGTACTTGCCCCCGATGCACCATCCGAAGGGGTTGAGTTCGAAGTCCTCTGCTTCTTGGTCCATCTGCGGAATCCTGACTTGGTATTTAGCACCTTGAACTCGGACTTATTTTCTCCTGGGTCCTTCTTCTCTTGAACTTTCTTCACAACCGTCTCCAATGACCGGGCTGAATTGACCAAGGCTAGAAAGCCCTGCGCCTTAGGCCCAGCAAGTAGTAGCTGTAGATCGTCGCATAGACCCTCATAAAATCGGTTGGTCTTCCGTTCCTCTTCCATAAACGTAGCACCAGCATAACGACCCAACCGTGTGAACTCATGGAGATACTCGTCCACGCTTCTGGCTCCCTGAGTCAACCCAAGAAATTGGTTCTCCATCTCAAGCTTCTAAGCAGAGGGTACAAATCTGGCTAGGAAAAATCTTGAAAATTCCTCCATAGACACATCAGCAAGCTGCATACCCACTAAGAGATGACACTCCAATTCATTCCACCACAGCCTCGCTTCACCCACCAAAAGAAAAGTCGCTATGGTGGTCTTCTGCCACTCCTCAGTTATCATGGCTGTCAAAACCCTCTTTATTGAAGAGAGCCAGTCCTCAGCTTGAGCTGGTGTTCCAACCCCATCGAACCTCGGAGGATTAAAGCTCATTACATGCTTTAGCTGCTTCTCCGTAGCTCTCCTCGGCTCTACCAGATCAACTGCTGCGTGCTCCACCACTCTCGGCTCTGCCGCCCTAACCGGTTCTTGCTCATTCGTGGGAGGTGCGTGATGCATTTGCCCTGTAGTATGGGCATTAATCATCGCAAATACGGCTTCAGCCACCTTCCTGATGGTTTTCGTGAAGGAGGTGTAATAGGCATGTCTCTTGGTGCACTACTTTCCGCCGATTGCGGACGCTCTGATTGATCAGCACCGCTCCTAGCTGCCTATAGAAGCAAAGACACATGATTAGATGACAACCAAATTGCTAAAAGCAATCATTGGAACACTCAGATTCCACAAAACAAGTGTATTTTTCATTCCTAAGTGGACATTCATGGGTTCTTTTTGATGTTATAACGATGACGCACACATGTGCTCACCACCCCTTAAAAGAATTCGCCCATGAATTCATTTAAGCCTGACCGTAATCAGAAGTCTGATACCAAATTGTAACACCCCCATCCGTCGCATGACATATAACAGAAGGTCCAGCTGGAACCCGACGCCATATACAACAGACAGTCGAAAGGGTTACATAAGAATATCCAAACATTCCAATTAAGACTACTCGTCCTACACAGAGCATTCTAGCGGAAGCTTTTAAAAGTAGAAAGAACCCAAACTTGTATCCAAATAACATGAATGTCCACCATCATTACCACTAGAATGAAATAATAACACACTGAAAGAAACTTGGCCTTATGGCATTACAGAGGTTCACTTAATTAAATAATGTTTTCCATACATCGGCTCGCAGGCCGACCACATATGACAAAAGTAGAGTACAACTATTCGCTTTGGCCTTCTAGGGCCAGCACAGCAACATGGGCTCCAGCCCGCTATTTGGTACTCGGCTCCGCAGCACCTGCAAGCACATTCCACCGCACGATGGCAAACAAAGCAACGGTCATCCAAAAGCCGACCAAATTATAACGACCCCGCCCCTTACTCGGGATGGCGGTGCTCTTTCCCGTCATAACATTAGCCCAGTAAAACAATAAAGCACAATTATACTACGCCACAGGTGTAGGCTCGCACGGCCAAACACCCCGTGCACTCAGGGCACATTAACGGTGAATCCTGACACTTCAGCATCTTCACCACCATCCCAAAGATGGCAACCACGTGAGCATTTATCCTTTCTGACCACTGTCTAAGCCTCCCGACTATGCCAACAGCCAGTCCCCTTTTCGGGTCTCTCGCACCGAATCACATAGTCGAGGTTCAATTCCACTTGCCCGTTGCTCACACCACGTAGTCACTTTAAGACGTACGCACGAGCCAAGCTTCTATCAGATCTCAAAACTTTTCCAAACAATCATATAACACAGTTATGTTCAAGGCCGGTTCCCTGACCGCCAAGTTAGCAGAACATGTTTCCGCTCAGTTTTCGGGTGCGCCTTGGAGTTAATCCCAAGGATCCCTGCTGCAATCTACCACATAGAAACCCGAAAACCCAAAGCACGGAGTCTTCTCCGGCAAAACATATCAAATGCAAGATCCCCGCACACTCGCGGGAGCGGGTTTCCCTATGCAAAAAGGAAGAGAGCTTCACATGCTCAAGTAGAGAATCATTACCCATGTAGTCCGCTTTTGCGCCATGGAAAAACTACACGGATAGAAGTCTTCGCAACGACCTTTCCTCCACGGATCCGCTCACAGATCTCAAAACGGTGCTCCGATGCTCCGCCGACGGCCGAAATCCTCCTCCTTCTTCCTCCTCTTTCTAACTCCTTGAAAAGCGAATGGCTTGGAAAAAATGAAGAGTTAACTCCCCCATTACCGGCCTTAACAGAGCAGGAAACCACCTGGGCCATTGGATCTCAATTAAAGAAAATGAACGGCTCAGATCTGCACAAAACTCCCCTGACCTGGGCCGAACACGGCCTCGCACACGGCCGAGTTCTAGGTCGTGCGCCTTGATCGAGGAACGATCGTCGAACGAAGAAAAGACACACGGGCAAAACACGCCCGTGTCTCACCTGACACGCCCGTGTCGGGTCCTCGATACACCCGTGAATAGGGGGCGTGTCACATATAACCGCCACGACAACAGACATGACCCAATTGAACACGGCTAGGGACACGGGTATGAACACGCCCGTGTCACTCGACAATCATCGAACAAATATCGTCGATCGTCGAACGCAGAGGGTCACTCGACAATCGTCGAGTGCCTTTCGTCGACCTCAATCGGCTTGCACAAGGGCACGGGTTAAGACACGCCCGTGTCCCGGGGCCGTGTCACTAGTAACCACCATGCCAACCGACACGACTCTTGGGAACACGGGTACTGACACGGGTAGGCACACGCCCGTGTCAAATGGCACGCCCGTGTCAATAGGCCGTGTTCCTAGCCGTGTCCTTCTCGGGATGAAAACGGCCAAAACACCAGCCAGATACGGCCTTGGACACGCCGGTGTCCTAGGCCGTGTACCCCTATATAGGCACCAAAAATCCCTTTTTACGCGACCAACTCAAATAAAATTTTTGGGGCGTTACAGTTTATGGCTCAGATGGTTCTGAGATGGACGGGATAGTCCGGGGAGCTTTGGCTCGGTAGATATTTGTGACGGAAGGGGTTATTTCGTGGTTCTATAGCTCGGTGGTGATATATCAAGATTGCATGTGAAAGAATTATAAGGTGGTGGTTCTTCGGTATTGGAGGGTCGATACACAACCGCGAATACGTTGACTCGGCAAATGTGGTTTTGCACTTCGCCAAGTTAAGGCTGGTGCAATTGTCAGCAAGAGTACGCAGGAGCTCCGCTTAGTGCACCAGCATCGAGGCGTACGATAGGTCTGAATGGTAGTGCAATTACCGCTTTAGAGGTGGGCGAGGCCCAACCCATCGCTTCTGTTTGCCACTACGGAGGTATCTTGGGAGTTTAGGCTCCAGAAAGGGGGAACTAAAGGTCTGTGTGCACAGAGTCGAGTGGGTGTATTGCACTTGCATGTTCGCATCATGGCATACTTGCATGTCATAGCATAATCATCGCATATAACCCCTGACACCTATTGTATAAAGTGGTATGGGACGCTTTATACAATAGGCCTTACAAACGACCCCTTAGCTTATAAGTTTATGTGAGCGTGCATATAAGTTTATATGTTATTATTCTTGGATATATAA